>JAZHRO010000014.1:24660000-27060000 GCA_037157565.1 Thalassia testudinum
ACCATCAAGTGTACGATATGAATGCGCGATCCCAACGCCATCTCAACCGTTCACTTCTGATCCAAAGGATACCATTGGTTTACGCCTGATCTAGCCATGAGCGTGCGTGAGCGTGAGCTGGAGGCAACAGCAATAGCTTGGGCAGACCTTTAGTGACGCTTATAGCAGTCACTAATTTCTCGTAGGCACAAGGCCAGCAACGAGAGTGCGTGGTGGGGGCACGATCTTCGGCGATAGCTGCAGGGGTCTTTAGTGATGCTTGCAGCTGTCACTACAGCCATTTACATGAATTTCTTCTTCCCTTCACTATATAAACACCTATACATCCCCTCATTCCTCTTCATCTCTACCTACTCTACACCCGCCTACTCCTAAGCTCTAATAGCCTACCAAAGCTCCATTAGAGCTTACTCTCAAGCTTTAAAGGCCTCCTACTAGTGTAGCATTCCTTTATCCCACCAAATATTCATCGCTCATCCCATCACCTTCATAGGTCGCCTTGGAGTTGTCCTCCCACCTCCATTCTGGTAGCAGATCACCTCTGCCTCCTCACCTCCATTCCAGAGCCTTGGTGAAGCTTTCCTCTACCCAGCGTCCTCCTGCATCTCACCTCCATCGTCCTGCTCCTCAACTCCTTCGTTCGAGCTTTCGCCAGGCACTATCGTCTCGCCGAATAGCTGATTTGGGAGATTCCTTCTCACCTCCCTCTCTTTTATGTTTTCATAGATTATTGTAACCAACATTTGTGCAATATATCATATTTGATTCCATCTCTCTTGTGAATTTATTATGCTTGTCTTTTTATTTCAAAAACACAAAAAAAACAAAACCTCAAAATACCAAAAAGAAACAAAATGAAGCGTAGCTTTCAAGCAAAGCAAACGTCGCCTCTTTGTGTTCGACCCAAGACTCCCTTGGAGTTTCAGTAAAATTGTATTTGATAATGAATTTTGCAACTATGATGACAGGTTCCTCCAAACCTAGATTTCTACCACGTGAGACACGTTAATCATTTTGGCACCATTGCCGGGGATGCAATGAAATTTACTTTCTTATTTTCTGTGCTTCTTTGCATTTACATATTACTAACCCTACTTATCTCTGATCTATTATCTTGTAGGTACCCTAGCATGGAGATCCAAGTGTAGTAGATTGGAGTAAAGTGCAGGTAGAGTACTTTGTAAGTGTCCCACACATTCCCCCCCACTAGTTTCATTTCACCACACTCATAACCAAGATCAAATCTACTTAGGTGCTTGCATAAACCCTAGGATAGACTTTGGTTGACTTGTTTGCCACCTCCACTCATATCACCCTCGCATATTATAAAAAAAAACAAAAAGATACCTCCTGTGGGACAAATCAACATACACACTAGATACACCCACATTTGTGGCACATAACCTAACTTAATTTTTATCTACTCAACTGGGATTCTGACTTGTGGAACCGGTACACCAATTCAACACATAAAGGAGTAGAAAGCATACTATGTTAATCACCTCTTTGTGTGCCCTAATCGGTTTGGGCCAGTTGATTGAATTGTTTGGGCCGCACCACCTATTCTAAAAGGAAGTCATTTTGTAGCTACCCCATAGGATTCAAAATTCAGGTCAAGCCAGGCACTCCATATTTTCTTGATTTATAAAGGAAAAACACTTGAACTCATGCTTTCAAAACTTAGTTTGCCTCACAAAACTTCATCCTCAATAATCTTGCTTGAAAACGTTTTAGTTGTGCACATACACACATTCTTAAACAAATCATTAAGCGCACAACCCATTAAGGGCCCATCACATTCCAGAAGCGCCAATATCCCAAACCTAACTAAAATTAATTAGATGTTGGCCATAAGGACTAATTCGCTCTTCGGGGTCCATATTAAGATTGTTCACGATTAACCTACTTATACTAGTCAATCTGATGTCTAGCTAAGGGAGTAGAGTCAAATGACCGCGACTGGGGGGTACACTAGGAACCGGAGGTGTAAGCCAAAGGAAGAACCTTCTCCCCAGTCCCTCCTTCTAACTGGTTGGATTGCCTGGATATAAGTAGAGTAAATCGTCTATAATCTTAAGACAGATTCTGAGAGTCTGTAGACCTTTAGGCTACCCAACCTAAGGACAGACTTGTATTTTTTGTGCTGCAGGGTCCCTTGTCTTCCCCATCCTTCTGACTTCCTTCCAGTGTATGCTTGGAAGGAGGTCATTGAACCCTCGTTTAGAAGGACCTATTGACCATTCCCAGAGGCGGAGGTTGAGTTTTATCCAAGTAGATCCCATGGCTGATCAACAACCACCTCCCCCGCCCCTGAACCAGCAGGAGCTGATTTAGAGGTAGTTGGAAGAATTGCAGCAGATGCAGTAATGGTTCTAACGAATGAATGGTTAGGGTGCTCGACCCTTGAAGGATTTTTATGATCCTTCAAATTATGAGGATCGTCCTGGCAATGTGATCCCCACCGGTGATGTTGAGATCAAGCCCCATGTTTTGAGTCTAATTGAATACTTTCACAGGCTTGGCTCAGACGACCCATTCCAATATTTGGAGGATGATGTAAACATGTTTATATTACATAAAATGTCTATTTGTGCATGTTCTTAAGCATAGAATTGCATTACATACTGTAAATATTGCATAACATGCATCATCTTGCATTTAGATTAGTCTGAATAAAATGTAGGTTAATTATCTCCTTTTTATGGTTAGGGACAGGGCGACTTTTTATTAGGGCCTCAGATCGAAGATCCAACTGTACGGATCTGATCAAAGAGACGATTGGAGTTCAACGACTCCAAGATCGCCCTAATCGGATATCTGTAGCATCAGATAGAGATCGAGGAACCCTAGAAGATCAAAGACCAAAATGATGTTAATCCTCACTTCAGATAATAAACCTGACTGCACAAATGGGTTCGGATCGACGATCGCAGCCTAACAACGCGAAAATTGATCGAATCTGATACCCGTGCCACCATCTACATCACTCAGAAGATGGACGACCAAGATGGCGCCATCTCAGCTGCCCAACCGGCCGCACGCACCTGCTGAAGCTCTTCTGGCAAGCACTTCTCCGCCGTTGGATCAAGATCCAACGGCTGTGAGGTGCGTGCACTTGAGTTGAGTGCTCGACACAAACGCACCAGTAGCGCGTTGGTCGAGCACCTTATCCAGACGAGGAGGCGTGGGTTCGAGCCCCCGCACGCCTCAAATTGGAGCGGGTGCATGGGTGTGATCAGCCATGCGATCAAGATCCAATGGCGCCGCACGGCTGATAGTGCCCTCGCGCTATCTAACACTCCGCGTGACATGGGATCTCACGCGCAAGGTGCGCGGTTGAGGCACGGCGAGGAAAGCTGAGATCGGATGGCTAAGATTTGATGGATGTGGAACACGCGTTGAGGCACGGAAGGCGAGCGGGCTTGCGAGTGCCGCCCACGAATTCCACAATCAGGCCTTTAATGACGGATTTATCTATCACTAAAGGTCCTGAATTAATGTTTTTCAAAATGTAATGACCAAAATGCCCTCACTCCTTGCAACTATAAAAGGAGACCCCCTCCATACGAATTTCTCATCCCTTCTCTTCTATCACCCCTTCCAAAGTTCTAAGAGCTTGTCCCAAACCTGGGATGCTCCTCTAGAGTAAAAATCTTAATTTTTTCACCTTCGTCCCCCTTCGTGGAGCATCCTACGGTTGTCCTCTCTCTACATTCGAGAAGTGGATCTTGCGATGACGACGATGTGCTACTTTGTTCCCGTTCTTCCCGCTTCGTTCTCCTTCTTCCCGCTCCATTCCCCATCTTCCAGGCGTCGTCTCGTCTGGCTAGTCCTCCAAGCAATCGTCGAGGAGCATATCTCTCTCTCCATTCTTTTTCCTACTTTCTAGAGTAGATTTACTGCTTTCTAGTGTAATCATTTTTTGCTTTCTAGTCGTAATGAGTAGTGTAATGAACAATTTTTGATAATGAAATCTATGTCTATTCTACATTCCTTTTGCTTTTATTTGTAATATTCTCTCTCTCTCTTCTATTTATTATTTGTTAAATAGATAGATAGTTTTCAACCAGCTATTTTGTTTCGTGACAAATAAAACAAATGAGTATTTTTTTTAATCAAATGTCTGCCTCCCTGAGTTCGACCAAGGATTTCTATTCCGGTATAAATTTTATTTGTTGAACTCAAGTTCTTCGCTATTCAAACTACAATGATAGGTTTTCAAAACCAAATTCGATAGCGTAGTACTTCGTCGTTTCAACATTTTGCCACCGTTGCCGGGGAGGCGATGCTCTTTGATTTTTTTTTCGTGTTTTCCAACTTACGAATCATTTACCACACTTCTCTTTTTTCTTATTGTGATTGCAGATACTCTTTTGAGATGAGCAAAAGCGGTAGATTGGAGCAAAGTGTTGTTGAAGGTTCTGTAAGTTTTTCCGCACCTCCCACCCATTAGTTTTCATTCTACCACATAATAACACAAACATAAATCAACCTAGGTGTTCCTATAAACTCTAAGGTTAGTTTTGTTTGTTTGTTTGACACCTACACCCGCTTCAACCTCCACATTTAAAAAGAAAAATTAAAAAAAAAATCCCACAGAGGTACACAACCTCATCTGATTTTCAAACTCAACCGATAAATCGATATTTGGAGCCGGTTTACACATCCAAACACATAATTGAGTAGAAATCAAATTAGGTAATCACTTGTGTGCCTAATTAAGTAGTGCAACAGGCCAATTGTTTGAGTTGATTGAGCCGCACCACTTCAATTAAAATCAACTCATCAAGTAGCTACTGTATAGGTTCAACTCTTAGGGATTTACCAGGCACTCCACATTCTTTTAAGTTTCAAAGGAAAACATCTTCACCTGTGCTTTCAAAACCTGGTGTGCCAACAAAACTTGTTTGAAAATACCTAAAGTTGAATCTTGAAAGCTACTAAGCAAGATTTGAACCCTAAAATTCACCGCATCAAAAAAATAATCTTGCTTGAAAACTGCTGATTGTGCACGCACACACACATCAAGCAATCATTAATGGCACAACCCAGATAAAGGGCCATCACATTCCAAAGCACATTCAACCCTAGCCCTAAATAAAATAAAGTAGATGTTGGCCTTAAGGATTCAACTCGCTCTTCGGAGCCCAGAACGAGATTATTTGCAATTAGTCTGTTTCTACTGTGCAATCTAATGTCTAGCTAGGGTAGCAGAATCAAACAATCGTGGCTGGAGGGTACACTAGGAACCGGAAGCGCAACCCAAAGGAAGAACCTTCTCCCCAATCCCTCCTTCTAACTGGTTGGATTGAATAGAGAGAAGTAGATCAAATCATTTCTTTATCTCAAGATGGGTTCTGGGAGTCTGTAGGTCTTTAGGCTAGCCCACTTAAGGACAGGTTTGATTACTTGTATTACAGGGCACCTTTCTTCCTCCCGTCTATCATGAATCCTTCCACATTTTATATGCATTCCTGCTCTTTCCCTCCTGTTATGAGTTATCCTCAACATGATGATTATCCCGACTTATACTGTAATCAACCACTAGTTAGTTGGGATAACTCGGATTGGGGATACAGTTCCGGATCTCCATGTTTAGGGTCTAACCCTGAACACCATAATTATGATTTCTATCCTTCTCAGAATCATATCGATTATAGATCACCACCCTTTCATGGACAATCTAATACGATCTACAATCAAGGAGGATACACTGATCCTTACCCATCCTCTGAATACACTGCCTTTAGGTCATCACCACCTTTTCAACAATTCAAAATGACCTATTATCAGGAAGGGTATCACGAATCTCAATTCGTTAACTCCTTTGCACTGATCCCAAACCCGCCTAACCCTGAAACAAGTCATTTGGTTCAGGGTAACCAGGTTCAAGATAAGGTTTTGGCTAACTTGAGGAATACCATACAATCTTTAGAAGTTCAGCCAATACCTTGCATTGAAAATTTGGAGCCCCTGATTGAGATGATTGATGATTTCAGCAAGTATTTGTTGGATTGGCTCCAGGATGTTAGGGATAAGAACTTGGGTGAGTTTCTACGTGGGAAGTTAGTGAAATTGAGAATGAGATTTGTGGTTAGTTTAGTTCAATCGTGGGATGATTCCCAGGATGAACCCCCTTCAGGAGAGCCAATGTCAGAATCCGCTCAAGCACCTGTTTGGGGGGACACGTGTTATGAGGCTGACCAGATTGATTTAGAGCAACCAATTAAGGAAATCTGATTTCTTCACTTGAGATCCCTAAGCTAAGGTAAGAGGAAATGTATGTCTCCATGGATCAGAAAGTGATGGATGATTTTGGGACGTACACCAATACAGATTTAGATTTCTTTGAGTCTGAGGGTGAAGAATCAAGTTGCGAAGTCTCACGTGAGTTTAGAGAATACGATTTCTGTGAGACAACTGGGCCTGAGGAATCCAATAGATCGTATGATGGCCCAATAAAGAAGGAAACTGATCTTATTAGGGCTTACACGACGAATTTAGAATCACATTTTCTGAAGGATACAATTCAATGCCCCGATTGTCAGTTACACCCCATTGAGCCTACTGACAATTCTGTTTTTGAGATAATTAGACCCAAGTCAATTCTGATTCAGTCACATCTTTTAGACTTAGACGGGGTGATTATACAGGTGGTTCCAGAATTTGACATTTTGAATGAGGAGAATAGAAGCTGGGAAATTTTGATTTGGGAAGCAAACTCCGAATGAAGTAGAAGACTGAGCCTAAGGGTTCCAATTAAGCTTAAACCATCAAACTAGGACCCTTACGACGTTTGTTCTAAGGATGTCCAACCCAAGCACACATTTATTGATTATCCTTTGGAGCTTGATTTTTCTATAACCCGACTCTTTGGTCTTGGGTTGCATCCTCATAAATCGCAGTCCCGACTCCGCTTGCGTACTGATTTTAGGCTTTGGGTAATTTTTATCTAGAACCTTAGATATTCTCAATCATGGGGTATGGGTTTGCACCACAATCTGGTCCACATCTATGGACATCTGCTGGTAGGTCCTAAAATGAATCTTTTTATTCTGATTTTGACCTGCACTTCTGAATTCTTTACTTCTCTTCTTTGTATAGTGTACCTAGCTGAAGGCATTAAATTCAGCACATATATAGTTTTTCTTTATCTTGAAGCAGACCCGTCATTCACTCATTTCAGGTGCTTTCTACTCTATTCCACTCTGTTTTATGTCTATTTAATACAATGAGGACATTGCATTAGATAGGTATGGGGGGGTGGATATTCATCTTTGAATTAATTCGTCAGCTCCGTAGATTCATTTTATTTTCTTTCATGTATATATATATATATAAGGAAAAAATTGAGGAATTAGGGAAGAGAATTTGGGCTTAAGAAAATTTTCAATCTTAGGAAATAAAACTATATGATTTGAATGCGAAGATCCTTCAGGTCTTTGGACTTAATCAGCCTATGTATCCACTTAAATGTGGATTTGTTTTTCGAGTCCTCGCCATCTTAATTCTATTGTAATTTGATTAAATAAGTTTGGGTGATAAGTACACGACTTATCAACCTGCCATCTGATTTGAGGGAACTTTAAGTCTAAAGCATCTACACACTAACTTTTCACTGACTTGTTGATCGGCGGATTTAACGGAAATTGGGTAGCTAATGAACTTCCTAGGTTGATATGGCTGACAAGTTATCATGGGTAACAGCCCATAGGTAGGTTGTCTAAAGCCCAGTCATTGGACCATTCTCTTTTTATTGTCTTTAGGTAAATCTTATACTAGGGAAGCCACCTACTTAAAAAAAGAAAGTCAAAAAGAAAAGAAAAAGAAAAGGAGAAAAGAAAAAAAAGAAAACAAAAGAAATAAGCCACACTTCGCTGCACGAGTATGGCTGGCAAGTTGTCGGTGGTAACAGCTCATCGACCAGTTGTCCAGAACCCAGCTCAAGAAATGCATTGAAAATTCCCAAAACACTTAGGAAGAAGCGGAGAAGTAGAATAAACCAGGGAGATATACACTGGATTCATCCTTGTGTTGACCCCATAAAAATAAAAGTAGGGAGAAAGCTACCGGTCGGAAAGATACACCTTTAGGTAGAACTCTCTTTTTAAGGTCACCTAGAGGCGTAGGAACCCAAAGTCCATTCTAATTGTCGATCAATGAGTCTATCACATTCACAATAAGATGCTTAGAACTTAGGGTTCTCTTCAAATCTTGGGTGAGTTGAATGGCCATAGAAAGCCACTCATTAACCCTAAACTCAAAAATCCAAAAAAAAATTAGAAAAGAAGAAAAAGAGAAAAAGAAAATTTTCTTTGAATAAGGCGAGGGCTTGAGGCAGTCTGCATTTTGGCAAATACCTAGACGTTGTTGTTTCTTTGAAAGTTCATATCCTAAGTAAAAATTTTCTTAATATTGAAAATAACTTATGCCCAAGTAATCTAACCTAATTCTTTTATAAATAGCATGTAATTTTTGCTAGGGACTAGCAAAAGATAGTCTTGGAGGTATGATGTAAACATGTTTATATTACATAAAATGTCTATTTATGCGTGTTCTTAAGCATAGAATTGCATTACATACTATAAATATTGCATAACATGCATCATCTTGCATTTAGATTAGTCTGAATAAAATGTAGGTTAATTATCTCTTTTTTATGGTTAGGGATAGGGCAACTTTCTATCAGGGCTTTGGATTGAAGATCCAATCGTACGGATCTGATCAAGGCGTCGATTGGAGTTCAACGACTCCAAGATCGTCCTAATTGGATATCCGTAGCATCAGATAGAGATCAAGGAACCCTAGAAGATCAAGGGCCAAGATGGTGTTAATCCGCAGTTCAGATGACAAATCCGACCACACGGATGGGTCATCTACATCATTGATCCAATCCGATACCCGTGGCACCATCTACATCACTTAGAAGATGGATGGCCAAGATGGCGTCATGTTGCGCCATCTTAGCCGCCCAACCGGCCGCATGCGTTCGATGAAGCTCTTCTGGCCAGTGCTTCTCCGCCGTTGGATCAAGATCCAATGGCTACTAGGTGCACGCGCTTGAGTTGAGCACTTGACACAAACACGCCCGTAGCGCGTTGGTCGAGCGCCTTATCCAAACAAGGAGGCACGGGTTCGAGCCCCCGCATGACTCAAATTCGAGCGGGCGCGATCAGCTGCATGATCAAGATCCAATGGTGCCGCACGATCGATAGTGCCCACATGCTATCTGATGCTTCTCGTGACGTAGGATCTCACGTGCAAGGCTCGCGGTTGATGCACGGTGAGGAGAGCTCTCAGCTGTCCAATCTCACGATCGGACGACCAATATTTAATGGACGTGGAATGCATATTGAGGTGTGGAAGCCGAGCGGGCACGCGAGCATCACCCATGAAGGCCACGATCAGGCCTTTAGTGATGGATTATTAAAGGTCCTGAATTAATGTTTTTCAAAATGTTATGACCAAAATGCCCTCACTCCTTGCAACTATAAAAAGAGACCCCCTCCATACGAATTTCTCATCTCTTCTCTTCTCTCAGCCCTTCCAAAGTTCTAAGAGCTTGTCCCAAACCCGGGATGCTCCTCTAGAGTAAAAATCTTAATTTTTCCACCTTCGTCCCCCTTCGTGGAGCATTCAGCGGTTGTCCTCTCTCTACATTCGAGAAGTGGATCCCGCGACGACGACGATGTGCTGCTTCGTTCTCATTCTTCCCACTTCGTCCTCCTTCCTGCTCTGTTCCCCGTCTTCCAGGTGTCGTCCCATCCAGCTCATCCTCCAAGCGATTGTCGAGGAGCATATCTCTCTCTCCATTCTTTTTCCTGCTTTCTAGAGTAGATTTACTACTTTCTAGTGTAATCATTTTCCGCTTTCTAGTCATAATGAGTAGTGTAATGAACAATTTTTGATAATGAAATCCATGTTTATTCTACATCCCTTTTGCTTTTATTTGTAATATTCTCTCTCTCTCTTCTATTTATTATTTGTTAAATAGATATGTAGTTTTTAACTAGCTATTCTATTTCATGACAAATAAAACAAACACGCATTTTTTTTAATCAAACATCTACCTCCCTGAGTTCGATCTGGGATTTCTATTCCGGTATAAATTTTATTTGTTGAACCCAAGTTCTTCGCTATTCAAACTACAACAACAGGTTTTCAAAACCAAATTCGATAGCGTAGTACTTCGTCATTTCAACAGAGGACCTAATCACTCTGGTTTAGACCACCAAATCGCAGAATGTGGATGAAGAACAAATGCTCATGAGGCTTTTCCCCTATTCACTTAGGGATAAGGCTACACATTGGTATCGTACCATTGGAAGACCGATTTCTACCTGGATATCTTTGAAATAGGCCTTCCTGAAGAAATTCTTCCCAATTGGGCAAACCAATGCATTGTGGCAGGCAATTACCACTTTTGCCTAGCGGCAGGTGGAACCGTTTCATATGGCTTAGGAGAGATTCTAGGATCTGCTGCAGAAGTGTCCACACCACAAGGTGCCTAAATGGGAACTTGTGCAGATTTTTTATCACGGGTTGAATGATCAACTCCGTAATCATGTGGATGGTTCATGCAGAGGCAATTTCCTCAACAAAGATGCAGATAGAGCGTATGATTTATTTGAGGAAATGAGTGAATGCTCTTTAAACCATGCCTCCATGTAAACCTTCAACCGATCCCAACAAACTAGATCAAATGCCAATGAGGTCCAAGATTCTCATACATTTGATATGGAGTTGATCTGCAATAAATTAGATAAGATGGATCTGGTTGCTAAACAAATGGAAGAGTGGATGTCCAGAAACTCTAATTTTTCTAGATCCACTCAATCCCAGGGATCAGGATTCCATTCTTTGCAAGCTCTTATAGGATGGGAGTTTGTGAACCAGCTGGAGTTGGCTCGATCTTTGGGCCAGCTCTTCTCAGAACCTTATGGGTTCCAAACTGGGGCCTTTAATCCTAGTTTTTCTGATCGTTCTTCATCCTGATGTTATCAAGATGTTCATGCTGTGTAAGAGAATGTTAGGATCAAGCCTTACTCGAATTCCTACAATTCTGGTTGGAAAAATCACCCTGACTTCTCTTGGAAAGATCAGGGCAGCAGACCCAATATTGACCCAACAACTATGTATCGCAAAACCAATGGGTCAGGGTCATGTATATACTCAGTTGCCCTTGAATTACGTTAATCAGTCCATGTGGAATGCTCAACAACCCACCCGACATGCTGATTTAAACCTGAAGATGGTAGAAATGCTAGGGTCAATGCTCCATCTCATGCAACAAATGAAAACTTTGCTGGACACCTTACAATCCAGACTTGGTGCAAATAATCGACAGCTTGAATATCTACCATCACAACCTGTACCAAACCCAAGGAATGCACAAAACTGAGGTGCTATACCTCAAGGGTTTGGTAATAATGGGGAGTCGAATGCTCAAGCTCATGCTATCTTTCAGGATACCCTAGCCCCTCCCGGAGCGAACCAAGTTCCTACCATAATCAACTGGGAGCCTCCTGTTTTGCCCAACCCTCCCCAAGGCACTAACCAACAGCATTTTGCCACTGCAAACACCATTACCTTGAGGAGTGGTAGTAGACACAAGGGACCTACCCAACCCCATGTCAACACCATTAGGCCCCGTAGTAAGAATTCCAGACTCCCAACTAAGAATGTGATCAACAAAACATTAGAGTCTAATTTGGGAGTATGTTATTGTTGTATGGGCAAACAAAAAGAGTCAGAGGAGAAATTGGAGGAAAGGATGCCCTTACTTCAGGCTTTCAAATTGACAATCATTTTACTCCTTGCAGCTATCGGATCAATCCCCGCCTGCCCCATAGGTTTACTGAATTCATATAAAGCAAAGCATAGAGCGAAATTTGAAAACATTAGGAGAGTAGTCTTGTCTGATAACACAAGCACACTGATCTTAAACAAGCTACCTCCTAAGAAGCAGGACCCGGGAGCCTTGCTGATTTTCTGCATAATAGGAAACATCACTTCTGACCAGGCCCTTCTCGACTTGGGCGCTTCCATTAATGTGATCCCCACCTCACTTCACATGGAATTGGGTTTAGGCTACCTGAAACACACTGGTATAACCTTGCAATTAGCCGATAGATCCGTTACAAAACCAAGGGGCATTTTGGAGGATTTTTTAGTCAAGGTTAATGATTTGCATTACCTTGCTGATTTCATGGTCCTGGACATGGAAGCACCAAAATAGCTCAACCACACCACGATTATTTTGGGATGACCTTTCTTGGCTACCGCCAAGGCAAGGATTGATTGTGAATCGAGAAATATAGAAATGGCCTCTGGGAATAAAATAAATCAATTTAATATTTTTTGAGGTCTCAAAGATGGATAAAATTAAGTGTGGTTTGATGGAGGACCTTGGTAGAATAGAGGAGGTAATGGCCATACATACCTTAGACAACCTTTCAAGGGCCAACTCAACCCAAACTCAGGAAGAAAATCACACGATTGCCGGTATAATTGAGGGCAACAAAAACATGCAACCAACTATAGCAACACAGGATGAAGAAGATATTCATGAAATCAAAATCTGTTGGATGATTGACATGATCAAGTTATAACCCAATAATGTCCTCATCCTGAATTTTTAGAGTTTGAGGTTTAACTTTTGCGTGGGAATCATGAGGATCAGGATGGTTGGACTAAGCACCCTGATTGTGAGGAGGAAATTGATCTTTGGGAAGAAACTCTTGAAATGTTAAAGTACCCACAAACCCCCGACACAACACAAAACCCTCATTGTCCTTGTTCTCCCAACCATTGCACAATTTCTATATCCACCCACACCTCCTCTGTAATGAATCAACAAAACTCCTATTGGAGACCATTTGGGCTCTCCCTGCACCACCAACTTGCCACTTTCATTGATCATCTCTTTGGCAAGCCCATTTTTACTCTCTAGGACCCATATCTAGGAGCTCGAAAATTGTGTTATTGCAGCCTCAATGTTAGTTATTTTTGATTGAGGACCTCGCCTAGCTGAAGGCACTAAACTCAGCATGTGTAAAGATTGTTCCGAGCTGACTAGAATCTCACGGGAACCAGGTACTATTCTTCCACTTCTACTCTCTTGCATGCTTTCATTTTTAACAATGAGGACATTGCATTAGCTAAGTATGGGCGAGTGGATATTTCTTATGAATCTTTTTGTCAGCCATAATAGTAATTTCTTATTTTTCATCTTAAAAAAAAAAAGAATTAAGAGATGAGAACTTAGGCATTAGGAGTTGTAAACTTTAGGAATTGATACTTTGGGACCTAAACACTTAAACTCTTCAAGTCTTCGAGCTTAATTAGCCTGGGTGTCCACTCGAATGTGGACTTAGTCTCGAGTCCTTGTCAATTCAAATTCATCTTTAATCTGGTGAATAAATTGGAGTGATAAGTATATGATTTATTAACCCACCCTCTGATTTGAGGGCACTTTAAGCCTAAGCATCTACACACTTTTTTGCACTGACTCACTTTTTAGTGGTTTCTTTGAAAATTGGGTAGCTAATGAACTATCTAGGGTGGTATGGCAGGCAAGTTGTCGGTGGTAATAGCTCATCGGCTGGTTGTCCAGAGCCCAGCCACGAGACCATTTTTTTTGTATTGCCTCTAGGTGAATCTTAGATCAAGGAAGCCACTTACTTAGGAAAAAGAAAAGAAAAGAAAAAAAAAGGAGAAAATAAAAAAAAATAAACAAATAAAACCACACTTCACCGCACGAGTATGGCTGGCAAGTTGTCATAGGTCTAGAGCCCAGCTCACAAAAATGAACAATAATTCCCAAAACACTTACGGAAGAAGTAGGGAAGTAGAATAAATCGAGGAAATATACACTGGGTTCGCCCTTATGTTGACCCCATAAATAAAAGAAGTAGGGAGAAAGCTACCATTTGAAAAGATAAACCTCTAGGCAAGGTCACCTAGGATCGTAGAAACCCAAAGTTCGTTTTAACGATCGCCTAATGAGTCTTTCACTCTTTTCTCTAAATGCTTAGCACTTAAAGCCTTTTTGAGTCTTGGGCGGGTCGGGTAGCAGTAAAAAGTTATCCCGAAACTCTCAAACTCCAAAAGTACAAAAAAATTAGAAAAGAAGAAAAATAAAAAAATTATGTATCTTTTCTTTTCAAATAAGGCGAAGGCTTGGACGGTCTGCATTCTGGTAGACACCCGGGCATTGTTGAGCTTTTGTAATTAGGTCTTGGGGTTGAGATTTTCTAAAGAAATTGACAAATTTTGC
The DNA here is from genome assembly GCA_037157565.1 of Thalassia testudinum. Classification (NCBI taxonomy): domain Eukaryota; kingdom Viridiplantae; phylum Streptophyta; class Magnoliopsida; order Alismatales; family Hydrocharitaceae; genus Thalassia; species Thalassia testudinum. The sequence goes on from JAZHRO010000014.1 coordinate 24,674,279, forward strand.
CTAAGTAATCAAATCTCGATTATACTTTTACACAACATTTAGCTTTTCTAGGGACTAGCAAATAGTAAGCATGGGGTTATGATAAACACACATGAATTCATGATAAAATGCTTATTTATGATAGTTCCTAGGCTTAGCAGTGCATATCATGTTATAAATACTGCATAATATCCATTGCATGGCATTTAGGATAGTTGTGTATTATGTACATTAATTCTTCCATTTTATATGGCTAGGAGGTATTGCGACATCTTTATGGGCTTCAAATGAAGAATCTGACTGTACGGATGAATCTGGAGTGACTATCGTAGTCCGTCAACGCGAAAATCACCCCAGTCAGAGCTCTGTAGCACCCTCTACAAGAAGAAGAAGATGGACGGTCTAGATGGCACCACGTGGCACCATCTAGACCACCCAACATGAACCACTGCCGCCCCAGCACTCACGCATGGAGAGATCTCAGCCATTGGATCTCAATCCAACGACTAAGGGGCGCTCTACACTCTGCGACTGCACCACCCACCACTCGACAAACCGCGACTTTGGCGCATTGGTGAAGACAAGCGTTTGCAAACCGTGAGCTCGAGTTCAAGCCACGGTGGGGAGGAGGCAATCTCACGAGCGCGGGCGTAATCGAATTGTGCCCATTGGATGGCCATCAAGCAGCAAAAAGGGAGGCAACGTGGCGCAATCAGACCTACGCGATCTGCACGCATTCAATCATGCACCGACCGAGGCCCAATCTGACGCGTCATTAAGCACACGATCTAAATGCGCAATCCCTACGCCATCTTAACCGTCTGCCTCTAATCCAATAACTGCCATTGGTTCACTCCTGATCCGACCAAGAGCGTGCGTGAACGTGAGCTGGAGGAAACAGCGACAGCTTGGGCAGACCTTTAGTGACGCTTACAGACATCACTAATTGCTTATAGGTGCAAGGCCAGCTGCGGGCGTGCATGTTGGGGGTGCGATCTTCAATGACAGCTGCAGGGGTCTTTAGTGATGCTTACAGTTGTCACTACAACCGTATACATGAATTTCTTCTTCCCTCCACTATATAAACACCCCTACACCCCCCCATTCCTCTTCATCTCTACCTACTCTACTCCCACCTACTCCTAAGCTCTAATAGCCTACTAAAGCTCCATTAGAGCTTACTCTCAAGCTCCAAACGCCTCCTATTAGTGTAACATTCCTTTATCCTACCAAATATTCGTCCCTCATCCCATCACCTTCATAGGTCGCCTTGGAGCCATCCTCCCACCTCCATTCCGATAGCAGATCACCTTTGCCTCCTCACCTCCATTCTAGAGCCTCAGTGAAACATTCCTCTACCCAGCGTCCTACATCTCACCTCCGTCGTCCCGCTCCTCAACTCCTTCGTCCAAGCTTTCACCAGGCGTCGTCGTCTCACCGAACAACCAATTCGGGAGATTCCTTCTCACCTCCCTCTCTTTTATGTTTTCATAGATTATTGTAATAAACATTTATGCAATATATCATATTTGGTTCCATCTCTCTTGTGAATTTATTCTGCTTGTCTTTTTATTTCAAAAACATAAAAAAAGATAACAAAACCTCAAAATAATAAAAAGAAACAAAACGAAGCACAATTTTCAAGCAAAGCAAATGTCGCCTCCCTGTGTTCGATCCAGGACTCCCTTGGAGTTTTGATAAAATTGTATTTGATAACAAGTTTTGCGACTATGACAACAGGTTCCTCCAAACCCCGATTTCTACCATGCGAAACATGTTAATCACTATGTAACTCTATCTCTCAAAGTTTCAAATGCAGATATACACTCCTCATTCATCTCAAAAATTGTGTCTTTCGTAAGGAGATTCATGAGTGGTCAAGCTATCGTCGAAAAATCGAGTATAAATCTTCTATAAAATCCAACATGCCTGAGAAAAGATCTGATGCCCTTGATCATGTCAGGAATTGGTAGATTAGAGATTTGATTGATCTTGGCTTGATCTACTTGGATACCTCGCTCAGACATGAGATGGCCAAGTACAATGCCTCTGGAATCATAAAATGGCTCTTCCTCCAGCTGAGGACAAGATTTACTTCAATACAACATTTTAAGATCTTTGACAGATTATCATGACAGATATCAAAGGTCTCCCCGAAGATTGAAAAATCATCCATGGATACTTCCATATATTCACCCACTATCTTGATAAAAATGGCAAGCATGCACCTCTCAAAAGTCACAGGTGAGTTGCAAAGCCCGAATGCCATCCTTCGGAAAGCAAAGGTTCTGAAGGGGTAGGTGAATGTCATTTTCTCTTGATCTTCGGGGTGGATTGTGACTTGATTGTATTCATAGTAACCACCCAAAAAGTAGAATAACTTATTACCAGCAAGTTTCTCAAGGATTTGATTAATGAATGGTAGTGGAAAGTGGTCCTTCTTTGTAACCGTGTTGAGTCTACGATAGTCGATGCAAAACCACCATGAATTCGCAATTTGTGTGGGAATGGTTTCTCCAGATTCAATCTTGATTATAGTGAGTCCTACCTTTTTTGGTACCACTTGAATTGGACTCACCCAAGGGCTATCAAATATAGGATAGATAATGTCAACGTATAACCACTTGATGATTTCTTTCTTGACGACCTCCTTAATATTCGAATTTAATCGCCACTGTACTTTGCGGGAAGGTCGTGCCCCATCTTCAATATAGATGTGATGAGTACAGTAATTGGGGCCAATCCTAGTGAGATCGTGTAAAGTCCACCCGATTGCCTTCTTATGATCTCGCAAAACTGCGATCAATTTTGATTCTTGTTTCCTAAAAAGATGTGAATTAATGATTACAGGATATGTTTGATCGGGTTCAAGATAAACGTATTTAAGTGTGTCAAGCAATGGTTTGAGTTCAACTTTTGGAGTAGAATCAACAACAGAGTCTGGAACGGGATTTTCTACTGCAAAGTGGGGTAAAGATGAGTCGTGTGATTCAACCTCTGGATCGAGTAGAGATTCTGATAGTGTGATTTCATCTTGAGGGTAAATGCTATCAAAAGAAGGGTCTTCTAGTTATAATGAACTAGTTTCATCCTCAAGAGCAGAAATTAATTTAATCTCCTCAATCCATTTGAAATCTAATCCTCGAGAAGCTTTAAATATATCAATTTTAAGTGTTTTCTCCCCAAACTTTAGCTCTATCTTTCTAGATTCACAATCTATGTTGGCCTTTGCAGTGGTCCTCAATCCATTTGAAATCTAATCCTCGAGAAACTTTAAATATATCAATTTTAAGTGTTTTCTCCCCAAACTTTAGCTCTATCTTTCTAGATTCACAATCTATGTTGGCCTTTGCAGTGGCCAAAAAGGGTCTTCCTATAATAATTGGGGTATCTCTAATGCATTCAGGTACTTCCATATCAAGTACAGTAAAATCTATAGGGAAATAGAAATCCTGAACTCCAATAATATCTTCCAATACTCCCCTAAGTGAATTAATGGATCTATCTACTAATTGTAAAGTCACATCAGAAGGTTAATTGTGTCAACATCAAAGTACTCAATCAGGAAAGTGGGAATCAGATTAATAGATGCTCCTAAATCTAGGAGGGCTCTATCAAAGCATTGGTCCCCAATAATATAGGAAATCAAAGGAGAACCTGGGTCTTTCTTCTTTAAAGGAAGCGTATTAGAGATAATCGAGCTAACTTGCTTGGAAAGTACTACAATGCTTCCTTTCTTCGACTTACACTTAGGAGTACACAAATCTTTAAGAAATTTTGTGTAAGTTGAGATGTGTTTAATAGCATCTACGAGTGGGATGTTAATATGAACCTATTCAAAAATTTTAATTAAATACTCATCTAATGTGACAGGCTTCTTTTGTTTCCAAGATTTCTTCAATGCTTCTAGGAATGGGACTTGGATATCTTGTTCTACTGAGAGGTTACCCTAATCATAAGAATTAGTGGGAATGGCGGCATCAGGTGAATCGCCTCTCACAGGTGTAGAAACAGAAGCTGTTCTAGATGTACTAGGGTCTTGGGATTGCAAATGTGGATCTATGGCATCCCTAGTGGAAGTCCCATGATGAGTTGTAATAGAGTTAATATCCGCATGTGAAGAGGAAGCAGGAGAAGATGTAGATGCTTGATTCTGGAAAGATGGATTCGATAGTAAAGGTTGATTTGAAAATGATTGCTGCTGATTCGGATACTCGTGTTTGGGAGGTGCAGAGGGTGGGTTTTGATTTTGATTCAAGGGAACTTGATTTAGAAAGTGGACTTGTCCCTGAGTCGTATGTTGACCTCTTGGGTTATACCTATTATTTTGGATATTTCCAAGGTTTGGAACTCGCTGGGATGGTAGGACCCCTAGCTGACAAGATTTAGCTAACTGCATGATTTGGCCCCTAAGGTCAGCCAATTCTGCCGAACATTGTTGTTGGACTTCAGTGAGAGCCTCAGCATTTTATCGCTAACTCTCAGTCACAGCACGCAAAATTTGATCAAGCTGTGTATCTCTATTTGGTCATGAGTAGTTTTGCGTACTCGTGTGAAAGGGCCTCGCATTGGATTGCCGAAATGACAATGTAGGCGGGTTTTGACGAGTTTGATTCGGATTTTGTGGTCTTTGATTTTGATCAGCCCAAGAGAAGTTAAGGTGATTATGCCATCCAGGGTTATAAGTATTTGAATATGGGTTTGATCTAGAAGTGTATCCCTGAATGGTGTGCAAATCATAAGTATATGGCATGTTTTCCACAAAAAGCAGGTGGTAGGGAATGAGGTGGGAATGATGGGACAAAGGTCCCTCCTTGGGTTGGTGAATGAGTAGGGAGAAAGCCCAAGGAAGAAGGATTTCTAGAATCCAGATTATTCAAAAATTCCCTCCCTGCGGGAATTTGCGAAACAAGTGAACGCATGGGATTTTGCATAGTGAGTAGAGGTGTAAGAGTCTTCATTATGTTGCGGACCTTGTTAAGATGCTTCGCTACGATGTCGACCTTGTCTAGTTTCTCAGTAATAATCTCTAAATCCCTTGAACTGGATGGGTTTTTGATCTCATGAATGCCCTTATGATGTGGATTTTGATGTGTGCTTGAATTACCCCGCATGAATTGACATTGATGCCTTGTTGATAGAGCTTTTCGCCATCCCTTCAAATAGTTCTGAGGTGGATTCTTCATTGCGATTCAGAAAGTTCCCTCCATAAGAGGCATCGACTAGATTGCAAATTCTCTCTTGTAATCCATAGTAAAAGATATGCATTAGCTGCCAGCGAGGGATGTCATGATGTGGGCATTTTCTTTGCAATTCATGAAAGCACTCCCATGCTTCATGAATTGGTTCTCCTTGGTTTTGAGTAAAAGTCCTGAAAGCTCGCCTGAGGGCATTGGTGAAACCTATAGGAAATAATTTCTTCAAAAAGGTAGATTCAAATTCATTTCAAGTTGAGATAGGTTGTGCAATCATGCGGTACCAGTAGGCGACTTTGTCTTTTAAGCTAAAGGAGAACATCTTCATGTGTAGGATTTCCCAGCTTTGATTTCGAGGACCAAGAGTCTGAGAAAGATTTTGTAGATCTTCAATGTGTTGGAATGGATCCTCAGATGAATACCTGTGAAAGTGTGGGATTAGACCTATAATATTTGACTTTAACTCTGGGTCATTTTCCCCAACAGGAATCCTAACACTAATCTCTACTTGTGCATTAGATGGATTATAATAGTCTTTGAGTATAGGCCTAGGATGGGGTAGAAGAGGAAAATCAAGAGGATTAGGACCCGCCTCAGGTCGAGGAGGGCGGGCCTGCAAATTATAAAGAGTAGCCATCAACAACTTAATTTGATGGTTCTGCTCGAGCATCTATAGGTTCTGGTTCAGGAGTGCCTCATGGATATCAAAAGTGGCATCTCCCCCTGACCAAAAGAAGAAGGGATCTTGGGATTCTAATTCTGTGGCTGATCCATAGAATCAATTGCAGAGAAAGCAAAATAACCAGATGGGAAAATTGGTTGCTTCAGCACAACCGACCTAGGTAGTCTAGTCAAAAGAGATATGAGAGGCAGTTTCAGCAATCGCCTCTCGTGCATAAAACACAGGAAATGTGTAAAGGTACACACACCACTGCGAGAAATAGTGGCAAGCAAAACCTGTAAACAGTGTAAAAAGTGAGTTTTTCTTCTTTTCAAAGGAAAAGACAATCCTAGGAATACGTGAAAAATATAGGAACACAAATAAGTAAAATATCAATCCAAAATACGCATCCTATACGTGTCTACGTAGGTGTGTATCCTTAAACTCAAAGGTCTAAGGTCTAGGATCGAGACCGCTCACTACTGACTCCCTGGAACTCTAGTAGTGAGACAGACTTGTTAATCTTTGACCAAAGCCCTAAGAGGTGCAAAGAGGAGAGGTAGAAGTATAAGACTCGTGTAACTCTAATGATCGCACTGTGTGCATGATAGCATGCAACAGATGTGTATGATAAAAACCCGCATGTAATCTGCAAATAGATATATGTCATGAGTTTTTTAAAAAGTCCTCTTTTTAGTTAATCTTTTCAAAAAAATAATAGGAAGTAGTAACTGTGTCCGCTTTTTATGTCTTTTCAAACAAATATATGGTCTTACTTATTAATCAAAAAATAGGGATCTACGTGGGTTTTTGTGTGTTTTCCTGCAAATAAGAGATAAAAATTCCTGAGTCATATTGTTAACTCTTAGCAGGTATATGTACTCCTAAGAGTATATGCCTAGTAGTATGCTGCTGCTAGTCAGAAAGGATGTATTTTTGGTATTTTTTATATTTCTAAACTAAATGCAACAAATAAATCTAAACTAGAGAGTAAGGAAAGAAATACTCACAATGGATATGTATAATGGATACGAAAAATAGAAAATAGAAACCTACCTTCTTCCTAAGAATACCTGTAAAGATATCCCTCGACGAAGGCAAAAACAAAATAACTCGTTAGAAAGAAATTATTTACAAAATAAAAAATGATAATGGAGAATATATTTTATAGTAACCTCCCTGGCAATGATGCCATTAAAGTGTTGCCTTACTTAACAAAATTATGCAAGGGAATGTTTTGGTGAATAAAATGAAGCAAAATATTGCACTCCCTGGCAACGATGCCATTAAAATATTACCTTAACAAAATTATGCAAGGGAATGTTTTGGTGAATAAAATGAAGCAAAATATTGCACTCCCCAGCAACGGCACCATTAAAATGATTGTTCAAATCTCAACATAGTTAATTAAGGTTAAAAGTCTTAATTAATCGTGTAAAGAAATGACTTAGGTTAACTCGAATCGTTGTCGTCTGGTGTAGTATATGGTCAAGTTAACCTAGCATTTTAGATTTAATTTCTTTTAATTGGTTGAGTTCAGGTCGTTCACTGGGAGGCATAATCATAATTTTTATTTCACCATTTTATTTTTATGCATAAATTACTAATTACTTAATTAATCAAGTCAATAATTACATATATATTAGGCACATGAATAGATACACATAGGATTGATCAATTAATGCATGCACTATTCCATTAATGAAAGAAATGTACAAGAAAGATATTGTTCAAATGCTTATAATTATATTTTTGATAATGACAAATGAGCTATTTCCTTGGAAGAGACTAACATATTGCAGGAAGGATTTAAAGAAAAGGATCGAGGAAAAGGAAGGGCAAAAGAATTTCTTTTATAGTTTATTTTATTTGTTTAGATTGTAAAAAGCCTTGAATTATCCTTAGGATGTCTTTAGAATTTTCATATTCATACTGGTATCCTTGAATTTGTAAAGAGTTACTTCTGTTGGTTTTTCAGACATCTCATCTTCCCTTCAGACATCTGAGTATGACTTTTAAGATATCTGATCTACTTCTCTAGACGTCCAATATTTTGTCCAAAGCCTAGATTCATAGCCAGTGTTTGCAACCACCGTCATCTAGATTTTTTCAACCATTTGTTATCCTCTTCAGACGTCTATTATTGTCTTTCAGATGCCTCCTTGAGCTTTTCAAATCTCTTTAACTCAATAGAATAATTTTCATAATCTTAGGTGTTTTTCAGACGCCTGTCGTCTTCTTTAACCGTCTGAAACTGACCAATGTTCACTTTCTATCCAACGATCACATTGACCGCAATTGATTATATCAGTTTCTTTTTTGATTTTGGATTGTTGTAGGCTATCAGACTTCCTTACATTTATTCATACATCTAATGATTCTTTTTAAGACATCTAAACTTTTGTCCAGATGTTCGATAAGACATATGATCATTTATCATTAAATTCCTATTTGGGTCCAATTTCATTCTAGTAACAATCACGTTGACCCTGGAACCTTTTCGGATGTCCAATTTATTTTTCAAACATCTGAAACTATATGTTTAGATGTCTAAGTTTTTGTTCAGGCATCCCTATTTTGATCTTGTGAAATCCAGTAATGACTACTTTTTCTCTGGAGCTTTTTTAGACGTCCCAATTTATTCTTAGACGTCCAAAATAGTCTCTTCAGATGTCTGATACAATCAGATTTTGGGTAAATGCATTGCAGCCATTTTACCTTAATTTATTCCATTTCAATTCAAATTCTAACGACTACCTAGGCTCAAATCTGACCTTCTACACCTACATATACCCCCATAGTTAGCCTTAAGATTTTTTTAAAAAAAGAAAAAATACATCCTACTCATTTGAAAAGCTCTTGATTTTTTGTGCTCGCTTGTGTGCTCTCTTGTGCTCCATTTGTGTTGTTATTTCCTTGAGAGCAAACCTTCTTCCTGCTGCTCATAGGTTTGATAAGGGAGTATTCTAATTCTTTTATTCAAGGCTTATAGGAATATATTATTTTTTATAGTTTATTTGGGTACCTGATTTATGGGTTTCCTGTTTCCTCTTAGTAGAGGGGCAAAAACTCTTCTTCGGGTTTGTCCAAGAAGAGAGGAATTATAATATTACTTGTTGTTAGTAATTCCTACTTGGGTAGGGGCAAAATCCTAGATTAAGAGATCTAGGTAGAGGCTTTTCCTGCAAGGGTTTCCTCTCTACATACCTACATGCTGTTGCGATTGATTCAGATTTTTTTTTATTGTACAATTCAACCCCCCCTTCTTGTGCCACTAACATTTGGTATCAGAGCCTTGGTTTAGTCATGTGTGTAAGTGTCAAAGCCTGAGCAAGACGATCTAATGGCATCCAGGGTGGTAGCAACAAGCAACAACTGTGGATTCTCAACATTAAAACCTCCTTATTTCAATGGTATGAATTACTCATATTGGAAGCAGAGGATGGAAGTTTTCCTTTAGTATGGACATTATACAGTTTGGGCATTGGTGGAAATACCATTTGAAAGACTAGTGAAACCTGAAAATGGAGTTTTGACAGATGACAACAAGAACAAGCTCTCACTCAACTCCAAGGCTATTAATGCCTTGTATTGTGCACTCAGCCCTGATGAATTTAATCAGATTTCTCAATGCACAAGTGCATATGAAATTTGGGAAACTCTTGAGGTTACTCATGAGGGAACAAATAAGGTAAAAAATTCTAAAGTTGTTTTACTAACCCAAGAATTCGAGAAATTTGAAATGCAGGAAAATGAGAGTGTGAAGGATATGTACGCCTATTTCACTTTCATTGTCAACAACTTGAAGGCTCTAGGAAAAACCTTCATAAGAGTTGAGCTTGAAGGTAATATTTTGCATTCCTTGACAAATATTTTTGAGCCTAAAGTTATAGCTATAGAAGAAGCCAATGAAGTTGAAAACTTGAATATGGACCAACTTCTTGGAAATCTCATGGCATATGAGACCAAGAGCAATCAAAAGAAGAGAGGGACAGAGGAAGGGAAGAAAAAGCAACTAGCATTTAAAGTATGTTCAGAATCCGAGGATAGTGATGAACAAAATGAAGACCTTTCCTTGCTTACTCGTAAGTTCAGAAAATTTCTAAGATATAACAAGAATTTCAGGAAAAAGAGATCAAAAGAGGATTCAAAGGTCGAACCAATCATTTGCTATCCATGCAAAAAGAAGGGACATATTTGAAAGGATTGTCCACTTCTTAAGAATGATGGAGAAAGGAACAAAAGGAAACAAGAGAAGGATTCAAAGAAGTCATTTAACAAGTACAAGAAAAAGAAAGCTATGCAAGCTACATGGGACGATTCAGATTCAAGCGAAAGTGAATCTGAGGCTGATTCAACCGAGGAAGAAGCCGCATGCCTTGGACTTATGCCATTAGAAGATGAGGTACATGATTTATCTTTAGAAGAATTTATAGAAGCCTTTGATGATTTATATTATACTTTTAAAAAAACTAAGTTAGAAAATAAAGATCTTAAAGAAAAATATCAAGATCTTCAAAATGAGAAAGACTAGATTATGCAAGAAAAAATTTTCTATGTGATGAGACTAAAAGCTTAAAGAATAAAATAGAACTTCTTGAAACTAATATTGAAGATCTTAAAGATAATTCAGAAAGATTATTAGATCTTGCTAGGTTTACTAATGGGAAGGAAAACTTAGATAAACTCTTATCATCACAAAAATCTCCTTCTTGCAAATTTGGTCTTGGATATTCTCATGAAGCTAGTTCATCAATAGTAAAACAAACTAGTTTTATATTGAGTCAAAAGGAAGTAACGAAGTTTTCATATTCAACTATGAAAACAAAAACTAACCACAATGACCCAAGAAAAAATGGGTACCAAAGAAACTTGTTCAATCTTGTTTTGTAGGTCAAGAAGAAGTAAATTTATCAAGATATATCTTTGAGAGAACCAAAGAAAGACTACATGCCTATAGAAAGATAGTAGAGCAGCCAAGAAGATCAACTCAAAGACGATCATATTTTGTAGGACAAAAACAAACTAACTTGGATCATGGACAATAGATGTTCTGAGCATATGACAGGCAACAAGAAACTCTTTACAAAGCTAACATACAAAGAGGGTGGTTCCATTACATTCGAGAACAACCACAAAGGACGGATTATATGTACAGGTATTACTAGTAAAGGTAATGCATCTTTTACTCATGTTGCATTGGTAAAAGGATTAAAACACAATCTTTTAAGTGTAAGCCGGATTTGTGACAAAGGATATGATATTATGTTTAGTGCTAATTTTTTTAAGATATTTGATAGTATAATAAATGAAATTCTTCTAATTGAAAAATGATATAAGGATATATATATTGTTGAAATAGATAAAAATGGAACCTATGATTGTTTAGTAGCTTCAAATGATGAAATGTTTATTTGGCATAAATAATTAGGTCATTTGCACTTTAAATACTTAAATAAATTAGTCAAGTATCAATTAATTAAAGGATTGCCTAAGAAAAAGTTTAATTCAAATATTTTTTGTGATGCATGTACACTTGGTAAGTTGAATAAAGTTCTTTCAAAAGCAAAAATATAGTCTCTACATCTTGACCTTTAGAACTCTTACATTTAGACTTATTTGGACCAACTAGAACAAGTAGTTTAAATGATAGTAGATATTGTCTTGTAATTGTAGATGATTATTCAAGATTTACATGGGTATATTTTCTTAAACTTAAACACCAAACCCTAGAAATTTTTAGCAAGTTTTTAAAACTTGTTCAAAATGAGAAAGGATATATGATTTCTCGAATTCGATTCGATTATGGAGGAGATTTTGAAAATCAAGATTTTTCTCATTTTTGTGAAGAACTAGGAATAAAACATGAGTTTTCATTTCCTAAAGCTCTACAACAAAATGGTGTAGTGGAACGGAAAAACCAGACTCTTCAAGAATGTGCTCGCACACTTATAGAATCTGGTCTTCCAAGGTATTTTTGGGCCGAACCCACTAACATGGCTTGCTATGTACTAAATAGAGTCCTAATTAGGCCTATACTTAATAAAATAAGTTATGAACTTTATTATAATAGAATACCTAAAATTAGTGATTTCAAAATATTTGGAAGTAAGTGTTATATGTTTATCACTAAAGAAAATCTTGATAAGTTTGATGCTAATAGATATTCATCCTGAAGTAAAGCTTATCGAGTATTCAATAAGAGAACTCTAACGATAGAAGAAGCTCTTCATATCAAGTTTGATGAAAATTCTTCTATAGATAATAAACAAGTTGAGGTAGTAGATATTGATGATGAGGACATACCCTTTATAGATGTATCACACCTTAAAGATCAAAATACACATAATCTTCCTAAAGAATGGAGTTTTCATAAAGATCATCCAAAGAACAAATAGTAGGAGAGATTAATGACAAAATCAAAACTAGGTCACAAGTTAACTTTGTTCTAGTTGCTTTTGTATCTCAACTTGAACCCGAAACTATTGATCAAGCTTGTTTAGATTCTTCATGGATACTTGCTATGCAAGAAGAACTAAATCAGTTTAAAAGAAATCAAGTATGGCAATTAGTTTCTAAACCAAGTGACAATTCTATTATAGGGACCAAATGGATTTTTAGAAATAAAACTAATGAAGAAGGTCAAGTAGTAAGAAATAAGGCCAGACTTGTTACACAGGGTTATAATCAACAAGAGGGTATAGATTATGAAGAAACTTATGCTCTTGTAGATAGGCTTGAATCTATTCGAATGCTTCTTGCATTTGCATCGCATTTAGGTATTAAATTATATCAAATGGATGTAAAACCAGCTTTCTTAAATGGATTTATAAAAGAAGTTTATGTAGCCCAGCCTCCTAGGTTTATAAATTCTGAATGTCCTAATCATGTGTATAAGCTTAAGAAGGCTCTTTATGGTCTCAGTCAAGCACCTAGGGCATGATATGAGAGATTAAGAAATTATCTCATTAAATTAGGTTTTTGTTGATTTGGAAAATCGTTGCAAAAATGTTGAGTTTTGAAAACCTGTCGTTGTAGTGTGATTTGCGAAGAAATATATCAACAAATAAATTTTACCAAAACTCGAAAAGAATTTCGGGTCGAACACAGGGTGGCTACATCAATTTGAAATCTGCGATTATATTTTTTTGTTTGTTTTTGTTTAGAAAGCAAGATAATCACAATGAAGTCGATATAAACAATAAGAGAGAGAGAGAGATCAAACACTTATAATATGGATAATGTTTTACAACTAGAAAGTGGGAAATATTACAGCTAGAAAGTGAGAATCTAACAATTAGAAAGTAGTAAAATTTACTCTAGAAAGCAGTAAAGAGAAAGGAGGTGAGAGGTCATCCTCCTCGATAGTTGCTTGGAGGACGAGCCAAACGAGGTGACACCTGGAAGATGGAGGGCGAAGATGGAATATAGAGAACGAAGAGAGAAGAACCAAGGGCGAGGTAGGGTGTCATTGTCATGGGATCCACTTCCAGAATGGGGGCAAGAAAAACTTTCTTTTTTGACTCTAAAAGAGCATCCCAGGTATGGGACAAGCTTCTTTAGAGATTTGGAGAGGGAGAAAGGTGAAAGAAGGGATGATTGAAATATGGGGGGCGTAGGTCTTTTTATAGGTGTAGAGGTTGGAGGCAAAAAGGTCATTTCACACTTGAAAGCATTAATTCTGGGCCTTTAGTGATAGATTTAAGCATCACTAAAGACCCTAAACATGGCCGTTGGTCGCGTGCACGCCGCGCCTCCTCCTCTCCCCACACCTCAATGCCTACGCATGTTCAAAAGTCCTCAGTTGTCCAATTGCGAGATCGGACGGCTGAGAATCCATCTCGCGCGCATCTTGATGGTGCCTCATCGCCCGCCTACGTGCGATCGGGCGTTCAAATACGTGTTCAAACTCGCGTGCATGATCCGTGCACCTAGATCGGGCCACATCGCCCCTTCATCCAACATATGCGCCGCATCCAACGGTCCAATTTGACCACTCCACGCTCACGCCTTGATTGGAGGCGAGGTAGGCCCAAACTCGTGCCTCCCTCTTCTTCGTAGTGCTCTTCACGAATGCGCTATACGCATATTTGAGGTGCATTTACACATTTAGGTGCGATATCTCTCAGCTTTTGGATCTTGATCCAACGGCTGAGATCATCCACACTATTGAAGAGAGAGAGGGAAGTGGTGGTTCCTTGGGTCGGTTGGGCAGCTGGGATGGCACCACGTGGCACCATCTTGGCCGTCCATCTTCTACGTCTTGTAGATGGTGCCATGGATGTTGGATTGGACCAATTTCACGTCATTGGGTTGCGATCATCAATCTGAACCCATCCATGTGGTCGGATTTGTCATCTGAGGTGCGGATTTACACCATCTTAATCCTTGATCTCTGATCTTCCTCGGATTATATCTGATGCTACAGAATCCAATCAGGGCGATCTTGGAGTTGTTGAACTCTGATCATCGCCCTGATCAAACCCGTACAGTTGGATCTTCAATTCGAGGCTCCGATTAAATGTCACCTTGTCCCTAGCCACCAAGAAGAAGAAATTACTATACAATTTGTCCAATTTGACCTAAATGCATGATGCATGTTATGCAATATTTATAATGCATGATGCTTATATGATACTAAGAACATGCATTAATAGACATTTTTGGCTATTCAGATGTATGCACATCACACCCTCATGCCTATCCTTTGCTAGTCCCTAGCAGAAACTATATGCTATTTATAAAAGAATTAGGTTGGATTTCTTGGGCAAAATTTATTCTTCAACACTAGACTTTTACTAAGGACCTGAACTACAAAGAGACAATAGTGCCCGGGTGTATGTTAAAATGCAGACCACCTCAAGCCCTCGGCTTATTCAAAGAATGATCTTTTCTTCTTTTCTTCTTTTCTAATTTTTTTTGGATTTTTGAGTTTAGGATTTCGGAGCAACTTTCAACGGCCACTCAACCCACCCAAGACTCGAAGAGAACCTTAAGTTCTAAGCATCTTTATGTGTGAAATGTGATAGACTCACTGATCAGCAATTAGAATGGACTTCAGGTTTCTACATCCCTAGGTGACCTTGAAAAGAAATTTTGCCTAAAGGTGTATCTATTCGACCGGTAGCTTTCTCCCTACTTTTATTTTTATGGGGTCAACACAAGGGCAAACCTAGTGTATATCTCCCCGGCTTATTTTACTTCTCCGCTTCTTCTTAAGTGTTTTGGAATTATACGTGCATTTCTTGAGTTGGGTTCTGGACAACCTACTAATAGGCTGTTACCCACGATAACTTGCCAGTCATACTCGTGCAGTGAAGTGTGGCTTTTTTTCTTTCTCCTTTTCTTTTTTTTTAGATATTTTTTTCTATTTTTTCTTTTTTTTTAAGTAGGTGGCTTCCCTGATCTAAGATTTACCTAAAGGTAGTAGGAAAAAAATGGTCGTGTGACTGGGCTCTGAACAACCTAGCAATGGGTTGTTACCCACGATAACTTGCCAGCCATACCATCCTAGAAGGTTCATTAGCTACCCAATTTCCATAAAAATCGTTGAAAAGTTAGTCAGTGCAAATAGTATGTAGATGCTTAGACTTAAAATCCCCTCAAATTAGAGGGTGGGCTGATAATTCGTGTACTTATCACCCCAACTTATTTAACCAAATTGAAGTAAATTCAGAATGGTGAGGACTCGACAAAAAAATCCACATTTTAATGGACACCCAGGCTGATTAAGCCCAAAGACTTGAAGGGTCTAAGTGTTCAGATCCTACTGTATTATTCCCTAAGGTTGAAAAATCCTAATGCCCAATTATTCTTTCCTAATTCCAAGTTTTTTATTTAATAAAGAGAAAATAAGTAGAATTTACAAGAATTCCACAGAGCTGACAAAATGATTCTGAAATGAATCCACCCCCCCATGCCTAGTTGATGTAATGTCCTCATTGAAAATAAAATGCATGAGAAGCAGGGTAGAATGAAGAAAATATCACCTATATTCCATGATACACTAGTCAGCTCTGAGTTAGACTATACAAGTGTTGAGTTTAATGCCATCAGCTAGGCAAAGTCTAGACAAAGAAATCACATTAAGGTTAAAGCAACCTTATCGGAGATGGGTTCTGGAATAACATGGTCAACATAAGGTTTTAGACGTTGTTCATTGACCTTAAAAGAATTACCTGTCTTTAGTTCAGAGATCTCAATGGCTCCGTTGGGAAATATTCGATCAATGATGAATGGGCCATCCCACTTTGACCTAAGCTTGCCGGGAAAGAGCTTAAGTCGAGAATCAAAGAGGTAGACCTTCTGGTTCGCCTCAAAGCTCTTGCGGGA
Source organism: Thalassia testudinum (assembly GCA_037157565.1). Taxonomy (NCBI): domain Eukaryota; kingdom Viridiplantae; phylum Streptophyta; class Magnoliopsida; order Alismatales; family Hydrocharitaceae; genus Thalassia; species Thalassia testudinum. The sequence goes on from JAZHRO010000014.1 coordinate 24,690,446, forward strand.
AATCAGTTGGTCATGAAGAGCTTTGGTCCGAGCCTTATAGATCTTGGAATTCTCATACGCATCATTTCTAAGCTCCTCCAACTTAGATAGTTAGAGCTTCCTAGTCTTTCCGGCTAAACTTAGATCAAAGTTGCATTTCTTGATTACCCAGAATGCCCGATGTTCAATCTCTACAAGTAAATGGCATGCCTTTCCATACACCAGATGAAATGGTGACATGCCGATAGGCATTTTGTATGTTGTACGGTAGGCTCAAAGAGCATCCTCAAGCATTTGAGTCTAATCTTTTAGATCAGACCTAACCATCTTCTGCAGGATGTTCTTGATCTCATGATTGGAGATCTCGGCTTGTCCATTTGTCTGAGGATGGTAAGGTGTAGAGATTCTGTGATTTACCCCGCATTTTTCCAGTAAACTACGGAACTGGGCATTTGTGAAGTGAGTACAACCATCGCTGATGATGGCCCTTGAAATCCTGAACCGATTAAAGATATTCTTCTTGACAAAATCAATGACCACCTTGTGCTCATTGGTTTAGGTGGGAATAGCCTCGATCCGCTTGGACACGTAATCAACAACAACAAGAATGTACTAGTGTCCAAATGAAGGGAGGAAGGGTCCCATGAAATTGATGCCCCAAACATCAAAGATTTCAACGGGAGGATTGGGTTTAGAGGCATCATATCTCTCCTGGTTATGTTCCCAAGTTCTAGCATCGGGAACACAACCTCGAGAATTCCTAGGCACTCTTGAAAAAGGATGGCCAATAGAATCCAGATTGTAGTATTTTTGTAGCCATCTTTTTCTTGGAGAAATGTCCACCACACGTAGATGCATGGTAGAACTCAAGTATACTTTGGAATTCATTCTCTGGAACACATCGGCGAATAATCTAATCTGAGTCGATGTGGTACAGTTTAGGGTCCTCCCAGAAGTAATATTTGGCCTCAAATTTGAGTCTATCTCATTGTTGCATGGTTCAATCCTGAGGGATTTGACCAACAGCCAAATAATTTACTATGTCTGCAAGCCATAGGGTTTGGACACCTGACACTGCAAGAATAGTCTCGTCCGGAAAGGTATTAGCAATCGAAATATCCGGATGAGGAGAATCACTTAGAAGTCTTGAAAGATGATCCGCCACAACATTCTGTGCCTCGGATTTATCTTTGATTTCAAGATCGAATTCTTGAAACAGAAGAATCCAGCGAATGAGCTAGGGTTTGGCATCCTTTTTGGCCAAGAGATGTCTCAAGGCCGAGTGGTTAGTGTAAATTCTGACGTAAGACCCTAAGAGATAAGCCCTGAATTTCTCCAAAGTAAATACTATAGCTAGCAACTCCTTTTTAGTAACAGTATAATTCCTCTAGGCCTCATCTAGAGTTTTGTTAGCGTAGTAGATGACAGAGGGCTTTCTGTCAATCTTTTAACCCAAAATAGCCCTGACCGCAAAATCAGAAGCATCGATCATGATCTCAAATGGGGTTGTCCAGACCGGTGGTTGCAGCACCGGAGCACAAGTGACTGCCATTTTAAGGAAATAAAATTCCTTGTGGCACAATTCGTCAAATTCAAACGACGTATCTTTGTCAAGAAGGTTGCTCAGAGGGTAAGCAACCTTAGAGAAATCCTCGATGAACCTCTGATAGAATCCCACATGACCAAGAAATGATTGAATTTGTTTGACAGATGTGGGAGGAGGAAGTTTGGAAATAGAATCAACCTTAGCTTTGTCAACTTCAATTCCCCGTTCAGAGATTACATGACCCAAGATGATACCTTCTTGTGTCATGAAATGGCTCTTTTCCCAACTAAGGACCAATCTTGTTTTAATGCATCTTTTAAGGATCAATTTGAAATTAGCTAGGCAAGAATCAAACGATTCTTCGAAAATAAAGAAATTGTCCATGAAGACTTCCATAAACTCTCCCACCATGTCAAAGAATATGGCTAGCATACACCTTTGAAAAGTCGTAGGTGCATTGCATAAGCTGAATGACATTCTACAGAAAGCAAAGGTTCTATAGGGATAAGTGAAAGTCATTTTTTCTTGATCCTCGGGATGGATAGGAACTTGATTGTATCCCGAGTAGCCGTCTAGGAAACAGAAGTACTTTTGCCTGGTTAATCTTTCAAGGATATGATCGATGAAGGGTAGAGGGAAATGATCCTTTTTGGTGGCTGTGTTCAGCTTCCTGTAATCGATACAAACTCTCCAGGAGGAAGCTGAACGAGTTGTGACAGATTCTCCTTTCTCATTAGTCACAACAGTAATCCTGGATTTCTTGGGAATAATTTGCACGGGACTTACCCAAGGACCATCTGAGATTGGATAGATGATTCCTATGTTGAGCCACTTAATTATTTCTTTCTTGACCACTTCTCACATATTAGGGTTTAGTCTCCTTTGCATTTAGCGAGAAGGGCAGGATCCATCTTCCATGAAATTTCTGTGATTGCAATAAGATGGCTCAATCCCCCTAAGGTCATGGATGGTCCAACCAACTGCCTCCTTGTGTTCCTTTAGGACCTTGATCAGTTTAATCTCCTGCTCCTTAGTTAATCTAGCATTGATAATCATAGGGAGCATTTTTTTAGGTCCTAGAAATTGATATTTCAAACTCTCAGGCAATGGTTTCAATTCAAGTTGGGGTGGGTCTAAGATGGAAGGTAAGGATGATGCTGATGAAGATTCATCAAGAGGAAGAGGTTGAAAGTGAACAAAATCAATAACCTCTTCAAAATGTGGTGGGTTTGCCATAGAGGGTTGCGAGTTGGATTCATCGAGACAGGAGGAACTTCAATTGCAGAAACAGCCATACATGTCTCAATATTCAAGTTATCTTCCTCGAGTTCCTCAACATATCCACAATCCTCAACTTTTTTAATCATCTTAAAAATATCCAGTTTCAATTTTCGATCCCCAAAGGCAATTTCCATGCTATCGCTTTCACAGTTGATATTGGCCTTAGCAGTAGCCAGGAACGAATGCCCCAGAATGATTGGCGTGTTCCTCAAATTCTCAGGTACATCCATGTCAAGGACAATGAAATTTACAGGAAAATAGAAGTCTTTAACCTTGACAATAACATCCTCAATAACGCCTCTCGGATTTGTGACTAACTGCAGTGTTACTGAGGTCGGTCAAAGTTCACCTAATCCGAACTTCTCATAAAGAGAAGTCGAAATTAGGTTAATGGATGCACCTAGATCCAAGAGTGCCCTATCAAAGGTGTAATCTCCGATAACACATGAAATCAAAGGGGCACCTGAATCTCTCTTTTTCGGAGGAAGGTGATGCAGGATAATAAAACTAGCCTACTCAAAGAGTATCAAGTTCCTTGGAACAGATTCCCTCAACTTACGCTTCTAGGTGTATAAATCCTTTAAAAATTTAGCATAAGCCGGTATGTGCCAGTCGCTTGAAATCAATGTTTTAAATTATTGCATTGTAGTATAGTCGAAATCTCGTGAAAAATAGATAAAATTTATACTCAAAAAGTCCAAGGTCGTTTACTGGGAGCAAATAGGAATTCGATTCTCAAGATTGCAATTTTAAACAACAGAGATAAGAAATTATGATAAAAAATTGGTTCAAAATAATGTGGCAATAATATCAAGTGTCAAACTGCAAAAAGAATGGAGTAAAATGGTGATTTTATTCTCTAATTACTCCCTACAATAATATCAAATAGAACTCAATGGATATGTAGAAATAAACTCAAGTCAGCCGTCTGATTGAATGATCAGACGTCTTAAATGTCTGGATGAATAGTGCTCTGCTTCTTCTTCTTTCTTTGATTGTAGACTCTTCTTCTTTTCCTTTCCTTCTGATTCATCTCTTCTTCTTTCGGCTCTGTCTTCTTTCTTCCTCATCTTTGCTTTTGTTCCTCTTCTGCTTCTCTTCTTTCGCTGCTCTTTTCCTTCGCTTTGTTTTCTTCTTCTTAGACTTTCCTTCTTTATAAACCCTTCTGCTTCTCTTCTTCAAGCAGAGGGGGAAGGGGTCTCAAATTTGGCTGTGTTAGCCAATTCTCCAAAGAGCAAAACCCCCCTAACCCCCATGTGCTCTCCTCTCTTTCTTTCCTTGGGTCACGCTCTCCCAGAGCCTTCAACAGTACTGGGTATATGGGTAATCGGACCTAGAGCACACCCGGGTCTACGCTCACCGACAATGGGTGATGAGCGAGGAGTGTATAGCTTAGGTGGGTAGTCGAGTCTACGCCATGTTGTTCATATCGCTTTCTCATATTTTAAATCAACCTCGTTGCAATATAGTCGAAAAAGCATATGAACAAATAAAAATTTTATTACTCGAAAGTCAAAATTTTCTGAGGTCGAACTCAGGGAGCAAATTGGTATTTTAGAAACTAAAATTACAACTTTGAAATTACTCAAAAGATGTTCAATGGTGCAATTCAATGTTTATGAAAGCTAAAAAGAGAATATGCAAAAAAAAGAGAGATTGAATGTTCTCTTTTCTTCTTCTCCGATGTCTTCTTCTTTTATGGATCAAACGTCAGATTCAGAATTAGACGTCTTAAACTCGCATTGCTACAGTGCTTGCCCTTTCTCTTATGATTTTTGCCTTCTCCTTCTTTCTTCTTTCTCTGCTGCGGTTGTGCTTCTTCTGCCTTCTTTGGCTTCTTTTTCTTTCTTCTTTCCTTGCCTTTTCCTTCTTCTTGGCCACTCCTACTTTCTTCTTCTGTAGCTTCTTCTTCTTCTTTTTCTTCTTTAGCCTCTGCCGCTTCTCTACCGTGAGTTCTCCTTCCTTCTCTTTTCGTCTTCAGCCGCACCTTCTCCTTCCTTCTTTCTGCCTCAGCCTCTTTGTGGCTACAGTGCCATCTTCCTTCTCATCCTTAGCTGCTCCTTCCTCTTCCTTTAAGTTCTTCCGCAGCTACCTCCTCCTCCCTTCCCTACATAGGACAGAGCAAAACATACCCCTACCCTCCCCCGCGTCACTCTCTCTATTTCTCTCTTCGCTCTCTCAGAGCCATTCGGGTAAACGGGTCGGGTTACACGTGCCCGGGTCCAGGTGCACCGACATGGGTGGTGCGCAAGGAGTGCAGGGTATTTGGGTTAGCCAGGTCTGCGTAGGGGTGATCACGGACAAGGCGGGTGGAGTGGGTGAGGGACCTCACCCCATGTTACTTGAGGCGATAAGCTAAAAATAGAAAAACAATTTAAATGACTTATCGTGTGCCTGAGTTTCTGAGGTGGGACACTTTCTTCGCACCCACAGGGAAGACGCCCATCCAATTGAGGCAGCTGCAATTGCGGATGCTTCTGATTGGCAGGTGCTGAAGGTTCGCAGGAGGGTTCCGTGCACCTGGGGCATCTCAACCTGGAGTGGAACACCCTAGAGCTCGCGAGCAAGGTCCTTCACACCTTCGCTAATGGCGGCGCAGGCGCAAACCTGAAATGTACGCACACGGCCTCGCGGCCCTATCAAATGACTTGGGGACCTTCACTGTGTCATGGCGAAGGTGAGACGGTGGTTGACTGGTCGCGAGATGGCCTAGGCATGCGTGCCTAGGTTGCTTTGTGGCTGTGTTTATGGGTGTGTTCAGTGGGCGTTTAGGGCTTGTGTGGCAGTTGGTGAAGGGGCGGAGGATGATTAGTGAGTGATGGCAGAGGTTCTGAGGTAGGTGACGAGGCGTATGGAGTGGTGGAGTGACGGTTGCACCTTGCCGGTGGTTTGCCAGAGATGAGGGAGACGGAGGTGGACAGTGGCTATCGAGGGGTGTTTTATGAAATTGAATGAGGGAAAATGAAGAGTAGAGGGAGAGAAAGAGTTCTAACCTACCTAAGTGGACGAAGGGGGCAGGAGGCGGATGGCTCGTTCCTACCGTCGCCGGAGACAAAAACCCTGAGGTGAGGATGACGGCGACGAGGAAGGGGTCGGAGGGGCGCGTGCGGGTACGGCACGATGCGGAGGAGCATAGCGGAGATGACTCTGCCACTGGTATGGTGGTAGAGTGACGAGAGGAGGGAGGAGAGGTCCCTAGAGCCTGCGGGCAGATGACCGGAGACGAAGGAGGGATGAATTTTTGGGGGTATTTGCGGCCAAAATAGGCTTGCCTCCTTCGGCCGGACCTAGTGCTTCTTATATAGGCACGGGTAGAGGGTTAGGCGCAAGGAGGCGGCCAAAAGTCCTCACCGAAGGCATGGTCGGAGGTGATACCCATACCTCTCGAGCATTCGCACGAGAGGTATGGGGTGATTCAGGGCATGGGAAGCTACTCAGGCGATAGGGGGTTTCGCAGAGGGCTCCCCTTTCAAATCTGAGAGCAGCTCCCTGGGGAAGCGAGGAGAAAACCTCCTCGAAACCTCACCGGAGGTGTGGTCTCTGCTGCAATGGCAGAGGGACCTGAATGTAGAAAGTGACAAAAAGTTGAGGGGTTTCTACAAGGGTTTCCAAAAGTTAGGGGCCTGAACGTAATTAGGTGGACTATTTTGTAAAGTAGATCAAGATGGCCTTCCATTAGGTCTAAATTTTGTTACAAACCTAATTTGGATCTAAGGAACCCAATGGTGAAGTTGAATTTTAGGTTTGACTATGTTTGACTAGACATTTTGCACAAAAACCCAAATTAGGTCAAATATTGGGCTTGGACCCCAATCTAGGTCAAAATAGGTTCTAAAGGCCAAATTGAAGGTTTTAAATCATAAGGGATATTTTTCCATGAATTTTAGAGGGTTTAGTTGATTTTTATCCTTCCTGAAACCTTGTGAATTTAAGTGGGTTTATTTTAAGGTTATAGAATGTCATTTAATTAATAAATTTCACGATAACTCTTTTCTGACCGAACCATCCTACTTTTTCTCTTATTAAGTCCAATTGACCTATGTCTAGACCCTGAGAAATCTCGTTGATGTACTCCAATGGTAAAATTACAGTTTTACCCTTTATTTCATGTATTCTTTTCAAATCAGTAATCTCTTGAGTTAAGCCTTCCTTTAGGTTATGTAGGAGCTTTTGTTCACTTTATTAGGTCAAAATAAGCTAGTTAGGGCTCATGATGAGGTTCTCATCATACCCCCATGCTTAGGTTTTGCTAGTCCCTTAGCAAAAATTCAAGGTTTTAACCTCTGTTCTAGACCATGAATTTCTTTGACTAGTTATGATAAGTGCTTTTTTCTTCTGTGATTAGGTCAGAATGTCGACAGTAGGCCTAAAGGTACTCTAGTGCCAACCAAGATCCGGACCTGACCAGCCTTAGCCTCAATCTTCCGCGAAGGTTTTTAAGGCCTGCAGGAACTACCCTAAGGTTTATTGGGCTTCATGGTTAAAGCACCTGTGCTTGAGACATATTTAGCCTTGGTTCAGTTTGCAGTGCATTTTTGTAAGAGAGAGACAGAGGATTTATTTATTTGGAGAGTTTTCTCTCTCTTTTCTTTTTATTTCTAGCTTCGAATTGGCTTCTCAACACAGTATGTATCAGATTCCTCGTCCCCATCATCAATCCTCAAAGGTTCCTGGCAATCGATGCTTCATGATAGCACCAACCATGGTAACCCACAGAACCCTGGTTTTCGAGATTTTGAGATAATCCCGCCCATGGCATTCCGTGGTCAAATCCAGACCTTGGCGATTGATATTTCGCGATAATATCACCCATGGTATCTGAACCAGCAGAGTGCTTACATGCCCCCGGTAGGATATGTAAATATCCTAAGAGACAAACACTGAGGAGACGATATGTTGTTATGCATCTTTGAGGGGAATTTCCCACCTCTCTGCGCTGAGAACTCGTCCAAATCAACTTGTGTTGATCGACCGCTCCTAATCTAGGCAACATTTTCAGAACATTAAAATGCTTTTTGCGTGATTTTGATTGTTATGTGCACTAAATCAGACTGTGTGTGGATTGGGGTGCTTAGGTTATCGAGTTCCGCAAATCGAAGGTCAGTTAATGAGGCTGAATACTCCTTAAGCCTTAGACCTAATACTTAAGCTTCGCATTTTCCTCAACCTCTTGAGGATTATCCAAATCTTAACAGGTACTAAGAGTCTAGCCAAAAAGGCCTAAGGTCAATGTTCCTACTAATCTCTTTTTGTGTCTCTTTAGCACTTTTCTTTACTTTTCTTGATGTGGTCTAGAACTTCGGTTAATCCCTTTATCTCTTGCTAATGACTATCTCTTTCTTTTTTTTCATTTTGTGCTCCTTTTTTGTTATTTTGCTCCTTTTTCTCCTCCTGTTTTGTATAGCCCACAAAAATTTTCTCATCCCTCTTCTTAGTTTCTTTTTTTTTAGATGATATGGGATTTTTTGTTGAAACCTTTTCTTGATATGAGTTTTCATACATTTTGCACTTTCATACCCTACCCCATGCCTAAGATTTGCAATGTCCCCATTATAAATTAGGTGGGTTTGAATTCAGCTTAGTTCATTCATTAAGACAGGTGCTGGGTGAGTGAACGGGTCGAGGTGACTATTGCGGATGATTTCTAGACTCGGGTACGGGTACCTGAGGTGGAGTTGGCTATCCTAATGGGTGAACCCTAAAGTGTAATATGAATTCAGCATAGAAATGTCAGGAAAGGTTTTGTGTTTTTCAAAGAATGATGGGTTTCTTCCCGTTAAGTGCTGAGTTTTATGCCATCGGTTGGTCACAATGAGCTTAGGGAGAATGGAGGATAAAGGATGACTCAGCCAAATCTGTATTGGTCATGTCAATGAACGGTTTGAGTCTCTAACCGTTCACGACAAAGGGTTCAGAATCGTGGCTGAGTGGACTGATCTCAACAGCTCCATTTCCAAAGATTCGTCAGACTAAATAAGGTCTGATCCACTTAGATCGCAGCTTTCTTGGGAACAGTTTGAGTCGGGCATCAAAGAGTAGGACCTTTTGACCAGGGTGAAAGATCTTTCTAGATATGTGCTTATCGTGAAAGGCTTTAACCCGCTCTTTGTAGATTCATGAGTTTTCATACGCATCAAGACGTAATTCATCAATCTTGCTTATCTGAAGCTTTCTGCGGGTTCCAGCCTTAGAAAGATCTAAGTTGCAGTTCCGTACTGCCCAATAGGCTCTATGCTTCAATTCGACAGGGAGGTGACATGCCTTCCCGTACACCAGTCAGAAAGGAGACATGCCTAATTGGGTCTTGTGGGCAGTCCTATAAGCCCACAAAGCTTCCGGAAGTCGGGATGACCAATCCTTCCTATCAGGTCGAACAGTAACCTAGAGGATTTTCTTGATCTCCCGGTTTGATAGCTTAGCTAGACCATTAGTTTGGGGGTGGTAAGAAGTAGAGATTTGGTTTGTGAAATGGGTCCCTCCATCATAAATGATTGCACGTGGAATCCCAAACCGTGAGAAGATGTTTTGGTGAATGAACTTGAGAACAACTTTGTGATCATTGGTTTGGGTCGGAATGGCTTCAATCCATTTGGACACATAGTCAACAACGAGCAAAATGTATTCGAAGCCATCCGAGATAGGGATGGGTCCCATAAAATCAATCCCCCATATGTCGAAAATCTCACATACCAGAATCGGCTGTAAAGGCATCATGTCTCGGTGGCTCATGTTGCCCAAGGTCTGGCAACGGTTACATGCTTTACAGTGATTGTATGCATCCTTAAAAATTGTGGGCCAGTAAAAGCCACACTGGAGGACTTTTGATGCGGTTTTGTGTCCAGAAAAATGTTCACCGCATGCCTGGTCATGGTAGAAAGAGAATATGTCTTTGATTTCCGCTTCCGTGACACACCGTCGGATAATTTGATCAGCACCAATGCGAAATAAATATGGGTCTTCCCAAAAGTAATACTTGGCATCGAAATGCAATTTATCCTTCTTGGCCTTCGACCAATCAGACGGGATCTGATGTGATGCCAAGTAGTTTACTATGTCAGCAAACCATGGAAGCCCTGTATCAATAGTCAGGAGGTGCTCATCAGGAAAATGTTCTGTGATGGGTTCGGAAGGGTCAATGATCTCAGAAGGAAGGCAGGACAAGTGATCAGCTACCACATTCTATCTTCCCGCTTTATCATGAATCTCGAGGTCAAATTCTTGCAATAGCAAGATCCATCAGATTAATCAAGGTTTCGCATCCTTCTTTGCAAGGAGATGCCTCACAGTAATGTGATCCGAGTAGATAATAACATGGGAACCCAAGAGGTAAGATCTGAATTTTTCTAGGGCAAATACTACGGCTAGCAGCTCTTTCTCAGTAACAGTGTAGTTACGCTAAGCCTTGTCAAGTGTTTTGTTAGCATAGTAAATGACCACGGGTTTCCCGTCAATTTTCTGCCCCAAAATCGCTCCTACAGTGAAGTCAGATGCATCGCATATGATCTCCAAGGGTTGAGACCAATCAGGGGACTGTAGGATCGGGGCTTGGGTAACTCAGTCACGAAGGATCTTAAATGCTTGAGTGCATTCCTTAAAGATTTCGAAAGGTACATCCTTGGAGAGAAGAGTGGTTAGGGGCGCACGATTTTTGAAAAATTAGGGATAAATCGATGGTAAAAATCGACGTGCCCCAGAAAAGATCGGATGTCCTTGATCGAGCTAGGCATAGGGAGTTTGGAAATCAAGTTAACCTTGGCTCGATCGACTTGGATGCCTTTCTCCGAAATCAGATGTTCCAGGACGATCCCCTCAGGCACCATGAAGTGGCTCTTTTCTAAGGAAAGAACCAGATTCACGTCAATGCATCACCTGAGTATTTGAACCAAGTGCTGGAGGTAATCGTCAAATGATGCTCCAAATAATGAAAAGTCATCCATGAAGACTTCCAGATAATCACCTACCATATTAGAGAAAATGGCAAGCATGCATCGCTAAAAAGTCACGGGTGCATTGTAGAGACTAAAAGGCATCCTTCAGAACGCGTACGTCCCTAAGGGGCAGGTGAATGTGGTCTTCTCTTAGTCCTCTGGATGGATTACCACCTGGTTATAACTGGAGTACCTGTCAAGAAAGTAGAAGAACCTATTTCCCGCTAGTTTTTTGAGGATCTGATCAATAAACAGTAATGGGAAATGATCCTTCTTCGTGGAGGAATTGAGTCTTCTGTAATCAATGCAGACTCTTCATGAGTTAGCTATACGGGTCGGTATGACCTCTCCGGTTTCAATCGTGATGGTGGTGAGTCCTGCCTTCTTAGGCACAACCTGGATCAGACTCACCCATCGACTGTCGGAGATTAGGTAGATGATCCTTGCATCTAACCACTTAATGATCGCCTTTTTCATGACCTCCTGCAGATTAGGGTTCAGACGTCTCTACATTTCTCGAGAAGGTCGTGCGCCCTTTTCGGAGTAGATATGGTGGGTGCAATAAGAGGGGCTTATACCAGTCAAATCATTGAGAGTCCATCCAATAGCTCTACGATGTTGCTGGAGAATAGTAATCAGACGGGATTCCTGATCAGGTGTGAGTTTGGAGTTTATAATCACAGGAAACGTTTGATTGGAACCCAAAAAGATGTATTTTAGATGATCGGGAAGGGGCTTGAGTTCCAAGACGGGATTATCAGCAGCAGTAGGTGGTTCAGGGTGTATGTGAGAAACAAGGGTAGGAGTTATGGGTGCATCTAGATCAGGTTTAGACTCCTCTAATTGTGGGTTTTGATCTTCTTGTTGTTGATTGGGGATAATCAGGTTGTCCTCGATATGCAGTTCACCAACCATTGCTTTGATATCACATATTTGTTCTATAACACTGCAATTAATCCCTTGTTGGGCCTTAAAGATGTCAATCTTAAGAGTTTGGTTCCCAAATTTCAATTATATTTGGCCCTCCTCACAGCTTATGTTGGTCCTAGTAGTGGCCAGAAAAGGTCTCCCTAGTATGATCGGTGTATCCCTTGGGTTCTCAGGTGCATCCATATCTAGAACTATAAAATCCACTAGGAAGTAGAAATCCCGTACCCTAACAATGACATCCTCGAGTATTCCCTTAGGTGACTTAATGGATCGATCAGCTAACTGCAATGTCACCTCAGTCGATTTAAGCTCGGATTCTTCAAGATGGTTAAGGAGGGATGTGGGTATTAGGTTTATGGAGGCACCTAGGTCTAGTAAGGCTCTATCGAATTGGGTTTCACCAATTTTACATGAAATCAGGGGAGTGCCTGGGTCTTCAGCCTTGGGTGGGAGTTTACTCAAGATTACAGAGCTGGCTTGCTCTAACAGTATGATCGGACTCCCACTTTTGGTTCGCAGCTTACGCTTGGGTGTGCACACATCTTTCAAAAATCGTGCGTAAGCCGGTACGTGGCGGATTGCATCCATCAAGGGGATGTTTATCTGGACCTATTCAAAGAGCTTGATCAGATCCTCCTCAGGAGCCACAGGTTTGGTTATCCTTTTTCCCTTGGTCAAAGCCTCGGGAAATGGAACCTTGGTTGGTTCCTTTAGAATAGGTCCAGGTTCTTGATCTGGGATAGGGACATCCTGGATAACTATCCTAGGGCTTGGTTCACTACCAGGCTTAGAGTGGTTTGGATAAGGTGGGTCTTGGGTTGCTTTACCACTACAGGTTGTTACGGAGTTTAATCCTGCCTTGTTATGGTTTGGGGTTAGTAAAATGGGTGGCTACTGTTGAAATCCCGAATAAGATGTCAAAGCTTCCATCCCGTCAAGTGATGGAACAGAAGGGGCTTGGTAAATCATATGTGCGTGGCCTGGATTTGGGTTCATAACGCACCTCTGGGTCGGCACGTTATTTGGGTTCGGCAGAGGTTGCTAAGGAAGTGTGCCCGGTTGGCGAGAATTCGCCATCTGGGCGAGTTGGTTGTGGACCTCTGTGATCTCATCCTTGTGTTGTTTTTGTATTGTCGCATTCGTTCTCTAAATGTCAGCCAGTGTTTGAAGGATAAGAGACATTTGATCTTGGTTTGGCCTAGATTGATAGGTGGGGTTGGGCCGAGGCTAAGGCGACTGATATGGATGAGGGACTTGTGGACGGGGTTGATAAGGTAGTCTTTGATTATGAGAATTTCCTACCCACTGGAAGTTGGGATGATTTCGCCATCCAGGGTTGTAGGTGTTGGAAAATGGGTCATTCTGGATGGCGTTGAGGTCCTCGCAGGTTTGAGGAGCCTCAAGAAAGTCAGAGTATGGGGGTTCAGAGTTCCCTCGACTAGAATAGAGTGGATCAGAGGTCCCTCTGGTCCTAGAGTCAAAAGGGGGTGGGTACGAGTCCATCTCCTGAGAAGATTGGTGATAGATGTTGTGCACAGTTTCCCTCATGAGAGGTGGTTATGCGAAAGAGTTCTGCGCAGAGGTGGCTCGCTGCAAATGCCGAGTTAGCTCGTCCACCTTCTTTTCTATGATAGAGAGCTTGTCCAACTGACTGGCCATCAGCTTCCAAGTCGACGGATGCGGACAGGCCCTATGTCTTATGTGCTCCCCTAAGATTCGTCGATGCGCGGGCATTCGTCTGATTGAATAAGCCCATGGAGTCATTGTTGGTGGAGTTCTTGCATATATTCTCGAGAATCTCCCACACCGTGTCCTCATGCTGACCCATGATGTTTCCTCTGTAGGTTGCATTGACGAATAATCGAATGTCCTCACAAAGTCCCTGGAAAAATGACTGGACTTTTTCCCATTTAGGAACTCCGTGATGGGGGCACTTTCGCATGAGATCCAAGAATCGGTCCCATGCCTCATGAAGAGGTTCTTACGTCTGTTGGGTGAAATGAGTGATCTGATGGCGTAAGGCATTTGTCCGACCAACAGGAAAGAACTTCTTCAAAAATTCAGACTGAAGTTCATCCCATGTGTTGATCGGAGGAGTCTGAGTTTGATACCGATGAGTAGCCTTGTCTGTGAGGGAGAAAGAAAACATCTTCATTAGCAGAATATCCCAGTTTTGTGCATCTGACCTGAAGGTCTGGGCCAGATGCTTGAGCTATTTAATGTGCTGGAATGGATCCTCGGAGTTAAGCCCATAGAATTTTGGTATGGCATGAATTATATTGGGCTTGAGTTCGGAAGCAGGACCTCCAGTCGGGATTCGAACTCGAGGCTCGATTGCCACCACAGCGGGATTATAGTGATCTCGCATCATGGGACGCTGTAATGGGTTCACAAGGTTTTGGAAGAGATCGTTTAGGCGCCGAAGTTGGTGCTCAAGGTTGTTTTCTTCTTCAACAGGTTGTGCCATGATGGAAGAAGGAAAACTTGGTTCTCAATCAAAGGAAAGATCTATGTGGTGGGGTTGTTGCGCAAACAAGGGTACCGAGGCTTGGCCTCAGGGAGAGTGGATTTCTAAAGGAGGTCTTAAGGACCTCCTACCAAACATGCACTGAAGGATTTGATGAGATTAGAATGTGCTGGACCAAATTGAGACACCCAAAATATGTTGGGTGACTATAGAGGTTCGGGGCGGATGATACCCCTTAGTCAGAAAGGTTGTCCACTTGAGAAATACCTGGGCAGCCAGAAAGGGAGAGTCCTGCGAAGACCCCTACACAGTAGAGCGTCCCCATGGGTTACAGGGTTTCCCCCACCCGACTTCTCTTGTCACTGAGATTCCAGGTAGACCAGAATGGGGACCTTGACCTCTTAAGTCTACCTCTTTTAGTTAAGATCAAGGTGCTTAGGGTTCCACTTGAACTTTAAGTCTTTTGAGTGCAAAGTGACCTAATTTTAAGGTTGGTTGACCCAAAGGATCAACTTCACCTCTTTGTTCCTTTGAGAGCTTCTTAGGTCCTTGCTTTTAGGGTTTAAATGGATTAAGAGCCTGATTTGCTTAGAGTTTCTCTTGGATAGATCTTTTCAAACAAGGCTTAGGCACACCTCTTTTTGAAATTTTTTATTCTTTGCTTAGAAGAAGATGTGTCTCTAAAATCCTAGCTTGTAATCCTTAAGTTGGCTCTATTTGGTCCAAGTTAGTTGCCTCAAAAATGGGTACCTAGGGCTCAATCAAGAAGGTTTTAGCCCTAGTTATCTTAAATGGATGTGCAATTGAAATGTGTTGAAAGTAAAAATCAGGCAACTTTTCTGAATTACTAAATATAGAAACAGGTAGCCCTAGATTAATTTTTCTTTATTTTCCTTTTTAGATTTTGAGGGGATTAAGAGAGAGGACTAATGAAAGTTTACCTGTTCCTTGGTGTGGTTGTTGTACGACTGCTTTTCTTTCCTTGGCTTTCCCTCAAACAATCCCAACAAAAGAGAGAAATTAAGTTAGTATTGGATCAGAAGTTGTGATTAAAGCTTTTAAAATGCCCGTTGCTCCCCGGCAACGGCGCCAAAACAAATGTTCGTATCGCTTTCTCGTATTTTAAATCAACCTTGTTGCAGTATAGTCAAAAAAGCATATTAACAAATAAGAATTTTATTACTCGAAAGTCAAAATTTTTTGAGGTCGAACTCAGGGAACAAATTGGCATTTTCGAAACTAAAATTATAACTTTGAAATTACTGAAAAGATGTTCAATAGTGCAATTCAATGTTTATGAAAGCTAAAAAGAGAATATGCAAAAAGAGGAGAGATTGAATGTTCTCTTTTCTTCTTCTCCGATGTCTTCTTTTGTGGACCAGACGTCTGATTCAAAATCAGACGTCTTAAACTCGCGTTGCTACAGTGCTTGCCCTTTCTCCTTCTGATTTTTGCCTTCTCCTTTCTTCTTTCTCTGCTGCAGCTATGCTTCTTCTGCCTTCTTTGGCTTCTTCTTCTTTCTTCTTTCCTTGCCTTTTCCTTCTGCTTGGCCACTCCTGCTTTCTTCTTCTGCAGCTCCTTCTTCTTCTTTTTCTTCTTCAGCCTCTGCCGCTTCTCTGCCGTGAGTTCTCCTTCCTTCTCTTTTCTTCTTCAGCCGCACCTTTTCCCTCCTTCTACCTCAGCCTCTCTGCGGCTACAGTGCCATCTTCCTTCTCGTCCTTAGCTGCTCCTTCCTCTTCCTTCAAGTTCTTCCGCAGCTGCCTCCTCCTCCTTTCCCTGCACAGGACAGAGCAAAACCTACCCTTACCCTCCCCCGCGTCACTCTCTCTCTTTATTTCTCTCTTCGCTCTCTCAGAGCCAACCGGGTAAATGGGTTGGGTTACGTGCGCCCAAGTCCAGGCGCACCAGCATGGGTGGTGCGCGAGGAGTGCAGGGTAATCGGGTCAGCTAGGTCCGCGTAGGGGTGACCGCGGACGAGGTGGGTGGAGTGGGCGAGGGACCTCACCTTGTGTTACTTGAGGCGATAAACTAAAAATAGAAAAATAATTTAAACGACTTATCGCGTGCCTGAGTTTCTGAGGTGGGGCTAAAGTGTCCCACCCGCTTCTTCGCACCTGCAGGGAAGATGCCCGTCCAATTGAGGCAGCTACAGTCGCGGAATGCTTCTGATTGCCAGGTGCGGAAGGTTCACAGGAGGGTTCCCGAACCTGGGGCGTCTCAACCTGGAGTGGAACACCTTGGAGCTCGCGAGCAAGGTCCTTCACACCTTCGCTAATGGCGGCGCAGGCGCAAACCTGAAATGTATGCACACAGCCTCGCGGCCCTGTCAAATGCCTTGGGGACCTTTGTCGTGTCACGGCAAAGGTAAGACGGTGGTTGGCTGGCATTGGGATGGCCTAGGCATGCGTGCCTAGGTCGCTCTGTTGCCGTGTTTATGGGCATGTTCGGTGGGCGTTTAGGGCGTGTGTGGTGGTTGGTGAAGGGGCGGAGGATGATTAGTGAGTGATGGCGGAGGTTCTGAGGTAGGTGGCGAGGCGAATGGAGTGGTGGAGTGACGGCTGCGCCTTGCTAGTGGTTTGCCGAAGATGAGGGAGACGGAGGTGGACAGTGGCTATCAAGGGGTGTTTTACGAAATTGAATGAGGGAAAATGAAGAGTAGAGGGAGAGAAAGAGTTCTAACCTACATAAGTGGACAAAGGGGGCAGGAGGCGGATGGCTCGTTCCAACCGTCACCGGAGATGAAAACTCTGAGGTGAGGATTGTTAAGATCCACACATCAAACATTTTTTAAGACATGTGGGACTTGGTCCAGACGTCTGGTCAGACATCTGGACGTCTGGTCAAATGTCTGGAATTAAATTTTTGAGACGTACGATTTTGAGTCTGCGTGCGTGCACGCGCAGACTGTGCCCGCCGACCTGCAGGTGTCCCTCCTTCCTTTTTTCTCTCTCCCCCAACGCCTTCAAATATCCTCTCCTCCTTCCCTCTCCCTCACCACCACTCCACCGTCTCCTCCATCTTCCAGCTTGAACGCGAGTAAGAGAGAGAGAGGGGGCAGCAGCTGCTGCCGGGTGCGCGTGGGGAGGAGGAGCTGCAGCGAGAGGGAGAAGAGGTAGAGCGAGTGAGGAAGATAGAGCGAGCTCGCCGGAACAGCCAGAAAGAAAAGGAAGAGGGAGTGCCCAGGAACATCAAGAGAGCACAGTTGTGTAGCCTCTCTCAAAGTTGACTTGTCTAATAGTCTAGAGAGCTAGAGTCTGCAGTACTAGACTATATGTAGCACCAGTAGAGTGTGTGCCACCAAATTCAAATCCATTCAACTTGTTATCTCCTACCTAAGCCAAACACTGAGGTCAAATTATAGATTATCGTCTGCTTTATCCCCGAGGGAAGTAGTTGCCTATCTCAACATAAATTTTTGCCAAGGGTGATGTACGAACTCCTAATGCAAATCGGGTCTTTCACTTGGATCTGTTACCTAGGCTATCAGCACTTCACATTTGTCTGGATTTCTAAAGTTTTGAAATACGAAAAGAAGTCTTCTGATTACTTCTATTATTCATTTTTGCTAGGGACTAGCAAATCTTAGGCATGGGGGTATTTGATGAGTCTATTAAAATGGATTAATATTAAGCCTACGAATATTTAATCGTATAGTTTAGGTATGTTAATAATGGCAATTAAGTTATAGAATAATTGTACAGCTCATGATTTAAGTTATAACATCTATAACTTAATGATTTTATTGTTTTTATGTGCCGGTAATAAAATGCACAAAGAGCAAGGGTGGGGGGATAAATTTCCCCAAACAGCTGCATCTCTTTCCCCCTCCCCCGCCGGACATTTGGGTAATCTTCTCTTCCACTGCCTTTCTCGACAACTGTCCCTGAACTCACGTGCAAGGGAGGAGTTAAAAGAAAGGAGGCGAGGAGAGAGGAAGGTCATCTTTCCCCCTCGCGGGTAACTGCTTCACCGTGGAAAGGGCGAACCCTGTGACCCATCGCGCACACTGTGCGCCAAGCACCCATCTCCAGCATCCCTGCCAGGCCGCGCTCGCAGGTGCATCCTCCCTTCCAACGCCATCACCCCATCCATCCTCCAGCGCATCCCTGCACCACCCGCCTTCACCCCACAGCCGCATAGCCACCCGCACCCGCAGGCACACCTGCCTCACCAGCCGCTCCATCCGATGCCTGAAGGCGTTGTGCGCCTTCACCACTGCCAGGCATAGCAACTCAGCCAGCGTACCTCTCCCTTGCTGCGCCTCCTTGCTGCATCCACCAAGCCACCAATCCACAACAGGCGCCATCACCAGCGTCTCCTGCTGCAGGTAGATCTCCAACTGCACGCACACACGTCCCTGCAACCCCACGCCACAGCAGGCGCTCACGCACAAGCCCACTCCTCTCCTCCAGCGCGCCCCAACTGCTCCACCTTCCTGCAGACCGCCGCCCATCTTCAAGCGTGCTCCACCGCCATCTGTAGGCACTCTCCGCCTGCGCGCATCCACGCTCGCCACTCCTCCCTGCATCCGCAATCTGCAGGCTCTCTCTGCCCGCGCACCAACGAGCACGCACGCCAGCTCGAATAGCCGCAGCAGCTATGCCCTCTTGCTCCACAGGCCGGAGCTCCGGCCATCGCCGCCGGTTGCCTCCGGCCACCTCCGTCGCCGCCGCTGCCACCGTCGGAAAGCTCTCGACCTCGCCGTCCTCTTGAGCCTCATATCAACCCCCGCAGTTCTCTCTCTCTCTCGTGAGGAGGAGAGAGGAGGAAAGCTTTGTTTTTATCTTAATTAGAAATTACATTCAATGCCATTGCCACCTTTGATTTATTATTATTATTATATTGTGGCATAATTGCATTCAAACACTCATAGTTCTTCCTAATTGCATGGTATTGATATTAACTAGTTTAAAGGTTGACTTTGGGCTTAGCTTAAGTACTAATTGTTTTAGTACACATCACGTGAAAACTGCATGAATTCATCTTAAATTTATTGAGGATTTCTGTGAGGGAAAACTGCACTTACACCCTTAACTTTTTAGGTTATTGCAAATCTACTTTCCTTCACATTTTAAGTCCGATTTGAAAAGGGATTTCGCACTATCCGAAATAACATTAAATAATTAAGTATTGATTGCATCATTGCCTCCCTGTGGACACAATCCGCTCTTCTGCGAGTGGTTATTTTCATTATTTTTGATTAGTCGATTTTTCCACCAGTTAAATACTATAACGCTCAGCGAAAAGTCGTCTATCAAGTATAGCTTACCAGCCCCAAACGAACGGGTTGTCTGAGCGCACGATACAGACACATGAGGACCTTTTGCGTGCTTGTGTACTGGACTGGAGGGGCTCTTGGGAGGAGAACTTGCCCCTGGCAGAGTTCGCATATAACAACAGTTATCACTCGAGCACCGGCATGGCACCCTACGAGGCTTTGTACGAACGGAGGTGTATGGCACCCTTGAGTCGGGTTGAGGTGGGGACCAAGTGAGAGGTTGGCCCTAGGCTAATTCGGTAGAGTCAGGAGGTAGTCGAGCAGATTCACAGGCGACTCTGCACTGTTAGGAGAGCTATGCAATTCGGAAATGTAGAGAGGTACAGTTTGAGGTTGGGGACCACGTCTTCCTCCGTGTTTCGCCCATGAAGGGCCTGCAATGGTTTGGGGTGAGAGGGAAGCTCCCGCCGAGATTCGTGGGACCCTTTGAGGTCCTAGAGCGGGTTGGACCTATTGCTTACAGTCTTGCCCTTCCTCCCCAGCTTTTGGGTGTGCACGACATGTTCCACGTGTCCAACCTCAAGAAGTACGTCACCGATCCCAATCACGTCCTGAGCCACGAGAGTGTCGAGGTGGGTGACGACCTGACCTACCCCTAGTGGCCAGTGCAGATTCTTGACAGAGCCATCCGGAGTCTGAGACGGAAGCAAGTACCCCAGGTGAAGGTTTTGTAGAGGAGCCAGCGGTACAAGGAGGCTACCTGGGAGCCTGAGGCGACGATGCGGGAGCGGTACCCGGAGCTCTTTGAGGGTACGTCTTTTCAGACTGGCTTCGGTCCTCTTTGAGTTTATTATGCGTAATCGTTCTTTTCCGCACTCTAGTTAGCGCAAGTTTCGGGGATGAAACTTCCTTTGAGTTTGTTATGTTGTCAAGATCCACACATCAAACATTTTCTAAGACATCTGGGAGTTGGTCCAGATGTCTGGTCAGACATCTGGACGCCTTCCCAGACGTCTAGAATTAAATTTTTGCGACGTACGATTTCAAGTCTGCACACGTGCACGCGCAGACTGCGCCCACCAACCTACAAGTGTCCCTCCTTCCTTTTTTCTCTCTCCCTCGGTGCCTTCAAATATCCTCTCCCCCTTCCCTCTCCCTCACCACCACTCAACTGTCTCCTCCTTCTTCTAGCTTGAGAGCGAGTGAGAGAGAGAGGGGGCAGCAGCTGCTGCCGAGTGCACGCGGGGAGGAGGAGCGAGAGGGAGAAGAGGTAGAGCGCGTGAGGTAGAGAGAGAGAGCTCGTCGGAACAGCCAGGGCAGGCCGACGAACATGCAGCGGGAGAGTAGTGCTGGGGAGGTTACCCAGGTGCTGTTGCAGCTCAGGCAGCAGGCGGGCACAGCCCAACGCGGCCGTGTGCAGCAGGCGGAAGGTGTGGAGGTTCTGATTCGAGGAAACTTTCCCAGAATCAGACGTCTTGACCTACGTCCAGACGACGCGGGAGACGTCTGGAGGAAGATCCAGACGTCTGAAAGGTATACTATTTCTTTTCTTCTTTTCGTGGGTACGGCCATGCAGGCCGATCCGCCGAGGGTTCTGCCTCTTTGCTGTGTTAAGGTCGGTTGCGTACGTGTGCAGGTTTCATTCAAGAAGGCACAAGGGCATGCACTCCCACATAGATTAGACGTCAGGGCAAGGCACCAGACGGCGAAGAGCATCTCCAAATGTCTGGAGTAATAGATGGATGCCTGGAACTAGCTCCAGACGATTCAGCGGGATCCTGGACATTTGAATAGCAGTGCAGAAGTAAGGTATAATCTGAACCATCGTTTAAGACGTCTGGAAGGTGTTCCAGACGTCTTATTTGGGGCAGTATTGTTGTTTTTGACCCGTTTAGGGTCTGTTCGAAGTCCAATTTCCACGTTTGAGATTTCGTTCTTCTCAGAATTAGTTCCTCTACTTGTTTAAAATAGTTTTATCCCGTTCTAAGTGATTCCTTATGATTGATCCATGTATTAGGACCTCGTCCTGTTGCGGCTTTAGGGGTTACAGAGGCACGCGGACCTGCCGATCACGGCCCCATTACTCCCGATTTTGCAGGTAGAGTGGCTCCCCTTGATTATTTATCAACATTTATGCACTTGTGAGATAAATAATAGATTCTAAGGTATGGCATGAACCCCAGGACTTGAAAAATAGATTGAATGATAGATCCTAATGTATGGCATGAATCCTAGGACTGGAAAACTAGATTGAATGATAGATCATAGGGTGTGGCATGAATCCTAGGAATAGAAACACTGAAATGAATGTTGTGAATACATGAATTGTAGTCTTGGAAATGTAGAAAGAAGAATGATAATTGCCTGTAATTGGATAACCGCTGCTTGTATGTGAATGTACATTAATTATTGGAAACACAGACTATATGAGAATAAAAATTTAAATGATGAAACATAAAATGGCTTGGCTAGAGAAATATGAGTATGAACCCTACGGGGAATTAGGAGTAGAGCTCCTGAAAGGTAAATGGAATGGAATTGGGGAAGTGAGCTGGCCCTTGAGTACAGAGTAGCAAGGAGAGCGACTATCCCCTTGTTTAGTGCAGAGCGGAGCTAGCCGCCCCAGGGACCCGGGGTTAGGTCTGGCCACTTTGTACTGACTTTTGGCCCTCGCGTACATAGTATTGGGGAGAGCTACTAGTGTAGGGAGAGTGCTAGCCACCCCACGGGCCCCGGGGTTCTGCTAGGCTTCCTACATCGCCTTGTTAGGCCCACTGGGCAAACTAGGGTAGTCAGGCGAGGGTGCGCGGACTGTGGAGGGGTAAGACCCTTGTTTGGTTACTGTGGAGGGGCTAGACCCCTGTTACTAAGAAGGGCTCTGCCCTATACTGGTTTCGTGCTGTGCTTTGGGTGCACCCGTTAACGGAAACGACTGACCGCATGCTAGTGCGGGGTAGCTACCCATGTGTTTATCGCACGTGCCGTAGTCACCGTTACGCCTGTCAGCGACCTTGGGGTGGTTGACTGAGGGTAGGACCACCACGGGGGACTCTCCCGGCCAGGAGAGCACCACATGCTACTTTTACTTTTCGGAAAAGACTGCAATCAAGATCGTTCCCACGAGGAACATTCGAGATCAAGAGAAAGATCTGAAAAATAATTCGAGAATAAGAAAATAGAGGAATAAAGAAAGAAACTAAAAACAACAGCTACTTGTCCACTTTTACTGTTTTTCTTATCTATCTAGTTGCCACTCTACTCAGCGTTTCGCTGACGTGTCACCTTTGTCACCTTTTCAGGACCAGGTGTTGAGCAACTAGAGCCTGCGGCTGCTGAGGGTACTGGGCCTAGTAGAGCCCAGTAGTTCTACTTGTGTTGTACCTATTGTACCATTTTTCTATTGTAGTGAGTATATCCTATTACACTTGTACTCTTTTATTGTAAGCATCATGTTTATGTACCTGTTTAAATTTTCTATAGTTGTGGTGGTGTGTACTATAGTAGTTCTTTTCTTTATTGCTGTACTTTTTTTACTGTTAGTTGCATGCATTATGAATGTGGTTTATTTTACTGCTCTTTTGGTTACTTTCTCGCTGGACGACTGGGTCTTGGGATCAATTGAGTCGGTCCGATTCTCGTGTCTCGTAGGGATTCGGGAATCGGGTCGTAACAAGGATGATGGCGACGAGGAAGGGGTCGGAGGGGCATACGCGGGTACGGCGTGACACGGAGGAGCACGGCAAAGATGACTCTGCCACTGGTATGGTGGTAGAGTGATGATAGGAGGGAGGAGAGGTCTCCGGAGCCTACGGGCAGATGGCCAAAGACGGAGGGATGAATTTCAGGGGATATCTGCGGCCAAAACAGGCTTGCCTCCTTTGGCCGGACCTGGTGCTTCTTATATAGGCACAGGCAGAGGGTTAGGCGCAAGGAGGCGGCCAAAAGTCCTCGCCGGAGGCTTGGTCGGAGGTGATACCCATACCTCTCGAGCATTCGCACGAGAGGTATGGGGTGATTAAGGGCATGGGTAGCTGCTCAGGCGGTAGGGGGTTTCGTAGAGAGCTCCCCTTTCAAATCTGGGAGCAGCTCCCTGGGGAAGCGAGGAGAAAACCTCCTTGAAACCTCACTGGAGGTATGGGTCTCTGTTGCAATGGTAGAGGGACCTAAATGTAGAAAGTGATGAAAAGTTGAGGGGGTTTCTGCAAGTGTTTCCAAAAGTTAGGGGCCTGAATGTAATTGGGTAGACTATTTTGTAAAGTAGGTCAAGATGGCCTTCCCTTAGATCTAAATTTTGGTAAAAACCTAATTTGGACCTAAGGAATCCAATGGTGAAGTTGGATTTTAGGTTTGACCACGTTTGACTGGACATTTTGCATAAAAACCCAAATTAGGTCAAATATTGGGCTTAGACCCCAATCTAGGTCAAAACAGGTTCCAAAGGCCAAATTGAAGGTTCTAAACCATAGGGGACATTTTTCCATGAAATTTAGAGGATTTATTTTATTTTTATTCTTCCTGGAACCTTGTGAATTTAAGTGGATTTATTTTAGGGTTACAGAATGTCATTTAATTCTTAAATTTCACGATAACCCTTTTCTGACTAAACCATCCTGCTTTTTCTCTTATTAAGTCTAATTGACCTATGTCTAGACATTGAGAAATCCCGTTGATGTACTGCAATGCTAAAATTACAATTTTACCCTTTGTTTCATGTATTCTTTTCAGATCAGTAATCTCTTGAGTTAGGCCTTCCTTTAGGTTATGCAGGAGCTTTTGTTCACTTTATTCGGTCAAAATAAGCTAGTTAGGACTCATGATGATGTTCCCATCACATGTCCAAGGGGACAATGTCACGGACGAGGAGCTTGAGGGGTGTGAGGGACCTCACCCCTTGTGTACGAGGTGATAAGCTGATGAGAGGCTCATCATGGCTTCTAATTACCCCTAATTAACTAATCTTCCTAGTTAATTTGCTAGGAATATGTAAATATAAGGGTTAATTCTAGAATAAGGTATAAAACATTAAAGGACCTTAAAATAAGTTTAAAGTGTTAAATTATTAGCCAATTAATATTATTAATAATTTAATTAATAAATCGACTCTAAATATCATCAATTATTTACCTAATTAATGTGCTAATTAACTTAAGCATAATTTATAACTAAGTATGTAATAACTTAAGTAACTTTACTTAATTAAATAAATTAAGCTAAAAGGTCAAAAACGTAAATCCAAGGTTTAAATATAATATTTGTATAATTTATAATCATATATAAAAAGTTGAAAAAGATTTAAATTAAAATAAGCCTTGAAAATCTTAGTTTATGTTTTGGTCCTTAAGTATTATTTCAATCGAGTCCTTCCTCATTAGGTCCTTAGTTTTCCTTGCAATCAATTCCCTATAAACATCTTCTTCCTCTTCATTTCTTCTTCAACCTCTTCAACGGCTAAAGATAGGAGGAGTTTTCACCCGCCGATCACCGTCCATCTGATGTTCGCCCATCCTTGCCAAGCTCTTGGAGCTTGCGCTCACTGCCCCCTTTTCATCCATCTGTCTGGATGATGCTAAAATCCTATTTAGGGTTTGAATTTAACCTCACTGGCATCAAAGAAGACGCCGGTGGTTACTTCACACCTAGACTCCTTTCTGTCCAGATTCACCCTCCTCCTCAACCGCCACAACCTACAAATACCCCTCCACCTCTTCGATTTCAAGAGGTTAGCTCCCTTCCCTCTTCCCCCACTGAGCTAACAGATAGGCTATTCGTCAACTACCTCTGGCGACCTCTCACCTCTCCTTCGGAGCTCCTCTACACAAGAAACTCGTCTCTCTCACCTCATCTTCCTCTCCGGATGGTCGTGACAGGACCTAGACCATCAATTCTTCTTCCTTGCCACTTTCAACTTCTCACCGAAGCTCTTCCCAACATCCTCTGATTTCTTCCTCCATCACGAGCCATCGACGAAGATTTCTCACGCCTTCATCCACGTAACAGTAGATTAGCATCTTAGATAAGTTTAGATTAGTTAGATTAGTTGATTAGGTAGCTTAGAGTAGTTGTTGTAAATGATTTTTCATCGTCTTCCTCAGCTCTGGCGAGCTCTTTGAGCTTGACTGGAGCATTCTTTTGTCTTTTTATTTCACTGTTCACCTTCTTTAATCTCACATGATCATCTCTGACACCTTAATTCCTTGATTTTAACACCTAATCGCTTAATCCATCTCCACCTTCACTGGCTGCTTCCGCTGTCCATGGCGGAGGTAACCGAGGGCAATTCACCTCCACTGGGGCCCTCCATCACTTAGTCATCATCTAAGGGCCCCAATCTTCACTTTAATTTGACTTAAAATCACCTATAACTAAAATGCCTAAAATTCATTCAACCTCCTAAGCTCACCGTCAATGGCGGCTCAGGAGGAGTTCCTCCACCTAATTGATCATCTGTACACCTTCGCCACACTCCACTAACATGTGCTCTCGACTCAATTGAGTGGTAGAACTTGTCCTGAGTTATGATTACACTAAAAGTTATGCACTGAATTTCTAAGGATTGTGACCTGAGTTCGCTCTCTACTCAATTGAGTGAGAGTGAAATCAGGACAAGTTCTCTCACTCAATTGAGTAGAGAGCGAACTCAGGTCACAGTCCTTAGGAATTCAATGCATAACTTTCAATGTAATCATTAATTGAATGAATTAATGTGTTCCTGAGGTTCCTTGTGACCTCAGGAGACCTTTTAGATCTTCCATGGCTTGTTTTGATGATTTTTACACATTTATAGCCATTGTCTGGACTCACCGGAGCTTTGACGAGCTCCGGCGAGTCAAAATGCATTCTTCAGCCTATAAAACTTCCTAAGAAGCTCCAAATTGCTTAATTGAGGTTTAATTATCATTCTGCAGTGTTTACTTTGAAGTTTTAAAGTCTGGAGCTAGATCTTGACCTCTGTCCTCTCCAACTCCGGTAGAGTTCGAGAAGATTGTTCATTAGGGTTAAGCTTGATTTTAGAGGCCTAGAAGCATCAGGAAGATGCTATGATATCAGTTCTGTGAATCTTTCACTTAGAAAAGCCTTAGTTTGTTCTGTCAAACAAGCTAACTTTAGAACTTAGGCGACAGACCTGAAACCCTAGGTTTCTTGGTTGAAACTTCTTTGTGAGATCCTGAATCTACTCTTGAGGATAAATAAAGTTAAATTGAGATGTTAATTTCATTTGGAAAAGCTCAATGAAGAAAGTCAATTTTTGAGGTTAATTGGTCAAATTCAAGTCAGATTGGATGATTCAGGTTTCAATTAGGGGAATTGATGAGTTTAAATGATTTCTCTAATGATTTTAGATAGATTAGATTTGATTTGAATGAGTTTAAGTCAAGATTTCAGATGAATCAAACTTCTGTACAGTTTGGGTTCATTTGAACCCAAAACTGACTTCAGTGTTTTTCTGACGAAATTCCAATGGAATTGCTACCCAGATGGATTATTCACAAGCTTTAGAGGTTGTTTAATTTGATTTAGCTGCCCTTTAGCTATCTGACAAGCTTTTCAGAGCTTAATTTGGAGCTCTGAAGCTTCAGCTTGAATCTCTTGAGCTTATTCATCTTCCAAAAGCCTTTTAGAACCTTTTCTCTACACCATTAGGAGTGGAGTCAACTCCTAAATCTATTCAGAACCTCATCTGAGGTCAAAGAGCCTCACTACAGATCCTTAGATCTATGTAGCTTCACTACAAGCCAGAATGGCCATGACAACCTCCAACTTTCACCCTTCAAATCGAAGGGTGAAATATGTTCTCAGCATCAAATTGATGCTGGAATCCTGTAGTACTTCTCTAGAGCTTTCCAATGAGCTATTGCTTTCTCGATTTGGAGCTCTGAGTCGGCCTGTGTCTCCAGCCAAAGTTTGGCATGGAGGGGACAAAGTTAGTCCCACATCGGAAAATGTGAGCGCACGCCTTAGTATAAATGAAACAAGTGATAGAGCTTGTTTGGTCATCAACGTAGGGTGCATAAAGAGCATGTGTGTGTGTGTGGTGCGTGCGGTGCACCTGCCCGGGTGTATGCGCGCTTGTGGGCATGCAAGCGTGGGCTCGTGAGCAGGCGTGTGCGTGGGCCTAGGTGGCCAGAGACTGTGCATGTGATGATTTAAACCGGAAATAAACCACCTAATGTGAACTAGGCTTGGACCCAGTAGGGTCTGGTCCCACCTTGAGATGGGTGCTGCATATCCCCGACCGGTCTGAGCCGCCCATAATAAAACCAATTTTTGGTTCAAGTGGTTCAAATGCACAATTGAAGAGTAAAAGAAAAAGAAAAGAAAAGAGGGTTAAAAGACTTAAGAAACTCAGAGAAGAAGAACTCGTGAAAGCTAAAGGGAGAAGTAAAGAAAGAACAAAGGTAAAGACAAAGAGAGAGAAAGAGATGACAGAAGAGAAGATAAGAAGGCTGAAGATAGAAGAAGAAAGATAAATGGAAAATTAAGAGTTTAGACGTCTAATAAATTTAAGCTTATTTTTAAGACGTCTAATTTTGTATTTTACTCCAAAACAATTTCTTTTAGAGCTTGATTAATGAATAAGGCACTTGTACTTAATTGAATTTCTTTTTCTTGCCTTAATCTTTTATAAATGAAATGAAATTATTAGAAATAAACATGTTTACTTGCTTTTAATAATTGATCACATGTGCAAATATGCTTTTCTTATGGAATGTTGCATATCCTTTAATTAAATATCCTTTGTGCAAGATTCATGTTCTTAAACTAATATAATTATAATTCTAATTGATTAGGTAATTAGTAATTTATGTTTAGAATTAAATGGTGAATTAAATTAAGTTATGCCTCCCAATGAACGACCTGGACTCAACCAGTTAAAAAAGAATTAAAATCTAAAATATTAGGTTAGCTTGGCCCTATACTACACAATCGACATTAATTCAAGTTAACCTAAGTTACTTTCTCTTACACTTAACTAAGCCTAATTAACTTAATTAACTATGTTGAGGAATAAACCTAACATAAGCCCATTTCACAAATACAATTTATGCGAGCGCACCTGCTCCAAAACTCACGATGTGGGATTATCCATCCCCCTTTCCTCGCGCACGCTACCACTGATGCCTTCGTTCACTTCGCATGCAAGGAGCGATCAATGGCTCCAATTGACCGGGCGAGCGTGTTCTTGGACTAAATCTGCTTCGTCTGGAGTCGAAGACCTGGAGCTATTAGCTGGGCAGCAAGCCTGGAGCTTGCTCGAAGCTTGGCGTTAATGGCGCTATGACCTGGGACATAAAAAAGGTGAATACAGTCTTTTGACCTTGTCAGAAAAGCTCAAAAGGTCCCCGGAGCATGGTGGACATGGCAAAGGTGGTTTCGTGGTGTGGCGTGGTCTGTGTGTGAGGGACGAAGTCGGACTATGCATGTGAAGGTGGTGGTGTTTGGGGGTGTGCGGGATTGATTAATAGCTCTAACTAAGTTAAGGATTTTGATCTACAATGAACGGCGAAGGTGTGGAGTGCGGAAGTAGTGGTGTAGGTGGTCTGTGGTGGCTGTTAGCACTCGTCGGAGGTCTACTGGCGAGATGGAAGATGGAGTAGTGAAGGGCGTTGGCGGGGTCGAAGCAGAGTGTTGAAGTTGCTGTTGTGATGAGGGGAAGCTAAGGAGTCATTTGAGAGAGGTAGTGGACGACGGGGAGTGGAGATGGGGCCGGTTGCGATATGGCCGATGTTGGAGAAGGAAGGAGCTCCAGTAGGTAGGAAACAGCGAGGATGAAGAGGATAGGGGTGTCGGTTGGTACGGCTCGACGTGGAAGAAGATGAGGAAGATAGCTCTGTCACCGGTATTGCAAACGGATGAGGAATAGAAGCAGGGAGGGTCGCCGGACGTCGAGGAGCACTTCGGCTAAGAAAGAAGAGAAGAATTGGAGGTGTTTCTGGTTGAATTCGAGCGTGAGAGGTTCGGTATGATCTAGAGGTCGTTTTATAGGTCATCAGAAGGCGAACGAAGCTTGAGAATCAAGCTCTCAAGCTTGGAAAGCTTCATCGGAGAAGGAAACACAATTTCAAATGATTCGCATTAGGATTTGGGCAAGACTTGGAGCCCAAGATGTGGCTCAAATGGAAGGCAACTTCGTCAAGAATCTAAGTATCTATTTTGGGACCGTTTGATTGAGAATCGAGAGAGAAATCTTCGCTCGATCTCAACGGTGAAGCTCAAAGTTTCCTTTAATGGCACTAGGGACCTATTTGAGAAGATGATGAATAAGTTAGGGGCCTTTGTGTAAGGATTTTGAAAGTTAAGGGAATAGTGTGATCAGACAGAACTAAGTTGCAAACTAGGTCAAGACAATCTCAGATTGGGCCCAAATTTTGGTACAAACCTAATTTGGACCTAAGGAATCCAATGGTGAAGTTGGATTTTGGTTTTTACCATGTTTGACTAGGTAATTTATGAAAAAACCTAAATTAGGGCAAATGTCTGTCTAGGACTCTATTTTGGGTCAAAATAAGTTCTGATGGTCAAATTGAATGTACCAAACCCTAGAGAATATTTTTCTATGAATTTTATCCTGACTAGAACCTCATTTAATTAAGCAAGTCTACTTTTAGGGTTTCAAAAGTCATTTAATTCTCAAAACATCCGAAAACCCTTTTCTATCTATTCTAACCCACTTATTAGCCTTTTAGGATCATTTGCCCCTTAATTAACCATAAGAAATACTGGTGGTTGTACTGCATTCATGATGTGATGGTAAATTATAGTTTTAACCTTGGTTTCTTGTCTTTCTCTTAGAATGATTATGCAATGAATTACAATCCACAGGCAGTTATGTAGGAGCATTTACTGACTTAATCAGATCAAATTGAGCTAGTTATGGCTCATGATGGTGTTCCCATCAGTATGTGTTTGATAGCATCGAGGAGGGGGATATTGATTTCAACATTCTTGAATATATTTAAGAGCTCCTCGTTACTATCAACAGGCTTCTTCTTCCTAGGTTTAATCAAGGCCTCAAGAAAAGGAACATGAGTCCGATCTTCGGAATCAAGTTCCTGAGCCTTGATTTCTTTTTCAGAATTCTCCTTTCATTCCTCAAACTCACCAAAATTTTCTTGACTAGAGAAGGGTAGGTGTGGGTTCTAGGTTTTCCTTCCACTCCTCAAAGTAATGGAGTTGGTAGATGCGTATGGGTTTGGGTCTTGGTGAGGGTTAGGAAAGATTGGAGGAGCTTTGTTATGACCAGGGCATCAAGCATCATTTAAGACGTCTGGGAAGTGGCCCAGACGTCTGGAAGCCTTCTCAGACATCTGGAATTAAATTTTTTCGACGTGTGGGTTCGCATCTGCACGCATGCGTGCGCAGACTGAACCCGCCGCCCTCCTCCTTCTCTTTCCTCCCTCCCTGTAGACGTAGCTTTTCTCTTTCTCTCTCCCCGCGACTACCTTCAAATATGCTTCCCCTCTCCCTCACCCTCACTCCACCACCTTCTTCTTCTTCTTCTCCCTGTCAGCGAGAGAGCGCGAGCGGGTGAGAGCGGCAGCAGCGGCTGCTGCGAGTGTGCGGAGAGGAGGGGCTGTTGCGAGAGGAAGAAGGAGCTCGACCGCGAGGGTGCGAGCTTGCCAGGGCAGCTAGAGTCGACCAGCGGGAGAGCAGCGAGCGTGTGGTGCTGCGGAGGAGCTGCTGCAGCTTAGGCAGTAGGCGGACGCGGTGCGGCACGGCCGTGCGTTGCGGGCGGAGAGCAAAAGGATCCTAATTCTGGGAAAATTTCCAAGAATCAGACGTATGGACTTACGTCCAGACGACACAGAAGACGTCTGGAGGAAGGTCCAGACGTCTGACAGGTACGTTATTTTTATCTTCTCCTTCTTTTGCGTGTACGGCCATGCAGCCATTCCGTCGAGGTCTTCTGCACCTTTTCATGATTAGAGTGGGTGTGTGTGTCTGCAGGACGTATTCGGGAAAGCACAAGGGCTCGCCATCCCACACAGATCAGACGTCTGGGCAGAGCACCAGATGACGGAGAGGGCCTCCAGACGTCTGGGGTGACAATTGGATGTCTAGAAACTAAGTCCAGACGGTCCAGCGGGCTTCTGGACGTCTGAAGGACTGCACAGACCAAGGTAAGACCTGAGCTACCTTTTAAGACGTCTGGAAGAAGTTCCAGACGTCTGATTTTGGATAGACTGATTGTTTTTGACCCGTTTAGGGTTCATTCGGAGTCCGTTTTCCGCGTTTCAAGTTTCGTTCTTCCTAGATTTAGTTCCTCTACCTGTTTACAGTAATTGTATACTGTTCTGAGTAACTCCTTGTGTTGATCCTTATGTTAGGACCCCGTTCTGTTGCAGCTCTGGGGGTTGCAGAGGAAAACGGGATTGCCAACCACACCCCCAGTACTCCCAATTTTGCGGGTAGAGTGGCCCTTTCAATTATTTATCAAAAATTATGCAATTGTGAAATAACTAATAGAGTCTAGGGCATTGCATGAACCCTAGGGCTGAAAAATTAGATTGAATGATAGATCCTAGGGTATTGCATGAATCCTATTGCATGAATAGGATTGAAAAACTAGATTGAATGATAGATCCTAGGGTATGGCATGAATTCCAGGACTGGAAAACTAGTTGAATATATACATTGCAGTCTTGGAAAAGTAAAAAGGAAACAATAATTGTCTGTAAATTGGTTAACAGTTGCTTGTTTATGAATGAATAATTACTGTTGAGAACATGGGTTATATGGATATAAAGCTGGAATGGTGAAACCTAAATTGGCTGAGTTAAAAAGCATGAACCCTACGAGGAATTAGGAGTAGAACTCCTAGAAAGTGAATGGAATAGAATTGGGGAAGTGAGCTAACCCTTGAGTACGGAGTACCAAGGAGAGTAACTGTCCCCCTGTTTAGTGCAGAGCGGAGCTAGCTGCCCCAGGGACCCGGGGTTAGGTCTGGCTACTTTGTACCGACTTTTGGCCCTCGTGTACACAGTACCGAGGAGAGGTACTAGTGTAGGGAGAGCACTAGCTACCCCACGGGCCCCGAGGTTCTGCTAACCCTCCTACACCGACTTGTTAGGCCCACTGGGCAAACCAGGGTAGTCAGGCGAGGGTGCGCGGACTGTGGATGGGCAAGACCCTTGTTTGGTTACTGGGAAGGGGCTAGACCCCTATTACTGAGAGGGCTCTGCCTTATACTGGTTCCGTGCTATGCTTTGGGCGCACATGTTAACGCAAACGACTGATCGTGTGCCAGTGCGGGGTAGCTACTCGTGCGTTTATCGCGCGTGCCGTAGTCACCGTTATGGCTGTCAGCGACCTTGGGGTGGTTGACTGAGGGTAGGACCACCACGAGGGACTCTCCTGGCCAGGAGAGCACCACGTGTTACTTCTACTTTTCGGAAAAGACTACAATCAAGATCATTCCCACGAGGAACATTCAAGATCAAGGGAAGGATCTGAGAAATAAATCAATAGTAAATAAATGGAAAAATATAAAGAAAGAAATTAAAAGTATAACAGCTATTGTCCACCTTCCTACTTCTTAGCTTTTAGTTGCCACTCTACTCAGCGTTTCGCTGACGTGTCACCTTTGTTACCTTTTCAGGACTAGGTGTTGAGCAGCCAGAGACGACGGCTGCAGAGGGTGCTGGGCCTAGTAGAGCCCAGTAGTGTTACTTGTGTAGTACCCACTGTACCTTTCTTTCCATTGTAGTGAGTAGTTCTGTTACCCCTGTACTCTTTTTATTGTAAGCTTCATGTTTATGTACATGTTTATTCTCTTTACTATTGTGGTGGTGTATACTGTAGTATTTCTTTCTTTACTTCTGTATTTTGTTATTGCTAGTTATATACATGGTGAATGTGGTTTATTTTATTGCTTTCTTGGTTACTCTCGCTGGACGACTGGGTCTTGGGATCAGTCGAGTTGGTCTGATTCTCGTGTCTCGTAGGGATTCGGGAATCGGGTCGTTACAAGATGGCATCAGAGCAAAGTCGTCCCGAGAAGTGAACCAACTGACTGGAAAATAACCAATTCACGTGTTTGTAACTAGAGTAGCCACCACAACGTTTCTTTTGACATAAGCTCTTAGACTTCTTCGTTAGATATCGTTCCATATTGAAGTGTTTCCGTTCTGTTTTCGCGTCTCCTTGCAGGAGATGCCTCGACGTGGGACAGCGAGGCGAGCCGCGGGCACGGCAGAGGACGAGGTCGGCGGGGTGGACGTGTTGCGGTCAACGTCTTAGTGGACCAGCCACTGCTCCCGAGCATTTAGGCCCAGGACCTCGCCTAGTTGATACGGGACAGTGCGAGAGGAGCTCCACTCGCCGCCACAAGTGCCTCTCCCTGGGGCTGAGGAGGGGGAGTCCTCTGTGAGACCACGCGATGGACGTGGCTCTAGACGCGGGGGAGGGGATGGGCCGCCACCACCCCCACCTTCCTCTGACACTTTGGTGCACAAGGCTTCTTTACCTAGAGGTGCACCAGCATCCCCACTGCAGCGCCACTTCGAGCTTTTCGGGCAGTTCCGGAAGCTGAAGCCCCCCTCCTTCAAGGGGGATGAGGACCCGACCGAGGCGGAGGACTGGATTGAGCAGATCGAGAAGGTTTTTGACACCCTTCGTCCCCCGGTGGAGTGCCGCGTGGCCTTTGCCACGTACCAGCTGGAAAGTGCCGCACACCGGTGGTGGAGGGCGGTCAGGGGATAGGAGAGGGACGAGCCGACCTGGGACCGGTTTGTCACCCTCTTCTGCGAGCAGTACTTTCCCCAGACGTGGCAGGACCAGAGGAGGCGGGAGTTCCACACTCTTCGTCAGGGGACGATGATCGTAAGCGCGTACCGCACGCATTTTCTGGAGCTGTCCCGCTTCGCAGCGACAGCTGTAGCTACTGAGGAGGAGCGCCTTTGGAGGTTCACCGAGGGGCTCCAGCCTGCGATTCGAGAGTATGTCAAACCCCTGAAACTGCCTACATTCTCGAGGGTGGTGGAGGCAGCTATGACCTACGAAGAGACCAACCCGTCCGTGAGAGATACTGACATCGGACGAAAGAGGCCCTATCAGCCAGACTTTTCACAGGGCCGACGAGAGAGGAGACACGTGGCACCCGCAAGAGAGTCGTCATGTTTTGCAGGGCCATCAGTGGCCTTTGGGGGCCCTCGAAAGGGGCCAGTTGCTAGCACTGGACCCCGCCCAGCCGACAGCAGGGACCCACTGAGGGTGGGAGTCAGGTTCCACTCTGCTACAAGTGTGGCCAGCCGAGCCACATCAGGAGGGACTGCCCGTCTAGGGCAGGAGGTCAGCAGATGCTCCCTGCATCGAGCACTGAAGGGCGAGCAGGAGGCTGCGGTTTCCAAGCGCGAGGAGGAGGGCAGCAGTCACGAGGAGGGTACCGGCTAGCAACTACCCGTCCGACGCAGAGTGTGGCTACTTCGTCCGCACCTAGGGCTGAGGGGCGTATCAATGCCCTGACACACAGGGATGCCAGAGCTTCGGGATCAATGGTTGCAGGTATGGTTTTAGTTTCCGACAGACTCGTTTACACGCTTTTCGATTCCGGCGCTACGCACTCGTTCGTCGTTGCCAGTTTCGCAGTTAGTTTGGGCCAGGATTATATGCTGTTAGAGGATCCGTTCGTGATCAGAGGTCCGAGTGGTCAGCTGTTTGTAGCTGAGGAGGTATATACGGGTTGCGAGGTCAGTATTAGGGGACATAGCCTTCCCGCTGACCTGATTATGATACGGATGGAGGACTTTGGCGTAATTCTGGGGATGGACTGGCTGCCGCTTACCACGCCTTGGTGGACTATTTTGAGAGGAAGATCATCTTCTCCATACTAGAGTTGCCTTCTTTCAAGTTCCACGGTCAGCCAGTGGACGGAGGCTTCAGGT
Organism: Thalassia testudinum; assembly: GCA_037157565.1. Lineage (NCBI taxonomy): Eukaryota > Viridiplantae > Streptophyta > Magnoliopsida > Alismatales > Hydrocharitaceae > Thalassia > Thalassia testudinum. Next base: position 24,725,676 of record JAZHRO010000014.1, read on the forward strand.
GCATTTCTGCACTTCGGGCGACGAGACTTTTGAGCCAGGGGTGTGAGGGCTTCCTAGCTTGTGTGGTGGCAGAGCCCTGTGGCAGACTTCCAGAGTATCCCGGTGGTCAGAGAGTACCTCGATGTGTTCCCAGACGAGTTGCCAAGACTTCCGCCCGAGCGTGAGATCGAGTTTGAGATCTCACTAGTACAAGGGACCAGCCCCATCTCCACCGCACCATACAGGATGGCACCACTTAAGCTGCGAGAGCTCAAGTCTCAGTTGCAGGATATTTTGGAGAAGGGCTTTGTGAGGCCCAGCACGTCTCCCTGGGGAGCCCCAGTACTGTTTGTAAAGAAGAAGGATTGCACCCTACGCCTTTGTGTGGACTACCGACAGCTGAATAGGGTCACCATCAAGAACAGATATCCGCTGCCGAGGATCGATGGCTTGTTTGACCAGCTGCGAGATGCCATGGTATTCTCCACGATCGACTTGAGGTCTGGATAACACCAGTTGAGGATCAAGGAGGTAGACGTCTCCAAGACAGCTTTTCGCACTCGGTACGGACATTACGAGTTTCTGGTCATGCCGTTTGGATTGACCAATGCCCCCGCTGCCTTCATGGACTTGATGAACAAGGTGTTTAGACCGTACTTGGACCAGTTTGTGGTGGTATTCATTGATGATGTGCTCATCTATTCTCGAGATCAGACGCAGCATGGACAGCACTTGCGGATGGTTCTGGACACACTGAGACGACGTAGGTTGTACGCCAAATACAGCAAGTGCGAGTTCTGGTTGAGGGAGGTGACCTTCTTAGGTCATGTGATCTCTGGAGATGGCTTGGCAGTGGACCCAGCCAAGGTCGAAGCAGTGCTCAGGTGGGAGAGACCGTGTACGATTACTGAGATTCGCAGTTTCTTGGGATTGGCAGGCTACTACAGGCGGTTTATCAGGGGCTTTTCATAGATTGCACGTCCTATGACACAGTTGACCTGGAAGGATGTGCCCTTCACTTGGACAGACGCCTGTGAGGCGTGCTTTCTGGACCTGAAGGAGAGGCTGACTTCGGCTCCCGTGCTCACCATCCCAGACAGTAGTGGCGGGTTCATTGTGTACACGGACGCCTCTTTACAGGGGTTAAGGGGTGTGCTCATCCAGAGGGGTCACGTTGTCGCTTACGCTTTGCGGCAACTGAAGCCCCATGAGAATAGCTACCCTACCCACGACCTGGAGCTGGCAGTTGTTGTCTTCACGCTGAAGACCTGGAGGCACTACTTGTACGGTGAGACCTTCGAGATTTTCACAGATCACAAGAGCCTCAAATACCTATTTGATCAGAAGGAGTTCAACATGAGACAGAGACGTTCGTTGGAGCTCCTGAAGGACTATGACTGCAGCATTTCCTACCACCTGGGAAAGGCCAACGTGGTGGCTGACGCCTTGAGCCGAAAGGCACCCGCACACTTGGCCAGTTTACAGGTGCAGAGTTGGAGCCTTTTGGAGGAGATGGGCAGTTGGTGACCCCTAGAGTTACGGGGGCACTGTGGGGCAATGACTGTGACGCGACAGACGAGGCCAGAGCTGATAGATCGCATCATCACAGGATAGATGGTTGACCCGTACTTGCAGTCCTTGCGCGACAGAGTACTGTCAGGAGACCCGGGGGACTTCTCTTTCACAGAACAGGTGCTGCGCCTGAGGGGGCGTTTGTGCGTTCCCAGAGACGAGGAGCTGTTGAGAGAGCTCCTGACTAAGGCACACGGTTCCAGATTCACCATACATCCCGGAAACACGAAGATGTACCGTGACTTGAGACGCGAGTTTTGGTGGAGGGGGATGAAGTGGGATGTGGGTGAATTCGTGCAACAGTGTTTAGTGTGCCAGCAGGTGAAAGCTGAGCATCAGAGGCCTGCAGGGCCGCTACAGCCACTTCCATTGCCAGAGTGGAAGTGGGAGAGCATCACCATGGACTTGGTGGTGGGCCTACCTGTTACCCAGCGAGGACACGATGCAGTCTGGGTAATCGTTGATAGATTGACGAAGATGGTGCATTTCTTGCCAATCCGAGTCACATTGGGACCAGCACAGTTGGCAGAGAGGTATATCCGCGACGTGGTACATCTACACGGACGCGGGAGATCGTATCCGACCGGGATACCCACTTTACGTCCTAGTTTTGGGCTGAGTTTCAGCAGGCCATGGGGACGCGGTTGATGTTTAGTACAGCTTACCACCCCCAGACGGACGGATAGTCTAAGTGCACGATACAGACACTTGAGGACCTTTTGCATGCCTATGTACTGGACTGGAGGGGCTCTTGCGAGGAGCACTTGCCCCTGGCGGAGTTTTCATATAATAATAGTTATCACTCGAGCATCGGCATGGCACCCTACGAGGCTCTATACGGACGGAGATGTACAGCACCCTTGAGTTGGGTTGAGGTGGGGACCAAGTGGCAGGTTGGCCCCAGGCTGATCCGGCAGAGTCAGGAGGTAGTCGAGCAGATTCACAAGCGACTCCGTACTGTCAGGAGCAGGCAAAAGAGCTACGCAGATCGGAAATGCAGAGAGGTGCAGTTTGAGGTTGGGGACCACGTCTTCCTTCGTGTTTCGCCCATGAAGGGCCTGCAGTGGTTTGGGGGTGAGAGGGAAGATCGCGTCGAGGTTCGTGGGGCCCTTTGAGGTCCTGGAGCGGGTTGGACCCATTGCTTACAGGCTTGCCCTCCCTCCTCAGCTTTCTGGTGTGCACGACGTGTTCCACGTGTCCAACCTAAGGAAGTATGTCGCCGATCCCAGTCACGACCTGAGTCACGAGAGCATCGAGGTGGACGACGGCCTGACCTACCCCGAGTGACCAGTGCAGATTCTTGACAGAGCCATCCGCAGCCTGAGACGAAAGCAAGTACCCCTGGTGAAGGTCTTGTGGAGGAGCCAGCAGTACGAGGAGGCTACCTGGGAGCCTAAGGCGACGATGCAGGAGTGGTACCCAGAGCTTTTTGTGGGTACATCTTTTCAGACCAGCTTCGGTCCTCTTTGAGTTTGTTATGCATATATTGTTCTTTCCCGCACCCTAGTTAGCGCAAGTTTTAGGGACGAAACATCCTTTGAGTTTGTTATATTGTTGCGACCAGGGCATCAAGCATCGTTTAAGATGTCTGGGAAGTGGCCCAAACATCTGGCCAGATGTCTGGAATTAAATTTTTTTGGCGTACGGGTTCGCGTCTGCGCGCATGCACGCACAGACTGAACCCACCACCCTCCTCCTCTTTCCTCCCTTCCTGCAGACGCAACTTTTCTCTTTCTCTCTCCCCGCGGCTGCCTTCAAATACGCTTCCCCTCTCCCTCACCCTTACTCCACCGCCTTCTTCTTCTTCTCCCTGTCAGTGAGAGAGCGCGAGCGAGCAAGAGCGGCAATAGCGGCTGCTGCGAGTGTGCGGGGAGGAGGGGTTGTTGCGAGAGGAAGAAGGAGCTCGACCGCGAGGGTGCGAGCTTGACGGGGCAGCTAGAGCCGACCGGCGGGAGAGCAGTGATCGTGTGGTGCCGCAGAGGAGCTGCTGCAGCTTAGGCAGCAGGTGGACGCGGCGTAGCACGGTCGTGCGTTGCGGGCGGAGAGCGAAAGAATCCTGATTCTGGGAAAATTTCCAAGAATCAGACATCTGGACTTACGTCCAGACGGCGCGGAAGACGTCTGGAGGAAGGTCCAGACGTCTGACAGGTACGTTATTTTTATCTTCTTCTTTCGGTGTACGGCCATGCAGCCATTCCGCCGAGGTCTTCTGCACCTTTTTATGATGAGAGTGGGTGTGTGTCTGTGCAGGACTTATTCAGGAAGGTGCAAGGGCTCGCCATCCCACACAGATCAGACGTCTGGGCAGAGCACCAGATGACGGAGAGGGCCTCCAGACGTCCGGGTTGACAATCGGACGTCTGGAAACTAAGTCCAGACAGTCCAATGGGCTTCTGGACGTTTGAAGGACTACACAGACCAAGGTAAGACCTGAGCTACCTTTTAAGACGTCTGATTTTGGATAGACTAGTTCTTTTTGACCCGTTTAGGGTCCGTTCAAAGTCCATTTTCCGCATTTCAAGTTTCGTTCTTCCAAGATTTACTTCCTCTACCTGTTTACAGTAATTGTATATTGTTCTAAGTAACTCCTTATGTTTATCCTTATGTTAGGACCCCGTTCTGTTGCGGCTCTAGGGGTTGCGGAGGCACGCGAGATTACCGACCACACCCCCAATACTCCCGATTTTGCGGGTAGAGTGGCCCTTTCAATTATTTATCAAAAATTATGCAATTGTGAAATAATTAATAGAGTCTAGGGCATTGCATGAACCCTAGGGCTAAAAAATTAGATTGAATGATAGATCCTAGGGTATTGCATGAATCCTAGGACTGGAAAACTAGATTGAATGATAGATCCTAGGGTATGGCATGAATCCTAGGACTGGAAAACTAGTTGAATATATACATTGCAGTCTTGGAAAAGTAAAAAGGAAATGATAACAGTCTATAAATTGGTTAACAGCTGCCTATTTATGAATGAATCATTACTGTTGAGAACATGGGTTATATGGATATAAAGCTGGAATGGTGAAACCTAAATTGGCTGAGTTAAAAGAGCATGAACCCTACGGGGAATTAGGAGTAGAACTCCTGGAAAGTGAATGGAATAGAATTGGGGAAGTGAGCTGGCCCTTGAGTACGAAGTACCAAGGAGAGCAACTGTCCCCCTGTTTAGTGCAGAGCGGAGCTAGCCACCCCAGGGACCCGGGGTTAGGTTTGGCCACTTTGTACCGACTTTTGGCCCTCGTGTACATAGTACCAAGGAGAGCTACTAGCGTAGGGAGAGCACTAGCTACCCCATGGGCCCCGGGGTTCTGCTAGCCCTCCTACACCGACTTATTAGGCCCACTGGGCAAACCAGGGTAGTCAGGCGAGGGTGCGCGGACTGTGGAGGGGCAAGACCCCTGTTTGGTTACTGGGAAGGGGCTGGACCCCTATTACTGAGAGGGCTCTGCCCTATACTGGTTCCATGCTGTGCTTTTGGCACACCTGTTAACGGAAATGACTGACCGCATGCCAGTGCAGGGTAGCTACCTGTGCGTTTATCGCACGTGCCATAGTCACCGTTACGTCTGTCAGTGACCTTAGGGTGGTTGACTGAGGGTAAGACCACCACGGGGGACTCTCCCGGCCAGGAGAGCACCACGTGTTACTTCTACTTTTCGGAAAAGACTGCAATCAAGATCATTCCCACGAGGAACATTCAAGATCAATAGAAGGATCTAAGAAATAAATCAATAGTGAATAAATTGAAAAATATAAAGAAAGAAATTAAAAATATAACAGCTACTGTCCACTTTACTGCTTCTTAGCTTTTAGTTGCCACTCTACTCAGCGTTTCGCTAACGTGTCACCTTTGTTACCTTTTCAAGACCAGGTGTTGAGCAGCCAGAGTCAGCGGCTGCAGAGGGCGCTGGGCCTAGTAGAACCCAGTAGTGTTACTTGTGTAGTACCCACTGTACCTTTCTTTCTATTTTAGTGAGTAGTTCTGTTACCCCTGTACTCTTTTTATTGTAAGCTTCATGTTTATGTACATGTTTATTCTCTTTACTATTGTGGTGGTGTATACTGTAGTATTTCTTTCTTTACTGCTGTATTTTGTTACTGCTAGTTATATACATGGTGAATGTGGTTTATTTTACTGCTCTCTTGGTTACTTTCTCGGTAGACGACTGGGTCTTGGGATCAGTCGAGTTGGTCCGATTCTCTTGTCTCGTATGGATTCGGGAATCGGGTCGTTACAAGCTTGATTAGCCAAAAACCTCAGATTTGATGAAGAAGCAGAAGAGGAAGGACCCTGCGCAACCACCTAAGCATGTGTGTATGGGTCCCTCTGATTCCCATACCCTTGGGCTTGATTGCCCGGATTCTGTATGTTGCGCGAGTTGGGTACGGGTTATGATGGCAAAGATCCAAGTTGACTGGTGTTAGCAATGAGCTCGGTTTGCAAGTTGTCCAGCAAGATTTTCATTTGTTGCATGAGCTAGAGCATAGAACCTTGCATCTCTACCATCTGACGGCTCAAATCAGCCTGCCCTATGGGTTGACGAGTATTCCAAACTGGTGATTGACCTGATTCTGGGGCAGCTAAGTACAAACATGACCTTGACTCATTGGTCTTTGTGGAGCATAGTTGCTGGGTCGAAACTGGGTCTGCTGCCCCAGATCTTTCCAGGAGAAGTTAGGGTGGTTCCTCCAACCAGGATTATAAGTATTGGAATATGGGTTGGACCTAACGTTCTCCTGTACAGCATAGACATCCTCATAAGGTGAGGATGAAGAGAAAGAAAGAGAGGGATCAGAGAAACTGGGATCAAAGGCCTTAGTTTGGAACCCGTGGGGTTCCGAGCAATGCTGGCTCACAGGTTGAGCCGCATCCAGTTGATTCACGAACTCCCGTCTAGAAGGAGATCGCCAAGAATGGAATCCCGAATTCTGGGATTGAGTGGATCTAGAATTGTTCACAGAGTTTCCAACCATCCAATCCTCCATCCTTTTGGTAACCAGGTCCACCTTATCTAATTTATTACAAATCAATTCCATATTGAATGAATGAGAGTCATGGACCTCATTAATATTCGATCTGGGTTGTTGGGACTTGTTAAATGTATCCATGGAGGTATGATTGATTGAATTTTCACTCATTTCCTCAAACAAATCATGTGCACTATCTGCGTCTTTGTTGAGTAAATTGCCACTACAAGAAGCGTCCACGTGATTTCTAAGTTACTCAGTCAACCTGTGGTAAAAGATTTGCACGAGTTGCCATTTCGGCACCTCGTGGTGTGGACACTTCCGCAATAAGTCCTAGAATCACTCCTAGGCAACATGAAATTGCTCCCCCGGCTGCTGGGCGAAAGTAATAATTGCCCACCTCAATGCATTGGTATGCCCAACTGGAAAGGATTTCTTTAAGAAAGCTGATTTAAAATCGTTCCAAGTTGCTATCGACCTTCCTATGGTCCTGTACCAATGAGCAACCTTATCCCTAAAAGAGTGGGGAAAGAGCCTCATGATCATTTGCTCTTCATTCACGTTTCTTGCTTTGGTGGTCTAGACCAAAGTGGTCAAGTCCTCCAAATGCTAAAATGGGTCTTTAGAGCCAAGCCCATGAAAATGTTTGATTAGGCTTAACACCTGGGACTTGATTTCTACGTCTCCGATTAGAATTTGGACACCGAGACGTTCCCCGTAATTTGAAGGATCATAAAAATCCTTCACGGGCTGAGCACCCTACATTCTCTAGAACCATTCTTGCATTCTTTGCATTTGTTCCAGCTGCTTTTGAAACATCTCTTGTTGATTCTAAGGTAGAGGAGGTTGTTGATCGGCCATGGGATCAATTTGGCCAAAATTCATTCTACACCTCCTAGAATGATCTAATGGTCCTTCCAATCGGGGATTCAATGACCTCCTTCCAAGCATAAACTAGGAAGAGGTCGGAAGGATTGGGGATAAGAACCCTGTAGCACAACAAAACAAGAATGTCCTTAAGTTGGATAGCCTAAGGATCTACAGACTCTCAGAATCCATCTTAACATTATAGACGATTTACTCTACTTGTATCCAGTCAATCCAACCAATTAGATGGAGGGACTGGGGAGAAGGTTCTTCCTTTGGCTTGCGCCTCCGGTTCCTAGTGTACCCCTAATGAGAGCCTCATCATGAGCCATAACTAGCTCATTTTGACCTAATAAAGAGAATAAAAGCTCCTACATGACTTAGAAGAGGGCTTAATTAAAGGAATAAGTGTTCTGAGAAGAAAATATGAAATAAAGGTTAAAACTGTAATTTTACCATTTCAGTACATAAACAATATTTCTCAGAGACAAAACATAGGTCAAATGGTCTAAATGAGATAAAAAGTGGGTTGAATCAATCAAAAACGGGTTCATGTGCAATCCAAGAATTAAATGACATCTGGTAAACCTAAAACAGATCCACTTAATTCAGCAAGGTTTCGGTCAAGATAAAAATCAAGTGAACCCTCTAAAAATCATAAAAAAATATCTCCTAGGGTTTAGAACATTCAATTTGGACTTTGGAACCTAGTTTGACCTAGATTAGGGTCCTAGCTCATCAATTGACCTAATTTGGGTTTTTACGTAAAATGTCCAGTCAAACGTCGTCAAACCTAAAATACAACTTGACCATTGGATTCCTTAGGTCAAAATTAGGTTTGTACCAAAATTTGGACCTAAGGGGAGGTCATCTTGACCTACTTTGCAATTTAGTACACCCAATCACATTTTGGTCCCTATCTTTTGAAAACCATCACATAGACCCCCCTAGCTTTCTCGCCAATCTTACAATCAGGTCGCTCCGCCATTATTAGGGAGGAATCCTTCTCCGGCGAGGAAGGCAGGGGGGATACTCTCAGATCCCACAGAGATCTCCTTCTAGAATTGGAAGGGAGATTCTCTGAGGAATCCCCTTCCATCTAAGTCCAATCACAACCCCTGATTTGCACCCAATCTCTGGTGCGAACGCAAGAGAGATTTGAGTATCTAACTACCTTCCATCTCCGGTGATACGTCGGTGGCAAAAGGCCTGCCCTCCACGCACAAGAAGCATGGCCAACACCTATAAATTAAACCCCAACTCCGGCCGCACCTCCACAGCTCGACTAGGCCGGGGTTCCACCTCAAATTCATCTTCTTCTTCTCTGGCCCCAAGGGGTCCAGTGAGCTCCGAAGAGCCCCCCTCCTCTTCCTCATCATTCTGCCAAAAAACCAGTGGCAGAGCCGTCCTATTCATCCTCCTCCGCGTCGTGCAACACCCACGCGAGCTGCCCTAGCCCCGTCGTCGTAGCCGTCTTCCCCCACTGACGTCTTCTTCTTCAGCGACAGCAGGTACTGGCGACCGCCTTCTCGTCCCCTTCATCCCTTTAGTTAGGTTAAAACTATTCTTCTCTATCCCCTCTTTCATTTCCCTCATTTTATTTCATCAAACACCCCTCGACCGCCGCTGTTCACCATCACCTTCCTCATCTTCGGCCACCCTCCGGCGAGACGCTCCCATTACTCCGCAGCCCTACACGCCTCGCCGACCATCGCATAACCTCCACCTCACCTCACCAAGTACCCTCCACTCATCCACAGTCCCTCTACGCCTCCACAACAACCCCCCGAACACACCCACCCGTTCGGCCACAGAGCGACCTAGGCACGCACGCCTAGGTCACCCTGCGGCCTGCCACCTAGCACTTCACCTTTGCCGTGACACGGCAAAGGTCCCCCGGTGATCTGATTAGGCCGCGAGGCTCTTTTTGTGTTCGACAGGTTTCACGCCCTGGCCGCCATTAGCGGTGACTTGAAGAAGCTTCTTGCTTGCTCCAGGTCGTAGGACTGCAGGGCTCCAGGTGCAGCTAACTCGGGGAGCTATTGCGAAGACTTCTACTCCAGCAAGAGGCGCTGCAAAGTCCACAGCAGTGGCAATTGAAGGATGGATTCCTGAAGGCGCATGCGAAATAGAGGTGGAACATTATGTTGGTGCTAGAGCACCACGATCATTTGTTTTGATGATAACAAAACACATGTTATTTAACATTTGCAATTTGAGTCCTAGATTTCAGGTCAATTGCAAATGTGGATGTGTTTAGACGGAACTCGAGCTCGCATCCAGGATGGATTGGAGGAGCTTAATGAAGAACAGAGGAGGTTCGTGTGGAGCGACAGATTGAAGATAGAAGACAAGAAGAATAGGATAGATTCTTTTTAATCCTTTCTTGTATCTCTTGTCTTTATTTTCTTGCTCTTTTTATTTTCCTTAGAATATTGTTAAAGAGCCTCAAAGTACCCTAACAGTAGTCCTAGGAACACCGGCACAATCCTAGGATACTTAGGTTTTCTGTAGAATACTTAGAAAACCAATATAGGGTTTAAACAACACTTCCAGACGTCTAATTCCCAAATCAGACGTCTGATAAAGTATTTTAAGACGTCTGACTATTGTTTCAGACGTCTGATAACTGTTAGGCTGGACATAGTCAGTTCTGTCTGATGAAATCAGACGTCCATACCTTAGACCAGACGTCTTAGGAGACGTCTGATGACTTTGCCAGACGTCCAATTAGTGGACCGTTGGCTGGCTTAGCAAACACTCAAGGATATGACCGTTAGAGCCCTATCAGACGTCCTTAGGCCTTTCCAGACGTCTGATAAATGACCGTTTTGCCTCGGCTAACCCAAAATCTCTTCTCAGAGATTTTCTAGCCGTTGCAACGTTTGGAAATCAATTCCCACAGTAAAAGTAGGTTTCCAGACGTCCAGACATAGTGCCAGACGTCCTGTATGTCGTCTGATGGACTTGCGCAAAAAACCCTGTTTAGATCTGATTCAAGTCAGGGAGAGACCTGCCCAAAATAAGATGTCTGACCTTGGAATCAGACGTCTTAAAGTTGCCTTCCAGACGTCTGATGCCAGAGTTAGACGTCTGACTACCCTGTCAAGCGCAATCATTGTCCTGATTTCGGCCTGATTCTCTTGGGCTTTGCACCCAACGGCTATAGAACCTTTCCTAAGCCTTCTAAAGCCTTCCTAAGGCCTTTATAAATAGAAGGGAGCCTTTACACACCTAGATACCAAAATATACACAAAGAGAAACATAAGATACACTTAGCTACACACTTTCACACTCTTTTGTGTCCAGAAAAGATCATGCTCTCCAAGCTTAAGTTCCATCACTTAGAGAGCTAAATTCCCTTCGCGCACCCGCTCTCCCGCCGTTGTCTACGAGAGTGACATTGCGCCATCGCGTGGCACACGCATCGCGTCATCAACTCGACGCACTCCTTGCAAAGGGGAGTTTCCTATTTCCTATAGAAGCTAGGTTTAAATTCCTTTGTTGGCTCTATAGGATTACTTGTTTTATTTTATCTTTGTCTTTTGGTTGGGTATTCGCTTTGCGAATTCCCGTCTCCTTCGTGGGACAAAATCCTTCTCGTGGAGAGAAGGGGTTGAGGAACGCTACCCTCATACTTGTAGCGTGGTTGTACTGAGGTTGAATCACCCTCGTTTTAAAGTGATTCGGTTAGTGGATTTGATCAACTAGGTTGATCGGAAAATCCTAACTCGAGAGGGTTAGGTGGTGGTTTTCACCCGGTTTGGGTTTCCACCTAAAAAATCTTTGTGTACTTTGTGTGGTTGTCTATTCTGTGATATTGTTTATATTTTTTTCCGCATTTTATTACGTCACCCCTCCTAGTAGGGCCAAACCTACATTTGGTATCAGAGCAGGTTCTTGCAAAATTGGAGTAACACCCGGCAAGAAGATCATGGAGGGAAGCTGTTCCACAAGCAGGATTTCCGAGGGGCAGTCCACAACCCGTCCGCCGTTCTTCAACGGGAGCAACTACCCCTACTGGAAGTTGCGGATGAAGACCTGGCTTCAAGCCACCGACTTCACGATCTGGGCCAGATGCGAGATGCCATTTGAGATCCCAGTAAAACCCACGGGAGGCTACTCGCAGCTGCATATTCGAGAGTTTTCACTCAACGCAAAGGCAATGAATGCCCTGTATTGCTCGTTGAGTCCGAAAGAGTTCGAGAAAATCCAAGAGTGCACCACCACCCACGAAATATGGAGGAGCTTGGAAGGCACTCATGAGGAGACAAGCTCGGAAGAAGATCACGCGAAGGAGACCGCGTGCCTTGGTTTCATGGCAATTGGAGAAAGTAACAGCGACAGCGAAAGTGGAAGCGACTCCGACAACGAGGTAAATTTCGATTTACAAGAAGCTTTTAATGAACTATTTGAGATTAGTAAATCACTTAAGATAGAAAATAAAAGCATTAAAAAGAACCTTAGTTTTCTTAAAAATGAAAATGATAGGTTAGAAAAACAACTTAAGGACATAGAAGCTAGTCCTAAAAATGATAACCTATTATTAGAAAATCAAGACCTCATCAATGAAAATAATAATTTGATTAAGGAAAATGTTAGTCTAAAAATAGAAATTTCTGATTTAAAGACTAAGATGAATACTATAGAAAAAGAAATTGCATGTCTTAGGGAAAACTCTAACAAATTAATCAATAAAGTAGATAATTTTTATAGCCCTAAGGTTGAGAAAGGATCTCCATCAAGGAGACCCACTAACAGATCCGGATCCAAGCTCACTTGGATACCGAAGAAAAAATTAGAATCTTGTTTTGTAGGGTTCAGGGATAACTACAACACAAAGGACTGGACCTACAAACTCAAGGCTGGTCAACTCAAGTTGGGAGAACCAAGGAGTAGACCAAGGAGGAAAACAAGAAGACCGACGAGACGGCGAACAAACGACAGACCCGCCGCACGTCGACCACCAGATTGGAGACCGACGCCAATGCCCGGGCCTCCAAGCTACGGATGGGAGCCCCATCCGATGTGGCCACCACCACCATTCGGCCCATTTTATTGGCCATGGTGGGTGAGGTAAAACCCTTTACCCTATCTTTTTATCAGTAGCATTTAGATAGGGGGAGTTAAAATTTATGAGCTAATTGTCAATTTTTAAGGGGGAGATATAAGGTAGCTAAATTTCCTTTAGAAAGGGGGAGAAAAATAATAGCTATCTTGTTGTTATAAAAAAAAAGGGGGAGGACATTACCTTTGTTAAAAGAAACTCATAGAAGAGCATGTTTTAAGGGGGAGTTATAGGAAATGTAAAACCAATTAAACCTTTTTGATAATGTCAAAAAGGGGGAGGTTTTTTCTGCATTATTATTTATGGTTTTGTCATCATCAAAAAGGGGGAGATTGTTGGTGCTAGAGCACCACGATCATTTGTTTTGATGATAACAAAACACATGTTATTTAACATTTGCAATTTGAGTCCTCGATTTCAGGTCAATTGCAAATGTGGACGTATTTAGACGGAACTCGAGCTCGCATCCAGGATGGATTGGAGGAGCTTAATGAAGAACAGAGGAGGTTCGCGTGGAGCGACAGATTGAAGATAGAAGACAAGAAGAATAGGATAGATTCTTTTTAATCCTTTCTTGTATCTCTTATCTTTATTTTCTTACTCTTTTTTTTTTCCTTAGAATATTGTTAAAGAGCCTCAAAGTACCCTAACAGTAGTCCTAGGAACACCGGCACAACCCTAAGATACTTAGGTTTTCTGTAGAATACTTAGAAAACCAATATAGGGTTCAAACAGCACTTCCAGACGTCTAATTCCCAAATCAGACGTCTGATAAAGTATTTTAAGACGTCTGACTATTGTTTCAGACGTCTGATAACTGTTAGGCTGGACATAGTCAGTTCTGTCTGATGAAATCAGATGTCCATACCTTAGACCAGACGTCTTAGGAGACGTCTGATGACTTTGCCAGACGTCCAATTAGTGGACCGTTGGCTGGCTTAGCAAACACTCAAGGATATGACCATTAGAGCCTTATCAGATGTCCTTAGGCCTTTCCAGACGTCTGATAAATGACTGTTTTGCCTCGGCTGAATCTCTTCTCAGAGATTTTCTAGCCGTTGCAATGTTTGGAAATCAATTCCCACAGTAAAAGTAGGTTTCCAGACGTCCAGACATAGTGCCAGACGTCCTGTATGTTGTCTGATGGACTTGCGCAAAAAACCCTGTTTAGATCTGATTCAAGTCAGGGAGAGACCCGCTCAAAATCAGACGTCTGACCTTGGAATCAGACATCTTAAAGTTGCCTTCCAGACGTCTGATGCCAGAGTTAGACGTCTGACTACCCTGTCAAGCGCAATCATTGTCCTGATTTCGACCTGATTCTCTTGGGCTTTGCACCCAATGGCTTTAGAACCTTTCCTAAGCCTTCTAAAGCCTTCCTAAGGCCTTTATAAATAGAAGGGAGCCTTTACACACCTAGATACCAAGATATACACAAAGAGAAACATAAGATACACTTGGATACACTTAGCTACACACTTTCACACTCTTTTGTGTCCAGAAAAGATCTTGCTCTCCAAGCTTAAGTTCCATCACCTAGAGAGCTAAATTCCCTTCGCGCACCTGCTCTCCCGCCGTTGTCTACGAGAGCGACATTGCGCCATCGTGTGGCACACGCATCGCGTCATCAACTCGACGCACTCCTTGCAAAGGGGAGTTTCCTATTTCCTATAGAAGCTAGGTTTAAATTCCTTTGTTGGCTCTATAGGATTACTTGTTTTATTTTATCTTTGTCTTTTGGTTGGGTATTCGCTTTGCGAATTCCCGTCTCCTTCGTGGGACAAAATCCTTCTCGTGGAGAGAAGGGGTTGAGGAACGCTACCCTCGTACTTGTAGCGTGGTTGTACTGAGGTTGAATCACCCTCGTTTTAAAGTGATTCGGTTAGTGGATTTGATCAACTAGGTTGATCGGAAAATCCTAACTCGAGAGGGTTAGGTGGTGGTTTTCACCCGGTTTGGGTTTCCACCTAAAAAATCTTTGTGTACTTTGTGTGGTTGTCTATTCTGTGATATTGTTTATATTTTTTTCCGCATTTTATTACGTCACCCCTCCTAGTAAGGAACTTTCACATTAGTCCTACATCGTTAAGTTACAAAGCGCTGGAGTGATTTATAATGTTTTTGTGTTATAGCCTCGTTGCCTCCGAACGCACATGGGGTGAGGTCCCTCACCTATTCTCACTGCCTCGTCTGTGATTTCATCACATGGATCTGGTGACCCGACCTGACACTACCCTGAGCACTCCTCGCGCACCACCCTCACGTCGGTCCACCTGGACCCGGGCGCGCGATCCGACCCGTTTACCTGGCTCTGGGAGAGTGTGCTGAGAGTGGTTTACACAGAGAGAGAGATGCGTGGGTGTGGGTAGAGGGTTAGGTTTTGCTCCTTTGTGGTTTGTGCAGGGAAGGCAGACAGGAGAAAAGAAGCTAACACTTAGCCGCTGCTAGCAAAGGAAAAAAAGAAGGAAGGAAACAATTGCAAAGGAAAAAGAGAATGAGAGGAAGAGGCAAAGGAAAAAGAGAAGAAGAACTGAAGAAGAAAGAAGAAATAAAGAAAGATAAAGACAAGCAGAAGAAGAAGAAGAAGAAGAAGAAGAGAAACTGAAGGAAACAGAACCAAGGAAGTAGAGCCAAGGAAGAAGAAGAAGACCCGTAGAGAGAAAGAAACTATAGAGAAAAGAAGGAAGAAAGAAGCAAGGCACTGCAGAGAAGAAAGATGAAGCACAAAGAAGAAGAAAGGAAGAAAATTAGAAGAAGAAGAACAAAAGAGGAGAAGACATCTTTTAAGATGTCCGATCCCATGATCAGACGTCCAAATTCTTTTTTTTGCCACAATTAATTTTCAAACTCATGCATTTATATTTGAATTAAGTTTTGAGTAATTAAAGTGTTCAATTACATTCTTGAGATTAGTAATAAATTCCAATTACTCCCTGTGTTCGACCTCGGATACTTAGGTTTTCGAGTAATAAAACTTTTATTTGTTGACAATGCTTGCTCACCTATACTACGATGTAACTAATTGTTAAAACACGATCAAGAACATGTCAACATTTTGGCACCGTTGTCGGGGAGCAACGCGCAATTTATCACTAGTCTCTACATTCGTTTTATCATATTGAACACTAACTTGCCCTACTTTGCTTTGTTGTGATCTTGCAGGTATTTCACGAGAAAATCCCTCCTGCAAGTCAACCACTCCCTTGCAGGTAATATCTTTTCTTCCTTAAACTATCCCCTGAGCTTTGAAAGACAAAAGGAAGAAAATTAATTTAGGAATCAATTGCCTTCTTTCTATAGTAATCACCATCTTTAAGGCAAACGTTTCCTGATTTTGCATAAATTTTTTAAATCTTCTTGAAGTTGGAGTGATTTTTTTTTAGATTCTATCCCACAAATTCATGTGCCTAATAGAAATCACGCTTAATCTCGACGGACAACACACTTCTTGCTTTTAAGTCCAAAGAGAATTTTTGTGAAAAAGAGGATTGGAAATAGAACCAAATTAGGGTTTCTACAGTAGGGTCTTGGAGTGCTAGTCACACATGCCAAAATGAAAGGAAATAAACCCTCCCGCATCAGTGTGCTACCCAAGCCCTTGAGTGAAGAGATCTAAACAAGACAAACCCTAAGAAAAATTGAAGTTCTAAAATCACTTGAATCTTAAAATCTTGGACCTAATAACCTGGGAGTCAAATCAGAGTGATCACTAGGCTCCAAGCCTAGAATCATTCTGCCATCTATAGGACAGGTCAGGTGAAGTTGACCCCTTGGGTCAACCAACCTCCAAATTAGGTCACAACATCAAACTATCTAAAGTTCAAGTGAGAACCCTAAAGCACCTTTGAAATAAAAGTGGTGGACTTAAGAGGTCAAGGTCCCCATTCTGATCTACCTGGAATCTCAGTGACAAGAGAGGTCGGGTGGGGGAAACCCTGTAACCCGTGAGGACGCTCTACCGTGTAGGGGTCTTTGGGGGACTCTCCCTCTCTGGCTACCCAAGTAATTCTCAAGTGGACGATCTTCTGATCCAAAGGTACCATCCACCCCGAACCTCCATAGTCATCCAAACATCTTTGGGTGTCTTGACTGGGTAAAAAACATCTCCAGTCCCTCATCTTTTCTCTTTAAAGCACACAATACATTTTCAGTGGGACTCGTTATTCAGATCTGATCACTTCATAACTTGATTCTACATCTTGACTCAAACTCTGATTCTACATCTTGATTCCACCACCTGATTCAAATATGCAGCCAAACCACCTAGGACTACCATTCAAGAAACCTAAATATCAGAGATCCATGAGAGATAAAATGATTGAGGATGCCATGAAATTCTATGAAAAAGAAGAAACCTCAACACCAGTAGGAAACATTCAGGTTGATGTCCCAACAACCACAACCTTTATCATAACTTGTGCCCAAGTACTATTGGCAGAAGCTACAAAAGGATCAACCTGTGATTTGCTCATTACTGGATACATTGAGATAGAAAAACTGCACAATCTTGAATACCTTCAATGTGTAACAAATCCTCAACTTTGGAAGCAACACCAAGATAGTCTTGAAAAATGGGAAGAGATAATGAGATTAGTAAAAAAAATTATCGACCAGAAGTACCCGTATATACCACAAACAGAGGATGAACCATCTTGGGACAACATCGAGGATCAATCTGATCTCGGGTTCGAGGCACAAAATGGTTGTGGATTCCCAACCCAGATAGAATACAATGTGCCTGATATTGAAGAAGGTTGGGAAGCTCCAAATGCAGGAAAATACACTATTGAGCCCACTCTAGATAATGAATTACCAGGCTTAGAATCCCAAAACTCCTGCAATAATGAGAGTATAACTGAACCTCTCGAGGGTGTAAATTCCGTCCCTTATTCTGATAAGGTGACCCTCGAAGGTTATTCGGACCTAGATTCTAGTAATTCAACCCACACCCTAAGCCAAGAATCTAGATCTGAAACCTATTGGGAAGATTTCAAGGCCCCATATGAAGAAGATCAATCTTTTAATGAAGAATATGATTTTGGTCCTATACCTGATGAATATCCCTCGCCAACATCCTCAAAGGAACTAATCAATTTTTCGGAAGTCATGCCAATTTACGATACAGAAACTGAGGAGTTGGACGAGTGGGGTTTCAATTAGGTCTGCCCTACTAGCTTAGAACCTGAGCCTCTACCAGATAGGGACACCTTTTTAAGGCTAGACCCCAGTCAGGCTGCTGAATCTACAACATATGATTTATTCTGTGGTGGAACTCATGATCTTGAATCTCATTCAGAATTTGATTTTCGCAAACTCTCCAACGATTTCGAATCTGACCATAACATCGGAGAAAATCTGCTTCATAATTATAACATGCCAATTCTCTTTGAAGCCACCTGCTCCACATATATAGAATCAATCAAAACCCGTTCTCTACCCTAACCCGCAACCGGACTCAATTTCTATTCTAATTCACCTCTCACTGAGCTGTTTGCAGATGATTCAACTCCATATCTATACCAAGTATCGGGTATTGATCAGACCAAAAAACAGGAGCCATCATTCTTTGATCACCCCTGTAGGGTTTCCATACCACACATTGATTATTTTTCAGAACCCTACTCTGACCAGGCTGATTCGACTCAGCCTAAACCTGAGTTTTCACTTCCATATCCATCAGAACTTCACTGCATATGGTGGGTTCCGCATCTGTTGATCTACATCTATCAACCCACCAGACTTATTGGGTTTGGGCTGCATCATCAGCCCACTGATCTTAACAAGCACCTAGTTGGATCAACCAGGCTCTTAATCAAGGTGCTTGTTTTACAAAATTCCGCTGATTTGACCACTCCCTCTCCACCCCATGTTCCACTCGACTGAAGGCATCAAATTTAGAGCTTAATGGGAGGCAACCCGTCATCCCAAAAATAGAGACCTGTCTGATTATCCGTCTGTACTCCACGTCCATTGCACCTTGAGTTCAGCCTTAGACAGTTGATCTCACCTCTTGTACACGTACCAGAGCGTGAAATCGTTCGCAACAGTCATTTCTGACCCATTCACCCACCCGACGTATCCTGTTCTAAGTCCCTGACCTCAACACTATTTCACACCCTCCATTTACAATGAGGACATTGCAAAACTTAGGCATGGGGGGTGATAAAGTGCATACATATAGAACCAAGAAAAAGTCAGAAGGAATCTCACAAAAAAAAAGTCACATATGTCAAAAACATAAAAAATTGAAAAATTATGAAAAAGAACAAAAAAATTAGGGGAGGGAGGAAATTTTGTGAGCCACATAATTATGAGGAGAAAAAGAGCAAAAATGATAAAAAGGAGCACAAAATGAAAAAGAAAAAGAGGTAGTCATTAGTAAGAGATTAAGGGATTAACTGAAGTTCTAGACTAGATCAAGAAAAGAGAAAAAGAGAAAAGTGCTAAGGAGACATAACAAGAGATTAGCAGGAACGCTGGTTTTAGGCCTCTTGGGCTAGATTCTTTAGCTTAAAAATTCACGTATCTACTAAAATATGGATAATCCTCAAGAGGTTGGGGAAAATGCAAAGCTTAAGTATTAGGTCTAAGGCTTAGAAATTATTCGGCCTCGTTAACTGACCTTTGGTTTATGGGATTCGGTAACCTAAGCACCCCAATTCACACACAGTCTGGTTCAGTGCGCATAAATATCCAAATCACGCAAAAGCGTTTAATGTTCTAAAAAAGTCACCTAGATTAGGAGCGGCCGATCAACACAAGTTGATTTGGACGAGTTCCCAGTGCGGAGAGGTGGAAATTCCCCTCGAAGATGCATAACAACATATCATCTCCTCGCTGCTTGTCTCTTAGGATATTTAAATATCATACTGGGGGCATGTAAGCACTCTGCTGGTTCAGATACCATGGGCGGCAATATCACGAAATGTCGATTGCCAGGGTCTGAATTCGATCACGGAACGCCATG
Source organism: Thalassia testudinum (assembly GCA_037157565.1). NCBI lineage: Eukaryota > Viridiplantae > Streptophyta > Magnoliopsida > Alismatales > Hydrocharitaceae > Thalassia > Thalassia testudinum. Next base: position 24,745,103 of record JAZHRO010000014.1, read on the forward strand.
GGCGGGATTATCTCGAAATCTCGATAGCTGGGGACCCTTGAGGATTGATGATGGGAATGAGGAATCCGATACAGACCGTGTTGAGAAGCTAATCCAAAGTTAGAAATAAAAAGAAAAGAGAGAGAAAGCTCTCCAAACAAATAAATCTTTTGTCTCTTACAAAAATGCACTGCAAACTAAACCTAGGCTAAAAATGTCTCACGCACGAGTGCTTTAACTGCAGAGTCCAACAAACCCTAGCTTAGTTTCTGTGGGCCTTAAAAACCTTTGCGGAGGACTGAGGCTAAAGCGGGTCAGGTCTGGATTTTGTTGGTACTTGAGTACCTCTAGGCCTATTGTTGGCATTCTGACCTAATCACAAAAGAAAAAGAGAAGCACTTATCATAATTGATGACAGACACTCAGGGTCTAGAACAGAAGTTAAAACCTTGAAATTTTGCTAAGGGACTAGCAAAAGCTAGGCATGGGGGTATGATGAGAGCCTCATCATGAGCCATAACTATCTCATTTTGACCTAATAAAGAGAATAAAAGCTCCTACATGACTTAGAAGAGGGCTTAATTAAAGGAATAAGTGTTTTGAGAAGAAAACATGAAATAAAGGTTAAAACTGCAATTTTACCATTGCAGTACATAAACGGGATTTCTCAGAGACAAAACATAGGTCAAATGGTCTAAATGAGACAAAAAGTGTGTTGAATCAATCAGAAACGGGTTCATGTGCAATCCAGGTATTAAATGACATCTGGTAAACCTAAAACAGATCCACTTAATTCAGCAAGGTTTCGGTCAAGATAAAAATCAAGTGAACCCTCTAAAAATCATAAAAAAATATCTCCTAGGGTTTAGAACATTCAATTTGGACTTTGGAACCTAGTTTGACCTAGATTAGGGTCCTAGCTCATCAATTGACCTAATTTGGGTTTTTACGCAAAATATCCAGTCAAACGTGGTCAAACCTAAAATCCAACTTGACCATTGGATTCCTTATGTCAAAATTAGGTTTGTACCAAAATTTGAACCTAAGGGGAGGTCATCTTGACCTACTTTGCAATTTAGTACACCCAATCACATTTTGGTCCCTATCTTTTGAAAACCTTCACATAGACCCCCCTAGCTTTCTCTCCAATCTTACAATCAGGTCGCTCCGCCATTATTGGGGAGGAATCCTTCTCCGGCGAGGAAGGCAGGGGGGATACTCTCAGATCCCTCAGAGATCTCCTTCTAGAATTGGAAGGGAGATTCTCTGAGGAATCCCCTTCCATCTGAGCTCGATCACAACCCCTGATTTGCACCCAATCTCTTGTGCGAATACATGAGAGATTTGGGTATCTAACTTCCTTCCATCTCTGGCGAGATGTCGGTGGCAAAAGGCCTGCCCTCCACGCACCAGAAGCATGGCCAACACCTATAAATTAAACCCCAACTCCAGCCGCACCTCCTCAGCTCGACTTGGCCGAGGTTCCATCTCAAATTCATCTTCTTCTTCTCCAGCCAAGGGGTCCAGCAAGCTCCGACGAGCCCCCCGCCTCTTCCTCGTCGTTCTGCCACAAAACCAGTGGCAGAGCCGTCCTCCTCATCCTCCTCCGTGTCGTGCAACACCCGCGCGAGCTGCCCTAGCCCCGTCGTCGCCGCCGTCTTCCCCCACTGGACATCTTCTTCTCCGACGACAGCAGGTACTGTCGGCCGCCTTCTCATCCCTTTCGTCCCTTTAGTTAGGTTAAAACTATTCTTCTCTATCCCTCTTTCATTTTCCTCATTTTATTTCATCAAATGCCCCTCGACCGCCGCTGTTCACCATGACCTTCCTCATCTTTGGCCTCCCTCCGGTGAGACGCTCCCATCTCTCCGTAGCCCCACCGCCTCGCCAACCATCGCATAACCTCCGCCTCACCTCACTGAGTACCCTCCACTCATCCACAGTCCCTCTACGCCTCCACAACAACCCCCCGAACACACCCACCCATCCGACCACAAAGCGACCTAGGCACACAAGCCTAGGCTGCCCCGCGGCCTGCCACCTAGCGCTTCACCTTCGCTGTGACACGGCAAAGGTCCCCTGGTGATCTGATTAGGCCGTAAGGCTCTTTTCGTGTCCGACAAGTTTCACGCCCTGGCCGCCATTAGCAGTGACTTGAAGAAGCTTCTTGCTTGCTCCAGGTCGCATGACTACAGGGCTCCAGGTGCAGCTAACTCGGGGAGCTATTGCGAAGACTTCTGCTCCAGCAAGAGGCGCTACAAAGTACGCAGCAGTGGCAATTGAAGGACAGATTCCAGTGGGCGTGCACGAAATAGAGGTGGAACATTAGTCCCACATCGTTAAGTTACAAAGCACTGGAGAGATTTATAATGTTTTTGTGTTATAGCCTCGTTGCCTCCGAACGCACATGGGGTGAGGTCCCTCACCTATTCTCATCGCCTCATCTGTGATTTCATCACACGAATCTAGTGACCCGACCTGACACTGCCCTGAGCACTCCTCGTGCACCAGCCTCATGTCGGTCCACCTGGACCCAGGCGCACGATTCGACCCATTTACCTGGCTCTGGGAGAGCGTGCTGAGAGTGGTTTACACAGAGAGAGAGAGAGATGCACGGGTGTGGGTAGAGGGTTAGGTTTTGCTCCTTTGTGGTTTGTGTAGGGAAGGCAGACAGGAGAAAAGAAGCTAACACTTAGCCGCTGCTAGCAAAGGAAAAAAAGAAGGAAGGAAGCAATTGCAGAGGAAAAAGAGAAGGAGAGGAAGAGGTGAAGGAAAAAGAGAAGAAGAACTGAAGAAGAAGAAATAAAGAAAGATAAAGACAAGCAGAAGAAGAAGAAGAAGAAGAGAAACTGAAGGAAACAGAACCAAGGAAGCAGAGCCAAGGAAGAAGAAGAAGAAGACTCGTAGAGATAAAGAAACTACAGAGAAAAGAAGGAAGAAAGAAGAAGCACAAAGAAGAACAAAGGAAGAAAATCAGAAGAAGAACAAAAGAGGAGAAGACATCTTTTAAGACGTCTGATCCCATGATCAGACGTTGATGTAAACACATTTACACTACTTAAGATGTCCATTTATGCATGTTCTTAAGCATAGGATTGCAGTTCATGATATAAATATTGCATTACATGCATCATCTTGCATTTAGAATAGTTTGAATAAAATGGAGGTTAATTGTCTCCTTTTATGTGCTTGGACAGGGCAAATATTTTATCAGGGCCTCGGATCAAAGATCCAACCGTATGGATGTGATCAGGGCGACGATTGGAGTTCAACGACTCCAAGATCGCCCTAATCAGGCATCCGTAGCATCAGATAGTGACCCGGGAACCCTAGAAGATCAAGGGCTAGGATGGTGTAAATCCCTACTTCAGATGGTAAATCCGACTACACGGATGAATTTGGATCGACGATCGCAACCCAACAACACAAAAATCAAGTCAATCCGACATCCGTGGCACCATCTACAACTTCCAGAAGATGGACGGCCAAGATAGCACCACGTGGCGCCATCTCAGCCGCCCAAGTGGCCGCTTCATCTTGTGAAGGCCCCGCGCCCTATTGCTCTCCGCCGTTGGATCTTAATCCAACGGCTGTGGGCGCTCGCATTTAAAAACGCCCGCTCGACCATCCGAGCCCCATAGCGCAGCGGTCGAGCGCGCTATCGCGAGCGCGGGGCGCAGGTTCAATCCGCGGCGAGGAGCGGTGGGCGCGAGCGATTGGGTGTGGGTGGAGCGTCGGATGGACATCGGACGGCCGCGCGCTCCCGATAGAGTCGACGCACAATTGGACGCGCGATTGAATGCACAATCAGACGCACGCAGCGCGCGGGCGCGGACGCATCTTAAGCCGTCCGATCTCGCGATCGGACGGCTGGAAATCAATGGACGTGCGCAGGCGTTGCGTGCACGAGCAGCCGAGCAGGCGGGCATGAGCCGCCCACATTGCCCATGAAGGGAGCTTTAGTGACGGATTTATCCGTCACTAAAGACCCCTCATTTACTATTTTGAAGTTATAATGTCCATTTTGCCCCCACTCCTTGCAACTATAAAAGGAGACCCCCTCCATACGAAATTCTCATCCCTTCCTTCTCCTCTCTACCCCTCCAAAGCTCGAAAGAAGCTTGTCTCACACCCGGGATGCTTCTTGCAAGATAAAGTCCAATTTTCGTTCCCCTTCGGAAGTGGATCCCGTGACGATGACGGCGTGTTGCTCCGTTCCCGTTCTTCTGCTTCATCCTCCTTCATCCTGCTTCATTCTCCTTCATCCAGGCGTCGTCCCGTCCGGTTCGTCCTCCAAGCAATCGTCGAGGAGGATAACTTCTCTCTCCCATTCTTATTTACAGCTTTTCTAGTGTAGAATTTTCCTGCTTTATAGTGTAATTGATTTTCCGCTTTCTAGTGTAACTTTTATAAACAGTTGAAATATTGAATGAATGTTCTCTTTCTCTCTCTCTCTCTCTTTCTCTCTCTCTCTCTATCTCTCTTTTAGTCTGATAGCTCCATTGTAATTATATCGCCTTGCTTAACAAAAATCCTAAAAAAAATATAATTGCGAATATTGATCAACGTAGCCTCCCTATGTTCGACCCGGAATTATTTTCAGTATATATTTTATTTGTTAAACACGAATTCTTTGCTTTTTTAACTACAACGACAGGTTTTCCAAAACCAATCTCGTAAGCGTAGCGATTGGCAAAACACGTTCAACATTTTGGCGCCGTTGCCGGGGAGGCAACGATTTCCGATCTTTTCTTCGCATTTCTTGCACTTTATTTATTTTCTAACTAGCTTTCTCTTGTGTCTATTGTTTTGCAGAGACCTCCAGCAAGGAATCAACAAGTGGTAGACTGGAGTAAAGTGCAGTTGAAGACAACTGTAAGTGCTCCCCCATTCTTTCCCCCTCCATAGATTTCATTCGCCACATTAAATCCAAATCCCAATTAACCTAGGTGTTTGTATAAATCCTAAGAATAGTTTGGTTGTTTGGATTTTCACTCACATTCATTCCACCCTCATTTTAAAAAAATAATAATAATAATAACAAAAAGATAATCTTGTGGGGTAATTTTCAACAAACACACAACACACACCCACAATCAAGGCACTTGATCAACTTGATTTGTTTTCTACTCAACCGGGTTCTAATCTATGGAACCGGTACACATAAAGCAACACATAACAGAGTAGAAATCATTCTAGGTTAATCATTTTTGAGTGCCTAACTTAGTGGTGCATTTCTGGCCAGTTGTTTAAGTTGTTTGGGCCGCACCACTTTATTTTAAAACCAACTCATCAAGTAGCTCCTCCTTAGGGTTTTCAATCTAGGTATATTCCAGGCACTCTACTTTATTTCTGATTTTAAAGGAAAACAATCTTCATCTATGTTTTACAACTTGGTTTGCCTAGAAACTTGATTGCAATTCACCTAATTTGAAACCCTAAAAGCTACTTAAGCAAGATTTGAACATTAAAATTCATGCATTCTCAATAATCTTGCTTGAAAACCTTAGTTGTGCACGCACTTACACAAATCTTAATCAATCATTAAGGGCACAACCCATTGTAAGGGCCCATCACATTCCATAAGCACCACAATCCCAGGCCTTAATAAAATTGAGTAGACGTTGGCCTTAAGGTTTGATTTGCTCTTCAGGGCCTAGTCTGAGATTATTTTTTGATTAACCTACTTGTACTGATTAATCTGATGTCTAGCTAGGGGAGTAGAGTCAAACGATAGCGGCTGGGGGGTACACTAGGAACCGGAAGCGAAAGCCAAAGGAAGAACCTTCTCCCCAGTCCCTCCTTCTAACTGGTTGGATTAAACAGATGCAAGTAGAGTAAATCACTTACAGTCTTAAGGCTGGTTTTAGGAGTCAGTAGATCCTTAGGCTACCCCACTTAAGGACAGCCTTGTTTTGTTGTGCTGCAGGGTCCCTATCCTCAGTCCTTCCTACCTTCTCCTAGTTTATGCTGGAAAGACGGTCATTGAATCCCCGATTGGAAGGACCGTTAGAACATTCTAGGAGGCGCAAGTTAGATTTTGGTCAATTTGATCCCATGGCCGAACAACAGCCTCCTCTGCTTGAAAATCCACAGGAAGAATTTAGAAGGAAGCTGGAACAAATGCAGAGAATGCAAGAATGGTTCCAAAGAATGCAGGGCGCTCAGCCCTTGAAGGATTTTTATGATCCTTCGAATTACGGGGAACGTCCCGGCATCCAGATTCCAGCCGGTGACGTAGAAATCAAGCCCCAGGTGTTAAGTCTGATTAAACATTATCATGGGCTTGGCTCCGAAGATCTGTTTCAGCACTTGGAGGATTTAACCACTTTGGTCCAGACCACCAAGGCTTGAAACGTTAACGAGGAGTAAATGATCATGAGGCTCTTCCCCTACTCTCTTAGGGATAAAGCCGCGCATTGGTATAGGACAATAGGAAGACCAATTACAACTTGGAATGAGTTGAAATCGGCCTTTCTGAAGAAATTCTTCCCAGTCGATCGTACCAATGCTTTGAGACAGGCAATTACTACTTTTACCCAGTGGCCAGGGGAGCAGTTTCATGTGGCCTGTGAGCGATTCCAGGACTTATTGCGGAGGTGTCCACACCACGAGGTGCCGAAATGGCAACTCGTGCAGATCTTCTATCATGGGTTGAATGAGCAACTCAGAAACCATGTGAATGCTTCTTGCGGAGGCAATTTCCTCAATAAAGATGCAGATAGTGCACATGATTTATTTGAGGAAATGAGTGAAAATTCAATTAATCATGCCTCCATGGATACTTTTAACCGGTCCCAACAACCTAGATCAAATGTCAATGAAGTCCATGACTCTCATTCATTTGATATGGAATTGATTTGTAATAAACTTGATAAGGTGGACTTGGTTGCTAAAAGAATGGAAGAGTGGATGGCTGGCAAATCTATGAACAACTCTCAATCAACTCAATCCCAAAATTCAGGATTCCATTCCTCACGAGCTCCTTCTGGACGGGAGTTCGTGAATCAACTCGATGCGACTCAACCTATGAGTCAGCATTTCTCGGAACCCCATGGGTTCCCAACTGGGGCCTTTGATCCCAGTTTTTCTGATCCTTCCCTTTCTTTCTCTCCATCCTCACCCTATAAGGATGTCTGTGCTGTACAAGAGAATGTTAGATCCAACACCTACTCGAATGCCTATAATCCAAGTTGGAGAAACCACCCTAACTTCTCTTGGAAAAATTTGGGGCAACAGACCCAATTCCGACCCAGCAACTATGCTCTGCAATGTCCAATGGGTCAGGATCAAGTATATACTCAGTTGCCTCCGAATCAGGTCAATCAGCCAACTTCGAATGCCCGTCAACCCGTAGGGCAGGCTGATTTGAACCGTCAAATGGTAGAGATGCAAGGATCTATGCTCCAGCTTATGCAGCAAATGAAAAACTCGCTGGACAACTTGCAATCCGGGCTCATTGCTAACTCTCATCAACCCGGATCTCTACCATCCCAACCTGTACCCAACCCGTGAAACATTATAAATTCGGGCACTCAAGCCCAAGGGTATGGAAATCAGAGGGACCCGCATGCACATGCTCAGGTGGTTGAGCAGGGTTCCTCGTCTTCTTCTTCTGCTAATCAACAATTCATGGTCAATCAAGCCCCTCCAATCTTTCCTAACCCTCCCCAAGACCCAAATTCTTACGCTTCTGCAAATTCTGTCACTTTGAGGAGTGGTAAGAAGGCTCAGGATCCACAACCACACTATTCTGATCTTTTGAATCCTGAAGAATCTGAGGAGAGAGAGGAGAATTCTAGAGGAGAAATCAAGGCTCAGGAACCTGATTCCAAAGATCTGACTCATGTTCCTTTTCCTGAAGCCTTAGCCAAAGCAAAGAAGAAGAAGTATGTTGATAGAAATGAGGAGCTTTTGAATATATTTACGAATGTTGAGATCAATATTCCGCTCATTGATGCTATCAAGCACATACCAGCTTACGCAAAATTTTTAAAGGAATTATGTACACAAAAGCGTAAGTCGAGAGAATCTGTTCCGAGGAAGGTGGTACTCTCCGAGCAGGCTAGCTCTGTTATCCTGCACTACCTCCCTCAGAAAAAGAGAGATCCTGGTGCACCTTTGATTTCTTGCGTTATAGGAGATTACACATTTGAAAGAGTACTTTTGGATCTCGGTGCATCCATCAACCTAATTCCTACTTCTCTCTACGAGAAGTTTGGGTTAGGTGAACTTTGGCCAACTTCAGTAACACTACAGTTAGCGGACCGTTCGGTCACAAACCCGCGAGGCGTTATTGAAGATGTTATAGTTAAGGTCAAGGATTTCTATTTTCTTGTAGATTTCCTTATCCTTGACATGGATGTACCAGATAATCTGAGGAACACACCCATCATTCTGAGGCATCCATTCCTGGCTACCGCAAAGGCCAACATTAATTGTGAAAGCCGTAGCATGGAAATCGCCTTTGGGGACCAACGAATGAAATTGGATATTTTTAAGGCGATAAACAAATTTGAGGATTGTGGATTTATTGAGGAACTTGATGAGGATAATGTTAATATTGAAACTTGTTTGACAATTTCTTCAATTGAAAGTTACTCTTTGGTTGATGAATTTGACCCGCAACCCTCTGACTTGACATCTTCGGAAGAGGTTACTGATTTTGTTCACTCAAAACCTCTTCCTCTTGTTGAATCTTCAGCATCTACCCTACCATCAATCATTACCCCACCCCAGCTTGAATTGAAACCATTGCCTGAGAATTTAAAATATCAATTTTTAGGACCGCAGAATACGCTCCCTGTGATTATTAGTGCTAAATTGACAAAGGAGTAAGAGATTAAATTGATTAAGGTCCTAAAGGATCATAAGGAGGCAATTGGTTGGACCATTCATGACCTTAGGGGGATTGAGCCATCTTACTGTAATCATAGAATATTTTTGGAAGATGGATCCCACCCTTCTCGCCAGATGCAGAGGAGATTGAATCCAAATATGCGAGAAGTGGTCAAAAAGGAAATCATCAAGTGGCTCGATGCAGAAATTATTTATCCAATCTCTGACAGTTCCTGGGTAAGTCCCGTTCAGATTGTTCCAAAGAAAGCCGGGATTACTGTTGTGACTAATGAGACAGGTGAATCTGTCACAACTCGTTCAGCTTCCTCTTGGAGAGTTTGTATTGATTACAGGAAGCTGAACACAGCCACTTAAAAGGAGCATTTTCCCTTGCCCTTCATTGATCAAATCTTGGAAAAATTAGCTGGGCAGAAGTACTTCTGTTTTCTTGATGGCTACTCGGGATATAATCAAGTTCCTATCCATCCCGAGGATCAGGAAAAAACTACTTTCACCTGTCCCTACGGAACCTTTTCTTTTCGTAGGATGCCTTTCGGGTTATGCAATGCACCTGCGACTTTTCAAAGGTGTATGCTAGCCATATTTTCCGACATGGTGGGAGAGTTTATGGAAGTCTTCATGGATGATTTCTCTATTTTCGAAGAATCATTTGACTCATGTTTGGCTAGTTTGGAAATGATTCTTAAGCGATGTATCAAGACACGACTAGTCCTTAGCTGGGAAAAGAGTCATTTCATGACCCAAGAGGGCATCGTTTTGGGTCATGTAATCTCTGAACGGGGAATTGAAGTGGACAAAGCTAAGGTTGATGCTATCGCTAAACTTCCTCATCCCACATCTGTTAAACAAATGAAATCATTTCTTGGCCATGTGGGATTTTATCGAAGATTCATCAAGGATTTCTCGAAGGTTGCTCGTCCTTTGAGCAATCTTCTTGCCAAAGAAACGTCATTTGTTTTTGACGAATCACGTCGAAAGGCATTTGATTTTCTGAAAACGGCAATCACCTGTGCTCCAATTTTGCAACCACCAATTTGGACAGCCCCTTTTGAGATCATGACAGACTCTTTTGATTACGCGGTCGGGGCTGTCCTGGGTTAGAAAATTGACTGAAAGCCCTCTGTCATTTACTACGCTGGTAAAACTCTGGATGAAGCCCAGAGGAATTACACTGTTACTGAAAAGGAATTACTAGCTGTAATATTTGCTTTGGAAAAATTCAGGGCTTATCTCTTGGGGTCTCATGTTATTGTTTATACCAACCACTCGGCCTTGAGACATCTCTTGGCTAAAAAGGATGCTAAACCCTGGCTTATTCGTTGGATTCTTCTTCTTCAAGAATTTGATCTTGAAATCAAGGATAAAGCTGGGGTACAAAATGTGGTAGTGGATCATTTGTCGAGACTCCTAGGTGATTCTTCTTGTCCGGACATTCCGATTGCTGACACTTTTCCGGACGAAACCATTCTTACAGTTTTAGGTGTCCACACCCCATGGTTTGCTGATATTGTTAACTATTTGGACGTTGGTCAAATCCCCCAAGATTGGATCAAGCAACAACGAGATAGACTCAAATTTGAGGCCAAATACTACTTTTGGGAGGACCCTGAACTGTATCGCATCGGCTCTGATCAGATTATTCGCCGATGCATACCGAAGAATGAATTCAACAGTATACTCGAGTTCTGCCATGCATCTGGGTGTGGTGGACATTTCTCCGGAAGAAAGATGGCTGCAAAAATCTTGCAATCTGGCTTCTATTGGCTGTTTTTATTCAAGGATGCCCAGGACTTCTCAAGGTCATGTTCTCGATGTCAGTCACTCGGGAACATAACTAAGAGAGACATGATGCCCCTAAACCCTATTCTTCCTGTAGAATTTTCGATGTTTGGGGCATCGATTTCATGGGACCCTTTATCCCTTCATTTGGACATCAGTACATTCTTGTTGCTGTTGATTATGTGTCCAAATGGATTGAGGCAATTCCCACCCGAACCAATGACCACAAGGTGGTCATAAATTTTGTCAAGAAAAATATCTTCAGTAGGTTCGGGATTCCGAGGGCTATCATCAATGATGGTGGCACTCATTTTACTAATGCCCAATTCCAAAATTTATTGGCCAAATACGGGGTTAATCATCGAATTTCCACACCTTACCATCCCCAAACGAATGGACAAGTCGAGATCTCCAATCGAGAGATCAAGAACATTCTGCAAAAAATGGTTAGGCCTGATCATAAGGATTGGACTCAAAAGCTTGAGGATGCTCTTTGGGCCTACCGTACGGTGTATAAAGTGCCCATCGGCATGTCTCCATTCCGTTTGGTGTATGGAAAGGCGTGCCATTTACCCGTAGAGATTGAACACAGGGCATTCTGGGCAATCAAACAATGTAATTTAGATCTGAATCTAGCTGGAAAGACCAGGAAACTCCAACTATCTGAGTTGGAGGAGCATAGAAATGATGCTTATGAGAATGCCAAGATCTACAAGGCTCGAACCAAAGCTCTACATGATCAATTGATTTCCCGCAAGAGTTTTGAGCCAAACCAGAAGGTCTGGTTATTTGATTCTAAACTTAAGCTCTTTCCTGGTAAACTTAGATCTAAATGGAATGGCCCATTCATAATTGATCAGATTTTTCCTAATGGTGCCATTCATATTTCTGACCCAAACATGGGTAACACCTTTAAAATCAACGGTCAACGTTTAAAGCCCATTGTTGACCGTAATCTTCCAGAACCCGTCTCAGACTCTGTTGCTCTAGCCATTCTGTGACTTCTTTGGCTGGACTTCGCCTAGCTGATAGCATTAAACTCAGCAATTGTACATATGACACAAGGCTGATACGAGCTTCATATCCAGGTGACATCTTTCATATTCTACCCTTTCTTTCATGTCTCTTTTTCAATGAGGACATTGCATCAGCTAGGCATGGGGGGGTGGATTCATTCTTGAATTATTTGGTCATCCTTATGAAATCCATGTAAATTGTCTCTCTTCTTATTTAAAAAAATTTTAAAAAAAAAAAATTAGGAAGGATTAGTTGGACATTAGGACTTTTCAATCCTAAGAAATTTTACATTAGGATCTGAACACAAAGACCCCTCAGGTCTTTGGACTTAATTAGCCTGTGTATCCACTAAAATGTGGATTTGTTTTTGAGTCCTCGCCATCTTAATTCTTTCGTAATTGGAGTAAATAAGTTTGGGTGATAAGTACACGACTTATCAACCCGCCCTCTGATTTGAGGGAATTTTAAGTCTTAAGCATCTACACACTTTCTTTGCACTGACTCGTTGTTCGGCGATTTTAACGGAAATTGGGTAGCTAATGAACCTTCTAGGGTGATATGGCTGACAAGTTATCGTGGGTAACAGCCCATAGGTAGGTTGTCCAGAGTCCAGTCACTGGACCTTTCTTAGTTTGCTGCCTTTAGGTAAATCTTAGACTAGGGAAGCCACCTACTTAAAAAAAAAAAAAGGAGAAAAGAACAAAAAGAAATAAGCCACACTTCGCCGCACGAGTATGGCTGGCAAGTTGTTGGTGGTAACAGCTCATCGACCGGTTGTCCAGAACCCAGCTCAGAAATGCACCAAAAATTCCCAAAACACTTAGGAAGAAGCGAAGAAGTAGAATAAACTGGGGAGATATACACTGGATTCACCCTTGTGTTGACCCCGTAAAAAAAAAATAAAAGTAGGGAGAAAGCTATCGGTTGTAAAGATACACTTTTAGGTAGAATTCTGGTTAGGTCACCTAGAGGCGTAGAAATCCGAAGTCCGTTTTAATTGCCGGTCAACGAGTCTATCACAATCACAATAAGATGCTTAAAGCTTAGGGTTCTCATCAAATTTTGGGTGAGTTGAATGGCCGTAGAAAGCCACTCTTAAACCCAAAAATTTGAAAATCAAAAAAATTAGAAAAGAGAAAAAGAGAAAAAGAAATTTTTCTTTTAATAAGGCGAGGGCTTGAAGCGGTCTGCATTTTGGCTGATACCCGGGTACTGTTGTGTCTTTGAAAGTTCAGTTCCTAAGTAGATAATTTCTTAATGATTGAAAAATAACTCAAGTCCAAATAATCTAACCTAATTCTTTTATAAATAGCATATAGTTTTTGCTAGGGACTAGCCAAAGATAGGCATGGGGGTATGATGTAAACACATTTACACTACTTAAGATGTCTATTTATGCATGTTCTTAAGCATAGGACTGCATTTCATGATATAAATATTGCATTACATGCATCATCTTACATTTAGAATAGTTTGAATAAAATGGAGGTTAATTGCCTCCTTTTATGTGCTTGGACAGGGAAAATATTTTATCAGGGCCTCGGATCAAAGATCCAACCGTATGGATGTGATCAGGGTGACGATTGGAGTTCAACAACTCCAAGATCGCCCTAATCAGGCATCCGTAGCATCAGATAGTGACCTGGGAACCCTAGAAGATCAAGGGCTAGGATGGTGTAAATCCCCACTTCAGATGGTAAATCCGACCACACGGATGAATTCGGATCGACGATCGCAGCCCAACAACACAAAAATCAAGTCAATCCGACATCCGTGGCACCATCCACAACTTCTAGAAGATGGACGGCCAAGATAGTGCCACGTGGCACCATCTCAGCCGCCCAAGTGGCCACTTCATCTTGTGAAGGCCCCGCACCCGATCGCTCTCCACCGTTGGATCTTAATCCAATGGCTGTGGGTGCTCGCATTTAAAAACGCCCACTCGACCATCCGCGCTCCATATCACAGTGGTCGAGCGCGCTATCGCGAGAGCGGGGCGCGGGTTCGATCTGCGACGAGGAGCGGCAGGCGCGAGCGATTGGGCGCGGGTGGAGCGTCGGATGGACATCGGACGGCCGCACGCGCCCGATAGAGTCGACTCGCAATTGGACGCGCGATTGAACGCACAATCAGACGCGCGCAGCGCACAGGCGCGGACGCATCTTAAGCCGTCTGATCTCGCGATCGTACGGCTGGAAATCAATGGACGTGCGTGGGCGTTGCGCGCGCGAGCAGCTGAGCGGGCGCACACGAGCCTCCCACGTCGCCCACGAAGGGAGCTTTAGTGACGGATTTATCTGTCACTAAAGACCCCTCATTTACTATTTTGAAGTTATAATGTCCATTTTGCCCCCACTCCTTGCAACTATAAAAGAAGACCCCCTCCATACGAAATTCTCATCCCTTCCTTCTCCTCTCTACCCCTCCAAATCTCAAAAGAAGCTTGTCCCACACCCGGGATGCTTCTTGCGAGATAAAGTCCAATTTTCGTTCCCCTTCGGAAGTGGATCCCGCGACGACGATGGCGTGCTGCTCCATTCCCGTTCTTCTGCTTCGTCCTGCTTCATTCTCCTTCGTCCAGGCGTCATCCCGTCCGGCTCGTCTTCCAAGCAATCGTCAAGGAGGATAACTTCTCTCTCCCATTCTTATTTACAGCTTTTCTAGTGTAGAATTTTCCTGCTTTATAGTGTAATTGATTTTCCGCTTTCTAGTGTAGCTTTTATAAACAGTTGAAATATTGAATGAATGTTCTCTTTCTCTCTCTCTCTCTTTCTCTCTCTCTCTCTCTCTCTCTCTCTTTCAGTCTGATAGCTCCATTGTAATTATATCATCTTGCTTAACAAAAATCCTAAAAAAAATATAATTGGAATATAGATCAACGTAGCCTCCCTGTGTTCGACCCGGAATTATTTTCGGTATAAATTTTATTTGTTGAACACGAATTCTTCGCTTTTTGAACTACAACGACAGGTTTTCCAAAACCAATCTCGTAAGCGTAGTGATTCGCAAAACACGTTCAACAGACGTCCAAATTCTTCTTTTTGCCACAATTAATTTTCAAACTCATGCATTTATATTTGAATTAAGTTTTGAATAATTAAAGTGTTCAATTACATTCTTGAGATTAGTAATAAATTCCAATTGCTCCCTATGTTCGACCTCAGATACTTAGGTTTTCTAGTAATAAAACTTTTATTTGTTGACAACGCTTGATCACCTATACTACGACGTAACTAATTGTTAAAACACGATCAAGAACACGTCAACAACCCCCCAGCCATGATCGTTTGATTCTGCTCCCCTAGATAAACATCAGATTGACTAGTACAAATAGGTTAATCATGAACAATCTCAATCTGGGCCCCGAAGAGAGAATCAGTCCTTAAGAACAACATCTAATCAATTTTAAGTTAGGCTTTGGATTGTAGTGCTTATGGAATGTGGGTGGCCCTTAAAATGGGTTGTGCCCTTAATGATTGATTGACTATGTGTGAGTGCGTGCACAACCAGGGTTTTCAAGCAAGATTATTTGGATGAGTGGATTTTAAGGTTCAAATCTTGCTTAAGTAGCTTTTAGAGTTTAGAATTAGGTAAATTCAATCAAGTTCAAGAGGCAAACCAAATTTTCAAAACATGAGTGAAGATCTTTTCCTTTTGAAATCAAAAGTAAAGTGGAGTGCCTCGTATTGACCTAACTCGCAAACCCTAAGGGGAAGCTACTTGATGAGTTGATTTTAAAATGAAGTGGTGCGACCCAAACAACTCAAACAATTGGCCTTAATGCACCACTGAATTAGGCACACAATTGGATACCTATTCTTATTTCTACTCGATTATGTGTTTGGATGTGTGTACCGATTCCACAGGTTGGAATCCCAGTTGAGTAGATAAAAATCAAGTTAGGTTATGTGCCTCGAATGTCGGTGTATGTAGTGTGTACGTTAATTTGTCCCACAAGAAGTATCTTTTTGTTTGTTTGTCTTTTTTTATGAGGGTGAGATGAGTGGGGGTGGAAATCAAAGCATCCAAACTAATCTTAGGGTTTATGCGAACACCAAGATTAATTAGGATTTGAATAAGGGTTGTGGAATGAAATCAATGGAGGGGGAAGAATGGGGAGCACTTACAGTTGTCTTCAACTACACTTTACTCCTTTCTACTGCTTGAAGATTCCTTGTTGAGGTACCTGCAAAACAATAGAAGAGAAATAAAAGCAAGTTAGAAAATAATTAAGTGCGTGAAATGCAGAAAAAAAATCAAGATTCGTTGCCTCCCCGACAATGGCGCTAAAATGTTGATTCGAAAAATCGTCGCAAAAAGGTTGAGTTTCGAAAACCCATTGTTGTAGTGTGATTTGCAAAGAAATCTGTCAACAAATAAATTTTACCGAAACTCGAAAGGAATTCTAGGTCGAACACAGGGAGGCTATGTCGATTTGAAATCCGCGATTGTATCTTTTATGTTTGTTTTTGTTTAGAAAGTGAGATAATCACAATGAAGTTGATATAAACAATAAAAGAGAGAGAGAGAGATCAAACGCTTATAATATGGATAATATTTTACAATTAGAAAGAGGGAAATATTACAGCTAGAAAGCAGTAAAATCTACTCTAGAAAGCAATAAGGAGAAAGGAGGTAAGAAGTTATCCTCCTCGACGGCTGCTTGGAGGACGAGTCGGAATGGGCGACGCCTGGAAGACGGAGGGTGAAGACAGAAGACAGACAACGAAGAAGGAAGAACTAGGGAGAGGTAGGGCGTCATCGTCGGGGGATCCATTTCCGGAATGGGGGCAAGAAAAACTTTGATTTTGACTCTAAAAGAGCATCCCGGGCTTGGAACAAGCTTCTTTAATGCTTTGGAGAGGGAGAGAGGTGAAGGAAGGAATGATTGAAATGTGGGGGGCGTAGGTGTTTTATAGGTGTAGAGGTTGGGGGCAAAAAGGTCATTTCACACTTGAAAACATTAATTCAGGGTCTTTAGTGACGGATTTAAGTGTCACTAAAGACCCCAAACGTGGGCGTAGGTCGCACGCACGTCGTGCCTCATCCTCACCCTGCACCTCAATGCCTACACACGTTCAAAAGTCCTCAGCCATCCAATCGTGAGATTGGAATGCTAAGAATCCATCTCACGCTCGCCTTAATAGCGCCTCATCACTCGCTTGCATGCGATCGGGCATTCAAACATGCGTTTGATCATGCATGCGTGATCCGTGCGCCCAAATCGTGCCACGTCGTCGCTTCATCCACCATCTACGCTGCATCCAGCGGTCCAATTTGACTGCTCCACGCCCGCGCCTTGATTTGAGGTGAGGTGGGGCTCGAACCTGCGCCTCCCTCTTCTTTGTAGCACTCTTCACCAATGTGCTACACACGCGTTTGAGGCACGTTTACGCATTTAGGCAAGATCTCTCTCAGCTGTTGGATCTTGATCCAATGGCTGAGATTGTCCGCGTAGTTGAGGGGAGAGAGGGCAGTGGCAGTTCCTTGGGTCAGTTGGGTGGCTTGGATGGTGCCATGTAGCGCCATCTTGGCTATCCATCTTCTATGTCTTGTAGATGGTGCCACAGATGTCGGATTGGATCGATTTTCACGTCGTTGGGCTGTGATCGTCGATCCGAACCCATCCGTGTGGTCAGATTTGTCATCTGAAGTGCGAATTTACACCATCTTGACCCTTGATCTCTGATCTTCCTCGGATTATATCTGATGCTACACAAGTTCGATTAGGGCGATCTTGGAGTTGTTGAACTTCGATCATCGCCCTAATCAAATCCGTACGATTGGATCTTTAATCTGAGGCCCCGATTAAATGTCGCCCTGTCCCTGGCCACCAAGAAGAAGAAATTACTATACAATTTGTCCAATTTGACCTAAATGCATGATGATTCATGTTATGCAATATTTACAATGCATAATGCTTATATGATACTAAGAACATACATTAATAGACATTTTTAGATATTTAGATGTATGCACATCAGTTTTATAATGGGAAAGGTAGATCCAATTCTTTTTATTAAGAATCAACTTAATGATTTAAAAGTTATTCAAATTTTTGTGGATGATATTATTTTTTGTTCTACTAATGATAATTTGTGTAGAGTTTTCAAAGATTATGCAACATGAATTTGAGATGAGTCTCATGGGAGAATTAAAATTCTTCCTTAGACTACAATTCAAGGAAATGGATGAAGGAATCTTTATATGTCAAACAAAGTATGCCAATGACACATTGAAGAAATATGGAATGGAAAATGTGAAGGGAAAAACCACACCGATGGCTACAAACATAAGTCTTAAATGAAAATGGTAAGCAAGTTGATGAAAAGTTATACAGTGGTTTGATAGGATCTTTACTTTCTCTTACTGCAAGTAGACCTGATATAATATTTGATACTTGTCTTTGTGCACGTTTTCAAAATTCACCAAAAGAATCTCATATTTCTACATTAAAAAGAATCTTTAAATATTTAAAAGAAACTAGTGATTTTGGTTTGTATTATCCTAGAACTCATACACTGGACTTACTAGTATATAGTGATGACAATTATGCTAGTAGTAGGACTGATAGAAAAAGTAGTAGTGGTACTTGCCATTTTTTGGGTAATGCACTTGTTTCTTCATTTTCTAAGAAACAAAATTGTGTTGCATTATCCACCACTGAAGCTGAATATATTTCAGCTGCTTAGGCATGTTCTCAAGTGCTTTGGATGAAACAAACTTTATCTAACTTATGATTAGACTTTAAACAAACTAAAATATGTTGTGATAACACAAGTGCTATAAATTTATCCAAAAATCCTATAAATCATTCTAGAACTAAGCATATAGATGTAAGACATTATTTTCTTAGATATATGTGTTAAAAGGAGAAATTAAGTTAGATTTTGTAAACGTTGAAGATCAACTTGCAGATATTTTGATAAAACCCCTTAGTTTAGAAAGATAGAGTCATATTAGCAGGCATCTAGGAATCTGCAAGTTGAAAGATTTAGAAAATTGAGTTTTTCGGACATCTGAATGTCCATCTCAAACATCTTATTATCTTGTGCATGTATTTTCCTTCATGAAAGATTTCTGGGAATTTCAGACATCTTGTACGCTTCTCAGACGTCTGTGTTTCTAACTGACCTTTGTATAATTCATTCAATGGTCATTCAACGGTCATCTTTTTGAATTTCAAATGAAATATTTTGAATTCAAATTCAAATAGTCTTTCAGATGTCTTTGTCATCTTTTAGATGTCTGATTATCTAAGTTCAGACGTCTATCTTTAACTAAAGACGTCTGATATTTGAATGATCTTTGATTCGAAATTTGAAACAACATCTTTCTCTTAACCAATGGATATTTGACCTCTTTATGAAGAAATCTTCTCACTTTTTGATATACTCTTTTAAAGTGCAACTCCACCCCATGGTCATTTCCATTTTACACTCTTCACTTTCTATCACACTCCAAAGAGCTTTCTCACATCCACTTCTCTTCATCTACATTCCTCCATTTTTTATCTTTGAAGAGCACCTGAAAGCACCAGACGTCTCCTAGACCTTGCTAGACGCCTCCTGAGCCTTGCCAAGACATCTCTTGCGCTCATTAGAATTTGTTGCCACATTCTCCTCTCTTAGGAAGATCATATATTCTTCCTTTTGTAATCACTACATCTTCTTACCTAGATCTTGTATTTTCTTTCAATGAAAACTTTTATGTGGACATATTTTGTGCCCATGATTGACTCTCTGGTTTTTTTTTTATTTTTTATTTGGGAATCTCTTTCTTCTTTCTTCTTGATATGATTCTTTCTATTTTTTTTTGGACGTCTTGTTACTCTTTCGAATGTCTACTGTTATGATTTCTATCTCCCAAAATCTCATACATCTGTTTGCATTTTTCAGTCATCTAATTTGTGATTTTAGATGTTTGACTTTCATACCACATGTCTGATTTCAGCTGCTTTTGTTAAACTTGTTCTTCTCTCTTTTCCTCATTATGCCTCGTAGTAAGCAAAGGAGTGTTGGACCTAGTAACCCACCTCCTATAGAAGAAGAACTACCTAATGTAATGGAATAATTTTACCTAACTAAAAAGGCAAAATTATTATAAAGCAAAGAAATAAAGGTCGATGGTTTGATTATTATGTAATGAGGTTGTTACATAAATTATTATTTAAAGAATTAAGAGATAAATGTCATTACGGTATCTTTATAAATAAGAGAGAGATTGCGCAAGATTAGATTTTGATTGTTGACTGATGGTTATAAAGAGAGAGAGAGATCAAGAGAAAGGGAAAGAGAGAGGGAAAAGTGTTGCGAGAGAGAAAGCAGAATCGAGAGAGAGTTTGGAAGGAAGGAGGGAAAGAGAGAGATGCGCACATGCGAGGAGAGACAAGAAAAGGCCACTGACGCAAGCGAGCAGAGGTGACGTCAGCGGCGTGAATCTTGAAGTCGTTAGGGCGTGCAAAATTTTTATTTTAATGTCAATTTATGTTTTGTTCCGTTAGGGGTCAAATGACGTCTGTTTCTTATGTTCCAAGATTCGTTGGAACCGTTTCTTCACAAACTATACGAACGTAAGTTTTAAATTTGATTTTGGGAATTGTTTCTTTCATGAAAATTTTCATTGAAACTTATGACATTTTTATTCCCCACAAATCTTACCGTTGATCTAGCCCCGAAGCGCGCACAAATAAATGGGCCCCTAGAATAGCGAAGGAGAAACAATATATGCACATTTCGGAGTCACCGTGACCCCCTGGTAACATTAGGTAGAGTAGTCCCTCTCTTTCCCATATGTTTTGTCTACATGGTGATTTTCCTTGCATGGTGCACCGTTTAGTGTGCGTTCTTACCTCATGCTGAGTGTGGAATCCATTTTCGTGCTTCCTGTTATTTTTGGGTACTTGAATATTAAATATCAATGTGGTAAATCAAGTTGGTGACTTTGATGTGAATAATTAATTGGATTTAATTAACTGAAGATTAATTACCTGTAAATGAATGGGTGGAAGATAATGAGGATTTTGTTAATCCCGAGATCTGTAAAATAAACACTCTAGGGATTTTACAGACCTTTGTGAAATAAGTTTCATCAAGTTTGTAATTGGTAACTAACATAGAATCATCATCATATAGAAATTATCTAAAAATTGATAATATTAAGGACAGTATGAATACATGTTCTACCTAGCTTAAGGAGGTGGAATGGTTAAATAGGATTGGATTTAACAAGAATAAAATATACAGTTATCTGGAAATGATCAAATAATCAATGCGACAGAATCATTGGAAAGTAAAGGAAATAGATAACTGATTTTCAGCCTTGCTACTTACCTGATTTTTGGTCGCAGCATTAGGTCTTTTCAGACCAAGTTCAGGGGCTGGTTTAAGGAGTTGTTAGCCTCCCTATCACTCTTTAGTTAGGCTTAGTAGCCAACTGGGATAGTGGAATCGCAAGGCTCAAGGTTGGAGCAGTTCTTTCAGCCAGTGGGTGGTCATTAGTTGTCTATGGCTCAGCGTACATAGCACGCATATGTGTTCACACCAGACGATGTAATCGCCACCCCTTTCTGTGATGACCCTAGGGTGATGGACTGTGGTGACTAGATGGATATAAGCAACCCTCTCAGCCAAGAGGGTGGCTTATATCAATTTTGCACCACAGGAAATTACACGAAATCGTCTCGTGCCCTGAGACGTCGATTGATAATTTATGAACTGTAATAAATTGGGCTTCCAATATATGAAACAGAACTGGATAACGAGATGTCTAATAAATGAATTAATCAAATCTATAGTACCCATTTTCTCTTGTGCTCGATTACTGTTACAATCTGTTGTTGTTTCTACTCTACTCAATTTTTACTGACGTGTTTTTGGGTTCTGTACTCAGGTGTACTTACCAGTTCACTAGGAGATTTCCATTGTACATCTTCTTGGACTTATATACTACGGTAAATCCTCCAGTTAGTATTAAATTTGGGCTCCTTTAAATTTTGCAATATGATTGTTTGTTGGCTATGTTTATATTTTATTATTATGTTGGGTGAATGTGATCTTCTGGGTGATTATGCTAGTGTTAGCACACGGCGACTCGGGTCGTCACAGGTGGTATCAGAGCAAGGTCATCCCACTAATCATAAAATTACCCGAAAAGGCCATACAGCATTCATATTGTGTCACGGATAGGGTACTTAGCCGCATAATGACGTAGTACCCCTAGTCCTGATCTCCCACTGTGTTTTGACTTAATTCTCTTTATTTCCGAACTTGTCCCCATCCCATTTAGTCTTCTTATTTTTTTCCCGTCGTTAAGGTCCTCCCTTCAGCCGCTAGGCTAAGTAGATTAGAGGCCCCTTAGGGCATTGCTCAATCCGAGTGTGATCTCAAGAAGCAAATGAGTAACTTCTTGGTTCATCCTCCATTTCTATGATCGTACAATTTTCCAGGGTTTGGCTTGTGGCTTTGTTAGAAATAAATTTCATTACTAAACCGACGAGCACGTTAAATTATCGCACTACTTAATATTGAATAGGTTGGTTGCACATATTTGTGATACTTAAATTACATATGCACACAGTAATTATTCTTTTCGTAAAGCTACCTAACCATTGTTTGTATAAATATACACGTACAACTTACATATTTTCATGGCACATGCAAACGTTCATGAGGTGATCTATAGTAGTGTATTTTTGTTAATAGTGGATTATATAATTAATATCGATCACTTGAAAAAGGATAAATTATTCTCCACTATGCACATATATTGCATGTTTTGTACTTTTTTTTGTACTTATGGTTATTTGTCGAATTACATGGCTACTTGTCTTAGCACTCGGTTAATAATGGCATGATGTGTTTGCTGTCCTTGTAAGCGTGAAATAATAATAATAATATTCTTTTCCCAAATTTAACTTGAAAAATGCCTTACCACACATTGGAAGCATGTGAGGGATTAAAATAGGAATTCGATGTTCACCATACGAGTAAAGGATTTTCTTAAATGATCAATTGATACCTTAATAACTATAAAAAGAAGATAGTTGTCTTGATTTCTAATGTAGTTGGTAACTGACGTTATTTACGGAACTTACTATTGTAGCGATGTGTTAAAATCTTATAGAAACCAATTTTGTAAAACATCTTATTACTATCTGGATTGGAATGAATTTAATCAACTATTCATTTGGATTAGCATGGAATTAATTGATTATTATTCCAGCATGGTAATCTTATTATTAATTGAATAATGATTGGCTGAATGTGATTGTTGTGATTTCTCATATATTTGGTTGTATTTATTATAATTGGTATAAAAGTACAAATAATACATTTGTCCCTTTGTATGGAAAAACAAAAAACAAAAAGAGAATTATTATACTAACACTCTTGTTTGTATACATAGTTTATAACAAAAAAATTTCTTCACCACTTCTATTGCTTTAAATTCCTAATACTGATGTGTTTCCACTGTATATTTATAGTAGGCTTGTATGTGATAAATGGGGAAAAATATTGTTATGTAGTAGTTATTGTTACTAATTGCATTGTCAAAGATTTTTTAAATAAACAACGACTATACATTTGAGATATTGGTGAACTAATAATTCATATCTCGTTATAGAGTTGATGTTAATTTATAAAATTGGAGAATTAAATTTGGAATGTTATAAAAGAAGTAAACATGTAAATTTGATGAGTTGAAAAGATATATACGTTGTTTCTTTCATTGGATTAAAAGAAATAATATGATCGCTCCTGCCATTAAAGGATAAATCATGAAATTGGAAAATTGTCAACGGATGGATATCTTGATGATAAAGGAATATGTGGATATGATAAGAGGGGATATTTGAATGGAACAAACGAATGAGTCTAATCACCTTAGAAATGATATTCTGATTTTTCTTCTTAAGAACTAGAACATATCATTGCTTAAAGTACAAAAGTTTATATTTTACTCACCAACTATAAGTGTTGTATTTATTTACTTTGAAACCTGAGTATTATCTTTGAAAGTGCTTAAAACGTGAAATTCTTATATTCCTTGATACTCTATGTTTCTTCAAGTTTAGAGTTTCGAATCGTTTTCACCGCATGGATTTAAAAGTTTATGGAATTGTGTTTTGCACCCCAAACGTTTCTACATAAATTGAAGGCATCTTCCTGTGTTATTAAGTAATATCTATGAATTATGAATTATTCATGAATTATGTGTCGTATGTAATAGATTCTACCTTAGCGATGTTTTGCCACTATCATTATTGTTAACTTGACATTTGATCTATGGTGTTACGACCCGATCCTAGATCCCTACAGGACCCGAGATCAGCTCTCCTAGACTAATCCCAAGGCCTAGTCATCCAACGAGAAATAACCAAAAGTAGAAAATATTTCACAACCACAAGTACAATGTAACTAAGTAGAAAATAATACAGAGACAGTAAAGGAAATAGAACGAAATGTCTCATAATATTACATGCCATCAAAACTACAACAACAGAAAGTAAAGCAGAAATATAACAGAAATAGTATTATATGTAACAAATACTCACTAAAACAACAAAAGAACGTGCTGGAACAAAAAACAACAACAGCTAAGGCTGGGTTCGACTGAGCCCAACTCCTACAGCCGGTGATGTTGGTTGCTCAACTCCCTGACCTGAACAAGATTGTAAAATTTCGTATTTAGCTAATGCTGAGTAGAGTGGTAATTAAACCATTTACATGCAATTAACTTAAGACAAGAAACTAATTTATTATTCAATTCGATTTAGCTCAACTAAGTGGTTCTAATTTGTTTATTCTCTTAAAAATCTGGTCATTTCTTGATCTTGACTGTCCCTCAAGGGGATGATCTTGATTGTAGTCTTTTTCGTGATGTAGGATGTACACGTGGTACTCTCCTGGCTGGGAGAGTCTCTCGTGGTAGTGCTACACCTAATCAACCACCCTGAGGTCACGGTCGTGACATAGCGGTGACTACGACACATGCGATAAGCGCATGGGTAGTTACCCTACACTGGCATGTGATCAGTCGTTTCTGCTAGAGGGTACGCCCAAAGTATACCATGGAACAGCATAGGGCCTTGCCCTCTCAGAACAAAATAGGGGTCTCACCCCTCCATAGTCCACGTACCCTCGTCCGACTATCCCAGTTTGCCCAGTGGACCTAACAAGAGTTGGTGTAGGGTGGCTAGTCTTAACCTCGGGCCCCATGGGGCAGCTAGCTCCCTCCCTACACTAAGTAGCTCACCTCAGTACCACATACGCGAGAGCCAAACAGGAGTCTGTGTAAAGTAACTAGTCCTAACCCCAGGTCTCAACCCAATGGGTGGTCAGCTCCCCTCTACACTAAAAGGACAACTGCTCTCCTTGTTACCGCGTACACAAGGACCAGCTCACTTCTCGTCTACATACGAGATTCTTTCCGTATACAAGAGTTCTCCTCCTGGTTCCTCGTAGGGTTCATGTGCTGTATTCATCTCATTTAGTTTCTCAATACTCAGATCTCATTGTTCCCATATCAATTCTCATTCATATAATAGGCAACTCATGTTTTAATAACTGGAGAACATCACATCATGTATTTATACACTTACTAGAAATTAGGGTTTACATGCATTTCAAAGAAACAGTGTAGCTCAAGAAATATTCATTTAGGGTTCAATCAAGTCATTCTAAACATGTACTTCATTTATTTAAATCTTAATATTAAAGTAAACCACTTTACTAGGAAACACGAGAGGATTGGGGGCTAGAACCGCAGGTCCCAAACACGCTACAGGCTGGAAACCCATACAATTGACCAACCACATCAAACAGGTTCAAAATTGTATACAAGTGACACTAACACGTAGAGAAACTAGAGCGGAAACCAACAATACTCCATTTGGGCCTTGAACTGGCCTAAACACTCTTCCTGATTCACTTGAACTGGATCAGGCAGGCGGGTCCAGCTGGACCGACCGCCTAGTGTCTGAAACAGACCAACCAGACCAAAATCAGATGTCTGGAATAGTTCCCAGATGTCTTAAATGGTAGCAGAGATCTCACCTTGCGTTCTGCATTGCTGGCGGATGTCTGGAACCCCTTACAATCATCCTAAGGTCTTTCAAGACATCTGCCAACTCTCCTGGGCATCTGATGTTGGTATCAAACATCTGTCAAGGTGTCCAAATGACCTAAAGTGTCTGGAAAACCATGCTGTGCACCTTCCCAACGGTTTTGCAAACATACACAGTGACGTACAGGTCAGATCACGCCTCTGAGCGGGTCGTACAAAATACACAGAGAATGTTCAGGGCTTATACCTTTGAAAATCGCCTCATCAAACGTCCGATGCTGTCTCCAGTCGTCCGGTCAGATGTCTGTTGAGGGTGTAGACATCTAAACTGTAGAGAAAGCCCTCGTACCGACCTTCGCAAGCCTTCTTCTCCTCATGAGGATCTCACCTTGCTCTGTGACACACAAGGACTTAGGCTACAGTAGAGGTAAGGGAATGGCACGAACACACTACCCTTGAACAGGGCATTACCTCTAGTTTGTGTGCCGTATCAGATGTCAAGATGCAGCTCTTGATGTCCGACCAAACGTCTGAGGATCCTCCCAGATGTTCGATTTTGCAGAAAAATGTCTCCGCAGAACCATTTGCGAGGATTCTTTCCTCGCAAATAGTACTTCCTTCCTCGCAACACCTCCTCCTACCCTGCTTAGGAGCTTCAGCTGCAGCTCCTCTCGAGCTCCTCCTCGCAGCCAAACCTTAGTAGCTCCCTCTCTCCCACACGAGCTTGAGCTCCACACTCTTCCTCGCATGGCTGCTCCCTCAGCAGCAATCGGATGGGGGACGGATGGGGGAAGGAAGGTAGTGCTGCAAGGAGAGGGATGTAGGGGAGAAATAGAGGTTCGAACCCCACAATTGGGGGAGTTTTATAGGGTGTGAGTTAGGGTTAGGGTTTAGGGGGAGGGAGGTGTGCGTGGGTGTGGGTGTGGAGCCGGGGCCTTTTGCACAAAAGGCCCCACAAAGGTCCCATTTTTCTCGCAGATCCCCCCTCCCTCCAAAGACTTAGGGGGTTTCAAAATGCAACGAGACCCCCAAAATCCCCAGAAATGCCAACAGACCCTTAGGAAGGGTCATTTCATATGGGCATACCGATTTGGAGTTTTTCCAATTGTTGACACTATAAACTATAGAGGATTACAAATTCTTTTTAACTTGCTCCTTAAATTGTTAAAATTTATAAAATTGGCACTAGTAGATAATGAATTCTCTGTAAACTTTTGCTTGTTTGTATAAACATCCAATTCATTTCTATAATAGTTCTTTGATAGCTCGTCAACTTTTTGCAAGTTACCCATCCACTGCCTGCATTGTTTTGTAGATTTATAGGGAATTCTAGACAAACATTAGTGAAATCTTATGGTTGTAGGATCAGCTTATTACACAAGATAGTAACATCAAATTATTTGAAAATTCCTAAAACAAAATATTGAAATCTCAAATGAGGAAATTAATAATTGATGCCTATTCTTATATCATCATCTAACATTTGAATAATATGTCCATATTTATGAAAAATGGTTTCATCTGACTCAACGTAGCATTCCTAGATTCATCATTTGTTGTGTATGTTCTATGTACTCCTTGGAGGATAAATGACATAAAATTATCCATAATCACCAAAACTATGGTACAATCGTTAGCATCAAATGAATTATGCAGCCATCATCCATGGTTTCGTAAAGAGTGTTGTTGATTGTTATATGAATTTGTTCTTGAATTGAATGTAATTTAAATTGATGCAGCGTTTTGTATATTTTCTTTATAAGGCTATAACTCGGTTTATTCGCATGAAAAACCAAGCATGCAAGTAAATTGTGATAAATTGTACATAAAATTTATAAGCTAATTAATGATTTTATAAAAATAAGGTAGGTCGTGATATATCATAATGTAAATTTGTCATGTTGGATGTAAACAAGTAAATTCTCTATAAGAAAAAGGGGAGAACTGTGTCTGCCTAATTTATAGTTGTATGTTGCTATCTTTGTTTGCATTTTCTCCTTTGACGAAAGAAATGATTTCGTAACCTTTATATAGCATAAATTATGACGTAGTTATCATTCTTATATTACCCATGATTGAAAGTCCCAACTTTCTATTAGTCCTTTATTTTCTATTTTGAATAATTTGAAAATAATTTTCATTTTGACAGGGAGATAAGTAGTGATTAAGTGGAATAGGAAAGTTAACATATTGTAAGTATGGGGTTAATAATTATTGTTTAATCATTTTACACTTGTGGTTGAGGTTACTTTAATATTTTGATTAGTAACCACCTAGGTTAATGAATTGCCTAAAATTAATAAATTTGGTTGTAAAAGATGGAAAATGGAAGTTTCATGTTGTTAAATTGACTCTGGCTGACTTTTGTTGCAAATTTTAGGGATTGCATACCTTACCCCTCATCCACCACTTAACCCCTTTACCGTATAACCAAATATATTCGGAATAGTTCTCAATATTTTCTTTTAATTTATTTTCAAGAAAATAGAGTTTCTAGTTTAGTTAGGTAAGAAGCATAAGGAGTTGTTTTCCAATGAGTCCATAACACCTTAGTTTGTTCTCTTTAAGGTTGTTATGGACTACTTGCTTGCATGTCTCTTTTTGTACCTAACTCTCTTGAATTTCAATGGTGAAACTCCCTTTAAGGCTGTTATATTTGTAAAGATCAGAACCTACTTATTGAGGTCTTTTTTCTAGGCTAAGTATGTCAAGACCAATCCATTTGTGTTCTTTGAGCGGGAAACAAGTTGGTAAATTTTGAAAATTTAAAAAATTACAATTTTAATCTAAAAGAGTCATCATCGAAAACGTATCAAATAAATGTCAAAATTAGGTCATTAAATCCTATTCGTTGTAAACTTTTCAATGATATCCATTTTGCAAAATCTAAATTTAACTTTAAAAGTTGCATGAAAAATATAAATTTACGTAAGGAGGTTGTTAGGTAAAATAATAAATAATAATAATAATTATTATTATTATAAAATAAAAAAATAAAGGTCGGTGGTTAGATTATTACATATGACGTTGTTACGTAAATGATTATTTAAAAAATTAAGCGATAAATGTTGTTACGGTATCTTTATAAATAAGAGAGAGAGAGAGAGAGATTGCGTAGGATTAGATTTCGGTCGTTTACGGATGGTTATAAAGAGAGAGGGAGAGGGAGGGAAATAGAGAGAGGGAAAAGTGCAGAGAGAGAGGGAGAGCGGAATCAAGAGAGAGTTCGGAAGGAAGAGAGGGAAGGAGAGAGACAGCACGCGCCAGGAGGAGAGAGAAGAAGCGGGCCTTGATGCGATGGGCGGAGGTGACGTCAGCAGTGCAAATGTCGAGACCGCTGGTGCCAGCGAGAGTTTTGTTTTAACGTCGATTTATATTTTGATCTGACAGCGTCGAATGATGTCGTTTCTCGTGTTTCAATATTTATTTGAATCGTCTATTGATGGATTATGCGAAGGTAAATTTTAAATTTGATTTCGTAAATTATTTTCTTTTGTGAAAAATTTTATAAAAATTTATGATATTTTTATTTATCACAAACTTTAGTGTTAATTTAGTCTCGGCGCATGTACAAATATACGAGTCCTTAGAATAGCGAAAGAGAAACAATGTATGTGTATTCTGAAGTTATCATGACCCCTTCGATGATATTAGGTAGAGTAATCTCTCTCTTTCTTATTGTTATTGTCTTTTTAAAGTTGTTATGAACTAATTACTTACACATCTCTCTTTGTACCTAATTCTCTTAAGTTTCGAGGGTGAAACTCCCTTTGAGATTATTATATTTGTAAAGATCCGAACTACTTATAGAGGTTATTTTTCTAAGTTAAGCATGTTAAGATAAATCTATCACGTCTGATGTAAACACATTTACACTACTTAAAATGTCTATTTATGCATGTTCTTAAGCATAGGATTGCATTTCATGATATAAATATTGCATTACATGCATCATCTTGCATTTAGAGTAGTTTGAATAAAATGGAGGTCAATTGTCTCCTTTTATGTGCTTGGACAGGGCAAATATTTTATCGGGGCCTCGGATCAAAGATCCAACCGTATGGATATGATCAGGGCGACGATTGAAGTTCAACGACTCCAAGATCACCCTAATCAGGCATCCGTAGCATCAGATAGAGACCGGGGAACCCTAGAAGATCAAGGGCCAGGATGGTGTAAATCCGCACTTCAGATGGAAAATCCGACCACACGGATGAATTCGGATCGACGATCGCAGCCGAACGACACAAAAATCGAGTCAATCCGACATCCGTGGCACCATCTACAACTTCCAGAAGATGGACGGCCAAGATGGCGCCACGTGGCACCATCCCAGCCGCCCAATCGGCCGCAGGAGTCCTGTGAAGACCGCGCACCGTCTCCTCTCCGCCGTTGGATCTCGATCCAACGGCTGCGGTCGCTCGCGTTTAAAAACGTCCGCGCGACCATTTCGCCCGCGTAGCGCAGCGGCGACGCAGCTGCGGGCGAAGCGGAGGTCGCGGGTTCGAGCCGCGGTGAGGGGGTCGAAGGCGCGGGCGAGCGGGCGCGCACGAGCGTCAGATGAAGATCCAACGGCCGCGCGCGCCCGATAGCGCCGACGCGCAATTGGACGCTCTGGTGGGCGCGCGATCACACGCGGGCGGCGCGCTACGCAGCGGGCGCGGACGCGATCTAAGCCGTCCGATCTCGCGATCGGACGGCTGAGACGACGCGGACGTGCGTATGCGTTACGCGCGCAGGCCAGCCGAGCGGGCGCGCGTGGGCGCGGCGGCGACGGCGACGGCGGGGCTTTAGCCACGGTTTTATCCGTCACTAAAGACCCCTTATTTATTATTTTGAAGATGTAATGTCCATTTTGCCCCCACTCCTTGCAACTATAAAAGGAGACCCCCTCCATACGAAATTTTCATCCCTTCCTTCTCCTCTCTACCTCTCCAAAGCCCAAGAGAAGCTTGTCCCACACCCGGGATGCTTCTCGCGAGATAAAGTCCAAATTTTCGTCCCCCTTCGGAAGTGGATCCCGCGACGACGACGGTGTGCTGCTTCATTCCCGTTCTTCTGCTTCGTCCTCCTTCGTCCCGCTTCGTTCTCCTTCGTCCAGGCGTCGTCCCGTCCGGCTCGTCCTCCAAGCGACCGTCGAGGAGGATTTCTCTCTCCCTATTCTTTTTACTGCTTTCTAGTATAGATTTACTGCTTTCTAGAGTAGTCTATTCGTCCTCCGAGCGATCGTCGAGGAGGACATTTCTCCCTCCATTCTTTTAATGCTTTCTAGAGTAATTGTTTTATGTTTTCTAGTTGTAATGAAAGAACTCTTTTATGATAAATTCCTTGTCTATTCTACATCTCATTTTGATTTCCATGTATAGTATTCCTTCTCTCTCTCTTACTCCCTCTCTCTCTTTTATTTGTTGTAGATACTTAGATAGTTTAAATTTAATTTCTTTGTGACAAAATAAAAAGAAACGCGGAGTTTTTAAATCAAACGTTCGCCTCCCTGAGTTCGACCCGGAATTCTTATTTCGGTATAAATTTTATTTGTTGAACACGAATCCTTCGCTTTCGAACTACAACGACGGGTTTTCCAAAACCAAACACGTTAGCGTAGATTCTCGTTCAACATTTTGGCGCCGTTGCCGGGGAGGCAACGCTCTTTGATTTCTCTTCGCGTTTTGTAACTTACAAATCATTTGCCTCACTTTTCTCCTTTCTTATTGTAATTGCAGGTACTCTTTCGAGACAGGCAAAAGCGGTAGATCGGAGTAAAGTGCTGTGGAAGGTTTTGTAAGTTACCCCCCACCTCCCACCCATTAGATTTCATTTCATCACATAATAATTCAAACATCAATCAACCTAGGTGTTCTTATAAACTCTAAGGTTAGATTGTTTGTTGTTTGACATCCATACTCACTCCAACCCCCACATTAAAAAAAAATAATAATAAAAAAAAATCTCACAGAGGTACACAACCTCATCTGATTTTCTAACTCAACCGGTAAACCAATCTTAGGAGCCGGTACACACATCCAAACACATAATCGAGTAGAAATCAGATTGGGTAATCATTTGTGTGCCTAATTAGGTGGTGCATCAGGCCAGTTGTTTGAGTTGTTTGGGCCGCACCACTTCAAATAAAATCAACTCATCTAGTAGCTGCCAATTAGGTTCAACTCTTAGGGATCTACCAGGCACTCCACATTCTTTTTAAACTTTAAAGGAAAATATCTTCACCTGTGCTTGCAAAACCTGGTGTGCCAATGAAACTTGATTGAAAACACTTAAAGTTGAATCCTAAAAGCTACTAAGCAAGATTTGAACCTTAAAATTCACCACATCAAAAATAATCTTGCTTGAAAACCACTGGTTGTGCACGCACACACAAAGCAATCAATCATTAAGGGCACAACCCATTTAAAGGGCCCATCACATTCCAAAGCACATTCAAACCTAGCCCTAAATAAAACAGAGTAGACGTTGGCCTTAAGGATTGGACTCGCTCTTCAGAACTCAGAACGAGATTATTTTCGATTAGTCTGTTTCTACTGTTCAATCTGATGTCTAGCTAGGGGAGCAGAGTCAAACGATCGCGGCTGGGGGTACACTAGGAACCGGAGGCGCAAGCCGAAGGAAGAACCTTCTCCCCAGTCCCTCCTTCTAACTGGTTGGATTGAACAGACAGAAGTAGATCAAATCGTTCCTTTATCTCAAGACGGGTTTTGGGAGTCTGTAGGTCTGTAGGCTAACCCATTTAAGGACAGGTTTGATTGTTTGTATTGCAGGGCACCTTTCTTCCTCCAGTGTCTCATGAATCCTTCCACATATTTCACGCATTCCCGCTCTTTCCCTCCTGTTGTATATTATCCTCAACATGACAATTATCCCAACTCGTATTGTAATCGACCATCAGTTAGTTGGGATAATTCGGATTGGGGATACAATTCCGGACCCCCGTGTTTAGGGTCTAACCCTGAACACTTTGATTCTCAATTCTATCCTTCTCAGAGTTGCATCGATTATAGATCGTCCTCCTTTCATGAACAACCTAATGCGATCTACAATCAAGAAGGATACACTGATCCTTACCCATCCTCTGATTTCACTGCCTTTAGGTCATCTCCATCTTTTGAACAATCTGAAATGACCTATTATCAGGATGGGTATAACGAATCTCAATTCGTTAATTCCTCTACATTGATGTCAAACCCGCCTAACCCTGAACCAACTCATTTGGTTCAGGTTAATCAGGTTCAAGATAAGGTTCTGGCTAACTTGAGGAATATCATTCAATCTTTAGAAGTTCAGCCAATACCTTGCATTGAGAGATTGGAGCCCCTGATTGAAATGATTGATGATTTAAACAAGTCTTTGTTGGATTGGCTCCAGGATGTTAAGGATAAGAACCCGGGTGAGTTTCTACTTGGGAAATTAGCGAAATTGAGGATGAGATTCGTGGTTGCTTTGGTTCAATCTTGGAATAATTCCCAGGATGAACTCTCTTCAGGAAAGCCAATGACAGAACCCGCTCAGGCACCTGTTGGGGGGGACACGTGTTACGAAGCTGACCAGATTGAATTAAAACAACCAATTAAGGATGATTTGATTTCTTCACCTGAAATCCCTGAGCCGGGTTACGAGGAAACGTATGTCTCCTTGGAACGCAAAGTGACAAATGATTTTGGGACATACATTGATACGGATCCTGATGGTGAAGATTCAAGTTGCGAAGTCTCACACGAGTTTTCAGATCACGATTTTTGTGAGACGATTGGGCCTGAGGAATCTGATAGATCATTTGATAGCCCAATAACTGAGGAAACTGATCTTATTAGGGCACACGATACGGATCCAGAATCGCATTTTCTGGAGGAATTAATTCAATGCCCTGATTATCAGTTACACCCTATTGAGCTTATTGATGATTCTAATTCTGAGATAATTAGACCCAAGTCAATTTTGATTTTGCCACATCATCTAGACTTGGAGATTTCAGACGGGGTGATGAATATACAAGAGGTCATGGAATTTGATATGCCGAATGAGGAGGATAGGAGCTGGGAAATTCTGATTTGGGAAGTCAATTTTGGAGGAAATGGAAGATTGAGTCGAAGGGTTCCTTTTAAACTGAAACCATCAAATCAGAACCCTTACGACATTTGTTTCGAGGATGTCAAACTCAAGCACACATTTAACGATTATCCTTTTGAGCTTCAATTCTCTGTAACCCGACATTTTGGCCTTGGGTTGCATCCTCACAAATCGCAGGCCCGACCCCGCTTGCATTCTGATTTTAGTTTTTGGGTAATTTTTATCCAGAACCTAAGATATTCTCGATTATGGGGTGTGGGTCGCACCACAATCTGGTCCACATCTGTGGACCTTTGCTGACAGGTCAGAGGATTCTTCTGTTCATTCTAATTCTGACCTGCACATGTGAATTCTTCATTTCTTTTCTTTGTATAGTGTGCCTAGCTGAAGGCACTAAACTCAGCACATATACAGTTCTTTTTCATTTTCATCTCGGAGCGGACCCGATATCCACGCAATTCTGGTGCTTTCTACACTTTTCCTCTCTATTTTATGTCTTTTTAATACAATGAGGACATTGCATTAGATAGGCATGGGGGGATGGATATTTATCTTTGAATTCATTCGTCAGCTCCGTAGATTTGTTTTATTTTATATATATAAAAAAAAAAAATCAAAATTAGGAAAGAGAATTTGGGTTTAAGAAAATTTTCGATCTTAAGAAATACTATATTATGTTCTGAACACAAAGACCCTTCAGGTCTTTGGACTTAATCAGCCCGTATATCCACTAAAATGTGGATTTGTTTTTCGAGTTCTCGCCAACTTGAATTTTATTTTAATTGGAGTAAATAAGTTTGGGTGATAAGTACACGACTTATCAACCCGCCCTCTGATGTGAGGGAATTTTGAGTCTTAAGCATCTACACACTTTCTTTGCACTGACTCGTTGTTTGGCGATTTTAACGGAAATTGGGTAGCTAATGAACCTTCTAGGGTGATATGGCTGGCAAGTTATCGTGGGTAACAGCCCATAGGTAGGTTGTACAGAGCCCAGTCACTGACCTTTCTCTTTTTGTTGCCTTTAGGTAAATCTTAGACCAGGGAAGCCACCTACTTAAAAAAAAAAAAAAAAGAGAAAAAAAAGAAAAAAAAAGAAAAAAAAAATCAAAAAGGAGAAAAGAACAAAAAGAAATAAGCCACACTTCGCCGCACGAGTATGGCTGGCAAGTTGTCGGTGGTAACAGCTCATCGACCGGTTGTCTAGAACCCAGCTCAGAAAATGCACTAAAAATTCCCAAAACACTTAGGAAGAAGCGGAGAAGTAGAATAAACCGGGGAGATATACACTGGATTCACCCTTGTGTTGACCCCGTTAAAAAAATAAAAGTAGGGAGAAAGCTACCGGTTGTAAAGATACACCTTTAGGCAGAATTCTTTTTGAGGTCACCTAGAGGCGTAGAAATCCGAAGTCCGTTTTAATTGCCGGTCAACGAGTCTATCATAATCACAATAAGATGCTTAAAACTTAGGGTTCTCATCAAATCTTGGGTGAGTTGAATGGCCGTAGAAAGCCACTCTTAAACCCTAAAATTTGAAAATCCAAAAAAAAAAAAAAAAAAGAGAGTAAAAACAGAAAAAGAAATTTTTCTTTGAATAAGGCGAGGCTTGAGGCGGTCTGCATTTTGGCTGATACCCGGGCACTGTTGTGTCTTTGAAAGTTCAGTTCTTAAATAGACAATTTCTTAATGATTGAAAATAACTCAGGTTCAAATAATCTAACCTAATTCTTTTATAAATAACATATAGTTTTTGCTAGGGACTAGCAAAAGATAGGCATGGGGGTATGATGTAAACACATTTACACTACTTAAAATGTCTATTTATGCATGTTCTTAAGCATAGGATTGCATTTCATGATATAAATATTGCATTACATGCATCATCTTGCATTTAGAGTAGTTTGAATAAAATGGAGGTTAATTGTCTCCTTTTATGTTCTTGGACAGGGCAAATATTTTATCGGGGCCTCGGATCAAAGATAAAAGGAGACCCCCTCCATACGAAATTTTCATCCCTTCCTTCTCCTCTCTACCTCTCCAAAGCCCAAGAGAAGCTTGTCCCACACCCGGGATGCTTCTCGCGAGATAAAGTCCAAATTTTCGTCCCCCTTCGGAAGTGGATCCCGCGACGACGACGGTGTGCTGCTTCATTCCCGTTCTTCTGCTTCGTCCTCCTTCGTCCCACTTCGTTCTCCTTCGTCCAGGCGTCGTCCCGTCCGGCTCGTCCTCCAAGCGACCGTCGAGGAGGATTTCTCTCTCCCTATTCTTTTTACTGCTTTCTAGTATAGATTTACTGCTTTCTAGAGTAGTCTATTCGTCCTCCGAGCGATCGTCGAGGAGGACATTTCTCCCTCCATTCTTTTAATGCTTTCTAGAGTAATTGTTTTATGTTTTCTAGTTGTAATGAAAGAACTCTTTTATGATAAATTCCTTGTCTATTCTACATCTCATTTTGATTTCCATGTATAGTATTCCTTCTCTCTCTCTTACTCCCTCTCTCTCTTTTATTTGTTGTAGATACTTAGATAGTTTAAATTGAATTTCTTTGTGACAAAATAAAAAGAAACGCGGAGTTTTTAAATCAAACGTTCGCCTCCCTGAGTTCGACCCGGAATTCTTATTTCGGTATAAATTTTATTTGTTGAACACGAATCCTTCGCTTTCGAACTACAACGACGGGTTTTCCAAAACCAAACACGTTAGCGTAGATTCTCGTTCAACAACGTCCTTTAGAAAAAAAATTAAACATTTTAAAAATTACATTTTTATCAACATAGTCAACCTCAAAAGCTATACCCAACAAATGTTAAAATTAATGTCATTAAATTTTCCAAATGAAAAGACATAAATGTCGTTATGGTATCTTTATAAATAAGAGAGAGAGAGAGATTGAGTAGGATTAGATTTCGGTTGTTGAGGGATGGTTACAAAGAGATAGGGAGAGGGAGGGAAATAAAGAGAGATCGAAAGAGGGAAAGAGAGAGGGAAAAGTGGAGAGAGAGAGAGGAATAGAAAGAGAGTTTCGAAGGGAAGGAAAGAGAGAGATGGGCACGCACGAGGAGGAG
Source organism: Thalassia testudinum (assembly GCA_037157565.1). Taxonomy (NCBI): domain Eukaryota; kingdom Viridiplantae; phylum Streptophyta; class Magnoliopsida; order Alismatales; family Hydrocharitaceae; genus Thalassia; species Thalassia testudinum. The sequence goes on from JAZHRO010000014.1 coordinate 24,781,953, forward strand.
AGAGAAGAAGCGGATGCTGATGCAAGCGGGCGGAGGTGACTTCACTGGCACCTATCTTAAGGCTGCTATTGCATGTGAGAGTTTTATTTTAACATCGATTTATATTTTGATCCGTTAGAGGTCAAACGACATTCATTTCTTATGTTTTAAGATTCGTTGGAATCATCTCTTTATGAACTATACAAAAGTAAGTTTTAAATTCAATTTCGAGAATCGTTTCTTTCATGAAAATTGTCATTTAAACTTATGACATTTTTATTTCCCATAAATCGTAACGTTACTTTAGCCCCAGAGCGCGTACTAGACGGGCCCCTAGAATAGTGGAGGAGAAATGATGGATGCGCATTCCGAAGTCACCGTGACCCTCCGGTGATATTAGATAGAGTAGTCTCTCTCTTTCTCATATGTTTTGTCTACATGGTGATTTTCCTTGCATAGTGCACCGTTTAGTGTGCATTCTTACCTCTTGCTGAGTGTGAAATTCGTTTTCATGCTTCTTGCTATTTTTGGGTACTTAAATATTGAATATCACTGTGGTAAATCAAGTTGGTGAATTTGATGTGAATAATTAATTGGATTTAATTTACTCAGAATTAATTACTAGTAAATGAATGGGTGGAAGATAATAGGGATTTTGTTAATCCCGAGATTTGTAAAATAAACACTTTAAGGATTTTACAGATCTTTGTGAAATAAATTTCATTGAGTTTGTAATTGGTAACTAACATGGAATCGCCATCATATAGAAATTATATGAAAATTGATAACATTAAGGACAATATGCATACATGTTCCACTTGGCTTAAGGAGGTGGAATGGCTAAATAGGATTGGATTTAACAAGAAAAAAAGATATAATTATCTGGAAATGATCAAAAAATTAATGCGACGGAATTGTTGGAAAGTAAAGGAAATGGATAACTAGTTTTCAGCCCCACTACTTGTCGGGTTTTCGGTCGTAGCTTTAGGTCTTTTCAGACCAGGTTTAAGGGCTAGTTCAGAGAGTTGCTAGCCTCCATACGACTCTTTGGTTAGGCTTAGCGGCTAACTAGGATAGCGGATTTGCAGGGCTCAAGGTTGGAGCAGTTCTTTCGGCCAGTGGGTGGGTCATTAGTTGTTTATGGCTCAGCGTACATAGCACGTGTACTTGTTCACATCATACGATGTAGCCGCCACCCCTTTTCGCGATGACCCCAGGGTGACGGAGCATGGTGACTCGATGAATATAAGCAACCCTCTCAACCAGGAGGGTGGCTTATATCAATTTTGCACCATAGGAAATTACACGAAATCATCTCGTGCGTTGAGACGTCGATTGATAATTTGTGAATTGTAATAAATTGGGCTTCCAATATATGAAATGGAATCGGATAATGAGATATCTAATAAATGAATTAATCAAATCTATAGTACCTATTTTCTCTTGTGCTCGATTTCTGTTACAATCTGTTGTTGTTTCTACTTTACTCAATTTTTACTAATGTGTTTTTAGGTTCTGTACTCAGGTGTACTTCGTAGTTCACCAGGAGATTTCCATTGTACATCTTCTTAGACTTATATACTATGGTAAATCCTCTAGTTAGTATTAAATTTGTGTTGCTTTAAATTTTTCAATATGAATTATTTGTTGACTATGTTTATATTTTTTGATTATTTATTGGGTGATTGCGATCTTGTGGGTGATTGTGCTAGTGTTAGCACACGGCGACTCGGGTTGTGTCGGTTGGCGGGACTTAGGTCGTGTCAGTTGGTGGGACTCGGGTCGTCACAAGAATCATGTATGCTTATTTTTCCCTATTACATGCTTTCCTCTCCTATTCTAATGTAGTTCAACCCCTTAGGAACCCTTCTTGATGGCATTCAAAAAGGGGGAGAAAAACTTAGGATCATCAATATTAACTAACAACTTAATCAAGTTCAATATAGATCACTAAGTACCATATTTAGGGGGCGAAAATAAGATCCTAAGACATATTTTGAAAATTATCGAAAAAGGAGAGATTGTTAGTTCAGCCCCTCATAAATAATATTTTGATAATTTTACAAAATAAAGTAAAAGAAATAAAAATTGGAAATAGCGTATTTTCTCTGTCATAACATTATTACAGGTTTCACAATTTCCAAGTCAGATCATCAAGAGCATGAAGAAGACGTACTCTATCTTAGGTCATAAGTTTTATTGTATATTTCAAAAGGGTGCAATCGTATTTTTATTTGAGTCTAGAAAGGTTGTAAAGAGCTCCTAAATATAACATACATATAGTTAACTTAGGTTCTCAACACTTAGGAAAAATTAGAAACAAAAATCAAGTCACACAACACATATCAGATGTCTGATATTCAACTTTAAGTCGTCAGATAATGTCCTCAGACGACCAATTCCTATAGCCTTGACTTAATATTCTGATGACCTAAGTCCTAGATGATAGAATCTATCTTCAGACATCCAATAAGAAATCCAATCGTCCTTAAAGCCGACTGTTGTCTTCTCCTTGGAATTTCATTTTAGATTTTCAAACCTAATGGTTAACATACTTTTAGACATTTTGAACACTTTTGCAGACATCCAATAATGGACCGTTAGTCATAATCTTTGCGAAGATTTGTCAGAATGCAAATCTCACTTTTCAGATTTGCAAACAATCCCAAAGCAAGACTATAATTACTTTCCAAACGTCCAGAAAATTGGTCAGATGTCCAATCTGTCGTCTAATCCCCTAAATCTAAAATCCTATTTAGATCTTGTCAAAATAGGAACAAATCTGCCCAAAATTAGATGCTTAATATTTTATCTAGACATCTTATGATGGTACCCTAGATGTTTGACTTAGATGCTTGTTTCGATCCAATGAAAATAGCAACTTTGACCCTTTGAATTAGAAGTCCATAAATATTGTCAAACGTCTAATGAGATGTCTGACACAAAAATTAGACATCTGATTCTGCTGTCAAAATCATTATGATCCTGATTTGAGTTGGATTTTGCCCCAATCTGTTGGAACTTACCTTCAATGGCTAGGAGCCTTCTCCCAAGCCTTCTCGAAGGTTCCAAACTTGCTTATAAATAGACCTTAACCCCTCTTAGGCAAAACACACCTTCAAGAGAGATAATTCACATAGAAAAGCACTTTCTCACTTGCTTCATTGCTTCCATTGCCCTTGTGTTGTGCAACCATTCTGTTGGGGCAAACCAACACTTCAATTATGCTTCAAATCCTCACCATCAAGGAGTCTCACTCACCCTTAGTATTTCAACTAAATTATACATATTTTGGGGAGCTCTATAGGGTGCACTTTATTTTCAGTTCTTCATACTTGTTGTAGTTGGGTGTCTGGCTTGTTGGATCCTCATCTCTTCATTGTGAAGGGAGAAACCTCCATTTAAGGATCAGAGGTGGGATCTGTAAATTAAGGTATACTACCCTCGTTGAAGTAGTGTGGTTAGTGGATTGATCACCTTGTGATCGTAAATCCTAAGTCAAGGGATTGACTTAGGTGGTGGTTTTCACTTAGTTTGGGTCTTTACCTAAAAATTTTGTACTTTCATATTTGTGATTGAATTTGTAATTTAGTAGTTATTATTCAATTTCAATATTCATCCCCTCTCTAATGCAATTTCTGATGCCTCTCAATTCACTATTCTTGATCAAGAATCATGCCAATAACCTCATCATAGACAAGTTTACTAATGTGACCAATAACATAAGTAATTATGTAGTCAAACTTAGTGCTAAGCCCATGAAGAATAGTTAGGATCAATTCTTCCTCAAACATTGCCTTCCGAGACGAGGCTTGATTAGAAGCTAAAGCCATAGTTTATTCACATATTCCAAGACAAGCATATCATCTTTCTTAAGTAAAATTAGTTTTATACTAATAATATCTTGCTCTCAACTGAAGAGCGAAATAGCCATCTAAAAGAGATCAATTGTATCAACCCGTGGGATCGCAAAAGTGTAAAAACACAAAACATAGGCATTTTAAAAATTTTCGAAAACGTGACTAAATCAATGCCAGAAACTTGAATACAAAAAATAAAACACCTTAATCTGCAACCACATGGGAGGAACTAATTTCCTTCCGTTCCGGGATCTCATTAGTATAAAATTGGTATACCTTCATGTGCAGCACGGTGTAACACCCTATGTGTAGTGACTCTTTAAATAAGTCCTAGTAGAACCTGAACTCCTCCTTGATCGGTGGATGAGACCCTTTGTGTCATGGAGATCCAATCTCATAGGTGATCTGCAAACCCTTTGCAAATTTGAAACGATGACTACCTTAGAACAACAAATGCACCATGAGAAGTCCTTCAAAAGGACATCCAGCCCTATAGTAGTTGGTCGGCCAACAAGTCAAGTATGAAATTTAAGTGTATGTTGGCTTTTCACTTGGATCCGTTGCTTAGGCTACTATCACATCATTTTCACATTTGTCTGGATTTCTAAATTTTTGGAAGACAAGAAGAAATCCTTTGTTAAACCCTTGATAAAAAGGAATAAGCAGTCCTTTTGGGGGTCGAGTTGTAAATAGCATGAATCATACACTTTGCATTCATTTTTCATATTGATTTTGCTAAGGGACTAACAAAAGATAGGTATGGGTGTATAATGATAATCTAATCTATTACCCTAATTGGCTTATTCTAGGGTTAGCTCCTTAATAAAATCATGCATTTAGATTATAACTGTTGCATTTAGAGCATGCATGCATATTCTGTGCATTATGTTTAGTTTAGACCTAATTATCTAATTTTAGTCTTTTGTGAATAATGTAGGTTAAGGACTTTGAATAAGCGGGAGCATTAACTTGAATAGGAAAAGAAGCTGCAATTGAATTAGGAGTTGGTTGAAGACCAATATTTGATCAAGGAATAAATGAAAATTCAAGTAAAGGAGAAGAGAAAGAGGAACTAAGATAACCTTCCCCTAACCTTAGAACCCCAGGATACCCTTATCCTTAGAACCCTAGGATACCCCTATCCATACCCCTAGTCTACCTATCCTATACCCTATCCTTAACCTAAGAACCTAATTAGGATCACCCTAACCTATTTAGAAGCTTCCCCAACCCAATTACACATGCACACACATTCAGAGTTGAACCATACCCAGTATGGCGTCTAGACGCTCTCCTGGATGTCCAATTTGACAAAACCGACTCAAAATACCCCCAGATGCACTTGTAGGCCATAACCTTGCTTGGACATCCAAGAGATTGATTGAAATTGCAATTATCTAGTATAAGACATCTAGGAAGGTGTCTAGACGTCCAAAACCCTTCTCCAGCGAACAAAACCACCAAATATGGCCTTATCCTCTTGAAATAGCCCAAAAAATCATCTAGACATTTAATTTTGCAGTATAAGATGTCCAGAGACCTTCCTGAACATCCAGAGGCCTTCTCCTGTGCACAAAAACCTCTGCACATGGCTTTATCCTCTTGCAACAACCCAAAAAACCACCGAACATCATTTCCAAACACTAGAACCTCTCCTTTCCTATTTTATCCTCTCACCGAACTAGGAAATCCTATTTTTAGAAAACCACCAACCTAACCTAGCCTTACAATCTAGATCCTAAGGTCCTTATTTAATCTATCCTAGGATGAAATCTAAGCCATCCAGATTGATAATGTTAGGCACTCTAGAACAACCAATAGGAAAACACCCAGATTCTTGTAAAAGGACCTAGCCTCCAACCCTTAGAGGCCAGGTAGCCTTAGCATAAATTAGTCTACCATAGTCCACGCCCTCTCTCTCTGAGCTCTCTCTAGTCTTTTTCTCAGCACCTTGGATCTAAGGCTCTACCAAGTTTCTTACAAGCATCTCTCAAGTGGCTTCGCTCTTCATCTCTCTCTTTACTCTTTCTTTAGTTTAATTGCTTTGATTCATTATTTATGTGTAAAACTTTTTGCAAGTAGCAATAAAGAGTTTAATTCAATGGATATCTTGTCTCTCTTTATGTGCTTTCATTATATTTGATTAGTTAGTATGAAAGGCTTTAAGGATCTCATTTTGCTTCCCTGCGAATGACTCATGACTTACTATTTTCTGATCTATAAATATATTTTGCTTTGACATGATTCACAACTACAACAATAATGTAGAAATCTTTTTACATGTTTAGCAATGAACAAATTGGCGTCGTTGCCGGGGAGGCAACGAAGTTATTCTTGAAGCTTTTCTCTTTAGTGCTTATTTGAGATTTCTACGCTTCTTTATTTCTATTGATTTCGTGTATGCAAGAAACGTAGATATTCGAGAAGAAATGCAACAACGGAAAGATTGCAAGTTTTTAATCTCAGGTAAGTACTCATATCTTAGATTAAGTTAGATTTCCTTTCGGAAAAAAAAATAAAAAATGTGCTTTACTTGATCATTAGGTTAGTATTTGCTTGCTTTTTTTTTAAAAAAAAAAGAAGCTCTTGTTGGTGGGTATTATCTTATGAAAATCAATAAAACCACCTCCTACATTTTCAGGCTACAACAAACTTTGATTTTTAAAATTCAATTCCAGAAATTTTACATGTCCAAATATTATAAAATTTCTATTGGACATGAGTATTAAAGTCAGGAACAACATAGCCAAATTTTGTGCATTATGATTTTCACAAAAATTTGAATAATTCATGAACTAAACTACTATCAAGTTTGCTGTTGTACCTGATTTTTCAGAATTCAAAAAATGATGGAAATTTTTATACAAATTTGATTTATTTGAAATTTGTTGCGTTGGATTCCAGTGATAATATGGAATCCTGAAAAAATATGAAAAAAACATTTGGTGCATGTTTGAGTACACGGAATATTTGATCACTAACTAGGGGTCAAAACAGACTACAGAACTCCTAGTACATTTTAAATATGGAAAATTACATAATGTGCATTAAAAAATCTGAAAAATTTTTTTGCTGAGTGCCTTATTTAGGGGTACAAAAGGACCATTGATTTCTCTAATTGGTTCTCACTACTTTTGATTCTTTGGGCTAAAATGCATCATATAGTGCTATATGCTCTTAGGGTTTCACGTTAAGGTAGAGCATACTTGCATCTCCATACTTAAAGAAAATTTATCAAACAATTGGAACTTGCAAACCTCTTGTGTGCCTTGTCAAAACCATTGTTTGAATATATTTAACCAAGTGAATCATAAATTTCACTAATATAAGCACTTGAACCTTAAAAGCAACCACATCAACTAAGCTTGTATTGTGAACTCCTTGATTATGCACTTCACTTTTGAAATCAATTTTAAGGGCAACACCCTCCCCTAACAACCATTATATTCCAAAAGCACTTCAAGCCTAAGCCTAAATTTAGTAGATGTGCCTTAAGTAGGATTAATCTTTGTGGTAACTTGAAGTTAGATTGGGTTAAGGTTAAGGTCTTGTCTACTTGGACCTACTGGTGATAAGAAAGGTTGGTGTGGTAACCACGTTAACCCTTAGTGGTGTCCCGCCGTGCAGGGTGTCCTAAGGGGTCTCACCCTTCTGGCCAGCTGGTGTAGACACATCCATTTAGGTTAAAATGCCTATTTATGCATGTTCCTAAGCTTAGAGATGCATTCCATATTATAAATATTGCATAGCATGCATCATTCTGCATTTAGAGTAGTCTGTATGAATTATAGGTTAATTCATGCCCTTTTGTGGTCATGAGAGAAGGAGATCTATTTCGAGGTCTCAGATTTATGATCCGACTGTATGGATCTGATCAAGGCAACAATCGGAGTCCAATGCCTACGAAATCATCTTGATCGGAGTTTTGTAGCACCTTATGCAATCCGAGGAAGATCAATGGCCAAGGGGCTAGGTGACACAATTCAAAGATTCAAACGACAAATCCAACCACACGGATGGATCTGAAATGACGATCGTAGTTCGACAACGCAGAAATCATCTCGATTCAACATCCGTAGCAGCCTTTACAAAGGAAAGAAGATGAATGACCTAGATGATGCCACATGGAATCATCCAGGCCACCCAAGAGCCACCGCTTCTCCCCCTCTCTATTCAGCCAATAGATCTAGGCCACTAGATGAAGATCCAATGGCTAGAGAAGCTCCACGTTGCCTCAGTAGCTAAATCGTTCACTTAACAAAGTGAAGGCCTTGGTGTGGTGGTCTTGAGCTTTATCACCAAGAGGAGGTCGTGGGTTCGAAACTCGCCACCCTCCCCCATTCTCCAACTAGGAGCGTGTGCTAGCAGCATGGGCGTGCACCAATAGCAAGCGTGAAGCTCGCGACCCGAGACACGGGCACGTGGAGAGTGCCAGCAATGCCAGCATGCGAGTGTCGCGTGTGGGCACATTAATATTCAGTGACGTCTATGACGGGTCTTCAGTGACATTTATGGACGTCACTAATTACCCATGTGTGAAAAGCCTCTTCTCCTCCATTATAAAAGGACCCCTGCCCCTCCCATTCTTCTTCATCTCTTCCTTTCTCTCCCACCAACTCCAAAGCTCTAGAGAAAGCTTGTCCCAAGCATGGGATGCTCCTGTAGAGTAGAAAATCAAATATTTTTTCTGCCTCTCACCCCTATTCATAGAGCATCCCATGGCCATCCTCTCACCACCTTCCGGAAGAAGATCCTCGCCGTGATGTCGTCTCGCCCCATCCTCCTTCCTCCGATGCATTTCTTCTTCATCCAGCTTCTCGCCACATTCGTCTAGGGCGTCGTCAAAGCGAGTCATCCTCCAAGCGACCATCGAGGGGGATTCTTCTTACCTTTATCTTTTATTGCTTTCTAGTCTAGTTTTCCGCATTTCTATCTGTAGCAAACTCTATATTGAAAATATGTGTGATTTTCTCTCTCTCTCTCTCTGCAAGTAGATTAGTTAGATAAATATTTTGTCGCTATGATCTCTTAGCTATTAAAATACAAAAAGGATTGCAAAAGATAAAAACAACAAAAAGAAATAAAATTGAAGTGTGGATTTCAAAACAAAACGTTCACCTCCTTATGTTTGACCTGGGACTCACTTTGAGTTTTGGTATAAATTTTATCTGGTAGCGATATTTTGCAACTACGATGACAGGTTCTCTAAAACATTGATTTCCCTCGCAAAAACACTCTCACTACCAGCCAAGTAATTCAAGGGTTGATCAAACTTAGTCGTATTTTGGGGAGCCAGGATTAGGTCAAATTAGGGTTTATACTTAAGGATTTGATTGCTTTTACTGTGAGGGTGGGTATTCTTGCATCTATCTTCTCTCTCTCATCTATAGACTTTCTTCTTGTTTATGCAAGGGAGATGATCTCTAAAACCTAATTTGCTACCACCTTTAGAGAGAATCTTAGAAGATTTAATTTTCCAAAATCTGAATTTGAATCTTCTTCAATGGCTAGTCACCATGAGAAAGATGATGTTGAAGGGGAAGAACAAAATCTAGATCTAATGGCTCTTTTACAGAGCCAGATTGATAGGCAGGGCCAGCATCATGACAAACAGATGCAGGTTATAGTATAGGCCATTACCTGACTCCAAAATAGGAGAGCAGACCGCCCTCTTAGAGATTTCTACAATCCTCCTAATGCCCAACCTAAATCTTTTGTTAGGGTACCTCAGGATGGGGATGATTTTGAGCTTAAACCATAAATCATCAATCTGATTCCCCACTTCCATGGCCACAATTTTGATGACCCCTTCCACCACCTTGAAGAACTTCTACACATAGGAAGGACCTTTGGCCCTAGGAACATGAATGAAGATACCTTGATGATGAAAATGTTCCCATTTTTCATAAAAGATAAAGCTGCTCAATGGTTGAGGACTATTGCTAAACCAATCCTAACTTGGAAGGATTTGAAAAGCACTTTTCTGAAGAAATTCTTTCCTATAGAAAAAACAAATGCCCTTAGATGTGCCATTACAACCTTCAAGCAGAACCCTAGGGAATAATTGCATGAAGCTTGGGAGAAATTTAACGACTTAGCTAAGAAATGCCCTCATCATGGGATTCCCAAGTGGCACTTGACCCATTTTTCTATTATGGGTTAAGTGACAACTTGAAGAATTTTGTTAATGCGGCATCTGGGAGTAATTTCCTAAGTAAAGATGTTGAGGGAGCCTTTGAATTATTTGAAAATATGAGTGAAAATTCCCTCAACAATGCCTCGATGTTTGCCTTCAATAGATCAAATCAACCAAGGAGTGGAGTCTATGAAATTAAGGATGATTCGAATTTAGTTGATTTAGAACTAATTGCACAATGATTGGATAAGGTGGACCTTGTTGGAAAGAATGTAGAGAATTTGGATAAGAAATTGGATAACCTTCTAAAGGGCGAGAATTCCTTAGGTACACATTCCAAAGTAAACCCTATGCCTACCCAAGAAATTTCTATGTTAACCTGCACTCAACTCCCTAATCCTGTAGGTCAAGAATTAGTGCACAATTTTAATGACCTAACCATGGCTCCACCCATAAGCCAACTTTACTTGGACCCATCTCTTTCTAGGTATCAAGGAGGAACCTTGATGCCCTCAAATTCTGAATTAGGCATCTCGATGCTTAATTATTCTGAGGATGTTAATGCACTCCAAGGATACACTAGAAATGATCCATATTCGAACACTCACAATCTTAGATGGCGTAACCATCCTAATTTTTCCTAGTCAAGTCAGAAACTTGCCCAGGGTTCTAACTTGACTAAGTAGAATAATTATGGGAAACCTAGTAGGTACACACAACCACGAACTTACCAACCTCAGCCTACCTAGGAAGCCCACCCATCTGATCTAAGTTTAGTCCTCTAGAAAATGCGGGAAATGAATTAGAGACATAAAGAAGAAATGAATCAATTGATGTCAGAATTGATGGGATGATTGGACAAATTAGTTGATGCTAGACAACATGGGATGTTGCCATCCCAATCCGTCCCCAACCCTAAAAACTTTAATAGGGTTAACCAAAACAACACACGAGAGCAATAGACATATATAGTTCAACTTGTTCCCCAGCACCCACCTGACTTTGTTAACCCTAATCCTAACTAGGTTCAACCTATCTTGCAAAACCCACCTCAACCTTCTAACTATAATGCCTTTGCTGGTGCTGTAACTTTGAGAAGTGGGAAACAAATCAAGATCCTTACTCCTCTAAATCTAAATCTACTCAAGATCTTGAGGTGCCTGAATTTGACCTGGGAGACCAAGCTAATCTAGAAGACAAGGATTAGGATCCGAACACTCATGGTTTCTCTCAAGTGCTCTTTCTTGAAGCCTTGAAGAAACCTAGGAAAAAGAAAACCAATTCATTTGAGGAGTGGCTTGATATTTTTAAACAAGTTCAGGTGAATATACCATTCCTAGAAGTAATTGAGAATATCCCAACTTGTGTGAAAATTTTGAAGGAAATGTGCACACCTAAATGGCAGGCCAAATCATCTAAAAGGGTAATATTATCTGAACAAGCTAGTGCAATTATCCTTAAAAAGCTACCTTAAAAACAAAAAGAACATGGAGCTCCTCTAATTTCTTGTGTTATTGGAGATACTGTCTTTGATAGGGCTCTTTTAGATTTAGGTGCCTCCATCAATTTGATCCCCATGATGTTATATGAAAAATTTAACTCTGGAGAGTTAAAACCTACTGAGGTCACACTACAGCTGGCTGATTGATTTGTGACCACACTACGGGGAATTATTGAGGATATAATTATCAAGGTTCATGATTTTTATTTTCCTGTGGATTTCTTGGTCCTTGACATGGAGGTGCCAAAAAATTTGAAGGACACTCTAATAATTTTGGGAAGACCATTATTAGCTACTGCCAAGCTAATATTGATTGTGAATCTGGCAGTATGGAAATTAAATTTAGGGAAAAGAAGACAAGGATTAATATTTTTAAGGCCATCAAACAATTTGAGGATCATGGAATGATAGAAGATTTTGAGGATGTGAACCATAATGTTGAATACTATATGAGCTTAGGAGTTTCCCAATCCGACCCTACAAGCCTTGATCCCTAAACCAATCAAGAGGTCAATCACCCAATCACTGACTTGATTCCAAGACCTCTTGAGGATAACTATGATTCACCTTTGAACCTTTCATCCCAAGGACCCAAACCTAAACTAAAATCTCTTTCTGATTATCGAAAGTATATTTTCTTGGGATTTGATTAGACTTATCCAGTGATCATTATCTCTTATCTAACCAAACTCAGGAAAATCAATTAATTCAAGTTTTGGGAAGAAACAGTAAGGTAATCGATTGGACATTGGATGTTCTTAAGGGAATCGGTCATATTTACTGCACCCATAGAATATATGTTGAAGATGGATCTAAACCCTCTTGGGAAATACAAAGACGATTGAATCCTAATATGAGGGAGGTTGTGAAAAAGGAGATGATTAAGTGGTTAGATGCGAGAATAATCTATCCAATCTCTAATAGCCTGTGATCAGTCCTACACGAGTGATTCCTAAGAAAGCTAGGCTGACTGTGATTACTAATGACAATGGATAGTTGATTCCAACCCGCATATCTTCCTCTTGGAGAGTTTGTATCGATTATAGGAAGCCGAACAATGTAACTAAGAAAGATTACTTTCCACTTCCCTTCATTGATCAGATTCTTGAAAGACTAGCTAGCAAAAAGTTTTTTTGTTTCTTGGATGGCTACTCTGGCTACAATCAAGTAGCTATCCACCTTGACAATCAAAAGAAAACCACCTTCACATGTCCCTACAGAACATTCGCATTTCGTAGGATGTCTTTTTGATTATGCAATGAACCAGCGACTTTTCAAAGGTGCATGCTTTTAATCATTTCAGACGTGGTGGGTGATTTATGGAAATCTTTATGGATGATTTTTCTATGCTTGGGAACTCCTTTGAATCTTGTTTGATCAATCTAGAGAAAACTTGACAAAAGTGCATAGAGGTAAATCTTGTCCTATCTTGGGAAACGAGCCACTTCATGGTTATGGAAGGCATTTTCCTTGGCCATGTCGTTTCTGAAAGAGGAATTGAAGTGGATAAAAACAAGGTGGACACTATCATAAAACTCTCGCCACCTTCGATGATTAAATAAGTGAGATCATTTCTTGGACATGTGGGATTTTACCGTTGATTCATTAAGGATTTTTCTAAGATAGCGAGGCCCTTAAGTAATCTACTGGTGAAAGATCAAACCTTTGATTTTGATTCAAGTTGCTTAAGGGCTTTTAATCTATTGAAGGAGGCCATTACGCAATCACCTATCCTACAAACTCCTAATTGGGATCACCCGTTCGAAATCATGATTGTCGCTTTTGATTTTGCTATTGGCGCGGTCTTGGGACAAAAGATTGATAAGAAACCCTCTGTGATTTACTACGCTAGTAGAACTCTTGATGAGGCTCGAAAGAATTATGCCACTACAGAAAAAGAGTTGCTAGCAGTAGTATTTGATCTAGAGAAGTTTAGACCCTCTCTACTTGGATCTCATGTCACAATTTTTGCAGATCATACTACATTAAGGCAGTTGATGTCTAAGAAGGATGCAAAACCCAGATTAATTAGATGGATCCTTCTCCAAGAATTTGATTTAGAAATCAGAGATAAATCTGGTGCCCAAAATGTAGTAGCAGACCATCTTTCCAGAATCCTTATAGAATCTACAACTCAATTTTTTGATTCATTCCTTGATGAGACTCTTTTGACTATCTGTAAACTACCTTGGTTTACAGACATTGTTAACTATTTGGCAATCGAAAAGTTACCCATGGATTGTCCTAAGCATAGGCGTGATAAGTTAGTTTCTGATGCCAAATACTACTTTTGGGAAGACCCAAAATTGTTTACAATATGCGCGGATCAGGTTATTTGCCATTGTGTTCCGGATGAGGAGATCACAAGTGTGTTAGAATTTGCCATACTTTTGGTTGTGGAGGTCATTTCTCAAAAAAAATACAGCAGCCAAAGTACTGCAAAGTGGATTATATTAGCCATCTTTATTCCATGATTCTTACAATTTATGTAGGTCATGTATTAATTGCTAAACTTTGGGAAACATGGCCAGGAAGGGTATGATGCCCCTAAATCCAATTATAAAGATTTAAACCTAGATTTCCTAATTATTTTAGACTAAGGTGTCGAAACAAACCCGTCGACACTTTTCGTATGCAAATCGAAGTCGGCACGAATTTAAAATGCGTAATTAGATTAAAAACCCATGTGTTTCTTTTTTCATTTTTGCAAACCCATCTAAACCTTAGATCGACGATCAGAAAGTACTGTTAACTTTCTGGTATCATGAGGATTTCTACGATATGTTTTATGTGACGATCGGATTTCGGATATGCAAAATGTGTGTAAACTACGAATAAAGTCGCACACGATCTGGCTTAGGGTTCGCATGTTGTAAATGACTTCCATTTGAAAATTCGTAAATATTACCGGATTCTTTGTCTCATAATGATTCCGATGATTTGTTTCGTTGGAATCGAAAGTTGTTCGATCCTGTCACAAGAATACACTATTTATAAAAATAAATCTACCTAATGGAGGTTTATTTAATTATAAATAAATGTACGTAGTGGCCATTCACAAATAAATTAATTATATATTTTATTTAAAGGGATGATTAGCTTGTTGGAGTTGCTATTAATAGGTAGGAATGGAAGTGAGTTGTTCATGTGGGTTTATAAAGGGATGGGGGAGAGGGAGAGGGCGTGGGAGAGAAAAAAAAAAAGAAAGAGAGAGAAACAGAGAGATTAAAGAGAAAAGGAGAGAAAAAGAGAAAACGAGAAAGAAAGAGAGACGGAAAAACGACAGACAAAGAGAGACAGAGAGAAAAGGAGAACGTGAGAGAAAGAGAAGACCGTGAGAGAAAGGGAGAACGAGGGAGAAAGAGAGACCGAGAGAGAAAGAGAGAGGGAGGAGGAGAAGAAGGAAGAGGGAAAAGGAGAAGACGACAGAGAGGAGGAGGAGGTCGCCGAGAATTCGCCGGTTACCGACGAAGTTTCGGCGAAGGCCAGCGGAGGCGAGATCGGCGAGAAGGAGGCTCCTGCGTGGTGTGCACATGGTGCGCTGCGTGATGAGGGAGACGTTCGGAGCGAGGGGAAGCCGCTGGAGGTTCGGCGTGGTCGACGGTCGTAGGCAGCGGCGTCCGTGGCCGGTGTCGCGCCGGCGAGGACGTTGTTGCACCCATACATGGGTTTGCATGGGCGAACGTGAACAGTAACGTTGAGAAGAAGCAGGAAGAGGAGGAGACCAGAGAGGAGGCCGCGAAGAAGCGGGACGTCGGCGTTGGCAGGGAGGGCAGTCGGCGTGGCGACGAGGACACCGACCGGTGGCCCTGCGTATGGACGCTTGGCGTCGTGCATGGGTTTATGCAAGAACGGGGAAGAAGAAGACGTAGGGGGAAGTGTTTGTTTTGAAAAAATTTTGTTTAAGAAATTTCAAGTTTTCGTTATTACATACATGTCTCTGCAAAGGGAATTAGTGTATTACTTAACATCTAACGGTCATTTTTGTTTTGTGTAGATCAAGAGTCTCCGAGATCGGAATTAGGCAATCCAGGAGTTGATCCTAGGATTCTCAAGCGTGCCTCACACATCTGTACGGTCGGATCGGGTGGCTTTTGCTCCAATTCTTGAGGCACGTGCGAGATTGCCATTTTAACATTGGTTCATGTTTTGATCCGTTAGTAGGTCAAACAATGTTCGTTTCTTGCATTTCAAGACTCATTAGAACCGCCTCTTCACGAACTACACGAAGCCTTAGACCACGTACAAATAGACGGGCTCTTAGAGCAGCGAAAGAGAAATAATGGATGCACATTACAGAGTCACCGTGACCCCCCCCGTGACATTAGGTAGAGTAGCCTCTTTCCTTTGCTGTACAGTTTATCTATATAGTGATTTTCTTCGCGTATTGCATGGGTTAGTATGCGTTCTTACCTCTTACTGAGTCGAACCTGTTTGTGTATGTTTGTTGCTTTGGGTACTGAAATATTAAACATAAATTATTCAAATCAAGTCATTTACTTGGAATGAAAATAACTAAAGTAATATTATTAACTATTGGATTAAATTGAGTTAACGATAGATTATTTGATAATTTTCATAAAATGAGTTATAAAGCAATAAAGTATTGTTGGATATGGCTTTATCATAAGAAACTCTATTTTTAATAAAATTGACATTATCGAGATGGTTAAATAATGATTTGATTAAATCTATGATCAGAAATTGAAAATTTCTTGAAAATGAATAAGTTGGAGGATAATGTGAATATTGGTTAATTCTGGAATTGATAATGTAAAATTATTAAAGATGTTTTGAAAATAAAAGATACAGTTATCTGAAAATAGGATATATAATACGCTGGATATGTCAGGAAAATAAAAGAAATAGATAACTGGTTTTCAGCCCTGCTACTTGCCGGGTTTTTGGCTGTAGCTTTGGTTTTTTCAGACTGGTTCTGGGCTGGTTTTGGGAGTTGCTGGCCTCCGTACGACTCTTTTGTTAGGCTTAGCGACCAACTGAGATAGCGGATTTGCAGGGCTCGAGGTTTGGAGAAGTTCTTCTAGCCAACAGATGGGTCATTAGTGTTTATGGCTCAGCGTACATAGCGCATGTGTGTGTTCACACCATACGATGTAGCCGCCACCCATTTCCACGATGACCCTAGGGTGACGGAGCATGGCGACTTGATGGAACTAAGTAGCCCTCTCGATCAGGAGGGTGGCTTATATCGATTTTGCACTACAGTAAGTTACACGAATTTGTCCGTGGCCTGAGACGTTGATTGATAATTTGTGAACTGTAATAAATTGGGCTACCAATATATGAAACAAAATCAGATAATGAGATATCTAATAAATAAATTAATCAAAGCTATAGTACCTATTCTCTCTTGTGCTTGGTTACTGTTGCACTCTGTTGTTGTTGTTTTTACTATACTTAGTTTTATTGACATGTTTTTGGGTTACGTACTCAGGTCTACTTGGCAGTTCACAAGGAGAATTCCATTGTATATCTCCTTGGACTCATATACTATGGTAAATATTCCGGTTAGTATTCAATTTGTGTTCTATTAAATTTTGCAATATGAATTGTTTGTTGGCCATGTTTATATTTTATGATTATGTGTTGGGTGACTGCGATCTTGTGGGTAAGTGTGCTGGTTGTTAGCACACGGCGATTCGGGTATCTTCGGTTGGCAGGACTCAGGTCATCATAGATGGTATCAGATCAAGATCACCCTACTATTCATAAAATAATCCAGAAGGGCCATACGGACGTTCATATTGTATCATGGATGGGATAGTTAGTCTCATAGTGACGCACTATTCCTAGTCCTGATTTTCCACAGTATTCTGACTTGATTCCTTTCTTGATTCCAACCCTTCATCCATCCCATTTAGTCTCCTTGCTTCCCATCAATTCTGGTGATCAAGGTCATTCCTTTAGCCGTCGAGTTGAGCAGATTAGGGATCTCATTAGGGCATTGCTTAATCTGAATATGATCTTCTTTGTTCGTCCACTATTTATGGTTTTTTAAGGCTCTGCTTGTGATTTTGTTTGGTAATAAATTTAATTACTTGGCCGACGAGCACGTTAAAATATCTCACTACTTAGTATCGGCTATGCTGGTTGTATATATTTGTGATGCTTAATTTACGTACCAACGTAGTAATTATCATTTTTTGTAGTACCATCGAATCATTGTTTGTGTAAATATACATGTATAGCTAACATATTTTCATGACACATATAAAAGTTCATGAGGTGATCTATAGTAATGTATTTTTGTTAATAATGGATTTTATAATTACTATCAATGACTTGAAAAAGGGTAAATTATTCTTCGCTAAGCACACGATATTGCATGTTTTGTACCCCTTTTTCTATACTTATGGTTATTTGATGAATTACATGGTTACTTATCCTAGTACTTAGTTAATAATGGCATGACGTGTTTGTTATTCTTGTAGTGTAAAATAATAATAATAATAATAATCTTTTCCCATATTTGACTTGTAAAATGCCTTAGCATACATTGGAAGTATGTGAGGGGTTAAAATAGGAATTTTCTATTCACCACATGAGTAAAGAATTTTCTTAAATGGTCAATTATTATAACTATTGAACGAAAATGACTGTCTTGATTTTTGATGCAGTTGGCAATACGGCTACTGTTGTAGCGAGGTGTGTTAAAATCTTGTAAAGACTAAATTTGTGACGTATCTTAATTAGATTGCAATTGAAATTACGTTATTAAGTATCTAAAATGAAATTAGTCAACTACTACTTGGATTAGCTTGGAGTTAATTAATGAATATTCCTGCACTGTAATTTTATCATTAATTAAATGACGATTGAATGGATACAACTATTTTTATTTTAGGCATAATTAATTGTACTTGTTATAAATTAGGATAAAGGTATAAATAAAACATTTGTCTCTCTTGTTTGCTATAATAAAGAGAAAATTGCTATACTGTCACGCATAATTGTATGCATAGTTATAATGATTGGATAAATGTATCATCACTGCTTATATTACTCTAACCCTTAATCTTAATGTGTTCCTACCATATTATTAGGATAGGCTCGTGTATGATAAATGAGGAAAATATCATTATGTTTTAGTCATTTTGTACATCTAAGATATTGATCAACTAATAATTCATATCTCATTATGGAGTTGGTATTAATTTATAAAATTGAAAAATTAGTTTCGAAATGTTATAAAAGAAGTACATGTATAAATTTGATAAGTTGAAAAAATATATACGTTACTTCTTTCATTGGATTAATGAAATGCTACGATTTCTCCCGTTATTAATCATATCAAAGGATAAATTATGAAATTTGGTTATACAGGAAATTATCAATTGACAGTTAACCTGATGGTAAGTGAAAATGTGGATATGATGGAAGTGATATTTGAATTGAACGATCGAATGAGACTCTAGGCAGCTTAGAAAATTATATGTTTGTTATTTTCTAAATAATTGAAACATATCATTGTTTAGAGTGTAGAGCTTACATCTTACTTGCCAATTAGAAACATTTTTTAATTACTTTGGGAACTTGAGTTTTACCTTTGAAAGTGCTTAGAACTTGAAATTTTTACATTCCTTGACACTCTATGTTTTCAAGTTCAAAGTCTAAGATCATTTCATCAGTATGGATTTCAAATTTTTTAGGAGATTATGTTTTGTTCCTTAAAGTTTCCGTGTAGAATTGAAGGTGTCTTCTTGTGTTTTTAAGTAATGCTTATCAACTAGAAATTTTTCCTGAATTATGTATTGTATGTCGATGTGGTTGCCTTAATAATGTTTATCAATTGCCTCTATAAACTTGTTATTATATCTATGGCCATATGGACTCGGACTTTTTCCGATTGTTGACACCATAGATCGTAAGAGAACACAAATTCTTCTTTGACTCACTCCCTTAATTGTTAAAAAAAAGATTGATACAAATTAGCATTAGTAAATGACAAATTCTCTATTTAATTTTAACTTGCTTGGATAAACATGCAAATTTTGTATTGAAATTCTTTTGACAGCTCACCGATTTCTTGCAAGGTTGTCATTTTGGTATTTGTTTGTATAATATAGACTTAAAAGGATTTCTAGATAAACATTACAATGCTTGTGTTTCTTTTTACGATCAGCTCATTACAAAAGATAGCGATATTAAATGGTTTGAAAATTCTTAAATAAAATATTGGTGATTAATTTTAATGTTTGAATTATGATAAAGATATTGAGATATCAAATGGGGAGACCGATAACTTATGCTCACTTTTATATCATTTCCTAACATTTGAATAACTATATTAATGAAAAATGGCTTCGTCTAAATCATTATATCATCACTAGATGCACCACTCATTGGGTATTCTTTTAGTACTCTACGGGAAGATAAGAAAGTTGACATATTGCAAGTATAGGGTTAATGACTGTAGTTTAATCATTTTTATACTTGTGGTTGGGTTTTTCATAATTGGTTAGATTAGTGAATTGCTTGGAACTAGCAAAAATTTGTTGTAAAAGTTGGAAGATGAAAGTTCTTGTGGTTTGTTTTGTTGTGGATTCTTATACTTATATACCGCACACCTTAACAACTACTTAACCCCTTCATGTTACTTTTGGTACGCTGTAGTCACCATACTCACAATCAAATGCCTTCGAAATAGTTTTATATTCTTATTTTAGTTTATTATCAAGAAAATAGATTTATTGTCTAATTAGGATGCAGGAAAGGTTTCCCAAGTTGTTTTTTTTCATTGAGTCCATAACACCCTAGTTTGTTCTTTTTAAGGTTATTATTGCCTCTTTAAGGTTGCTATGGACCACTTGCTTGTATGTCTCCCTTCGTACTTATACGTTCGCCCAAGTTTCGGGATGAAACTCCCTTTAAGGTTGTTATATTTGTAAAGATCGGAACCTAGATTTCTGAGTTATTTCAGACTAAGTGTGTAGAAACAAATCCGTTGACACTTTTTGTATGTAAATCGAAGCATGCATGAATTTAAAATGTGTAATTAGATTGAAAACCTATGTTTTTTTTTCGTTTTTGCAATCTGGACCTCAGATCGACGATTCAAAAGTATTGTTAACTTTTTGGTGTCATGAGAATTTCTACGGTATATTCCGTGTGACGATCGGACCTTGGATATGCAAAACATATTTAAATTAAGAACAAAGTCGCGCGTAATCCACTTTAGGGATCGTATGTTGAAAATGACCTCAATTTGAAAATCCGCAAATATTATTGGATTCTTTATCTCGTAATGATTCCAGTGATATATATTTCGCTGGAATGGAAAGTTGTTCGACCCTGTTATAAGAATGTGCTATAAAAATAAATCTAAGGCTTATTTAATTATAAATAAATGTAGTAGTGAGCATTGACAAATAAATTAATCATATATTTTATTTAAAGGGATGATTAGCTTGTTTGTTGGAGTTGCTATTAATAGGTGGGAATGGAAGTGGGTTGGGTTTATAAAGGGATGTGAGAGAGAGAGGTCGTAGGAGAGAGAAAATAAAGAGAGAGAAAGAGAGAGATTAAATAGAAAAGGAGAGAAAAAGAGAACGAGAAAGAAAGAGAGATAGAGAAACGAGAGAGAAAGAGAGACAGAGAGAAAAGGAGAACGAGAGAGAAAGAGAAGACCGAGAGAGAGTGAGAACGAGGGAGAGAGAGAAAGAGAAGACCGAGAGAGAAAGGGAGAACGAGAGAGAAAGAAAGGGGGCGGAGGAGAAGAAGGAAGAGGGAAAAGGAGAAGACGACAGAGAGGAGGAGGAGGTCGCCGAGAATTCGCCGGTGACCGACGAAGGTTCGGCGAAGGCCAGCGGAGGCGAGATCGGCGCGAAGGAGGCTCCTGCGTGGTGTGCACATGGTGCGCTGCGTGAAGAGGGAGACGTTCGGAGCGAGGGGAAGCCGCTGCCGGTCCGGCGTGGTCGACGGTCGTAGGCAGCGGCGTCCGTGGCCGGTGTCGCGCCGGCGAGGAGGTTGTTGCACCTATGCATGGGTTTGCATGGGCGAACGTGAACACTAACGTTGAGAAGAAGCGGGAAGAGGAGGAGACCAGAGAGGAGGCCGCGAAGAAGCGGGACGTCTGGGTCGGCAGGGAGGACCGTCGGCGAAGTGACGAGGACGCCGACCTGTGGCCCTGCGTATGCACGCTTGGCGTCGTGCATGGGTTCATGCAAGAACGGGGAAGAAGAAGACATAGGGGGAAGTTTTTGTTTTGAAAAAATTACGTTAAAGAAATTTTAAGTTTTCATTATTACATACAGGTTTCTGTAAAGGGAATTAGTGTATTACTTAACATTTGATAATTAGTTTTGTTTTGTGTAGATGGAGGGTCTCTGAGATCGGAATTAGGTGATCCAGGAATCGATCTTAGGGTTCTCGAGCGTGTTGGACACGTCCGTGCGGTCTGATTGGGTGGTATCTACTCCGATTCTTGAGGCACGCGCGAAATTCTCGTTTTAACGTCGGTTCGTTTTTTGATCTGTTAGGAGGCCAAACGACGTCCGTTTCTTGCGTTCCAAGACTCGTTGGAACCGTCTCTTCACGAACTACACGAAGCCTCGGAGCGCATACAAATGATGGGCCCCTAGAATAACGAAAGAAAAATAATGGATGCGCATTACGGAGTCACCGTGACCCTCCGATGACATTGGGTAGAATAGTCTCTTTCCTTTGCTGTACAGTTTATCTATATAGTAATTTTCTTCGCGTATTGTATGAGTTAGTATACGTTCTTACCTCTTGCTAAGATTAAACTTGTTTACGTATTCCTGTTGCTTTGAGTACTGGAATATTAAATATAAATGATACAAATCAAGTCGTTGAGTTGAAATGAGAATAACCAAAGTAATATTGTTAACTATTGGATTAAATTGAGTTAACGACAGATTATTTGATAATTTTCATAAAATAAGTTATAAAGCAATAAAGCATTGTTGGGTATGTCTTTATCATCACATGTACAAAAGGAACTCTATTTTTAGTAAAACTAATGTTATCAGGATGGTTAAATAATGATTTAATTGAATCCACGATCAGAAATTGAAAATTTTCTGAAAATGAATAAGTTGGAGGATAATGTGAATATTGGTTAATTCTGAAATTGATAATGTAAAATTACTAAAGATGGTTTGAAAAATAGAAGATACAGTTATCTGAAAATAGGATATATAATACAACGGATATGTCAGGAAAATAAAAGAAATAGATAACTAGCTTTTAGCCCTTCTACTTACCAGGTTTTTGGCTGTAGCTTTGGTCTTCTTAGACTGGTTCTAAGTTGATTAAGGGAGTTGCTGGCCCCCCTACGATTCTTTGGTTAGGCCTAGCAGCCAACTGGGATAGCAGATTTACAGGGTTCGAGGTTTGGAACAAATCTTTCGACTGGTGGGTGGGTCATTAGCTGTCTATGGCACATCGTACATAGTGCGTGTATGTGTTTACATCATACAATGTAACCGCCACCCCTTTCCGCGATGACTCCAGGGTGACGAAGCGTGGCGACTCGGTGGATATAAGTAGCCCTCTCAGCTAGGAGGGTGGCTTATATTGATCTTGCACCATAGGAAGTTACACGAAATTGTCTCGTGCCCTAAGACGTTGATTGATAATTTGTGAACTATAATAAATTAGGCTTTCAATATATGAAACAGAATCAGATAATGAGATGTCTAATAAATAAATTAATGAAAGCTAACCCATTCTCTCTTGTACTTGGTTATTGTTGCACTCTGTTGCTGTTGTTTCTACTATACTCAATTTTTACTGACGTGTTTTTGGGTTACGTACTTTTGTCTACTTGGCAGTTCGCAAGGAGAATTCCATTGTACATCTCCTTGGACTCATATACTATGGTAATATTCAATTTGTGTTCCTTTAAATTTTGCAATATGAATTGTTTGTTGGCTATGTTTATATTTTATGATTATGTGTTGGGTGATTGTAATCTTGTGGGCGAGTTGTGCTAGTTGTTAGCACACGGCGACTCGGGTATCGTCAGTTGGCAGGACTCGAGTCGTCACACCAATCCTTCAAGTCAAGATTTTTGATGTTTGGGGCATTAATTTTATGGGACCTTTTACCAATTCCTTTGGGTGCCTTTAGATACTGGTTGTAGTCAACTACGTATCCAAATGGATTAAGGATATCCCCACTTGAACCAATGACCATAAGGTGGTCATGAGCTTTGTAAAGAAAAACATCTTTAGCTGATTCGGTGTACCAAAGGCTCTGATTAGTGATGGTAGGTCCCATTTCACTTACAATCAATTTAGGACCTTACTGACCAAGTATGGAGTCACTCATAAAATCTCTACTCCATACTGTCTATAGACCAATGGACATGTTGAAATTTTTAATCGGGAAATTAAGAAAATCCTTCAAAAGAAGATTTGCTCGGATTGGAAGGATTGGACTACAAAATTGGATGATGTTCTCTGGGCCTACTAGACTGCGTATAAGATCTCGATTAGAATGTCTCCATTCCGATTGGTCTACGAAAAATCTTGTCATTTACTAGTTGAACTTGAACATTAAGCTTTTTGGGCAATCAAGACTTTTAATCTAAATCTTGATCAATCTGGACGACAAAGGAAACTCCAATTGACTGAATTGGAGGAAATCCAGAATGATGCTTATGACAGTGCGAGAATTTATAAGAATAGGACAAAAGCTTTACATGATAAGTATGTTTCTCGAAAAAGCTTTGCCCCTAATCAAAAGGTTATTTAAAACACGCTTGAAGCTCTTTCTAGGAAAATTAAGATCAAAATGGATAGGTCCTTTTATTGTAAGAAAAATTTTTCCTCATGGAGCTGTTCTAATTCTGGATCCCAAGACTGGCTAGGAAACTAAGGTCAACAGTCAAAGGTTGAAGCCTTATATTACTCAGTATCTTGATCATATTCCTGATAATCACATTAACTTCATGGAATTATCTTAGTGCTGGCTGGGAGGCAACCTAGTATTCTGTATAGGTATTTTTCATTTTTGTCTATCCAAGCTGACTTGGATTAACAAGCTCAGTTAGGTGATATCCCCTCCTGTTGCTTATTAAATTTTGATTTTCCTGCATACATTTCAAAGAGGACATTGTAACGAATAGGCATGGGGGGTGGACATTGCATGTCTTATTTTTATGTCAAAACTTATAAATAGCCACTACAATAATTTATACATTTACCGTCCGTTGAAAACCGACGGCAAAGCCCTTTTAACTGACGTTAAAAGGAGATGGCATAAGTAGCGTCGCTGTTTCTTTTTACCATTAGTTTCAAGGAACATCTGTCGTCGAATATCGTTTGCCCAGCTGATGGATTGGATCTTTTACCGTCGTTTTCTAACCGATGGCAATAGGATTTCTCATCAGTTATTAAAAAAGCAATGATGTTTTTATGATACTTTTTCCTGCATTAGCATGCCATTTTTTGAGTTTTGCCATCGTTTAAAATAAAATGCCATTGCTTATTAAAGCGATGGCAAAAATAGTTTTGCTGTCGCTTTCTGAAATAAGCGATGGCAAAAACCTTTCATTTGTTAAAAAACTTACCTTTTTGTCCGTCGCTTATTTTGAAAACCGACGACAAAAAACTTTGTCCCGTCGCTTTATGTAATAAGCGACCGGAAATAGTCACCTTTGTTAAAAAAAATAGCCTTTTAACACCGTTGATTTTTTAAATAATCGATGGCAAATTTGCAGGTATTTTTTTTGAAAAAGCTGATCTAATGTAAGATCCTTTGCACCTGGTGGTGTATGAAGGATCTCCAGATTCCTGTTCAATTTTGTCACTACATTTGGGCTGCAGGCATGCTGCAGCATCAATGGTTGACAAAATAGGATCATCGAAAACCTGCATGTGTAGCAAAAAGAATAAAATTTAGCACAAGAACATGACCCTTGTTTAAGAAGAAAAAGTTGGAAGACATAACAATCTATCATTGCAAATTGAGGCTTTTTGATAACATCCTTTTATTGGAGTTGTAGTATCCAACCTTGATAAGCACTCTCTTTGTCCTTCATCTGCACATAGGCTAGAGAATGTTGCACCTGTACAAAAAATGGGCCATGTATTCATAAGATCATGATGGACATAGAAAATCAATCACATAACTATCTATCATTGCAAAAATATTCTAAAATGCTAGCAAGGTTGTACTAAATATGTTTAGGAAAATAGCACACTCGAACATAATGGATTTCCAACCCATGTTTACTTGGTTTTTTGTAATGGAATCTTATCCAATGGAAGTACGACAACTAACTAAATAAAGATTATTATAGGATAGTAACTTATGTTGCTTTAATTGATGGCATAAAATTTGAATATAGGGAAACCAAGGATGACAGAGTGCATACAAAAGGACAACATGAACCGGCAAACTAGATTGCTCTATGTGAAGTAGACATAACACCACCAAGGGAATCTTTTAGATGCCATGGTTATCTAAAGTGAAGGCATCTTAGAATGTAATGTCGTGCCATGGTGAAGTAGACATAACACCACCAAGGGATTTGTTTCGGACTTTAGATTAATGGAGCAAAAGCAATAGGGTAGGCCCAACATTGCACGAGAAGAAGTGCTAAAAGCACAAGGAATCGAACTGAAAATTAGGCACTCTACACTACTCCAGAATGTAATGTCATTGAAGGATACATATAGTTGAAATCACTGTAGGTTGAATGGTTTTAGTTCTGCACTGCAAGTACAAATCGAGAAATGTAGAGTGGAAAAGTTAGTTAAGAAATGTGCACACAAGTACAGGTGGATACTAGAGATTTATAGCCTCCGAAACAATTGTTTATTATATTCTTCCTTTTCTCCCATAAAAGGTAAAGCAATGGGCATGTGGGTGTGTGTGGGCATTTTGTTGTTGTTGTGCATGGTTTGTTTTTGTGAGGTGGTGGGGGGATAAAAGCTTGCCTATTATTATTTTTCTCGTGTGAACTCTAAAAAAATGAAGCAAGTGTAACAAGCAGTAACTCAGGCACCAAGTAAAAAAGACAATAGACACTAATATTTTTAATAATCAACAACAAGAACAATGATAACAATTTTCTACTGACCTTCGTGGTAGTCTCCGGATCCACGGAATGCAAAGGAACCTTGGTTATTAGCAAATCTCTGATGCTTGATAAGAAATACTCTTCCCAAGGTGCCAACATTAATATTCCTTGTATAATGTTGGCAAGAACAATCATGTTTCTTGACATATAACGGGCATAGAAATCTTTTTCTTTTTCATTATAATAAAATAGTCTAACACAACATTTATTATAGCAATTAACTTATTTAACACGATTGTGAAAAAAAACACTACGAAGTCAAAAAATGCAATAAAAAATATCTAAGTCATCATAATTGTAATTAAGCATGTTTACACTTTGCAAGAAAAAAAATGGCAGTTCATAAGATTAAAGAAGTGCTTGCCCTGACCCAACTGCCATTCTAGCATTGATAGCTGGCAAAGTATATGCTTGTTTGGACCCTTTTGAAGCAAACAGAAGAAGGCCAATCAACAAAAACTAAAATATTTTGTTACAAACAAATGTAACTTATTGCAAGATCGGAAATGACGTGTCAACCAACAATCAGGAGGTGCATAAACCTTGCGCAAAGCCATTCTAAAGCAATTCTTTGGTGCAGAAAAGTCATCCTTCTTCCAGATGCAATTCCCTAAGAACAACTAGGCATCTGCAAGTGAAGGATTCAGTTTAACCTGAAGACAGCTAGGCAGCCAGCTCCAAATCAATCAAAGAGAGCATTTTTTTTTATTCATCAGGGAAGAAGAGAAAGGGGGGAAACTAATGATACATTGATGTAATGTGATTCAGTCGCTGTACAATGAGAGTAAAAAAACTGACAATATAGAACACTAAATGTAGAAAAATAACAATAAAAATAAAGCTAGTTCACTTGAGGGCTTTAACCACCAAAATGAGGGCTTTAGTCCAACATCCATAGAAACATAGGTTAACCTCCTTTGCAGAAAAGTTAACCCCACAAAACCAAAACCCCAAAATTAAATTAGCTCCTAGATCCAGTTCAGTATGTACCATAAACAATGTCTTGAAAACTTTGTGCATTTAGCTTGACCAAAATAAAATCTAAAACATGTATTTAACCAACTACTTGGGTACCTCAAATTAGTCTAGTAAAGTCTGCTTAAGTGTCCAAAATCAAGGTTCAAATAAATCTATCCATAGCTATTTATAAGCTAAGCATGTAGTTAGAGTAAGATTCCTCATCTTAAACATGTTTTCCACAAGAAGCCCTTGCTTAAGCAAAAAGAGGGTTGATAAAAGGAAGTATAAAAAAAATGATGGTTATACATATGTTCCAACCGAGGCCTAGGAAAGCAGTATTACATATTCTTACCTAAAAAATGCTACCTTGGATCAGAGCAAAATAAAGTCCAGAAGTGAATGCATTGGCAGCTTGATTTGGCCCACCCATTCCATTGACAAAGGAAAATGTGACCCCACAACCAAAAGCTTTTGCCATGATGCAAATTTGATTGCAAGGTACACCAGACATCATTAGCAAAAACAAAAATGCTTATGGAAGCTTCATCCAACATGATAGCTCACAATGAGGTGAAGAATCCATATAGAACACACATCATATGAGAGACACTTACAAGATAACCTGAAGGGAAACAAAATCCAAAAAATTGTTGAAAGGAATCTTTAAGTATGGTCTTGCTTATGCAAACCCACAATAGAGCATAATGAGGCAAAGAATTGATACATGCAAACAAAGATTGGCCTGCATGATATGTGACAAATACATAGACTTGTATGAATGCAAGTAAATACATGCAAACCAAGTTTTTCTTAATGGCTTACCCATGGTAGCCCAGAGTCTTTCCATGACCTAAATTAGTCCATTTAGGCAAATATCATTCCATAAAGATAATCCTTTGTAAATCTATACATACATTTTTGAGATTCTCAATGTTTTGAGTAAAGAAGCAAAAAATGAACACTTCACTACAATGATAAAGGAAGCAAGTTCCTTTTTGAAGACATAAAAACACTATGTCAGTACTTTGAATAAATTATGGAAATAAATCAAATCTAAAAGGGGTAGAAGAGCACCCCCCACTTGTCTTACACCATCCCCTTTAGCCAACTCCCCAAGGTAAGTAGAACTTTCCTATGTGTCTCCCTTGGTAACATTTTTAAAAAAATAAAAAAAATACAGAATAAAAACAAGTTTGCATTGAAAAAAATGTAAAGTACAAGCACCTTGCACTTACAAATACAGGCTACCATACTTCTATACAAATCTAAGTACAAGCACCATACTTAGTTGCACATTTGTAGGCAAATACATGTAAACCAAGTTTTGCTATACAACTACCATACAAGTATAGTTGCACATTTGTACAAGTAAAACTAACCAGGTATCACATCTTGAAGTAAATAGGTTAACAATAAAGCTAAAACTACAACCTACAACCTAAATTCCATGTTTCAAGTTATAGATGAAAGTAAATATTTTGAAAGCAGTAGACTTGTTGGATGAAACCCAACATTCTTTGCTAGATGCTTTCTTTACATATTTAAAGATGCAACAAACGAATAAGCAAGTATGAAATAGATGAAACATAAAAAAGATATGAAAGTTAACAAAAAGATGAAATGAGAAGTATGGATTCCTGAAGGCAACATCATTCCTACTCATCTTTTTTTAAGACATCTGAAAAGTTGCAATAAATAGATATGAAATAGAGAAGTAGGAAACTTAAAGCTGAAGTAGGAAACTTAAAGCTCATGAAGAGGAACAATAAATAAACCAAGGCTCACTCCAAGAGTAGAATGAAAGGCTCTAGCAAGGCTTTGTGCGTGTGTGTTTGTATAGAGCTCCATCATAGAAGAATCTGTTGCAAGAAAGCATCAAAGGGTAACGGAATCTCTAATAAATAAAAATGAAAGGCCCGGCTAATATAGTGAATAGTTAGGAATAATTCAGAAATTACATATTTAAAGAGTAACCATTAATTAGGAATAACGCATGATACATATAATAGGTTTTGGTGTTATCAACAAATACATCCTACCAAATCTTCAGGCAAGGAATCTAGATTACCAAATATCACATGCATTAGAAATTCTATGTGGCATGGATGCGATGGATGGAGTTTTGCATTTTGTATAGAGAAATTCCAAGAGAAAATTGATGAGAGGTGATTTCACATGTAAACATAGGGGCAATTGAGAACCCTTGTCATGTAGAAAACTTGTCCTACTATTTACAATAAATACATCTACAACCAAAAAGGTATAAAAGCATGCACCCCTCAACTTCATTATTTGCAATCTACTTATACTAGTGCAGTTTATAGAACATAAATAATTAGATACCCATTTACTTTCCTGAATTTGTAAAGGCAAAGAAGTGCTCTGAATGCTTCCATTAGCTGTCCATCAAAGAAATATGTAAATCTATGTATAACATCTTGGCTGAACTCAACCCAAACTTTTAAATGCAGCACCCATGTAAAACTATTAGTTATGTATTTCACCAAAAGAAGGTGTCTTATTATGATCTCACCAGTAGCAAGCGAGAATTCTAAAATAATCAACAATGCAAAAACCAATCGTACCTCTTTAAGCCAAATCGATGCAATCCCAGCCAGATATAAAGGAGATCCATCAATCGCGACACTGTTGCTAGTTCAAACAATCACGACACTTGTTTCTGCGATGCAACAAAAGAGACTCCATCAAGGATATTTCTAACTGCTAGATATCTGAATTTGAAAAAAAAAAGCCTATTTTAGGACAGGGAGGAGGAGGAAGGGGAAGGTAGGAGGAGATGAGAAGGGTAAGGAGGAGGACGGCTGGAGGAGATGAGGAGGGGGAGGGGCGGTTAGGAGAAGGAGGAGGACGAGGATGAGGAGGAGGAGTGCAGGGAGGAGGACAATAGGGAAGAGAAGGTGTCGGGCGGTGAGGAGGATAAGGAGGGGAGCATCGTCGGAGGAATGCAGGGAGGAGGAGAAGGTGTTGGGGCCTTGAGGATGAGGATAAGGAGGAGGAGGGGGGGTCGTTGGAGGGGGAGGAGTAATTATAGGAGGAGGGGGGTTGATAGGGGGTGCAACAATAGGAGGACAAGTTGTGGACGGGGAGGGGGGTGGCAAGGAAGAGGAGTAAGAAGAGGAGAGGGGAAAGGAAGAGGAGGAAGACGAGGAGGGGGAGGTTTTCGATGAGGAGGAGGGCGGTGGCGAGAAGGTTTTCGGCGAGGAGGAGGAGGAGTTACCTAAGGAGGAGGAGGAGGGCTGACGACGAGGAGCTCTGCAATGAGGACTTCCGCAGATAAGGAGGAAGGAGTGCGCGTAGTGTGGGGGAGGAGAGGGTTTTGCGAGGGATACAAGGTCTGACATTCGCCGTCGGTTTAATTACTAAGCGACGGCAAATGTATAATCCAATCTCAATTCTCACGCCCAAAATTTTGCAGAAAATTTTAGGTCAACATTTACCGTCGCTTATTGTAAATGTATATTTCAATCTCAATTCACACACCTAAAATTTTAAGGAAAAATTTAAGGTCGACATTTTCCGTTGTTATTATAATAAACAATGGCAAATATTCATCACATGCTGCTTTTTGGATGAGGTGGGGGCACCCAATTTTAGTGTGGTCTTTGCCGTCACTTATATCACTAAGCGATGACAAAATTATTTTTCCCGTCGCTTGCGCAATCGGCGGCAATGAACCGACGACAGATCACCTTTTTCTAGTAGTGAGCATTAAAAAAAACCATTTATACATATTGCATTCATGCATAAAGATTTTTATCAAGAAGGTTTTATTGAGGATTTTCTTCTGGAATTGTTCCTTAGTTTAGAATTCAGTATAATTATTTTACTTACATGTAGACTTTGCAATGGATCCTTTATGAAAACTAATATGCATTTTTAGTTTGTCGAGAAGTATTGCTTCTTTTTCTGAACCCTTGGATAGTGGTTAGGAAGTTAGGCAAGCTATCTTTCAGTAGATCCACCAAATAATTGTGAGGTAAGAGTAGAATGTCTACTAGTGCTCTAAGTCTAGTGCAAGGACTCTTAGTTTCTGAATAATTGGATAATGATATTCATAGTTAGGTATAGTTCTTCGCTCTCGATTCTTGCGGGCAAATTTTCTGTGAGAACTATTGAGAGCCACCAAATACGGCAAATACACAGAGATCAAGTTCTAATAAAATTATGACTAAGGCAGATGGTAATGACTGTCATTTACAGATTCCTCGACTGAAGGAGGGTATTAATGTTAAGGTTAGAAAATATGTCATCCTATCCATTATTTTTCCGGTACCAAGAGTAGGCACTTCCACTAAATAAGCCACCTGATATCCTCCTGAACATCACCAATCCCCAATAATGTCTCGTGAATAAAAATTTATGTGTGTTGTGTCACGTTGTACTAATAAAATATATATATATATGAAAGAAAAAAAGAAAGAAAAAAAGGGAAAAGAGAAAAAGTCTGAAAAAAAAGTGTTGAGTTCATAGTTGTGTTTTTTTCATTACATTGAGGCAACAACACCTACCCCTTTATGATCCACCAAATATGGCCTTGACCTACTTTTTTTGTATTTCTAACCACTTGAATATGGCTGAGGAATTTTGACTTAGTTATAGGATTATCAGAACTTTAATTGAAGTGTTAATGCCATGTGAGACTACCAAATATTTAGTACATTTACAAAATCTGGTGAGATTATGAGCTCAAAAAGAAGGTAAAAAAAGAAGAGAAAAAAAAGAGAGTGAGTACAAAGGAGCCAAAGAGAGCATAGTTTTGAGCCTATCTCTGGGTTGGTTTGTTTGAAATGAAAGTCTAGAGATCTAGAGTTTGTAGTACTAGGCTACATGTAGCACCAGATAAGTGTGAACCACCAAATATAAAACCATTTGACTAAGACATCTTATACCTAAGCCAAAAAGTCAGAGTAGAAATTTCAGATTATTTGTATCCCCAAGGGAAGAAGTTTGCTTATCCTGATAGAATTTTTATCGAGGATCAAGTATGAAATTTAAGTGTGTTGGCTTTTCACTTGGATCTGTTGCTTAGGCTACTATCACATCATTTTCACATTTGTCTAGATTTCTAAACTTTTGGAAGAAAACAAGAAGGAATCCTTTGTCAAACCCTTGATAAAAAGGAATAAGCAGTCTTTTTAGGGGCTGAGTTGTAAATAGCATGAATCATACAACTTGCATTCATTTTTTATATTGATTTTTCTAAGGAACTAGCAAAAGATAGGTATGGGGGTGTGATAATAGTCTAATCTATTACCCTAATTGGCTTATTTTAGGGTTAGCTCCTTACTAAAATCATGCATTTAGATTATAAATGTTGCATTTAGACCATGCATGCATATTTTGTGCATTATGTTCAGTCTAGACCTAATTATCTAATTTTAGTCTTTTGTCAATAATGTAGGTTAAGGACTTGGAATAAGCAGGAGCATTGAGTTGAATAGGAAAAGAAGTTGTAATAGAATTAGGAGCTGGTTGAAGACCAAGATTTGATCATGGAAGAAATGAAAATCCAAGTAAAGAAGAAGAGAGAGAGGGACTAGGATAACCTTCCCCTATCCTTAGAACCCTAGGATACCCCTATCCATACCCCTAGTCTACCTATCCTATATCCTATCCTTAGCTTAGGAACCTAATTAGGATCACCCTAACCTATGTAGAAGCTTCCCCAACCCAATTACACATGCACACACATTTAGAGTCGGACCATACCCAGTCTGGACGTTTAATTTGACAAAATCGACTCAAAATACCCTCAGATGCACCCATAGGCCATAACCCTGCTTGGACGTCCAAGAGATTGACTGGACTTCCAATTATGTAGTATAAGACATCTAGGAAGGTATCTGGACGTCCAGAACCCTTCTCTAGCGAACAAAACCACCAATATATGGCTCATCCTCTTGAAATAACCCAGAAAATCATCCAAACATTTAATTCTGTAGTATAAGACATCCAGGGACCTTCTTGGACATCTAGAGGCCTTCTCTAATGCACAAAAACCTCCGCACATGGCTTTATCCTCTTGCAACAACCCAGAAAACCACCGAACATCATTTCAAAACACTGGAACCTATCATTTCCTATTCTATCCTCTCACCTAACTAGGAAATCCTATTTTTAGAAAACCACCAACCTATTCTAGCCTTACTATCTAGATCCTAGGGTCCTTATTTAATCAATCCTAGGATGAAATCTAAGCCATCCAAATTGGTGGTCCTAGGCACTCTAGATCAACCAATAGGAAGACACCTAGATTCTTATAAAAGGACCTAGCCTCCAACCCTTAGAGACCAATTACCCTTAGCATAGATTAGTCTACCATAGTCAATGCCTCTCTCTAAGATCTCTCTTTGATCTTCCTGGTGCCTTGGATCTAAAGCTTTGCCGAGTTTCCTACAAGCTTCCCTCTAGTGGCAACGCTCTTCATCTCTCTCTCTCTCTACTCTTTCTTTAGTTTATTTGCTTTGATTCATAGTTTATGTGTAAAACTTTCTGCAAGTAGAAATAAAGAGTTTGATTCAGTGGATATCTTGTATCTCTTTATATTCTTTCATTAGATTAGATTAGTTAGTACAAAAGGCTTTAAGCATCTCATTTTGCCTCCTTGCGAATGACTCAAGACTTACTATTTTCTAATCTATAAATTTATTTTGCTTCGACGCGATTCACAACTACAACGATAACATAGAAATCTTTTTACGTGTTTTGCGATGAATACAAAGCATTTTCTCAAGGTGTATCTAAGCCAATGAGGGGCCCTCTATTTATAGAGGCCTTAGGAACCCTCAAGAAGGCTTGGGATAAGGCTCCTAGCCATCATAAACAAATCCAAGGTAAATCAAGCCGAAATCAAGGTCATAATGACTTTGACAATAGAATCAGATGTCTAATTTTAGAGTCAAACGTCTAATATAAAGTCTGGTCGTGTAATTTTGTAGGGTATGTTTCCTGGAATTGATCAAATCTAAACAGGGATCTAGTTAAAGGTCTATGAAAGATGTTTAAGATGTCTAGGATTATTTTTAAACGTCTAATTATATGGGACTCAATTCCTAGAATGAGTTGGATCCAGACAGGGATCTAGTGTATATGTGTCAGACGTCTGATTGGACGTCTGATCAAGGGTCTGGACGTCTGAGACTAAAGGTGCTCTATGGGAATTGATTTCCGAAGAAGTCAACGGCCATATGGGTTTGACAAATCAAGATTTGGGTCAAATTTTGTCTAACGTCTCTTTATTAGACATCTGGACGGAGCTACGGATGTCTGAAAGTAATATTAAAATAATCATAAGGTGATATTCGAAGATTTTGCTCCGACAGTCCAATGTTCCTATTTTTGGACATTTGGGAAGAACCTGAGACGTCTTCTAAGACATCTGGACTATGAGAAGATGTCTAAGGACCATTGTCACAGGCATTATTTCTAGCCTAAATATTTAGATGTCTGGCCATAAAGGTTAGATGACTTAAAGTCTAAGATTAGGTGTTTGATGTTCATATTGGAAGTCTGATCAGGCTATCTGATGCATATTTTGATTTTCTAAGTTTACCTAAGTGTCTTGATGGGATGGTGTTCCTAGGACTAAGGTAGTGTACTTTTGGGCTCTTTAACATAAATCAAAAAAAGAGGAAATAACATGTAAGGAAAATACAAAATATATTGTTGATTTCTATCCTATTCTTCTTCTCCATGCTTCTTCAAGCTCTTGCTTCAATCGAAGCTCCATCACTTCTATAAAGCTCCTCCTTTGGATTCCTTCATGTTCCTTGATGCTTTTGTCCAACCATCAAGCTCCTCCATTCCTCCATGATCTTGAGCTTGAGGTCCTCACACTTGCTTTCATTTGCAATAATCCTGAAATCTTAAACTCCAATACAAACGTCAAATAACAAGTGTTTTTTTATCATCAAAACCAACGATCGTGGTGCCTTTGCACCAACAATCTCCCCCTTTTTGATGATGATAAAAACACAAATAATAATCCAAAAATTTATCCCCCTTTTTGACATTATAAAAAATGTTTAATCATTTTTAATAATCTCATCGTATGCTCTCCCTTAAAACATTTTCTTCTAATTTGGGTTAACTCCTTGTTTTTAACATAATAAAAAAAGAATTGCATTTTGATTGCGTAGCAATCATAAGTCCTAATTAACCTAAATAATGTTTGAACCTAGCTTAATTTGTAAATATTGCATTTATATCATGCATATCATACTTTGAATCATTTTATATAGAATAAGATGAGTTTATCAAGCTACTTAATGTTTCTATTGCAATTTGCAGGTAATAAAGTGATCCAGGATGCGAGATAGAGTGGAATAAGGCAATAAAGAAAGAAGACTGATCTAGACAAGAGGAGTGAGGAGGATAGCCTTATCCCTACCTTTAGAAACCCTAGGATATCCTTCCTAAATCCAAAACCACTTCCATTAGGACATCCTAGCCTTGGAACCCAAAACATGGATAGTACTATCAATGTTCTTATCCACCTTATCCCTTTCCTAAACACTTTGGAACCAAAATCTACCTTAGAAAACCCAAAAACCACTCTCCAGCACATTTCTGGATGTCCAGATATTAGGTTGGATGTCTAATTTCTGTAGAAAATCAATCCAGGAAGCCAAAACGCACACTGACATAGAATTAGACATCCAACCTAACTTCCAAACATCCAATTTTGGAGTATAAGACATCTGATCACTTGTCTGGAGGTCTTCTCTGGTTCTTATTTTTGGTGCTAGAAGCCTGAGCTTGCCTCTTTTGACCTAGAAACCCCACAAAACACCTTAAGAAACCTAATTAGAGACCTCCTAAGCCTATCCCACTATCCATACCCTTAGTTATCCTATCCTTAACCCAGTTGAACTAGCCCATACCTAATTAGGTGCAACTACAGTTGGATGGGTTCACCTAAACCCAGTTAGATCCACCCAGGATCTAATTGACTCCTACCTACCCATACAAGTCTAATTAGGCTCAATAAAACCTAATTAGACTCGGCCTAGACCCAATTAGGTTCACTCCTCTCCAATTAGACTCACCTAAGATTAATTAGGTCCACACCTACTTAATCTAGGTTGACCCAACCTAGATTTACCAGAAACCCACAACTTTACTCTACAAAATTTAAACTACACACACACACCTTGCAAAATAGACCTTCCTAATCTACCCTCCTTATTTTTGGTCGTCAATTCTAAGAGCTACCAAAAGTGGTGACTCCTATCTTTGGAAAAACCAACTTGCAACCAAAAGAGTGGCCTTCCTATAAAAGCCAAAAAAAGAGGTGTCACACATATTATTCCATCCACTTCGACTTGCGACCACCATCTCCCTCCTCCTCATCCTCCTCCTCCTCTCCAAGATGTCCTCCATGGATGCCTAGAGAAGGTCCTCCAAGGTGCTCCATGGATGACTAAGTGAAGCTTCAAGGTTCTCTCCTCCAAGGCATCAAGGATAGCTAGAAGAGAAAGGGTCCACCACCCTCTTCTCTCCATTTTCTTCTTGGGCATGTCTTCTTCCTCCTTGGGAGAAGGCACATGCTCTCTCTTCTTCCTTCTTTTTAGATGGCCACAAGGTCCTTCATACGTTGGTTGGCTGTCTTATCTTCTTAGTAGGAGTGTAGATGGGTTTGCAACCCAAGGTCTAGCCTACACCTTCACACAAAAGGCGATGGACCTAGTGGTACATTTTGGTGTGAGGGATTTTCCCTATTTATGTGCTTTCTAGTATAGACTTTATTTGAAATTTGTGATTGTTCTATGCGTGCATAATATTGTGTGGTTGATGCTTTTATGATTGACGCTAGAACTGAATTCTCTTATGTGCATATCTTCATGTTTCTTTGCCTCTTCACCAGTATATATACATGCCACTTAGGTTAGCCACACTGTGCACGGCCACCATGGCCTCACCTAGATGCATGTAGGTTTTAGGGTTTTGCTTAGGTGGTTCTTGCATTCAAGTTTGCTTTCCAAAAATAAAAAACGTAAAAAAAAATTGCAAAAACAAAAAGACCAAAAGATTTAGGTTAGAAAAGTGGATCCAATTCGAATACTCGCATTTTATGCCTCCTAGAGATGAATGATCGGGACTCATGTTATAAAAAAATAAAAGTCAATGTGAGTTTCGTTAAAACAAATATTTTTGATCGGGGGTTTAGTGCAACTATACTACAAATCCAATGTAGTTCAAAACACACATGAAAATCACTTTGTCAAATGGCGCCGTTGCCGGGGAAGCAACGGGTGAGTTTCAGATTTGGATTTGCATTTGCTTAACATTTTTTTTTTGTAGGTCAAGAACGAAGAGGATTCTTACACACTCCAATCCGTGGTGAAGACCACAGGTAATCCTTAGATCCTATTGCATTGTTTCCTTTGGTTTTAGATTTCAAAGAAAAAAAAAGAAAAAAAAAGAAAAAGAAAATATTGTTTCTTAGAAAGGATAGGATCTTAGTTGGATTAGTTAGTTAGTTTCCTTTTTGAAAAGAAAATAAAAGAAGGACAAAAAAATAAAATTCAAATTCAAATTTTCGGAATTGAATTTACAAAAAAATAATCTCTTTGTTTGGTGTATGTTTGGTTTGGAAATTACTTAAAATACACCAACTCTATATTTAGAAACTTGGCTTTAGATTGAGTGTGATTTTCAAAAATTAATTTCAATCAAATTAGGAATCCAAAAATCTTGGGATTTGGCATGGTCTTAGGGTTTCAAACCGCTTTCCAACTCCACCTTTTATGAGGACAAATTCATACTGTACTAATTTTAAAAATTCATATAGTGGACAGGGGTCAGAACAATCCACACATTGATTTTATCTAACTTTAAACATTACTTCTGACCTCTATATAAATTAGATTGTTTTAAAATTGGCGGGACTAGAAATCCACTAAAATCTAGTTTTTGTATAAATTTTCAAGAATTTTTGAATATCTTTTGATACTGTTTCAAATGAATTACTCGCTGGGGGCACAGCTGGCCTGTTGACCCCCTGACACCTAAAAATTCGTAATAAATTGTTTGAAATAGTAAAAAATTTTAAAAAATACTCCCTGGAATCCCAGTTGAAATAGGAATCAATGTATCAAATTTCAAATCATTCTAACACTGATCTAATCTTGTGGAGTGATTTAAATTCTGATCTGGGTTTGCATGTGTTAATTTCATCAAACCCTGATTGTGGTGTTTGGTCAGATAAAAAAAATTCGATTTTCAAAAATTTGTGCAGGATTGTTTGAACATCCTAAAATCAAAAATTTTTTATTGTAGATAGCCGTTCTAATTGACTTTCATTTGGTATCTGTCTCAAGCCCTAATTTTTGATATATTTTTCAAATTAATTCACTTAGT
The DNA here is from genome assembly GCA_037157565.1 of Thalassia testudinum. Classification (NCBI taxonomy): domain Eukaryota; kingdom Viridiplantae; phylum Streptophyta; class Magnoliopsida; order Alismatales; family Hydrocharitaceae; genus Thalassia; species Thalassia testudinum. The sequence continues at coordinate 24,820,844 of JAZHRO010000014.1, forward strand.
AAAGGTGGGTCAGAACTATCCAGAGTGACTGATCAGTAAACTTTGGAGAATTCTTGCTGCCTCTACGCAACTCAAATTAATCTAAAATCAGTGGCATTTGAAAGATTATTAAATCTACTATCTTCGTTAAGATTTTAAAAATTTTGGATACTGTTTGATCAACTCTTTGCCTGCTTGTTTGAGATACTGTCAATCTACCCTGATTGGTCACTAGACACTATTAAGCCTATATAAAATCATGGAAATCATTAGAAATCTGAAAAAAAATATTTTGGTGAACCTTACCTGATGTGTGAATAGTACCCCAAAATTGGGATCATTTTGATACTGTTCGTGCACATTTCAAACTGAACATTGTTGATAGTGGGTGAATTTTCAGAACTAGAAGAAGCATAAACCCTAGGTGTTTCACATTAGGGTTCAATTTTAGAAACCCAAAACAAACTTGTTTGAGCCTGATTTGGGTGTGATTGCATAATAGGTGGGGATTTGCTTTGATTGGTTGTCTACCCCCTCACCTACTTGAATTGAGATTGAGTGCATTTCAACTTAGGCAACCACTTAAGTCTATTTCACTTAGTAGTGGTGCATTAAAACCATTGTTTTCTTTGGTGGGGTTGCACCACTTCTACCTTGTTGGACTTAAAATCATCATCTAGACCTATCTGATAGTAGGGTTTCCACATTAAGGTAGAGCACATTTGCATTCCATACTTAAAGGAAATTCATAAAATAAATTGGGACTTGCAAAACCTGTTGTGTGCTTCACTACAACCTTGTTTGAATTGACGTAAACAAGGAAACCCTAAAAGAAATTAATAGAACCACTTGAACCATAAAAGCCACTACACCAATTAAAGCTTGCATTGTAAATCCTTTGTCTGTGCACTCCACACTAGGGCAACACCCATATAATGCCCAATCACATTCCAAGGGTACTTCAAGCCAAAGCCTAAAACTAAGTAGACGTGCCCTAAGCTGGACTAACTTACTTGGTAATCAAAGTTTAATTGGGTGAAAATCAAGGCCTTGTCTATTTGGATCAACTGGTGATAAGAAAGGTCGATGCGGTAACCGCGTTAACCTCTAGTGGTGTCCTGCCGTGTGGGGTGTCCTAAGGGTCCCACCCTTCTGGCTAGCCAAGTAATTCAAGGGTTGGTTTAACCCAAGTCCATTTGAGGGTGCCAAGTATAGGTCCATTTAGGCTATTTAATTTAGGGCTAGCTTGTTTTCTCGATTTGGGGTTTTCTCTAATTTTAGGCCCTTGCTTTTTTTCACCATCCCTGTGTAGCTGATTGTGTCTTCATGAGGAAGACCTTCTCTTCTCTCTATTCTCTTCTTTTCTCAAATATCCATGAACCCATATCATCCTTCTGACCCTTAGGGTCTTCCATCTCCCAACCCAACCATGATTTCAACTCGTCCTGGTTGGGAGACTCATCCTCAGCAGTTGGGATATGATTATTCTCATTCTCCTTATCCCCCAGCTTATTTAGAACCTAATCCTCATGAATCCTACCCTTATCTAGATTAGAACCAAGTGAAGGCCATAGTTGCTGAATTCCAAGAGTATAATAGGAATTATACAGATTAATGTGCCAAGCTCCTGGAGGAAATTAGACAATTCCAAGCACAATCTCAATCTTATCACTCCTCCCAGGAACAAGAGACTTGGAATACCCGGCCTAGTGGATTAGGTGACCCATTTTTGGATCTACTAGCTACTCTATTGACTCTTGCTACCCTAGGGAGGCATCCTGGACCCAGCCAACCCATTAGGCACCTTTGGACCTACTTCATGATTTGGCTAGATCATTTGGGGAATGCACCATTTCTAATACCCTTGTACTTGATGATATATCAGTTAAGAATTGGAACAATGGATCACAAGTACAGGATGACACATCAGGTTCTGAATCAACTCCCTCTATAGTTAGCCCCACTCAGGGTGAGACACACTTTGATTCATATCCTGATTCATATAACTTAGAGTGGGGAGATAATCCTGATCTTTCATGGCCTCCACAGAAAAAAAATCGAACTCAAGATCAATCTAGGCCAACCCAGTACTCCACTCAATCCACTTTAGGGCAACCATCTAGTCCAACCCAACCCACAACCACCCTTGAGGATATCATGAACCTTTTGTTGGACTTTGATAAGAAAAATAAAGAAAGGCTGACTAATTTGGAAAATCAAGTGAAATCTCAAGGGGATCAAATCAAGAGACTTTAAGAATCATTCTATCACCATATGCACACTTCTCTTCAATCTTATTCTCTACCTATTCTTTTGACCCCTCCTCCAATTTATCATATGTGCCATTATGCAAGTGCCAATTCTTTGGCCTCTAAAAGAAAGAGGAAAGCTAAGAGCCCACCCAAATGATCTGATTCGGGAACCAAAAATCTTAAGACCAAACCTGCATCCAGCTTTGCCTTAGACTCTAGAGAAAAAAAGAAGAAAAAGGCTCCTGAAGTTGATTTGACCTATTTACCCTTTCCTAGGGCCTTAAAAAAAGAGCCACAAGAAAAGAGAAAGACTTGCACACCTAAAGAGGTGGTTCTATCTGCTAACATAAGTGCATTTATTTCTAGCACTCTACCACCCAAAAAGACCGACCCTGGAAAACCATTCATATCTTGTGCCATCAAGGGATTCACCTTTAATAGAGCCCTTGTGGATCTAGGGTCTTCCATCAACTTGATTCTTATCGCTCCTTTTGACCGCACTAGACTTGGAGATCTGCACTACACAACTGTAACCATTAAAATGGCAGATGGCTCCATCAACACACCTAAGGGGGTAGTTCATGATGTGATAATTAAGGTGCAAGGTCTTAGCTTTCCGGTTGATTTTATTGTTTTGGACATGGATATACCAGGGAAGCTAAGTGATTCACCCATTATTCTAGGTCACCCTTTCTTGGCTACGGCTAATGCACAAATTGACTATTACTCAAGATGTATGGAACTGAGTAGTGGCAATGAGAAGATTCACTTTGATATTTATGTAGCCGCTAAGAAAACAAAGTCAGGGTATTTTTTGGATGATACGGAAAGTGATTCGAAGGGTAATTTGGAAGAAACCATGGCAATTGACACCTAGGTAGGACCACATGACTTGAATCAAGAATCCACTAAATTACAAGAGTCACCTTCAATACAGTATCAAATCTTTGATAGCATAGTTGACTATCTTAATCGACCTAGCCCAATTCAAATTGCTGCCCCTTGCAATGAATCCTAGATTACTCAATTGATCAAAATGGTTCATGAAATAAAAGAAGCTAGTGCGAGAGAATATGATGATATAAGAAAATAGCTTCATAGAATCCAGGGTGAGCAACAAAAATCAGAAACATTTGAATTTGGGTTGGGTGTGCCACAACATATTTTTGATTCTGAGGTTGTCATTGTGGATTCTGTAGATCATAAACCCAAGGTGGAGGATATTGATGCCCTTATTGAAGTTGAGGAAGGAGATTCATTTGAGGATCATGATCTTGATTTAGGGCCTGAATATCAATCATTTCATTTCGAGGAACCAAGTATTAATGGGCCTGAATATGATTTTGTTGTATTTGAGGATACCTATGGAGACATTGATGAATTGATTCAGATGATCACATACACTAAACAACAAAATCAAAAAGACCTTAACGACTGATCAATCAATGATTCAACCCATTCTACTTTCATGGAGGGACTCACTACCGAATCTAATGCCCAATTTCATCTAAGTGAGAAGGAGAAAATATCCCCTTATGAAAGGATATTCAAGAGATTGAAATTCTATTGGGGATTACATATGATGAGTTATAAGAGGAAGCTAAAAGGTTCGCTGAATCATGTGATAATTGAGAATTGGAATTGAATTATTTGGAAAAAGAAAAGGAAGATACTTAGGAAGAAACATCTTCGGGAGAGACAGAGATTGATCACTGGACCTTGATTTCCAGATCTGATCGCACCACTTGGGTCATGCCTTCCATTCATCACCATTATCAGGACCCATATGATTTTACCCCACACGACTTCACTCATACCCTAACCACCCACATTCTCCATCACCTCTTCGGGATGCCTTCATCTTCATTTCTTCCAGGCACCCTGATAAACACGCATGAATTCATGATAAGATGCTTATTTATGATAGGCCTAGCATTGCATTTCATAGTATAAATATTACATAACATTCATTGCATTACATTTAAGATAGTTTGTGTATTCTATATATTAATTCCAATATTTTATGTGACTAGGAGGCAGTGCGACATCTTTACGAGCTTTGTATGAAGAATCCCACCATACGGATGGATTCGGAGTGACAATCGCAGTCCATCAGCGCAAAAATCACTCCAATTAGAGCTCCGTAGCACCCTCTACAAGAAGAGGATGGATGACCCAGATGGTGCCACGTGGAGCCATCCAAACAACCCTAAATGAGCTGCAGCCTCCTCAGTCTCACCGCAAGGAATGATCCCAGCCATTGGATCTTAATCCAACGGATGAGAAATGCCCAACCTTGGCCTCCTTCAAAGCTCTACAAGGAAGATCCATGACTGTTGTATCTTCATCCAATGGTCAATGTTGCAGCTACACCAACACCTTTGTGCGACCAACCAGTGCTTATGGCCAAGTGGTAGTGTGCCCACTCCGAAAAGGAAGGACGTGAGTTCGAGCTGCGATTCACTGCACCGCCTCAGCGCCAGAAGAAATTGGACCACTCGATCTTGATCGAGCGGTTGAGGTAAGTCACGCAATCAGATGCTGCCTACTAATGTGCAAACGCACTCCAGATCAGATGTGCCTCATTCAGGGTGCTCATTTAAGTCATCCACACTCACTCTTCGCCATCTAATCGTGGAGAGGCACGATGTGCATGATCTTTAGATTTCACGAGGGTGCGATCCACGCACGCTCCTCAGCTGTGCAATCAAGATTGGATAGTGGAGATGCATCCTTACCAGCGAGCACGAGATTTAAATGACAGCGAGCGTGCATGATCTCCTTGCGATCCTTGCCATTTGCTCGCGATCCAACGGCTGATGCTCTCACCGCATTGTGCCAGCTGCAGCGACTCCCCCTCACACTGGTGGAGGCGAGTGAAGGCTCTAGCAACAAACCCAACGGGTCTTCAGCAATGCTTTAAATGTCGTTGAAGACTTGTGGTGCAAAACACATCCCTTCCACCACTATATAAACCCCATGACCCTTTCCCTTCCAAGCCATCTCTACCTTTGCTATTCCTACCTATTCTAGAGCTCTAAAAGCCCATCAAAGCTCCCAAGAGCTCATTCCCAAGCTCCAAAGGTCCCCTACTAATGTAATGTCCCCTTGCTCCACCAAACATTCCTCTCCCCTCTCACCACCTTCATTAGGAGCCTTGGAGGCATCCTTCCACCTCCATTTCGGTAGAAGATCACCTCCACCTCCTTATCCTTGTTCTGAGCCTTGGTGAAGCATTCCTCTACTCGGCATCCTTTTGCATCTTACCCCATCATCCAGCTTCTCACCTCCTCCATCCAAGCTGCTTCCAAGCACTGTCGTCTCGCCAAGAAGCCATTTTGGGAGATTCCTTCTCACCCCTATCTCTTTCTTTATTTTCCACTTGTTGTAATATGCATTTAAACATCATTTTGATATATCCAATTTGTTTTCTTCTATATTGTGAGCTACCCTATTTGTTTCTTTACCACAAAAACACAAAAAATATCAAAGCCCTAAAAATACCAAAAAGAAACAACATGAAACCTGGATTTCAACGAAAACAAATGTTGCCTCTCTGTGTTCGACCTAGGACTCCTTTGAAGTTTTGGTAAAATTGTATTTGATAACATGTTTTGTGACTATAGTGACGGGTTTCTCCTAACCCCAACTTTTCATTCGCTGAAACACGTTGATCATTTTGGCATCGTTGCCAGGGAGGCAACAGAATTTGCTTTCTTATTTTTCATGTTTCTTTGCATTTACCTATTACTAACCCCACTTGCCTTTGATTTATTGTCTTGCAGGTACCCTAGCAAGGAGATCAAAGTATGGTAGATCAGAGTAAAGTGCGGGTACAGTGGTTTGTGTTGGTGCTAGAGCACCACGATCGGTTGTTTTGATGATAACAAAATACGTGTCATTTAACATTTGCACTTGGAGTATTAGATTTCAGGTCAATTGCAAATGGAGACGTGATTAGACGGAGTTCGAGCTCGCATCCCAGACGGATTGGAGGAGCTTGATGGAGAACAGAGGAGATTCGTGAGGAGCGATAGATTGAAGATGGAAGGACAAGAAGAATATGATAGAATTCTATTTATTTCTGTCATGTACTTTTGTCTTTATTTCCTTGCTCTTTTTGTTCCTTAGAACATCATGTTAAAGAGCCTCAAAGTACCCTAACAGTAGTCCTAGGAACACCGGCACAACCCTAGGATACTTAGGTTTTCTGTAGAGAACTTAGAAAACCAATATAGGGTTCAAACAGCTTTTTCAGATGTCTAATTCCAAAATCAGACGTCTGATAATATGTTTTAAGACGTCTGACTGTTGATTCAGGCGTCTGATAACATTTAGGCTGGACTTAGTTAGCTCTGTCTGATGAAATCAGACGTCCAGACCTTAGTCTAGACGTCTTAGAAGACGTCTAATGTTTTTGCTAGACGTCCAATTAGTGGACCGTTGGCTGCCTTAACAAACACTGAAGAATATGACCGTTAGAGCCTTATCAGATGTCCTTAAACCTTTCCAGACGTCTGATAAATGACCGTTTTGCCTCAGCTGACCCGAAAATCTCTTCTCAGAGATTTTCTAGCCATTGCACTCTCTTGGAAATCCATTCCCGCAGAAAAGTAGGTTTCCAGACGTCCAGATATAGTACCAGACGTCCTATATGTCGTCTGATGGACTTGCACTAGAACACTGTTTAGATCTGATTCAAGTCAGGAAGAAACTCGCCTAAAATCAGATGTCTGACTTTGTTCCCAGACGTCTTAAACTGATCTTCCAGATGTCTGATGCCAGGATCAGACATCTGATAACCCTGTCAGTGCAATGATTGTTCCTGATTTCGGCCTGATTCTCTTGGGCTTTGCACCCAACGGCTATCGAAGCTTTCCAAAGCCTTCCAAAGCCTTCCTAAGGCCTCTATAAATAGAGAAGAACCTCTTGCACACCTAGACACACCCAAGAAACATACTTTCTACTCTTTTGTGTCCAAGAAAAGCTCTTGCTCTCCAAGCTCAAGTTCTTCATCTTGAGAGCATCAAGCCTTTGCGCACCTGCTTTCCCGCCGTAGTTCACGAGAGCGACGTTACGCCGTCGTGTAGCTCACACATCCGCGTCATCGATGCACTCCTTGCAAAGGGAAGCATCTTAATTCCTATAGAAGCTTAGGCTAAAAATTACTTTGTTGGCTCTATAGGATTGTTGTTATTTATCCTTGTTCTTTGGTTGGGTATTCTCTTTGCGAATTCCCGTCTCCTTTGTGGGACAAAATCCTTCTCGTGAAGAGAAGGGGTTTGAGGTACGCTACCCTCGTATAAAGTAGCATGGTTGTAATTGAGGTTGAATCACCCACGTTTAAGTGATTCGTTTAGTGGATTTGATCAACTTGGTTGATCGAAAAATCCTAACTCGAGAGGGTTAGGTGGTGGTTTTCACACGGTTTGGGTTTCCACCTAAAAATAATTGTGTACTTTGTGGGATTGAATTTTTTGTGAGATTGTTTATTTTCAATTCTGCAATTTATTATGTCCCCCCTCCTAGTAGGGAATCTAAAATTGGTATCAGAGCAAGTTTTGCGTTATCGGTGTTACACACCGGCGAAGATCTTATGGAGGGGAGCATGTCCGCGAGCAGGATTTTCGAGGGGCAGTCCACCGTCCGACCACCCTACTTTGACGGGAACAACTATAGCTACTGGACGCTACAGATGAAGACATGGCTTCAAGCCACCGACTTTACAATATGGGACCGTTGCGAGACCCCGTTCGACATCCCAGAAAGACCCGTCGCAGGCTACTCACAGAAGTAGATTCGAGAACTCTCACTCAACGTGAAAGCTTTGAACACATTGTACTGCGCGCTCAGCCCGGAGGAGTTCAATAGAATCTCGCAATGCGCCACTGTATACGAGATTTGGCACACACTCGAGGTAACTCATGAAGGTACCTCTAAGGTAAAAACTTCTAAACTCAATTTACTTTCACAAGAGTTTGAGGCTTTTTCCATGAAATCTAACGAAACTTTAAGCGAGATGAACACTAGGTTTACTCTCATAGTAAACAATTTGAAAGCTTTAGGGAAGACTTTCATCAAGGGGGAGCTTCAAGGGAAGCTTCTTCGTTCCCTCGGATCAGAGTGGGAACAGAAAGTCACCGCCATCGAGGAGGCAAACGAAGTGGAGGAGCTCAACATGGAAGATCTCCTAGGCAATCTGATGGCCTACGAGACAAAGTTGAAGCAGAAGAAGAAGGATACACCGGAGCCAAAATCGAAGAAGACTCTCACCTTCAAAGCTGCGTTGGATAGCGAGGTAAGTTCCGATGATGAAGACTATAAAATTTTACTTAAAAAGTTTTCCAAGTTGTGTAGGTAATCAAAGAAGAAGGAGAAGAAGGAGACCCCTAGACGTTGCTACCTCTGCAACGAGAAAGGGCATCTGTGACCAGAGTGCCCTCTTCTCAAAAAGGAGAAGAAGAAGGAAAAGGAGAAGAAATCTAAGAAGAAGGCATTCCAAGCCACTTGGGATGATTCGAGCTCGGAGGAAGAAGAAGAAGAAAAGTCTATAGAAGAAGAAAGCGCTTGCTTTGGTTTCATGGCTAGAGGAAGTGATAGCGACAGCGAAAGTGGAAGCAACTCAGACAACGAGGTAAATTTCGATTTACAAGATGCTTTTAATAAGCTTTTTGAAGTTAGTAAAACACTTAAAATAGAAAAAAAAAACATTAAAAAGAACCTTAGTTTTCTTAAAAATGAAAATGATAGGTTAGAAAAATAACTTAAGGACATAGAAACTAGTCCTAAGGATAATAACATGTTATTAGAAAACAAAAATTTAATCAATGAAAATACTAAATTGATTGAAGAAAATGATAGTTTAAAGTTAGAAATCTCTGATTTAAAGTCTAAGATGCATACTATTAAAAAAGAAATCGCATGTCATAGGGAAAACTCTAACAAATTAATCAACAAAGTAGATAATTTTTATAGCCCTAAGGTTGAGAAAGGATCTCCGTCAAAGAGACCCGCTAACAGATCCAGATCCAAGCTCACTTGGATACCAAAGAAAGAATTGGAATCTTATTTTGTAGGTTTCAGGGATAACTACAACACGAAGGACTGGACCTACAAGCTCAAGGCTAGGCAACTCGAGTTGGGAGAACCAAGGAGTAGACCAAGGAGGAGAACAAGAAGACCGACGAGACGGTGAACAAACAATGGACCCGCCACACGTTGACCACCAGACTGGAGATCGGCGCCAATGCCCGGGCCTCCAAGCTACGGATGGGAGCCCCATCCGATGTGGCATCCACCACCACCATTTGGGCCATTTTATTGGCCATGGTAGGTGAGGTAAAAATTCTTTACCCTATCTTTTTATTAGCATTTAGATAGGGGGAGTTAAAAAAAAATTATGAGCTAATTGTCAATTTTTAAAGGGGAGTTGCAAGTTAGCTAAATTTCCTTTAGTAAGGGGGAGAAAAATAATAGCTATCTTGTTGTTACAAAAAGGGGGAGGACATTACTTTTAAAAGAAATTCATAGAAGAGCATGTTTTAAGGGGGAGTTATAGGGAATTTAAAATCAATCAAACCTTTTTGATAATGTCAAAAAGGGGGAGGATTTTTTGCATTATTATTTATCATTTTGTCAACATCAAAAAGGGGGAGATTGTTGGTGCTAGAGTACCGCGATCGGTTGTTTTGATGATAACAAAACACGTATCATTTAACATTTGCACATGGAGTATTAGATTTCAGGTCAATTGCAAATGGAGACGTGATTAGACGGAGGTCGAGCTTGCATCCAGGACGGATTGGAGGAGCTTGATGGAGAACAGAGGAGATTCGTGAGGAGCGATAGATTGAAGATCGAAGGATAAGAAGAATAGGATAGAATTCTGTTTATTTCTTTCATGTACTTTTGTCTTTATTTCCTTGCTCTTTTGTTCCTTAGAACATCATGTTAAAGAGCCTCAAACTACCATAACAGTAGTCCTAGGAACACCGGCACAACCCTAGGATACTTAGGTTTTCTGTAGAGAACTTAGAAAATCAATATAGGGTTCAAACAGCTTTTTCAGATGTCTAATTCCAAAATCAGACGTCTGATAATATGTTTTAAGACGTCTGACTGTTGATTCAGACGTCTGATAACATTTAGGCTGGACTTAGTTAGCTTTGTCTGATGAAATCAGACGTCCAGACCTTAGTCCAGACGTCTTAGAAGACATCTTATGTTTTTGCCAGATGTCCAATTAGTGGACCGTTGGCTGCCTTAACAAACACTGAAGAATATGACCGTTAGAGCCTTATCAGATGTCCTTAAGCCTTTCCAGACGTCTGATAAATGACCATTTTGCCTCGGTTGACCCGAAAATCTCTTCTCAGAGATTTTCTAGTCATTGCACTCACTTGGAAATCCATTCCCGCAGAAAAGTAGGTTTCCAGACGTCCTATATGTCGTCTGATGGACTTGCACTAGAACCCTGTTTAGATCTGATTCAAGTCAGGAAGAAACCCGCCTAAAATCAGACATCTGACTTTGTTCCCAGACGTCTTAAACTGATCTTCCAGACGTCTGATGCCAGGATTAGACATCTAATAACCCAGTCAGTGCAATGATTGTTCCTGATTTCGGCCTGATTCTCTTGGGCTTTGCACCCAACGGCTATCGAAGCTTTCCAAAGCCTTCCAAAGCCTTCCTAAGGCCTCTATAAATAGAGAAGAACCTCTTGCACACCTAGACACACCCAAGCAACATACTTTCTACTCTTTTGTGTCCAAGAAAAGCTCTTGCTCTCCAAGCTCAAGTTCTTCATCTTGAGAGCATCAAGCCTTTGCGCACCCGCTCTCCCACCGTAGTTCACGAGAGCGACGTTACGCCGTCGTGTAGCTCACACATCCACGTCATCGACGCACTCCTTGCAATGGGAAGCATCTTAATTCCTATAGAAGCTTAGGTTAAAAATTACTTTGTTGGCTCTATAGGATTGTTGTTATTTATCTTTGTTCTTTGGTTGGGTATTCGCTTTGCGAATTCCCGTCTCCTTCGTGGGACAAAATCCTTCTCTTGAAGAGAAGGGGTTTGAGGTACGCTACCCTCGTATAAAGTAGCGTGGTTGTAATTGAGGTTGAATCACCCTCGTTTAAGTGATTCGTTTAGTGGATTTGATCAACTTGGTTGATCGGAAAATCCTAACTCGCGAGGGTTAGGTGGTGGTTTTCACCCGGTTTGGGTTTCCACCAAAAAATAATTGTGTACTTTGTGTGATTGAATTTTTTGTGAGATTATTTATTTTCAATTCTGCAATTTATTACGTCCCCCCTCCTAGTAGGCAATCCACAGTTTATAAGTGCCCCCACATTCCCCCCCACTAGTTTCACTTTTGCCACATTAGTAACCAAGAGCTAATCTACCTAGGTGTTTGCATAAACCCTAGGATAGAATTTGTTTGTCTTGTTTGCCACCTACACTCACCTCACCCCTGCATATTAAAAAAACAAAAACAAAAATAAATCTTCCAATTGTGGGATAAATCAACATATAAACTACATACACCTACATTTGAGGCAGATAACCTTTTGTGATTTTATCTACTCAATCGGGATTCTGACCTGTGGAACTGGTACACATATAAATCAACACATAATGGAGTAGAAATTAGACTAGGTTAATCACCTTTTGTGTGCCTTAACCTGTGGTGCATCTAGGCTAGTTGATTGAATTGTTTGGGCCACACCACCTAATCTAAAAGAAATACATCCTGTAGTTGCCCCGTAGAATTCAATAGTTAGGTCAAGCCAAGCATTCCATACTTTCTTGGTCTATAAAGGAAAATACTTCAACACATGCTTTCAAACTTGGATTGTCTCTCAAACATTTGGTTGAATATGCCTAATACTTGAATCCTAAAAGCTACTAAGCAAGATTTGAATACTAAAACTCACTTCATCCTCAATAATCTTGCTTGAAAACTTTTTGGTTGCGCACATACACACATTCTGAAATGAATCATTAAGGGCACAACCCATTAAGGGCCCATCACATTCCAGAAGCACTAATATCCCAAGCCTAACTAAAATTGATTAGACGTTGGCCTTAAAGATTGATTCGCTCTTTAGGGCCCAGATTGAGATTGTTCTCGTTTAACTTGGTTATACTAGTCAATCTAATGTGTAGCTAGGGGAGTAGCATCAAACGACAGCGGTTGGGGGTATCAAAGGAATTGGAGGCACAAGCCAAAGGAAGAACCTTCTCCCTAGCCCCTCCTAACTGGTTGAATTGACCAGATAAAAGTAGAGTAAATTGTTTATAATCTTAAGATGGATTTTGAGAGTCTGTAGATCTTTAGGTTACCCAACCTAATGATAGGCTTGCATTTTTGTGCTGCAGGGTTCCATCTTTTCCCCATCCTTCTAACTTCCTTCCAGTGTATGCTTGGAAGGAGGTCATTGAACCCTCATTTGGAAGGACCTTTAGACCATTCTCGAAGGCAGAGGTTGAGTTATAGCCAAGCAGATCCCATGGCTGATCAACAACCACCTCCCCCGCCCTCGAACCAATAGGAGCTGATTCAGAGGAAGTTGGAAGAATTGCAGCAGATGCAGTAATGGTTCCAACGAATGAATGGTCAGGGCGCTCGGCCCTTGAAGGATTTCTATGATTCTTCAAACTATGGGGAACGCTCCGGCATCATGATTCCTGCCAGAGATGTAGAAATCAAGTCCCAAGTCTTAAGTTTGATTAAGCATTTCCATGGGCTTGGCTCGAAGGACTCATTCCAGCACTTGGAGGATTTGACCACTTTGGTTTAGACCACCAAAGCTAGGAATGTGAACGAAGAGCAGATGATCATGAGGGTCTTTCCCCACTCTCTCAGGGATAAGGCTGCACATTGGTACTGGACCATTGGAAGGCCGATAGAAACATGGGCTGCTCTTAAGTTGGCTTTCCTGAAGAAATTCTTCCTAATTGGACGGACCACTGGCTTGCGACGGGTGATTACCACTTTCGCCCAATGGCCGGGGGAACTGTTTCATGGTGCCTGGGAGTGATTCCAGGATCTTTTGAGGAAGTGTCCACACCACGAGGTGCTAAAATGGCAACTCGTGCAGATATTCTATCATGGGTTGGTCAAACAACTCCGTAATCACATGAACGCCTCCTGCGGAGGTAATTTCCTCAACAGGAATGCAGATAGCACATACGACCTGTTTGAGGAAATGAGTGAGAATTCAATAAATCATTCCTCCATGGATACCTTCAATCGGTCCCAACAACCCAGGTCAAATGCTAATGAGATCCAGAATTCTCATTCATTTGACATGGAATTGGTTTGCAACAAACTAGATAAGGTGGACTTGGTTGCGAAAAGGATGGAAGAGTGGATGGATGGAAACTCAAGAAACACTTCTACACCCACTCAATCCCAAAATACTGGGATTCCATTCTTCATGAGCTTCCACAGGGTAGGAGTTCGTGAACCAACTCGAATGGCTCAACCTATGAGCCATGATTTCTCGGAACCTTATGGGTTCCTAACTGGGGCCTTTGATCCCAGTTTTTCTGATCCTTCTTTCTCTCCATCCTCGCCCTATGAGGATGTATATGCGATACAGGAGAATGCTAGGTCCAACCCGTTTTCCAACACTTATAACTTGGGTTGGAGGAACCACCCTAACTTATCTAGGAAAAGTAAGGGGCAACAGACCCAAACACGACCCAGCAACTATGCATCTCAAAGACCTATGGGTCAGGGTCAAGTATACACCCAGTTGCCCCCGAGATCGGTTACTCAGCCACCTTGGAATGTTCAACAATCTACAGGGTAGGCTGATTTAAACTAGCAGATGGTAGAAATGCAAGGGTTCATGCTTTAGCTTATGCAGCAAATGAAGACATCATTGGACAACTTGCAATCCAGGTTTATTACTAACACCCGACAACCTGGATCTCTACCACCCCAACCCGTACCCAACCAGCGCAATGTGCAAAGTCAGGGCAATAGAGCCCAAGGGTATGGAAGTCAAAGGGACCCACATGCACATGCTCAGATGGTTGAGTAGGGTCCCTCCTCTTCTTTTGCTCCTAGATATTTGACCAATCAAGGCCCTCAAATCTTTCCTAACCTGCCTCAAGACCTGAACCCGTACACCTCTACAAACTCTGTCACCTTGAGGAGCGGGAAGTTGACCCAGGACCTCGAATTACCTTCTAGAAACCTAGACCATGGGGAGCCTAAGGGAGAGAAGGAGGAGATTGAAGAAGACAACAAGGCCCAGGGACCTGAAATTGAGGACACCACCCACATCCCATTCTCAGAAGCCTTATTGAAAACTAGGAAGAAGAAAACCCTAGATAGCAATGAGGAGCTTCTGAATTTATTCAAGAGTGTAGAGATCAATATCTCGCTCCTCGATGCTATTAAGCACATCCCGACTTATGTTGAATTCCTGAAAGATCTATGTACCTAAAAGCATAAGCTAAAAGAACCCACCCGAGGAAGGTGATTCTCTCTGAGCAAGCGAGTTCTGGTATCCTGCACTACCTTCCTCAGAAGAAGAGAGATCCAGGTGCCCCCTTGATTTCATGCATCATTGGAGATTACACTTTTGATATGGCACTATTGGATCTAGGCGCATCCATCAACCTAATCCTAACCTCTCTTTATGAAAGGTTTGGGTTGGGGGAACTTAGGCCAACTTCGGTACCGCTACAGTTAGCGGACCGTTCAGTCACCACATTGAAACGTGTTATTGAGGATGTTATTGTCAAGGTCAAGGACTTCTACTTTCCCATAGATTTCCTGGTCCTTGACATGGATGTACTTGAAGACTTGAGGAACATGCCCATCATTCAGGAGCATCTGTTCCTAGCTACCGCCAAGGCCAACATAAATTCTGAGAGCGGTAGTATGGAGATCACCTTTGGGGATAATAAGTTGACTCTTGATATTTTCAAGGCGATAAAAGGATTTGAGGATTGTGGATTCATTGAGGAGCTCAAGGATCATGATTTTAATTTTTTTTTTTGAAACAAAAAGGAAAGTTATCGTCTTATGATAATTTATTATAAAAAGTTAAGAGGATTTACAGTTCAGATCCCCACGTATGTATAACAGACCATCACTCCTTTACAATTTGCTTATAGCAAACCGGTCTCTCCTGAAAAAGCCTCTCATTTCTTGCCCTCCATAGACACCAGAGAGTTGCAGCCATGCGCATATGCGGCCTCTCCATCACAACAAAATTATGCCAAATGGAGTCGCATGAAGGGAGTGGCTCCTGGTAGGTCCTCCTCCAAACTGCATCAGTAATCAGGCAAGACGAGAAAATGTGGCTAAGGTTATCAGTGTGCATCCCACATAGGTGGCATTCATGAAGAGCAACCCCCATTCTTTTGTGTTGTAGATCACCTGTTGAAAGAGTGATCTTCATTTTCGTTGAAAACTTTAACATAAAATGAGGTGTCATTGTATTTAATTGGGTGGTAGAAAATCTCTTTTCAAAACATTTTAATTTTCAGAATCTAACTACGAATAGTTAAGTCATCTCCACAGGGAGGAATTAGCCTATTTAAACTAGTGAATAGTATCTTGTTTATTCGGGAAACTCAATGGGTGTGCATGCTAATTCGTGCGACTCTTTTTCTCACATAACTGCTCGTTTCAACTAATTAATCAAGAATGTAGGTGTTTAGATGCAAAATCACCACCATATAACATCTTGTTAACAGGTGATCTTGGCACAGGAAAACACCGTAAATATTAATCCCTAATAGAATGTAGCTTGTTTACTATAATCAGTATGACATGCTCGATCTCATTCAGTAGAGACATTCCACCCCAAATAATTTCAACTGAATAAAAGGGTATCTATGCAAATTCACATCAATAAATTTATTCAGTAAATAAGTGAATAGTATACTAGTAATGGCAAAAGTGGTCATTTTCAATTGGAGGAGAAACAGAGGATTTCTCCTCTCTCCTCCTCATGTGAAGGAGCAGGCACGGCTGGCTGCAAGAGTCGTCGGAGGAGCTGGGTCAGAGGAGCGGAACACTCCGGTGGTGGTGCGGCGGCGAGTGGTCACTGGAGGTCACCGACGGATGAGGAAGATGACATCAGTGATGGGTCCTAAGGAGGCTGTGCGTGGGTGTCGGCTGGTGGCGTGAAGTGGAGGGGAGCTACAGGGGAACGAGGGTGTCTCAACAGTGGTGTCGGCGATGAGAACGGAGACCGGAGACCGGAGGGGGCTGCATGGCATGGGGCAGGCCGATGGCTGATGGGTTATTTAGGTGGAGTTGTAGGCGACCTATTGGGAGGAAGAAGACGAAGATGGCTGCTAGCGGCTCGTGCATGCATGCGCACACAAGGAGCGTGGGCATGCTAGCTGGAGCGCGGGCATGCTGGCTAGAGTGCGGGCGAGCGACTGGCTGCGTAGGGTGGCTGCACATGTGCGGCTGTGGCTGCCTTGGGTTCGTCCTACTGGTGGAGAAGAAGAAGATGTGCAAGAAGGCTAGGCGATGGCGCGCGGGCGTGCACACAGTGCGCGCGGGGCTGGTTGTGCACGCCTTAGGCTGCGCATGCACGCTGCTAGAGAGTGGGGTTTGCTGTGTGCGCACGTAGGTTGGAGATGGTGTAGCGCGTGGTGAGGGCGGTGAGAGGCTGGAGGTGCGCAGAGACCACGGTGCTCGCTGAAGTCCACGGTGCACACCTCCTTCACAGTGGTGGAGATGGAGGATAGTTCCCTGCTAGGGGGAAGGCGGATGAGGAATATCTTCTCCTTGGTGGATGCGGCTTCTTTTTAAACAAGAATCTCCTTTTCCTTCGGCCGCAAGTATCTCCAACTACTCGCGAAGATCGTGAGTGGTTGGAATAGTAGATAAGCACGACAGTTTCTTCTTCAGATGTTTAACTAGAGCATCAGACGTCTTAAAAAGAATGTAATGCCGTGAATATGTGGTAGCAGTTCCAGACGTCCAATCCAAGTCCAAGATGTCTTATAGAAGCGAAAATGAGCGCCTGATTCTTGTACCTAACCTGCATTCATCAAATAAATTATATTATCATAACATATGTTATTAAATGTAAAATTGAAGCATAAAATTAAATGCAGGCCAAGGTAAATTGCCATATAGCTCCTAATTAATTAACAACTAAGAACAAATAATTAAATAGTACTTATGCTAAATAATAGTCCACAAGAGTGGACTTATCACCTGTTATCAAGCCCTCCCTCCTACACAACCAAAGAAAAATTTGCACTTTGAGGGGAATCTTCAAGAGCCATATTTTTTTGTCAATGTGATCATAGCCCACACCTCTGTCACCCTCCATAATCTTTCTATATCCACATGCACTATATATATTCCATCCCATACATAATTATCATCCACTCCAAGCCTAGGTTTAAAGCTTTCCAAGTCTGAAATCAGGTTCCTTCTTTCCTCCCATAGTTGGGTGCCCATTCTGGTGGATTCATCTTCACTCAAATGCTAGCAGTTCCTGCTATCAAACCAGAAGTAGCTGATAGTGCCATCTTTGTCTCTGGCTACAGCAAAGGCCCTTGGGTAAGCTTCCTTCAGAGTACCCAGCAGGGACCAGGCTTCACTCCAGAAGTTGAAGGTTCTACCATCTCCTAGAGTCGGCTGCAGCAAGTGCCAGTTGTCTATCAGAGCTCTAACCACAGAATTCCAAAAGGGTGAAGGTCTGTTGGGATGCAATCTCTTTAAAGCATTGTTGGATGGACCATATCTATCCTTAATCAGTTCAGTCCATGGTTTCACCTCCCCTTGCAGAAACTTGATGGTCCATTTGAGTGACAAAGCCTCATTGAACTCTTTCAGGGATTTGATTCCCAAACCCCCATTTTCCTTTGGCTGACAGAGCTGTTCCCATTTCATTGGCTGCAGAAATTTGCCTTCATGCTTGGGGTCTCTCCAAAAGAACCTCTTCCTTAGTATGTCCAAGCGCTTCCACATAGATTTTGGAGCCTTGAAGATAGAGAAATAGAAGATAGGGATGGAAGTAATCACTGAATTAAGCAAGATGAGTCTGCCACCCTTGGAAAGAAATCTGCTATTCCATCTAGCCAGCTTCATTGAGATTTTGTCAAATAGGCAGTTCCAGTCTCTTTTCTTCATTCTTGAACATCTCAGGGGCAATCCTACGTATCTGATGGGAAGGCAGATGTGAGGGGTCCCTAAAGAAGCAAAGATATCTTCTTGCTCAGCCTTAGCTAATCCAAAGCACACTAGATTGGATTTCTCTCTGTTCAGCTTGAGACCTGAGATGTCCCCAAATATGTTAACCATATGGCCAAGTACACGGGCTTCATCAATGGATCCTTCCATAAAAAAATCGTATCATCCGCATATTGAAATATAGGGGCTATTGCACTCCTGTTATAGAGGGAGTATCCTCTAATAATACCTGCTTCAGCAAGTTTGCAAGTATACCGTGCCAAATTATCAACTACAAGGTTAAAAGTCAAGGGTGCCAAAGGACAACCTTGCCTCACCCCACAATGAGGTTGTATCCAAGCTCCACAGGGCTTCCCATTAATCAAGGGGGTGAAAGAATATGTTGTAATGCACTTTTTCATCCACTTAATCCAAAGAGGAGGAAATCCTCTCCTTTTAAAAACTTCCCATAGGTAGGGCCAAGAAATAGAGTCATAAGCTTTGCGGAAGTCAACTTTCCACATAAGAGCTCTACATTTCCTCTTTTGCCACCCACACACCATCTCCTGGGCCTTGATGAATGATTCTTGTAAGGACCTGTTGGGGAGGAAAGCAGATTGAACTGGGTGGATCACCTCCTGCAAGATTGGCCACAACCTATTTGCTAAAACCTTACTAATCACCAGGTAGATGGAGTTTGAGAGGGCTACGGGCCTGAAGTCCTGAAATGTCTCTGCACCTTGTGTCTTTGGCAATAAGAAGAGGAAGGACCTGTTGATTTTTTCAAAGCCAAAGTTACCCTCCTCAAACTCCTTAACCACATCCATTACCTCTTTTCCCACAACACCCCACATCTCTTTGTAAAAGAGGACTTGGATGCCATCAGGACCAAGAGAGCCTTCATTGTTTAGGTCTTTGATGGCAGCCACAGTTTCATGCTTTGCAATGGTTGCAATTAGGCTAGAGATTTATTCCCCAGATAGTTTAGGTAAGTCACTTGCTACCATTCTCCATTGGCCCCTCCCTGCAGGCCTTGAAGAGTCTCTAAAGTACTTGATGGCCTCGGCTCTTATATTTGAAAGTGAAGAAATTCTCTGCCCATCTTTAATTATTGAGGAGATCAAGTTGAATCTTCTATGAGAACTGGCAGCCAAGTGGAAAAACTTGGTATTAGCATCCCCCTCTTTAAGCCATAGCTGCCTAGAGCATTCCCTCCAGTCCATCTCCAACTTCGAGTCTTCAGCCACCACCCCTACCACCATCTTCTGTTCTTGAGTTCCTGCTCTGTCAGCAGGCTAATGGCCTCTTTTGAGTCAAGGTTTTGAATTTCCATTAAGGCCTCTTTGCATCTCTGGTGTCTCACAACAGATACAACAGCTCCATATTCCTTTAGCATTTTTCTCATAGCTGTCAACTTGGAAGCTAACTTGATAGTGGCAGTGCCATCTACATGCTTGGCCCTCCACCATCCTTCAAGCATCTCTTTGAACCCCGATTCTCTCAACCAAGATTTTTTGAATTTGAAGTAAGAACCAGCAAGCACTTGCTCTCCACTATCCCAAACCAAGGGAGTGTGATCATAAAAGGGGTGTTCTAAGCCACATACAGAAGATAATTGGAACAAATCCAATAGCCCAGCATTGCCAAAGAATCTGTTAATTTTGGACATTTGGCCACTCCCATTCCTCCATGTAAATTCAGTGCCAGAAGATGGGTACTCACTCAAGCCTAAGGTTTGAACCAACAATTGGAATCCAGTGGTCACACTGTCAGCCACACCATTAGGTCAGTCACTCCCCATCAGTACAGTTGAAATCACCTCCTACAACCCAAGCAGCCCCATTCACAAGGTCGGCAGCCACATTCCAGTCCTCCCACAATTCATGCCTTCTGCAGGGGTCACAGGGGCCATAGACACCTGTAACATAGAGTTCACACCCCCCCTGGGTTTGTTCAAACTTGCAGGTCAGCAAGTGTCTAGCCAAAGAGACCTCAGCCAGCTGTAGCACATTCTTCTTCCACCATATAGCTACACCCCCAGACCTGCCAGTTGAATTAATCATCACACAATCATTTGCATCCCCAGCTTTCATATCAACCCATGCCCTATCATCTTCATTTTCTATATGTGTTTCTTGGATAATGGCACAATCAATTTCCCATTCTCTCATGTACGTTAGAAGAGAAGCCCTCCGACTTCTGTCGTGCAACCCACGCACATTCCATGAAAGGATCATCATTTAGCATCTTGGAAACCCCCCTTCTTTACAGCAAAGATTCTGCTGACCTCATCACAGCTGCAATGTCACACTCATCAATTTTTTACGCAGAGTTTTGTTTGCTCTGTCTGAGTTTATAGGGAGGTATCCCCAAATAGGTCTTGGAGGTAGCCCCTGAGTCCAGCTTCAAGCCCTCTACTACAGGTGGGCTATTTTGCAAACTCAAGGTGTTTATAGAAATCTCTTAAAGTGCATAATTGTCAGGAGTATTGGCTCTTGATTCCCCTTCTTTCATATCGTCTGCCATATCCTCATTTATTAGTGCCACATCCATCCCTTCCTTCTCTTCCTCTGCCATACCGCCTTCTATAATAGCTACATCCATCCCAGCGTCAAAATTTTCTGCCAAATCCTCCTCTACCATCGCCACACCCATCACATCCTCCATGCCCTTGCACTTTTTAGGCTCAGGCACCTTCTCAGGTGTTACACGATCAGGCTGCAGTGTTCCTGCCTTAGCTTGTAGCACCTCTGCATAAGAAAGGTTGTTATGATGTGAACTCCCATCCCTGCTAATCATAGAAAAGTTCAAAACCAGAAGATAGGAACTCCCCTTACATCGGAGGATCAGCTTCTCTGGAACAGACCCTGCCTTGAAGACAACCACCCAGACATTCAACACGCTACCATTTCCTTTAATCAGACCAACCTCAGCATCTTCTGCCAATGTAGCAAACCTTGCTATCATAGCTGCCTCCACCTCTTTTGATCTTAAATGCAACGGTAAACCCTTGATTCCAAGTTTGCCTGATCTTGAGGCTATTCTCTGGGGTGGTTGCTCAAACAGTGAGCCATCAAAAGGGGAAACCAACCTCCAAATCACCATCAGCCCACCCAAATCATTCAATCGAAAATGTAGATGCTCAACATCCATCATCCCCAAATTGAAAAGCACAAAATGCATAGGGGATAGGACCGCAATCTTCTAAGCATTTGTCGACAGAGATAGAGATCTTACCAACTGATGACCCTTCTCCAAGGACAGAACGCCCGTCATCACTTCTCCAATCAAGGCCCCTCGCAGCACCAACTCCGCCACCCTGATGTCCTGGCTCATAGATATCTCCACATCCAAAGTGTGCCCCCCATAAACAGGAGGGGGAAGAGGAGGAGGCGGTTGCATCTCAACCCTCTTTACCCTATTGCCCATGCGCATCCATCCCCTTGGTTGTCCGCTGTTGGTTGTGCAGGTGTCACGTTTGTGGCCATAACCCCAGCAGGCCAAACAGACTAGAGGGCGGTGGCACACTGACACCATATGTCCACGGCACCAACAGCGAAAGCATACAACTTCCCTATTGCTCCATGACCGCCCATTGTTAACCCATCTTCTGTTTGCAGCCCTAGCTTCTTCAACCACCGGGACGCCTCTCTCCTTTCTCCTCCAGGATCTCGATCTCTAGGTTGTCCAACCTCCATTGCTGGTGACTCTCTCTCCGGTCATCCTAGGGTTCTCCATTCTTCTCCTGGGTTTCCCGTTAATGCAGTCACGACTGTCATGATTTTAATGTTGAGGCTTGTATGACGATCAATGTACTTGAGGACTCCACCAGCTTTAGCAAACCCAACCAACAACCCTTTGTGGTAGACTCGCCACACCTGGAAGAGGTTGTTGATTTTGTTCATTCCCAACCTCTTCCACTAGATCGTCCTAATGAATCATCATCAACATCCTCCTTACCCTCTATACTGAACCTACCTCAGATGGAATTGAAACCATTGTCAGAAAGTTTAAAATACGAGTTCTTAGGATCTAAAAATTCGCTCCCTGTGATTATTAGTGCTGATTTGACTAAAAAGCAAGAATTGAGATTGATTAAGGTCCTTAAGAACAATAAAGAGGCAATTGGTTGGACCATCCATGACCTTAGGGGGATCAAGCCATCTTACTGTAATCATTGTATTTTCATGGAAGATGGATCCTGCCCTTCTCGTGAAATGCAAAGGAGACTAAACCCGAATATGCAAGAAGTGGTAGAAAAGGAGATAATAAAGTGGCTTGATGCAACATTATTTACCCGATCTCGGATAGTCCGTGGGTTAGCCCCGTTCAGATTGTACCCAAAAAGGCAGGAATAACCATTATGACTAACAAGAAAGGGGAATCCTTTGCCACCTGTTCAGCTTTTCCCTGGAGAGTTTGTATTGACTATAGGAAGTTGAACACAACCACCAAAAAGGTTCATTTCCCCTTTCCATTCATTGATCAAATCCTAGAAAGGTTAGTTGGGTAAAAGTACATTTGCTTCTTGGATGGTTGTTCAGGATATAACGAAGTCCCTATCCATCCCGAAGACCAGGAAAAGACAACTTTCACATGTCCCTAAGGAACCTTTGCATTATGTAGAATGCCGTTCAGGCTTTGCAATGCACCTGTGACTTTTCAAAGGTGCATGCTGGCCATCTTTTCGGACATGGTGGGAGACTATCTTGAGGTGTTCATGGATGATTTCTCCATTTTTGGAGATTCCTTCGAGTCATGCCTAGCTAACTTGGAATTGATCCTCTAGAGATGCATCAAGACATAGCTGGTCCTTAGCTGGGAGAAGAGCCACTTCATGACCCAAGAAGGCATTGTCTTGGGTCACGTGGTTTCTAATCGGGGTATTGAAGTTGATAAGGCTAAGGTGGATGCTATCTCTAGACTTCCTCCACCTACATCTGTGAAACAGATCTAATCATTCCTTGGGCATGTGGGTTTTTATCAAAGATTTGTCAAGGACCTCTCAAAGGTTGCTCGACCCTTGAGTAGCCTTCTAGCCAAAGACACGCCGTTTGTGTTTGATGAATCGTGCCATAAGGCATTTGATTTATTGAAAATGGTAGTCACCTATGACCCGGTGTTGCAACCACCTGTCTGGACAGCCCCATTTGAGATCATGGCTGATGCATCTGATTATGTTGTCGGGGATGTCTTGGGTCAGAAAGTAGATAAGAAGCTCTCTGTGATCTACTATGCTATCAAGACTCTAAATGAGGCCTAGAGGAGCTACACCATTACTAAAAAGGAGTTGCTAGCTGTAGTATTTGTCTTAGAAAAATTCGGGGCTTATATTTTAGGTTCTCACGTTATCATTTACACCAACCACTTGACCTTGAAACATATCTTGGCCAAAAAGGATGCCAAGCCTCGGCTTATTTGTTGGATTCTGTTACTTCAAGAATTTGACCTTGAAATCAGGGACAAAGCTAGGGCACAAAATGTAGTGGCGGATCATCTGTCGAAAATCCTAATTGATTCTCCTCATCCAGATATCCCTATCTCAAACACTTTTCCAGATGAGACTATCCTTAAAGTATTGGGTATCCGAACCCCCTGGTTTGTGGATAACGTTAATTATTTGGTTGTTGCTCAAATCCCCCAGGATTGGACCAAACAACAAAGGGATAGACTTATGTACAAGGCCAAATATTATTTTTGTGATGATCCCAAGCTGTACCACATCAGCGCCGACTAGATTATTCACTGATGCATCCCGGAAAATGAGTTCCATAGTATACTTGAGTTCTGCCATGCATCTGCTTGTGGACACTTTTCCGGGAAAAGACAGTGGCAAAAATTTTGCAATCTAGATTCTATTGGCCATTGTTATTTAAGGATACCTTGGAATTCTTAATGTCTTGTGCTCGATGCCAGACACTCGGGAACATGGCCAAGAGAGATACGATACCCCAAAACTCGATACTTCCCATCAAAACTTTTGACATTTGGGGCATCGACTTCATGGGACCCTTCCCTCCATTTGGACACTAGTATATTCTGGTTGCTGTGGATTACGTGCCCAAATGGATTGAGGCAATTCCCACCTGGACCAATGATCGCAAGGTGGTCATTGATTTTGTGAAGAGAAATATCTTCAGTCGGCTCAGGATTCCTTAGGCCATTATCAGTGATGGTGGCACGCACTTCACCGATGGCCATTTTGGAATTTACTAGTGAAAGACGGGGTGAATCATCAAATTTCCACACCTTACCACCTCCAGACAAACGGACAGGCTAAGGTCTCCACTCAAGAGATCAAAAACATTTTACAGAAAATCGTGAGGCCTAATAGGAAGGATTAGACCTAAAAGCTAGATGATGCTCTTTGGGCCTACCGTACAATGTACAAAATGCCTATTGGTATGTCTCCGTTCCGTTTGGTGTTCAGTAAGGCATGTCACTTACTCATAGAGTTAGAACATCTGGCATTTTGGGCCATCAAAAAATGTAATTTCAACCTAGAGTTGGCTGGGAAGACAAGGAAACTCCAACTATCTGAGTTGGAGGAGCTTAGAAATGATGCCTATGAGAATGACAGAATCTATAAGGCAAGGACCAAAGCTCTTCATGACAAGATGATTTCACGTAAGAGCTTTAAGCCGAACTAGAAGGTCTGGCTTTTTGATTCTTGACTAAAGCTCTTCCCCGGTAAGCTTAGGTCTAAGTGGAACGACCCATTCATTATTGAGCGAATTTTCCTAATGGGGCAGTCAAAATCTCTGACCCAAAGACGGGTAATTCCTTCAAGGTCAATGGACTATGCCTCAAATCCTATGTTGACAATGTGCTCCCTGAACCCGTCTCGAACAAGGTTGCTCTCACCTTGCCCTAACCACCGCTGGCAGAACATCGCCTAGCTAAAGGCACTAAACTCAACATGTGTAAAGACTGTTTGGAGCTAATCAGAATCTCACGGAAATTAGGTGATATTCTTCCAATTCGACCTTCCTATATGCTTTTATTTTAACAATGAGGACATTACATTAGCTAACCATGGGGGGGAGGATATTTTGTGAAATGATTATTTTGTTAGCCCGTAACAGTAATTTCCTGTGTTGTTATTTAAAAAGAAAAACTAGAACCAGGAGAAGAGAACTTAGGCATTAAGAGTTGTGAACTTTAGGAATTGATACTTTAGGACCTGAACACTTAGACTCTTTAGGTCCTCAGGCCTAATCAGACCGGGTGTCCACTCGAATATGGACTTAGTCTTGAGTCCTCACCAAGTAATTTTATTCTAATTTGACCAATAAATTGGGGTGATAAGTATATGACTTAACCCACCCTCTGATTTAAGGGGACTTTAAGTCTAAGCATCTATAGACTATTTGCACTGACTCACTTTCTGGCAGTTTTTACGGAAATTAGGTAGCTAATGAACCGTCTAGGGTGGTATGGCTGGCAAGTTGTCGGTGGTAATAGCTCATCGGTCGGTTGTCCAGAGCCCAACCACACGACCATTCTCTTCCTACTGCCTTTAGGTAAATCTTAAATCAAGGAAGCCACCTACTTAGACAAAAAGAGAAAAAAAGAAATACTCAAAAAGAAAAAGAAAAAAAAGATAAAAATGGAAAAAGGAGAAAAAAAAAGTAAAATAAACCACACTTCACCACACGAGTATGGCTGGCAAGTTGTCATGGGTAACAACCCATTGGCCGGTTGTCCAGAGCCCAACTCACAAAAATGCACAAATAATTCCCAAAACACTTAGGGAAGAAGCGGGGAAGTAGAATAAACCAGGGAGATATACATTGGGTTCGCCCTTGTGTTGACCCCATAAAAAATAAAAAAGTAGGGAGCAAGCTACCGATCAGAAAGATAAACTTTTAGGTAGAAACTCTTAAGTTCACCTAGGGTCGTAGAAACCTAAAGTCTGTTTAACCGGCTGCTCAGTGAGTCTATCACTCTTTTACAAGATGCTTAGCACTTGCAGTCCTTTTCGAGTCTTGGGCAGGTCGGGTAGCCATAAAAAGTTATCTCGAAACTCTCAAACTCTAATAGTCCAAAAAAAATTAGAAAAGAAGAAAAAATAAAAAAAAGAAATGTATTTTTCCTTTTCAAATAAGGCGAGGACTTCGGTAGTCTGCATTCGAGCAGGGGCATTATCGAGTTTTTGTAACCAGGTCTTGGGTTGAAATTTTCTAAGGCAACCAACAAATCATGCCTAAGTGAACAAATCCTGATTCTACTTTTATACA
The DNA here is from genome assembly GCA_037157565.1 of Thalassia testudinum. Taxonomy (NCBI): domain Eukaryota; kingdom Viridiplantae; phylum Streptophyta; class Magnoliopsida; order Alismatales; family Hydrocharitaceae; genus Thalassia; species Thalassia testudinum. The sequence continues at coordinate 24,847,483 of JAZHRO010000014.1, forward strand.
TAGCATTTAGGTTAATTTTGCTAGGGACTAGCAAAAGATAGGCAAGGGGGTATAATAAACATGCATGAATTCATCATAAAATGCTTATTTATGATAGTTCCTAGGCCTAGCATTGCATTTCATAGTATAAATATCGCATAACATTCATTGCATTGCATTTAGGATAGTTTGTGTATTCTGTATATTAATTCTGACATTTTGTGTGGCCAGGAGGCAGTGTAACATATTTACGGGCTTCAGATGAAGAATTCGACCATACGGATGGATTTGAAGTGACGATCGTAGTCCGTCAGCGCAAAAATCACTCCAATCAAAGCTCCGTAGCACCCTCTACAAGAAGAAGAGGATGAATGGCCTAGATGGCACTACGTGGTGCCTTCTAGGCCACCCTACATGAGCCACAGCCTCCCCAACCTCATCGCAAGGAATGATCCCAGCCGTTGGATCTCAATCCAATGACTGAGAAGCACCCAACCTTACCCGGCCTCCTTCGAAGCTTTACAAGGAAGATCCACGACCGTTGAACCTTCATCTAATGGTTGAGGCTGTAGCTACACCAATACCTCTGTGCGACCAATCAGCGCCTATGGCCAAGTAGTAGCATGCCTGCTCTGCAAAGGAAGGATGTGAGTTCAAGCGACGATTCGTTGCGACCGCCTCAGCGCCAGAAGAAATTGGACCGCTCGATCTTGATCGAGTGGTCGAGGTGAGTCACGCGTAATTAGACGTCGCCTACTGACGCGCAAACGCACTCCAGATTAGACGTGCCTCATCTAGGGCACTCATTTAAGCCGTTCATGCACGCTCTCCACCATCTGATTGCAGAGAGGAGCGATGCACGCGATCTTCAGATTTCATGAGGGTGTGATCTGCGTACACTCCTCAGTTGTGCAATCAGGATTAGATGATGTTCGTCGTGCTGGATCGGTATTTAAAAAGTATTGCGTTGTAGTACAGCCAAAATAGTGTTCAAAACAAATATAGTTTTATTACTCGAAAAGATTTCCGAGGTCGAACACAGGGAGCAAATTGGTATTTAGAAATTAAGATCACAATTTAAATGGAAAGAAATTGCAATAATAATAGTATTAGAGTGCAAAAATATGGGAGTAAAATGGTGATGTAGATCACCAAATACTCCTACAATATCACCAAATGATTCAATGTAAATATGCAATGGAAGCTAGAATCTGTCGTCTGATTCCTTAATCATACAACTTAAATGCCTGAGTTCTTTTTCTCTTTCTCTTCTCTATCTTCTCCTTCCTTCTTCTTCTTCTTTGGCTTCTGTTTGACTTCCGATCGTTCTCTTTCTCTTCTCTATCTCTCTCTGCCTTTGCCTTCCTTCTGCCTTAGCTTCTCCTTCTTCTTCCTTCTGGCCTCCTCTTCTTCAGCTCCTACCTTTACCTTTCTTCTACCTTGGCTTCTCTTTCTTCTTTAGCCTTCTTCCTTCTTCAGCCTTCTGCCTTCTTCCTTCTGGCTGTGGCTAAGTGTTGGCCTGTAGAACCTGTAGCAAAACCAACCCCTACCTGAGCGCAACTCACCTCTCTTTTCTCTCTTAGGATACGCTCTCCCAGAGCCACACAGATAGTCAGGTAATCAGGTCAGGTGCGTACTCGGGACCAGGCCCACTGGCGTGCGGTAGTGGGTGAGGTGTGAACAGGTTGGACAGTCGGGTTGTGGCCAGGTTCGCGGGTTATGTCGTGGATGAGTCCAGTGAGAGGGGGGAGGAGGACCTCACCCTCAGTGTTGGAGGCGATAAGCCTCGAACACTTTTTCCCTTTATGCGCATGAGGTTGGCTTTCCACTTCTGAGGTGGGACTAAATGTCCCACCTTCCTTTTGCACGCACAGCAGCAGATGGGGCTTCCAATTGGCGAGGCTACAGAGGCTCTTGACTCCAATCAAAGGCTTGGAATCGCACATGAGAGTCTTCTGCGCATCCTGGGAATGTCCTCCTAGGATTGGCAGCACCTTGAGCTGCAGCAAGCGAGCTTTAAGCTCGCTCGTCAATGGCGAAGGGGTGACGAACCTGAAAAGACAAGATTGACCTCTCGGCCACGTCAAAATGTTTAGAGAGGGTCTTCGGAGCACGGTGAAGATGCTGGGGATGTTGGCATGGCTTGGCAGTGCCTGTGCATGCGTGCCTAGGGCACATTGTGTGCGAAGGTGTGGGTGTGTTCGGGGGGTGGTTTGAGTGAGTGGCGCGATGTGTGGAGTGAGGGGAATTGTTCAGTGGAGTGCTGGGAAGCTTATGGGCATGTCAGTGAGGGTTGGGATGGTCTGTGAAGGTGGAGTGGCCTCACCGGAGTTGGTGGTCGGAAATGGTAGGGATGGAGGTGATGGAGGTCGGCAGTGGTCGGTTTTGAAGAATAAAGGGTGGAGAAGAATGTAGAGGGGAGAGGGTGCTTATCCGGGAGGTGAAGAGATGACGGGGGCGAGCGGAGGCATCGGGTTTGGTGTGGCCGACGTCGAAGATGAAGAGTGGCTCCAGTGAGTGGAGATCGGTGGGGACAAAGAGAGGGAGATGCCTGCTAGTACGGTGAGGCGTGAACGAAGTTAAGGAGGAGGAATCCGCTGTAGGTATGGCAGTCGGACGATGAGGAGTAAGGGAGGTCTTCGGACGTCGAGGAACCTACGGCTGTGAGGAGAAGAGAGGAATTAGGGGTGTTTGTGGCTGAATTTGAGCATGGAGTGATAGAAGGGGTCTGGGCTCCTTTAAATAGAGCTCTAAAGGTCGGTTAGGGCTTGGGAAGCAAGTTTCTGAAGAAAGGAAAGCTCGCCGGAGCTGGAAGCCATTGAGATACCCATATCTCTCATGTGTTCGCATGAGAGATTGGGAGGGAATCAGATCTTAAATGAGGGTTCACACGAGAGAGAATTTCTTATAGAATCTCCCTTCCAATTTTGGAAGAGATTCTCTGAGCAATCAGGGAGAACTCTCCTTCCAAAGTTCACCAGAGTAGGATTCCTCTACTATAATGGTGGAGGGACCTAATTGCAAAAATGATGAAGAAGCTAGGGGGCTATTTGTAAGGGTTTTTGAAAGATAGGGGTAGAAATGTAATCAGGCTAAACCTTTTTGCAAACTAGGTCAAGGCAAATTCATCTTGGGTCCAAATTTTGCCGCAAACCTAATTTGGACCTAAGGAATCCAATGGTGAAGTTGGATTTTGGGTTTATCATGTTTGATTGGGAAATTTATGCAAAAAGTCAATTTAGGGCAAATATCTATCTGAGATCCCATTCTAGGTCAAGATGGGTTCCAATGGCCCAATTGAAGGTTCTAAACCCTAGAGCTATTTTTCTATGATTTTTAGAGGGTTTAAGTTAATTTTATCCTGACTAGAACCGTGGTTAATCAAGTGGGTTTGTTTTAGGGTTTCAAGAAGTTATTTAATTCACAGAACTCACACAAACCCTTTTCTGTCTAATCCAACCCAGTTATTATCTTAATAAGACCCTTTAACCTTTGTTTAGCCCCTAAGAAAACCCGTTGTTGCACTGCATTGGTAAAATTGCAGTTTTACCCCTAATTTCTTGTTTCACTCTCAGAAAGGTTATGAAGTGAATTAGGACCTTTAGTTGGTTATGTAGGAGCTTTTACTCTCTTCATTGGGTTAAAATGAGCTAGTTAGGGATCATGATGGTGTTCCCATCAGACGATGGAGATGCATCCCTGCCAGCAAGAGCGAGATTGAATTGACAGCGAGCGTGCACGATCTCCTTGCGATCCCAGCCATCTGCTCACGATCTAACGACTGACGCTCCCCTCGCATTATGCCAGCTGCAACGGCTCCACCTCACGCCTAGAGAGGTGAGTGAAGGCTCTAGCAACAACCCCTGTGATAAGTCCAATTTCATGAACCATTATTTGGCCTAAGTACTTTCTAATTAGTTATTCTTATTTGTTAATTAGCTAAGAATTATATGGCAATTCATCTTAGTCTGCATATAATTTTATGCATCAATTTTACATTTAATAACATATGATATGATAATATAATTTATCTGATGAATGCAGGTAGGTAAAGAGTCCAAACATGCAATTCTACATCTGGAGATCAGTATGGATGTCTGGAAAATTATCATCACAAGTTCCTATTTCTACATATTTTAAGACGTCTGATGATGAAGTCAGACGTATGATATAGAACGACCAATGCTTATCCATTAGTTTCAACCACTCGCGATGTTCGCAAGTGATTGGACATGCCAACTACAGGCAAAACAGACGGGGGGAGTTTTATAAAGAGAGAAAACCGATGCACCAGACGGAAAAAATCCCCTCCCCCTGGCGGGGACCTCCATCGTCTCGACCGTGGCTCAAGCGTACACTGTGCAATGAGTGAACACTGTGAATCACTGCGAGCTTCCACTACGGCCAACTCTTCATCCTCCTAGGCGGCCGCGAACGTGTTGACAGCCGCTCGCCGCTGCCTTCATCGTGCCATCGCACCACAGCCGCGCACGCGCTGCGTGCACGGCCACACTGCAGACCACACCCCAAACACCTTCCATGCGTGCTACCCCTTCATTGCACGTAGCCAGACTGCACGTGCTACCCCTTCACTGCATGCAGGCACACCACGCACCACCACGCAATCCGTCTCCTCCATCTTCATCCTTTTCTTCTTCGTTCCAACCAACCATCCCCTGCTACTCCACAAAGAACCCAAAGAACCCAAACTCGCAGCACCTTCTCTGAGCCTCCTCCAACTGCCAAACTTTTCCCCGAGCTTAGTCCAACGGTCTCAAGCACTGCCGAGCATCCTCACCGACCATCGAGGCCTCGCGTGACCATATGCAGGCCATGCAAGCATCCTCCATAGCAAGCCACCTCATCCACACTGTCCGGCGACTCTACCTCCATTCGACTGCCACCAGTCGCCTCTCGCCACCCCAGCACCATCATCTTGAAGCCCTCCTCGCTGCTGACCTTCGTTCGACCAACCCTCCCATCGTTGGGCCCCTGTCCGTGAGCAAAGAAGAAAGAGAAAAAAAGCTCTATTTCTTCTCTAATTAATAATTATGCATATTGCCATTGCCACTTTTACTATGACTTTATTTAATGAATTAATTTATTGAAATAAACTGCATGAATATCCCTCTATTTTTGATTAATTACTTATGGCTGAATTTTCCTCATGAATGATATTAAATAAGGGATATTAGATATAGTGAATAGGCTCTATCTTGTAGAAATTAATATTTATAGGATACCTATATCAAAATAATTATTTTACCTAGTATTATATTGTAGTGATTTTGCATGTGCACACTTACATTATTGATTAATTGTTTAAAACAAGAACTAATGTAAAAAATAAGATGCATGAGTTAGCATGCACACCCATTGAGTTTCCCGAATAAATGAGGTACCATTCACGAGTTTAATAGTCTAATTCCTTCTTGTGGAGACGATCTAACTATTTTCGTGGTTAGTTTTTGAATATTAAATGTTTTGAAAAGTGATTTTCTAACACGTAATGAACTATAACGACACGTCATTTCATGCTAAAGTTTTTATCGAAAACAAAGATCGGTCTTTCAAATGGCACCGTTGCCGGGGAGGAAACACGCCTATTAATTTTTTTGGGAATTTTATATTATTTTTATGCTATTTTGAAAGCTTTTCTGAATTAGTGACTGTGGATTTTTTTCTGGGCAAAAACAATAAACGAACACGGTGGGCGCACACAATGGAGGCGATATTTTTGGTGGACCTTGATACCACTTGGAGGCCAGCAATGGGTGCTTGTGGGCCTTGATCCCATGCACGTAGTTATACGGAGGAGCCTTTTCTGATTTAGTCATTAGATCTTAGTTTAGATTTAGTTGAGATAGACCTTAGACATTTAATTTTTGTCTTGTGGACCCTTGTTGGGTATTTTTAGGAACATGTTCCCAGTGTTTCTTTATTTCTTATCGCTCTTGTATACGGGAGCGTATTTTCGGGACTGTGTTCCCATTTTATCTAGATTATAGGACTAGTCAAATTGTTTAAACTGCATATAGGTTAGTTAGTTAGTTAGCTAGATTAGGTTTGTTTTCTTAATATTATTATGGATAAAAAATAATAAAAAAATATATATCGAACTGCCTACTAGAAGTTGCATATCAATAGGGCGATCATCTAGGACTGAATGAGTAGCATCTAGTTTATCTTAATTGCATTGCAGACATCCCTGCATTGAAGAAAGATGGAGTAAGGTACGTCTTTTTCTTGAGCATCAGTTACCTATCATGCATCTGCATTGAACTTAAATCTAAGACCACTAAAGTGCTTGAATTGAATTAATTTAGTGGTCACTTTAAAAATTGGGATTGCTAAGAGGTTGGACCTCAAAATTTGTGACTTAAAATTGTGTGCAAAAGGATATTGTTTGCGAGATTTCAAAACTTAAAATGTGAACGTATGATTGCACACCTGAGACACTGTGCACCTCACACATAAGGTCACTCTTTTCACCACAAGGGAAGTTAGTCGGAAATCAACAAGCCTATCCACCAAGTTACTTCGGTTCCTCATGAGTGGGCTCGATTTGAGACTTCCATCCCTTGAGAGTAGGTTGTAGGCACCAACGAAGGTTGGCCTAGGAAGCATAATTCTTGCAAAACTTGTTTGGCCACCAACTGAACACCTAAGGCCTAGAATCTACTAAAAATAGATCCCACCGTATTTGCGTTTGTTTTGACAGTGGTAGAACTCTCTAGGAAGTTTCTGATTTCTTTTAAATCCTAAGAGAGTTTAACTTGTTTAATTGAAAGAAATGGACTATCCTTACTCCTATCATTTTAACCAGGATCCCATGCCCTGAGCATATCCATCCTTTGATGGGTATATTGACAATTCATGGGATCATTCATATTCCTATCCTAGGAGTACTAGCTCAATAGCTCCCACTTTTGAGTAGAGCCTAGGAGTGGGATTTTCCAACCCTGGAATCCCTACTACTATGAAAACACCTAACCCTCCCACCCTTAATGATTTTCCGTATCGAGGTTTGACTGATACCCCTAGGCAACCAGAGCTTGAGATTGACTATCCTCCCTAATATGATAGTAGTAGCCTCTCCTCCTTTATGATAGAAATGCAAAAACAACAAAAAGAAATGATGGAGTCTATGGGAGAGATGTTGAGGAATAGTCAACAATTGAACAAAGAAATTAGATAGCTTAGCTACGCTCTTCCCAATAATTCTGATCCCTACCCATACGACTGTGATCATGAAAATAATTCTAAGGAAACCAATGACAATAGGGATCCCATTTTACGTATCTATCACTTAGACTCTCCCAATGAGACATGGCCACTAGAGGAGAACGATCCTAGTAATTATCCACCCGAGCTATATTGGAGTCAAAAGAAAGGGAAGATGGTACCTCTTGAGGACCTTGACCCCAATGACAGTATTTTCCTTACCCTTGATAACCCGGGTCAAGGTCTTATTGTTCATATCACTTCCTCTATTAATTATCTGGTGGAACCCCATTCTACCCTTAGTGAGCCTAATCCTAACCCTCCACTTAGGGAATCAACACCTACCATTCGGCATTCTACGCATTTAAATGCACCCAATGAAGGTGACCATAAGGGAATGGAGGATGAATTAGATCAATTTTGGTCTCAGGGATATAAAGAGTTTATTTCAGAGGACAAGGATGACCTAATGGAGGAACCCAGACTGAAAATCTGGAGTGAATCACAGGGGGATTATTTGTTATTCGAGGACTTACCCCTGGAGGATATAAATAATATGGTGAAATCCGGATTCCTCCTTTCTTTTGAGACTCATCCTCCACATAACCAGGAGTTGATATTGGAGGAGGACGAGCACAACAGTGAGAAGCTTAGGAGAGACTCTCGGGGACAATACACATCAATTGAGGATTTATGCCCCGAGAAGAACAAAGAATTGAGTGATATAGGCTTACTCCAAAACATTAAGATGGATCCTCCTTCAGAAATAATTGAGGATATTGATCCAACTCCTCTCTTTACTGGTGAATTACATATACACCCTGACACAAACTCAAGTGAACCATAAGAATCTGGGGATGAAATTAATGATAATGATTCAGTTGCTTTGACCCTGCCATCAAAGAAATTTAATTTGGAGTCCACCATTGATTCACATATACTGGAAGGTGAAAATATGACTCCGATCATTAATGATAGGCAGAGTGACTTGAATTTTTCTGCAATAATTGTTAGGGAGAATACACAATCTGAATCGTTGTTGGAATTGTACTCGACACTGACTAAGCCCTTCGTGGACTTAACCATTACCACCCAACACCACAAACAACCGCTACACTCCCTAACCAATCCTTGGCTCAGGTCTCTCCTCACATACATTCTTTCTGAAGAGAATATCAGGCCAGTACATCCTCGGGTAGAATGGCGAGTGTGGATTGATGCTTGTACTTTTAGTCTCACCATTCAAGGATTTGAAATAATAATATTTATATCTTTTAAAACCCTTCCTGCTTTGGAGGATCCTTGTTATCCTCTACTTATTCCATTTCGGGAGGTCCCTTTTGATATTCCTTTTGTTATTCCTAGACCTCCCCAGGTAGCCTACGAGCTTATTTGCTTTCATGTCTTCTGGCGAGCATTTGGGATAACGTTGCATCATCATCTTGCCAATATCTGTGGCTACCTATTTTCTATGCCTGCGCTATTATGCATATTTTTAGGGCCTAGCTTTTTCTATCTGAAACCAGATTTACAGGTTTCCTATAAGTCTGGCTGCTGACAGAAAATGCAGCGCTTGTTGGAAGGCAACCCAACGTTCAGAATAACACCATCATCAGGTGATTTCCTTCCTTTCTCCCCCTGTTTTAATTTTATAATGAGGACATTGTAGGATTTAGGCATGGGGGGTGCATTTTGCATTTTAGGAAGTATTCATGCATTTAGGTTGGGTGCATTAGCATATTAAAAAAAAAAAATTCTTGAGCTGAATTGGTTAGTCCCTAGCAAAACATCTTTGTCATGGAGGTGTCATTAAAGATTTTTCTTTTTAAATTATTTCTTAAGTTTAGAATCTAGTACATTTACTTCACTTGCACGTAGACTGGGTAATGGATCTTTGAAGAGAACCAATAAGCATTTTTAGTCTATTGAACCCTTGGACAGTGAAAAGGGAGTCAGGCATACTATCTTCTATTAGATCCACCTTATATTTGTGAGAAGAAAGTAGAGAGATTACTGGTGCGTTAAATCTAGTGCAAGGACTCTTAAGTTTTGGACAATTAGATAAGGATACCTCAGAGTTTGGTATAGTTTTCGCTCTCTGTTCCAGTGTGTGCACATTGTGTGAATTCCTGAGAGTCACCAAATAAGGTAGACAAACAAAGATTGAGTGTTAATAAAACTATGACTATGGTGGATGGTTACGACTGTCCTTCATAGAGTCCTCGGCTGAAGGAGGGTAATAGTGTCAAGGTTTGAAATACGCTTGTCCTATCCATTATTTCTCGGTAACGAGAGTAGGCACTTCCACCAAATAAGCCACATAATATCCTCTTGACCATCATCATCCCTAATAATGCCTCATGAATAAACGTTTGCATCATGTTGTGCTGAGTTATGAAAAAAAAAAAAGAGAAGAAGGAAAGAAGAAAGAGAAAAGAAAAGAAAAATACATATAAAAAGGGGGTTTAGGTGTCAATTCTATCAAGTGTCCATATCATTGAGGCTACAAAAACACTCATTACGATCCACCAAATATGACCCATACCTACTTTTCAGTATCTCTGATCTCCCAAATGCTGGCTGAGGTCCTCTAACTTAGTTGTAGGGTTATTAGGATTTTAATTGATGTGTGAATGCCACGTAAGGCCACTAAATAGTGAGTACATTTACTAAATTTGGTAAGATTTGTGATCTCAGAAAGAAAAGAAGGAAAAGAGAGCACAGTTGTTTAGCCTCTCTTCGAGTTGACTTGTTTAATAGTCTAGAGATCTAGAGTCTGTAGTACTAAATTACATGTAGCACCAGATGAGTGTGTGCCACCAAATACGAAGCCATTTAACTCAGTATCTCCTACCTAAGCTGAAAAGTCGGGGTCAATTTACAGATTATTTTTTGCTTTATCCCAGGAAAGTAGTTGCTTATCCCAATAGAAATATTCACCAAGGGATAAATACAAACTGCAAATGTAAGTTGGTTATTTTCACTTGGATCCATTACCTAAGCTATTATCACTTCACATTTGTCTGGATCTCTAAATTTTTGGAATAAGGGAAGAAGAAACCTTCTGGTTACTTCCATTGTTTTTACTTTTTGCTAGGGACTAGCAAAACTTAGGCATGGGGGCATTTGATAAGTCCACTTTCGTGGACCATTATTTGGACTAAGTACTTTCTAATTAGTTATTCTTATTTGTTAATTAATTATGAATTATATGACAATTCATCTTAGTTTGCATATAATTTTATGCATCAATTTTACATTTAATAACATATAATATGATAATATAATTTATCTGATGAATGCAGGCTAGGTGAAGAGTCTAGACAAGCAATTCTACGTCTATAAGACGTCTGGAGATTAGTATGGATGTCTGGAAAATTGTCATCACAAGTTCTTATTTCTACATATTTTAAGACGTCTGATGATGAAGTCAGAAGTTTGATATAGAATGGCCAATGCTTATCCATCAGTTTCAACCACTTGCGATGTTCGCAAATGGTTGGCGAAGTTGGTGGCAGGCGGAACAGATGGGGGGATTTTTATAAAGAAAGAAAACCCATGCACTAGACAAAAAATCCTCTCCCCTAGCGGAGACCTCCTCCATCGTCTCCACCATGGCTCAAGCGTACACCGTGCGATGAGTGAACACTGTGCATCACTGCGAGCTTCCACTGCGACCACCTCTTCATCCTCCTAGGTGGATGCGAGTGTGGTGACAGTCGCTCGCTGCTGCCTTCACCATGCCATCACGCCACAGCCACGCAAGCGCTGCATGCACGCCACCACTACAGATCACTCCCTAAGCACCTTCCACGCATGCTACCCCCTCACCACACGTAGCCAGATTGCATGCGCTACCCCCTCACCACGCACAGCCATACCACACACTACCACGCAATCCCTCTCCGCCATCTTCCTTTTCTTCTTCTTCGTTCCAACCAACCATCCCCTACTACTCCACAAAGAACCCAAAGAACCTAAACCTACAGCACCTTCTCCAAGCCTCCTCCAATCGCCAAACTTGGTCCCAAGTTTAGTCCGACGATCTCAAGCATTGATGAGCATCCTCGTCGATCACCGGGGCCTCGTGCGACCACGCGCAGGCCACACAAGCGGCCTCCACAGCAAGCCACCATGTCCACACTGTCCAGTGATTCCGCCTCCGTCTGATCACCGCCGACCGCCTCTCGCTGCCCCATCACCATCATCTTGAAGCCCTCCTCCCGATCGACCTCCATCCAACCAACCCTCCCATCGTTGGGCCCCTCTCTGTGGCAAAGAAGAAAGAGAAAAAAAGCTATGTTTCTTCTCTAATTAATAATTACGCCTATTGCGATTTCCACTTTTACTATGAATTTATTTAATGAATTAATATATTGAAAGAAAACTGCATGAATATCCCTCAATTTTGGATTAATTACTTATGGCTGAATTCTCCTCATGAATGATATTAAATAAGGGATATTAGATATAGTGAAAAGTCTTTATCTTGTTGGAAATTAATATTTACGTGATATTTGTATCAAAATCATTATTTTACCTGGTATTATATTGTGGTGATTTTGCATGTGCACCCTTACATTACTGATTAATTATTTAGAACAAGAACTTGTCAAAAATAAGATGCATGAGTTAGCATGCACACCCATTGAGTTTCCTGAATAAATGAGGCACCATTCACTAGTTTAATAGGCTAATTCCACCTTGTGAAGACGACCTAACTATTTTTGTGGTTAGTTTTTGAATATTAAATATTTTGAAAAGTGATTTTCTTCCACACAACGAACTATAACGACACGTCATTTCATGCTAAAGTTTTTTATCGAAAATGAAGATCGCTCTTTCACCCAGTGGGTCTTTAGCGATGTTTTAAATGTCGTTGAAGATTGTGCATGCAAAAAACATCCCTTCCACCACTATATAAACTCCATGATTGTCTCCCTTCCAAGCCATCTCTACCTTTGCTATTCCCACCAATTCTAGAGCTCTAGAAGCCCATCAAAGCTCCCAAGAGCTCATTCCCAAGCTCCAAAGGTCCCCTACTAGTGGAATGTCCCCTTGCTCCACAAAATATTCCTCTCCCCTCTCACCACCTTCATAGGGAGCCTTGGAGTCATCCTCCCACCTCCATTTCGATCGAAGATCACCTCGACCTCCTCATCCTCGTTCCGAGCCTTGGTGAAGCATTCCTCTACCCAGCATCCTCTTGCATCTCACCCCCATCATCTAGCTTCTTTCCTCCTCTGTCCAAGCTGCCGCCAAGCGCCGTCGTCTTGCCAGACAGCTGTTTAGGGAGATTCCTTCTCACCCCTATCTCTTTCTTTATTTTCCACTTATTGTAATAAGCATTTAAACATCATTTTGATATATCCAATTTGTTTTCTTTTATATTGTGAGCTATCCTATTTGTTTTTTTACCACGAAAACACAAAAAAATATCAAACCCCTAAAAATACCAAAAAGAAACAACACGAAGTGTGGATTTCAATGAAAACAAACGTCGCCTCCCTGTGTTCGACCGGGGACTCCGTTGGAGTTTCGATAAAATTGTATTTGATAACATGTTTTCTGACTACAGCGACGGGTTTCTCCTAACCCCAACTTTCCTTTCGCCGAAACACGTCGATCACACCCGTATTTATCTATCTTTTTGCTATAGCACTTGGCTGCAGATAATCTCAGGCCCCATCTACATATTTTTTTGAATTTTCAGGATTGGAATTCATCGATAGCTAGTCCACATTTGTGGCCTGTTGTTACCAAATGAGATTAAAATTCATGTCATTTTACTCACCATTCTCAATACAGTATTGACATATCCTTTTCGAGTTTACGCCCAGCTGGAGGTGTTAAACTCAGCACTTATATATAGCATATTTAGCATATTTTCTTGCATATTTATTTTACTTATTAGGTGTTGTAATAAGCGGAACAAAAAATTCAGAGCTATGTAGGGGATTTCTACCCATTTACCCCTGTCTTAATTTATTTTTCATTATATTCATGCATGAGGACATGCAAGAAAGTAGGCATGGGGGGGGGGGTAGTATATGTAAACTGAAAATTTTTCTGCCAACACCTAGGAAAAACCTTTCGTACATCATGCTAATTGCACTTTAGGGTCCTTAAGTTAGGAACAACTGACTCCACCTCCAATGTTCACATTAGAGCTAAAAATCATTTTCAACAACCACTTCCAACTCATCCACTTAGCTTTTTGTTCTAAATTTAGGTCCGAGCTGAATGTAACTCAAATTAGGCAAATCTTCGAAGTGCAACTCTGAAAGGCTATACATAGCATTTATATATATATTCATGCATTAATTTTTATCAAGGAAGTTTTATTAGGGATTTGATTCTTGAGTTGATTCTGAATCTAGAATCCAATACAATGTTTACACTTGCATGTAGATTTTCTAATGGATCCATTTTGAAAATCGATAAACATCTTTAGTTTGTCGAGAAGAAGCATTGCTTCCTTTCCTGAACCCTTGGATAGTGGTTAGGGAGTTAGGTGATGTGCATGCGACGCATGTGTTTAGAAGAGTCGTTATAGCTTGCACTCGCAACGTCGATTTTAAAATGAAGAAACGGATGTGAGTCCGAGTGTCGATCTCAGGGAGGCATGAAAATCTGATTTTTCTTGTCACTTAATGTCACGAAAATTGTGGGGTTTTGCTTGTGAAAAGGCACGAGTGAAAAGCGAGTGAGAGAGGGAGAAAGAGAGAGAGAGAGAGAGAGAATAGGGTGAGAATTTCTTCATCCACAACATGCAATTTAAACATAAAAGAGAGCAAGCAATTGAATAGAAAATAACTTCATTTAACATGCAACTTTAGTTAATAATTACAACACTAGATAAATGCTTGAACATAAGTAAAGTAAAGCTTAGGATAAAGAGGGAAAGAGAGAGAGAGAGAAGACGGCAAGGCAACCACGGTGGTGGAGGGGGGCTCCGTTGGTGGCTCGTCGTCTCCGACAAATACAAAGAGGGCTAATGGTAGCTAGGAGGGGGTAGAACACTTGAAAGTGGAGTGAATGCCTCCCATGGGTGGTTGGAAGGGGTTTAAATAGGAAGAAGGGCTTTCCAAATGAAGAAGGGGTTTTAGCGACGTCTAGGACGTCGCTAAAACCCTTCCGAAAATGTCAGTGAAAGCCCCTGTCCACCAGTCACTCGCGCACATCTGTGCTTCTTCGCACCTAATTTGCATGCATGCGTCGTAAGCCTTCTGATCGAAGATCGGGCGGTTGGGTTTCCACGCGGGGCGCTAGTGCGGATCGCATGTGTCATCACGTGCATCTGGTCAAGGCGCATCTACGGGCACCACGTCTCGCAATCGTGCCTGTCCGCTCGCCGATCTATGGTCCAATTTCGCCTGCATGTGCCTTTGCCTTTGATTTGCTGCGCGGTGCATTTCGAACCCGCGCCCCTAATTGCAAGGTTGAGGCACCGACTGCTGCACTGTCGCAGCGGATTATCGCGGCGAACGTCGGGTGCGCAGGCATTCTCGGCCGTTCGATCAAAGATCGACGGCTGAGATTCATTTTCTGGGTGAAGGTGGAAGCGGGCAACGGTCTGGATGTAGCGATCGGGTGCCACGTGGCGCACCGTGGGCTGTTGATCATCAGATCAACGGTCAGAACTTCTTGGGCCCATTGCAGGAGCTTCGGATGTCGGATTTAGCCGATTTCGAGTTCGCTGGACTTCGTTCATCGCTCTGAATCCAATTGTGCGATCCGATTGCAAATCTGAGGCCTGTTTTGACAAGTACTTATAGAAATGGCCATTAATACTATTTTATAAGCAATCTTGATGTATGATGCATGCAATGCTCCCATTCTATTTATGATGTGTTATCTATGCATTTTGTTCTTAAGATGGACCCCAATTATCAGAAATCACCCTAAGATGCAGTGTTATCATACCCCCATGCTTACTCCTTACTAGTCCCTAGCAAGGTTTATTCTTGCCTTTATTTCCAGTTAGAATTTAAGAAGTAACTACTTAGACACTTCGTCACTTGTCAATAGGAGGAAATATACTAAGATCTTAATTTACAAAGACTAAGCAGCGCTCAGATGTCTGCCAAAATACGAATCGCTTGAATCCTTACTTTAATGTACGTAAATATATATATATATATATGTATTTCTTATTTTTAGATTTTTTTGGAATTAAGAGTGTGTTGGTAACTTTTTACGGCTACCCAACCCACCCAAAACTCGGACAAAACTCTAAGTGCTAAGCATCTTGGTGTGAAGATTGTGATAGACTCACTCAACGGTAATTTAGACAGACTTCAGGTTTCTACGCCCCTAGGTGACTGGAAGAGGAAGTGTTTTGGCTGAAGATGTATTTGTTCGATCGGTAGCTTTCTCCCTACGTTTGTTTTAATTGGGGTCAACACAAGGATTTTTCCAGTGTATATCTCCCCGGCTTGTTCTACTTTCCCACTTCTTCCTTAAGTATTTTGATTCTTTTTTGTGCATTTACTGAGCTAGGCTCTGGACAACCAACCAATGGGCTGTTACCCATGATCACTTGTCAGCCATACTCGTGCGGTGAAGTGTGGTTTATTTTGTTCTCTTTTTTTCTCCCTTTTTTTCTTTGGTAGGTGGCCTCCCTGATCTCAAATTTACCTAGAGGCAATGAAGAAGAGGTGGTCCCATGGCTAGGCTCTAAACAACCTGCCAATGGGCTGTTACCCACGACAACTTGCCAGCCATACCACCCTAGAGAGTTCATTAGCTACCCAATTTATGTCAAAATCTCTGAGTGAGTCTATGCAAAAATGTGTGCAGATGCTTAGACTAAAAGTCCTTCTGAGTTAGAGGGTGAGTTGATAAGTCATATACTTATCACCTTATTTAGTTAGTGGATTAGAGTAGCTTAAGGTTGCAAGGATTTGAAGCTAAATCCGTATTTTAACGGACACCAGGGCTGATTAAGCTTGAAGGCCTGAGAAGTCTAAGTGTTCAAGTTCTTTTTGTATTATTTCCCACTATTGACAAATTTCTAATGCCTAAGTGGTGAGAGGTTCTCCTCTATAGTTCTATTATTTCGTCGTAGTATAGCATAGAGAAGTGGTTACCAGTTTAATATAGTTTGTTACTCGAAAATAAAAGAGTTCCCGAGGTCGAACTCAGGGAGCAAGTTGTATTCTAGAAGTACAATATTTCTATTACAAAAATAAGAGAAAGAGAGAGAGAGAGATAGGTTGGTCTCTTGGCTTTTTCTTCTCTTCTTTCTCTCATCTTTGTCTTCTTTCTTCTTGTTTGTCGGATCTTCTGCCTTCAGTTCCTCTTCTTCTTCTGCTTCTTTTATTTCGTCTCTTCTTTCAGCTCTGTCTTCCTTGCACTTCTCGTCTCTTCTTTAGCTTCTCTTTTCTTTCTTCTTCTTTCTGCCTCAGCTGCAGAGCGTCATCTGATTTTCCAATCAGACGACTTAAGTCACTGCTGCTACAGTGCTGCTTGGTGCTCCTCCTTCTTCCTTCAGTCTTTCTTCATCAGCCTTCTTTTTCTCTGCCTTGCTTTTCTTCAAGCATCCACAGCTCTGGCTGCTCCTTTCTTCTTTCTCTTCTTCTTCTTCCTCTACGGTCTGCCTTCTCTTCTTCTTCTTCCTCTGTGCCTGCACACTCACAGATTGGTCAGGGCAAAAACCTACTCTACCCTCCCCCGCGTCTCTCTCTCTCAGATTCCGCTCGTAGGATAGCTCTCCCAGAGTTGCCGAGTATTCAGGTACGGGTCGCGCCCGGGTCCAGGCCCACCGGCGTGCGGTGGTGGGAGAGGAGTGCAGGTCGGGTAAACGGGTCGGGCCAGGTCCACGGGGGGTGGTCGCGGACGAGGCCGGGTGATCGGGTGAGAGGGACCTCACCCAGTGTGCTGAGGCGATAAGCCTATAGCACTTTTTACCTTTATATGGGTGCGCGGCTGTAGAATCTTCCGAGGTGGGACTAAATGTCCCACCCCAATTGGGCACCTGCAGCTGAGAGAGCTGCAGGCAATTGCCACTGTGCGCGAGGCTCTCACCCCAGCTGCCAGCCTGGGCGAATGCGGGAAGGTGAAGCGCACAGCCTGGAGAATCGAGGCTGCAGCTGCAGGCGGAAGGAGCTCCACCTGCTCAGCAATGGCGGTGGAGGGCAGGTGACCTGTTCACAGTAAAACGACCTCTCGACCTAATCGGACAAGCGGGGGACCTTCGCCGTGACATGGCGAAGGTGGTGCAGGGTCTGGCAGGTCGTGGGGCGTTGTCTGGCGGTGGCCCTAGGTTGGACTGCGACCGGAAAAGTGGGTTTGTTCGGGGAAGTGTTGTGGGGATGTGGAGTGGTAGTGGAGGGGCGGGGGGTGTCGGGTGAGGTGAGGCGGAGCTTTTGGGGTAGGTGGCG
The DNA here is from genome assembly GCA_037157565.1 of Thalassia testudinum. Lineage (NCBI taxonomy): Eukaryota > Viridiplantae > Streptophyta > Magnoliopsida > Alismatales > Hydrocharitaceae > Thalassia > Thalassia testudinum. The sequence goes on from JAZHRO010000014.1 coordinate 24,865,071, forward strand.
AGTTGTGTGGAGTGGTGGATTGACGGGGGCAACTTGCCGGAGAGTGGCCGGAGATGGAGAAGGTGAGGGCGGTCAGGTCGGTTGAGGGTTTAATCAAATGTAAAATAGTGAGGAAAAGAAAGAGGGGGAAGTGGGGAGAAGTTTTGACCTAGTTGTAGAGTCGAAGGGGGCCGGAGTAGGGCGACAGTCGTATCGACTATCACTGGAGAAGAAGGTGCCCAGAGAGAAGGGGCGGCAGTGAGGAGAGAGTGGGAGAGCGCGCGTTGGGTACGGCGCGACGCGGGAAGAGCGGGCGAAGGAGGAGGAGGAAGAACTGCCGGAGCTGGAGGGCCTCTGTCGGAGTGATAAGAGAGGAAAAGGGGGGAGTTTCTCCGTCAGAACCGAGCTGCTGAGTTCGGTGGACGGGGGCGGCTTTTATAGAGGTGGAATCAGAGAGGAGGGCGGAGGGAGGCGACGTGCCTCCCTCGCCGGAGGATGGCCAGATTACAACCCATACCTTCCGCACGTTCGCACGGAAGGTGTGGGTGAAGGCAGAGATCGTGGAGGTGTCCCTACGACAGCAGATGTCGTAGGGAACACCCCGTTGTTTTGGCAAGGGGTCGCCCTCACCCTGCGTGGCGCCATGCCTCGTCGGAGCATGGTGCTGCTCAGGGTTTTGCAGGGAGGACCCAAATGCAGAAATAATGAAGACTTAGGGGTCGAAATGCGAGGGTTTCAAAAGTTGAGGGTCAAAAAGTAATGGATGAGGACCAAAATGAAAAGTCGGTCAAGAAGGTCTCTTCTTAGGCTCAAGCTTTTATGCATGACTAAATGGGGTATAAGGATTCTAATGGTGAATTTTATTTATAGGGCAGACCTTGTTTGACTGGCCAATTTACGTAAAAACCTAAATTAAATCATTATTTGGGCATGGTTCTCAATGTAGGTCAAAATGGGTTCCTAAGGCCAAATTGAAGGTTCTGAATCCTAGAGATTATTTTTCTATGAATTTTAGAGGGTTTAGTAGATTTTTGTTTTGCCTCGAACCTCGTGAATTGAAGTGGGTTTGTTTTAGAGTTACAGATTGTCATTTAATTCCTTGGAGTTGCTGTAGCCCTTATCAGATCAGATCATCCCACTTTCCTTCTTATTAGGGTAGTTTGACCTATGTTTGGACCCTGAGTTACCCTGTTTACAGATTGTGCTGGTAAAATTGCATTTTTACCCCTTATGACTTATTTTCTTCTTAAACTCAGAATTCTCTGAGTTAAGCCTTTCCTTGAGTTATGTAGGAGCTTTTATCCTCTGTATTAGGTCAAAATGAGCTAGTTATGGCTCATGATGAGGTTCTCATCATACCCCCATGCCTAGCTTTTGCTAGTCCCTTAGCAAAAACTTAAGGTTTCAACCTTTGTTCTAGACCATGAAGTTCTTAATAGCTTCAGATAAGTGCTTTTTTATTTGAGCTTAGATTAGGTTAGAATGCTGACCATAGGCCTAAAAGGTACTCTAGTACCAATCAAGATCCAGATCTGTTTAGCCTCAGCCTCAGTTCTTAGCAAAGGTTTTTAAGGCTTACAAGAACTAACCTAAGGTCTATTGGACTTTGTGGTTAAAGCACCCATGCTTGAAATGCTTTTAGCCCTGGCTCAGTTCGCAGTGCATTTTGTAAGAGAGAGAGATAGAAAATTTTTCTGTTTGGAGAGTTTTCTCTCTCTTTTTCTTTTTAATTCTAGCTTAGGATTGGCTTTTCAACACGGTCTGTATCAGATTCCTTGCTCCCATCATCAATCCTCAAGGGTTCCTAGCAATCGATGCTTCGAGATAGCACCGCCCATGGCAACCCCCTGGCTATTGAGATTTCGAGATAATCCCATCCATGGTGTTCCGTGGCCGAATCCAGACCCTGGCAATTGACACTTCGTGATAATGCCATCCATGGAATCTGAACCAGCAGAGTGCTTACATGCCCCCAGTAGGATATGTAAATATCCTAAGAGACAAGCACCGAGGAGATGATATTTTGTTACGCATCTTCGAGGGGATTTCCTGCCTCTCCACGCTGGGAACTCATCCAAATCAACTTGTATTGATCGACCGCTCCTACTCTAGGTGTACTTTTCAGAATTTTGTGACACTTTTGCATGATTTTGATTTTTACGCTTACTGAACCAGGCTGTGTGTGAGGTTAGGGTGCTTAGGTTACTGAGTCCCGCAGACCAAAAGTTAGTTAATGAGGTCAAATACTCCCTAAGCCTTAGACCTAATACTTTAGCTTTTCATTTTCCTCAACCTCTTGAGGAGTGTCCAGATCTTAATGGGTACTAAGAGTCTATCCAAGAATGCCTAAGGTTTGCGTTCTTACTAATCCCATTGTGCACTTTTCAGTTCTTTTCTTGAATGAGGTCTAGAACTTAGGTTAATTCCTTAGTTTCTTATTAATGACTACTTTTTTCTCATAATTTTGTACTCCTTTTTCATTTTGTTTCTTTTCCTTCTCACAAAATTTCCTTCTCCTCTTATTCTCTTTTTCTTTTTCGAATTTTTTTTTTATTTTTATGGTATTTTTGGCATATGTGAATTTTTTTGTTTAAAACCTTTTCTTACAAGTTTTGCACTTTTATACCCCCCCATGCCTAAGGTTTGCAATGTCCTCATTGTGACGTAGGGGGTTTTTTATTTACTTAGTTCATTCCTTAAGATAGAAATTTGGATGAGTGAATGGGTCGGGATGAATTTTGCGGACGATTTCTAATCCCAGATGCAAGCATCTGAGGTGGGGTTGGCTGTCTATAAGGGTGAACGTTAAGTGCACAAAAGTGTGAAAAAGGTTTTGGATTTTTAGCAAAATGACGGGTTGCCTCCCGTTAAGCACTGAGTTTTACGCCATCGGCTGGGCGCAATAAGCTCAAGGGGAATGGAGGATATAAGATGATTCAGCCAAATCAGTAGAAGTCACATCAATGAATGGCTTGAGTCTCTGACCGTTCACGATGAAAGGTTCAGAATCGTGGCTGAGAAGACTGATTTTGATAGCTCCATTTCCAAAAACCTGTCGGACTAAATATGGTCCGACCCACTTGGATCGCAGCTTTCCTGGGAAAAGTCTGAGTCGGGCATCAAAGAGTAGGACCTTCTGACCAGGATGAAAGATTTTTCTTGAGATATGCTTGTCATGGAAGGCTTTGACCCACTCCTTGTAGATTCGCGAGTTCTCATACGTGTCTAGGCGTAATTCATCGATCTCACTGATTTGAAGTTTTTTGTGGGTTCCAGCCTTCGAAAAATCTAGATTACAGTTCCGTACTGCCCAATAGGCTTTATGCTCCAGTTCTACGGGAAGGTGACACGCCTTCCTGTACATCAGTCTAAAGGGAGACATGCCTAATTGGGTTTTGTGGGCGGTCCTATAGGCCCACAATGCTTCCGGAAGTCGGGACGACCAATCCTTCCTGTCAGGCCGAACAGTGACTTGCAGGATTTTCTTGATCTCCCGATTTGACAGCTCAGCTAGACCATTAGTTTGGGGGTGGTAAGGAGTAGAGATTCGATGAGACACCCCGTATTTGGTCATCAGTGACCTAAACTGAGAGTTTGTGAAATGGGTCCCCCCATCAGAGATTATAGCACGAGGAATCCCGAACCTTGAGAAAATGTTTTGATGAATGAATTTGAGAACGATTTTGTGATCACAGGTTCGGGTCGGTATGGCTTCGATCCATTTGGACATGTAGTCCACAGCCAGCAGAATGTATTCGAAACCATCCGAAACAGGAAAGGGGCCCATAAAATCAATCCCCCAAACATCAAAGATTTCGCATACGAGAATCGGCTGCATAGGCATCATGTCGCGATGGCTCATGTTGCCCAAAGTTTGGCAACGACTGCATGCCTTGCAGTGACTGTATGCGTCTTTGAACAGTGTGGGCCAGTAAAAGCCGCATTGGAGGACTTTTGATGCGGTTTTATGCCTAGAGAAATGGCCACCGCATGCCTGGTCATGGCATAAAGAGAGGATATTATTGAATTCCTCTTCCGGGACACATCTCCAGATGATTTCATCAGCACCTATGCGGAAGAGGTACGGGTCTTCCCAAATGTAATACTTGGCATTAGAGCGCAATTTGTCTTTCTTGGCCTTCGGCCAATCAGACGGGATCTGATGAGATGCCAAGTAGTTTACTATATTAGCAAACCATGGAAGGCTAGTACCGATAGTCAGCAGGTGCTCATCGGGAAAATGCTCAGTGATGGGTCCGGAAGGGTCAATTATTTCAGAAGGAAGACGGGACAAGTGATCAGCTACCACATTTTGCTTTCCCGCTTTGTCGCGAATCTCAAGGTCAAATTCTTGCAACAGCAAGATCCATCGGATTAATCGAGGTTTCGCATCCTTCTTTGCAAGGAGATGCCTCACAGCTGTGTGATCCGAGAATATGATGACATGGGAACCCAGAAGGTATGATCTAAATTTTTCTAGGGCAAATACTACAGCTAGCAGCTCTTTTTCAGTAACCGTATAGTTACGCTGAGCCTCATCTAGTGTTTTGCTGGCGTAGTAAATGACCACAGGTTTCCCGTCAATTTTCTGCCCCAAAACTGCTCCTACAGTGAAGTCAGATGCATCGCACATGATCTCAAAGGGTTGAGACCAATCAGGGGACTGTAGGATCGGGGCTTGGGTAACTCGGTCACGTAGGATCTCAAATGCTTGAGTGCATTCCTTGGAAATTTCGAAAGGTACATCTTTGGAGAGAAGAGTGGTCAGGGGGCGCGTGATTTTTGAAAAATTAGGGATAAATCGACGGTAAAAACCGACGTGCCCCAAAAAAGATCGGATGTCCTTGATCGAGCTAGGCATAGGAAGGAGAGAGATCAGATCAACCTTAGCTCGATCCACTTAGATGCCTTGTTCCGAAATTAAGTGTCCCAGGACAATTCCCTCAGGCACCATGAAATGGCTCTTCTCCCAGGAAAGAACCAAATTCACATCGATGCACCGCCTGAGTATCTGGACCAAGTGTTGGAGGCAATCGTCGAATGATGCTCCAAAAACTGAAAAGTCATCCTTGAAGACTTCCAGAGAATCACCTACCATATCTGAGAATATGGCAAGCATGCACTGCTGAAAAGTAGCGGGTGCATTGCAAAGATCGAAAGGCATCCTTCAGAAAGCGTATGTTCCGAAGGGGCAGGTGAACGTGGTCTTTTCTTGGTCCTCAGGATGGATTGCCACCTGGTTGTAACCGGAGTACCTGTCAAGAAAGCAGAAGAACCTATTTCCCGCTAGTTTCTCGAGAATCTGATCAATGAAAGGCAGTGGGAAATGATCCTTCTTCGTGGAGGAATTGAGTCGGTGGTAATCTATACAGACTCTCCATGAGTTGGCTAATCGGGTAGGAATGATTTCTCCGATCTCAGTCGTTATAGTGGTGAGTCCTGCCTTCTTGGGCACGACCTGAATTGGGCTCACCCAACGACTATCGGAGATCGGGTAGATGATCCTGGCATCTAACCACTTGATGATCTCCTTTTTCACGACCTCCTGCAGATTGGGGTTCAAGCGTCTCTGCATTTCACAAGAAGGTCGTTCGCCCTCTTCTGAATAGATATGATGAGTACAATAAGAGGGACTTATTCCAGTCAAATCATCGAGAGTCCACCCGATGGCTCTGCGATGTTGCTGGAGGACAGCAATCAGACGGGATTCCTGTTCAAGATTGAGGTTGGAATTGATAATCACAGGAAGGGTCTGATTAGAACCCAAAAAGATGTATTTCAAGTGAGCAGGAAGGGGCTTCAGTTCGAGGATGGGGTTATCAGCAGCAGCAGGTGGTTCAGTATAGACGTGAGGTTCAAGGGTAGGAGTTACTGGGTTGTTCGTATCTGGATTCGACTCCTCATTTTGCGGGTCAAGATCTTTCTGCGGTTGATGAGGTATAATCAGGTCATTCTGGAAGTGTGTTTCATCAACCAAAGCCCTAATGTCACAAATCTGTTCGATGACACCGTAATTGATTCCTTGTTGGGCCTTAAATATATCAATTTTCAGGGTTTGATTCCCAAATTTGAGCTCTATTTGGCCCTCGTCACAGCTAATGTTGGCTCTAGCAGTAGCCAAGAAAGGTCTCCCTAAAATGATTGGTGTATCCCTAGGGTTCTCAGGTGCATCCATGTCTAAGACTATAAAGTCTACAGGAAAGTAGAAATCCCACACTCTCACAATAACATCCTCGAGAATCCCTTTTGGTAACTTTATAGATTGATCTGCTAATTGTAATGTCACCTCAGTTGGTTTCAGCTTAGATTCTTCTAGATGGTTAAGTAAGGATGTGGGTATCAGATTTATGGAAGCACCCAAGTCTGGCAATGCTCTATCAAATTGTGTATCACCTATCTTGCAGGAAACCAGGGGAGTACCAGGATCTTTAGCCTTGGGTGGGAGTCTGCTTAAGATTACAGAGCTGGCTTGCTCTGACAGAACAATTGGACTCCCACTCTTGGTTCGCGGCTTACGCTGGGGTGTACACACATTCTTTAAGAATCGTGCGTAAGTCGGTACGTGGCGGATTGCATCCATCAAAGGGATGTTTATGTGGACCTGCTCAAAGAGCTTGACCAGGTCCTCCTTAGGTGCCACGGGCTTGGTTATTCACTTTCCTTTGGTTAAGGCTTCGGGAAATGGGACCTTGGTTGGTTCTTCTAGGATAGGTTCGGGTTCTTGATCTGGGACAGTGGTATCTTGGATAACTATCCTATGGTCTTGGTTATCAGGCTTGGAGTGGTTTGGATAATGTGGGTCTTGAGTTGTTTTACCACTACGTGTTGTTACAGAATTTAATCCGGCCTGATTTTGGTTGGGATTGGGCAAGATAGGTTGCTGCTGGTAACCTGCAAAAGAAGTGGAGGCCTCTATCCCGTCGGGTGAAGGAACAGAGGGGGCCTGATAAATCATATGGGCATGGCTCGGGTTTGGGTTCATAACACGCCGCTGGGTTGGCACGTTATTTGGATTAGGAAGAGGTTGGGAAGGAAGTGTGCCTGGCTGGTGAGAATTTGCCAACTGGGCCAGTTGAGTTCTAACCTCTGTAAGTTTGTCCTTGTGTTGTTTTTGGATAGCCGCATTCGTTCTTTGAATGTCAGCCAAAGTCTGAAGGATAAGGGACATTTGATCCTGATTTGGCCCTGATGGATAAGTAGGGTTGGGCCGAGGCTGAGGCGGCTGGTAATGACTAGGGGGCTGTGGGCGGGACTGAAAGGGTGGTCTTTGGGTTTGGGAATTTCCCGCCCACTGAAAATTGGGATGGTTTCGCCATCCAGGGTTGTAGGTGTTGGAGAATGGGTCGTTCTGGATGGCGTTGAGGTCCTCGCAGGTCTGAGGAACCTCTAGAGAATCAGAGAAAGGGGGAATGGAATTCCCCGGGCTGGTGTAGAAAGGATCGGATGACCCTCCGATCCGAGAATCATATGGGGATGGATATGAGTCCATCCTAGGGGAAGATCGGTGGAGAATGTTTTGCACAGTCTCCTGTGTGGAAGGAGGTTGTGCAAAGGAGTTACGCGCGGAGGTGGCTCGCTGCAAGTGCTGAGTCAGCTCATCCACCTTCTTCTCAATGATTGAGACCTTATCCAATCAACTGGCCATTAACTCCAGGTCGACTGATGCGGACAGGCCCTGCATCTCATGTGCTCCCCTAAGATTCGTCGATGCGCGGGTATTCGTCCTGTCGAATAATCCCATGGAGTCATTGTTGATGGAGTTCTCACACATGTTTTCGAGAATCTCCCACACGGTGTCTTCATGTTGACCCATGATATTTCCTCCACAAGTTGCATTGACGAAAAGACGGATTTCCTCACGGAGTCCCTGGTAAAAAGATTGGACCTGTTCCCATTTAGGAACTCCGTGATGGGGGCACTTCCTCATGAGATCCTGAAAATGATCCCATGCCTCATGGAGAGGTTCCCCTGTTTGTTGAGTGAAGTGCGTAACATGATGGCGCAAGGCGTTGGTCCGACCAACGGGGAAGAATTTTTTCAAGAACTCGGACTGAAGTTCTTCCCAAGTGTTGATCGGCCGGGTCTGAGTTTGATACCAATGAGCGGCCTTGTCCATAAGAGAAAAGGAGAACATCTTCATGAGAAGAATATCACGATTTTGCGTGTCTGACCCAAAAGTTTGGGCCAGATGCTTTAGCTGTTTGATGTGCTGGAAGGGATCTTCGGAATTAAGCCCATGGAATTTAGGTATAGCATGAATCATGTTGGGCTTCAATTCGGAATTAGGTCCTCCAGTCGAGATTCTGACTCGAGGCTCAATGGCCACCGCAGCAGGATTGTAATGGTCCCGCATCATAGGACGCTGCTGTGGGTGCACGAAGTTTTGGAAGAGGTCATTGAGTCGCTGGAGCTGATTGTCCAGATTGTTTTCTTCCTCAACTGGCTGAGCCATGATGGGGGAAGAAGAAGAGCTTGATTCAGAATTAGATGAGAGAATGATGGGGTAGGGTTGCTATTCAAACACGGGCGTCGAGGTTGGGCCTTGACGAGAGTGAATTCCTAAAGGAGATCTTAAGGGTTGTCTTAAGGATCTCCTACCGTTCATGCACTGTTGGAGTAGAAGAGTTTAGAAGGTGCTGGATGCAATCAAGACACCCAAAAAATGTGTTGGGTGACTATAGAGGTGCGGGGCAGATGGACCCCTTGATTAGAAAGATTGTCCACCTGAGAATTACCTGGGCAGCCAGAGAGGGTGAGTCCCGCGAAGACCCCTACACGGTAGAGCGTCCAAACGGGTTACAGGGTTTCCCCCACCCGACCTTTCTTGTCACTGCGGTTCCAGGTAGACCAGAATGGGGACCTTGACCTCTTAAGTCTACCAATTTTACTTTAAGATAAAGGTGCTTAAGGTTTCACTTGAACTTTTAGGTATTTTAAGTGAAGAAGTGACCTAATTTTAAGGTTGGTTGACCCAAGGGGTCAACTTCACCTCTTGTTTCTTTGAGAGCTTTTGGGTCCTTTCTTTTAAGGTTCAATTGGATTTAAGAGCCTGATTTTCTTAGGGTTCCTCTTGTATAGATCTTTTCAAACAAGGTTTAGGTACACCTCTTTTTGGGAAGATCTTTTCTTTGTTAATAGAAGGTGTATCTCTAAAAACCCTAGCTTTTCAATTCTGGAGTTGGCTCTAGTTGGTCAATTTTAGTTGCCTCAAAAATGTAGTATCTAGGGCTCAATCGAGAAGGTTTTAGCCCTAGTTACCTTAGCTGGATGGACAGTTAAAATGTGTTGAAATTAAAAATTTAGGCAACTTTGAGGAATTACTATGTATGATGCAGGTAGCCCTAAGTTGATTTTTTTTTTTTTGTTCCTTTTTAGATTTTAAGGGAGTTTAAGAGGGCTAATGAAGATTACCTGTTTGTTGGAGTGTTTGTTGTGCGGCTACTCTTCCAATTTTTACCTGCACATAAGAGAGAGAAAAAGATTAGTAATCTCTTGAAAGAAATTTAAAGCTTCTAGAATAGCCGTTGCTCCCTGGCAACGGCGCCAAAAACTGGTGAGAGGTTCTCCTTTATAGTTCTATTATTTCGTCGTAGTATAGCATAGAGAAGTGATTACCAGTTTAATACAATTTGTTACTCGGAAATAAAAGAGTTCCTGAGGTCGAACTCAGGGAGCAAGTTGTATTCTAGAAGTACAATATTTCTATTACAAAAATAAGAGAGAGAGAGAGAGATAGGTTGGTCTCTAGGCTTTTTCTTCTCTTCTCTCTCATCTTTGTCTTCTTTCTTCTTGTTTGTCGGATCTTCTGCCTTCAGTTCCTCTTCTTCTTCTGCTTCTTTTATTTCGTCTCTTCTTTCAGCTCTGTCTTCCTTGCACTTCTCGTCTCTTCTTTAGCTTCTCTTTTCTTTCTTCTTCTTTCTGCCTCAGCTGCAGAGCGTCGTCTGATTTTCCAATCAGACGACTTAGGTCGCCACTGCTACAGTGCTGCTTGGTGCTCCTCCTTCTTCCTTCAGTCTTTCTTCGTCGGCCTTCTTCTTCTCTGCCTCACTTTTCTTCAAGCAGCCACAGCTCTGGCTGCTCCTTTCTTCTTTCTCTTCTTCTTCTTCCTCTGTGCCTACACACTCATAGATTGGTCAGGGCAAAAACCTACTCTACCCTCCCCCGCATCTCTTTCTCTCAGATTCCGCTCGTAGGATAGCTCTCCCAGAGCTGTCGGGTATTCGGGTATGGGTCGCGCCAGGGTCTAAGCCCACCGGCGTGCGGTGGTGGGCGAGGAGTGCAGGTCGGGTAAACGGGTCCGGCCAGGTCCGCGGGGGGTGGTCGTGGACGAGGCCGGGTGATCGGGTGAGAGGGACCTCACCCCGTGTGCTGAGGCGATAAGCCTATAACACTTTTTACCTTTATATGGGTGCGCGGCTGCAGAATCTTCCGAGGTGGGACTAAATGTCCCACCCCAATTGGGCGCCTGCAGCTGAGAGACCTGCAGGAAATTGCCGCTGTGCGTGAGGCTCTCGCCCTAGCTGCCGGCCTGGGCGAATGCGGGAAGGCGAAGCGCGCAGCCTGGAGAGTCGAGGCTGGGCAGGGCGAGGCTGCAGTTGCAGGCGAAAGGAGCTCCACCTGCTTAGCAATGGCGACGGAGGGCAGGTGACCTGTTCACAGTAAAACGGCCTCTCGGCCTAATCAGACAAGCGGGGGACCTTCGCCGTGACACGATGAAGGTGGTGCAGGGTCTGGCAGGTCGTGGGGCGTTGTCTGGCGGCGGCCCTAGGTCGGACTGCGACCGGAAAAGTGGGTTTGTTCGGGGGAGTGTTGTGGGGATGTGGAGTGGTAGTGGAGGGGCGGGGGGTGTCGGGTGAGGTGAGGCGGAGCTTTTGGGGTAGGTGGCGAGTTGTGTGGAGTGGTGGATTGACGGGGGCAACTCAACGGAGAGTGGCCGGAGATGGAGAAGGTGAGGGCGGTCAGGTCGGTCGAGGGTTTAATCAAATGTAGAATAGTGAGGAAAAGAAAGAGGGGGAAGTGGGGAGAAGTTTTGACCTAGTTGTAGAGTCGAAGGGGGCCGGAGTAGGGCGACAGTCGTATCAACTGTCGCCGGAGAAGAAGGTGCCCAGAGAGAAGGGGTGGCGGCAAGGAGAGAGCGGGAGAGCGCGTGCTGGGTACGGCGCAATGCGGGAAGAGCGGGCGAAGGCGGCTCTGATGCTGGTATTGCGGTAGAGCGACGAGGAGGAGGAGGAAGAACCACCGGAGCTGGAGGGCCTCTGTCAGAGTGATAAGAGAGGAAAAGGGGGGGAGTTTCTCCGTCAGAACCGAGCTGCTGAGTTCGGTGGACGGGGGCGGCTTTTATAGAGGTGGAATCAGAGAGGAGGGTGGAGGGAGGTGACGTGCCTCCCTCGCCGGAGGATGGCCGGATTGCAACCCATACCTTCCGCGCGTTCGCATGGAAGGTGTGGGTGAAGGCAGAGATCGTGGAGGTGTCCCTGCGACAGCAGACGTCGCAGGGAACACCTCGTTGTCTTGGCAGGGGGTCGCCCTCACCCTATGCAGCGCCATGCCTCGCCAGAGCATGGCGTTGCTCAGGGTTTTGCAGGGAGGACCCAAATGCAGAAATAATGAAGACTTAGGGGCCGAAATGCGAGGGTTTCAAAAGTTGAGGGTCAAAAAGTAATGGATGAGGATCAAAATGAAAAGTTGGTCAAGAAGGTGTCTTCTTAGGCTCAAGTTTTTATGCATGACTAAATAGGGCCTAAGGATTCTAATGGTGAATTTTATTTCCAGGTCAGACCTTGTTTGATCGGCCAATTTACATAAAAATCCAAATTAAATCATTAATTGGGCATGGTTCTCAATGTTGGTCAAAATGGGTTCCTAAGGCCAAATTGAAGGTTCTAAACCCTAGAGATTATTTTTCTATGAATTTTAGAGGGTTTATTAGATTTTTTATTTGCCTCGAACCTCGTGAATTGAAGTGGGTTTGTTTTAGGGTTACAGATTGTCATTTAATTCCTTGGAGTTGCTGTAGCCCTTATCAGATCAGATCATCCCACTTTCCTTCTTATTAGGGTAGTTTGACCTATGTTTGGACCCTGAGTTACCCTGTTTATAGATTGTGCTAGTAAAATTACATTTTTACCCCTTATGACTTATTTTCTTCTTAAACTTAGAATTCTCTGAGTTAAGCCTTTGCTTGAGTTATGTAGGAGCTTTTATCCTCTGTATTAGGTCAAAATGAGCTAAGTATGGCTCATGATGAGGTTCTCATCACTAGGTTTTTCTTCCTCATTCATTCATTTTCATTTTTTTTTTCTATTCAAACTGATTAAATGAGCTTAGGATCATGCAATTTACCACCCCCCCATGCTTAAGTTGGACAATGTCCTCATTGACAAATACATGGATTCAATAGGGGTTTGAAAAGATATTGCCTAAGTGAAGTAGAATACTAGATCAGTCTGAGTCCTCTGGGTTGCCTCCCAGGAAGCACTGAGTTTAACACCTCCAGCTGGGTGGTGCTTCGTGTCATCCCTCAATGAGGGTGACACTCTCCTTTGGGGGAACCTGGGCTAGGAAGTGTTTTAATCTATGGCCATTGACTGTAAAAGTGTGCCCAGTGTTTGGATCAGCGATTTCAATTGCCCCATTGGAGTCAGGCTTGACCACCCTAAATGGTCCAGTCCACTTGGACTTGAGCTTCCTTGGAAAGAGTTTTAGGCGGGCATCAAAAAGCCAGACTTGCTGGTTAGGCTCAAAGGTCTTTCTATGGATGAGTCGGTCGTGGATGGCTTTCATTTTCTCCTTATGCAGTCGACTGTTCTCAAAGGCGTCTCGACGAATTTCTTCAAGCTCAGAGAGTTGGAACATCCTCTGTGCACCGGCTAACTGGGAATCCATGTTACATTGTTTGACAGCCCAGTAAGCCCGGTGTTCCAATTCGACAGGAAGGTGGCAGGCTTTGCCAAAGACCAGGTGATAAGGTGACAAGCCTATCGGGGTCTTGAAAGCAATCCTGTATGCCCATAGGGCATCATCCAGTCATGTGGACCAGTATTTCCTGTCGGGTCTCACAGTCTTCTGTAGAATGTTCTTGATTTGTCTATTTGAGACCTCAGTCTGCCCATTTGTTTGCGGATGATACGGGGTAGCGATGCGGTGGTTAACCCCATATTTTCTAAGTAGGGCACAGAATTGGGAGTGAATAAAATGACTTCCACCATTACTGATCATGACCTTTGGTATTCCAAATCGGGAAAGATGTTCTGCTTAACAAAGTCCATGACAGTCTTATGATCTCATTGGCAGGTGGCGACGGCTTTAATCCATTTAGAAACATAGTCTACCAAGACTAGGATGTACTCAAAGCCGTTGGATGGTGGAAAGGGGCCCATGAAATCAATACCCCAAATGTCGAAGATCTCGACAATCAAAATAGGCTGGAGGGGCATCATATCTTTCTGGTCATGGTCCCTAGTGTTTGGCAGCATGAGCAAGTCTTGGCAAAGTTGTGTGCATCCTTAAATAAGGAAGGCCAATAAAATTCAAACTGCAGGACCTTCGCAGTCGTTTTCTTTCCTGAGAAGTGGCCACCACAAGCTTGGTCATGACAAAAAGATAGCACACTCTGAACTTCATCCTCAGGGATACACCTCCTGATGATCTGGTTTGCACAGAGGCAAAACAGCATGGGATCATCCCAAAACTAATGCTTGGCCTCAGCCAAGAACCTGTCCCGCTGCTGTCTGGACTAGTTGTGCAGGGTTTGTCCTACAACCAGGTAGTTGACATAGTCAGCATACCAGGGCAGTTTCTTGTCTTGCACAGCCAAAATGTGTTCATCGGGGTAGGTGTCGGATAAAGGCAAGGAGGGTCCAATGTGGTCTAGGTGAAGTCTGGATAAGTGGTCAGCCACTACATTCTTTGATCTAGCTTTGTCACGGATTTCCAGGTCAAATTCCTACAAGAGAAGGGTCCATCTGATGAGCCTGGGTTTCATGTCCTTTTTAGCCAACAAGTGCTGGATGGCTGAATGGTCAGTATAGATGGTCACGTGGGATCCCAGTAGGTAAGGTCAGAATTTCTCAAGTCCGAGGACTACAATGAGCAATTCTTTCTCTGTGACCGTAAAATTTCGTTGGGCCTCGTCTAACATTTTGCTCGCGTAGTAGATCACCACGGGTTTCTTGTCTTGTCTTTGTCCCAGGATAGCGCCTATGGCAAAATCTGATGCATCACACATAATCTCAAAGTCCTAGGACCAATCTGGGGGCTGAAGTACAGGTGCTGTGGAAACTAAGTCCCGAAGGGTGTGGTAAGCCTGGATGCAATCAGAGGTCATGTGAAATATGGCGTTGTTGGCCAGAAGGTTGGTTAAGGGTTTGGAAAGCTTGGAGAAGTCTTTGATGAACCTTCGGTAGAAGCCAACATGTCCCAAGAATGAACGGATCTGCCGGACCGAGCTAAGCAGAGGAAGTTTGGAAATCAAATCAACCTTAGCCCGATCCACCTCAATGCCCCTATGCGATATGATGTGATCGAGGACGATTCCTTCTTGAACCATAAAATGGTCCTTTTCCCAACCTAACACCAGATTAACCTCGATACATCATTTCAGGATTTTCTCCAAGTTGCTCAAACAGTGGTTGAATGAATTCCCAAATATAGAGAAATCATCCATAAAGACCTCCAGGTATTCACCGACCATTTCTGAAAAAATGGCTAGCATGCAACGCTGAAAGGTAGCAGGTGCGTTGCATAACCCAAACGGCATACGACGGAATGCAAACGTGTCATACGGGCAAGTGAATGTGGTCTTCTCTTGATCTTCAGGAGCAATTGCAACTTGGTTATATCCTGAATATCCATCCAGAAAGCAGAAATACTTTTTCCCTGCCAATTTTTCAAGGATCTGGTCAATGAATGGCAAGGGGAAATGATCTTTCTTGGTTGCTTCATTGAGTTTTTTATAATCAATACACACCCGCCATGCGGTGGTGGTGCGGGTGGGGATGGATTCGCCATGCTTGTTGGTAACAACGGTGAGCTCGGCTTTCTTTGGAACCACTTGAGTGGGGCTCACCTAGGGGCTATTAGAGATAGGGTAGATGATGTCGGCGTCAAGCCACTTGATAATTTCTTTCTTAACAACCTCCCGCATATTTGGGTTTAACCATCTCTACATATGGTAGGAGGGTCATGCCCTGTCTTCCAGGTAAATCTTATGAGTGCAATAGGTGGGGCTAATTCCTCTCAAGTCTGAAATGGTCCATCCAATGGCGGCCCGATGTTCCGAAAGGGTCGCGGTCAACTTGAGTTCTTGGTCCTTGGTTAGATGAGAGTTAATAATTACAGGGAAGGTCTGGTCAGGTCCTAGGAAGACATACTTGAGATTCTCAGGTAGTGGTTTTAGTTCAGGTGCGGGTGGAACAATAGTCGAAGGGAAAGGGAAAGGCAGGAGTTGATCAACATCAATCTCCTCAAATGGTGTTGTTTGATGGTAATTAGCCTTACAGAGGTCCATGGGTAGAGATGGTGATGGGTCAGCACAATCATTACAGGATTGGTGGTCTGAGACAGAACTAAGGGTGAGGCATTCCTCGACCAAAGGTTTCACTGGATCATGTTCCTCAACACAATTGCAATCAAAAGACTTGGTCGCTTGAAAGATATCCAACTACATTTTCTTGTCTCCAAAGGCGATTTCCATACATCCCATGTCACAATCGATGTTTGCCTTAGCCGTAGCTAAGAAAGGTCTACCTAAGATTGTGGGTGCATTCTGTAGTTTGCAGGGACTTCCATGTCGAGCACCAAGAAGTTGGCTGGAAAATAAAAGTCCTTGACTTGTGCAATCACGTCCTCGACAACCCCCTTCGGGACCTTCACAGATCTATCAGTCAGCTGGATGGTGATAGGTGTGGGTGTCAACTCTCTGAAACCAAATTGGTGGTACAGGGTTGTTGGAATCAGATTGATGGAAGCACCTAAGTCCAGGAGCGCTCTATCAAATGTCATGTCCCCGATATTGCAGGATATCAAGGGTTCTCCTGGGTTAGTTCGCTTGAGCGGAAGGTTGCTTGATATTATGGAACTTGCTTGCTCGGAGAGCACAACCTTCCTAGGTGCTTGAGGTCTTGGCTTACATTTGGGTGTACAGGCATCCTTTAAAAACTTGGCGTAAGCCGGGATGTGCTTGACGGCTTCGAGGAGCAGAATATTAATTTGAACCTGCTTAAAGATCTCCAACAGCTCCTCAGTTTCTACAACACTTTTCTTCTTGATTGTTTCCAAGGCCTCGAGGTAGGGTGTCTGAAGATAGATAGGGTCTATTTCTGGGTCCTTGGGTTTTTCCAGTGCCTCTTCTGAGTTGGGTGTTTCAGCTGGTGAAGTCTCAAGAAGAGTCGGCCATTTGGGATCCTGGGTTTTGGTGCCGCTTTTTAAGGTTACTGCGTTCGTAGAGGCATTGGGACCATGGGTTGATCCTTGAGAAGATGAGGATGAAGAAGCATCGAACCCAGGGGGTGTTTGTGGGGCCGACTGGACCATGTGAGCCTGCCCGGGATTGCCCTGGAACCCTTGCGAATTAGGGCCTCTGTTAAATACATTTCGCAGGTTCGGTTGTGGTTGGGAAGGTAGGGATCCTTATTTTTTACAGTCCAATAGTTGGCTTAACTATCCCTTTACTAAGGCCATTTCCTCTTGATGTTTCTGGTTCATTTCAGCCATCATCTTTATCAGGGTGTCCATTTGGTTCTGCGGGGGAGGGGCCACCCTGTTCTGATTGTATGGGGGTCAAACTGGTGGTCCTTGCTGATAGAGGGCAAGTTTGGCTGCTGGTTTGGCCTGGGCTGGTTCTAGAATTGAGGTGATTTCTGGTTTGTCCAACCAAAGTTGGGGTGATTACACCAGCCAATGTTGTAAGTGTTGGAGAAAGGGTCAGGTTTAACATATCCTTGGACAGCTTGTACATCTTCAAGGATAGCAGATGTCGATGGGGAGGGAAGAGAGTAATAAAGGGTTGAGGGAGCAAAGGTCCCTCCCTGGAACGTGGTCAGGGGTTGTTCTAGGTTCAATTGGCTCCAGGGCTGGACGAGGTCAACATTGTGAGCTCCCTTTGCTAGGGAGAAGGTCTGTAATGGGTTCCTGGTTTGGTTCAGTAGCTCATCAATCTTTTTATCCACCAATTCCACTTGATCTAATTTCTTGGTAATGATGTCCATGTCAACCATTCCAGAATTTGCTTGTACCTCATAAATCCCACCACGGGGTTGACTGGATCGATTAAACTGGGTCATGGAGGCATTGTTGAGCAAATTTTCACTCAAAGACTCAAAGAGCTCAAACCTGCTCTCCACATCTTTGTTCAAGAAGTTCCCCTCGCATGAGGCATCGAAGAAGTTTTGTAGGTTGCTGTCCAGGCCGTGGTAAAAGATCTGGGCCAATTGCCACCTTGGTACTTCGTGGTGTGGGCATTTCCTCAAGAGTTCATTAAATCTTTCCCACACCTCATGGAACTGTTCCCCACCCTGGAGTGTAAAGGTAGTAATGGCTCTTCTGAGGGCATTGGTCTTTCTTATGGTGAAGAATTTCTTTAGAAATGCATGCCTCAGTTCTTCCCAGGTGGTGATGGGTCTACCTAGGGTTCTAAGCCAGTGAGATGCCTTGTCTCTCAGTGAGAAGGGGAACATCTTAATCAGAACAATGTCAAGGCTAATGTTCCTAGGTTTCACAGTTCGGGCTATCCGGTCAAGATCCTTTAGGTGCTGGAAGGGGTCCTCATTTGAGCTTCCATGGAAGTGGCTTTGAATCAGACTCAAAACATTTGATTTTAGCTCAAAATCATCTCCCCCTTCCGGGATCCTAAGGTACGGCTCGACTCGAATAGTGAAAGGATTGTAGAAGTCATGGAGGGGCCTAGGTTGGTCCTGGAATGGTGGTAGATCAGGTGGCGGTTGCCCTTGTGGGCCTTGGAAAGGTGGTGGTGGTTGCCCTTGTGGGTTCTGTAACCAGTGTATGGCTTGCATGATAGTGTGGATCTATTGCTGCTGAAGCGGATGGTTTGCGTTAATCTAGGCTTGGATGATGGCCATTGTGTCTAGTGGGGGTTGGTCCTCAACCTCATCTACCTTAGGTTCAGCCATGTTTCTAGTAGAATCAAGTCATTTGGATTCCCGTCCCAAAACAAACAACTCGGGATGCAGTGAGTATCTCCCGTGCATACACTAGAGAAGAACAGGAGGGGATGGGGAGAGCGACAGATGCGAGAAGTGTGTGTTCAACCAAGCAAACAAGCCTAGTCCTTATGGTGTATTCCTTAGGGGACCTAGAAATCTCCAAAAGGGTGATTAAGTCCGTAAGCACTGGACTCCCCTTCCCAAAGCTAATCTGGCCAGGTTGATTACGAGGGGATTGCAGGGAAGGTTCTTCCTTTGCTTGCGCTGCCGGTTCCATAGACCCCACAACCGCGGTCGTTTGACATTGCCCCACAGCCTAGTCACCAGATTCTACTAAGGGAATGAAAGCCAAGTGCTAAGCGAACAAAACCTTGCCTCTCGAGACTTAACCCAGTCCTGCCTAGGGCACGTCTACTTTGTTTTAAAAGGGCTAGGACAGTGTTTGTGCTAGGGTTATGTGATGAGGCGTTGATTGGGGTGGTGCCTCTTAATTTTCCATTTTCAGTGTGTGTGCTCCTATCAAAACATGGTTTTCAAGCAAGGATTTTTTTTAGATGTGGTGTCTTTTAATGTTTTATCCTTACTTTAGTGTTTTTAAGGATTGACATGTCTTAATGTTTTCAGACAATTTTCAGTGGGCACGTCAAGTTTTGCACACAATTCGGTGAGAGTTGATTTCTTTTTGTTGTGTAAAGGCTCTAAAACCCTAATATACTCATCCTAGTGATCATGCAACTTCTATTAGATGAGCCATTTTTAGTGTTGAGTGGTGCAGCCCAAGTCAATTCAAGATGGCTTTGCAAACCCCACTCAAAAAGAAAAAAGAACACTTTAAGAATTTATTCAGAATGTTAGAGTGTATTTTTTTTGTTGGGTGATGTGTTAAGGATGTGGGTCAGGTAATCATGCACCATGCCAATTTTTTTTAGTTTTACAATTTTTTTTAGATTTTTAAGCAAGCAAACAACCATGGGTGAAGAAATACTCAGGATCGGTCCTTGTTGCTTTTACTCCCTCATTACCGTCACGAGTTGCACTGCTTCACCGTCCAAGCGTCGAATTCCTGCAACCATCAAGTAGAAGGAGACAAGGTGTTAGATGATGTGAGCCTGGATGTAAAATGGGAGTGACAAAATAAATCCGTTGCCTCCTCGGCAACGGTGCCAAAAACTGACGTGCGCGTGATGCGTGTGTTTAGAAGAGTCATTATAGCTTGCGCTCGCAACGTCAGTTTTAAAATGAAGAAACAAATGTGAATCCGAGTGTCGATCTTAGGGAGGCATGAAAATCAGATTTTTCTTGTCACTTAATGTCACGAAAATCATGGGGTTTTGCTTGCAAAAAGGTGCGAGTGAAAAGCGAGTGAGAGAGGGAGAAAGAGAGAGAAAGAGAGAATAGGATTAGAATTTCTTCATTCACAGCATGCAATTTAAACATAAAAGAGAGTAAGCAATTGAATAGAAAATAACTTTATTTAACATGCAACTTTAGTTCATAATTACAACACTAGATAAATGCTTGAACATAAGTAAAGTAAAGCTTAGGATAAAGAGGGAAAGAGAGAGAGAAAGAGAAGACAGCGAGGCAACCACAGCGATGGAGGGGGGCTCCGTCGGCGGCTCGTCATCTCCAACGATTACAAAGAGGGCTAATTGTAGCTAAGAGGGGGGTAGAACACTTGCAAGTGGAGTGAATGCCTCCCATGGGTGGTTGGAAGGGGTTTAAATAGGAAGAAGGGCTTTCCAAATGAAGAAGGGGTTTTAGTAATGTTCGGGACATCGCTAAAACCCTTCGCAAAACATCGGTGAAGGCCCCTGCCCACTGGTCGCTTACGCGCATCTGTGCTTCTTCGCGCCTGATCCGCACACGTGTGTCGTAAGCCGTTCGATCGAAGATCGGATGGTTGGGCTTCCGAGCGGGGCGCTGGTGTGGATCGTGTGCGTCATCACGCATGTCTGGTCAAGGCGCATCTGCGGGCACCACGTCTCAAAATCATGCCCGTCCGCTCATCGATCTACGGTCCAATTTCGCCTGCGCGTGCCTTCGCCTTTGATTTGCTGCGCGATGCATTTTGAACCCACGCCCCTAGTTGCAAGGTTGAGGCACCGACCGCTGCGCTGTCGCAGCGGATTGTCGTGGCGAGCGTCAGGCACGCGGGCATGCTCGGCCATTCGATCGAGGATTGACGGCTGAGATTCGTCCTCTGGGTGAAGGTGGAAGCAGGTGGCAGTCTGGATGTAGCAATCAGGTGCCACGTGGCGTGCTGTGGGTCGTTGATCATCAGATCAACGGTCTGAACTTCTTGGGCCTATTGTAGGAGCTCTGAATGTCGGATTTGGTTGATTTCGAGTCCGTTGGACTCCATTCGTCGCTCTGAATCCATTCGTGCAGTCTGATTGCTCATCTGAGGCCTATTTTGACAAGTACTTATACAAATGGCCATTAATACTATTTTATAAGCAATCTTGATGTATGATGCATGCAATGCTCCTATTCTATTTATTTATTTTTTGCATTTTATTCTTGAGATGGACCCCAATTAATAGAATTATCACCCCATGATGTAGTGTTATCATTAGGCAAACTATTTTTGAGTAGATCCATCAAACATTTGTGAGGTGAGAGTAGAATGTCTACCGGTGCTCTAAGTCTAGTGTAAGGATTCTTAGTCTCTGGATAATTAGATAATGATACTTGGAGTTAGGCATAGTTTTCGCTCTTAAGTTCCTACGTACGAATCATGTGAGAATTCTTGAGAGCCACCACATAAGGTAGATACGCAAAGATCGAGTTCTAATAAAACTACGACTAAGGTAGATGGTCACGACCGTCCTCTATGAAATCCTCGGTTGAAGGAGGGTATTAGTGTCAAAGGTCAAAAAATATGTTGTCCTATCCGTTCCCTTCCTGGTGCCAAGAGTAGGCGTTTCCACCAAATAAGCCACTCGATATCCTCTTGAAGATCACCAACCCCTAATAATGCCTCTTGAATAAAATTTGAGTGTGTTGTGTTGTATTGTGTTGTGTTTGTAGATATGCATGAAAAGAAGAAAAAAGAAAAAAAAATATATATATATGAAAAAAAGAAGAAAAAAAAGAGAAAAAAAGGAGAAAAAGTCTGAAAAAAAGTGCTGAGTTCATAATTGTGTTTATCTATTTATTTCATTGTTGAGCCACTTACAATGAGGTAGTAAAACCCCTACCATTGCGATCCACCAAATATGGCCCATATCTACTATATTTCTGACTGCCTGAATACGGGCTGAGGAATTCTGAGTTAGTTGTAGGGTTATCAGAATTTTAATCAAGGTGTTAATGCCATGTGAGGCCACTAAATATTGAGCACATTAACAAGATATGGTGAGGTTGTTAGCTCGAAAAGAAAAAGAGAAGAAAAAGAGAGAGAGTATGAAGGAACTAGAGAGAGCGCAGTTTTTAGCCTCTCTCTAGGTTGATTTGTTTGATAGTTTGGAAATCTAAAATCTGTAGTAAAAGATTATATGTAGCACCAGATGAGTGTGAGCCACCAAATATAAAATCACTTGACTCAGACATCTTCTACCTAAGCTAAAAAGCTGGGGTGAAATTACAGATTATTTGTTATGTATCCTTGAGGGAAGAGTTTGCCTATCCTGATAGAATTTTTACTAAGGGTCAAGTATGAACTTTAATTGCGAATTGACTTTTCACTGGGGTCCATTGCTTAAGCTACCATCACTAAACTTTCACAATTTTCTGGATTTTTAGATTTCTGCATGAAGCAAAAGGAGGAAAATCTTTAGCCAAACTCTTTGAGAAAAAGAATAAGCATTCCTTTAGGGACCAAACTTGTAAATAACTTAGTCATGCACTTAGTCTTGCATTTGCTAGAGACTAGCGAAGTTTAGGCATGAGGGTATGATTGCACAGCAATCATAGGTCCTAATCAACCTAAATAATGTTTGAACCTAGCTTAATTTGTAAATATTGCATTTATATCATGCATATTATACATTGCATCATTTTATATAGAATAAGATGAGTTTATCTTGCTCTTTAATGTTTCTAATGCTATTTGCAGGTAATAAGTGATCCAGGATGTGAGATAGAGTGGAATAAGGCAATAAAGAAAGAAGACTGATCCAAATAAGAGTGAGGATAGCCTTATCCCTATTGACGAGTCGATTTTCCGCTTTGCGTTGTAGTATTTAAGTGGTGGAAAAATCGACTAATCAATAATAAAAATAACCACTCACAGAAGAGCAAGTCGTGTCCACAGGGAGGTAATTATGCAATAAACTCTTGATTATTTTATATTCTTTCGATTAAGTGCAAAATCCTTATTCAAATCTGACATAAAATGCGATGGAAAGTAGATTTACAATAACTTAAAAAGATAAGGGTATATGTGCAGTTTTCCCTCACTAAAATCTTCAATAAATATATGATGATTTTATGTAATTTTTACTTGACATATACTAAAGAAAATTGGTGCACATGTTGATCCCAAAACCAATCTTAAAACAGGTGAATATCAATAACATGCAATTATCAGAAAGCATGAGGGTGCATTCGCAATTTTACCGTAATAAAATAATAATAAATAAAAATCAGGTTTCGGCAATGGTTGCAAATGTAATAACTAATTGAAGTCAAAAAAGAGCATTTGCTCTCTCTCCTCCTCGCGAGAGAGAGAGAACACCGGCGGGGTTGATAACAGCAAGGGATGTTGGCGAGGACGAGGCCGATCCGATGGAGGTTGTGGCGTCGACGGAGATGGCTGGAGGTGGCTGGCCGATGGAGAGGAGTGGCTGTGGTGGAGAGGCTGCTGCTGCCATGCGTGCTGCAGATGTGCAGAGACGCGAAGGCATTGGCGTGCGGGCGCTCTGCAGAGCACGTAGGCGTGCGTGGAGGTGCGACCCTTGAGGCGCTGGGTGAAGCGGAGGTGAGGCGCCTGAACAGGCCTTCGGTGATAACGGACATACCCCTGTAGGTGCTTGCAGGGGCGCAGGTGCTGGAGTGGGGCGCGAGCACCTGCAGGAGGGGGCGCTGTGTTGCGGTGGCCGGTGAGCGCACAGCACCTACGGGGAGCGCTGGTGGCGAGGCGGTCTGCAAAGAGCTCTAGGTGGTGGAAGGAGGAAGTGCCTACGCTGAAGCGGGTGCCTAGTGGCGAGGGTGGTGCGGTGCTGGAGTAGGGCGCACGCCTGCGGGGAGGCACTGGAAGGAGGATGTGCCTGCGGGCGTGGCCTGGCAGGGGCGGACGCAGCGCTTGCGAGTGCTTGAAGGCAGGTGCAGGCGCGTGTTGCTGGGAGGCGCGGGTGGCGCGGTGCTAGCGCCTACAGGAGGGATGAAGCAGGTAGAGGTGATGGCGTGAGCGGTGTTTGCAGGCTGTGGAGAGGCTTGCTAGGGCGCGGCTGCAGGCGCGCGGTGGGGAGCATGCAGCTTTGGGTGCGCGGGGAAAATGCAGATCCACAGTGCACGCTGGGGTTGCCCCCCGCAAGGGGGAAGATGAAGATGCCATCTCCTTTCTTCGCCTCCTCTCTTTAACTCCTCTCCTTTGCTCATGCGTGAGTTAAGGGATTTTCAAATCCCTTAGCTATTTCTGGCCTCGTTTGTTGAGGGAGGGCGGAGGCAAATCAGATAAGGAGTTGCGGCTGGCCGAATATGTGTTGGGGAAATTATTCCCCCCCTTCCTCTTTCCAAATATTATTCCTGTAATCATAAAAATGTAAATCATTACACAGAATACTATAAAATAGATGTAAACTTAAATCATGATGAATGCAAACATTCTATAACTTAATGTAGTTATTAACAAACCTAAACGGTACGATTAAAGTTACTTAGGCGTAATATTAATCCATTAAAATGGACTCATCACCTATCCTTAGAAACCTAAGGAGAACCTTCCTAAATCCAAAACCACTTCCATTAGGACATCCTAGCCTTAGAACCCAAAACATGGATAGCACTATCCATGTTCTTATCCACCTTATCCCTCTCTCAAACACTTGGGAACCAAAACCTACCTTAGAAAACCCAAAACCCACTCTCCAGCACATTTCTCGACGTCCAGATATTAGGCTGGATGTCTGATTTCTGTAGAAAATCAATCCAGGAAGCCAAAACTCACACTGACATAGAATTAGAGGTCAAACCTAACTTCTAGACGTCTAATTTTGGAGTATAAGACATCTGATTATTTGTCTAGACGTCTGGAGGTCTCCTCTGGTTCTTGTTTTTTGTTCTAGAAGCCTGAGCTTGCCTCTTTTGGCCTAGAAACCCTGCCAAACACCTTAGGAAATCTAATTAGAGACCTGTTAAGCCTATCCCACTATCCATACCCTTATTTATCCTATCCCTAACCTAATTGAACTAGCCCATACCTAATTGGGTGCATCTACAGTTGAATGGGTGCACCTAAACCTAGTTAGATCCACCCAGGATTTAATTGACTCCTACCTACCCATACAAGTCTAATTAGGCTCAGTAGAACCTAATTAGACTCAACCTAGACCCAATTAGGTTCACTTTTTTCCAATTAGAGTCACCTAAGACTAATTAGGTCCACACCCACTTAATCTAGGTTGACTCAACCTAGATTCACCAAAAGCCCACAACCTTACTCTACGAAATTTAAACTACACACACACACCTTCCAAAATCGACCTTCCTAATCTACCCTCCCTATTTTTGGTCTTCAATTCTAAGAGCCACCAAAAGTGGTGACTCCTATCATTGGAAAAACCAACTTGTGACCAAAAGAGTGGCCTTCCCAAAAAAGCCAACAAAAGAGGTGTTGCACATATTATTCCATCCACTTCAACTTGTGACCACCATCTCCCACCCCCTCCTCCTCTCCAAGACATCCTCCTTGGATGCCTAAAGAAGGCCCTCCAAGGTGCTCCTCCATGGGCAACTAAGTGAAGCTTCAAGGTTTTCCCCTCTAAGGCATCAAGGACGGCTAGAAGAGATAGGATCCACCACCCTTTTCTCTCCATTTTCTTCTTGGGCGTGCCTTCTTCCTCTTTGGGAGAAGGCACATGCCCTCTCTTATTCCTTCTTTTTGGATGGCCACAAGGTCCTTCATACCTTGGTTGGCTGTCCTATCTTCTTAGTAGGCGTGTAGATGGGTTTGCAACCCAAGGTCTAGCCTACACCTTCACACAAAAGCCGATGGCCCTAGTGGCACATTCTAGTGTGAGGGATTTTCCTTATTTATGGGTTTCCTAGTATAAACTTTATTTGACATTTTTTATTGTTCTATGCGTGCATAATATAGTGTGGTTGATGCTTTTATGATTGACGCTAGAACTGAACTCTCTTATGTGCATATCTTCACATTTGTTTGCCTCTTCACCAGTATATATATACACACCACTTAGGTTAGCCAAGTGTGCATGGCCACCATGGTCTCACCTAGATGGATGTAGGTTTTAGGGTTTCGCTTAGGTGGTTCTCGCATTTAAGTTTGTCTTCCAAAAATAAAAAACGTAAAAAAAAATCACAAAAACAAAAAGACCAAAAGATTTAGGTTAGGTTAGATTTAGATTAGAAAAGTGGATCCAATTCGAATGCTCGCATTTTATGCCTCCCAGAGACGAACAACCAGGACTCATGTTATAAAAGAATAAAAATCAATGTGAGTTTCATTAAAACAAATATTTTTGATTGGGATTTTAGCGCAACTATACTACAAATCAGACATATTTCAAAACATGCATGAAAATAGCTTTCTCATATTCTGCCCCTTTTTGACATAACAAGAAACTATTCCATTAACTCTACCTTTCTAATGAAAATATAGCTAATTTAGCTTTTAAAATCTCCCCCTAAATATATGCAATTCTACATAAATTTGAAATAGCTAATGTTAAAGGTGATTTCTCCCCCTTTTTATTAGAATAATAGGAAATTTAATTACTCCCCCTATCTTGATTCTAATACATCATCAAAATCAAAAATGATTTTACCTTTATTGGTATGGGTTCAAACCTCCATACCTATTTGGTTGTCCAAGTATCGTCATTCTTCCATCATGAACTTCGTAGAGATAGTATCTTGGATCAAATGGAGTGTCTTGATGACCTACAAAATAAGAGTTGACCAAATATTTTAGTACGCACATCTTTTTGGGTCCACAATGGTTAGCCCTTCCCAACCAAGGTTGGGGTCCATTTGGATTCCAACCCTTTTGCCTTTCTGTATGAAAACTCTTGGTGTGTTTATTTCTAGAGCTAGCATTTTTCTTGGTCTTTTCTTTAGTGAATCTATCTATCCCACTTAACAATTTTTCAGAATTTTCCTTAAGGCATGCAAGATCTCTTTCTATTATGATCATTTTGCTCTTAGGAACTGAAATTTCAGATTTCAGTAAGCTATTTTCTTCCATTAATTTAGTGTTCTTTAAGGTTAGTTCATGGCTTTCCAAAACAAGAGCATTCTTTTCAATTTTAATGGAATTAAAAGATCCATTTAAATCTTGTTTTTCAACAATAAGCTTATCTATTTTAGATTTTAAAGCATTAGACTCCTTTTTTAGATCTTTATTTTCTAACTTTAATGATCTACTAAGCTCATGCAACTCCTCTAGTGCTTCTTGCATTTCATCTAAAGTAAAAGAGTTTACCTCATCCTTGTTGTTGTCTTCGACATCTTCAATTGCAATTGCCATGAAACCTAGACACGTGGTCTTACTCTCTTCTCCTTCCTCTTTTTCCTCTGAGCTTGAGTCATCTCAAGTAGCTTGGAATGCCTTCTTCTTGTTCTTCTTTTCCTTCATTTTCTCCTTCAAGAGAGGGCACTCCGGTTTAATGTGCCCCTTTTTGTTGCAATGATAGCAATGAGTTGATTTCTCCTTTCTTTCCATCTTTTCCTTCTCCTTATATTCCCTATACTTTAGAAACTTGGCAAGGTTGTTAGCTAAAAATTCAAGTTCCTCATCATTGGAACATACCTCATCAACGGAAGTGGCTTTGAAGGTGAGGTTCTTCATCTTGGGTTCCGATGTCTCCTTCTTCTTTTGCTTTATCTTATTCTCATAGGTCATGAGATTGCCTAGGAGATCATCCATGTTGAGCTACTCTACTTAGTGAGCTTCCTAAATGGTAGTGACCTTTTGCTCCCACTCTGATCTAAGGGAGTGTAGGAGCTTTAATTGAAGCTCTCCTTGTATAAAAGACTTACTTAAAGCTTTAAGATTGTTCACAATTAATATGAACCTAGTATACATTTCATTTAGATTTTCATTAGATTTCATAGAGAAAGACTCAAATTCTTGAGAAAGTAAATTTATCTTAAAGGATTTTACCTTTGACGAACCTTCATGCGTTACCTCTAGAGTGTGCCATATTTTGTAGGCAGTGGCGCACTGTGAGATCTGGTTGAACTCCTTCGAACTTAATGAGTAGTGCAATGCATTCATCATTTTCACATTGAGTGATAGCCCTTGAGTTTGTTGTTGTGAGCAACCTCCCGTGGGCCTCTCCGGGATGTCGAAAAGAGTATCGCATCTCTGCCATAGTAATTTGCCTGAAGTCATGTCTTCATTCGGAGCTTTCAATATGCATAGTTGCTCCCATCGAAGAATGTTGGACTAGTAGTGGATTGCCCTCCGAATGGGCTTGCTGTAAAAATACTCCCCTCAATTGGATCCTCTCCAGTTTGTTACACAGAATGTGCGAGAACCTGCTTTGATACCAAATGAAATTGTATTAGAGGAGAGATGAATAGTGCAGTATATAAAATATATGCAAATAAAAATCAATCTAATCACACAATAGCATTCACAAGTATTTTTAGGTGGAAACCCAACTCGGGCAAAAAACCATCACCTAAGCCTCTCAACTTGGAATTTTTCAATCGACCAAGTCAACCAAATCCACTACATACTACTTGAATAAGGGTAGTACAACCTCAATTACAACCATGCTACTTTAGCCCAAGGGTATCATACCTCAAACCATTCTTCTTCACGAAGAGTATTTTGTCTCACGAAGGAGACGTGAATTCACCACATGAATACCCAACCAAAGAAAATGAAAATACAATAAAACCTATAAAGCCAAATAGTATAATTTAGACTTTGCTATTATAGGCAAAGTGACTTCCCAATGATAGAAGAGAGTTGGTGTGGATTGCAACAGAGTTTTGGTGCTTTCGGATGTAAGCTTTAAGAGCATGGGCACTTCTCTTCTAGATGAACTCTTTCTCTTAAACACTTAAATGGTGGAAAGCATTTTCTCAAAGTGTATTTAAGCCAAGGAGGGGTCCTCTTTTATTTATAGAGGCCTTAGGAACCCTCAAGAAGGCTTGGGATAAGGCTCCTAGATGTTGGAAACAAATCTAAGGCAAATCAGGGTCGTAATGACTTTGATAGCAAAATCATATGTCTAGTATTAGAGTTAGACGTCTAATATAAATTCTGGTCGTTTAATTTTGTAGGGTGTGCTTCCTGGAATTGATTGAATCTAAATAGGGATCTAGTTAGACATCTAAGTAAGTTGTTTGAGATGCTTGGGATTATTTTTATAGATCTAATTATATGGGACTTGGTTCTTGGAATGAGTCAGATCCAGACAGGGATCTAGTGTATATGTGTCAGATGTCTGATTGGATGTCTAATCAAGGGTTTGGATGTCTGAGACTAAAGGTGCTTTGCGAAAATTGATTTCCCAAGAAGCCAATGGCCATATGGGTCTGACAAGTCAAGATTTGGGTCAGATTTTGTTTAATGTCTCTTTATTAGATGTTTGGATGGAGCTACAGACATCTGAAAGTAATATTAAAATAATCATAAGGTGATCCTCGAAGATTTTGCTCTGACAGTCCAACGATCCTATTTTTGGATGTTTGGGAAGAACCTCAGACATCTTCTAATACATCTGGACTAAGAACAATGGTCACAGACATCATTTCTAGCTTAAACGTTTAGACATCTGGCCATAAAGATTAGACAACTTAAAGTCTAAGATCAGACGTCTAATCAGGTTATCTGATGCCTATTTTGGTTTTCGTCTGATCAGATTGTCTGATGCCTATTTTGGTTTTCTAAGTTTACCTAAGTGTCCTAGTGATGGGAAGGTGTTCCTAGGACTACGATAATGTACTTTTGGTTTCTTTAACATAAATCTAAAGAAGAAGAAATAACATGTAAGGAAAATACAAAATACATTTTTGATTTCTCTCCTATTCTTCTTCTACATGCTTCTTGATGCTTTTGTCCAACCATTAAGCTCCTCCATTTTTCCATGATCTTGAGCTTGAGGTCCTCACACTTGCTTCCATTTGCAATAATCCTAAAATCTTAAACTCAAATATAAATTTCAAATAATAAGTGTTTTGTTATCATCAAAATCAATGATCATGGTGTCCTTGCACCAACACTTGGCACCCTTTCATTTTGGTGCCAAAACACATAATTGCCTCCTCTCTACACCTCTTCACTTGCCGACAAACATTCCTAGCCCTCCATCAAGTAACCACCACTCTTATAGCCCTTGATATTGGTGCCAAAAAAAAGCCATAACCACCACCCCCCCTCCATTATAAAACCTATCCATAACCACCACCTAAGGGTCATCCTTGGCTACATCTTATTTCCACCTAAAATCTCTACCAAAACCTTGGAAGAGGAGGAGGACGTGTACATTATGAGGGAAGCATCACCACCCCCTTCCAGTCTCTACACTCCAACTCTTTCTCCCCCTTAGAGCCATGCTAAGAAGCATCACCATTGGAGGATGGATAGGCAAGCGAGGAGGGTGGATGTCCACCCTAAATTGCTAGAAGAGAGAGCACCATCATGGAGCAAAGATTACTTCAATTCAAGCACATTTTGGGGATCTCTATTTCTACTTTACCATTTTGTATTTCAATTGTTTGGTGGTTAAGCTTTCCTTTACATTTGAGGATTACTCTGTGTAACCTTTCCACATAAGTGAGTTATTTAAGTGCTTCAATTGTGTGAATACTTCTTTATAAAAAAAAATCATTCTCCTTTCAATTTATGCTTACCAATTTTGATGTGTCTTTAATTTCATAGTTGCACATAGATCCTTCATAATTATCCTAGGCAACACTTACCTAGGGTAAGCTTAGGAAGTGAAAGTTCGCACTAGAAGAGGGGTGAATAGTGTGAGAAATAAAATACTAAATAATTTGCAAAATTAAAATCAATCCCACAAGAACATTCACCACAATTGTGCAATAGATTTTTTGGTGGAAACTCCAAAGATAAAAATCACCACCTAAGAGTCTTCGACTTAAGATTTTCCTGATTAACTTAGTTGATCAAATCCACTAAATGTACCACTTAAGTTGAAGGTGTCACAACCTCAATACAACAACAATACCTATAGGAGGGTAGTGTACCTCAAGCCCCTCTTTTTCACGAAGAGTATTTTGTCTCATGAGGAGATAGGAATTCACCACACGAATGCCCAACCAAAAATGAAAATACAAAGGGACCTATAGAGACACAAAATACAAGTTAATCCAAGCTCCTATAGGCAAAGGGTACTTCCTTGAAAGTGAAGATTTATGTGAAGTACACAGTGGATCGGTGCTCTCAGATGTGTAGTATGAAGTTTGGAGAACTTGGACACTATCTTCTTTTGTTCTCTTCATAAAATGAGTGTAATGGTAGAAAGAATTGATTCTTGGGTATGTTTGGCCAATGAGAGGTTCCCCTCTATTTATAGAGGTCCAAGGAAGGTTCAAGAAGGCTTGGGAGAAGGCTCCTAGCCATTGGAGACAAATCCCATAAGATTGGGTTGAAATACAAAACAAATTTGGTCATAATTAAGTCTGACAACAAGATTAGTCGACTGATTATTTGGTTGGACGTCTGATAAGGACATATTGGACATTTGACAGGATTTTTGGATGTCTAAATCTGTAAGATGGATTTCCTGGAATCGATTAGATAGAAATAGGGATCTAGTATCAAAGGGTCGAATGATTGATTTCTAATTATAAGACGTCTGGATGAAACATTGGACATTTGAAACTAAGAGAGTTTGTTCTTGGAAGTATCAGGGCAAATAGGGATCTAGAGTTTAGCTATCAGACATCTATAGGACATCTTGATATGTTATTGGACATTTGGAACTAAGGGTAACCCTCAAGAATTGATTTCTTGAGAAGTTAACTATGATCTTAGGTCTGACAAATCAAGATTTTGGTGAGATTTGACTTAACATCTACTTATTAGAGTCTGGAGAAGGCCCTGGATGTCTGGGAATAATAACAAAATATTAGTTAAGGCTTTCGAGAATATTTTTTTTTAATAATGCCCAATGACCTTATATTGGATGCCTGATAATGTCTTTAGACATCTGAAACTAAGTATAGACGTCTAGAATGAAGATGGGTCGACTAAAGCCTATATGTTCAGTTTGTTAAGGCTTTATATATATGGATATTGGATGTCTGATATGGTAATCAAATGACTTAAGTTGACAAATCAGGCATCTGATGCCTATGTTAGGCGTCTAATACTAAAGTGTGTTTTTTATTTGAATTTGGATTTTGGTTCTAAGCTTTTGCCTAAGTGTCCTAAGAATAGGTAAGCATTCCTAAAACCTAGGTTAATATATTTTGGGCTCTTTAACATGAATCTAAGGAAATAAAAAGAGCATACAACAAATATAAAGACAAGAGCATATTCTATCCTATTCTACAATCTGCTTCTTCTTCAAGACTTGAATCTAGTGCTCCATCTTCACTCTCCTTGATGTTTTTGTCATTCATCAAGCTCCTCCATTCCTTTATGGGCTTGAGTTTGAACTCTTTCACTCTTGCTTTCATTTGCTTTTAACCTAAAATCTCAATCTCTAATGCAAATGTTAAAACTCAAGTGTTTTGTTATCATCAAAATCAATGATCGTGATGCTCTTGCACCAACAATCTTTTCCTTTTTGATGATGACAAAATCATATCTAGTAATGTTAAAAAGTCTCCCCCCTTTTGACATTATCAAAAAGGTTTACTTTTTCATCAATTTATCCTGTAACTCTCCCTTAATTCATGTTCTTCTAAAAATTAGTTTTACTCCCCCTTTTTGATTAATAAAAGAAATATATTTTTCTAAAATACAATAACTTTTCCTTTTTGACATATTTTAGGAAATAAGTAATTGAGCAGCAATCATAGGACTTAAATGACCTAAATTAAGTTAGAACTTAGCATAATTGTAGTGTAATTCAAGCATAAATAGCATACATTGCATCTTTTCTACTTTTCTTAGATATTCATAAAATATTCTTATAATGTACTGATTAGTGCATTATTTGGATTGTATGTAATAAGAAGCTTAGGAGATGGCCTGAAGCTGGAGCTGAAGTAGGGAAGAAGCCAGAGCTGTAACAGAAGCCCTGGACTAAAGATGAAGGCATAATGTAGGGATGAGGTATACTACCTTACTAGTATAATTTTAATGCATGAGTTAAATTATGAACATAGTACCTTTTCTAGTCTTAGGATAGCCCTAGTTACCTACCTAAACCCTAGCCACCCTTAGATTAGGTCACCCTAGCCTAGAAAACCTCAGAACCCTCATTCCAACCCATATCTGGATGTCCAGGCGGGTTGTTGGACATCTATAACCCTTAGACACCACCCGCAAAGCCAGAACCCAATTCTGCTGGAACATTGGATGTCCAGACAAGGAATCAGACATCCAATTTCTGCAGAATCCCAAGATAGAACTTCAAATTCACCCTGACTCAACTTTGGACATTCAAACTAGAGGTTTAGACTTCTGATTTTGAGGTATAAGTTGCCTTATTAATAAATCAGAGCTCTGGAACCCCTCTCTAGTTGCTATTTTTGAAATTAAGCCTAGATCTTGATTTCCAAAGCCCCTAAACCCAATTCTACACCCTAGGGAACCTAAATTAAGATTCCCTAAGCCTAGTACACTACCCTAATACCTTCCTAAGAACCTAATTAGGTTCTCACTAAACCTAATTGACTTGGATCTAAGTCAATCACAGTTCACCTAGCGAAATTGAGCTCAAACCTCAACCAACACAAGTCTAATTGGACTATGTCAGAGTCCAATTGACTCAAGCCTGACCTAAACCCTATTTCACTTAGGATATGTTTAATTGTACTTATCACTTTAGTATTCGGGTTTATAACCCTATTTCTAGAAACCTACCTAAACCCAATCACCTAGACATATAGGACTCGACCTAAACCATCTAGCCACACCCACATACTCATGCACACACACACACACATACCACCACCACATGGCCACCCACTCTAGAGTTCTCTAGAATGGTCTCCAAGTGGTGCCACCTTGAAAGACTAAAAATAGTCTTTCAAGGAGTCCACAACCATACCCATGAGAAGTGGATCTAAGAAGACCTATTTGAAATGGGTTGGATGGCCAAGACGGGAGCTCGTTTAGAGAGTTCCATACTTCTCTAGATAAGCCATTCCTTGGTCTATTTAAAGACCATCATGGACGGCCATGCACCCTATCTCTAGATCTACTTCTTGGATTCCATGTGCACACCCTTCACGAGCTCCATCACCTCCATCATCACCACCTTCATGTCCAAGGGATAGATCACCTCCACCACCTTCTCAAGAGGTCGGCCAACCATCTTGGCCATCCCTCTTTCCCTTCCCACCACCTCAGGCCCATAGCCGTTGGAGACCACCTTTAATGTCTGCTTTCTATTAGCTAGTTTAGTTCTTCATAGTTTTAATTTCTGCATTATTTCTGCTAATGATAGTAGTATCCTCCATCCCTGAGACTGCATGTGTAATCTATCTTAGATCCATGCATGCATAATGTTTCTGTTAGTTATAATTGTTCCAATCTTTTATGTACAAGCATTCCTCTACATTTGATTGTAATGACAATATTCTTTTTGAGGAA
Source organism: Thalassia testudinum (assembly GCA_037157565.1). NCBI lineage: Eukaryota > Viridiplantae > Streptophyta > Magnoliopsida > Alismatales > Hydrocharitaceae > Thalassia > Thalassia testudinum. The sequence goes on from JAZHRO010000014.1 coordinate 24,899,085, forward strand.
ATAAAATCATCAGTTGCCTGCTTTACATTCTTATCTTGATGCAACAAAATGTTAGTCCCTAAGGATATCAATGAATTAGCGATCAATTTATTTTTTGCTAGTCACCATCGTATTATTGTGGTGATGCGAACACCAATACACACTTTCACATTTGTGATATATTTAACACACGCACACGTTTTCCACATTAACAATGTGACTAGCACATCTCTAACTCGCACCTTAGAAGCTGGGGTCCAATGCGAAGCAAGCAAAGTACGTAAAATTAGAATCAATTTCATTTTAAATGCCTACTTGAGATTGATCGGGACTCACCATCTCGTTATATTAATTTTTGTTTGAGTCATGATTCGCAATGTACTACGACGTTTCTCTAGATCAAATACACGTTTTTACGACTACAACAAATGACGTCGTTGCTGGGGAGGCAACACGATTTTGATTTTTGATTTCTTGAGCTTAACCTTGACACATCTGCTTTGCTTGCTTTTGATGTGTAGGAATAGGAAAAGCAGATTCTGCGCACACATCAAGCATAGTTGAAGGAATCAGGTGCACAACTTGATCTTAGTCTTAGGTACCCATTTGAACCCTAGATAGATTTGCTTTATGAAAAAAGGAGAAAAAAGTCTCCATATTTTCGTGCAAAAACAAAACAAAAGAAAAAATTAGGTTTTAGACTTAGGTTTCTTTTGAATCTTAGGGTTAGAGTTCTTTTTGAAACAAAGAAAAAAATTTGAAAAATTTTACCTCCAAAAATAAATTTTTTTAAAAAAAGTTTTAAAAGAATTTTGAAAAAAATCATAAAATTGAGAAAATGTTTTGGTGGAAAGGCACATTTTTTAATTTGAACCCTTTCAAAAGCCTTTTTACCCTTCCATGAAATTCAACCAAATTTTTATTGCAATTTAAAAATTCAATTGTCGAATGTTTTCTAGTCCAAAAATTTTGAAATTCAGGCACAAGCTTTATTTTCAAATTATCTTTCAAATGGAACCATTCATTTGAAAAATTTGAATCGTACAATTTTTGAAAATTCATGAAATAGAAGGGGGTCAAATTGACTTAGATCTAAAAGCTTTTGAATTTCAAAATGCGATTCCGAAGATCACACAAATCATATTTGATTAAAAATAGTGAGGTTTAAAACATTATTGAAATTACCTTTCATTTGCATATTTTTTCCAATTTTTGGAGTTAAATTGTACTATTTCAAATTGAAAAATTAACAAGGGGTCAAAATTCCAAATCTGACCTCCCAACAGTTAAAAATTCATATTAATTCATTTGAAATAGTAAAAATTTCAAAAAATATTCTCTAAGAAGATAATTGAAAAAGAAATTTTCCTGTCAAATTTGAAATTATTTGGATTCAAATTATACTGTAGAGAATGTGTTTAAATTGAATTGTTGTATGATGAACACTTAGTCCATTGCATGAACCCTAGGACTCAACTTTTACCGTTACAATCTAGAGACCACACTTGGCTAGCCTAGACTTAATCAAGTCTAGTGGCTAGCTGGTGAGCTTGGTCACCTTGTGGACCACTCACCAAAAATCCCAATTTGAAGAAAAAAAAGGTTAAGCAAAATTGCATAAAATAGATTAATCAACTTACATTTGTTGTTGAACTACTAGGTCATCACAACCGCCCTAGTCAAACCCATAGTCGAATCTTCAGGGCAGTATCAAATGATCGCGTCTATGGGGTACAAAGGAACCAGAGGCAAAAACCAAAGGAAGAACCTTCCCCTTAGTCCCCTCGTACAGATTAGCCGGGTTAGCTTGGGGGGTTGGAATTACTTTCAGTCCGTTTGATAAAAAATATTTCTTCATAAATTAGAATCTTAGTGAAAAATCTGGTCACCTGATCATAAGGACCACTTGATTAACAAGGCTTTAGCCTTGTTTGGCTTGGCTGCACCAACTCGGGTTGGTTGGTGTATGCAAGGGAGGAGGTTTCTTGGACCTCAACTGGTTGGACCTTAGGAGCCAATCCCAAGGAGGCAAAGGCGATTCGTCGCATCACCCGATCCTTCTTTTAACCCTTCTTCCACTTAGCTAAGATGGCTAACCCTAAACCTGGACCTGGACCTGGTCAGGATTCTGTGAATTTGGACTCGATGGCTTGCCTAGAAGCCTGGGTCGTTGAATCAGAGGAATGATATCAATAGAATATCGATAGAATTTTGATAACACTGGATAGAATGCAGCATCCACCCTAAGGAGAACAGCTACGGGATTTCTACGAATCGGCGGCATCGATTCTCGCACCTCAAGTCTTAATTCCTACAGGTAAGGACACATTTGAGTTTAAGCCCAATGCGATCAGCCTAATCTAGAATTATTTCTATGGGAACTTGAATGAAGATCCTTTCCAGCATATAGAGGACCTGACTCGAATTGTGGAAATAGTTCGACCCAGAAATGTCGATCTGGGAATTGTTCTCATGAAGCTTTTTTCGTTTTCTCTCAAGGATAAAGCTTCATATTGGTTCAAGACCATCGGGAGGCCAATTGGAACCTAGGAGGAATTATGACGTGAATTCCTGCAAAAGTTCTTCCCAATCGGTTGTACGAACATGATGAGTCGTGTGATTACGACATTCTCCCAAGGATCCAGAGAGAAGTTGCATGATGCCTAAGATCGATTTAACAATCTTCTAAGGAAATGCCCGCAACATGATGTGCCTAGATGGCACTTGGCTTAGATCTTTTACCATGGGCTGGATGACACACATTGGTATTTGGTTGATGCATATAGTGGCAGAAAGTTCCTCGCAAAAGATGAGAACAACGCATTTGAGTTGTTCAAGTCTTTGGCGGAGAACTCGATGAATGCCGCATCAATGAATCAATTCCAGTGACTTGGACAATGACGGGTTAGTGTCCATGAGGCTCACGTCAAGTCTGCTCGAGCTGATATGGATATCATCACCAAGAAGTTGGATAAGGTGGATTTGGTAGATAAGAAGCTCGATGAACTGATTCAAGCTCGACTTGAATTCTCTGGAAATTTTGCTGTATCTAGATCCTCCTATGCTCCCCAATCCCTCCTGCTTAAGTCAATTTACTCACTCAAGATGCATCTTCTTTGTATTCATGGGAACCCACATATCAGGATCCCACGAATAACCTCGATCTGGAACCACAAAATCACAATTACACACCACATGATGATTTTAATGCATATTTCCTTGATGAATATATGTCTCAGATGTCGTCGGCCTATGAAGACGTCAATGCTATTTAGGGATATGGGCGTACTAACTTGTACTCAGAGACGTATAGCCCTAGTTGGCGCCAGCATCGAATTTCTCCTGGTCTGGAACTCGCAGAGACCACATCAAGATCCATACTACCAGACCAGATAATATGGGAATGTGCAAAACACATAGCCAAGGCAGCAGCCATTCCTGTCTCAGCAACAGCAATCCTGTTCCATATATCAGTCGCTGCATCAAGCTGTCGGTCACCCTCTAAAGTGGGTTGACCCTTTGGAGGCACTAAAGGAGGAATACAAGAATCAATGCGAAAATCCACGCAAGAAAGCTTATAGATCATGAATGTAATGGCTGACCAGATACAGAGCATTCAAAACACGTAGAACCAGCTGTTGCAGGAGCATAGGACTTAGGGAGCCTTGCCCTCCCAACTTGTCCCTAGCCCACGATATGTACAGAACTAAGGTTCCCTGCCTAGGTTTCAAGCACCATAGGGACAGACGCATGCTATATTACAGGCACCTCTTTCACCACCCGGTTATGGCTAGCCGCCTTTTCTGTAGAACCCCGCATATTCTGCCCCTTCCACTCCTCCACCACCTCACGGACAACATGCTGATGCAAAAGCTATTACGTTGAGGAGTGGGAAGAAGACATGAGACCCACCATTTAGGCAGGTGGGTCTTGATTTTTTGCGTGCTTCACAACAGGATGGTTTGACTTCGTCTTAGGAGCCATCTACGGTAGATAAGCGAAAGAGGCTGATTGACCCTGAGATTCCTATTCCTTTTCCTGAGTCTCTGACACGAGATGTAGCACGGAAAAAGGGTACACGGAATTTCGAGGACCTGAAATTGATGTTCAAAGAAGTTCATGTTCAGGTCCCTCTCCTCGAAGCCATAGATCACATTCCCGCTGTCATTGGGTTCTTTAAAACTATTGTACCCTGAAGCGACAATAGAAGAACGAACGACATGCGGTACTGTCGAAGGAAGCTAGCGCCGTGATCCTAGCTGACCTACCACCTAAGATGAAAGACCCTGGTACTCCACTTATTTCCTGCTTTTTGCAGGATTCTCCATTTGATCAAGCCCTTTTGATCTGGGTTCGTACATCAACCTAACTCCCACTGTTGTGTACGATCGTTTTCGATTAGAGGAGTTAAAACCCACCTCAGTTACTATTCAGCTGGCTGATTAATTAGTGAAAACACCGAGGGGGTGGTTGAGAACGTGATCGTTAAGGTCCGTGGATTCTGCTTTCCCGCAGACTTTGTCGTTCTCGATATGAAGGTTCCTCCTAATCTTCGTGATGCACCAAGGATTTTAGGTCACCCATTTCTGGCAGCAGCCTGAGCGAACATCGATTATGCATCTAGGTGTATGGAGATTGCATTAGGAAATGAAAGACTTAGACTTGATATATTTAGGGCATCAAGGAACTTTGATTGTGATCACATCGAGGAGGATAATGAAGACGAAGAATTGGCTTTTTGTGGTAACATTGGGCTCCTTTGTGATGGCCCAATGACTCATTCATCTTCATTATCAGGGTTTCGAGACCTCGATCCACATGGGACTGAGACCACTGCAATGCACATTTGTTCCCGTGGATCCGATTGTTTGGGGTGTTCATGTAACCACAGCACCCTTGATTCTGACTATCATGATCCACAAATTACTGAATCGTCCTTGCTAACACAGGAAGGCATGACTGCAACAAATGAGTTTCCCATTAATGAAGTCACGACTAACTATTTTGCAGGTGGCGAATCAGTAGCATATCAGGATCACCAGATTCCCACTACTGATTCTGTTCCTACTCACAATCCTAATTCTGACCCATCCATGATTGAACTGAAACCCTTACCTGACTCACTCAAATACGTGTTTTTGGGAGAAAGTGAGACATACCTGGTTATTATTAGTGCTCACTTGACCTAGGACCAGAAGCATCAATTAATTTCTATTTTACAAGACCATAGGGCTACTATTGGGTAGAGTATTGCTAATCTCCACAGGATTTACCCCTCGTATTGCACTCATCACATCTACACGGATGAGGGGGTCAAACCATCAAGACAACCTTAAAGACGGCTGAACCTGAGTATGCTAAAGGTTGTTAATGAAGGAGATCATTAAGTGGCTGGATGTAGGCATTGTTTATCCGATTTCCGATAGCTAGTGGGTGAGTCCTATCCAAATCATGCCCAAGAAAGAAGGACTCACCGTTATAAAGAACGATAAGGATGAATCCATCCCAACGTGCACTATGACTTCATGGTAGGTTTGATAGACTATAGGAAATTAAATATGGCTACCTAGAAGGATCATTTCCCTTTATCGTTCATTGATCAGATTTTAGAGCGGTTAGCTGGGAGTAGTTTCTTTTGCTTTTTGGATGGATACTCTGGGTATAATCAGCTAGTGATTAGCCTGGAAGATCAAGACAAGACCACTTTCACATGTCCCTTTGGGACATTCACCTTTAAGCGAATGCCCTTCGGCCTTTGCAACGGACCAACGACATTTTAGCGTTGTATGATGGCCATTTTCTCTGACATGATTGCGGATTATGTAAAAGTGTTTATGGATGACTTCTCCATTTTTGAAGACAACTTTTCGTCTTGTCTTGATAACCTCACCAAGATCCTAAAATGATGCATTAAAGTAAACATAGTACTCTCTTGGGAGAAAAGCCATTTCATGGTGAGGAATGGCATTATACTAGGACATAGGATCTCATCCAATGGACTCAAGGTTGACTGAGCTAAGTCAGAAATTTTATCCCGATTACCTCCACCTAGCTCGGTTAAACAAATCAGATCATTCTTGGGTCATGCTGGGTTTTATTGGAGATTTATACATGATTTCTCGAAAATTGCATGCCCATTGACAAATCTTCTGGTAGCTGATGTCCCATTTGATTTTAATGCCTCATGTCTTAGCACCTTCGAGACCTTGCGAAGCATTGTCTCTAACTCTCCAATTCTCCAACCACCCGATTGGTCTCTTGATTTTGAGATGATGTGCGACGCCTCCAATTTCACCGTCGGAGGTGTTTTAGGCCAACATCAAGAGTGACAACCTTTTGTTATATACTACGCTAGCAAGATGCTGAATGAGGCTCAGTGTAATTATACTGTCATTGAAAAGGAACTGCTAGCGGTAGTAATCAGGTTGGAGAAATTCCGATCATACTTGTTGGGGTCCAAAGTGATAATTTTCACAGACCATTCTGCCTTGCGGCATTTGTTAGAAAAGAAGGATGCCAAATCCCATCTTATCGGATGGATCCTTCTCTTATAAGAATTTGATGTTGAAATACGTGACAAAGCTAGATCACAAAATGTTGTGGCGGATCACTTATCTAGATTAGACCAAGCCCACATCCGTTATTCCCTGTCCATTTCAGACCAATTCCTAGATGAATCCCTTTTGGCAATCCATTCTGTTGAGTTTCCTTGGTACGTGGATATCTTGAATTATCTTGTCACAGGCAAGATTCCCATGAATTTATCCTAGGACCAAATACTCAAATTTATTTTTGAAGCCAAATTCTATTTTGGGACAACCCATTGCTTTTCCGCATTGGAGCCGATCAGATCATCAGGAGGTGCATCCTAGACTCTAAAATCTCAAGTGTGTCATCTTTTTGCCATAGTGAAGCCTATGGTGGTCATTTCTTAGGCCGAAAAATCATGGCAAAAATTTTGCAATTGGGATTTTTCTGGTCGACCATTTTCAGAGATACACACGATTATGACAAGTGTTGTAAACCATGCCAGTCAGTCGGTTCTATGACCAGGAGAGACATGATGTCTCTCCAACACATTTTGGTCGTAGAAGTGTTCAATGTATGGGGCATTGATTTCATGGGACCTTTCTCGAATTCGCATGGCTTCGAGTACATACTTCTCGAAATGGGTCAAAGCCATCCTGGTGAGATGGGCTGATCATAAGACCGTCATCTCTTTCATACAGGAATATATTTTTGCAAGATTTGGTGTACCCCACACTCTGATTAGAGACAGGGTAGTCACTTCATCCATGCCCACTTCAGGTCATTATTAAAGAAATATGGTGTACATTATCGTATAGCCACCCCATGCCATCCGCAGACCAATGGGCAAGCTGAAGTGTCTGACCGTCAAATCAAGTTGAGATAGGAAGGACTGGTCCAATAGATTAATTGATGCACTTTGAACATATTGAACTATGTACAAGGTCCCACTTGGAATGTCGCCATATCGTATGGTATATGGAAAGGCCTATCACCTTCCTGGTGAGCTGGAGCACCACGCTTTTTGGGATGTACAAAAGTGTAATTTTAACCTCGATGACGAAGGTTACGAAAGGAAGCTCCAACTCAGTGAATTATAAGAGATCCGACAGAAGGCCTATGAGAATGCATCAATGTATAAAGACAAGGCAAAGGCCTTTCACGATCGCTACACCCGAAGAAAGGAATTCACACCCAACTAGCTGTAGGATCTAAATATATAGGATATATGGCTATGCGCACAAAAACTCAAACACAAAATCAGTAATAACAAGACAATTTGCACAATCAATCACACCACAGAAATAGGCACAATATGTATAGTGGTTCCCCTCCCTTGGGTACTCCACTACCTAAGCCTCCCAACTTAGGGTTTTTAACCCGATTTCCTCAACCCCGAGGAAATCAATTTACTAAATCGAGGTAATTAATGGGTTACCTCAACCCAAGTACAAAATGGGTTTGTAACAACCCAATGAGCAAATGCTCAAGAACAAATGAAATACATGTGTAAGAAAGAAAGATCTTACAACTAAGTTCCTAAGCCTCTCAACAATAATTAAAATATAATGTTACCGATTTGAGAGCCTAGAATGAATGTGAATGCCTTGACAATGCATGAAGAAATCATGTCAAAGTGTTTGCAAAAGCGTAGAGAAATTGATAGTAGCAAACTATTCCTTCTTCTTTCTCTCTTGAAAATATGGTAGAAATTTGAAATATGGCTCTAGAATTTTTCTTCTCTATTTCTCATATGCAAACTAAAGGTCTAAGGGTTTATTTATAGAGTTTAGGACCTCAAGGATTCATCTACTAGACGTTGGGGTTTAAATCCCAACGTTCATATAGCAAAAATTAATTTTCTAGTCGTTCAGTTTTGAGCCAACGGCTACCTGGTACGGGTACTAAAGTATGGGTACCAGTATTCGTTGCTTCCAGATTTGGGTTTCAAACTCTTAACACAAATCTGTAACCCACTTGTACCGGTACTCTTGGTTAGTACCAGTACTCGTTACCTCTAGTACCGGTACTGATCATGAGTACTGGTACTTGCGGGGTACAGGTTTGTTTCTTAACAAAACCCAAACCTGTAACTCACATGTACTAGTACTAAACTTTAGTACTGATAGTTGTGGGTTAACAAGTACCTTTTTAAGTGATTTAATCAATTACATGCTTTGAAAATGATCATAATATTAATCCTAATTTATCTCTAATTATTTTACGATCTAAGTTATATTCCTTTGTTAAGAGGCATATACAATCTATAAATAAAAAATCTAAACTATAAACACTAAAGGTCGAAGATGATCTTCTCCTCCTCAATTCTTCCTTATCATCTTGCCTCCTTCTTATCATGATCTTCTCCTTTTCATCAAGCCTCCATCATTTCATGTTTGCCTTGATCTTGACCTAAATCTGAAAGAACTCAATTGCAAACATTAATCCATAATAATTTTGTTAACACCAAAACAAGATGTGGAACAAGGTTCCAACACTAGCGTGTTTGGTTATTTTATTCATGTCAGAAATTCTTTGCAGGAAAACTCAAGTCCAAGTGGATTGGCCCATACATTGTGATTCACCCCTATTGTAATGGGGTGGTCCAAATCATGGACCCAAAATTTGGGCATGTTTCTGTAGTAAATGGCTAGCGCCTCAAGTCATTTATGGCCTGGGAACCTCCTCTTACCAATGAAATCCTAGCTGGAGGTGTTAAACTCAGCAACTTATACATATATACCTATCCTTATACATAGCATATTTTCTTTTTGCATATTTCTTTGAGTATTACATATCATCAGGTTGGCTATGTTGAATGAAAAAATACAGGAGAAATTTCAGGTGATTTCTACTCACTCCCTATCATAATTTAATTTCCTTTATATTCATGCATGAGGGCATGCAAGAACTTAGGAATGGGGGGTAGTATCTAGTAAACTGAAAATTTTTATGCCAACACATAGAAAAACCTTTGAACAGCATGTTAATTGTACTTTAAGGTCCTTAATTTAAGAACATCCAACTCCACCTCCAATGCCAATGCTCACATTGGAGCTAGAAATCATTTGCAATAGCCACCTCTGACTTATTCGCTCACTTATTATTCTGAATTAGGACTAAGCTGAATGTAATCCGACAAGGGAACTATATTAAAGTACAAATCATAAGAGGTTAATAGTATATAGCATATATATATATTGCATTCATGAATAAGATTTTTGTTAAAAGGTTGCATTAAGGATTTTATCCTTTAGTTGATTTCTAAAATCCGGAATCCAATACAATTTTCACATTCACACATAGATTTTGCAATGGATTCACTGTGAAGACTAATAAATGCCTTTAGTTTGTCGAGAAGAAGCAGTGCTTCTTCTCCTGAACCCCTGGACAGTGGTTTGGGAGTCAGGCCAACCGTCTTCTAGAAAATCCACCAAATAGTGTGAGACGAGAGTAGAGTGTTACTGGTGCTCTAAGATTAGTGCAAGGAATCTGCCATTCTAGATAATTAGGTAATGATACTCAGAGTTAGACACAGTTTTGCTCTCGGTTCCCATGTATAAATCTTGTGTGAATTATTGAGTGCCACCAAATAAGGCAAATACATGGAAAGCGAGTTCTAATAAAACTAGGACTAAGGTGAATAACTGCAACTATTCTTTACAAAATTCTCGGTTGAAGGAGGGTATTGATACCAAAGTCAGAAATACGCTGTCCTATCCATCTCTTTCTCGATGCTGAGAGTAGGCAGTTTCACCATATAAGTCACCTAATATCCTCTTGAACACCACCAATCCCCAAAAATGCCTCTAGAATAAAAGTTGCATATGTCAGGTGCTGTATTGCGTCGTGTTGATATAATATGAAAAAAAAACAAAAAAAAGATTTTTTTTAGAAAAATAAAAATCAGAAAAAGGATTTTTTAGTGTTTAATTTAATTACATTGAGGCACACTACCCACCACATTTGCAATCCACCAAATATGGCCTTAACATACCTTTTTGCATTTCTGGCCACTCGAATACTGGCTGAGGAATTCTAACTTAGTGTTAGGGTTATTGGAACTTTATTAAAGTGTTAATGTCATGTGAGACAACCAAATATGGATTATGTGTAAATCTGGTGAGAATGTGAGCTTGAAAGAAAAAGAAACAAAAAAAGAAGAAAAGAAGAAGAGAGAGTGAATAAAAAGGAACCAAAGAGAGCACAGTTTTTGTTAAGACCCAAGACATCAAATGCTTTTTAAGACGTCTGGGAGTTGGTCTAGACATCTGGTCAGACATCTGGACGCCTTCCTAGATGTCTGGAAATAAATTTTTGCGACGTATGATTGCGAGTCTGCGCGCGTGCACGCGCAGACTGAGCCCGCCAGCCTGCAGGCATTTTTTCTTTTCTTTTCTCTCTCCCTGACGCCTTCAAATACCCTCTACCCCTTCCCTCTCCTTCACCCACCACTCCACCGTCTCCTCCTCCTTCTTCTAGTGTTAGCGTGAGAGTGAGAGAGCGAGGGCAGCAGCTGCTGCCAGGTGCGCGCGGGGAGGAAGAGGTGCAGCGAGAGGGAGAAGAGGTAGAACGCGTGAGGAAGAGAGAGCGAGCTCGCCAGAGTAGCCCAAGGTCGGCCGACGGGCGCGTAGCGGGAGCGTGGTACTGGGGGAGTTACCCCGGTGCTGCTGCAGCTCAGGCAGCAAGCGAGCGAGTGCGGCGCGGCACGGCTCGGCCGTGCGCAATCGGCAGAGGGCAAGGAGGTCCAGATTCTGGGAAACTTTCTTAGAATTAGACGAATGGACCTACATCCAAACGACGCGAGCGACGTCTGGAGAGAGATCCAGATGTCTGAAAGGTACTATATTTCTCATCTTTCTCCTTTTTGCGGTTGCAGCCATGCAGGTTATTTCACCGAAAGCTCTGAGACGTGTCGTGTTGAGAGTGTTTGCGTACGCGTGATGGTTTCATTTCAGGAAGGCAGAAGGATAGGCCCTCCCACACAGATCAAACGTCTGGGCAAGTTACCAAATGGCGGAGAGCATCTCCAGACATCCGGAGAGCATCTCCAGACGTCCGGAGAGATAGACGGACGTCTGGAACTAGGTCCAAACGGTTCAGTGGGATCCTGGACGTCTGAAGAACAACTTAGAGTAAGGTATGACCTGGACCACCTTTTAAGACGTCTGGAGGGTGTTCCAGACATCTGATTTGAGGCAGAGTTGTCATTTTTGACTCGTTTAGGGTCCGTTCGAAGTTCGATTTCTGCGTTTGAGAATCCGTTCTTCTCAGAATTTGTTCCTTTACTTGTTCAAAATAGTTTTATCATGTTCTAAGTGGTTCCTTGTGATTGATCCTTGTGTTAGGACCTCATCCCGTTGTAGCTCTGGGGGTTGCGGAGGCACGCGAACCTGCCGATCACGCCCCCATTACTCCCGATTTTGCGGGTAGAGTGGCTTCCCTTGGTTATTTACCAACATTAATGCATCTTTGAGATCAATAATAGATTCTAGTGTATGGCATGAATCCTAGGGTCTGAAAACTAGATTGAATGATAGATCCTAGGGTATGGCATGAATCCTAGGACTTGAAAACTAGATTGAATGATAGGTCCTAGGGTGTGGCATGAATCCTAGGAACAGAAACATTGAAATGAATGTCGTGAATACATGAATTGCAGTCTTGGAAAAGTAGATAGAATAATGATAATTGCCTGAAATTGGATAACAGCTACTTGTATATAAATTGATAGTAAATGTTGGAAACACGGGCTATATGAGAATAAAACTCAAATGATGAAACCTAAAATGGCTTGGCCAGAGAAATATGAGCATGAACCCTACGGGGAATTAGGAGTAGAGCTCCTGAAAGACAAATAGAATGGAATTGGGGAAGTGAGCTGGCCCTTGAGTACGGAGTACCAAGGAGAGTGACTGTCCCCCCTATTTAGTGCAGAGTGGAGCTAGCTGCCCCAGGGACCCGGGGTTAGGTCTGGCCACTTTGTACCGACTTTTGGCCCTTGCGTACACAGTACCAGGGAGAGATACTAGTGTAGGGAGAGAGCTAGCCACCCCACGGTTCCCGTGGTTCAGCTAGCCATCCTACACCGACTTGTTAGGCCCACTGGGTAAACTAGGGTAGTCAGGCGAGGGTGCACGGACTATGGAGGGGCAAGACCCCTGTTTGGTTACTATGGAGGGGCTAGACCCCTGTTACTGAGAGGGCTCTACCTTATGCTGGTTCCGTGCTGTGCTTTGGGCGCACCCATTAACGGAAACGACTGACCACGTGCCAGTGCGGGGTAGCTACCCATGTGTTTATCGCGCGTGTCGTAGTCACTGTTAGCCTGTCAGCAACCTTGGGGTGGTTGACTGAGGGTAGGACCACCACGGGGGACTCTTACGGCCAGGAGAGCACCATGTGCTACTTCTACTTTTCGGAAAAGACTGCAATCAAGATCGTTCCCACGAGGAACATTCGAGATCAAGAGAAAGACTTGAGAAATAAACCAAGAAAGAGTAAAATAAAGAAAGAAATTAAAACAACAGCTACTTGTTTACCTTTACTATCTTTCTTAGCTAGCTGGTTGCCACTCTACTCAATGTTTCGCTGACGTGTCACCTTTGTCACCTTTTTAGGACCAGGTGTTGAGTAGCCAGAGCCTGCCTCTGCTGAGGGTGTTGGGCCTAGTAGAGCCCAGTAGTTCTACTTGTGTTGTACTTGCTGTACCATTTTTCTATTGTAGTGAGTATATTCTCTTACACTTGTACTCTTTTATTGTAAGCATCATATTTCTGTACCTGTTTTAATTCTCTACTGTTGTGGTGGTATGTACTGTAGTAGTTCTTTTCTTTACTGCTGTACATTTGTTACTATTAGTTACATGCATGATGGATGTGGTTTATTTTACTGTTCTTTTGGTTACTTTCTCATTGGACGACTGGGTCTTGGGATCAGTCGAGTCGGTCCGATTCTCGTGTCTCGTAGGGATTCGGGAATTGGGTCGTAACAAGATGGTATCAGAGCAAGGTTGTCCCGAGAAGTGAACCAACTGGCTGGAAAATAACCAATTCACATGCTTGTAACTAGAGTAGCCACCACAACGTACCTTTTTAAACCTATTTTAAGGTTACTTCGTTGAATATCGATTAGTTTTGATGTCTTTTCTGTTCCGTGTTCGCGTCCCCTTGTAGGAGATTCCTCGACGAGGAGGTAGCGAGGTGGGCCACGGACGCAGCCAAGGACGAGGTCGGAGGGGCGGGCGCGTTGAGGCCGACGCATTAGTGGACCAGCCACTGCTCCTGAGCATTCAGGCCCAGGACCTCACCCAGCTGATACGGGACATTGTGCGAGAGGAGCTTCACCCGCTGCCACGAGCGCCTCTCCCTGGGGCTACGGAGGGGGAGTCCTTTGTGGGACCATGAGACGGACACGGCGCTGGACACGAGGGAGAGGGTGGACCTCTACCACCCGCACCTTCCTCCGGCACTTCCAAGCACGAGGCTTCTTTACCTGGAGGCGCACCAGCATCTCCAATTCAGCGCCACTTTGAGCTTTCCGGACAATTTCTGAAGTTGAAGCCCCCCTCCTTCAAGGGGGATGAGGACCCGACCGAGGCGGAGGACTGGCTCGAGCAGATCGAGAAGGTTTTTGACACCCGTCACCCCCCTTTGGAGTGCCGCGTGGCCTTTGCCACGTACCAGCTAGAGAGCGCGGCACACAGGTGGCGGAGGGCAGTCAGGGGTCAGGAGAGGGACGAGCTGACTTAGGACCAGTTCGTCACCCTCTTCTCTGAGCAGTACTTCCCCGAAATATGGTAGGATCAGAGGAGGCGGGAGTTCCACACTCTCCGCTAGGGGATGATGACCGTGAGCGGGTACCGTAGGCGTTTCCTGGAGCTATCTCGTTTCACAGTGACAGCCGTGGCTACTGAGGAGGAGCGCCTTTGGAGGTTCACCAAGGGGCTCCGGCCTACGATTCAAGGGTATGTCAAATCCTTGAAGCTGCCTACATTTCGAAGGTAGTGGAGGCAGTAATGACGTAAGAAGAGACCAACCCATCCACACGCGACACTGATGGCGGACGGAAGTGGCCCTACCAGCCAGACTTCTCACAGGGCCAATGAGAGAGGAGACACGTGGCACCCGCAGGAGAGCCGTCATGATTTGCGAGGCCATCAGTGGCCTTTGGGGGCCCCCGACAGGGGCCAACTGCTGGCACCGGACCCCCGCCCAGCCGTCAACAGGGACCCACTGAGGGTGGGAGTCGAGTCCCCTTTTGCTACTAGTGTGGCCAGCCGGGCCACATCAGGAGGGACTGCCCGCCTAGGGCAGGAGGTCAGCAAATGCTTCCTGTTCCGAGCACTGGAGGGCGAGCAGGAGACTGCGGTTACCAGGCGCGAGGAGGAGGACAGCAATCGCGGGGAGGGTACCGGCCAGCGGCTACCCGTCCGACGCATAGTGTGGCTGCTTCATCCGCACCTAGGGCTAAGGGGCATATCAACGCCTTGACACACAGGGATGCCATAGCTTCGGGATTAGTGGTGGCAGGTATGGTTTCAGTTTCTGGCAGACTTGTTTACACGCTTTTTGATTTCGGCGCTCCGCACTCATTTGTCGCTGCCAATTTTGCGGTTAGCTTGGGGTAGGACTGTAAGTTGTTAGAGGATCCCTTCGTGATCAGAGGTCCGAGTGGTCAACTGTTTGTAGCTGAGGAGGTGTACACAGGTTGCGAGGTTAGTTTTGGGGGACACAGCCTTCCCGCTGACCTGATTATGATACAGATGGAGGACTTTGGCGTAATTCTAGGGATGGACTGGCTGTTCGCTTACCACACCTTGGTGGACTGCTTTGAGAGGAAGATCGTCTTCTCCATACCGGAGTTGCCTTCTTTCGAGTTCCACGGGCAGCCAGTGGACGGAGGCTTTAGGTGCATTTCTACACTTCGGGTGTTGACGTGTTCTCGATCGTGTTTTAGCAGTTAATTATGTCGTAGTATAGGTGATCAAGCGTCGTCAACAAATAAAAGTTTTATTACTCGAAAACCTAAGTATCCGAGGTTGAACACAGGGAGCAATTGAAATTTATTACTAATTTCAAGAATGTAATTGAACACTTAAATTATTCAAAACTTAATTCAAATATAAATGCATGAGTTCGAAAATTAATTGTGGCAAAAAGAAGAAATTGGACGTCTGATCATGGGATCAGACGTCTTAAAAATGTGTTTCCCTTCTCTTATTTTTCTTCTTCTGATTTTCTTCCTTTCTTCTTCTTTGAGCTTCTTCTTTCTCTGCAGTATCTGTGCTTCTTTTCTTCTTATTTTCTTCTGCCTTGCTTTCTCTCTACGGGTCTTCTTCTTCTTCCTTGGCTCTGCTTCCTTCCTTGGTTCTATTTGCCTTTAGTTTCTCTTCTTCTGCTTATCTTTACCTTTCTCTGTTTCTTCTTTCTTCTTCAGTTCTTCTTCTCTTTTTCCTTCACCTCTTCGTTTCCTTCTCTTTTTCCTCTGCAATGGCTTCCTTCCTTCTTCTTTTCCTTAGTGGTTAAGTGTTGGCTTCTTCCTTCTTCCTTCCTTCCCTGCACAAACCATAGCAAAGCAAAACCTATCCCTCTACCCACACCCGCGCATCTCTCTCTCTCTGTGTGAACCACACTCTTCAGCATGCTCTCCCAGAGCCGGGTAAACGGGCCGGATCTCGCTCCCGGGCCCAGGCACACCGGCGTGAGGGTGGTGCGCGAGGAGTGCTCTCGGCAGTGTTGGGTCGGGTCGCCAGATCCGTGTGGTGAAATCACGAATGAGGCAGTGAGATAGGTAAGGGACCTCACCCCAAGTGTGACTGGAGGCAACCGGCATATATGACAAAAAGATTATAAATCACTCCACCGCTTTGTGAGTTAACGATGTGGGACTAATACCCACTGCCTTCCCTCGCTCGCCCGCAACAGACCATGCCTTCAATTCCCACAACTGCAGGCTCTGTGGTGTCGCTCGTTGGACCCCTTATCTTCGCAAGACCTGCCCAAGTTTGCAACACCTGGAATCTTGTAGTCCTTAGGCCTGGAGCAAGCGTGGAGCTTCTTCAAGTTGCCGTCAATGGCGGTCGGAGCTTGAGATCTGTCTGACACAAAAATTGCCTCACAGCCTAATCAGATCACCGGGGGACCTTCCCCGTGTCACGGCGAAGGTGAAGCACTAGGTGGCAGGCCGCGGGGTTGCCTAGGTGTGCGTGCCTAGGTCGCCCTATGGCCGGATGGATGGGTGTGTTCGGGGGACTGTTGTGGAGGCGTAGAGGGACTGTGGATAAGTGGAGGGTGCTCAGTGAGGTGAGGCGGAGGTTATGTGATGGTCGACGAGACGTGTGGAGTGCAGAGCGACGGGAGCGTCTCGCTGGAGGGTGGCCGGAGATGAGGAAGGTGGTGGTGAACAGCGACGGTCGAGGGATGTTTGATGAAATAAAATGAGGGAGATGAAAGAGGGGATAGAGAAGAAGAGTTTTAACCTAACTAAAGGGACGAATGGGACGAGGAGGTGGACGACAGTACCTGCTGTCGCTGGAGAAGAAGACGTCTAGTGGGGGAAGACGGCAGCGACGACGAGGCTAGGGCAGCTCGCGTGGGTGTTGCGCGACGTGGAGGAGGATGGGGAAGACGGCTTTGCCACTGGTTTTGTGGCAGAGCGACGAGGAAGAGGAGGGGGGCTCACTGGAGCTCGCTGGATGGTTGAAGAGGATTGGGACAACCGGGTTTTATTGTTATTACGTTGTAGTATAGCCAGTTATTACCAACATTTCAACTATATAAAATTTTTTTTACTCGGAGAATAAAAGAGTTCCCGAGGTCGAACTCAGGGAGCAAGTTGTATTCTAGAGATATACATGTTTCTTTTACAAAAATAAAGAAAGAGAGAGGGAAAGAATTTGTTGTTCTCTTTGTTTTCTCCTCGTGATGTTCTTCTTTCTTTCTTTCTTCAGATCTCCTTCTTCTTCTTTGTTGCTGTAGAGGTGATGCTCCTCTTTCTTCTTTCTTTAGATCTCCTTCTTCTTCTTTGTTGCTGTAGAGGTGATGCTCCTCTTTCTTCTTTCTTTAGATCTCCTTCTTCTTCTTTGTTGCTGTAGAGGTGATGCTCCTCTTTCTTCCTGCTGTTCCTGCTCCTCCTTTTTCTTCTGTCTTCTTCTGTTCTTTTTCAGCCAGGGACGTCACCCCTCCTTCTTTCTTCTTTTCCCTTCAGGCCGTCGTCTGATTTCCAAATCAGACGACTTAAACAGCCTGTGCTACAGTGTCTCCCTCAGCTTCCTTCTTCTTCCGCGGTTCTTCTTCTTCACCTGTGCCTGCACACTTCAGAGCTTACGTCAGAGAACAAAACCTACTCTACCCTCTCCCCCCCCGCGTCTCTCTCTCTCTGAAACCACTCTTGGGAAAGCTCTCCCAGAGCTGCCGGGTAATCGGGTACGGGTCGTGCCCGGGTCCAGGCCCACCGGCGTGTGTGGTGGGCGAGGAGTGCAGGTCAGTCTTAAGTCGGGTCGGGTCGGGTCAGGTCCGCGGGGCGTGAGCGCGGACGAGACCGGGTAACCGGGCGGGTGAAGGGGACCTCACCCCGTGTGCTGAGGCAGTAAGCCTCCAGCACTTTTGCATCTTATATCGCTGCGACTCTTCAGGCTTTTCCGAGGTGGGACTAAATGTCCCACCTCAATTGCGCGCCCGCAGCGGGGAAATCAGCGGGAGATTGCGGCGTCACGCGAAGCCTTCTGCCTTAGCTGCGAGCCTGGTGTTTTGTCAAAACGCCTCGCAAGGCCTGGGAGTTGAATCTGGGCGTGGCGCTGAGCGTGGCGCGCCTGTAGCTGCAGGCGGAAGCAGCTCCTTCTGCACGGCAATGGCGGCGGAGGTCGGGTGGCCTGTTCACAAGAAAACGGCCTCTCGGCCTAATCAGAAAGTGCCGGGAGCTTCGCCAGGGTGCGGCGAAGCTCGTGTGGATGGTGGCGAGGCGTGGGGCGGCATGCAAGGGCTGCCCTAGGTCGGACTGTGGGTCGGAGGATGGGTTTGTTGGGGGAAGCGTTACAGAGGTGTGGAGTGGCAGTGAAGGGGTGGGGGGTGCTCAGTGTGATGAGGCGGAGGTTCTGCGGTGGTCGGCGAGCCGTGTGGGTTGCTGGGGTGATGGGAACGGCTCGCTGGAGGATGGCCGGAGACGAAGGGGGTGACGGTGGACAGGATCGGTTGAGAGCTTAATTGAATAAATTGAAAGCGGGGGAAGAAAGAGGAGAAGAAGGGGAGTAGTTCTAGCTTACTTGCAGGGACGAAGGGGGAGGAACAGGGCGACAGTCGTATCGACTGTCGCCGGAGAAGACGATGCTCAGGGAAAGGGGCGGCGGCGAGCAGAGAGCCGGAGAGGCGCCAGCTGGGTGCGGCGTGGCGCGGGAAGAGCAGGGGAGGAAGTCTCTGCTGCTGGTATTGCGGCAGAGCGAAGAGGTGGAGGGGGAGGAACCGCCGGAGCTGGTGAGCGTCTGCCGGAGAGAGAAGAGAGGAAAGTTGGGGATTTTCTCCGTCAGATCCAAGCTGCCCCGGTCGGTGGAGCAACGGGGGGTATTTATAGGGATCAAACAGGGAGGAAGGCGGAGGGAGACGACGTGTCTCCCTCGCCGGAGGATGGCCGGAAACAAGAACCCATACCGTCCGTGCGTTCGCACGGCCGGTATGGTGGGTTACAACGACCAGGGGGGTGTCCCTGCGACGGCTGACGACGCAGGGCACCCCCGGTTTACTTGCCAGGTCCCCCACCTCACCCTGCGCGGCGCCATGCTCCGCGCAAGGTCGCCGGAGCATGGTGCTGGCAGGTTTTGCAGGGGGGACCTGATCGCAAAGAACGAAGGAGAGTTAGGGGCCAAAATGCGAGGGTTCAAAAGTTGAGGGCCAAAGAGTAAATATATGAGGACCAAAGTGTAAAGTCGGTCAAGGAGGTTTCTTCTTAGGCTCAAGTTTTTATACATGACTAATTAGGACCTAAGGAATCTGATGGTGAATTTCATTTCCATATTAAACCTTGTTTGACCGGTCAATTTATGCAAAAACCCAAATTAAGTTATTAATTGGGCATGGTTCTCAATGTAGGTCAAAATGGGTTCTGAAGGCCAAATTGAAGGTTCTAAACCCTAGAGATTATTTTTCTATGAATTTTAGAGGGTTTATTCTATTTTTACTTTGCCTCGAACCTTGTGAATTGAAGTGGGTTGTTTTAGGGTTACAGATTATCATTTAGTTTCTTGGAATTGCTGTAGCCCTTGCTAGATCATTTCATCCCACTCTTATTCTTATTAAGCTGCTTTGACCTATGTTTGGGCCCTGAATTACCCTGTATGCAGATTATACTGGTAAAATTGCATTTTTACCCCTTATGACTTGTTTTCTTCTCAAACTCAGGATTCTCTGAGTTAAGCCTTTCCTTGAGATATGTAGGAGCTTTTATCCTTTGTATTAGGTCAAAATGAGCTAATTATGGCTCATGATGAGGTTCTCATCATACCCCCATGCCTAGCTTTTGCT
Organism: Thalassia testudinum; assembly: GCA_037157565.1. Taxonomy (NCBI): domain Eukaryota; kingdom Viridiplantae; phylum Streptophyta; class Magnoliopsida; order Alismatales; family Hydrocharitaceae; genus Thalassia; species Thalassia testudinum. Next base: position 24,919,106 of record JAZHRO010000014.1, read on the forward strand.
AGTCCCTTAGCAAAAACTTAAGGTTTCAACCCTTGTTCTAGACCATGAAGTTTTTAATAGTTTTAGACAAGTGCCTTTTTTATTTGAGCATAGATTAGGTTAGATTAGGTCAAACTAGGTTCCAAAGGCCAATTTGAATGTTATAAACCCTAAGGGATATTTTTCCATGAATTTTAGAGCGTTTACTTGATTTTTATCTTGACCGGAACCTTGTTAAATTAAGAGGGTCTATTTTAGGGTTACTAAATGTCATTTAATTCCTGGATTGCACATGAACCCATTTCTGATTGATTCAACCCACTTTTTATCTCATTTATACCATTTGACCTATGCTCTATCTCTGAGAAATCCCATTTATGTACTGCAAAGGTAAAATTGCAGTTTTCACATTTATTTCAAGTTTTCTTCTCAGAACACTTATTCCTTCAATTAAGCCATCTTTTATGTTATATAGGAGCTTTTATTCTCTTTATTAGGTCAAAATGAGCTAGTTATGGATCATGATGAGGCTCTTATCATCGGGTGGCGAGACTTTTGAGCCAGGGGTGTGAGGGCTTCCTAGCTTGTGTGGTGGCGGAGCCCAGCCCTGTGGTAGACTTCTAGAGTATCCCGGTGGTCAGAGAGTACCCCAACGTGTTCTTAGATGAGTTGCCAGGACTACCGCCTGAGTGTGAGATCGAGTTTGAGATCTCACTGGTACCGGGGACCAGCCCCATCTCTACAGCACCGTACAGGATGGCACCACTTGAGCTGCAAGAGCTCAAGTCTCAGTTGCAAGATCTTCTGGAGAAGGGCTTTGTGAGGCCCAGTGCGTCTCCCTGGGGAGCCCCGATTTTGTTCGTAAAGAAGAAGGATGGTACCCTACGCCTTTGTGTGGACTATAGACAGCTGAATAGGGTTACCATCAAGAACAGGTATCTGCTGCCGAGGATTGATGACTTGTTTGACCAGCTGTGAGGTGCCACGGTATTCTCCAAGATCGACTTAAGGTCTGTATACCACCAGTTGAGGATCAAGGAGGCAGATATCTCCAAGACAGCTTTCCGCACCTGGTACGGATACTACGAGTTTCTTGTCATGCCGTTTGGGCTGACCAATGCCCCCGCTGCATTCACGGATTTGATGAACCGGGTGTTTAGACCGTACTTGGACCAGTTCATGGTGGTATTCATTGATGATGTGCTCATCTATTCTCAAGATTAGACACAGCATGGACAGTACTTGCAGATGGTTCTGGACAGACTGAAATGACGTAGGTTGTACGCCAAATACAGCAAGTGCGAGTTCTGGTTGAGGGAGGTGACCTTCTTGGGTCATGTGATCTCCAGGGATGGCTTGGATGTGGACCCAGCCAAGGTTGAGGCAGTGCTCAGATGGGAGAGATCGCGTACAGTTACTGAGATCCACAGTTTCTTGGGACTGGCTGGCTACTACAGGCGATTTATCAAGGGCTTCTCGCAGATTGCACATCCTATGACACAGCTGACCCGGAAGGACGTGCCCTTTACATGGACAGACGCCTGTAAGGCATGTTTTCAGGAGCTGAAGGAGAGGCTGACTTTGGCTCCCGTGCTCACCATCCCAGACAGTAGTGGCGGGTTCGTTGTGTACACGGTCGCCTCTTTGCAGGGGTTAGGGGGTGTGGTCATGCAGAGGGGTCACGTTGTCGCTTACGCTTCGCTGCAACTGAAGCCCCATGAGCATAGCTACCCTACCCACGACTTGGAGCTGGCAGCTGTCGTCTTTGTATTGAAGACTTGGAGGCACTACTTGTACGGTGAGACTTTTGAGATTTTCACGGATCATAAGAGCTTCAGATACTTGTTTGATCAGAAGGAGCTCAACGTGAGACAGAGACATTGGTTGGAGCTCCTGAAGGACTATGACTGTAGCATTTCCTACCACCAGAGAAAGGCCAACATGGTGGCTGATGCCTTGAGCTAGAAGGCACCCACCCACTTGGCCAGTTTATAGGCACAGAGTTGGAGCCTCATGGAGTAGATGGGCAGTTGGCGGCCCCTTGAGTTACTGGGGCACTGTGGGGTAGTGACTGTGACACGACAGATGAGGCCAGAGCTGATAGACCGTATCATCACAAGGTAGATGGCCGACCCATACTTATAGTCATTGCGTGACAGAGTGCTGTCAGGAGACCCTGGGGACTTCTCTTTTACTGACCAGGTACTGTGCATGAGGGGACGTTTGTGCGTTCCTAGGGATGAGGAGCTGCTGAGAGAGCTCCTGACTGAGGCACACGGTTGTAGGTTCACCATACATGCCGGAAACACAAAGATGTACCATGATTTGAGACGTGACTTTTGGTGGAGGGGGATGAAGCGGGATTTGGGTGAATTCGTACAGCAATGTTTAGTGTGCTAGTAGGTGAAGGCTGAGCATCAGAGGCCTGCAAGGCCGTTGCAGCCACTTCCAGTGCCCGAGTGGAAGTGGGAGAGCATCACCATGGACTTGGTGGTGGGCTTGCCCGTCACCCAGCGAGGACACGATGCAGTTTGGGTGATCGTTGATAGATTGACGAAGACAGCACATTTCTTGTCGATCCGAGTCACCTTGGGACCAGCACAGTTGGCAGAGAGGTATATCCGCGATGTGGTACGTCTACACGGAGTTTCGTAAGAAATCGTATCCGACCGGGATACCCGTTTGACATCCCAGTTTTGGGCTGAGTTTCAGCAGGCCTTGGGGACACGGTTGAGGTTCAGTATAGCTTACCACCCCCAGATGGACTGATAGTCTGAGCGTACGATACAGACACTTGAGGACCTTTTGCATGCTTGTGTACTGGACTGGAGGGGCTCTTGGGAGGAGCACTTGCCCCTGGCGAAGTTTGCATATAATAATAGTTATCACTCGAGCATCGGCATGGCACCCTACGAGGCTCTGTATGGACGGAGGTGTACGGCACCCTTGAGTTGGGTTGAGGTGGAGACCAAGTTAGAGGTTGGCCCCAGGCTGATCCGATAGAGTTAGGAGGTGATCGAGCAGATTCACAGGCGACTCCGCACTGTCAGGAGTAGATAGAAGAGCTATGCAGATCGGAAACGCAGAGAGGTACAGTTTGAGGTTGGGGACCACGTCTTTCTTCGCGTTTCGCCCATGAAGGGCCTGCAGCGGTTTGGGGTGAGAGGGAAGCTCGTGCCGAGGTTCGTGGGGCCCTTTGAGGTCCTGGAGTGGGTTGGACCCGTTGCTTACAGGCTTGCCCTTCCTCCCCAGCCTTCTGGTGTGCACGACGTGTTCCACGTGTCCAACCTCAGGAAGTACGTCACCAATCCCAGTCATGTCCTAAGGCACGAGAGCGTCGAGGTGGGTGACGACCTGACCTACCCCAAGCGGCCAGTGCAGATTCTCGACAGAGCCGTTCGGAGTCTGATATGGAAGCAAGTATCCCTGGTGAAGGTTTTGTGGAGGAGCCAGTGGTACGAGGAGGCTACCTGGGAGCCTGAGGTGGCAATGCGGGAGCGGTACCCGGAGCTCTTTGAGGGTACGTCTTTTCGGACCGACTTTGGTCCTCTTTGAGTTTGTTATGCGTATATTGTTCTTTTTCTGCACCCTAGTTGGCGCAAGTTTCGGGGACGAAACTTCCTTTGAGTTTGTTATGTTGTTAAGACCCAAGACATCAAACGCTTTTTAATACGTCTGGGAGTTGGTCCAAATGTCTAGTCAGACGTTTGGATGCCTTCCCAGATGTTTGGAAATAAATTTTTGCGGCGTACGATTGCAAGTCTATGCGCGTGCGCGCGCAAACTGAGCCCGCCGACCTGCAGGCATTTTTCTTTTCTTTTCTCTCTCCCTGACACCTTCAAATACCCTCTCCCCCTTCCCTCTCCCTCACCCACCAATCCACCATCTCCTCCTTCTTCTTCCAGTGTTAGCGTGAGAGTGAGAGAGTGAGGGCAACAGCTGCTGTCGGGTGCGCGCGGGGAGGAGGAGGTGCAGCAAGAGGGAGAAGAGGCAGAGCGCGTGAGGAAGAGAGAGCAAGCTCATCGGAGCAGCCCAAGGCCAGCCGACGGGCACGCAGCGGGAGTGTGGTGCTGGGGGAGTTACCCGGTGCTACTGCAGCTCAGGCAGTAGGCGGACGAGCGCAGTGAGGCGCAGGCGTGCACAGCCGGCAGAGGGCAAGGAGGTCCCGATTCTAGGAAACTTTCCTAGAATCAAACGTCTGGACCTACATCCAGACGACACAGGCAACGTCTGGAGAGAGATCCAGACGTCTGAAAGGTATGATATTTCTCATCTTTCTCCTTTTTGCGGATGCGGCCATATAGGCCATTCTGCCGAAAGATCTGAGACGTGTCGTGTTGAGAGTGTTTGCGTACGCGTGCAGGTTTTGTTTCGAGAAGGCGGAAAGACACACCCTCCCACACAGATCAGACGTCTCGGCAAGTTACCAGACTGCAGAGAGCTTCTCCAGACGTCCGGAGTGATAGACGGACGTCTGGAACTAGGTCCAGATGGTTCAGTGGGATCTTGGACATTTGAAGAATAGCTTAGAGTAAGGTATGACCTGGACCACCTTTTAAGAAGTCTGGAGGGTGTTCCAGACATCTGATTTGAGGCAGAGTTGTCATTTTTGACTCGTTTAGAGTCCGTTTGAAGTCCGATTTCCTCGTTTGAGATTCCGTTCTTCTCAGAATTTGTTCCTCTACTTGTTTAAAATATTTTTATCCTATTCTGAGTGGTTCCTTGTGATTGATCCTTATGTTAGGACCTCATCCCGTTGCGGCTCTAGGGGTTGTGGAGGCACGCGAACCTGTCGATCACGCCCCCATTACTCCAGATTTTGCTGGTAGAGTGGCTCCCCTTGGTTATTTACCAACATTAATGCATCTTTGAGATCAATAATAGATTCTAGTGTATGGCATGAATCCTAGGGTCTGAAAACTAGATTGAATGATAGATCCAAGGGTATGGCATGAATCCTAGGACTTGAAAACTAGATTGAATGATAGGTCCTAGGGTGTGGCATGAAACCTAGGAACAGAAACATTGAAATGAATGTCGTGAATACATGAATTGCAGTCTTGGAAAAGTAGATAAAATAATGATAATTGCCTGAAATTGGATAACAGCTACTTGTATATAAATTGATAGTAAATGTTGGAAACACGGGCTATATGAGAATAAAACTCTAATGATGAAACCTAAAATGGCTTGGCCAGAGAAATATGAGCATGAACCCTACGGGGAATTAGGAGTAGAGCACCTGAAAGACAAATAGAATGGAATTGGGGAAGTGAGCTGGCCCTTGAGTACAGAGTACCAAGGAGAGTGACTGTCCCCCCTGTTTAGTGCACAGGGATGAATAGATCAATAAATTCACGAGTAGAGGAATATACTGTTTCAGACACTTTCGTGACTTTAATGAGAGGAAAATGCTATTTTAAATGGAGCTTGCAATTTGCTTAAAAGTTCAAGGTTATTTATGCAATTTTCACTTCAGGAATTAAGCTCCAAAAATATGTATATGATGCATGTGTAATAGCATATCATGTAAATTCAACTTGCATGCAAATCTGATTTGAAATTCAAAGTTAAATGATGCACCTAACACAAGTGAAATAATTTCAGGAAACTATAAGTGCATCAATGCAATATGGCTTGAATAAAATATTAATATCTAATGGAAATGGCATTCAATGTAAATATTAATTGAGGAGAAAATAGAGGATTTCTCCTCTTTCTTCCTTGTTCGGATGGACGTGCACGGTTGGCAACGAGAGTCGATGGGGTGGTGCACCTCGACGTATGCTTCGTGATGGTGGTGATGTGGTGGCCGGAGGTGGTCGGACGGTGGAGAATAGCCGCCGGCCTATTGACTCTGTTGGAGGAGGAGCACCGCGCGTGGAGTGGATGGTGCTGCTGCTGCAGCCTGCGTGGATGCGCGCTGGTGTCACACACGCAACAGCATGCTAGTGTGCACCTGCTAGGCTGGCCGCTGGCATGAGCACCTACAGGCTGGTGATGGCCTGTGGGCGTGGCTACGCACGGGCGGTCTGCTTGCGTGCGGTCTGTCTACGGGTTGGAAGGGCACATCTACGGGTGGCTGCACTGCAGGCGGCCTTCTTGCGTGTGTGGGTGCAGTGAGGGCAGCAAGCAGAGGGGGGTGCATTGCAGTGCCTGCTGTGCGTGCTTGGTTGTGAGGCGGTGCTTATAGGACTAGGGAGGATGGTGCGGTGTGGTGCAGGCTGGAAGGGCGCGCCTGTAAATCGTTTGGCACTGCTGTGGCATGGGTGCAACACCTGCAGGGCACCCAAGGCAGGCGATGGAGGGTGATGGCACTGGTGTCCTTCGCGCAGTGGGGGTTGGTGCAGCGCCTGCAGGGCTTGCAAGTGCGGGTAGGCGATGGCGCACATCTGCAGGAGGTGGGAGGTGAAGGCGCTGTGGCTGTGCGGTGAAGGAAGGAGGGCGCTAGTGTGGTTGTGCACAGGGGCGCTTGCAAGGTTGCTTGGTTGCCTCTTGCACGCGGTGGGTGGCTGGCGAGGGCTTGGTGAAGGCGCTGGTGGGTCTGCGTGGGTGTGGGCGGTGGAAGGTGTGAAGGTAGTGTACGCTTGGTTCCATAGTGCCCGCCCTCTCCAAGGTGGGGAAGGTGGAGAAGAAGGGATATCCCCTCAGGGGGAGGAGAAGAACCGAGAGCCTCCTCTTCTTTGCCAAGCCTCTTTTTATCCCCTCCCCCATCATCAAGTCAAGGGATTTTTAAATCCCTTACTAAATTTGGCCTTTGACTGTTGGGGAGATGTTGAGGCTGGCCGAAGGTTGAGGATGGCTCAGTTGAGGCTGGCGGCTGTTGGGGGAGATTTATCTTCACCATCCTGTTCTTTTCTAACATTATTCCTACAACAACAAAACATAAAGTAATTACATACTAAGTTGTAGAATGCGATAGAATAGTGGTAAACTTAAATAATGGTTCATGCAAACATTCTATAACTTAATGTAGTTATTAACAAACCTAAAAGGTAAGAATAGAGTTAACTTAGGCATAACAATAGTCCATTAAAATGGACTCCTCAAATAACCCCATGCCTAAGATTTGCTAGTCCCTAGCAAAAATAATAGAAGTAATCATAAGATTTCTTCTTTTCTTATTTCAAAACTTTAGAGATTCAGACAAATGTGAAGTGATGACAGCTTAGGTAACAGATCCAAGTGAAAAGCCAATTCGCACTAGGAGTTCGAACTTTACCCTTGGTAAATATTTCTGTCGGGATAGGCAACTACTTCCCTCGAGGATAAAGCAGAAGATAATCTTTAATTTGACCCCGGCTTTTGACTTAGGTTGGAGATATCGAGTTGAATGGATTTGTATTTGGTAGCACACACTCATCTGGTGCTACATGTAGTCTAGTACTACAGACTTTAGATCTCTAGACTATTAGACAAGTCAACTCGAAGAGAGGCTAAACAACTGTGCTTTCTTGATGTTCCTTTGCACTCACTCTTTTCTTTCTGAGAACCTAAATCTTGCTAGATTTAGTAAGTGTACTCACTGTTTGGTGGCCTCACATGGCATTCACACTTTAATTAAAGTCCTAATAACTCTACAACTAAGTTAGAGTCCTCAACCAATATTCGGGAGATCAGAAATACTGAAAGGTAGGTTTGGGTCATATTTGGTGGAATGCGATAAGTGTTTTTGTTGCCTCAGAAACAATGTTACAATGATAAAATATAACCTTGGACTCTTTTCCTTTTCTTTTCTCTCTTTCTTTTCTTCTTTTTTTCTTTCTTTTTTTTTTAAATTGTTTCTTCTTCTCTTTTTCCTTTTTCTTTTTTTTTATCAATCAACATAACACGATACAGACTTTTATTTATGAGGCATTATTAGGGATGATGATGGTCAAGTGGATATTGTGTGGCTTATTTGGTGGAAGTGCCTATTCTCAGCACTGGGAAAGAATGGATAGGACAGACGTATTTCTGAACTTTGACACTATTACCCTCCTTCAGCCAAGGACTCTATGATGGATGGTTATAATCATCCACCATAGTCATAGCTTTATTAAGACTCAATCTCTGTGTATCTGCCTTATTTGGTGACTCTCAGGAATTCACACAAAGTACGCACACAGGAATAGAGAGCGAAAACTACGCCTAACTCTGAAGTATCATCATCTAATTGTCCAAAACTTAAGAGTCCTTGCACTAGACTTAGCACACTAGTAATCTCTCTACTTTCATCTCACAAATATGGGGTGGATCTACTAGAAGATAGTATACCTGACTCCCTATTAACTATCCAAGGGTTTAGTAGACTACAAATGCTTATTGGTTTTCTACAAGGATCCATTACCCAGTCTATGTGTACGTGAAATAAATGTACTGGATTCTAAACTTAAGAAATAATTGAAGAAGAAAAACCTCCAATGATAAAGATATTTTGCTAGGGACTAACCCATTCAACTCAAGAAAAGAGAAATATATATATATATATGCCAACCTAAATGCATGAATACTTCCTAAAATGCAAAATGCAACCCCCATGCCTAAATCCTACAATGTCCTCATTGTAAAATTAAAACAGGGGGAGAAAGGAAAGAAATCACCTGATGACGGTGTTATTCAGAATGCTGGGTTGCCTCCCAATAAGCGCTGCATTTTGTGTCAGCAGCCAGACTTATAAGGAACCCATAAGTTTGGTTCCAGACAGAAAATGTTAGGCCCTAAAAATATGCGTAACAGCACGGGCCTAGAAAACAGGTAGCCACGGATGTTGGCAAGCTGATGATTCAATGTAACCCCAAATTCTCACCAGAAGATATGAAAGCAGAAAACCTCGTTGGCTACCTGGGGAGGTCTAGGAATAACAAAAGGAAAATGAAATGAGGCCTCCCGAAATGAAATAAGTGGAGGATAACAAGGATCCTCTAAAACATAATGGGTTTTAAAAGATAAAAACATTAATATTTGAAACCCTTGAATGGCTAGACTAAAAGTACAAGCATCAATCCACACTCACCATTCTACCCGAGGATGTACTGGCCTGATATGTTCTCTAGACAGAATGTACATGAGTAGAGATTTGAGCCAAGGATCGGTTAGGGAGTATAAGGGTTGTTTGTAGTGTTGGAAGGTAATTGTTAAGTCCAATGAGGGCTTAGTCGGTGTCAGGTCCAATTCCAACAATGATTCAGATTGTGTATACTCCCTAACAATTGTAGACAACTTCACATTACCCTGCCTAGCATTAATGATCGGAGTCATTTTTTCACCTTTCAGCATATGTGAATCAAGGGTAGACTCCAAATTATAACTCTTTGATGGCAGGGTCAAAATATTAGAATCATTATCATTAAGCTCATCCCCAGATTCGTTTGGTTCACTCAAATTTTTATCAGGGTGTATACGTGATTCATTATTGAAGAAAGGAGTTGGATCAGTATCCTTAATTATTCCTAAAGGAGGATCAGCCTTAATATTTTGGAGCAAGCCTATATCACTGAATTCGCTATTCTTCTCAGGGTATAAATCCTTAATTGACGTGTTTTGTACCCGAGAGTCTCCCCTAGGCTTCTCACTATTTTGTTTGTCCTCCTCTAATATCAACTCCTATTTTGATGGAGGATGACTCTCAAAAGAAGGGAGGAATCTGGATTTCACCATATTATTTATATCCTTTGGAGGTAAATCCTCAAATAATAAATAATTCCCCTGTGATTCACTCCAGATTTTCAGTCCAGGTTCCTCTATTGGGGCATCGTCATCCTATGAAATAGACTCTTCATATCCCTGAGACCAAAATTGATTTAATTCATCCTCCATTCCCTTAGGGTCACCTTCATTGGGTGCATTTAAATCCTCAGGATGCTGAATGGTAGGTGTTGATTCCCTAAGTGGAGGGTGAGGAGTAGGCACACTAAGGGTAGAATGGGATTCCACCAGATAATCAATAGGGGAAGTGATAGGAACAATACAACCTTGACCCAGATTAGTAGGGGTAAGGAAAATACTGTCATTCGGGTCAAGGTCCTTAAGAGGTACCATCTTCCCTTTCTTTTGACTCCAATATAGCTTGGGTGGATAATCACTAGGATCGTTCTCCTTTAATGGTCGTGTCTCATTGGGAGAGTCTAAGTAATAGCTACATAAAACTGGATCCCTATTGTCAATGGTTTCCTCAGAATTATTTTCATGATCATGGTCGTATGGGTAGGGATCAGAATTACTGGGAAGAGCGTAGCCAAGCTGTCATATTTCTTTGTTTAATTGTTGACTATTCCTCAACATCTCTCCCATGGATTCCATCATTTCCTCTTGTTGTTTTTTCATTTCTATCATAAAAGAGGAGAGGCTACTATTATTAGGTTAGGGAGGATAGTCAATTTCAGGCTCTGGTTGCCTAAGGGTATCGGTCCAACCTCGATACAGAAAATCATGAAGGGTGGGAGGGTTGGATGTTTGCATAGAAGTAGGGATTCTAGGGTTGGAAAATCCCGCTTCTAGGCTCTGCTCAAAAGTGGGAGTTATCGGGCCAGTACTCCTAAGATAAGAATAAGAATGATCCCATGAATTGTCGATGTACCCATCAAGGGATGAATATGCTCGAGGCATGGGATCCTGGTTAAAAGATGGGAAGTATTGACTCTGATAGTCTAAATGATAGGAGTAATGGTGATCCATTTCTTTAAACCAAACAGTTTTAAGTTTCTTAGGATTTAGAAGAATTCAGAACACAAGCAAAAACTTCCTAGAGAGTTCTATCGCTATCAAAACAAATGCAAATTCAGTGGGATCTGTTTTTAGTAGATTGTAGGTCTTAGAATTAAATATTCAGTTGGTGGCCAAACAAGTTTTGCATAAATTACGCTTCCTAGGCTAACCTTCGTTGGTGCCTATAACCTAGTCGTAAGGGATGGAAGTCTTGAATCGAGCCCACACACGAGGAACCAAAGTAACTTGGTGGATAGGCTTGTTGATTTCCAACTAACTTCCCTTGTGGTGCAAAAGAGGAGAGGTATAAATTTATCTAGTGACCTTATGTGTGAGGTGCAAAGTGTCTCAGGTGTGCAAACATACGATCATGTTTTGAGTTTTGAAATTTTGCAAACAAGATCCTTTTGCACACAATTTTACGTCATAAATTTTAAGGTCCAACCTCTTAGCAGTCCCAATTTTTAAAGTGACCACTGAATTAATTTGATTCAAGCACTTTAGTGGTTTTAGATTTAGGTTCAATGCAGATGCATGATAGGTAATTGATGCTTAAGAGAAGGCATACCTTACTCCAGCTTTCTTCGTGCAAGAATGTATGCAATACAGTAAAAATAAACTAGATGCTACTCATTCAGTCCTAGATGGTCGTCCTATAGATATGCGGCTTCTAGCAGGCAATTCGAATATTTTTTTTTTATTTTTTAATAATAATAATAAGCAAACAAACCTAATCTAACTAACTAACCAACATGTAGTTCAAACAATTTGAATAATCCTATAATCTAAATAAATGGGAACATGCTCCTGAAAATACGCTCCCGCATACAAGAGCGACAAGAAATAAAGAAACACTGGGAACACGTTCCCAAAAATACTTGATAAGGGTCCAAAAGACAGAAGTTAAATTCTAATGTCTATCTAAACTAAATATAAACGAAGCTCTAATGACTAAATTAGAAACAAGCTTCTCCATAAGCCTATGCTCGTGGGATCAAGGCTTACATGCTCCTATTGTTGGCCTCCAAGTGGCATCAAGGTCCACCAAAAATATCGTCTCCGTCGTGCGCACCCGTCGTGTTCGTCGTTCAATGTCAATGTCGTCGCTCTGCTGCGCCTGTCGCCCCGTCATATTCCTCTCATAATAAGATAAAGAACTATCAGATAACTGCGCAACTCAAAATACACAACAATAATAAAGTGAATCTATTGCGTCTGTTGCATCCCCGGCAACGGCGCCATTTGATGGAGAGATTCTCGCTTATTTATGATAGCAATAGAATGATATGTCATTGTGTTTTATGTGGTGAATAATCTCTCAATCAAAACTAAATATCAAATTTAACCACAATAAAGATGTCTCATCCACAGGGAGGAATAGACCAATAAATTCACTAGTAGAGGAATATACTGTTTGCAGACACTTTCACGACTTTAATGCAAGGAATATGCTATTTGAAATGGAGCTTGCAACTTGCTTAAAAGTTCAGGGTTACTTATGCAATTTTCATGTCAGGAATTAAGCTCCAGAAAAATGTATATGATGCATGTGTAATGGCATATCATGTAAATTCAACTTGCATGCAAATCTGATTTGAAATTCAAAGTTAAATGATGCACATAACACAAGTGAAATAATTTCAGGAAACTATAAGTGCATCAATGCAATGTGGCCTGAATAAAATATTAATATCTAATGGCAATGGCATTTAATGTAAATATTAATTGAGGAGAAAACAAATGGTTTCTCCTCTCTCTTCCTTGCTCAGACGAGCGTGCACGGTTGGCGACAAGAGTCGGCGGGGTGGTGCGCCTCGATGTGTGCTTCGCGAAGGTGGTGATGCGGTGGCCGAAGGTGGCCAGCGGCGGCCGGACGGTGGAGAATAGTCGTCGGCTTGTTGGCTCTGTTGGAGGAGGAGCACCATGCGTGGAGAGGATGGTGCTGCTGTTGCAGCCCGCGTGGATGCACGCTGGCGTCACACACGCAAGGGCATGCTAGTGCGCGCCTGCAGGGCTGGCCGCTGGCATGAGTGCCTGCAGGCAGGTGTTGGTCTGCAGGCTTGGCCAAGTGCGGGCTGTCTGCTTGCGTGCGGTCTGCTTGCGTGTTGGAAGGGTGCACCTGCGGGTGGCCTTCTTGCGTGCACGGGTGCAGTGAGGGCAGCACGCGGAGGGGGGTGCGCCGCAGTGCCTGCTATGCGCGCTTGGTTGTGAGGCATTGCCTGTAGGACTGGGGAGGATGGTGCGGTGTGGTGCAGGCTGGAAGGGCGTGCCTGTAAATCGTTTGGCGCGACTGTGGCATGGGTGCAACGCCTACAGGGCGTGCAAGGCAGGTGGTGGAGGGCGATGGCACTGGTGTGCTGTGCACAGTGGGGGTTGGTGTAGTGCTTGCAGGGCTTGCAGGTGCAGGCAGGCGATGGCACACGTCTGTAGGAGGTGGGATGTGAAGGCGCTATGGCAGTGCTGTGAAAGAAGGAGGGCGTTGGTGTGGCTGTGCACAAGGGCGCTTGCAAGGGTGCTTGGTTGCCTCTTGCAAGCGGTGGGTGGCTGGCGAGGGCTTGGTGAAGGCGCTGGTGGGTCTGCGCGGGTGCGGCGGTGGAAGGTGTGAAGGCAGTGTATGCTTGGTTCCATAGTGCCCGCCCTCTCCACGGTCGGGAAGGTGGAGAAGAAGGGATATCCCCTCAGGGGGAGAAGAAGAACCGAGAGCCTCCTCTTCTTTGCCAAGCCTCTTTTTATCCCCTCCCCCATCCGCAAGTTAAGGGATTTTTAAATCCCTCACTAAATTTGGCCTTCGACTGTTGGGGAGATGTTGAGGCCGACCGGAGGTTGAGTAAGGCTTGGTTGAGGCCGGCGGTTGTTGGGGGAGATTTATCTTCACCATCCTGTTCTTGTCTAACATTATTCCTACAACAACAAAACATAAAATAATTACATACTAAGTTATAGAATGCGATAGAATAGAGGTAAACTTAAATAATGATGCATGCAAACATTCTATAACTTAATGTAGTTATTAACAAACCAAAAAGGTAAGAATAGAGTTAACTTAGGCGTAACAATAGTCCATTAAAATGGACTCATCACTTATCACTTTAGTATTAGGGTTTACAACCCTATTTCTAGAAGCCTACCTAAACCCAATCACCTAGACCTATAGGACTCGACCTAAACCACCAAGCCACACCCACATACTCACACACTCATACACACGCACCACCACTTGGCCGCCCACTCTAGAGTTCTCTAGAATGGTCTCTAAGTGGTGCCACCTTGAAAGACTAAAAGTAGTCTTTCAAGGAGTCCATAACGATACCCATGAGAAGTGGGTCTAAGAAGACCCATTTCAAATGGGTTGGACGACCAAGATGGGTGCTCTTCTAGAGAGTTCCATACTTCTCTAGATGAGCCATCCCTTGGTCTATTTAAAGACCATCATGGATGGCCATGCACCCTATCTCTAGATCTACTTCTTGGACTCCATTAATGTGCCCACCCTCCACGAGCTCCATTACCTCCTTCATCACCACATTCATGTCCAAGGGATAGATTAGCTCTTCACCACCTTCTCAAGAGGCTGGCCAACAACCTTGGTCGTCCCTCTTTCCCTTCCCACCACCTCAGGCCACACAACCATTGGAGACCACCTCCAATGCCTGCTTTCTGTTAGCTAGCTTAGTTCTTCATAGTTTTAATTTCTGCATTAATTTTTGCTAATGATAGTAGTATCCTCCATCCCTGAGACTGCATGCATAATCTATCTTAGATCCATGCATGCATAATGTTTCTGTTAGTTAGAATTGTTTCAATATTTCATGTACAAGCATTCCTCTACATTTGATTGTAATGACAATATTCTTTTTGAGGAAATAAAAGCATCAGTTGCTTGCTTTACATTCTTATCTTGATGCAACAAAATGTTAGTCCCCAAGGATATCAATGAATTAGAGATCGATTTATTTTCTACTAGTTTCCATCATATTATTGAGGTCGTGCGAATGACAACACACACTTTCACATTTGTGATATATTTAACGCATGCACAAGTTTTTCGTGTTAACAATGCAACTGGCGCATCTCTAACTTGCACCTTAGAAACTGGGTCCAATGTTGAGCAGGAAAAGAACATAAATTAAAATCAATTTCATTTTAAATGCCTCCTTGAAATTGACCAGGACTCGTCGTCTCGTTATATTAATTTTTGTTTGAGTCATAATTCGCACTAAACTACGACGTTTCTCTAAATCAAATACGCATTTTTACGACTACACCAATAAGCTCATTTTCCTTAGTATCATGCACTTCTATGTTAAATTCCAAAATTTTTTAAGAGTAACAAGTGATCTCCATCTTTTTTAATGGAAATATAGCTCAATAAGCTTTTATGTTCTCCCCCTAAATACATGCATTTCTATGATGATTTTAAACCAACTAATGCTAAGGTTGATCTCTCCCTTTTTAATGAAACTATAACATATATGAAATTCAAATTCCTCCCCCTATCTTGATGCTTAATTAGAAATACAACATCAAAATCAAAGAGATTTTACCTAACTTACTGATGTAAACATGTTTATATTATATAAAATGTCTATTTATGCATGTTCTTAAGCATAGAATTGCATTACATGCTATAAATATTGCATAGCATGCATCATCTTGCATTTAGATTAGTCTGAATAAAATGGACGTTAATTGCCTCCTTTTATGGTCGAGGACAGGACGACTGTTTATTGGGGCCTTGGATCGAAGATCCAGCCATACGGATCTAATCAGGGTGACGATTGAAGTTTAACGACTCCAAGATCGCTCTAATCGGATATCTGTAGTATCAGATAGAGATCGAGGAACCCTAGAAGATCAAGGGTCAAGATGGTGTTAATCCACACTTCAGATGACAAATCCAACTACATGGATGGATTCGGATCGATGATTGCAGCGTAACAGCGTAAAAATCAACTCAATCCGATACCCGTGGCACCATCTACATCACCCAGAAGATGGACAACCAAGATGGTGCCACGTGGTGCCATCTCGGCCACCCAACTGGCCGCACACAACCGATGAAGCCCTTAGCGCCAACGCCTCTCCGCTATTGGATCTTGATCCAACAGCTGAGATTGGATCTCGGATCGGCACCTTCATCATCAGAAGCTAAAGAGGAAGCAATGTTGACCGTTGGATCTCGATCCAATGATCCAAATCTCGTGTCTCGCGAACGCTTCGTTCGCTAATCCACATGTGCAGTGCAGTGGATAAAGCACTCGCAGGTGTTAAGGTGCAGGTTTTAGACCACAGAGCGCTTCAATTGGCGCAGATGAGCGGGTGCTATCAACTGCACAATGGAGATCGGGTGGCCATGCGCGCCCAATTCGCTGGACGCGCCATCTGACACGGTGAGGAAACGTGCCATCGCATGCGATGCGACGTGCGGATGAGGTGGGTAAGGATGTGCTCTCAGTCATTCGATCTTACGATAGAACGATCGAGATTGGGAGATCGTGGACGCATGTTGACTCATGGGGAGGTGAGCAGGCGCGTGCGAGCTGCCCACTACGGCCACGTTCAGGCCCTTAGTGATGGATTTATCTGTCATTAAAGGTCCTGAATTAATGATTTTCAACATATAATGACCAAATTGCCCTCACTCCTTGCAACTATAAAAGGAGACCCCCTCGATACGAAATTCTCCTCCCTTCCTTCTCTTTTCTCCCTCTCCAAAGCTCAAGAGAAGATTGTCCCACACCTGGGATGCTCCTCGAGAGATAATGTCAAATTTTTGCCCCCATTTCGGAAGCAGATCTCGCGACGACAACGACATGTTGCCCCATTCTCATTCTTCATGCCTCAACCTCCTTCTTCCCGCTTCGTCCTTCATCTTCCAGGCGTCATCCCGTCCGGCTTGTCCTCCAAGTGATCGTCGAGGAGGATAACTTCTCTCTCCCATTCCTTTTTCCCGCTTTCTAGAGTAGAATTTTCCTACTTTCTAGTGTAATAATTTTCCTACTTTCTTGTGTAATTTCTCGCTTGCTTAATTGTATAAACATTTTGAAGTATTAAGTGAATGTTCTCTCTCTCTCTCTTATGCTGATTATTTATAGTGCTTCATTGTAATTACTCTGCTTTTTTAACAAAAACCCAAAAAAAAATATAATTGCAAATTTAGATCGACGTAGCCTCCCTGAGTTCGACCCAGGATTTCTATTCCGGTATAAATTTTATTTTTTGAACACGAGTTCTTCGCTTTCAAACTACAATGACTGATTTTCAAAACCAAATTCGATAGCGTAGTAACCCGTAGCTTCAACATTTTGGTGCCGTTGCTGGGGAGGCAACGATTTTAGATCTTCTTTTCACATTTCATGTACTTTATTATCTTCTAACTTGCTTTCTCTTGTGTCTATTATTTTGTAGAGACCTCCATCAGGGAATCGTCAAGTGGTAGACCGAAGTAAAGTGCAGTTGAAGATGACTATAAGTGCTCCCCATTCTTTCCCCTCCATAGATTTCATTTGTCATATTAAATTCAAATTCCAATTAACCTAGGTGTTTGCATAAATCCTAGGATTAGTTTGGTTGTTTGGATTTTCACTCACACTCATTCCACCCTCGCTTATAAAAAAACAAAAAGATAATTTTGTGGGGTAATTTTCAACAGACACACAACATACACCCACATTCAAGGCACTTAACCTACTTGATTTGCTTCTACTCAACCGGGTTCTGATCTGTGGAACCGGTACACACAAAGCAACACATAAAAGAGTAGAAATCATTCTATGTTAACCATTTCTGTGTGCCTAGCCTAGTGGTGCAGTTGTGGCCAGTTGTTTGAGTTATTTGGGCCTCACCAATTAATCTAAAATCAACTCATCAAGTAGCTTCTTCTTAGGGTTTTCAATCTAGGTTCATACCAGACACTCCACTTCAATTCTAGTTTTAAAGGAAAGCAATCTTCACCCAAGCTTGAAAACCTGGTTTGCCTCAAACTTGATTGAAATCAACCTAATTTTAAACCCTAAAAGCTACTTAAGCAAGATTTTAACATTAAAATCTATACATCACAAGTAATCTTGCTTGAAAACCCTGGTTGTGCATGCACTTACACAATACTCAATCAATCATTAAGGGCACAACCCATTTTAAGGGTCCATCACATTCCATAAGCACTACAATCCCAGGCCTTAATAAAATCGAGTAAATGTTGGCCTTAAGGACTGATTCACTCTTCGGGGCCTAGTATGAGATTATTTATGATTAACCTACTTGTACTGATTAATCTGATGTCTAGCTAGGGGAGTAGCGTCAAACGATCGTGGCTGGGGGGTACACTAGGAACTGGAGGTGCAAGCCGAAGGAAGAACCTTCTCTCCAGTCCCTCCTAACTGGTTGGATTGAGTAGACACAAGTAGAGTAAATCATTTATAATCTTAAGGCGGGTTTTGGGAGTCTGTAGATCCTTAGGCTACCCCACTTAAGGAAAGACTTGTTTGGCTGTGCTGCAGGGTACTTATCCCCAGTCCTTCCGACCTTTTCCTATTTTATGCTGGGAAGACGGTCATTGAATCCCCAATTAGGACCATTAGAGTATTCTAGGAGGCGCACATTAGATTTTGGTCAAATTGATCCCATGGCCGATCAACAGCCTCCTCTTCCTTGGGATCCACAGGAGGAATTCCGAAGGTAGCTGGAACAAATGTAGAGAATGCAGGAATGGTTCCAGAGAATGCAGGGTGCTCAACCCTTGAAGGATTTTTATGATCCTTCAAATTACAGGGAATGTCCCGACGTCCAGATTCCAACTGGAGACATAGAAATCAAGCCCCAGGTGTTAATCCTGATCAAACATTACCATGGACTTGGCTCCGAAGACCCGTTTCAGCACTTGGAGGACTTGACCACTTTGGTCTAGACCACTAAGGCTCAAAACGTGAATGAGGAGCAAATGATCATGAGGCTCTTCACCCACTCTCTTAGGGATAAAGATGCTCATTGGTACAGGAATATAGGAAGACCAATTGCAACTTGGAATGAGTTTAAATTGACCCTTCTGAAGAAATTCTTCCTAGTAGGAACGTACCAATGCCTTGAGACGAGCAATCAGTACCTCTACCCAACAGTCGGGGGAGTAGTTTCATGTGGCCTGGGAGTGATTCCAGGACCTATTACGGAGGTGTCCACACATGAGGTGTCGAAATGGCAATTTGTGCAGATCTTCTACCATGGGTTGACTGAGCAACTTAGAAATCACGTAGATGCTTCTTGCGGAGGCAATTTCCTCAACAATGAGGTAGATAGTGCACACGATTTGTTTGAGGAAATGAGCGAGAATTCAATCAATCATGCCTCCATGGATACTTTTAACTGGTCCCAGCAGCCCAGATCAAATGTTAATGAAGTCCATGACTCTCATTCATTTGATATGGAATTGATTTGTAACAAACTTGATAAGGTGGACTTGGTTGCTAAGAGAATAGAAGAGTGGATGGCTGGAAATTCTATGAACAACTCTCGATTGACTCAATCCTAGAATTCGGGATTCCATTCGTCGCGAGCTCCTTCTGGATGGGAGTTCGTGAATCAGCTTGATGCGGCTCAACCTGTGAGTCAGCATTATTCGGAACCTTATGGTTCCAAACTGGGGCCTTTAATCCCAATATTTCTTATCCTTCCTTTTCTTTCTCTCCATCCTCACCCTATGTGGATGTCTGTGCTATACAGGAGAACGTTAGATCCAACCCCTACTCTAATGCTTATAATCCCGGTTGGAGAAACCACCCTAACTTCTCCTGGAAAAACCTAGGGCAACAGACCCAATTTCGACCCAGCAAATATGCTCCGCAACGACTAATGGGTTAGGGTCATGTGTATACTCAGTTTCCCCCAAATCAGGTCAATTAGCCAGCTTGGAATGCCCGTCAACCTGTAGGGCAGGCTGATTTGAACTGGCAAATGAAAGAGATGGAAGGATCCATGATCTAGGTCATGCAGCAAATGAAAACCGCGCTGGACAACTTGCAGATCGGGCTCATAGCTAACTCTCATCAACCCGAATCTCTAGCATCTCAACCTGTACCCAACTCGCGAAATATTCTGAATCCAGGCAACCAAGCCCATGGGTACGGAAATCAGAGGGACCCACACACACATGCTCAGGTGGTTGAGTAGGGTCCTTCCTCTTCTTCTTCTTCTTCTTCTTTTGCACATCAACAATTCTTAGCTAATCAAGCCCCTCCAATCTTTCCTAACCCACCCCAAGACCCAAACTCTTATGCATCTGTAAATTCTGTTACCTTGAGGAGTGGTAAACAAACTTAGGATCCACAACCATACTGTTTTGATTTACTGAATCCTGAAGAACCTGAGGAGAGAGAGGAGAATTTTGGAGAAGAAATCAAGGCTCAGGAACCTGATTCCAAAGATATGACTCATGTTCCTTTTCCTGAAGACTTGATCAAATCAAAGAAGAAGTCTGTTGATACTAATGAGGAGCTTTTGAATATTTTTAAGAATGTTGAGATCAATATCCCGCTCCTCGATGCTATCAAGCATATACCGACTTACGCGAGATTTTTAAAGGATTTATGTACACAAAAGCGTAAGTCAAGAGAATCTATTCCGAGGAAGGTGGGACTCTCCGAGCAGGCTAGTTCTATTATCCTGCACCACCTCCCTTAGAAAAAGAGAGATCCAGGTGCTCTGTTGATTTATTGTGTCATCGGAGATTACACTTTTGATGGAGCACTTCTGGATTTGGGTGCATCCATCAACCTAATTCCAACTTCTCTTTATGAGAAGTTTGAATTAGGTGAACTTCGGCTGACTTCAGTAACACTGCAGTTAGTGGATCGTTCGGTCACAAATCCGCGAGGAGTTATTGAAGATGTTATAGTTAAGGTCAAAGATTTCTATTTTCCTGTAGATTTCCTTGTCCTTGACATAGATGTATCGAAAAATCTGAGGAACACGCCGATCATTCTGGGGTGTCCGTTCCTGGCTACTGATAAGGCCAACATTAATTGTGAAAGTGGTAGCATGGAAATCGCCTTTGGGGATCAACGAATGAAGTTGGATATTTTTAAGGCAATTAATAAATTTGAGGATTGTGGATTTATTGAGGAACTTGAGGAGGATAATGTGAACATTGAAACTTGTTTGATGGTTTCTTCAATTGAAAGTTTCTCCTTTGATGATGAATTGGACCCATAACCCTCTATGGCAGACCTGCCATCTTCTGAAGAGGTTATTGATTTTGTTCACACTCAAACTCTTCCTCTTGATGAGTCTTCAGCATCTTCCTTGCCTTCAATCATCAGTCTGCCCCAGCTTGAACTTAAACCATTGCCTGAGAATTTGAAATATCAATTTTTAAGACCACAAAAGATGCTCCCTGTGATTATCAGTGCTAAATTAACAAAGGAGCAAGAGACTAAATTGATCAAGGTCATGAAGGAACACAAGGAGGCAATTGGTTGGACCATTCATGACCTTAGGGGGATCGAGCCATCTTACTGCAATCATAGAATATTCTTGGAAGATGGATCCCGCCCTTCTTGCTAGATGTAGAGGAGATTAAATCCAAATATGCTAGAAGTGGTCAAAAAGGAAATCATTAAGTGGCTCGATGTAGGAATTATTTATCCAATCTCTGATAGTCCCTGGGTAAGTCCCGTGTAGATTGGTCCCAAGAAAGCCAGGATTACCGTTGTGACTAACGAGAGAGGAGAATCTGTTACAACTTGTTCAGCTTCCTCTTGGAGGGTTTGTATCAATTATAGGAAGTTGAACACGGCCACGAAAAAGGATCATTTCCCTTTGCCTTTCATTGATTAAATCTTGGAAAGACTAGCCAGGCAGAAGTACTTCTATTTTCTTGATGGCTACTCGGGATACAACCAAGTTCCTATCCATCTTGAGGATCAGGAAAAAACTACTTTCACCTATCCCTACGGAACCTTTGCTTTCCATAGGATGCCTTTCAGTTTATGCAATGCACCTGCGACTTTTCAAAGGTGTATGTTAGCCATATTCTCTGACATGGTGGGAGAGTTTGTGGAAGTCTTCATGGATGATTTCTCTATTTTTGGAGAATCGTTTGACTCTTGTCTAGCTAATCTAGAAATGATTCTTAAGCAATGCATCAAAACACGATTGGTCCTTAGTTGGGAAAAGAGTCATTTCATGACACAAGAAGGCATCGTCTTAGGTCATGTAATCTCTGAATGGGGAATTGAAGTGGATAAAGCTAAGGTTGATGCTATCGCTAAACTTCCTCCTCCCACTTCTTTTAAACAAATTTGATCATTTCTTGGTCATGTGGGATTCTACAGAAGATTCATCAAGGATTTCTCGAAGGTTTCTCGTCCTCTGAGCAATCTTCTCGCCAAAGAAACGCCGTTTGCTTTCGACGAATCATGTCATAAGGCATTTGATTTCCTGAAAATGGCAGTCACTTATGCTCCGGTGTTGCAACCATCGATTTGGACAGCCCCTTTTGAGATCATGACCGATGCTTCGGATTACGCGAGCGGGGCTATTTTGGGTCAGAAAGTGGATAGGAAGCCCTCTGTCATCTACTACGCTAGTAAAACTCTGGATGAAGCCCAGAGGAATTACACTGTTACTGAAAAGGAATTACTAGCCGTAGTATTTGCTTTGGAAAAATTCAGGGCTTATCTCTTCGGGTCCCATGTCATCATTTATACTGACCACTCAGCCTTGAGACATCTCTTGACCAAAAAGGATGCCAAACCCTGGCTTATTCGTTGGATTCTTCTGCTTCAAGAATTTGATCTTGAAATCAAGGATAAAATCGGGGTACCAAATGTGGTAGCAGATCATTTGTCGAGACTTTTAAGTGATTCTTCTCATCCGGGCATCCTGATTGTTGATATTTTTCTGGAAGAAACCATCCTTACAGTTTCAGGTGTCCAAACCCCATCGTTTGCTGACATTGTTAATTATTTGGCCGTTGGTCAAATCCCTAGGATTGGACCAAGCAACAAGGCTTGTTGGAAGGTCAAATCTAAGGCCAAATACTACTTCTAAGAGGACCCTGAACTGTACCGCATCGGCTCTGATCAATTGTTCGCCGATGTGTTCCGAAGAACGAATTCAATAGTATACTCGAGTTTTGCCATGCATTTGCATGTGGTGAACATTTCTCTGAGAAAAAGATGGCTGCAAAGATTTTGCAATCTGGCTTCTATTGGCTGTCTTTATTCAAGGATGCCCAAGATTTCTCAAGGTCGTGTTCCCGATGTTAGGCACTTGGAAGCATAACTAAGAGAGATATGATGCCCCTAAACCCAATTCGTCCTATCGAAATCTTCGATGTTTGGGGCATCGATTTCATGGGACCCTTTCTCCCTTCATTTTTGACATCAGTACATTCTTGTCGCTATTGATTATGTGTCCAAATGGATTGAGGCGATTCCCACCCGAACCACTGACCACAAGGTTGTCATCGATTTTGTCAAGAAAAATATCTTCAGCAGGTTCGGGATTTCGAGGGCCATCATTAGTGATGGTGGCACTCATTTTACTAATGCCCAGTTCCCTAATTTTTTGGCTAAATACGGGGTTAGTCATCGAATCTCCACACCTTACCATCCCCAGATGAATAGACAGGTCGAGATCTCCAATCGGGAGATCAAGAATATTTTGCAGAAAATGGTTAGGCCTAATCGCAAAGACTAGACTCAAAAGCTTGAGGATGCTCTTTGGGCCTACCGTACGACGTATAAAATGCTCATCGGCATGTCTCCGTTTCGTTTGGTGTATGGAAAGGCATGTCATTTACCCGCAGAGATTGAACATAGGGCATTTTGTCCAATCAAGCAATGGAATTTAGATATGAATTTAGCTGGGAAGACTAGGAAACTCCAACTATCTAAGTTGGAAGAGCTTAGAAATGATGCATATGAGAATGCCAAGATCTACATGGCTTAAACCAAAGCTCTACATGATCAATTGATTTCCCACAAGAGCTTTGAGCCAAATCAGAAGGTCTGGTTATTCAATTCTCGACTTAAGCTCTTTCTCGGCAAACTTAGATCTAAATGGAATGACCCGTTCATTATTGATCAGATTTTTCCAAATGGAGCCGTTCAGATCTCTGACCCAAAGACGAGTAACACATTTAAAGTCAACGGTCAATGTCTGAAGCCTGTTATTGACTGTACTTTTCTAGAACCCATCTCAGACACAATTGCTCTAGCCATATTGTGACTTCTTTGCCTGGACTTTGCTTAGCTGACGACATTAAATTCAGCAGTTGTACATATGACACAAAGCTAACCCGAGCTTCATATTCAGGTGATATCTTTCATACTCTACCCTTTCTTTCATGTCTCTCTTTCTCAATGTGGACATTGCATCAACTAGGCATGGGGGGGTGGATTCATTTTTGAATCAATTTGTCAGCTTTGTGAAATTCTTGCAAATTGTATTTCTCTTCTTATATATACATAAAAAAAAATTGAATTTGGAAGGAATACTTGGACATTAGGACTTTTCAATCTTAGGAAATATTACATTAGGATCTGAACACAAAGACTCTTTAGGTCTTTGGACTTAATTGGCCCGTGTATCTACTAAAATGTTGATTTATTTTTCGAGTCCTCGCCATCTTAATTCTATTGTAATTTGATTAAATAAGTTTGGGTGATAAGTACACGACTTATCAACCCACCCTGTAATTTGAGGAAACTTTGAGTCTAAAGCATCTACACACTTTCTTTTCACTAACTTGTTGATCGGTGGTTTTAATGGAAATTGGGTAGCTAATGAACCTTCTAGGGTGATATGGCTGGCAAGTTATCGTGGGTAACAGCCCATAGGTAGGTTGTTCAGAGCCCAGTCACTGGACCATTCTCTTCTTGTTGCCTTTAGGTAAATCTTAGACCAGGGAAGCCACCTACTTAAAAAAAAAGAAGAGAAAAAAAGTCAAAAAGAAGAAGAAAAAGAAAAAGAAAACAAAAGACACACTTCGCCACATGAGTATGGCTGGCAAGTTGTCGATGGTATCAGCTCATCAACCGATTGTCTAGAACCTAGCTCAAGAAAGGCATTGAAAATTCCCAAAACACTTAGGAAGAAGCGGAGAAGTAAAATAAATCGGGGAGATATACACTGGATTCGCCCTTGTGTTCACCCCAAAAAAATAAAAGTAGGGAGAAAGCTACCGGTTGTAAAGATACACCTTAGGCAGAACTCTCTTTTTAAGGTCACCTAGAGGCGTAGAAACCCAAAGTCCGTTCTAATTGCTGATCAATGAGTCTATCAAATTCACAATAAGATGCTTAGAACTTAGGGTTCTCATCAAATCTTGGGTGAGTTGAATGGTCGTAGAAAGCCACTTTTTAACCCTAAACTCAAAAATCCAAAAAGAAAATAGAAAAGAAGAAAAAGAGAAAAAGAAAATTTTCTTTGAATAAGGTGAGGGCTTGAGGCGGTTTGCATTTTGGTAGATACCTAGGCACTGTTGTGTCTTTGAAAGGTCAGATCCTAAGTAAACATTTTCTTAATGTTGAAAATAACTTATGCCTAAATAATTTAACCTAATTCTTCTATAAATAGTATTTATTTTTTGCTCGGGACTAGTAAAAGATAGGCATGGGGTTGTGATGTACACATGTTTATATTACATAAAATGTCTATTTATGCATGTTCTTAAGTATAGAATTTAATTACATGCTAAAAATATTACATAGCATGCATCATCTTGCATTTAGATTAGTTTGAATAAAATGGAGGTTAATTGTCTCCTTTTATGGTCCGGGATAGGGCGACTGTTTATCGGGGCCTCGACTCGAAGATCCAACCATACGGATCTGATCAAGGTGACGATTGGAGTTCAACGACTCCAAAATCGCTTTAATCGGATATCTATAGCATAAGATAGAGACTGAGGAACCATAGAAGATCAAGGGCCAAGATGGTGTTAATCCACACTTCAGATGACAAATCCAACTGCACGGATGGATTCGGATCGATGATCGCAGCCTAACGGTGCAAAAATCAACTCAATTTGATACCCATGGCACCATCTACATCACCCAGAAGATGGCCGGCCAAGATGGCACCACGTGGCACCATCTCGGCTGCCCAACTGGCCTCACACAACCACTGAAGCCCTTAGCACCAATTCCTCTTCACCGTTGGATCAAGATCCAATGGTTGAGATTGGATCTCAGACCGGTGCCTTCATCATCAGAAGCTAAAGAGGAAGCAGTCTTGACCGTCGGATCTCGATCCAACGGTCCAAATCTCACACCGCACGAACGCTCCGCTCGCCAATCCACGCCGTAGCATAGTGGATAAAGTGCTCACGGCATTAAGGCATAGGTTCGAGACCGCAGGACACTTCAATTGGCATGGATGAGCAGGTGCTATCGATCGCACGATGGAGATCGGGCAGCCGTGCGTGCCCAATTCGCTGGACACGCTATCTGACGTGAAGAGGAAATGAGCCATCGCACGTGACGAGGAGCGCGAATGAGGTGGGCGAGGATACGCTGTCAGCTGTTCGATCTCACGATTGAGTGATCGAGATTGGGAGATCATGGACGCACATTGAGGCATGGGGAGGTGAGCGGGCACACGCGAGCCGCCCACTTTGGCTACGTTCAGGCCTTTAGTGATGGATTTATCTGTCACTAAAGGTTCTGTATTAATGATTTTCAGCATATAATGACCAAATTGCCCTCACTCCTTGCAACTATAAAAGGAGACCCCCTCCATACGAAATTATCTTCCCTTCCTTCTCTTCTCTCCCTCTCCAAAGCTCAAGAGAAGCTTGTCCCACACCCGGGATGCTCCTCGAGAGATAAAGTCAAATTTTCGCCCCCATTTCGGAAGTGGATCCCGCGATGACGACGACATGCTGCCCCATTCTCGTTCTTTCTACCTTGACCTCCTTCTTTCTACTCCATCCTTCATCTTCCAGGCGTCGTCCCGTCCGGATCATCCTCTAAGCGATCGTAGAGGAGGATAACTTCTCTCTCCCATTCCTTTTTCCTGCTTTCTAGAGTAGAATTTTCTTGCTTTCTAGTGTAATAGTTTTCCTGCTTTCTAG
The DNA here is from genome assembly GCA_037157565.1 of Thalassia testudinum. NCBI lineage: Eukaryota > Viridiplantae > Streptophyta > Magnoliopsida > Alismatales > Hydrocharitaceae > Thalassia > Thalassia testudinum. The sequence goes on from JAZHRO010000014.1 coordinate 24,945,843, forward strand.
TGTAATTTCTCGCTTGCTTAATTGTATAAAAATTTTGAAGTATTAAGTGAATGTTTTCTCTCTCTCTCTCTCTCACTTATGTGATTGTTTATAGTGCTTCATTGTAATTACTCCTCTTTTTTAACAAAAACCTGAAAAAAAAATATAATTACGAATTTAGATCGACAAAGCCTCCCTGAGTTTGACCTGGGATTTCTATTTCGGTATAAAGTTTATTTGTTGAACACGAGTTCTTCGCTTTCAAACTACAACGATAGATTTTCAAACCAAATTCGATAGCATAGTAACCCGTAGCTTTAACACTTACTAAGGCCAATAATATGGCCCCTGTGGAAGTTGACACGAGCAATGGTTTCTCCATCCATAGCTTTGAAATCCATAAGAAGTTGTTTGATTCCAATTGTAATCCTTCGGCACCCCAAATCCATTACTTATTAGGCTCCTTGTCTTCCATTTCGAGTTTCTTCATGTTTATTGAGGCTTCTTGGATCCAATCTCTACCCCTTCAAATTTTAGTTGTCCATCTTTCAATTTGTAGATCCAATTCTTCACATTGTAGTCTCCGTTGAAGCCTACAAAATAAGATTCAAGTTGTCTTTTTGGTATCCAAGTGAGTTTGGATTGAAATTTGTTAGTGGGTCTCCTTAGTGGAGATTCTTTCTCAATCCTTTTGTTTGTACTAGCCTCATAATAGTCAAGCCCAAATTTACTAGAGATTGTCTTTTGATGGGTAATCAATTTGTCCAAATTTGTCTTCCCTTTAGTGAATTTGGCTATATCATCAAGGAGTTGATTTGATTTTTCCTTGATATGAGCTATTTCAAATTCCAAAATTTGAATATTATCTTTGAATTCTTTGATGTCATCTTCCAAAACATGATTTTCAAATCTAAGCAAGGACTCGTTTGCTTTTACCTCAAGTTTCTCCAAATGAATTTTATTTTTAGAATCTAGTTCTTCAAATTTTTCTAATATTTCAGATTTAAGCTTCTTGCATTCAATTTTAGCAATCTTATATCCAGAAAATAAAGATTGAAAGGCATCTTACAGTTCTTCTCTCGTAAAAGAGTTTACCTCATCGTTGTTATTTTCTTCTCGTCTTCCTTCTCACTTTCATCCATGATGGCCTTGAAACCAAGACATGTGGTTTCATTCTTTGTTTCCTTTTCAGATTCTTCCTCTTCTTCCTGCGAGCTCATGTCATCCCATGTGCCTTGGAGCACTTTCTTCTTGTACTCCTTGTCCCTTTTTTTCTCTTTCTTCAAGAGAGGGGCAGTTTGGTTTAAGGTGCCCCTTATTGAAATGATAGCAGTGAGTTAGTCTTTCCTTCCTTTCCTTATCTTTCTTGCATTCCCTAATCTTAGGAAACTTGATAAATTTGTCAACCAAAAAATCAAGTTCCTCGTCATCAGAACTTACGTTGCTCTCTGAGTAAGCTCTAAAGGCAAGGCTCTTCATCCTTGGCTCTGGTGTTTCCTTCCTTTTTCTTTGCTTCATCTTATTCTCATATGCCATGAGATTCTCAAGTAGATCCTCCATTTTAAGCTCTTCGATTTTGTGGACTTCCTCGATTGTGGTTACTTTTTGCTCCCAATCAGGTCTAAGGGAACGAACTAGTTTGGATTTAAGTTCCCGTTCAATGAAGGTCTTGCTAAGGGACTTAAGATTATTCACAATAAGTGTGAACCTAGTATACATCTCGTTCAAAGTTTCATTATGTTTCGTAATAAATGATTCAAATTCTTGAGAAAGTAAGTTAATTGTAGAAGTTTTTACCTTGGATGTGCCTTCATGGGTTACCACTAGGGTGTGCCAAATTTCGTAGGCGATGAAGCATTGTAAAATCCAGTTGAACTCCTTCGGACTCAGTGCACAATATAACGCATTCATCATTTTCACGTTCAGCAGTAACTCCTTGATTTGTTCTTACGAGTAGCCTCCAATGAGTTTTTCATGGATGACGTAGGGGATCTCGCATCTTTCCCATATCATGTAGTTGTTTTCCTGCAACCACATACCCATACGTAGTTTCCAATAAGGATAGTTTTCACTTTCGAAGTATGGTGGTCACACGATGGACTGCCCTCGAAATGTTTTGTCACAAAGATAATCCCCCCCATGATTTTGGATCCTCATCAGGTTGTGACACCAAATTTGCGAGACCTCACTTTGATAGCAATTGAAGGTTCGCATTAGAGGGGGGTGAATAGTGTGGGAAATAGAATTCTAGATAATTTGTAAAATTAAATTAATCCCACAGGAACATTCACTACAATTGCGTAATTGATTTTTAGGTGGAAACCCCAAGGGTAAAAACCACCACTTAAGTCTTCTTGACTTAGGATTTTTCCGATCAACCTAATTGATCAAATCCATTAAATGTACTAAAATCGAGGGTGGTACAACCTCAATACAACACTACTTATAGGAGGGTAGTGTACCTCAAGCCCCTCTTCTTCATGAAGTGTATTTTGTCTCACGAGGAGATGGAAATTCGCTATGCAAATACCCAACCAAAAATGAAAATACAAAGGGACCTATAATAGAGCCACAAAATACAAATTATTCTAAGCTCCTATAGGCAAAGGGTACTTTCCTAAGATGGAAGTAGATTGATGTAAAGTACATAGCAGAGCAGTGCTCTCACATGTGTAGTATGAAGTTTGGAGACCTTGGACACTATCTTCTTTTAATCGCTTCACAAAATGAGTGTAATGGTAGAAAGAATTGATTCTTAGAATGTTTGGCTAAGGAGAGGTTCCCCTCTATTTATAGAGGTCTAAGGAAGGTTTAAGAAAGCTTGGGAGAGGGCTTCTAGTCGTTCAAGACAAACCCATAAGATTGCGTTGAAATCCAAAACAAATTGGTTCATAATTAAGTCTGACAGTAAGATCAGACAATTGATTATTTGGTCAGACGTTTGATAAGGACATATTGGACGTCTGATAGGATTTTTAGACGTCTAAATCTATAAGATAGATTTCTTGGAATCGATCAAATCCAAATAGGGATCTAGTTTTAAAGGATCAAATGTCTGATTTCTCATTATAAGATGTCTAGATGAAATATTGGACGTCTGACACTAGGCGGTATTGTTGTTGGAAGTGATCAGATCCAAATAGGGATCTAGAGTTTAGCCATCAGATGTATATAAGATGTCTGGATATGTTATTGGATGTTTGAAACTAAGGGAAACCCTCGAGAATTGATTTCTCGAGAAGCTAACTATGATCTTAAGTTTGACAAATCAAGATTTGGGTGAGATTTGAGTTAACATCTACTTATTGGACGTCTGCAGAGGGTCCTAGATTTTTGGGAATAATAATAAAATATTAGTTAAGGGTCTTGAGAAGATTTTGTTTTAAGAAAGCCTAATGGACTTATATTGGACGTCTGATAATGTCTTCAAACGTCTGAAACTAAGTATAAATGTCTGGAATGAAGATGGGTCTACTAAAGCCTATATGTTTAGTTTGTTAAGACTTTATATATGGATATTGGATGTCTGATATGGTAATCAGATGACTTAAGTTGACAAACTAGACGTCATATGCCTATGTTAGACGTCTGATACTAAAGTGTGTTTTTTATTTGAAATTGGATTTTGGTTCTAAGCTTTTGCCTAAGTGTCCTAAGCATAGATATGCGTTCTTAGGACCTAGGTTAATATATTTTGGGTTCTTTAACATAAATATAAGGAAATAAAATGAGCATAAAATAAATATAAAGACATAAGAGCATATTCTATCCTATTCTTCAATATCCTTCTTCTTCTTCAAGCTTTGAGTCTAGTGCTCCATCTTCATGCTCCTTAATGTTTTTGTCATACATTAAGCTCCTCCATTCCTTTATGCACTTGAGCTTGAACTCCTTCACTCTTGCTTTTATTTGCATTAACTTGAAATCGCAATCTCCTATGTAAATGTTAAAACTCAAGTGTTTTGTTATCATCAAAATCAATGAACATGGTGCTCTTGCACAAATAGGATGGTTGGGATTTATCACTTCTATCTTGTTGCATTTACTTAGATGTATCCTCTTCTTCCGTTGCCTCATATTTTCAAAACCCTAAAAATTGCAAAACCTAAAAAGCCAAAAAAAAAAGAAGATTTGAGAGAGTGAGAGAGAGTTCATTGCTTTTATAACTAAAGTTGCCTTCTTGGATGACCATAAATACTCCACTATTTAGGAATATAAACTTAAAAGACGATCGGATTTACATGTAGTAACAACTTAATTCATATCTTTTGTAAAATCATGTTTTTCCGTATCACTTTTTGACGCCATTTATGGGGAGACACGACCTAGTTATTGTTTGAATTTCTATTTTTTTGTTTAGCGTAGGTGTGAATAGAAAGCAGGAACGGGAGTAGGATTGATTTGGAGTGGAAGCTTCAAGTTTTCTTATCTTCCCACTATTTCAAGTAAGTACCTTATTAAAGCCCCCTTGAAATCCTAACAAAATATCCAAAAAATATCTCAAAAATATCAAAACAAGAAATTTAAGGGTGGTGGAACCCTAAAATTCATTTGTTTGGTTGCTTGAATTAATCTTCCACTACCTTCTCTTTATTGGTGTTTAATTTTGAAAAATCTAGACTTCTCTTTTTATTTTGAAAAATCAAGTTTGGGCACAAAATGACTTCTGAAAATTATCAAACCATACCATTTGATACCTCTTTGAGTCTAAAACTTAAGTTTCAAATTTCATAAAAGTCCAATAAGTAATTAATTTTAAAAAATTCAAGAACTAACCAAGGGTCAAACCCTAATTCCTTACTATTTTCCTACTATTCTCCAATTTTAAAAATTTTTATACTCATCAGATTTGGACAAAATTTACATTTCTAAAATACTTGAGAAATTCTCTACAAAATATAAAATTTTCAAAAAAATTTAAGGTCATTTAAGGATTCTGCAAAATAGATTTTTAAAAGCTATCATTTCTGGATTTTGAGACCAATGTAGAAAGAAATCTCAAAAAAGACCCAATGACTTTTAAAAATTCTAAAAGAATCATTTTCAAAATACTTGTTTGATTTCTTTTTTAATGTGTTGTTTGTCTTGTTTGGACCACGACTTAAAAAGATAAACAAAAATCTATTCATTTCTTAGGAGTAGCATACTTAGGATTTTAATATTAGGGTTATTTTCCCTTATCTTAGTCACACATAAACTTAAAGGAATTGGATTTCACCAACTCCAAAACTTGTTTGCAATTACTTGTGTGACATCAAAAATTATTTGTAAACTTAAAATGGAGAATATCTTAAAACTAACATAAAAATATCAAAACCCTTAAAGACTAACAAGAATCCTTTGTTTACAAAAATCATTTGTTTTGGCATTGGGCATCACTCCTGTCCAATTCGTGCATTGAAAGAACATTAATAGAAGCAACTACCCCAACAACGCCCATCACAAAAACCCATGCACACACTCATCCTAAGCCTAATTGAAATTAGCACAAACTTGACCTCGAAGGATTTCATCCAATCTTAGGCTCGATATTCGTGTATTAAATTGCTTGCAATAGGCTGCAATTCCTTAAATTAACTTGGTATCTAAGTTGAGGGGCCATGCTAAACAGTTGCTAAACAATTGGATGCAAGTTTATACAAGCTCCCAGTGACATTCCTGGGACATGCTTGGCCCAATCTCCCCCTTAAGCAACTCGACCAAGTGAACTACAGGAAGGGTGGTTTATCGTGAGTCTTTTGATATACAGGTAGCCAAGTCTTAGGTATTTAAGGAGTCACCCCTAAGGCTTAGATTTTGTTTGCTTGTGTGCACACAAAAAAATTCTCTCATCTCTTTCCCTTCTCTCCTCCCTTGTTCTTCCATAAGTGTATGCATGGGCATCTGTCCTAAAAGCCGTACAAGCCATAATCCTAACCTTCATTTAGAAATGCCCAAATCTGACATCTCCATTCCTAACCTTCATTTAGAAATGCTACCCAATCTTGAGATGCCAAACCATGAAAATGTAAATCCCTTACTTATGATGGTGGAGCAACTCATCCAACTCCAAACTAATCAATAACAATTGGGTAGGACTGTGACAAACCTAGCCAACCAAAGGCAAAACCCACCAATCTCAAAGGAACTTGTTATTCCTTTGAAGGTTTTCTATGATCCTTCCAGTTATGAGTAAAGACCTGAGGTGGTCACACCTAAGGGAGAATTTGAGATCAAACCTGCTATCTTGAACTTGATTAAGCATTTTCATGGCTTTCCCAAGGAAGACCCTTTCAGCCACCTCAAGAAACTGACTGTCCTCGCCCAAACTACATGTTCCCATAATGTGCAAGAAGATCTATGGCTTATGAGACTCTTCCTATTGACTATAAATAACAAGGCCGCTTATTTGTTTAGGACAATAGATAGACCTATTACTACTTGGTCCCAATTAAAAAGTGCATTTCTAAAAAATTCTTTCCTATAGGTCATACCAATACCCTCCATCAATCTATTACGACCTTCCAACAAAAACATGGTGAATCTTTGCATGAAGCTTTGGAAAGGTTTCAAGAACTTTAGAGAAGTTGCCCACATCATGAGGTGTCGCTCTAGCAACTTGTCCAAATCTTTTATCATGAACTTGAAGATCAATTAAGAAGATTTATAGATGCTTCATGCGATGACAATTTCTAAATAAGAATGCCGACATTGCTTACCAGTTATTCAAGGAAATGAGTGAAAATTCATTTAATCATGCTTCCATGATCACCTTTAGTGGAAAAACTAACCTGCAAATTGGTGTTCATGAGATAGGCACTCACACTCAATCTATCCCTTTGACCGAAGATAACATCTAGATGATTTTTCAGACCTCGATAATCTTCCCGATAGATCGAGAATTGATCATCGGGTGTGTGGGTGCTAGGGTTCCAGTTACTAAGCAATTTGGGTTATAATTTGTAGTCTTAACAACTACGTAAGTCTTAGGAAAGCTAATCTCTCTTCAAATAATCCGTAGGGTCAAAACCTGCCAAACATCTGGAAGAATTTCCCCTATTTATTGGATATTTTCCCAAAACTTGTACCTGCAAGATGTTTCTGTGCATACATACCACAAAACATATAGGTGGGTACACCCCACAACAACACCACGAAATGAGTAAGAGCATTAAAACACAAGCAGGCACACCTGCCAACCAAAGCGGCAGAAACAGAAACAACGAAAAACAAAGCCAAAAGGCATCCAACATGTCACCGCAAACCACCACATAGCATACCGTCCATCGACTAACACCCCATCATCCTTGGAAGACCTTTCTTAGCTACTGCTAAAGCTAATATTGATTACAACTCTAGAAAAATGGACATTGCCTATGATGGTCAGATGATTACTTTGAATATTTTTTAAAGCTTCCAAGAGATTCCATGAGCCTGATTTCTTTGATGACTCAGGCTCTAAAATGTAACAATTGGTGGAAGAATCAGTGCAAATTGGAACCAGTTTTGCTTTGATTACTATTCATGACCTAGATTTTGATGACTCAGATTCCGAAATGGAACAATTAGTTGAAGAAATAATGAACATTTCAAATATGGGGGCCTATTATGCCTTCACCACTATTCCTGAGTCACCAGACATTCTAACTTGCGACCATCCTAACCCAAGCACTACTTTGGACCTCACATCTCAACCTGCTAAGCCTGGCCTGCAGTTCGAATTAAAACCCTTGTCAGACTCCTTAAATTATGTTTTCATTTAATTAAATCATACCATACCCCTGATTATTGATGTACACACATCTAATTGACCTAAAATGCCTATTTATGCATGTTTCTAGTGTCATAAAAGCATTCACCATAATAAATATTACATAACATGCATCATTTTGCATTTAGGTTAGATTGTATAAATTTTTGGTTATTTTATCTTTTCCTGGTCAGGGAATATGGCAACATTTATTGAGAACTCGGATTGAAGATCCAACCATACGGATCTGATTACAGTGGCGATCAGAGTTCAATGACTCCAAGATTGCCCTGATCAGACCTCCAAAGCATTAGATGTAGTCCGAGAAAGATAAGAGGTCAAGAGGCCAGGTGGTGTAAATTCATACCTCAGACGACAAATCCAACCGCACGGATGGGTTCAGATCGATGATCGCAGCCTAACAACATGAAAATTGGTCCAATCCGACATCCGTGGCACCACCTACGAGCATATGAAGATGGACTGGCAGGATAGTGCCACGTGGCACCATCCCAACCATCCAAACCTGACAGTGCCCCTCCACTTGACCTCTGAAGGTTCAATCGCTGAGTGATCTTGGCCGTTGGATGAAGATCCAACTGCCATGAGCAGGTGAGCACAAAACCCTCCACGCGACCATTTGCGGCTGCAGCGCATTGGTAGAGCACACTTTCGTGAAGGAGGTGAAGGTTCAAGCCCCACCTCGACTCAAATCAAGCCAGCGAGTGAGGCGTGGCTAAATTTGATCGTCGGATCACGATCGGGTGGCAGATGCGGGCACTACATGGCGCATTGGATGAAGGTATGCATTTCATGCGTGATTTGACACACGAACACAAGCATGATTGCATGCATAGCTGAAGAAGCAATCAAGAGGGCGTTAGATCGGATGACTGAGGATGCACGTACTTGGGAGGAGTGCTCAACGCATGAAGATGAAGGGGTGGGGTGCATGTGCATGTTTAGCAACGTGGGAGCTTTAGTGATGGTTATATCCGTCACTAAAGAGCCTTGGATTAATGTTTTATGATTGAAATGACCTATTTTCCCCTTATTCTTAACCTATAAAAGGCCCTACACCCTCCACATTTTCATCATCTCTTCCTCTCTTGTCTCACCCCCTCTAAAGCTCTAAGAGCTTGTCCCAAACCTGGGATGCTCCATTAGAGTTAAAAATACAATTTTTCCACCTTCTCACCCCCTTCGTGGAGCATCCAACGGTTGTCCTCTCACTGCCATTCCTCCATCTTCATTCTCCCTTGTCCTACATCTCACCACCCTTAACCAGGCACTCCGTCAACACAGCTCGTCCTCCAAGCAGCTGTCGAGGAGGATAACTTCTCTCCCACTTCTCTTTATCGCTTTCTATATTAGATTTCCCTCTTTCTAGTGTAGTGAGTAGTTGTAATGAACATGATTATGTGGCTATGAAATATTTGTCTATTCTCTCTCTATTTTCTCTTTATTTGTATTATTCTTTCTCTGTCTTTTATTGTTTATTCTTTAAGTAGAATAACTAGGGTAGATTTAATTCGACTAGCTAATCTATTTCGTGACAACAAATATAAACATGATTTTTGATCAAACATACACCTCCCCATATTCGACTCCTAACTCACCTTGAGTTTTGGTTAAGTTATTTGTTTGACGGATTTTTATGCGACTACGATGACAGGGTTTTCAAAACTCAAAATTTCAGCATGCAAAATCCCGTCTAACATTTTGGCATCGTGGCCGGGGAGGCAACGCCCTTTGATTTCTCTCATTTCCTCCTTACCTAACTTTTATCTCACTTTTTCTCTAATCTTGCTGTGATTGCAGGTACTCTTCTGAGTCGAGCCAAAGCGATTAGATTGGACAAAGGTGCAGATGAAGGTTTTATAAGTATACCTCACCTACCACTCACTAGTTTTCATTCTATGACCTAATAACACACACTCTAATTAACCTAGGAGCTTTCCTAAACCCTAGGATTAGTGTGGTTGTTTGTTTGCCACCTCCACCCGCCTCACCCTCAATTTAAAAAAAGGTAAATCTAAAAAAATCTCACAGAGGTACAACCTCTTCTGATTCTTCTTACTCAACCGGTAACCCGATCTTTGGAACCGGTACACCCATCAACACATAATTGAGTAGAAATCAGATTAGGTAATCACTTGTGTGCCTAATTCAGTGGTGCATCGAGCCAATTGTTTGAGTTGTTTGGGCCGTACCACTTCATCTAAAAGTAACTCATCGACTAGCTGCCTCTTAGGATTCAACTTTTAGGAATTAACTAGGCACTCCACATTCTTTTAAGCTTTTAAGGAAGAAATATTTACCCGTGCTTTCAAAACCTGGTGTGCCAACTGAACCTTGATTGAATATACCTAAAGTTGAACACTAAAAGCTACTAAACAAGGTTGAACCCTAAAAGATAAATCATCAATTAACCTAGTTTGAAAACCATTGGTTGTGCACGCACACACATTGAAATTGATCTTTAAGGGCACAACGTAGATAAAGGGCCCATCACATTCCCAAGCACATTCAAACTTAACCCTAATTAAAACAGAGTAGACATTGGCCTTAAGGATTGGACTTGCTCTTCAGGGCCCAAATCGAGATTATTTTTTATTAATCTAATTCTACCATTCAATCTAATGTCTAGTTAGTGGAGTAGAGTCAAACGACCTTGGTTCGGGGGTATTAAAGGAACCTGAGGTGAAAGCCAAGGGAAGAACATTCTCCCCAGCCCCCCCTCTAACTGGTTGGATTGACTGGAAAGGACTAGATCAAATCATTCTTTTCATCTCAAGATGGGTTCTGGGAGTTTGTAAATCTTTAGGCTACCTTACCTAAGGATAGCTTTGATTGTTTGTATTGTAGGGCACCTTTCTTCCTCCCACTTTGCCATGGATGCTTCCACATCCTACTCATCTTTCCACTCTTACCCTTCTGAAACATCTTATTCCCAAGATGATTATTATCCCAACCAGATTTATTTTCACCCATCTACTAGTTGGGATAATCCTTATTGGGGATACAATTTCGGACCTCCTTGTTCAGGGTCCAACCTTGGATACCATGATCTTGATTTTTATCCTTCTCCGAGCTACATCGATTATAGATCACCGCCCTCCTATGGACAACCCAATATGATCTACAATCGAGAAGGATATGCTGATCCTTACCCTCCCTCAGATTACACTGTATATGGTTCACCACCCCTGTTTGAACAACCTGAAGTGACCTATTATCAGGGAGGGTATCAAGAACCTCAATTTGTTGACTCCCCTCGATTGAATCCAAAAAAACCCTACCTTGAACCAAACCATTTGGTTCAGGTGAACCAGGTCCAAGATAAGGTGTTGGCTAACTTAAGGAATACCATTCAATCTTTAAAAGCTTAGCCAACACCCAGCACTGAAGAATTAGAGCCTTTGATTCAAATGATTGACGATCTTAACAAGTATTTGTTGGATTGGCTCCAAGATGTTAAGGATAAGACCTCGGTGAGTTTTTACTTGGGAAGTAATCGAAATTGAGGATGAAATTGTGATTGCTTTAGTTCAATCTTGGGGTGATTCCCAGGATGAACCCCCTTCAAGTAAGCCAATGTCAAAATCCACTCAGGTACCTACAGGGTGGACATGTTTTACGAAATCGGGGATGACCAGGTTGTTCTAGAGCAACCAATTATGGATGAATTGATTTCTTCACCTAAGATCATTGAGCTAGGGTACGAGGAAAAATATGTCTCCATGGAACAGGAAATGATAAATAATTTTGAGACATATATAAATGTGAATTCAAAATTCTTTGATTCTGAAGGTGAATAATCGTTGTGTGAAGTCTCACCTGAATTTAAGGAAGTTGATTTCAGTGAGATAACTGGGCCTGAGGAATCCAATGAATCATTTAATTTCCCAGTAATCAAGGAAATTGATTCTCAACACACCCCATTGAGCATACTGACGATTTTGATTTTGAGATCACTAGACCCAAGTCAATTCTATTTCAGCCACAAATCTTGGACTTGGAAATTTTACATGGGGTGATTAACATGCAGGAGGTCCTAGAATCTGAAATCTTGATTGTGGAGGATAGGAATTTGGAAATGAAAATATGGGAAGCAAATTCCGAGAGAAGTAGAAATATGAGTCTAAGGGTTCCTATAGACCTAAAACCACCAGCCTGTTGGTGCTAGAGCACCACGATCATTTATTTTGATGATAACAAAACACGTGTCTTTTAACACTTGCTTTTGAGTCCAGTTTTCAGGTCAAATTGCAAATGGAGATAGGTGTTTAGACATAGTTCTAGCTCGCATCCATGGCGGATTGGAGGAGTGGACAAAGGCGGAGGAGCTTCGCGAGGAGTAAAAGCTTGAAGATGGAAGGACAAGAAGAATAGGATAGATTTCTATTTATCTTTTTCTATGTACTTTTGTCATTATATTCTTGCTCTTTTTATTTCTTAGAATATCTGTTAAAGAGCCTCAAAGGAACCTTAAAGTAGTCCTAGGAACATCTGCACTACCCTAGGATACTTAGGCTTTCTATAAAGAACATAGAAAACCAAAATAGGGATCAAACAGCTTGTTCAAATGTCTGATAAAAACTTTTAAGACGTTTGACTATAGACACAGACATCCCATTATTAAGTCTAGACTTAGTTAGTTCTATCTGATGAAATCAGACGTCTTAGGCGACATTTGATGCCTTTGCCAGATGTCCAATTAGTGGACCGTTGGCTCCTTTAGCAAACATTGAGGAAATGACTGTTAGTCTCATATCAGACGTCCATAGAGGACCTCAGACGTCTAATACATGACCGTTTTTCCTCGACTGACCCAAAATCTTCCTTTAGAGATTTTATAGCCGTTAGACTCATTGGGAATCCATTTCCAGAGAACAAATAGGTTTCTAGACGTCCAGACCTTGTGCCAGACGTCTTGTGTGTCGTCTGATAGCCATACATTAGAACCCTGTTTAGGTCTAATTCAAGTCAGGAAGGAAACCCGCCTAAAATCAGATGTCTGACTTAGCTCCCAGACGTCTTAAACGGGTTTTCCAGACATCTAATGCCAGAACCTGACGTCTGATGACCCTGTTAGAATCATGATTATTTCTGACTATGGCTTGATTCTCTTTGGCTTTGCACCCAATGGCTATGGAAGCCTTCCAAGGCCTTCCAAAGCCTTCCTAGGCCCTCTATAAATAGAGGACCCCTTGGCATGTAAGACACACCCAAGACACACCTTGCTAGAATATTTCCACTCTCTTGTGTCAAAAAGAAGTAGAAGATCAAATAGAAGAAGCTCTAGCTCTACAAGCACTCTTTTCACACCTGAGAGCTTCGTCTTGCTGTGCACCTACTCTCCCGCCGACATTACGAGAGCGTTGTTGTGCCAAAGCGTGGTTCACGCACCTGCTCCAATCTGACACACTTCCACCAAAGGATAGTTTCCTAACTCCTATAGAAGCTAGATTTAAATATTTGAGGCTCTATAGGATTGTTGTACATTTTATTGTCTTTGGTTGGGTATTCGCTTTGCGAATTCCCATCTCCTTCGCAAGACAAAATCCTTGTGAGGAGAAGGGGTTTTGAGGTACACTACCCTTGATCTAAGTAGTGTGGTTGTAATTGAGGTTCAGTCACCCTCGTTTATGTGACTGGGTTTAGTGGATTTGATTGACTAGGTCAATCGGGAAATCCTAACTCGAGAGGGTTAGGTGGTGGTTTTCACCCAGTTTGGGTTTCCACCTAAAAGTACTTGTGCCTATTATGTGATTGCTTAATTTTGTGAGATTGTCTATTTTTATTCCGCACTTTATTACATTACACCCCTTCCAACCAGGAAATTACAGTTGGTATCAGATTAGGTTCTTGCAAGATCAAAGTAACACCTAGTAAGAAGATCACGGAGGGGAGCAGTTTCACAATCAGGATCTCCAAGGGGCAATCCATGACACGTCTGCCATTCTTCGACGGGAGCAACTACCCTTACTGGAAGTTACGGATGAAGACTTGGCTTCAAGCCAATGACTTCATGATTTATGATAGGTGCGAGACACCATTTGACATCCTGGAGAAACCTGCAGGAGGCTACTCGCAACAACAAATCCGTGAGCTCTCTCTCAACGCAAAGACGAACGCATTGTACTACACGCTCAGCCCGGAGGAGTTCAACAGAATCTCGCAATGCGCCACTGCATACGAGATCTGGCACACACTCAAGGTTACTCACGAAGGTACCTCTAAGGTAAAGACTTCTAAAATAAATTTATTTTTTCAAGAATTTGAGTCTTTTTCAATGAAGTCTAACGAATCTCTAAGTGAGATGAACATTAGGTTCACTCTCATTGTAAATAATTTAAAAGCTTTAGGTAAGACCTTCATAAATGGGGAGCTTCAAGGAAAACTACTCCGTTCCCTTGGACCAGAATGGGAGCAGAAGGTCACTGCCATCGAGGAGGTGAATGAGGTGGAGGAGCTCAACATGGAAGATCTCCTAGGCAATCTAATGGCCTATGAGACAAAGTTGAAGCAGAAGAAGAAGGATACACTAGAGCCAAAATCGAAGAAGACCCTCACATTCAAAGCCGCATCAGATAGTGAGGTAAGTTCCGATGATGAAGACTTTAAGTTTTTACTTAAAAAGTTTTCCAAGTTTTGTAGGGAATCAAAGAAAGAAAAGGAGAAGAAGGAAAGCCCGAGATGTTGCTACCACTGCAACGAGAAAGAGCATCTACGACCAGAGTGCCCTCTTCTCAAGAAGGAGAAGAAGAAGGAAAAGGAGAAGAAGTCTAAGAAGAAGGCATTCCAAGCAACTTGGGATGACACAAGCTCAGAGGAAGAAGAGCAGAACCTCGAGGAAGAAATCGCCTGCATGGGCTTCATGGCCATGGGAAGTGATAGCGACAGTGACAACAACAACAATGAGGTAAATCCCGATTTACAAGATGCTTTCGATGAATTATTTGAGCTTAGTAAATCACTTAAGGTAGAAAATAAAAATATTAAAAGGAATCTTAGTTTTCTTAAAAGTGAAAATGAAATATTAGAAATAAAACTCAAGGATCTAGAAGCTAGTCCTAAGGATAATAACTTATTAGAAAATAAAGATTTAATCAATGAAAATAGTAAATTGATTGAGGAAAATGCTAGTCTAAAATTAGAAATTTCTGATTTAAAGACTAAGATGCATATTGTAGAAAAAGAAATCGCATGTCTTAGGGAAAATTCCAATAAATTAATCAACAAATTAGAAAATTTACATAGCCCTAAGATTGAGAAAGGATCTTTGTCAAGGAGACCCGCTAACAGATCCAGATCCAAGCTCACTTCGTTACCAAAGAAAGAATTAGAATCTTATTTTGTAGGTTTCAAAGAAGAAATCAACATAAAGGACTGGACCTATAAGCTCAAGGCTGGTCAACTCGAGTTGGGAGGACCAAGGAGTACACCGAGGAGAATAAGAAGACCGATGAGACGATGAACAACCGAACAACCCGCCGCACGTCGTCCGCCAGATTGGAGACCAGCGCTGATGCTTGGGCCTCCAAACTACGGATGGGAGCCCCATCCGATATGGCATCCACCACCTCCTTTTGGGCCATTCTATTGGCCATGATAGGTGAGGTAACCCTTAACCCTATCTTTTTGTCATTATTATATAGATAGGGGGAGTTAAAATTATGAGCTATGTCAATCATTAAGGGGGAGATCTTGTTAGCTATATTTCCTTTAGAAAGGGAGAGAAAAATAATAGCTATCTTGTTGTTACAAAAAGGGAAGGACATTACTCTTGTTAAAAGAAATTCAACCCAATTATAGAAGAGCATGTTTTAAGGGAGAGATATAGGATATTTAAAATTGATAAAAACCTTTATGATAATGTCAAAAAGGGGGAGGATTTTATGCATTATTATTTTTGATTTTGTCATCATCAAAAAGGGGGAGATTGTTAGTGCTAGAGCACCATAATCGTTTATTTTGATGATAACAAAACATGTGTCTTTTAGTATTTGCTTTTGAGTCCTAGTTTTCAGGCAAATTGCAAATGGAGACAGGTGTTTAGACGGAGTTCTAGCTCGCATCCATGGCGGATTGGAGGAGTTGGACAGAGGGGGAGGAGCTTTGCGAGGAGCGAAAGCTTGAAGATGGAAGGACAAGAAGAATAGAATAGATTTCTATTTATCTTTTTCTATGTACTTTTGTCATTATATTCTTGCTCTTTTTATTTCTTAGAATATCTGTTAAGGAGCTTCAAAGGATCCTTAAAGTAGTCCTAGGAACACCTGCACTACCCTAGGATACTTAGGTTTTCCATAGATAACTTAGAAAATCAAAATAGGGATCAGATAGCCTTTTTAGACGTCTAATCTGAATTTCAAACGTCTTGTAAAAACTTTTAAGATGTCTAACTATTGACTCAGATGTCCGATTATTTAGGCTGGCCTTAGTTCTGTTTGCTGAAATCAGACATCCAGACCTTAGTCCAGACATCTTAAGAGACATCTGATGCCTTTGCCAGATGTCCAATTAGTGGACCGTTGGCTCCCTTAGCAAACATTGAGGAAATGATCGTTAGCCTCGTATCAGACGTCCATAGAGGACCCCAGACATCTATTACATGACTGTTTTGCCTCGACTGAACCAAAATCTTCCTTCAGAGATTTTATAGCCATTAGACTCGTTGGGAATCCATTTCCAGAGAACAAATAGGTTTCCAGACGTCCAAACCTTGTGCCAGACATCTTGTGTGTCGTTTGATAGCCATACATTAGAACCCTGTTTAGGTCTGATTCAATTCAGGAAGGAAACCTGCCTAAAATTAGACGTCTGACTTAGCTCCCAGATGTCTTAAACGGGTTTTCCAAACATCTAATGCCAGGACCTAATGTCTAATGACCCTGTTAGAATCATGATTATTTCTGACTATGGCCTGATTCTCTTTGGCTTTGCACCCAATGGCTATGGAAGCCTTCCTTGGCCCTTTATAAGTAGAGGAGGACCCCTTGGCTTGTAAGACACACCCAAGACACACCTTGCAAGAATATTTCCACTCTCTTGTGTCAAAAAGAAGTAGAAGATCAAATAGAAGAAGCTCTAGCTCTACAAGAACTCTTTTCACACTTGAGAGCTTCGTCTTGCTGTGCACCTGCTCTCCCGCCGACGTTATGAGAGCGCTGTTGTGCCAAAGTGTGGTTCACGCACCCGCGCCAATCCGACGCACTTCCACCAAAGGGAAGTTTCCTAACTCCTATAGAAGCTAGGTTTAAATATGAGGCTCTATAGGATTGTTGTACATTTTATTATCTTTGGTTGGGTATTCGCTTTGCGAATTCTCGTCTCCTTCGCGAGACAAAATCCTTCTTGTGAGGAGAAGGGGTTTTGAGGTACACTACCCTCGGCTTAAGTAGTGTGGTTGTAATTGAGGTTCAGTCACCCTCATTTAAGTGACTGGGTTTAGTGGATTTGATCGACTAGGTAGATCGGAAAATTTTAACTCGAGAGGGTTAGATGGTGGTTTTCACCCGGTTTGGGTTTCCACCTAAAAATACTTGTGCCTATTGTGTGATTGCTTAATTTGGTGAGATTGTCTATTTTTATTTCGCACTTTATTATGTTACACCTGCTTCAACCAGGGAATTACACAACCATCTACCAGGACCCTTATGACATTTTTTATTCTTAGGATGTGCAACCCAAGTATAAATTCACTAATTATCTTTTTGATCTTGATTGTCCTATTGTCCAACTTTTTGGACTTGGGTTGCATCCTCACAAATTGCAAGCCTGGCCTCACTTGCATGCTGATTTCAGGTTTTGGGTAATTTTTATCCAAAACCTTAGATACACTCGACCATGGGGCGTGGGTTTGCACCACAACCTTGTCCACATCTGTGGACATTTTCTCCTGGCAGGACCAAAAATAGATTTTCTTATCTTGATCCTGACTTGCACCTGTGAATTATTTATTTATTTTTTATTTGTATAGTGTGCCTAGCTGAAGGCACTAAATTTTAGCATGTATACAGTCTCTTTTTTATCTTGGAGCTGAACTGTTAATCATGAAATTCAGGTGCTTTCTATTCTACTCCACTCTGTTTCATGTCTTTTTAATAAAATGAGAACATTGCATTAGATATGCATGGGGGGGTGGAAATCATTATCTGAATCATCTTGTTAGCTCTGTAGATTCTTTTTATTTTCTCTTTATTTTTGAAAAAGAAAAAAAGATTGAATTAGGAAAAGAAGACTTAGGCTTTAGAAATTTTTAACCTTAAGAAATAATACAATAAGACCTGAACACTTAGACCCTTCAGGTCTCAGGGCTTAATCAGCTCGGGTGTCCACTAAAATGTGCATTTGTTTATCGAGTTGTCGCCATTCTGAATTTAATTTTAATTTGGTTAAATAAGTTTGGGTGATAAGTACTTGACTTATCAACCCGCCCTCTGATTTGAGGGGACTTTAAGCCTAAGCATCTACACACACTTTGGACTGATTCACTTTTTGGTGTTTTTAACGGAAATTGGGTAGCTAATGAACCTTCTAGGGTGGTATTGTTGGCATGTTGTCGCTGGTAATAGCTCATTGGCCAGTTGTCCAGAGTCCAGCCGCACGACTATTCTCTTCTTACTGCCTTTAGGAAAATCTTAGATCAGGGAAGCCACCTACCTAGAAAAGGAAAAAAAATAGAAAAATATCCAAAAAGAAAAGAAAAAGAAATAGAAAAGGAGAAAAAGAAATAAACCACACTTCACCACACAAGTATAGCTGGCAAGTTGTCGGTGGTAACAGCTCATTGACTGGTTGTTCAAAACCCAGCTCACAAAAAAAAATGCATGTTTAATCCAAATACTCTGGAAGAAGCAGAGAAGTAGAATAAGTCGGGAAGATATACACTGGGTTCACTCTTGTGTTGATCCCATAAAAATAAAAGTAGGGAGAGAGCTACCGGTCGTATAGATACACCTTTAGGTAGAATTCCTTTTCAAGGTCACCTAGGCGTGTAGAAACTCGAAGTCCATTTTTATTTCTGGTCAGTGAGTCGATCAGATTCACATAAAAAGATGGCTAATACTTAGAGTTATCTTTGAGTCTTGGGTGGGTTGGGTAGACATAGAAAGCTGCCTCGAAACCCTAAACTCAAAAATCCAAAAAAATTAGAAAAAGAAGAAAAAGAAAAAGATGATTTTCTTTTGAATAAGGCGAGGACTTGGGTGGTATGCATTTTGGCAGACACTTGGGTGCTGTTGTGTCTCTGTAGTTCAGGTCTTAGTAGAAATTTTCTAGTGTTGAAAAATAACTTTTGTCCAAGAAATCTGATCATAATTCTTTTATAAATAGCATGTAATTTTGCTAGGGACTAGCAAAAAATAGGCATGGGAGAGTGATGTGCACACATTTAATTAACCTAAAATGCTATTTATGCATGTTTCTAGTGTCATAGAAGCATTCATCATGATAAATATTGCATAAGATGCATCATTGTGCATTTAGGTTAGATTGTATAAAATTTAGGTTAATTTTCTTGTTTTGTGGTTGGGGAATAGGGAAACATTTATCAGGACCTCAAATTGAAGATCCAACTGGAGTTCAACAACTCCAAGATCACCTTGATCAGACCTTCGTAGCATCAGATGCAGTCTGAGAAAGATAAGAGCTCAAGGGGCCAGGTGATGTAAATCTATACCTCAGACGACAAATCTAACCACACAGATGGGTTTGAATCGATGATCGCAGCCCAATGACGCGAAAATCGATCCAATCCGGCATCCATGGCACCACCTATGATTTTATGATGATGGACGACCAGGATGGTGCCACGTGGCATTGTCCCAACCACCCAAACATGGCAGTGCCCCTCCGCTCAACCTCTGAAGGCTCAATCGTCGAGTGATCTTGGTCATTGGATGAAGATCCAACGGCCATGAGTAGGTGAGCACAAAACCTCCACGCGACCATCCGCGACTGTAGCGCATTGGTAGAGTGCACTTTTGCGAAGAAGGAGGCACAAGTTCAAGCCCTGCCTCGCCTTAAATCAAGGCAGCGAGCGAGGTGTGGCTCAATTTGGCTGTTGAATCGAGATCAGGCGGCAGATGTGGGTGCTAAGTGGCATGCTAGATGAAGGCACATGCTTCATGCACGATTTGACGCACGAACATGCATGATCGCACGTGCAGCTGAAAAGGGAGCGATCATGGGGGCGTTTAAGAGATCGGACGGCTGAGGATGCATGTACGAGGGAGGAGTTCCCAATGCTTGAAGATGAAGGGGTGGGGGTGCACGCGCATTGATTACACAACAATCATGCAACCTAAATCACCTGAATTAAGCTAGATCCTAGCATAACTTAGGATCAATGCATTCATAGGCATCGTAATTTGTACAATAGCAAGTTTATTAGTCATATAGATAATATCATCATTTTATGACCTAAAATCATCTCGATTTTAGTCGCAGATGATTCGAAGCCATAGATGTCAGATTAGACCAGACAATCTGATCAAAGTGACGACGAAAGTCTAATGCTTCCGAAATTGTCTTGATTAGACAACTAGGGCACCTTGTGTAGTCCATAAAAGGCTTAGCTGGGTTGAGCTGGAATGAGCTAGAATCTAGCTAAGATGAGCTGGATTTAGCTGAGATCCAGCTGAATTGAGCTTCTCCTTCATCTTCTACCTTTCTCAATGCTAGGGTTTGTGGGATATTTTTAATATGTTCGTCCCTAACACTAAAATCAAGATGTAAAAATAACAAAAATAATGTAATGCATGCCTATCCTAGGAAATGCCTAAATGCAACCAAATATCGTATGTAGTTTGGAAAACCTAGGAACTAGATGTGATTTTCAAGTTAAGAATGACGATAAACTGGTGTTTATCAAGAACCACCAAACAAAGGTTGTCTTTTACACCTTTTCAGTAAGGCGTAGTGTGTAGTAGGGCTAGTGTCATGAGGGTAGTTGGAAACTTGGATACCCTCTTCAAGTAGTTTTTCCTCTTATTCCCTAGAAGGATGAGAATTGATAATTGTTGAACGGGATTTTGTGTGCGAAAAATTTGAGTTTTGAAAACCTTGTCGTCGTAGTCACGTAAAAATCCGTCAAATAAATAATTTAACTGAAGCTCAAGGTGAGTCCTAGGTCGAACACGGGGAGGTGTACGTTTGATCAAAAATCATGTTTATATTTGTTGTCACGAAATACATTAACTATTTGAATTAAATCTAACCTAGCTATTCTACTTAAAGAATAAATAATAGAAGACAAAGAAAGAATAACACAAATAAAGAGAACATAGAGAGAGAATAGACAAATATTTCAGAGCCACATAATCATGTTCATTACAACTACTTGCTACACTAAAAAGTGGGAAATCTAATCTAGAAAGCGATAAAGAGAAGATGGAGAGAAGTTATCCTCCTCAATGGTTGCTTGGAAGATGAGTTGTGTTGATGGAATGCTAGGATGAGGGTGGTGAGATGTGGGACGAGTGAGAATGAAGATGGAGGAAGGAGGATGGATTAGGGCGATGTCGCAGCGGGATCCGCTTCCCGAATGCAACGAGAGGACAATTGCGAGATGCTCCATGAAGGAGGTGAGAAGGTGGAGAAATTATATTTTTAACTCTAATGGAGCATCTCGGGTTTAGGACAAGCTCTTAGAGCTTTGGAGGGGGTGAGAGAAGAGACAAAGAGATGATGAAAATATGGAGGGCGTAGGGCCTTTTATAGGTGAAGAATAGGGAGTAAATAGGTCATTTCAATCATAAAACATTAATGTATGGGTCTTTAGTGATGGATATAACCATCACTAAAGCCTCCATGTTGCTAAACATGAGTGATTGCATTGCAATCATGCAACCTAAATCACCTGAATTAAGTTAGATCCTAGCATAACTTATGATTAATGCATTCATAGGCATCGTAATTTGCACAATATCTAGTTTATTAGTCATATAGATAAATATCATCATTTTATGACCTAAAATTGTCTTGATTTTAGTCGTAGATGATTTGACGTCACAGATGTCAGATCAGACCAGACAGATCTGATCAGAACGACGACGAAAGTCCACTGCTTCCGAAATCGTCTCAATCAGACAACCAGGGCACCTTGTGCAGTCCATAAAAGAACGAAGATCATAAAGCCAAAGGACAAATATCCATACGTAAGATAAAGAATCTAACTGCACAGATGAATCCGAATCGACGATTGTGGTCCAACGATACAAAAATCAACTTGATCAGAGGTCTACATCACCAGATATAAGGAAAAGAAGATGGATGGCCATGATGGCGCCACGTGGCACCATCACAGCCATTCCCTCACCACCGCCCCATCTAGGAAGGCCACCTCACACGCTGTGGGTCGTTGGATCTTCATCCAACAGCCACGAGCTTCCCACGTCGCCTGTCCAGCCGGATAAGTATAACTAGAAACAATTAAGTATAACAAAACATTGACATAGCACATTGGCTCACGTGCTCGTCCGGAAGCGTGTGATGTGCGTTCGAGCGGCATTGCACGAAATTTACGAAACTCTCGAGTGGGTGGGATTGCATCATCAGATGGTGGTTAAAGGGTGGAGGCGCGACCATGTGGCGCGATCAAAGCGCGCCGCAGCCGGACCAGTGATCTCACCCATTTTGTGAAATCAAGAAGTTATACACACGCGTGAGTTGTCCGATCGTAAGATCAGACGGTTGAGATCATTGGGCATGATTTGAATTCGCGTAGGCGCACGAGGAGGAAGTGGAAAGTATGCATGTTTGTCGCGCTTTTGTGCGGTTTGTTAAAAGATAATATCGTGTTGTAGTATAGCCGCGAAAGCGTTCAAAACAAATAAAGATTTTTATTACTCGAAAATCGGAGTATCCGAGGTCGAACACAGGGAGCAATCTCAGTACTTTGGAAAACCCAAGAATACAACTGTTAAATGCAAATATAATTGATTCAAGGAGTTTTAAAAAAAATAGAATTAGACGTCTGATTTATGTATCAGACGTCTTAAATGTGATCTTTCTCTCTTCCTTCTTCTCCTTTCTGCTTCTGTATTTTTCCTTCTTCTGCTTTGTCTTTCTGATTTCTTTGCAATCTTCCTTGTCCTTCTTCTTCTTCTCTGCTTCTTCTCCTGCGAAGGCTTCTTTCTTTTTCTTCTCTGTCTTGCTCCTTCTTTCTTCTCTTCTTCGCCTTGCCTTTCCTTCTTCTTCTTCTGTAGCGGCCAAGTCCTTCTCCTGCGTTCAGCTTGCCTGCACAGGAGCAAAACCTAACCCTTCTCCCTCTATCCGCGCGTCTCTCTCTCTCAAGCAATTCACTCAGAGCTGCTCTCCCAGAGCCACAAGCATTAATCGGGTCGGATCGTACCCGGGACCAGGCGCACCTGAAGGTGGTGTGATGCGCGAGGAGTGCGTAGGTCTAGGTCGGGTCGGATCCGCCAAGTCCGCGTGGTCAAGTCACGGACGAGGCGGGTGTGGGGTCAGTGAGGGACCTCACCCCTGTGCTTTCGAGGCAGTAAAGCTATATCACAAAAACTCTTTATACCATACCTGTGCCTTGAGATTCCACGATGTGGGACTAATGGTTTCGTCCTTCCCTCACACGCGCCCGCAAACTCTCGTGTGCAATTGCCCACGCTGAAGGCCCTGCTGGTGCTCCTTGCTGAACTCAGTCACCTCGCAACACTTGTGAGAGTCTACTGCACCTGCCGCCTGGGAAGCCTGACGCCTGCTGCTGCTCCAGGCTTCCTGCTGCTTCGGCTGTTAATGGCGGCCGGGGCGTTCACCTGAGATTCCACAGAACGGCCTATTGGCCCAATCAGAATAGCTGGAAACCTTCGCCGTAGCACGGCGAAGGCGGTGGGTGATGCTGCAGGTTGCCGGTCGGCCTAGGCGTGCGTGCCTAGGTCAACCTGTGGCCGGAGATGGTGGGTTGTTCGGGGGGTGGTTATGGAGGTCTGGAGTGGCAGTTGTGGGGTGGAGTGAGTTCCTGGTGGTGAGGCGGAGCTCCCGAGGTGGTTGGCGAGCCGTGTGGAGTGCTGGAATGGTGGAAGCGGCTCGCCGGAGGTCGGTCGGTGATGTGGAAGATGAGGGTGGTCAGCGTCGGTCGAGGGGTAATCAAGTAAAATAGGTGGGGGAAAAGAGAGAGGAGAGGGTGGAGAACGTATCTGGGGTTGTCTGGAGGGAAGGGAGGCGGCGGAGAGGACGGCTCGTAATTGCCGTCGTCGGGGAAGAAAGACCCTGAGGGAGGAAGCGGCGACGACGACGAGGTCAGAAGCACGCGCGCGGGGTACAGCGCGACGCGGGAGGAAGCGGCGGAGAGGACTCTGCTGCTGGTATGGCAGCGGAGCGACGAGAAGGAGGGAAGGAGGTCGCCGGAGCTTGTGGGTCGTTTGGCCGGAGATGGGAGAGGGAGGAATTTGGAAGGGATCTCCGTCAAAATCAAGCTTAGCCTCTTCGGCCGGAGTTGTGGGTTCTTATATAGGCGCTGGACTGGGTGTGCAGGGCGTGAAGGGCACGTAATTTCCTGAGGTTGGTCGCCGGAGATGGAAAGGAGTTAGGATACCCAAATCTCTCGTGCGTTCGCACGAGAGATTGAGTTCACACCAGCGATTGTAATTGACTTTATAAGGAAGGGAATTCCTCAGAGAATCCTCCTTCCATTTCTGGGAGGGAATCTCTGAGGGATTAGAGAGCAATCCCTCTCCGAACCTCGCCGGAGCTCGGTTCTGCCCTAGCAATGGCGGCAGGACCGGTTTGCAAAGGAGGCGAAGAACCTAGGGGGTTCTCTGCAACGGTATTCAAAAGATAGGGACCAATTTGTGATTTGGGTGTACTAAATTGCAAAGTAGGTCAAGATGACCTCTCCTTAGGTCCAAATTTTGGTACAAACCTAATTTGGACCTAAGGAATCTAATGGTGAAGTTGGATTTTAGGTTTAACCTCGTTTGACTGGATATTTTGCGTAAAAACCCAAATTAGGTTAATTGAAGAGCTAGGACACTAATCTAGGTCAAACTAGGTTCCAAAGGCCAAATTAAGTGTTCTAAACCCTAGAGTATGTTTTTCCATGATTTGTAGAGGGTTTACTTGCTTTTTGTTCTGATCGAAACCTTGTTAATTTAAGCGGGTCTGTTTTAGGGTTACCAAGTGTCATTTAGTTCTTAGATTGCACATGAACCCATTTCTGATTGACTCACCCCACTTTTTATCTCATTTATACCATTTGACCTCTGTTTTGCCTCTGAGAAATCCCATTTACGTACTGCAATGGTAAAATTACAGTTTTAACCTTTATTTCATGTTTTCTTCTCAGAGCACTTATTCCTTCAGTTAGGCCTTCTTCTAGGTTATGTAGGAGCTTTTATCTTCTTTATTGGGCCAAAATGACCTAGTTATGGCTAATGATGAGGCTCTCATCATACCCCCATGCCTAGCTTTTGCTAGTCCCTTAGCAAAATTTCAAAGTTTTAACTTCCGTTCTAGACCCTGAATATCTGTCAACAATGATAAGTGCTTCTCCTTTTCTTTTGTGATTAGGTAGGAATGCTGATAATAGGCCTAGAGGTACTCAAGTACCAACCAAAATCCAGACCTATTCCGCTTTAGCCTCAGTCCTTCGCAAAGGTTTCTACGGCCCACAGAAACTATCCTAGGGTTTGTTGGACTCCGCGGTTAAAGCACCCGTGCTTGAGATATTTTTAGCCTAAGTTCAGTTTGCAGTGCGTTTTTTTGTAAGAGAGAGATAGAAGATTTATTTGTTTGGAGAGCTTTTCTCTCTCTTTTCTTGTTATTTCTATCTTCAGATTAGCTTCTCAACACGGTCTGTATCGGATTCCTCGTCCCCATCATCAATCCTCAAAGGTCCCTGGCTTTCGAGATTTCGAGATAATCCCGCCCATGGCAACCCCCGGAACCCTGGCTTTCGAGATTTCGAGATAATCCCGCCCATGGTGTTCCGTGGCCGAATTCAGACCCTGGCGATTGACATTTCGTGATAATGCCACCCATGGTATCTGAACCAGCAGAGTGCTTACATGCCCCCAGTAGGATATTTAAATATCCTAAGAGACAAGCACCGAGGAGATGATGTGTTGTTACGCATCTTCGAGGGGAATTTCCCGCCTCTCCGCGTTGGGAACTCGTCCAAATCAATTTGTGTTGATTGACCGCTCCTAATCTAGGTGACTTTTTCAGAACATTAAACGCTTTTCGCGTGATTTGGATGTTTATGCGCACTGAACCAGACTGTGTGTGAATTTGGGTGCTTAGGTTACCGAATCCCGCAAATCGGAGGTCAGTTAACGAGGCCGAATACTTCCTAAGCCTTAGACCTAATACTCAAGCTTCGCATTTTCCTCAACCTCTTGAGGATTATCCAGATTTTAATGGATACGTGAATTTTTAAGCTAAAGGTACTAGCCCAAAAAGCCTAAGACCAGCGTTCCCGCTAATCTCTTGTTATATCTCCGTGGCACTTTTCTTTTTCTTGATTCGGTCTAGAACTTCAGTTA
Source organism: Thalassia testudinum (assembly GCA_037157565.1). Classification (NCBI taxonomy): domain Eukaryota; kingdom Viridiplantae; phylum Streptophyta; class Magnoliopsida; order Alismatales; family Hydrocharitaceae; genus Thalassia; species Thalassia testudinum. Next base: position 24,972,060 of record JAZHRO010000014.1, read on the forward strand.
ACCCCTTAATCTTTTACTAATGACTATTTCTTTTCATTTTGTGCTCCTTTTTGTCATTTTTTCTTCTTTTCCTCCTCTTATTTGTATGACCTTGAATTGTTCCTCCCCTCTATCAAGTCTTTTTTCTTTTTTTATGTGAAACCCTTTCTTGATATGAATTTTCTGACATTTTGCACTTTCATAACCCCCATGCCTAAGATTTGCAATGTCCCCATTGTAAATTAGGTGGGTTCGAATTTAGCTTAGTTCATGTATTAGGACAGGTGTGTGGTGAGTGAATGGGTCGAAGCGACTTGTTGCGAACGATTTCTAATCTCGGGTAGGTATACCTGAGGTGAAGTCGGCTGTTCTAATGGATGAACCCTAAAGTGCAATATGAGTTTCGCATAGAGATGTCAGAAACGGTTTCAGGTTTTTCAAAGAATGACAGGTTGCCTCCCGTTAAGCGCTGAGTTTTACGCCATCGGCTGGGCGCAATGAGCTCAAGAGGAATGGAGGGTAAAGGATGACTCAGTCAAATCTATATTGGTCATGTCAATGAACGGCTTGAGTCTCTGCCCGTTCACGACAAAGGGTTCAGAATCGTGGCTGAGTGGGCTGATTTCAATAGCTCCATTTTCGAAGATTTGGCGGACTAGGTAGGGTCCGACCCACTTGGATCTTAGCTTTCCTGGGAATAGTTTGAGTCGAGCATCGAAGAGTAAAAATTTTTGACCAGGATGAAAGACCTTTCTAGAAATGTGTTTGTCGTGAAAAGCTTTAACCCGTTCTTTGTAAATTCGCGAGTTCTCATACGCGTCGTAGCGTAATTCATCGATCTCGCTCATTTGAAATCTTCTGTGGGTTCCAGCCTTAGAAAGGTCGAGATTACAGGTCCGTACTGCCCAATAGGCTTTATGCTCCAATTCGACGGGGAGGTGACATGCCTTCCCGTACACTAGTCTGAAGGGAGACATTCCTAATTGGGTCTTGTGGGCGGTCCTATAGGCCCACAATGCTTCCGGAAGACGAGAAGACCAATCTTTTCTATCAGGTCGAATAGTAACCTGAAGGATCTTCTTGATCTCTCGGTTAGATAGCTCAGCTAGACCATTAGTTTGGGGGTGGTAAGGAGTAGAGATTCGGTGTGACACCCCGTATTTGGTCATCAGTGACCTGAACTGAGCGTTCGTAAAATGGGTCCCTCCGTCGGAAATTATAGCACGCGGAATCCCGAACCTTGAGAAAATGTTTTGATGGAGGAATTTTATAACGACTTTATGATTGTTGGTTCGGGTCGGAATGGCTTCTATCCACTTGGACACATAGTCAACAGCGAGTAAGATGTATTAGAAGCCATCCGAGTTTGGAAAGGGTCCCATGAAATCAATCCCCCAAATATCAAAAATTTCGCATACCAAGATCGGCTGTAGAGGCATCATGTCTTTATGGCTCATGTTGCCCAGAGTCTGGCAACGGGAACATACCTTACAGTGATCGTATGCATCCTTGAAAATTGTGGGCCAGTAGAAGCCACACTGGAGGACTTTCGATGCGGTTTTATGTCCAGAAAAATGTCCACCGCATGCCTGGTCATGGCAGAATGAGAGTATGTCTTTGATTTCCACTTCCGTGACGCACCGTCAGATTATCTGATCAGCACCAATGCGGAAAAGATACGGGTCTTCCCATAGGTAATACTTGGCATCGGAACGCAATTTGTCCTTTTTGGCCTTCGACCAATCGGGCGGAATCTGATGTGATGCCAGGTAATTAACAATATCGGCGAACCATGGAAGACTTGTACTGATAGTCAGGAGGTGCTCATCAGGGAAATGTTCTGTAATAGGTCCAGAAGGATCAATAATTTCAGAAGGAAGGCGGGACAAGTGATCAGCTACCACATTGTGCTTTCCCGCCTTGTCGCGAATCTCGAGGTCAAATTCTTACAATAGCAAGATCCAGCGGATTAGTCGAGGTTTCGCGTCCTTCTTGGCAAGGAGATGCCTTACAGCTATGTGATCCGAGTATACGATAATACGGCAACCCAGAAGGTATGATCTGAATTTTTCCAGGGCAAATACTACGGCCAGCAGCTCTTTCTCAGTAACTGTATAGTTACGCTGAGCCTCATCCAGTGTTTTGCTGGCGTAGTAAATGACCACAGGTATCCCGTCAATTTTCTGCCCCAAAACCGCTCCTACAGCAAAGTCAGATGCATCGCACATGATCTCAAAGGGTTGAGACCAATCAGGGGACTATAGGATTGGGGCCTGGGTGACTCGGTCACGTAGGATTTCAAATGCTTGAGTGCATTCCTTGGAAATTTTGAAAGGTACATCCTTGGAGAGAAGATTGGTCAGGGGGCGCGCGATCTTGGAGAAATCAGGGATGAATCGACGGTAGAAACCGACGTGCCCCAAAAAAGATCGGATGTCCTTAATCGAGCTAGGCATAGGGAGCTTGGAAATCAGGTTAACCTTAGCTCGATCCACTTGGATGCCTTTCTTTGAGATTAAATGTCCCAGGACAATTCCCTCAGGCACCATGAAATGGCTCTTTTCCCAGGAAAGAACCAAATTCACCTCGATGCACCGCCTGAGTATATGGACCAAGTGTTGGAGGCAATCGTCAAATGATTGTCCAAAAACTGAAAAGTCATCCATGAAGACTTCCAGATAATCACCTACCATATCTGAGAATATGGCAAGCATGCACCGCTGAAAAGTTGCAGGTGCATTGCAGAGACCGAACGGCATCCTTCGGAACGTGTACGTCCCGAAGGGGCAGGTGAATGTGGTCTTTTCTTGGTCCTCTGGATGGATTGACACCTGATTGTAACCGAAGTACCCGTCAAGAAAGCAGAAGAATCTATTTCCCGCTAGTTTCTCGAGGATCTGATCAATAAACAGTAGTGGGAAATGATCCTTCTTCGTGGAGGAATTTAGTCTTCTGTAATCAATGCAGACTCTCCACGAATTAGCTATTCGGGTAGGAATGACTTCCCCGGTTTCAGTCGTGATGATGGTAAGTCCTGCCTTCTTAGGCACCACTTGTGTTGGACTCACCCAACGACTGTCGGAGATCGGGTAGATGATCCCTGCATCTAACCACTTAATGATCTCCTTTTTCACGACCTCCTGTAGGTTAGGGTTTAGGCGCCTTTGCATTTCTCTTGAAGGTCGTGAGCCTTCTTCCGTGTAGATTCGATGTGTGCAGTATGAAGGGCTTATACCAGTTAAATCATCTAGAGTCCATCCAATGGCTCTACGATGTTGTTGGAGAACAGAAATCAAACGGAGTTCCTGGTCAGGTGTGAGTCGAGAATTGATAATCACAGGAAACGTCTGATTTGAATCCAAAAAGACGTATTTTAGATGTTCAGGAAGGGGCTTGAGTTCCGTGACAGGATTGTCAGCAGCAGCGGGTGGTTCGGGGTTTGTATCGGGAGCAATGGTAGGAGTCATAGGTGTGTCTAGATCATGTCCGCACTCCTCTGTTAGCGGTTTTTGATTCTCTAGTGGTTGATCAGGAATAATCAGGTTGTCCTCTATATGCAGTTCATCAACCACAGCTTCGACATCACAAATTTCCTCTATCACCCCGCAATTAATCCCTTGATGGGCCTTGAAAATGTCAATCTTCAGATTTTGATTCCCAAATTTTAATTCTATCTGGCCCTCTTCGCAGTTTATATTGGCCCTAGCAGTGGCCAAAAAGGGTCTCCCTAATATGATTGGTGTGTCCCTTGGGTTCTTAGGTGCATCCATGTCCAGTACTATGAAGTCCACTGGGAAATAAAAATCTCGTACCCTAACAATGACATCCTCGAGTATTCCTTTGGGTGACTTGATGGATCGATCGGCTAACTGCAATGTCACCTCAGTGGGTTTAAGTTCAGATTCTTCAAGGTGGTCAAGGAGGGATGTAGGTATTAAATTTATGGAGGCACCTAGGTCTAGTAGGGCTCTATCAAGTTGGGTTTCACCAATTTTACAAGAAATCAAGGGAGTTCCTGGGTCTTTAGCCTTAGGTGGGAGTTTGCTCAAGATGACAGAGCTGGCTTGCTCGGATAGTACGATTGGGTTCCCATCCTTGGTTCGCAGCTTACGTTTAGGTGTACATATGTCTTTCAAGAACCTTGCGTAAGCCGGTATGTGGTGGATTGCATCCATCAACGGGATGTTTATCTGGACCTGTTCAAAGAGCTTGACCAGATCCTCCTCAGGAGCCACAGGTTTGGTTGTCCTTTTTCCTTTGGTCAAGGCCTCAGGAAATGGGATCCTAGCTGGTTCCTCTAGGATAGGTCCAGGTTCTTGATCTGGGACAGTAGTATCTTGGATGACTACCCTAGGGTCTTGGCGATTATCAGGCTTGGAGTGGTTCGGATAGTGTGGGTCTTGTGTTGTTTTACCACTGCGTGTTGTTACAGAGTTTAATCCGGCCTGACTTTGGTTTGGGTTAGGTAGGAGGGGTGGCTGCTGCTGCAATCCTGCATAAGATGTTGACGCCTCCATCCCGTCTGGTGATGGAGTAGCAGGGGCCTGATAAATCAAATGTGCGTGGCCTGGATTTGGATTCATAACGCGCCTCTGGGTCGGCACGTTATTTGGGTTGGGCAGAGGTTGCGAAGGAAGGGTGCCAGGTTGGCGGGAATTTGCCATCTGGGCCAGTTGGTTGCGAACCTCTGTGATCTCATCCTTGTGCTGTTTTTGCATTTCCGCATTCGTCTTTTGAATGTCAGCCAGTGTTTGAAGGATAAGAGTCAGTTGATCCTGATTTTGCCCGGATTGGTAGGTGGGATTGGGCCGAGGCTGAGGTGGCTGATATGGACGAGGAGCTTGTGGGCGGGGTTGATATGGTGGTTTTTGAGAATTTCCTGCCCACTGAAAGTTAGGATGATTTCGCCATCCAGGGTTGTAGGTATTGGAGTATGGGTCATTCTGGATGGCGTTGAGGTCCTCGCAGTTCTGAGGAACCTCAGGAAAGTCAGAATACGAGGGTTCAGAGTTCCCCCAACTCGAATAGAAGGGATCAGAGGTCACTCTGGTCCGAGAGGTAGACGGGGGTGGATATGGGTCCATCCCCTTGGCAGGTTGGTGATAGATGTTTTGCACTATTTCCCTTGCCAGAGGAAGTCGTGTAAAAGAATTTTGTGCAGAGGTGGCTTGCTGTAAATGTCGAGTTAGCTCGTCCACTTTCTTTTCTATGATAGAGACCTTGTCCAACCGACTGGCCATCAGTTCCAGGTCGACAGAAGTTGACAGGTCCTGCGTCTCATGTGTCCCTCTTAGATTCGTCGATGCGCGGGCATTCGTCCTATCGAATAAGCCCAAGGAGTCATTGTTTATGGAGTTCTCGCACATGTTTTCGAGAATCTCCCATACCGTGTCCTCGTGTTGGCCCATGATGTTTCCTCCACATGTTGCATTGACGAATAGACGAATATCCTCACGGAGTCCCTGGTAAAAAGATTGGACTTGTTCCCACTTAGGAACTCCGTGATGGGGACACTTTCGCATGAGATCTAGGAATCGATCCCAAGCTTCATGAAGAGGTTCTCCCGGTTGTTGAGTGAAATGAGTGATCTGGTGGCGCAAGGCATTTGTCCGGCCAACAAGGAAGAATTTTTTCAAAAATTCGGACTGTAATTCCTCCCATGTGTTGATCGGGCGGGTCTGAGTCTGATACCAGTGTGCAGCCTTGTCCAAGAGGGAGAACAAAAACATTTTCTTGAGTAGGATATCCCGGTTTTGTACATCTGACCCGAAGGTCTGGGCCAAATGCTTGAGTTGTTTAATGTGTTGGAATGGATCCTCAGAGTTAAGCCCATGGAACTTCGGTATGGCATGAATCATATTGGGCTTCAGATCAGAATCGGGTCCTCCAATTGGGATTCGTACTCGGGGTTCGATTGCCACTGCAGCAGGATTATAGTGATCTCGCATCATAGGTCGCTGCGGTGGGTTTACAAAGTTCTAAAAGAGATCGTTCAAGCGTTGAAGTTGGTGTTCAAGGTTATTCTCCTCTATGGGTTGTGCCATGATGGGAGAAGAAGGAGAATCAGGGTCTGAGTCAGATGAAAGATTTATGTGGTGGGGTTGCTGCACAAACAAGGGTGTCGAGGCTTGGCCTCGACGAGAATGAATTTCTAAAGTAGGTCTTAAAGGTGGTCTTAAGGACCTCCTACCGAACATGCACCGAAAGATGTAATGAGATTAGAAGGTGCTGGACCCAATCAAGACACCCAAGAATTGTTGGGTGACTATAGAGGTTCGGGGCAGATGGACCCCTGGATCAGAAGATCGTCCACCTGAGAAATACCTGGGCAGCCAGAGAGGGAGAGTCCCGCAAAGACCCCTACACGGTAGAGCGTCCCCACGGGTTACAGGGTTTCCCCCACCCGACCTCTCTTGTCACTGCGGTTCCAGGTAAACCAGAATGGGGATCTTTACCTCTTAAGTCTACTTTTTTTTATTTTAAGATCAAGGTGCTTAATGTTCCACTTGAACTTTTAAGTATTTTGAGTGCAAAAGTGACCTAATATTAAGGTTGGTTGACCCGAGGGATCAACTTCACCTCTTGTTCCTTTGAGAGCTTTTAGGTCCTTCCTTTTATGGTTCAAATGGATTATCAGCCTGATTTGCTTAGGGTTCCTCTTGTATAAATCTTTTCAAACACGGTTTAGGCACACCTCTTTTTGGAGAGTTTGTTTCTTTGTTTTAGAGAAGATGTGTCTCTAAAAACCCTAGCTTTGCAATCCCTAACTTGGCTCTAGTGGGTCCAATTTAGTTGCCGTAGAAATTAGCACCTAGGGCTCAATCAAGAAAGTTTTAGCCCTAGTTGCCTTAGTTGGATGAACAGATAAAAATATGTTGAAATGAAAATCAGGCAACTTGATGAGTTACTAAATATGAGACAGGTAGCCCTAAGTTGATTTCCCTCCTTTTTTTAGATTGTGAGAGGGTTAAGAGAGAGGACTTATGGAGATTACCTGTTCCTTGGAGAGTCTGTTGTGCAGTTGCTATTCTTTCCTTTTTGTTTTGCTTTCCCTGAATGAACACAGCAAAAGAGAGAAGTCAAGTCGGATATTAGATAGAAAAGTTGTACTCAAAAGTTTTAAAAGTGCCCGTTGCTCCCCGGCAACGGCGCCAAAATGTTTGTCGCGCTTTTGTGCGGTTTGTTAAAAGATAATATCGCGTTGTAGTATAGCCGCGAAAGCGTTCAAAACAAATAAAGATTTTTATTACTCGAAAACCGGAGTATCCGAGGTCGAACACAGGGAGCAATCTCAGTACTTTGGAAAACCCAAGAATACAACTGTTAAATGCAAATATAATTGATTCAAGGAGTTTTAAAAAAAATAGAATTAGACGTCTGATTTATGTATCAGACGTCTTAAATGTGATCTTTCTCTCTTCCTTCTTCTCCTTTCTGCTTCTGTATTTTTCCTTCTTCTGCTTTGTCTTTCTGATTTCTTTGCAATCTTCCTTGTCCTTCTTCTTCTCTGCTTCTTCTCCTGCGAAGGCTTCTTCTTCTCTGTCTTGCTCCTTCTTTCTTCTCTTCTTCGCCTTGCCTTTCCTTCTTCTTCTTCTGTAGCGGCCAAGTCCTTCTCCTGCGTTCAGCCTGCCTGCACAGGAGCAAAACCTAACCCTTCTCCCTCTATCCGCGCGTCTCTCTCTCTCAAGCAATTCACTCAGAGCTGCTCTCCCAGAGCCACAGGCATTAATCGGGTCGGATCGTACCCGGGACCAGGCGCACCTGAAGGTGGTGTGATGCGCGAGGAGTGCGTAGGTCTAGGTCGGGTCAGATCCGCCAAGTCCGCGTGGTCAAGTCGCGGACGAGGCGGGTGTGGGGTCAGTGAGGGACCTCACCCCTGTGCTTTCGAGGCAGTAAAGCTATATCACAAAAACTCTTTATACCATACCTGTGCCTTGAGATTCCACGATGTGGGACTAATGGTTTCCTCCTTCCCTCACACGCGCCCACAAACTCTTGTGTGCAATTGCCCACGCGGAAGGCCCTGCTGGTGCTCCTTGTTGAACTCAGCCACCTCGCAACACTTGTGAGAGTCTACTGCACCTGCCGCCTAGGAAGCCTGACGCCTGCTGCTGCTCCAGGCTTCCTGCTGCTTCGGCTGTTAATGGCGGTCGGGGCGTTCACCTGAGATTCCACAGAACGGCCTATTGGCCCAATCAGAATAGCTGGAAACCTTTGCCGTAGCATGGCGAAGGCGGTGGGTGATGCTGCAGGTTGCCGGTCGGCCTAGGCGTGCGTGCCTAGGTAAACCTGTGGCCGGAGATGGTGGGTTGTTCGGGGGGTGGTTATGGAGGTCTGGAGTGGCAGTTGTGGGGTGGAGCGAGTTCCTGGTGGTGAGGCGGAGCTCCCGAGGTGGTTGGCGAGCCGTGTGGAGTGCTGGAATGGTGGAAGCGGCTCGCCGGAGGTCGGTCGGTGATGTGGAAGATGAGGGTGGTCAGCGTCGGTCGAGGGGTAATCAAGTAAAATAGGTGGGGGAAAAGAGAGAGGAGAGGGTGGAGAACGTATCTGGGGTTGTCTGGAGGGAAGGGTGGCGGCGGAGAGGACGGCTCGTAACTGCCGTCGTCGGGGAAGAAAGACCCTGAGGGAGGAAGCGGAGACGAAGACGAGGTCAGAAGCGCACGCGCGGGGTACAGCGCGACGCGGGAGGAAGCGGCGGAGAGGACGCTGCTGCTGGTATGGCAGCAGAGCGACGAGAAGGAGGGAAGGAGGTCGCCGGAGCTTGTGGGTCGTTTGGCCGGAGATGGGAGAGGGAGGAATTTGGAAGGGATCTCCGTCAAAATCAAGCTTAGCCTCTTCGGCCGGAGTTGTGGGTTCTTATATAGGCGCTGGACTGGGTGTGCAGGGCGTGAAGGGCACGTAATTGCCTGAGGTTGGTCGCCGGAGATGGAAAGGAGTTAGGATACCCAAATCTCTCGTGCGTTCGCACGAGAGATTGAGTTCACACCAGCGATTGTAATTGACTTTATAAGGAAGGGAATTCCTCAGAGAATCCTCCTTCCATTTCTGGGAGGGAATCTCTGAGGGATTAGAGAGCAATCCCTCTCCGAACCTCACCGGAGCTCGGTTCTGCCCTAGCAATGGCGGCAGGACCGGTTTGCAAAGGAGGCGAAGAACCTAGGGGGTTCTCTGCAACGGTATTCAAAAGATAGGGACCAATTTGTGATTTGGGTGTACTAAATTGCAAAGTAGGTCAAGATGACCTCTCCTTAGGTCCAAATTTTGGTACAAACCTAATTTGGACCTAAGGAATCTAATGGTGAAGTTGGATTTTAGGTTTGACCTCGTTTGACTGGACATTTTGCGTAAAAACCCAAATTGGGTTAATTGAAGAGCTAGGACCCTAATCTAGGTCAAACTAGGTTCCAAAGGCCAAATTAAGTGTTCTAAACCCTAGAGTATGTTTTTCCATGATTTGTAGAGGGTTTACTTGCTTTTTGTTCTGATCGAAACCTTGTTAATTTAAGCGGGTCTGTTTTAGGGTTACCAAGTGTCATTTAGTTCTTAGATTGCACATGAACCCATTTCTGATTGACTCACCCCACTTTTTATCTCATTTATACCATTTGACCTCTGTTTTGCCTCTGAGAAATCCCATTTACGTACTGCAATGGTAAAATTACAGTTTTAACCTTTATTTCATGTTTTCTTCTCAGAGCACTTGTTCCTTCAGTTAGGCCTTCTTCTAGGTTATGTAGGAGCTTTTATCTTCTTTATTGGGCCAAAATGAGCTAGTTATGGCTCATGATATGGCTCTCATCAATGCATTAGGTGGGTGCGAGGTGCGAGCGAGGCTGTCAGATCATGATCCAAGGGATGTGGGCGTGCCACGTGTCGGCCAGAGAAGCGATCCTCTCATAGAGGGCAAATTTGAAGGTGTTTTAAGGCTAGATTTGATCCGTTGATCTCCCGATCAATGGATCTGATCAAACAAGAGTTGTCGCACAAGATATAAGGGTTAAATACCCTTTTTTCTCTCCATAAAAGCCATAAAAGAAGTCCCAGTGCCCCCTAGTTGAAGTATCTCTCTTCCATCAACTCCAGACATCTTCTACCTTCTCTGCAACTCCGCTTCGACCTTCATCCCGACACTCTAGATCTGAGGTGCTGCTGCATCTCGCACAAGCATCCTACAAGCGACGACATCTCTCTGCCACTTTCTATCTCTCTCTCTATCTCCCTATTTAATTCTAGTAGCATTCTCTATTATGAAAACTCTGTTTAATTGAAATTAAAGTTACGATCTTCTAAATGCCTGATTATATATACGTATATAAATATCTGTTTAAAGCAAGTTTTACTGGAAATCTTCTGCAAAAATCGTGATTGCCTCCTTGTGAACGACCCGATACTCACCAGAGTTTTATAAATTTATTTGTCGACATGTTTTTGCGCTATACTACAACTAATTAACTTTTAAAATGCGAATTATGCGTCGGACAAGTTGGCCCTTGATAGGAGGCAATTCAAGATCAAAGCTTGAATTCATAAATAGGAACTATAGAGTAGCTCCAATCGTCTGATAATAGTGTCAGACGTCTTAAAATGAAAAGTTAGACATCCAGACTTGTTGTCTGGATGTCCAAATAGAGGCAGGGAAGAATTAAGGTTCTGTCTGCAGAAATTGGACATCCAGACTAAGTGTCTGGACATCTTAAAATGCTGCAGAAGTGGGTTTTAGGTGTGCGGGTTGTGGCTAAGGGTTCTGGATGTCCTGTAACTCATCTGGACGTCCAGATGGAGGTTGGAAATAGGGTTTTAGGGCTTCCTAGGGTACAGAGACCTAATCTAAGGGTATCCAAGGCTTGGAGAAGCTTCTAGGCTGTTCTAGGGCTAGGATGGACCTAAGTTCTTCGTAATTTACTGCTTCATTCCTACTTAACAGAATAGCATACCTTAACCCCTTACATTATTGTCTACTACATCTTATTCTTGGTCTTCTGCTCCAGCTCTACTGCAACTCTAGCTTCAGGTCCAACTTCAGATCCAGTCTTAGATCTAGCTCCTGAGATTCTTATTTGCTGCAATTTATATAATGCACCTAATTAGTATATTATAGCATTATTCTATGCATAGCTATAGGAGGAACAGTAAAGATGCAAATAATGCTTATGCATGCATGAACTACCCTAACTTATGCTAAGTCCTAACCTAATTCTGGACAATTAAGACCTACGATTGCTGCGTAATCAGCGATGTTGCCGGGGAGGCAACGGATATTTTTGAAGCATTTCTTCATAATTCTTATTTGAGATTTCTATCCTATTCTATTTACGTGTGCAGGAAGCACAGAAATCCAATGGAAAGATGCAATAAACAGAGAAAACGTAGGTTCAAATCTCAAGTAAGTACTCAAAGGTTAGATTAGTTAGATTTTAAAAGAAATCCAAAAAGAAAAATTAGGTGTTTAATTGAATCTTAGGATTAGTTAGAATTTGCTTAACTATTGTAAAAAAAAAAAAAATTCTCTTGATTTTCGGGCTGAAATAAAACTTTATCTTAAAAATTCAATTCCTAGAGATCTGTACGTCCAAAATTCTCAAATTTTTACTGGATGTAGATTTCAAAGTCAGGAACAATATATCCAAATTTTGTGTCAATCTGAGTTACAAAAAAATTTTAGAAATTCACGCATTGATCTGTTATCAATACGGTTATTGTTCTTGATTTTTCGAAATTCAAAATATCATAGGAATTTTTATGCAACTCTTATTAACTTGACATTTGTGGCACTGAATTTATGATATAATCAAGAATTTAGGAAAAATCTGAGAAAATTATTTATTGCACGTTTGATTGCATGGATTATCCAATCAACTGGGGGTCAAAATAGACCACAAAACCCCTAGTACACTTTAAATTAGAAAAAAATAGAAAACATGCATTAAAAATTCTTGAAAAATATTTTCGAAGTGCCTAGTTAGTGGTGCAAGAAGATCAATTGATTGCATTTCTTGGGTCGCACCCCTCATTTGATTTTGAACTTAAAAGAATCATCTAGAATTATCTATGCTTAGGGTTCCACATTAAGGATAGAGCACATCTGCATTTCCATATTTAAAGGAAATCTATCAAACAAATTGCGATTTACAAAACTCTTGTGTGCCTCATTAAAACCTTGATTAAAAATATTAACTCAAGTGAACCCTAAAATGCATTAACATAAGCACTCAAATCTTAAAATTCACCTCATCATAAAAGAATTGCTTGTGAACCCTTTGCTTGAGTACTTCACACATCTGAAATCAACTTTAAGGGCAAACACCCCCCTAATGCCCATCATATTCTAAAAGCATATCAAACCCACACCTAAAACTTAGTAGACGTGCCCTAGGTAGGACTAATAGATTTGGGGACTTGAAACTAGATTGGGCTAAGGTTAAGGCCTTGTCTACTTCGATCCACTGGTGACAAGAAAGGTCGATGCGGTAACCACGTTAACCTTTAGTGGTGTCTCACCGTGCGGGGTGTCGTAAGGGGTCCCACCCTTCTGGCCAACCAAGTAATTCAAGGGTTGATCTAACCCAGTCTTGTTTTAGGGAGCCAGGATTAGGTCTAATTAGGGTTGACACTCTAAGGACCAGTTTGATTGCTTGCATTGAGTGGGCGGGGTTTCTCTCATCTATCCTCTCTCGTCTACAGACATTCTTCTAGTGTATGCAAGGTAGAAGATCTCAAAATCTTGATTGGATACCACCATTAGAAAGAAATCCTAGCAGAAGACCTATTTATCCAGGATCAAAATCTAAACCATCTGCAATGGCTAGTCATCTAGGAAGGCCACCTTTCACGTTGTGGGCCATTAGATCTTCATCCAATGGCCAAGAGCATGCTACGTCACCTGTCCAGCCGAATAAGTATAAATAGAAATAATCAAGGAAGTATAACAGAATGTTTGAGTAGCGCATTGGCTCACACGCTCGCGAGGAAGCGCGTGATACGCGTTCAGGCGGCGTTGTGTGAAATTGACAGAATGCTCACGTGGGCACGATTATGACATCAGATGGCGATCGGAGGGCAGATGCGCGACCATGTGGCGCGATTGGAGCACGTCGTTGCTGGACGTGTGATCTCACGCGTTTTATGAAATCGAGAAGTTACGTGCGGGCGTGAGCCATCCGATTGTAAGATCGAATGACTGAGATTGTTGGGTGTGATTTGCATTTGCATAGGCATGCGAGGAGGGAGAAGCGACGAGCGGGCATTGGGCGGGCGCGAGGTGCCAGTGAGGCCGTCAGATCATGATCCAAGGGATGTGGGCCCGCCACTTATTGGCCAGAGAAGCGATCTGCATGTAGAGGGCAAATTTGAAGGTGTTTTGAGGCTAGATCTGATTCGTTGATCTCTCGATCAATGGATCTGATCAAACAAGAGTTGTTGCACAAGATAAAGGGGTTAAATACCCTTTTTACCCTCCATAAAAGCTATCAAAGAAGGCCCAGGGCCCCCTCAGTTGAAGTATCTCTCTTCCATCAACTCCAGACATCTTCCACCTTCTCTGCAACTCTCTGTCCCTCTGCAACTCCGCTCCAACCTTCATCCCGATGCTCTGGATATGAGGTGCTGTCGCATCTCGCACAAGCATCCTACAAGCAATGTCGTCTCTCTGCCACTTCCTATCTCTCTCTATTTAATTGTAGTAGCATTCTCTATTGTGAAAACTCTATTTAATTGAAAATAAATTTGTGGTCTTCTGAATGCCTGATTATATATACATATATAATATATGTTTAGAGCAAGTTTTTTGAATAGTTTATGCAAAAATCTAGATTGCCTCTCTGTGAACGACCCGGTACTCACCGGAGTTCTATAAATTTATTTGTCGACATTTTTTTATGCTATACTACAACTAATTAACTTTTAAAATTCGAATTATGCATCGAACAAGTTGCCCTTAAAAATTGATTTTGAAATGTGCAATGCGGAGGACAAAAGGTGAATTCGCGTTTTCAAAGTTAATTAGTTATAGTATAGTACGAAAACACGACGACAAATAAATTTATAAAACTCCAGTGAGTACCAGATTGTTCATAGGGAGGCAATGTCGATTTTTGCATAAACTTTCCAATAAAACTTGCTCTAAATAGATATTTATATATGTATATATAATCAGGCATTTAGAAGATGATAACTTTAATTTCAATTAAACAGAGTTTTCACAATAGAGAATGCTACTAGAATTAAATAGAGAGATAGAGAGAGATAGAAAGTGGCAGAGAGACGTCGCTTGTAGGATGCTTGTGTGAGATGAGGCAGCACCTCAGATCTAGAGTGCCGGGATGAAGGTTGGAGTGGAGTTGCAGAGGGACAGAGAGTTGCAGAGAAAGTGGAAGATGTCTGGAGTTGATGGAAGAGAGATACTTCAACTGGGGGGGCCCTGAGCCTTGTTTTATAGCTTTTATGGAGGGAAAAAAGGGTATTTAACCCCTTTATCTCGTGCAACAACACATGTTTGATCAAATTCATTGATCAGAGATCAATGAATCAGATTTGGCCTCAAAACACCTTCAAATTCGCCATCTATGCGTGGATCGCTTCTCTAGCCAACACGTGGCGCACCCACGTCCCTTGGATCGCGATCTGACAGCCTCACTCGCACCTCATGCCAGCCCAACGCCCACACACTACTTCTCCCTCGTCACTTGCCTGCACGAATTCAAGGTCGGATGGCTCACGCGCATGCGTAACTTCCCAATTTTGCAAAACACGTGAGATCATGCGTCTGGCCGCAGCGCTCTCTGATCGCGCCACGTGGTCGCGCCTCCGCCCTCCGATTGCCATCCAATGGTGCAATCGCACCCGTACGAGCATTTCATCAATTTTGCGTAGTGTCGCTCAGACGCACGTCATGCGCTTCCGTGTGAGCGCGTGAGCCAACGTGCTGCGCGAACATTCTATTATACTTCCTTGATTGTTTCTAGTTATACTTTTCCGACTGGACGGGCGACGTGGAGCACTCGTGGCCATTGGATGAAGTTCCAATGGTCTACAGCGTGCGAGATGGCCTTCCTAGATGGGACGATGGTGAGGGAGCGGCTGTGATGGTGCCACGTGGTGCCATCATGGCCATCCATGTTCCTTTCCTTGCATCCAGTGATGTAGACCTCTGATCGAGTTGATTTTTGTGCCATTGGATTGCGATCATCGATCCAGATTCATCCGTGTGGTTAAATTCTTCATCTGAGGCTTGGATATTTGTCCTTTGGCTTTATAATCTCCATTCTTTTATGGACTGCATAAGGTGCCCTGGTTGTCTGATCGAGATGATTTCGAAAGTGTTGGACTTTCGTCGTCGTTCTGATCAGTTCTGTTTGGTTTGATCTGACATCTACACCTTCGAATCATCTACGACTAAAATTGAGATGATTTTAGGTCATAAAATGATGATATTATCTATATGACTAATAAACTAGCTATTGTGTAAATTACGATACCTATGAATGCATTAATCCTAAGTTATCTAGGATCTAGCTTAATTCAGGTGTTAGGTTGCATGATTGCTATGCAATCACGCATGTTTAGCAATGTGGGGGTATTAGTGATGGTTATATCTGTCACTACAGACCCATACATTAATGTTTTATGATTGAAATGACCTATTTGCCCCTTATTCTTCACCTATAAAAGGCCCTACTCCCTCCTTATTTTCATCAACTCTTCCTCTCTTCTCTTACCCCCTCCAAAGCTCTAAAAGCTTGTCCCAAACCTGAGATTCTCCATTAGAGTTAAAAATATAATTTTTCCACCTTCTTACCCCCTTCGTGGAGCATCTCGCTGTTGTCCTCTCACCACCATTGGGGAAGCGGATCATGCTGTGACGTCGCCCTAATCCATCCTCCTTCCTCTGTCTTCGTTCTCCCTCGTCTCGCATCTCACCACCCTCGTCTGGGTGCTCCATCAACGTGGCTCGTCCTCCAAGAAGCCATTGAGGAGGATAAGTTCTCTCCCTCTTCTCTTTATCACTTTCTCGATTAGATTTCTAGCCTTTTAGTGTAGCAAGTAGTTGTAATGAACATGATTATGTGGCTATGAAATATTTGTCTATTCTTTCTCTATTTTCTCTTTATTTGTGTTATTCTTTCTCTGTCTTCTATTGTTTATTCTTTAAGTAGAATATCTAGGTTAGATTTAATTCGACTAGCTATTCTATTTCGTGACAACAAATATAAATGCGATTTTTTATGAAACGTAGGCCTCCCCGTGTTCGACCTGGGACTCACCTTGAGTTTTGGTTAAATTATTTATTTGATGGATTTTTATGTGACTACGATGACAGGGTTTTCAAAACTCAAATTTTCAGCATACAAAATCCCGTTAACAATTATCAATTCTCATCCTTTTAGGGAATAAGAGGAAAAACTACTTGAAGAGGGTATCCAAGTTTCCAACTACCCTCATGACATTATCCCTGCTACACACTACACCCTATTGCCTTGTTGGGAGGTTCTTGATAAACACCAGTTTATCATCATTCTTAACTTGAAAATTACATCTAGTTCCTAGGTTTTCCAAACTACATTATGATATTGGTTGGGTTGCATTTAGGCATTTCTTAAGATAGGCATGCATTGCATTATTTTTGTTATTTTTACATCTTGATTTCAATGTCAAGGATGAACATATTTAGAATATCCCGCAAACCCTAGCATTGAGAAAGGCAAAAGATGAAGGAGAAGCTCAATTCAGCTGGATCTCAGCTAAATCTAGCTCATGTTAGCTGGATTCTAGCTCATTCTAGCTCAACCCAGCTAGGTCTAGCTTATCTCAGCTCCATTCAGCTCACCTCAGCTGGATGGTAGCTCAGGCTAGCTTAACTTAGCTGAACCTAGCCCTTTCAGCTCCTCCCAGCTCTATTCAGTCCATGGAAGCTCTACTTGATCGAGCTTAGCTGCTACCATCAACTAGCTCAGCTTGGTAAGCTGAAGAAGTCCTTAACCAGCTCAGGCCAGCTTAACTTCAGCTCTCAAAGACTTAACTCAGCTCAACTCTATTGAGCTTAGCTACCTAACCTAAGCTAGCTAGCTCAGCTAGCTAGGTAGTCTTCGAGAAGACCAGATTCAGCTTACCTCAGCTCACATCAGCAGAAGCCAACTCAATCTAGCTTGTCTTAGTAGCTAGCAAAGAGCTAGCTAGCTATTGATCTCAATTGCAGCCATCTTCAGCAGATTTTTAGCTCTAGGAAGACTTTCAACTCAACTCCTCGCCTACACAAGTCAAAACCCTAGCTCCTCTACTCCTCTTCTACTACTCTACTAGCTAAGCTAGGTTAGCTTAGCTCCACCTTCTCTACTCGATGGCCGACCACCACCAACCCTAACCTCCCGCTTCTCCCTTTTTGGCACCAAAATAGGTGCCCTTTCATGCCAAAACCATCGCCTACCTTGCCATCCCCCCTTGTTGCAGCCAACACTACACACCCTTCCACCAAAATAACTACCCTTAACCACGCTTAAGATGGAGCTAACCCACCTAGGCATCCCCCCATTTTGGCGCCAACTAACCTTAGCCCTCCATTACCATAACCACCACCAAATAACCCATCATAGCCCTTCCTACCCTCCACGCCAAACACCTAACCTTAACCCCATTTAAAGATGACACCAACCCTACTAACCTAACCCGTAACCCTACCTCCCTACACCTCTCCATTTGGCAGCAACCCTTCTCCACCCTCCATTTCATAACCACCATCTAAGATGCCATCCTAACCCTACATCTAACCCCATGCCACTTAGCCCCAACATCACCATAGTCCACGCCAACCCTTCCCCTCCTATCCTATATATACCACACATAACCACCAATTCTTTTTCAACCTTGGTCATTTATTTTCTACCTTAAACCTACACCTAGACACCAAGGGGAGAAGAATAAGAGCAAGGTGATCAAGGAGACTCCCTTGTCTCCTTGGTGTCCACCTTGTTGTTCTCTTCTTCCTTGGTCGATACCAAGGAGTAAAATAAGAAGGATGGCCAGGCAAGGAGGAGGACTTAGGGTGAACGTCTACCACCCTAGGAGGAGATAGAGAGTAGCATCATCATTGAAGCTAGGAGTAGGAGGATCTCTCTTCATAATGCAGGAGTAAGCGCACTTGGAGCGAGAGCATCCTTCACTTCATCTAGAGGATGTCTTCATCTTCTTATTTTCTCTTTTATATTAGCTACTTTCTATTTTCTTGTAACAAGCATTCCGCCACCAATACTTAATTTTATTAGGAATACAAAAGACTCATTTGCCTTTCAATTTCTTTGTTCTTATTTTCCAGTGCTTTCTTTTTAGTAGCTTAGTGCACTACACTCTTCCCTTCTAATTACCCTAGGCACACTTTTCTAGGGTGAGCTTAGAAGAGAACTTTATTATCACGTAGGTGTAGTTTCTTTCATTGCGTGTTTTGTATAATTAATTCTTGATTATTGAGAAACCCTAAACATTTCAAAACAACAGAAATACAAGTGAGGATTTCAGAAAGAAAGAGAGAGAATTTGATCATCAACTAACAATTTGGCCTCCTAGGATGACCCTAGATACTACCACTATCTAGGTTTATAAATATTAAAAGTTGATTGCGAATTTCATGTATTACAATGATGTAAAAACCCAATTTACAAATCACGTGATTTACACATCAGTTCCCCAACACCAAATTTGTCATTTTTCCTTTATTTTGCATTCATTTTAGGTTTTGCCAACCCTGATCCCAATCCTGACTATCTCCTTTCTAGGTGATATCCTTTACCCTTTCTTATGCATGAGAACATTGCATATCTTAAGCATGGGGGGCGAGGGAGGGGATTACTTTAATTCTAGCCGACAATTTTATGTTTTTTAGAACTTAAATTTTGACATTTTGCATACATTTTCCAAAAAAATTTAAAAATTAAAATTTTGAGTATTTTCAAAATCTCAGGACTAAGGTTGTATTTATTTTAACAAAGGTACCACATGGGATTTAATCATTACCAAGAAAGGGATAGATTCAAGGATCTTTGGGTTAGACTTTTCAAGTCTGAACCATACTTAAATGATTAGCATAACCCTTAAGAATTTGATTTCTTTGAACCTTAAAAATAGCTAACCCTTGGATACTGGTTAGCAATGAGAATAGTGCTTGACTTAGTTTTTGCCCTGAAAGTTTGGATACATTTTGAAACTCAAGTGTCAAAACTCTTTCACTTATTACACAAGGCCTACAAAAAGAAAATAAATCTGAAAAACAAACCCCATTGTTTAGCTTAGGAGGAAACCCAAAGAATTTTGATTGGATGAGTTCCTATGACTAAGAAGGAGAAAAACTTTCCTTCTAGAAAGTGTTGATAGCATGTCACCACATCGGTGCTTGCTCCATATCATTATTCATATCTATACATGGAGCTTATAAGCATATTTTATGGTTTTGGTGTCTCGTACGATACTATCCCGAAGTATTGAAGCGAGAGCCTGGATTTACTAGGAGTTCCTCTCACAATGCCATGAGGTGTCGGGGTGTAGGGCTCCTAGGAGGTGCCTTGGATGGTGCTATCATAGCATCAGAGCAAGGGCCTCTTAGAGGATTGGTGATGGGGATAATGATTCTGACATAATTCTTTACTAGGGATAATTCGAGGTTAGGCATGGGGGAGCAAAAACAACAAAAAGACAAAAACAATGAAAACAAAAATATGTGTTGGCCAATTATCACAAAACACTAACACTTGGCATTTCAAGGACACATAAATTCATAGTCGAATTCTTAAATCAAGGAAATTCAAACTGTGAGATGGGATTTTGAGATCATTAAAACCAAAGGGCAAATTGATTGGGTTCTTGGGTGGGTACGCAAATCTTGATTTTTCTAGCCTTAAGATCCAAGTGCGAATCCTAAAGGTTTAAAACAAATCTCGTACCTTTCCTTTTCAAAATAAACCAAAGTCCCATGAAAGCAATTTTTCTTTAAAAAAAAAGGAGTTTTCATTGTTTTCAATAAATACTATTTTTGCAAACATAGTTTTGCTAAGGATTAGCAAAAGCTAAGCATGGGGGTGTGATAAACCCCTATTTATCATCATTCTTAAACATGTTTCACAACTAGTTCCTAGGTATTTACACTTGCATTATAGTTTTAGGCATACATTAGGCATACTTGCATTTTTAGCAGCATTTTAGCTTACTTTGTATCTTTTTGGGTTTGTCAAGATATGTAGGATTTTTGCAGACATCTAAACCCTAATAGACTAAAGAGAAAGGTAGAACCCTAAAGAAGAAGTCTCCAGTACCACAGGAGTTTTCTAAGCTCCCTTCTCAACTACAATCAGCTTATCTTAGTTCATCCCAACTCTGGCTAGCTCAACTAAACTCAACACACACAAAACAAAGTGAGGCAACTTGATTAGACCTTAAGTAAGCGTAAAGAGAAATAACTAAGATAAAGAGCCATCCTATTGCGTCCCCAGAAATGGCACCAACAATGATAATGGTAGCAGAGCCTAGGTGCGCAAGATGGAATAGTTTAAGTCGTCATTGTAGTTTATCTTTTGCACCTAAGTCCATTAATCATTTAATTTCATAACGAGACCACTAATCGAATTTTGACATTAGATTTGGTGAGTCCCGATCGATTCCTTAGGGAGGCAATTTTAGTTTGCTCTCGTTTAGGTCAATCTCTAGATATTATTATCTTTTTCGACTTTTTCATTTTGTAATTTTTGTGGTCTTTTGTATTAGGAGTAGAATCACAACAACACTACAAACTAAATCTTTTTGGTCTTTTGTTTGTTTTACTTTTTTTTTTTAATCTTTTTGGCATAAGAACTAACGAAACAATATGAGAACACAAGATTAAACTCGCAACTTTCATTGCATAAACATAAAGAGAAGGTACATAAGAAAGGAAAATGACAATCAACGAGACAACCAAGGTTGCCTCAGACTTGTGGAATTGAAAGGACAATTAGAAAGAAAACGAAATAAGGCCTTGAGTAATGCTTCCTAGGCCAATTTATACAAAGCAAAAAGAAAATAAAGGGAGGGAATGTGTGTATGTTGGTGGTAAGTGAGGGTGGTGTGTGAGAGTGTGTGTGAGAGTGTGTGTGAGTGTATGTTACCAACTACTAAGTACGATAAAAAGCTAAAGTGCAAGTAAAGGAATGCTTGAAAAGAAAGAGCTATTCTACTAAGCAAGTATTGAAACTAATCCACTAAGAAAGTAAAAAGAGAATGGAGGTAGAGAGAATTAGGTGGCCTCTCCAATGTGGACACTAGGCCTATTAGGAGGGGAGGAGAATCCTTGGCAGTAAGTCTATCTCCTCTTCACCTAGACACCAAAACCAATGGGGCACAAGTAGCCATTGGCAATAGTGGAAGGAGCTCTTAGGAAGAATCTCATGGAAGAACTAAGGTGGAGAGCATGGATAGAATGGGGAGGAAGGGGTGCTACCCAAGATAGAATGGAGGGGGGGATTATTTTGGCTATGGGGTTGGGTTTTTATATATGTGGCTTAAGGTGTGGTGGATGTAAGGGGTAGGCTAAAGCATAGGATAAGGGGTACAACTTAAGGGATAGAGAACATTCTAGAGGGGGCTAGAATGGGTTCGCACCTAAGGTGGGATTAGGGAGAGGTTAAGGTGGCATGGAGGGGCTAAGTGTGGTTTTAGGTGGGTGTTGGGTGCTGATGTGCATACATGTAATTAGCCTAAAATGTCTATTTATGCATGTTCCTAGTGTCATAGAAGCAACATGCTTTTAAAATATTGCATAACATGCATCATCATGCATTTAGGTTAAATTATACAAATTGTATAATAATTTCCCTTTTTTTGTAGCTAGGGAATGGGGCTGATATGCACACATCTAATTGGCCTAAAATGCCTATTTGTGCATGTTCCTAGGTCTATAGAAGCATCATGCATTATAAATATTCCATAACATGCATCATTTTGCATTTAGATAAGCTTGTACAAGTGCTAGGTTAATTTGCCTCTTTTTGTGGTCAGGGAACAGGGCAAAAAATTTTGGGTCCTCGGATTGAAGATCCAATCGTACGGATCTAATTAGGAGGACGATCGGAGTCCAAAGCCTCCGAGATGGCCTTGATCAGACCTTCGTAGCATCAGATGTAGTTCGACAACGATCAAAGGTTAAGGGGAAAGGTGGTGTAAAATCCACACATTATATGACAAATCCAACTACACGATGGGTTTGGATCGACGATCGTAGCCCAGCGGCTCGAAAATTGATCCAATCCAACATCTGTGGCACCACTTACAAGCAATAGAGGATGGACGATCCAGATGGCACCATGTGGCGCCATCCAGACTGCCCGCTGCACCGACCCAACTTCTTAAAGCGTTGCAACCATTGATTTGAGCCGTTGGATTGTCATACAACAGCCCAGATGTCACCACATCTATCGAAGCCGACGCTTTCATCTCTTGAAGGATAAGGGTGCTTGATCTTGACCGTTGGATCGAGATCCAACGGTCATGAATGCTTGCGCCCTAACCAAAAACTCAACAATCCAGTGAGATAGCGCATTGGCTAGCGCCTTCGTCTGTGAAGAAGAGGTGCGAGATCGAGATGTCGAGCACCTCAAATCAAGCGCGCATGCGGGCACGACTAAATTCAACTGTGTGATGCACATCGAGCGGTGAGGATCTTGGGACATGGCGTGATTTTGTGCGTTGGATGCGAGCGCTCAGCGGATGCATGCGATGACACACCATCGCATGCCCAATATGACGCGTGCACTGTGTGCATGAAGAAGAAGAAGAGGCACTTGAAGCTTTTAGGTTGTTCGATCTCGTAATCAGACGACTAAGATGATCTAAATGTGGGACACGCACTCAATGGTTGAAGGAGAGGAGGAGCGCCCTTCACCAACACTCACCTTTAGTGACATTTAAATCCGTCACTAAAGACCCCAGCATTTATTTTCTATGCCTTGTAAGAAGTCCTCTATGTCCCCATTCCTGCAACTATAAAAGGACACCCCTACCACCTCATTCATCATCCCTTCCTTTATTCTCTCACCTCCTATAAAGCTCTACGAGCTTCTCCCAAACCCGGGATGCTCAATTAGAGTTATAAAGATAACTTTTCCATCTTCTCACCCCGTTCGTGGAGCGCTTGGAGTTGTCCTCTCACCGCTGTTCGAGAAGTGGATCCCACCACGACGTTGCCTTGCTTCATTCTCCATCCTCCAACTTCGTCTTCCCTCGTCCACCATCTCACCACCCTCGTCCGAGCACTTCGTCAATGTAGCTCGTCCACCAAGCAGCCGTCAAGGAGGATAACTTCTCACCCCCCTCTCTTTTTACTGCTTTCTAGTGTAGATTTCCCACTTTATAGTTGTAGCAATTAGATTTAATGAACATGTCACTATCATTATCAAATATTTGTTTATTCTCTCCCTATTTTCTCTTTATTTGTATTATTCTTTCTCTCTCTTCTATTAATTATTCTTTAAGTAGAATAGCTAGTAGGTTAATTTCAACCAACTACTCTGCTTTCGTGACAATAAATCCAATGCAGTTTTTGATCAAACGTTTGCCTCCCCATGTCTGACTTGGGACTCACCAGAGTTTCTGTTAAATTATTCGTTTGATGGATTTTTACGCGACTGCAACGATGGGTTTCTAACTCAAAACTTTTAGTGTAGAAATCACGTTCAACATTTTGGCACTGTTGCTGGGGAGGCAATGCTCTTTGATTTCCCACATTTATCTCACTTTTCTCTTTTCTTACTGTGATTGTAGGTATTCTCTCAAGGCTAGAAAAATCAATAGATTGGAGTAAAGTGATGTTGAAGGGTCTGTAAGTTTACCCCACACCTCCCACCCCCGAGATTTCATTTTGTCACATAAATAACATAAACCCTAATTAACTTAGGAGCTTGCATAAACCCTAGGCTTAGTTTGGTTGTTTGGTTGCCACCCCCACCCACCTCACCCTTCATATATAAAAAAAATCTAAAAAGAAATCCCACAGAGGTACAAACCTCTTATGAGTTTTTATACTCAATCGGTAACCCAATCTTTGAAACCGGTACACCCATCAACACATAATTGAGTAGAAATCATATTAGGTAACCACTTGTGTGCCTAATTCAGTGGTACATTAGACCAATTGCTTGAGTTGTTTGTGATGCACCACTTCATCTAAAAATGACTCATCAAGTAGCTTACTCATCAGGGTTAACATTTAGGGTCAGTACCAGGAACTCCATCTTATTTTGATTTCAGAGGAAAACAGCTTCATCTGTGCTTTCAAAACCTGGTGTGCCAACTGAACTTGATTGAATACACCTAAAGTTGAACCCTAAATGCTACTAAACAAGGTTGAACCCTAAAAGACAAATCATCAATTAACCTTGTTTGAAAGCCATTGGTTGTGCACGCACACACATCAAAACTAATCATTAAGGGCACAACCAAGATAAAGGGCCCATCACATTCGAAAGCACATTCAAACCTAAGCCTAATTAAAATTGAGTAGATGTTGGCCTTAAGGATTTGACTCACTCTTTGGGGCCCAGATCGAGATTATTTTTAATTAATCTACTTCTACTATTCAATATGATATCTAGCTAGGGGGAGCAAAGTCAAACGACCATAGTCGGGGGGTATCAAAGGAACCTTAGGCGAAAGCCAAGGGAAGAACTTTCTCCCCAATCCCTCCCTCTAGCTAGTTGGATTGACCGAAAAGAAGTAGATCAAATTGTTCCTTTCATCTCAAGACAAGTTTTGGGGAGTCTGTAGATCTTTAGGCCATCCCACTTAAGGACATGTTTGATTATTTATACTGCAGGGCACCTTTCTTCCTTCCGCTTTGCCATGGATCCTTTCACATCCTACTCGCATTTCCAATCGTTTTTTTTTTGAGAAAGAAAGGAATGCTATCGAACCACCGATAGCAAACCAGGAGAGTTATTATTAATAAGAATGAAATAATTTCATGATCTAACCCCAATGCTGTATGAGACTCCAGCAAAAATTTACAATATTATTCACATACATTGGGGCCTCCTGAAAAACACACTCATTTCTAGCCTTCCATACAGCCCATAACACAGCCACCATATGTAAACATGACTTATTCCCATCCACAAGACAATGCCACAGATTCTCCCATGTGGGTAGAGACTCATTACATACTCTCCTCCATACATAATCAGTGACCGCACATGAAGAAAAGATATGAATGCTAGAATCATTATGCATCCCACATAGGTGACAAAACTGGGTGGGGGTACCCATCCTCCTGTGTCTCAGATCTCCAGTAATCAAGCCATCCCTTCTGTAGAGCCATAAAAAAATTTGTATCTTCAATGGTATTTTTAAATTCCATAGCTTCTTCCCCATCTCATCAAATTCTGCCATCCTAGATGACATTATCAATCTGTCATAAGCAGTTGCAGTAGAAAATTTACCCTCCCATTTGTATGTGCCATATTCATGAGGCATGGGTTTGAATGTAGCAAGTTCTTGCATGAGACGTTCATTCTCTATTCATGTTCTTGTTTCATGATTATTCCACCCAACATTATTAAAAGACCATTGCTCAGATTCCGCATCCCAATAATCGGACACCACAGCATTTTTATCTGAAGCCGCTGCATAAGCAAGGGGAACCGGTCTTTAAATACCCCCCCATGTACCCAACTTTCTAGCCAAAACTTGAAGCTTTTCCCATCACCTAATACAGATTTGAAAAAATTCCAATTGTCCCTCAGGGCGCACACCACTAAAGACCAAAAGGGGGAAGGTTTATGGGGGTTTAGACAATTATTCTCATCATTGGCAGTCCCATAGCTATCTTGAATAATTTCTGTCCAGATTTTTTTTCTCCCAGCAGCAACCGAATAGCCCACTTCAATAGCAAAGCTTTATTGAATTCCTTAAGGGATCTAACACCCATACCTCCCATCTTTTTTGGCTTGCAAATTGAGTCCCACTTCAAAGGTTGAAAAAAAGCCCCTTGATGAGAGGCCCTTTTCTAGAAGAATCTTTTGCGCATCACATCTAGTTTTTTCCAGATTGAGTTCGGGGCTTTAAGGATAGAGAAGAAGAATACTGGAATCCAAGTGATGACAGAATTTAGTAATATATACCTCTCCCCTTTTGATTGGTATCTACTACTCCAACCTCCAATTTCGTAGCAACCTTTTCATAAAGGAAAGACCAATCTGCTTTCTTCATCTTAGAACATTTTAAAGGCAGACCCAGATATTTAATAGGCAATGAAACCACAGGTGTACCCAGAATGGTAGAGATGTCATTCTGTAACACACTATTCATCCCAAAGCAGACCAGGGAGGATTTATTTCCATTCAGTCTGAGACCAGAAATCTCTCCAAAAATCTTTACCATATGTATAAGTGCTTGCGCTTCCCTCTTCCCCCCTTCCACAAAAAAAATAGTATCATCTGCATATTGGAGTATAGGGTCTAGAGCCCTATAATTAGACATTGAATACCCCCTTATAAAACCATCCATTGCCAGTTTGCAGGCGTATCTTGCCAAAGTATCCACAGCAAGGTTGAAAATCAGAGGAGCAATTGGGCAGCCTTGCCTAACTCCACACTGGGGCTGAATCCAGGAGCGGCATGGTTTCCCATTTATCAATGGGGAAAAAGAGGCTGTCGTAATGCACCTCTTCACCCATTGTATCAATAAAGGTGGCAACTTCCTTCTTTTAAGAATCTCCCATAAGTATGACTAGGAGATTGAATCATAGGCCTTGAAAAAATTTACTTTCCATAAAAAGGCCTTGGTCTTTCTCCTGTGCCAACCCATTACCATCTCCTACGCAACAATGAAGGACCCTTGTAATGATCTCCCAGGAAGAAAAGCTGACTGAACAGGCATTATCAAGTCCTTTAAAACCTCCCACAATCTATTGGCTATAACCTTACTAATAATAAGATAGATGGAATTAGATAGTGTAATGGGTCTGTAATTAGAAAATCTCTCCGTACCTGATTTCTTAGGAAGCAGAAACAGATAGGATTTGTTCAACGTCTCAAAACTAGAGTTTCCCAGTTCAAATTCATGAATAACCTTTAAAACATCCACCTTAACAACACTCCATAACTCTCTATAAAAGAACACCTGAAATCCATCCGAACCAGGAGCACCTTCATTATTTAAATCTTTAATAGCTTTTAGTACTTCTTGTTCAGATATAGGGGTGACAAGCATGTCTCTCTGATCATCACTAACACAAGGGAAATCAACCGATGCCATCCTCCAAGAACCTCTTAGAGCAGCCTTGGATATTTCTTTAAAATATTTACCTGCTTCAGTTCTGATTTCACTAACAGAGGTAACAGTTTTCTCTTCCACTTTAACTGATGAGATAAGATTAAATCTCCTCCTAGAACTGGCCGCAAGATGGAAAAACTTCATGTTCGCATCACCCTCTTTGAGCCATAGCTGTCTTGATCTTTCATGCCAGTCCATTTCTATTTTCAGTTCCTCTTCCCCCACTGTAGTTTGCATCTGCTGCCTCAGCTGCTGTTCTTGGCGGTTCAAGGACTGCCTTCATTCTTTTAGATCCAAGTCCCTAATTATTGCCAGAGCCTCCCACCTCTTCTGTTCTTTAATCAGAGTCACGGCCTGCCCATATTCTTTAAGCACATCACGCAGGCCTGACAATTTTGTAGCCAGCTGCTGTGTAGCAGTACCTTGCACAGCCTTGTTCTGCCACCACTGGGACACCATTTCCACAAAACCTTCTTCCCTAAACCAAGATCTCTTGAGTTTGAAGTATGATCCAATGTCTGAACTCATCCCACTATCCCATACAAGAGGAGTGTGATCAGAGAAAGGCCTATCAAGGCTCATAACTGCTGATAATTGATTCCTCTCCAACAAGCTAGGACTGCCAAAAAACCTATCCAATTTGGAAACCTGTCCACTGCCATTTCTCCAAGTAAACTCCACACCACTGATGGGGTATTCAGTCAGTCCCATGTTGTGCACAGCCATTTGAAAGCCTGCCATTGAGCTGTCCACTCTCCCATCTGGGTTGTCATCACCTGAGAGATAACGGTTGAAATCACCCGCTAGCAACCATGGGACCTCTTGCACTCTTTGATGCATTGCAGAGAGCTCCTCCCACAAGCCAACCCTGTCTGCAGCCACACAAGGACCATAAATGCAAGACATAAACCATTCCATATCTCCTTGGGGAGACTGACATCTGCAAGAAAGTATGCACCTATCACGAATAACTTCAGTTACTGAGAGGCAAGACTTTCTCCACCAAAAGGCCATTCCACCAAACCTTCTAGAGGCACCCTTAACCACAACATCACTGCGACCAGATTGCTTAAAGCAATCCCATTCTTGACCATTCTCCATCTCCAAATGTGTCTCTTGAATGAGCACACAATCAATCTCTCACTCAGAGAGATATCTACACAAGGAAGTCCTTCTCATCTTATTGCGCAACCCACGCACATTCCAAGTCATCACTCTCATTCCTTATTAGAGTGGCTCCCTTGGGCCATACAACCCACAAATTCGACCATAATAGAATTAGCAATATTATGCTCCTCAATAGGGGGCAAGTTCTCCTTCCTTATCCTTCTCAGCGTGTAGGGAGATCTACCCACACCTCTTTTCTGATTTGATCCACTGCCATATTTCATATCAGTAGGAATTGAGAGCTACATCTAGTTTGCCTCTTTGAGCACACTGCTATCATTTCTGAGCACCAGTTCCCTTCCTATCCTGCCCTCCTCTTTACTGCTAAGCATCTCTAAATTTGTCACTGAATTCTCAGCAACCTCCAGATAACCATCCTCTTTGACTACCATGGCTTGTCTGCAATCACCAGTTATATCAACCTCTTCCATCTGGTCCTCCTCATCATAGACCTGGTGGTAGTCCTTCCTCTTTTTAGACTCAGGAGCATCAACAGGATGAATGCGGCCATGGCTTTCATTCTGTTTCCTCACCTCAGTGCTGGCTCCAGACGTCTTATCCTACCCTTGTTCAACCTGCGCAGGCACCTATCCAAGTACTACTAGCCGAATAAGCCAAGAAGTGCCCCCACATCTGATTGTAACCAAATCAGGAATTGAGCCAGCACTGAAGACATCAGCCTCAATTCTAAGAGATCTAATGTCCCCTTCTCCAATCAAAATTTCAGACCCATCACAAATGGATGCAAAGCCTGCTAGCATCTTAGAAATGACCCCCTTTGATCTCAGATGTAACGGCAGGCCAGAAATCTCAAGAAGAATCCTCTTAGAACCCACTCTTTGCAGAGGCCGATCAGGGAGAGCCCCATCAAAGGGAGACACCATTCTCCAAATCACAATAAATTCTTCAAAAGAGCTCGAACGAAATCTCAATCATTCAACATCCATCATACCCAAACCATATACCAGGAATCGAGAATGAGATAGCATGGCTACCTTCCAGCCCGCAGACAAGAGATTTAAGGAACATACCAGGTTTTGAAGCCTATCTATCGATGGTTTTCCTGCCATGATCTCACCAATCAAAGCACCCCTCAGCATGATCTCTGCAGACGAGATCTCTTCAAAAGTTGGGATCTCAACTTCGATTGAGTGCCTGCCTAAAGACAGCAGTGGCGGCGGTCGGGCTTCTTTCTTCACCCTCCAGATAGGATGTGTGAATACCCTCTTTGTCTGTAGAGGAACCCTCCTACGGCATAACTCGCGCTTGTGCCCTTCTCCCCTGCACGCCAAGCAGATCAGAGGGTTTTTGCAAATCGCCGCCACATGTCCCCTTTGTCTGCATCTGAAACAAAGAATGTCGCCGTTCATCCTCCTCCAGGGTCTTCTTGGAACGTTTTCAGACATCCTACGAAACCTCTTGGTCGGGCGTGCTTCGCGTGTTTAGAAATCGGGGTTACAAGTAACCCATCGTCGTAGTTGCAAAACACGTCGATCAGATAAAATTTATACCGAAACTCCAAGGGAGTCCCGGGTCGAACACAGGGAGGCGACGTTTACTTTACTCCAAAATCATGTGTAATTTTGTTTCTGTTTGGTATTTTCAGGTTTTGTTATTTTTTTGTGTTTTTGAAATAAAAGACAAGCAAATGAAGCACAAGATAGAGATGAGGAACGAAAATGATTTATATATCAATCCAATGTTTATTACAATCTACTATGAAAGCATAAAAAAGAGAGGGAAGTGAGAGGAAATATCCCGAATCGGCTGTTCGGCGAGACGACGGCGCCTGGCGGAAGCTCGGAGGAAGGAGGTGAGGAGCAGGATGACAAAGGTGAGATGCTGGAGGACGTCCTGTTGAGGAAAGCTTCGGTGTGGCTCCGAAATGGAGGTGAGAAGACGAAGGTGATCTGCTACCGGAGTGGAGGTGGGAGGACAGCTCCGAGGTGACCTATGAAGGGAGATGGGAGGTTGGAGGAATATTTGGTGGGGCAGAGGTTCGCTGCACTAATAGGCACCTTGGGAGCTTGAGAACAAGCTCTAATGGAGCGTTGGTAGGCTTGATGGAGCTTGGGAGTAGGTGGGAGTAGAGTAGGTAGAGATGGCTTGGAAGGGAGGGGGTGAAGGTCCTTTTATAGTGGTGAAGTGGCTAGAAATGGACAAAGGACCTTTAGTGACCTCCAGACCATCGCTGGAAACGTTGCTGTAGACAGCTCACCTCCACCCACGCCCATAGCTGGCTCTGCTGGCTTGCAATGAAACAGCGACGGCTGTAAGCGTCGCTGTAGGTCAGTCCAGTTGTCGCTGAAAGCTGGGCCAACCGCCCCTTGCGCCCGCGCTAGCTGCCCTGCTCTTCACGAGTGCTGACCGCGCGCCCAACTGTGTGCGCGTGTGCTGTGCGCTGGCATGCGCGCTTGCAATGCGCTGGCCCGTGGGTGCGCGCGCGCTACCGCTGCCGCTGCCGCTGTGCTTCTCTCCAAATGCCCGTCCAATTGCAAATTGGAGCGGCTGCGGGGAATCGAACCCGCGCCTCTCCTTTGGAAGCCGCTGCATCAACCAATGGCCACGTCGCCTTTTGTGTCGTGAGGAGGAAATCGGTGCAGACGCTTCCCAGCCATTGGATCTTGATCCAACGGCTAGGATTAACGGTGTAGATGATGAGGGAGAGTGGGCGGTGGCTGCTGGCCGGGTTTGGGTGGCCTGGATGGTGCCACGTGGCTCCATCGGGGCTGTTCGTCTTCTTCTTCTTGCAGAGGGTGCCATAGTGCTCAGATCGGGATGATTTTTGTGATATCGGACTACGATCGTCACTCCGGATCCATCCGTACGGTCGGATTTTCCATCCGAAACCTGTATGGATGTCGCATTGTCCCCTGGCCATTGATCTTCCTCGGGCTTCATGTGATGCTACGGGACTCCAATCTAGACGATTTCAGAGGCGTTAGACTCCGATCGTCGTATTAATCAGATCTGTATGGTCTGATCGTCCATCTAAGGCCCTGAAATAAATCATCTCCTCTCCTGACCATAAAAAGAACCTAATTAACACAAAATATATACAACTACTCTAAATGCACAATGATGTATGTTATGCAATATTTATGACATGAAGTGCAAATCTAAGCCTAGGAACATGCATGAATAGGCATTTTATCCTAGATAGATGTGTCTATATCATACCCCCATGCCTATCTTTTGCTAGTCCCTAGCTAAATTAAACTACATGCTATGTATAAAATCAAAATTAGGGCTAGATCGCTTAGGCCTAAGTTGTTTACTAACAATAGAAAATTTCAACTAAGGTTCTAAACTACGAAGACTAAACAATACCCAGGTGTCTGCCAGAATGCAGACCGCCCAAGTCCTCGCCTTATTTGAAAAGGGAAGATACATTTTTTTATTTTTTCTTTTTTTCTAATTTTTTTGTACTTTTGGAGTTTGAGAGTTCCAGGATAACTTTTTACGGCTACCCGACCCACCCAAGACTCGAAAAGGACTCTAAGCACAAAGCATCTTTGTGAAAAAGTGATAGACTCATAAAACAGCCGTTAAAACGGACTTCGGGTTTCTACGACCCTAGGTGACCTTGCCTAAGGGTTTATCTTTACGATCGGTAGCTTTCTCCCTACTTCTTTTATTTATGGGGTCAACACAAGGGCGAACCCAGTGTATATCTCCCCGGTTTATTCTACTTCCCCGCTTCTTCCCTAAGTGTTTTGGGAATTATTGTGCATTTATTTGTTTGTGAGCTGGGTTCTGGACAACCGGCCGATGAGCTGTTACCACCGACAACTTGCCAGCCATACTCGTACGGTGAAGTGTGGTTTTATTTATTATTATTTTTTCTTTCTTTCTTTCTTTCTTTTTCTTTTTTTTTCTTCTTTTTTTTCTTTTTTTTTATAAGTAGGTGGCCTTCCTAATCTAAGATTTACCTAAAGGCAGTACAGCGAAAACGGTCTTGTGGCTGGGCTCTGGACAACCTGTCGATGAGCTGTTACCACCGACAACTTGCCAGCCATACCACCCAAGTCGGTCCATTAGCTACCCAATTTTCATAAAAACCATCGGAAAGTGAGTTAGTGCGAATAGTGTGTAGATGCTTAGCCTTAAAATCCCCCCAAATCAGAGGGCGGGTTGATAAGTCGTATACTTATCATCCCAATTTATTTACCAACTTAAAATGAATTTTAATTGGCGAGGACTCGAGACTAAGTCCACATTCGAGTGGACACTCGGGCTAATTAAGCCTGAAGACCTGAAGAGTCTAAGTGTTTAGGTCCTCTTGTATCATTTCCTAGAGTTAATAACTTCTAAATGCTTAAGTTCTCTTTTCCTAATTTCTTTCTCTTTTTTTTCTTTTTTTTAATTTTCAATTTTTTTAATTTTATAAGAAACTAAAAGAAATTCTACAGAGTTAACATAATGATTTCAGGAATTGATTATCCACCCCCCCAAGCCTAAATGATGCAATGTCCTCATTGTAAAAATAAAGTCATGAAAAGGGTAGAGTAAACAGAACATCACCTGAGTGTCGTGAAAATCTGGTCAACTCCGCAGAGAGAAGGGTGTATACACACGTGCTAAGTTTGATGCCTTCAGCTAGGCATAGCATACATACAAAGAAGAGATTGAGAATTCACAAGTGCGGTTTAGAATCAAAATCAAAATATTGATCCTGAAACCCATCAGCACAAGATGTCCACAGACATGGATGAGATTATGGTGCAGACCCATGCCCCAGGGTCGAGTGGTTCTCAGGTTCTGGATGAAAATCACCCAGAACCGAAGGTTGTTGTGTTTGTGGGGCCGGGCCTGCAGTTTAGTGGTGTGCAACCCAAGACCAAAGTATCGAACAACGGGTAAAGATGGTTCAATAGGTGTTGTTGTCCACTTAACATATAGCTCAGAAAAATAATCAGTTATTTCAAGCTTGGGTTGCACGTGAAAGATATCGTAAGGGTCCTGGTAGAAAGTAGGTGATTTTAAGTCAATAGGTACCCTTATATCCAAAATCAAACTTCCCTCAGAATTAGCCTCCCAAATCTTTATTTCAACAATTCTATCCTCCAACATCAAGGGCTTAGGCTTCGGGACCTCTAGCATATTATCCACCCCATATGATTCTCCCAAGTCCAGAAATCGTGGCTGAATCAAGATTGACTTGGGCACAAAGATCTCAGAAGTCATCTCTTCAGGGTGCAGATGAGGACTGGGGTCACTGATTGAATCATCAAGATTCGGATCCTCCAAGTTAACCCTAACTAAATCCAAATCTTCAATAATTGGGCTATCAACTGGTTTGTCAAATTCCTCAAGCCCATTTGTCTCACTAAAATCCTCTTCCTTAAGTTCAAGTGAGACTTCGCCAAAAGATTCTTCACCCTCAGAGTCAAAGAATTGATGATCCTCATTTATATATGTCTCAAAATCATATGTCACTTCATGGTCCGTGAAGACATATTTTTCCTCGCTCCCTGGCTCAGGGATCTCGAGTGAATCAATCGGTTCATCCTCGAATGGTTGCTCTAGCCCATCCTGGTCATCCCCAGTCTCAGAAAATGTATCCCCCCTGACAGGCGCCTGAGCAGGTTCAGACATTGGCTCTCCTGAAGGGGGTTCATCTTGAGAATCATCCCAAGATTTGACTAGTGCAACCACAAATTTCATCCTCAACCTCGACAATTTCCCAAGAAGGAACTCACCCAAGTCCCTATCCCTAACACTTTGGAGCAAATCCAATAGAGAACTATTAAGTTCATCAATCATTTTGATCATAAGCTCCAGTGCTTCAGTGCATGGTGTTGGCTGAGCTTCTAAAGATTGTATAGTGTTCCTCAAATTAGCCAACACCCTATCCTGGATCTGGTTCACCTGAACCGACTGGTTTGGTTCAGGTTTGGGTGGGTTCAGATTAAATCTAGGGGAGTCAAGATGTTGAGGTTCTCGAGTTCCTCCCTGGTAGTAGGTCGTCTTGGATTGTTCAAAGAAGGGTGATGACCTATTTTCAATGGAATACTGGGGAGGGTAGGTGTTATAATCATTATATCCTTCCTAATTGTAGATCGGGTTGGTTTGGTCATCAAAGGATGGAGATCCATAATCATTATAGCTCTGGGAAGGATAATAATCATAGTCTTGTTGTACAGGGTTAGGCCCTGGACATCGAGGTCCAGATTCATATCCCCGATCAAAGTCATCCTGGCTAGTGGATGGGTAATTATAAGTCAAGTCGGGATAGTAATCATCTTGGGGATAAGTGGTGGTAGGAGGATAGGATGTAAAATGTGTGTAGGATGTGGAAGTGTACATGATGAAGTAAGGAGGGAAATCAAAAGAGAAAGGAGCCCTGCAATACAAAAATACAAGCCTGTCCTTAGTTTGGGTAGCCTAAAGGTCTACAGACTCTCAGAATCCATCCTAAGATTATAGACGATTTACTTTACTTATGTCCTGGCAATCCAACCAATTAGAAGGAGGGACTGGGGAGAAGGTTCTTCCTTTGGCTTGCACCTCCGATTCCTAGTGTACCCCCCAGCTGCGGTCGTTTGACGCTACTCCCCTAGCTAGACATCAGATTGACTAGTATAAGTAGGCTAATCGTGAACAATCTCAATCTGGATCCCGACGAGCGAACCAGTCCTTAGGGCCAATGTCTAATCAATTTTAGTTAGGCTTGGGAAAATTGTGCTTCAGGAATGTGATGGGCCCTTTAAATGGGTTGTGCCCTTAATGATTAGTTAAAATGTGTGTGTGTGTACAACCAGGATTTGCAAACAAGGTTATTTAATGATGTGTCTTTTAGAGTTCAACCTTGTTTAGTAGCTTTTAGGGTTTAATCTTAGGTATATTCAATCAAGTTTAGGAAAACACTCCAAGTTTTGCAAGCACTGGTGATGATATATTCCTTTAGAAATAAAAAAAAAATGTGGAGTGGCTGGTTCAGCCCTAAGAATCAACCCTAGGTGGCAAGCTACTTGATGAATCGCTTTTATCTTAACTGGTGCGGCCCAAACAGTTCAATCAATTAGCCTATTGCACCACTTAGTTAAGGCACACAAAAATTTGGTTAACCTAATATGATTTCTACTCTTTTATGTGTTGAATTCGTGTACCAGGTCCACAGGTCGGAAACCCAGTTGAGTAGATGAAAAATCAAGTCCAATTATGTGCCTCAAATGTGGGTGTATAGAGTGTGTAAATTGATTTGTCCCACAGAAATGTCTTTTTATTTTTTCTTATAAGATGTGGGTGAGATGGGTGAAGGTGGAAAACAAGACAAACAATTCTATCCTAGGGTTTATGCAAACACCTAAGTAGATTAGGTCTTGGTTATGATTGTGGCGAAATGAACTAGTCGGGGGGGAAAGTGGGGGACACTTACAGAGTACTCTACCCGCACTTTACTCCGATCTACCGCACTTGGATCTCCATGCTAGGGTACCTGCAAGACAGTAGATCAAATACAAGTAGGGTTAGTGCTATGTTAATGCAAAGAAACGCAATAAACAATAAAGTAAATTTTGTTGCCTCCCCGGCAACGGCACCAAAATGATCGGGCCGTGTTTTGCGTGTTTAGAAATCGGGGTTACAAGTAACCCATCGTCGTAGTTGCAAAACACGTCGATCAGATAAAATTTATACCGAAACTCCAAGGGAGTCCCGGGTCGAACACAGGGAGGCGACGTTTACTTTACTCCAAAATCGCGTTTCGTTTTGTTTCTGTTTGGTATTTTTAGGTTTTGTTATTTTTTTGTGTTTTTGAAATAAAAGACAAGCAAATGAAGCACAAGATAGAGATGAGGAACGAAAATGATTTATATATCAATCCAATGTTTATTACAATCTACTATGAAAGCATAAAAAAGAGAGGGAAGTGAGAGGAAATCTCCTGAATCGGCTGTTCGGCGAGACGACGGTGCCTGGCGGAAGCTCGGAGGAAGGAGGTGAGGAGCGGGATGACGGAGGTGAGATGCTGGAGGACGTCAGTTGAGGAAAGCTTCGGCGTGGCTCCGGAATGGAGGTGAGAAGACGAAGGTGATCTGCTACTGGAGTGGAGGTGGGAGGGCAGCTCCGAGGTGACCTATGAAGGGAGATGGGAGGTTGGAGGAATATTTGGTGGGGCAGAGGTTCGCTGCACTAATAGGCACCTTGGGAGCTTGAGAACAAGCTCTAATGGAGCGTTGGTAGGCTTGCTAGAGCTTGGGAGTAGGTGGGAGTAGAGTAGGTAGAGATGGCTTGGAAGGGAGGGGGTGAAGGTCCTTTTATAGTGGTGGAGAAGTGGCTAGAAATGGACAAAGGACCTTTAGCGATTTCCAGACCGTCGCTGGAAACGTTGCTGTAGACAGCTCACCTCCACCCATGCCCATAGCTAGCTCTGCTGGCTTGCAATGAAACAGCGACGACTGTAAGCATCGCTGTAGGTCAGTCCAACTGTCGCTGAAGCTCGCGCCAACCGCCCCTTGCGCCCGCGCTAGCTGCCCTGCTCTTCACGCACGCTGACCGCGCACCTAGCTGTGTGCGCGTGTGTTGTGCGCTGGCATGCGCGCTTGCAATGCACTGGCCCACGCGTGCGCGCACGCGCTGCCGCTGCCGCTGCGCTTCGCTCCAAATGCCCGTCCAATTGCAAATTGGAGCGGCTGCGGGGAATCGAACCCGCGCCTCTCCATTGCAAGCCGCTACGTCAACCAATGCGCCACGTCGCATTTTGTGTTGCGAGGAGGAAATCGGTGCAGATGCTTCCCAGCCGTTGGATCTTGATCCAACGGCTAGGATTAACGGTGTAGATGATGAGGGAGAGTGGGCGGTGGCTGTTGGCCAGGTTTGGGCGGCCTAGATGGCGCCACGTGGTGCCATCTGGACCGTCCGTCTTCTTCTTCTTGCAGAGGGTGCCACAGTGCTTAGATCGGGGTGATTTTTGCGATGTCGGACTACGATCGTCGCTCCGGATCCATCCGTATGGTCGGATTTTCCATCCGAAACTTGTATGGATGTCGCATTGCCCCCTGGCCATTGATCTTCCTCGGGCTTAATGTGATGCTACGGGACTCCGATCTGGAAGATTTCAGAGGTGTTAGACTCCGATCGTGGTATTAATCAGATCCGTATGGTCTGATCGTCCATCCAAGGCCCTGAAATAAATCATCTCCTCTCCTGACCATAAAAAGAACCTAATTAACACAAAATATATACAACTACTCTAAATGCACAATGATGCATGTTATGTAATATTTATAACATGAAGTGCAAATCTAAGCCTAGGAACATTTATGAATAGGCATTTTATCCTAGATAGATGTGTCTATATCACCTCTCCTACCAAACCCGCTCCCTTCTCCTCCAAGCCCTCGATCTCCACGTCCTCCACTCGCCTCCTTCTCCAGCCCTAGATGGCTCCGCCTGCTGCCCAACGTTGATCGCTCTCTCGCCCTCTCTCTCTCTCTCATTTTTTCCCCCACGATGTGTTAGTTTTTTCAGATTTCCCGCTTTCTACTATAGTGGTTAGTTGTAATACCGCATTTCCAATCTTACCCTCCTACCACTACTTATTCCCAAGTGATAAATGCCAGTTTATCATCATTCTTATGCATTAAAACAAACCTAGCTCTTAGGATTTTACTCCGCAAGCGGGTTTTTTGGCTGCATTTAGGCATAAATTAGGTTAGGCATGCATTACATTTTTTATTGTCTTTTTGATATGTTTTTGTGAGTTTTAGGGATGAACAGATATACAGATCCAAAAAACCCTAGCACTCAAGAAGGAAAATGGTGAAGGAGAAGCTCAGACTAGCTGGAACTCAGCTTGATCCAGCTCACCACAGCTGGAACCTAGCTCACTTGAACTATGGTTAGCTCATCCTAGCTCCATTCAGCTAATCTCAGCTGAATGGCAACTCAAGAGAGTTCATCTTAGCTCACCCTAGCTCAAGTCAGCTCAGATCCAGCTCAACTTAGCTGAGTCTACCTCATCTCAGCTCCCACTATTCCATAGGGAGCTCTAGCTAGCTCAATTGAGTTTACGGGAGTTCACCCCAGCTCAGACCTAGCTACATCCAACTCCACTCAACTCCAGCCAGCTAAAGAAGAACTCATCTCAGCTCAGGAAGCTCAAGTCCAGCTCCCGGGGATTCAGCTTAGCTCAACTCAGTTGAGCTAAGCTACCTTAACTGCCTCAACCAGGTTGATCCACCTCGGGAACACCAGACCCATCTCACCTTAGCTCATTATGGTAGAAGCCAGTTCACTTTAGCTTGGCTTAGCAGCTAGCAAAGAACTAGCAAGCTAAGCCAGCTAGAGTAGCTCCATGCCAGCCTCTTCAGTAGCTACCAGCTATAGTTCCAGCTCCAGACTTCTTCTCCTCAGCTCCTCTCTTCAAACCCAAGCTCCAATACCTCCTCCTCTACTCCATAGCTAGCTAAGCTAGCTTAGCTTAGCTTAGCTTAGCTAGCAACCAGCACCTTGGCCATCCACCACCTTCAATTCAACCCTAGCTAGCTCTACCAACTTAAGCCCTACCTAAGCTAGCTATCCTACTCATTTTGGCGCCACCTCTTCACCACCTTTCACCCCTCAACTAACCACCGAAAGACACCAAAAGTTGGCGCCAAAACTAACCCTAACCACCTTCCTTTTGGCGCCAACTTTCAGCCCCTTCATCCACCCTACACCTACCCACATAACCCATCCTAGCCATCCACATACCCCCTTCTAGAACCCTAAGGTGGCGCCACCTAATGGCCTTCTAGAAGGCCCATTTTGGCGCCAATTCTAAAGGGCACCAAAGCCTTAACTACCCACCTTAGCACCCCTTAGGTGGCGCCACTTATTCTTAGCCCTAGGTTCCCCAACTACCCCCCATATCCTATCCTAGCCATCCATTCCAAGAAACACCTATGACCCCCTTCCTACACTATATATACCCACCAAACTTCCCACATTTTCCTGATCCTCCATTAGAGTATTTTGCTACCTATACCACCAACACCTACGGCCAAGGAGAAGGAGTAGAGAAGAAGATTAAAGGGGCACATCACCAGCCCTTTTGGTGCCTTCTTCTCCCCACTCTCTTCAACTTGAGCCACACCAAGGAGGAGGACTTTTCTACTTCAAGGAGGATGGCCAAGCAAAGGAGAAGGACCTAAGGTGGACGTCAACCCTTGGAGAGAAGCTTAGGGCACGCCCCTTTAGGGCTTGCCTTTGAGGACATCACCTTGGTGGAGCACAGCAAGGAAGGAGTTGGAGGACTCTTTTCAAGCTTAGGAGCTACCACGCTTGGAGCAAGAAGCCCTCTTCTTCACCATCTATCTAGAGGATTTGTGTTTTCTTTTATTCATTGCAATTTTTCTAGTAGTAGAAGCATTCCTCTACTAGGCTTTTTTTGTAAAACACTTTTTAATTAATCTAGTTACCATCTTTGCAATTTCTTTATTTGCATTTCTAATTGCTTTGTTTTTAGCATCTTTCACTCCCTCTCCCTAATTATTCTAGGCCTCCACTTTCCTAGGGTGAGCTTAGGGAGAGGCTCTACTTGCCACTTTAGAAGTAGTCTATTGAATTGAAGTGTAAGTCACTTTCCCTCCACAATTTCGCATGTTGCCTTAATTTTAAAAATAGAAAAATGATATATTAAAAAATGCCAAAAAGAAAGTTGAGATTTATATTCCAAGCAAGAGAATCAATTTTGCAAACACTTGGCCTCCTTGGACGACCCTAGATACTCCCCTATCTAGGAATATAAATTTAAAAGCGGAAGCGGATTTACGCGTTGCAACGACACTAAATTACCTAATTAACAAACCACGTATTTTCGCTATCACTTTTGGCACCGTTGCCAGGGAGGCACGGCTTTGCATTAGTCAATTTTCTCTTGCTTGAAGTGGATCTCATCCCCTTCTCTTTCTTTTCTTTTGTGTGTTCAGGAACTATTGCAGGAAGAAAGCGGGAATCTAGAAGCGAGAGCTCAAAGATCCTTTTTCGTCCCGTGAAATTCAGGTTAGTTCCCATTTCTTGTCACATTTAGGCTAAAAGACTACTAAAAGAATATTAAACTTGGCTTTCTGGACCATAAACAACTTAACTAAGTGGAGTGGTGCATTTTAAAATCCATTGTTTGCTTGAATGCTTCTTTAACACCACTCCATTGCAAGTATTGGTGTTCTATTTTTCGGCTCCAGATTTCTATCCGGACTTGAAAAATCGATTCCTAACACCACAAGCCTCCTAAAATCATAAAATTTCATAAGTGATTTCCAATTAAGTTAGGAACATCTGTTCCAAATTTCAGATCAATTGGATTTGTATTTAATTTTTAAAAATTCATGGACTACAGAGGGGTCACACCCTCTAATCTTCCTGTTTTGCTACTATTTGCGAATTTTTAAAATTTTTATACTCATCCAATTTTTGTGAATTTTAACTTTCTGAAATCCTTGTGAAATTTTACACATCACATAAAATCATAAAAATTTTCTGAGGTTAGTGGTAATACTGAAAAGTCCAAAATACCCACAGGTATCATTTCTGGACTTTAACATCAGTATAATTAAAAATTCAAAATAATTATCAAACAAATTTTTAAAATCTTACAAAAATCTTTTTTCGAATCCTTGTTTGATTTTCTTCAAAGTAGTGGTATTATTTGACTTGTTTGGACCACTACTTAATACAAAAAGCCTAAAATTAATTCATTGGTAGTAATTTTCTGTCTTAGGGATAATTGGCTTAGGGTTTCTTTCTTTCTTTTTAGAGACTCACATTAAAGGAAATTAACCATCACCAATACAACTTGTCTTTCCTTTGATTGTGGAGTTTCAAACTTGTTCGAAAATTTAAAAAGGAAAACCCTAAAACACATTTAATTAAATCAAATCCTAAAAGACAAAAATACAAAAAAATTGTGTGACAACTTGATTTTCATTGGAGCCACTCTCCAATTCTTGCACACACACAAAAAATCGAAATAACAGGGCAACAACCCAATTAACGCCCTCCACATTCCGTGTGCACTGTAATATCCTAGACCTAATTAAAACTTGTAGCAACTTGACCCCTAAGGCTTCATCAACTTAGGCTTGCTATCTAGGTCTTAAGTTTTCTTTAGTTAGTACCAATTCTGTCATCTATATCTGTGTTCAGGCTAAGGGGCTGTGTCAAATGACCAGGCGCAGGTTTGTACAAGCACCTGGGGTTTTCCCTAGGAAACGTTTGGGCCCAAACCTCCCCTTAAGCAACTTAGTTAGATTTGTTGACATAACGGGTATTCACTATTGATTACTTATTTCCTACGTAGCCAAGTCTTAGGTTTATTTTTAAGGAGTCACAGTTAAGTTAGGTCTAGCTTTGTTTGTTTGATTTGCACACTTTCTCTCATCTCTTTCTCTTATCCTCCCCTCCCATTCTTCCATTTTATGCACGGGCGACGGTCTCAAAATCCGCACTTGGAAGGACCATTTGATTTCGCCCCCTGCACAACAAGACCACTTTTTCTGTCTTCTTCTCCTTCTAAAAAAATGGAAACTCAACAAAATAGGTCCACTGACCCTTCCACTTCCACCTCTAACCTTACCTCTAACCCCACCACTAACCCTAATTCTAACCCTTCCACCCAAAACCCACCCACCTTTAACTTCCCACACTTGGAGCTCCCTAATCTTGAGTTGCCCCAAACACAACATCAAGACCCCCTGCCTGATCTTTTAAAATTGATGGCTGAGCAGATTAATAAATTAAATTCCAATCAACAAACATTGACTAGGAACATTCAAAACCTAGCCAATCCAAGGCCACACCCACCACCCCGTAAGCAGCCTGTTATTCCTCTAAAAGATTTCTATGATCCGTCTTATTATGAGGAATGACTAGGGGTGGTTATACCAGAGGGGGACTTTGAGATCAAGCCTGCAGTCTTGAACCTAATTAAACACTTTCATGGCCTTCCTAGGGAAGTCCCTTTCAGCCACCTTGAAGAGCTAACTCTTCTTGCACAAACACCCCGTTCCCGAAATGTGCAAGAAGACATATGGCTGATGCGGCTTTTTCCATTATCTCTTAAAGATAAGGCCGCTTATTGGTTCAGGACCATTGGCCGACCCATCACAACTTGGCCTCAGCTCCAAAGTGCCTTCCTCAAGAAATTCTTTCCCATAGGTCGTACCAATTCCTTGCGAAGATCTATTACGACCTTTCACCAAAAATCTGGTGAGACTTTCCATGATTCTTGGGAAAGATTTCGAGATCTTTTAAGAAGTTTCCTGCACCACAAGATTCCTTTATGGCAGCTCGTGCAAATCTTCTATCATGGATTAGAAGATCAAATCCGACATTTTGTCGACGCCTCGTGTGG
Source organism: Thalassia testudinum (assembly GCA_037157565.1). Classification (NCBI taxonomy): domain Eukaryota; kingdom Viridiplantae; phylum Streptophyta; class Magnoliopsida; order Alismatales; family Hydrocharitaceae; genus Thalassia; species Thalassia testudinum. Next base: position 25,014,817 of record JAZHRO010000014.1, read on the forward strand.
CGGCAACTTCTTAAAAAAAGATGCTGAAAGTGCCTACGACCTCTTTGAAGAAATGAGTGAAAACTAATTTAATCAAGCTTCCATGAACACATTTTGCAGAACCCAAAACCCGTAGTTTGGTGTTCATGAAATAGGCACTCAATCTATCCCTGTCACCCAAGACGATCTTCAATTGATCGCTCAAAAACTCGACCAGATGCATATTAATCAAAAGAAAATTGGGGAAAGACTGGCCACATCAACCCAAGCTCCACACCTACATCTAACCCAACCTAACTTTCCACGAAGAGAAAATTTGCACAATCTCAACACTACTCCTGCTGATTATTCTGAGGTTGCCCATGATTCACTGGGGAATTACAACTATCCAAATCTTAACCCCACTCAAAATATTTCTGCCATCCAGGAGCCCTTTAAAAATTCTTCCAATTGGAAAAATTACCCAAACTACTCCTGGAATAATCAAGTTTCTTCCCAACCATGTCATTTTAATGGGTATGGGCCGAATCCAATCTTCCATCCTAAGCCATCCCAACAAGACATCAATGCCTAGATGATGCGAACCCTACAGGAAATGCAAACAAAAATGATGGAAGTAACCCGCACCATCACAAATCTGAACAATGAGATTGGGGTTACTCCCATGCAAAGACCTGCAGGACATCTTCCATCCCAACCCATGCCCAACCTTAATCACCAAGGGAACCATTATATGGGCATAACTCCATACTATCTGAATCAGCCTCCTCCTAATCCACCACCTCAGCAGCCTCCCAGGTTTCCGCAATCACAGGCCCCCCCACCTCCTCCAAATAATAATCTGACTGCACATGTAGTTACTTTGAGGAATGGGAAAACCACCACTGATCCCGGGCCTTCACACAAACCTGGTGAAATACCTGTGCAAATTGACTCCCCACCTCCCCATCAGGAAGAAAAAGAAATACAAAAATCTCAAGACAAGATTCCTATCCCTTTCCCACAAGCTCTCCACCCCACCACCAACAAAAAAAAGAAATCTGAGCCCACTACAGAAGAACTCATGGATCTATTTGGGCAAGTTCATATCAATATTCCTCTCCTAGATGCCATCAAATATATACCTGCCTATGCCAAATTTTTGAAGGAGATTTCTACTCCTAAAAGGTAGGCCAAAAATCTAGGACAGGTGCATCTTTCGGAGACAGTAAGGTCTATCATACAGAGTAGGCTACCTCCTAAGATGAAAGATCCGGGGGCACCTTTAATTTCTATAATTATTGATGACACTACCTTTAATCGTGCCCACCTTGATCTTGGTGCCTCAGTTAATATTATTCCCACGAGTTTATTTGAAGAATTTCAGATCGGTGAATTAAAACTCGTCGAGGTTACCCTACAATTAGCCGACCGATCTACAATCAAACCTCGTGGGATTATCGAGGATGTTTTGGTCAAGGTCTAGAATTGTGTCTTCCCTACAGACTTTCTGGTTCTTGACATTGAGGTACCTGAATCATTACTGGACTCCCCAATAATCCTTGGATGCCATTTTTTGGCCACTGCAAAGGCAAATATCAATTGCCACATAGGAAAAATGGATATCACTTGTGCAGGCTAAACTATCACTTTAGATATTTTCAAATCCTCCAGGAGATTCCATGATGATAATTTTTTTGAGGACTCAGATACGGAAATTCCCAATATGGTGGAGACAATGTTAATAGATACCCTTACCGACCATAATTTTTTTGACTCTGATTCATAATTAGTGGTCGGCGAAATCTGTGATCTGGAGACTTGCCTTGACCCCAAAGTTATTCCTAATGCACCCCCTAAGCACCCTAACCCACCCACTATTCACGCACCTAATTTTTCCACACTAACTTCACCCAATCCTCACCATCCCTTCCCCAACTCCTTTCTTACGGACCTGCCACCAACCCCGCCTGAGTTTGGCATCCAACTTGATTTAAAACCATGGCCAGACTCAAGCTACACTTATCATTTTCGATCCAACTTTGATCCCAATATTGCTTCTAATCAATTTTCTAGGGATCTAGAAGAAGACACCTTTGTTGCGGGCATCCAAGTGTCCAATTATTTACATAATTTTACGTCTTCCGTGCATACCTTCACGCCCGGTTGAATGGCGTAAAAGATAGCATTGGATGGGAGGTAACCCATCATTTTTTCTTGCTTTCCTTTTTTCTTCTTTTTCCAGGTTTTGTTCATCCTAAACCCGATTGTTCTTCACTAAGGTGATCCCTTTTCCCTCCTAATGCATGAGGACATGGCATATCTTAAGCATGGGGGTGTTTTTAAATTTGACGATCGATTTAGGATTTTCAAAACCTAAAAATATACATTTTTCTTTAATTTATTCCCTACTTGCATACCCAAAAACAAAAAACAAAAAACAAAAAACAAAAATGTTGAAAACTTTTTGAGGAAAAATTTTGAAATCGGGACTAAGGTCGAAAAATTCACTTTTGGTACAATGGGATTTAATCTTTAACAAACTAAGGATGAGGATATGGATCTGATCATTAGAATTCCAAGGTCTATTTTTAGACTAGATTAGATATCCTTCTCTAAATTTCCACTTGAACTCATGATAGTTCAGGTGACTTGATCTTATTTTGTAATACGGAAAGTATTTGACTTAGTTTCTGATTCAAAAAACTTGCATGTCTTGAGAAACTTCTTGTGTCAATTTTCACACACAAACCAACACTTAAAAATAACTAAAAATTTGAAAAACTCCCTTGTTTGGACTTAGTAAAAGTCTGAAGCAGATCATTGGTTTGAGTTCCCACAGATGAGAAGGACGAAAATGCCTCCTTTGAGGACGCGATGTCAACATGTTACCACCTCGACGCTGCTCCACCTATAGTGTCGGAGCATTATAGACGGAGCATTAAAGCGCATTTTAGCAGCTCAAGTGTCTTGGACGGTGCTCTACCTATAGTGTCGGAGCAAGAGCTTGAGTTTGCTTGGAGTGCCCCTTTACGTCGCATCGTGTTTTGGGGTTCTGAGCTCCTGGGTGGTGTCATGGACAGTGCTATCCTGAAGTACTGGCACCAGAGCCCCCTCGAGGAATGGTAACAGGAATGATGATCCTGACACATCTGTTGTAAGACTAAGCTAAAAATAAGCATGGGGGAGAAAAAAAAAGTAATAATAAATAAATTAACATGTCCTTATAAATGTTGGCTTTTCACAAGCACAGACACAAGATTTTAAAGTATTTTGCAAGTTGCAAATCAGATTCATGAGCCAGAAAAATCCTAAAAACAAAAATTTCAAGTCATCTGAATTAACAAGGGGCTAATTTGCGAATTTTCTAGAGGATATATTGATCCCGTTCTGTCTAATGGTTGGATCAAAAATAAATCCTGATTTTTATCTTTAATAAATCCCGTACCTCCTGTGTTTTAATCTACCAAGGTCCCATAATCTCTTTTTCTCCTCCAAAGTTGAAAAAATTAGATTTCTTACAAATTCCATTTTCCAAAAAATTGAAGTTTTGCTAAGAGACTAGCAAAAGATAAGCATGGGGTGTGATAAACTGACGTTTATCATCATTCTTATGCATTAAAACAAACCTAGCTCTTAGGATTTTACTCCGCAAATGGGTTTTTGGCCTGCATTTAGGCATAAATTAGGTTATGCATGCATTGCATTTTTTATTGTCTTTTTGATATGTTTTTGTGAGTGTTAGGGATGAACAGATATACAGATCCCTAAAACCCTGGCACTCAAGAAGGCAAATGGTGAAGGAGAAGCTCAAACTAGCTGGAACTCAGCTTGATCCAGCTCACTACAACAGGAACCTAGCTCACTTGAACTAGGGTTGGCTCATCCCAACTCCATTTAGCTACTCTCAGCTGAATGGTAGCTCAAGAGAGCTCATCTTAGCTCACCCTAGCTCAAGTCAGCTCAGATCCAGCTCAACTTAGCTGAGTCTAGCTCATCTCAGCTCCCACTAGTCCATAGGGAGCTCTTGCTAGCTCAGCTGAGTTGATGGGAGTTCACCCTAGCTCAAACCCAGTTACATCCAGCTCCACTCAACTCCAGCCAGCTGAAGAAGAACTCATCTCAGCTTAGGAAGCTTAAGTCCAGCTACTGGGGATTTAGCTTAGCTCAACTCAGTTGAGCTAAGCTACCTTAACTGCCTCAACCAGCTTAATCCTCCCTGGGAGCACTAGACCCAGCTCACCTCAGCTCATTATGGTAGAAGCCAGTTCACTTTAGCTTGGCTTAGCAACTAGCAAAGAACTAGCAAGCTAAGCCAGCTAGAGTAGCTCCATGCCAACCTCTTCAGTAGCTGCCAGCTCCAGTTCCAGCTCCAGACTTCTTCTCCTCAGCTCCTCTCTTCAAACCCTAGCTCTAATACCTCCTCCTCTACTCCATAGCCAACTAAGCTAGCTTAGCTTAGCTTAGCTAGCAACTAGCTCCTTGGCCATCCACCACCTTCAATTCAACCCTAGCTAGCTCCACCAACTTAAGCCCTACCTAAGCTAGCTATCCTACTCATTTTGGCGCCACCTCTTCACTACCTTTCACCCCTCAACTGACCACCAAAAGACACCAAAAGTTGGCACCAAAACTAACCCTAACCACCTTCCTTTTGGCGCCATCTTTCAGCCCCTTCATCCACCCTACACCTACCCACATAACCCATCCTAGCCATCCACATACCCCCCTTCTAGAACCATAAGGTGGCGCCACTTAATGGCCTTCTAGAAGGCCCATTTTGGCACCAATTCTAAAGGGCACCAAAGCCTTAACTACCCCCCTTAGCACCTCTTAGGTGGCGCCACTTATTCTTAGCCCTAGGATCCCCAACTACCCCCCATATCCTATCCTAGCCATCCATTCCAAGAGACACCTATGCCCCCCTTCCTACACCATATATACCCACCAAACTTCCCACATTTTCTTGATCCTCCATTAGTGTATTTTGCTACCTAGACCACCTACACCTACGGCCAAGGAGAAGGAGTAGAGAAGAAGATTAAAGGGGCACATTACCAGCCCTTTTGGTGCCTTCTTCTCCCCACTCTCTTCAACTTGGGCCATGCCAAGGAGGAGGACTTTTCTACTTCAAGGAGGATGGCCAAGCAAAGGAGGACCTAGTGTGGACGTCCACCCTTGGAGAAAAGCTTAGGGCATGCCCCTTTAGGGCTTGCTTTGGAGGACATCACCTTGGCAGAGCACAGCAAGGAAGGAGTTGGAGGACTCTTTTCAAGCTTGGGAGCTACCAAGCTTGGAGCAAGAAGCCCTCTTCTTCACCATCTATCTAGAGGATTTGTGTTTGCTTTTATTTATTGCAATTTTTCTAGTAGTAGAAGCATTCCTCTACTATGCTTTTTTTGTAAAACACTTTTTCATTAATCTAGTTGCCTTCTTTGTAATTTCTTTATTTGCATTTCTAATTGCTTTGTTTTTAGCATTTTTCACTCCCTCTCCCTAATTATTCTAGGCCTCCACTTGCCTAGAGTGAGCTTAGGGAGAGGCTCTACTTGCCACTTTAGAAGTAGTCTATTGAATTGAAGTGTAAGTCACTTTCCCACCACAATTTCGCATGTTGCCTTAATTTCAAAAACAAAAAAATGATATATTGAAAAATACCAAAAAGAAAGTTGAGATTTATATTCCAAGCAAGAGAGTCAATTTTGCAAACATTTGGCTTCCTTGGATGACCCTAGATACTCCCCTATCTCGGAATATAAATTTAAAAGCGAAAGAGGATTTACGTGGTGCAATGACACTAAATTACCTAATTAACAAACCGCGTATTTTCGCTATCACCAAGATGATTATTATCCTAACCAGACTTATTCTCACCCATCTACTAGTTGGGATAATCCTGATCGGGGATACAATTTTGGACCTCCGTGTTCAGGGTCTAACCCTGGACATCATGATTGTGACTTATATCCTTCTCCAAGCTATTATGATTATAGATTTGCACCCTTTGATGATCAATTTAACCTGATCTACAATCAAGAAGGATATCCTGATTACAATTCTTAGCCTCCTCCAGATTACACTGCATATGGGTTACCACCGCTTTATGAACAATCAGAAATGACCTATTATCAGGGAGGGTACCAAGAACCTCAATTCCTTAACTTCCTTGGACTTAACCCAAACCCACCCAACCCTAAACCAAACCATTTGGGTTAGGTGAACCAAGTCCAAAATAAGGTGTTGGCTAACTTAAGGAATACCATACAATCTTTAGAAGCTCAGCCAACACCTTACATTGAAGATCGTAGCCTAACGATGTGAAAATCAACCCAATCTGACATCCGTGTCACCATTTACAAGAATTGGAAAATGGATGGCCCAGATGGCACTACGTGGCGCCATCGAAGCTACCCACAGCTGCTGGCCTTCCTCTTCTTCATCCGTGCCTCTCAATCTCAGCCGTTGGATTTCCATCCAACGATTGAGAGCGCCCGGATGAAAATTAAAAAACATGACCAAGTTGAAGTCGTGGTGCACTGGTCGAGTGCTCTGACGAAGAGACGAGGGTGCATGTTTGAGCCTCCTCAAGCGGAGTTAATCTGCTAAAGACGCTAGCACGGGAAATTTGACCGCATGATCAAGATCTAGCTATTGCGATGCGGCCACTTGGTGCGATTAGGCGTGCTGGATGTGGGTGCTATGCACATGCGCTCAATCACGCGCTATTGCACGCACGATCATACGCAGAGCCATTGGCGTGATTTCAAGGAGAACAACACGTGATCTTGGCGTCCATCCACGATCAAACGACCGAGGAGCGACGCCTCTTCAGTACCTATAACGCATGTGCGAAACGACGCATGATCCACACTATGAGATCAGGATCAGATGCTCCTCCTCTCTCTGCACACCTTCACCGACATTTATCTTGAGCGACATATGCGTGTGTTACTAAAGAGTTATATTTAATTTTCAAAATGTGAAGTACCCCTTTTTCCCCCATGTATACAACTATATAAAGGCCCTATGCCCTCCACTTCTTCTTCATCCCTTCCTTCATCTCCTTCCCTCTCTAAGAGCTAAGAACTCAAGTTCTAAAGCTCGCTTTAGTGCTCCCAAGCTATGGGAAGCTCCACTAGAGTTAAAATCAAATTTTTTCCACCTCTCATCCCCCTTTGTAGAGCTCTCACCAGTCGTCCTCTTGCCCCCACTCTAGAAGCAGATCTCGTGACGTTAATGCCTTGTCTTATCCCCAGTTATTCCAGATTCGCCTTCCATCCTCCATCTTCGCTCTCCTTCTTCCAGCCATTATCTGTCCGACTAATCCTTCAAGCAGCTGTCGAGGAGGATATCTTCTCACCCCTTATCTTTTTATCGCTTTCTAGAGTAAATTTCCAGCTTTCTAGTGGTAGAAATTAGTTGTAATGACATTATCCATGTTATAAAAGTTATTTCTCTCTCTCTAGCTCTATTGTTTATATTACAAGTAGATTAGCTATTTATAATCATGTTGAATGTCCCCTTTATAAACAAAATTACAAAAAAAAATAATTGAGAATTTAGAATCGACGTAGCCTCCCCGTGTTCGACCCAGGGCTTACCTCGAGCTTCGGTAAAAATTTACCTCATATCAGATTTTCTTGCAAATTGCACTACGGTGATAGTTTTTCCAAACTCAATACGTTTCACTACGAAATTCTATGTATCAAGTGCTAAGTGATTAGGGTGGTTAAGTGGGCTTGTGTGGTGTGGAGGTGTGGACCTAAATAAAAATATAAAATAATACCATACAGTAGGTTACTACTAAGCCCACATAGGCCTAAATAAAAGTAAGAGAAAAAGTGTATATGGCTATTATAATTGTTCACAAGTGTATACATATGTGTAATTGTGTAGCAAGTAGTGTATGCACATGTAATTGCATTTAGTGTGTGCATGGTGAATGGGTACGTGAATGGGTTGTGAATAGGCATTATTGGACATAAAGGATGGTTTTGTATGGGTTTACATGGATGATTTGGGCTTATTCTAAATGTGCTTGTCTCCCGCTCTCTTTTATGCTTCTTTTCTTGTCTTTAGACTGCAAAGGCATTTTCTCTACTTTAGTTATTTCCAATTTTGCTCCTAGATTATGGTCCTACATAGAGAAATTGGCATTATTACTCAAGAGACCATAAAATGGTAGAATTAGGGTTAAGGATATGCAAATGCACTTATGCATGCACTGGATGCAATATTCACATAATGTATGCTAGATTTAAGCTTAATTTAGTCAAATTAGGCCCTATGATTGCTATGCAATCAACATGCTCCCTCACTAGAGTCTCCCTGCCTTCATCTTACATGAAACCAACTCCCTAAGCATATTGTTGCACTGAATCCAATTCACATCATTGAGCATTTACTTCAGGCTTGTTAGGATATTAAAGGTAGTTTTCAGTTGTGGTTGTCTTCATCTTTCCCATATGAAATGAGATGATGAAGTTGGTGAAGGAGCCTGGAAGCGACTGTAAGATGATGTCTGCAAGGGTCTCATCATCAACTGTCATCCTCAAACTTTGGAGTTCTAAAATATGTTCACACATCTTCAAAACATGCTCCCTTGCTAGAGTCTCCCTGCCTTCATCTTACATGAAACCAACTTCCTAAGCACATTATAGTGTTGAATTTGATTCACATCACTGAGCATTTCCTTCAGGGTTTTCAGATTTCATTTCAGAGGTAGATTTCATCACCTCATGTTCTTCTAAAGCACATTGGAGAGTGAACCAAGGACGTAACTTCGGGCAAGTGTGTTGTCCTTATCCTAGTTAACATTAACTCCCTCTCTTGAGAATTTGTAGGATTATCGTGCTTGTTTTGCTTAATTACATACTCTATGAAATTAGCAGCGAGAATGAGCTCTAAGTTTTGGATCCAATCCGTATTGTTAGGGCCCATGAGTTGGTTCTTCTCAAGTAGGTGGTTGAGTGGATTAAGGCTTGTCATATGAAATTAAATGTTTTACTTAAAATCCAACATATGTAAAATAAACCTTGTTTCAAGATTTTGAAAACAAAGGTTTACCCTTTAAGTCCAATTTGAATGTTATTCCCTCTCTAACACTCAAACCAAGAGGCATGCCAAACCTAATGCCTCAAATGGGATCGAACTCTCCTCTCCAATGAGATGTTGTATCTACTTTGGCAATCTAAATAATCTCAATGAGAAAAGCGGGAACTCTTTCCGCTTGATTGATGAAAAATGTGCATAGAAAATAGGTTTGGAAAATCGCATCGTCATGGTTGCAAATTATCGTGATCAAATAACTGGAGGTGAGTCTGAGTCAAACATAGAGGGGCAATGTTCAAAAAATCTACGTAAAGTTATTTATTTTTGGTATTTTTTATATTTTTAATTTTTATAAATTTTTAGAAATAAATGTAGAGTGAAAATATGAGTGTAAGTGAGTGTGGTGGAAGTGGAAAGAATTGTGGGAAATAATGTGCATGTGAGGAAAGTGAAATAATGTGCAAAGCAGTGTAAACTGGATCAACTTGCAATATTATTAAAAATAAATAGTCACAATGAGTACAATGAGAGAGAGGGGAGAGAGGGAGAGGCCTCCTGAGATGGTTGCTTGTAAGATCGAGGACTGGACAATGAACGAGGGTGGCGGAGCTCGATGGGTTAAAGGTGAGTGGAGTAGCTACTCGAGTTGATCGCAAGCCATGAACGGGGTGAGGGAGGTGGAAGTGACTAATGACGTGTGGCTTATCATAGCTAAAATGCCAAAGTTAAGTTAGAAACTAAGTTAAAACACTATCAATTAACACAATAAAAGGGTTAAGTGTGGGAATTATTGAAAATGGCATACAACATCAAATTTGTGCTAAAAATGCAAAATTAGGTCAACTAAAGAGATTTTGTAATAAGATTATTAATTGGCTGAATCAAATGACAATTGAACACCAAAATGAGCTTAAATTCACAAATAAATGATAGGAATATTTTCTAATATGTTCAAACTACTTGCCATAAAAGTTTCATTGAGATTTGACCTTATTAGGATGTTGGAATTAAGGTTTTACAGTTAGGTCCTTATTATATAATTGATCCTTAACTTTTCTAAAGCCAAAAGTTGTTAGGGACCTATTTGCAAGTTTTTAGGGACCTGCTAGTGACTTTTCTTGCATTTATGAGCTTTTATACAATTTCTCTACCATTTCACCTAGGGGCACACCTTGCAAATTACCCAACACACTTACTGGTGTTCTCTTCAGTAGGTGTTCTTCTCACAAAGAACTTAGTAGCCCTAAGCCATCCGTCACTTTCTCCATCTGATCAATAGTGGAACCTTGAGCAACCTGCCAGCCCTGGTTTCACCACTTTACCACCTATCTCCAAATCACATCCTGTGGCTCACATTCATCCTAATCCCTCTTGTGTGCTCTAGCCTCCATCCACACCATTCACTCCCAACTGCCTCCTACCCATTAACCTCAGTCACCTGAGCTCCTTATTGCCTATTTAAGGAGCTCTACACCTTCCTTAGGTCCTTTACCAGCTCCTTCCCCACTGAGCCTGGTCATCGTCTACCCCTCCAATCCTTGTTCCCCTTCCTCGGCTATTGGTGACAACATTAGCTTCTCCCTTCCCTTTCGTCGCCACAGCAACCTACTGTGGATCTAGGGATCCCACTCTTTCATTGGAGGTTTCCCCTATTTCATTGCTGTAGTGACTAGCTGCAACCTAGAGGTCCCCTTTCATCCAATTAGATTAGAATTTCAATTACTTTCCTAGATTAGTTTTTGTTGAATGTAAATTTTGTGCGCTAAGGGTTTGAATTTTGAAAACCCTATCATTGTACTCGTAAAAAAATCTATCAAACAGATAATTTAACTGAAACTTTGGTGATCAAACATGGGGAGGCAAATGTTTGATCAAAAATCGTGTTGGATTTATTGTCACGAAGCAGATTAACTGGTCGAATTAAATCTATGCTAACTATCTGCTTAAAGAATAATTAATAGAAGAGAGGAAAAGAATAATACAAATAAAGAGAAAATAGGGAGACAATAAACAAATATTTTATAACCATGAAATCATGCTCATTACATCTAATCGCTACACTAGAAAGCAGGAAATCTATACTAGAAAGAGATAAAAGAGAAGGGGAGGAGAAATTATCCTCCTCAACGGCTTCTTGGAGAATGAGCCATGTTGATGGGGCACCTAGATGAGGGTGGTGAGATGTTGGACGAGGGAGAATGAAGTTGGAGGAAGGAGGACAGAGTTGGGCAACATCGCAGTGGGATCCACTTCTTGAACAGCGGTAAGAGGACAACCATGGGCGCTCCACGATGGGGGTGAGAAGGTGGAAAAATTGTATTTAAGGCTGTAATGGAGCATCCCAGGTTTGGGACAAGCTCGTAGAGCTTTGGAGGGGGCGAGAGTAGAAAGAAGGGATGAAGAAAATGTGGAGGGCATAAGGGCTTTATATAGTCAAGGTACAAGGGCAAAAATGGCATTTTATCTTTGAAAAATTAACTCTTCTACCCTTAGTGATGCATGCGCACATCGTTGTAGATAAGCATTGGTGAAGACGCATGCCTCATCTCTGTCGTGGAGTGCTAATCGGATGCTCCACAATGCACCATGTTGCTTGTCTCTCCTCCTTCAGGCGTTTAGTGCACCCGTCATGTTCTCGAGATCTCAGCCGTTCGATCAAGAGATTGGATGGCCTAAAAGACACTCACACGCTTCGCCTCCTCAGCTGCAAAATGTTAGTGAGTACGATTGTCTGCATAGCTCAACGTCAAATCGCACGTGGGCGAATCACGCGCTCGGGTGGTGCCACGTAGCCACTTTCTTTACCACCCTATCTCCATCGGACGCTTCAATTTCATCCGCGCACTCCTTTGCTGAGAATTGAGTGCGTATCGAGTCTCAAACTCACAACTGCAACTTGGAAGTGCCTGTCTCCACCGTTGCGCCAAAGCCACAGTTTGTCGAGTAGACATCTTGATGGTTGTACCCCTATGGCTGTTCGATTAATATCCAATGGCCCAAATCTGATGGCTGGCTGGAGAAGAAGGGGCAGCAATGATCCTTGGGTAGTTTTGGGTGGTCCAAATGATGCCATGTGGCATCATCTAAGCCATCCCTTTCCTATGCATTGTAGATGATGCCACATATGTCAGATTGGGTCAATTTTGACACCATTGGGCTGCGATTGTTGATCCGAATTCATCCGTGTGGTTGAATTTGTTGTTTGAAGCTCCGAATTGTGTCACCTAACCCCTTGGCCATTGATCTTCCCTAAACTGCATAAGGTGCTATGAAACTTCGATCAAGATGATTTCGGAGGCATTGGACTCAAATCGTCATCCTGATCAGATCCGTATGGTTGGATCTTCAATCCAAGGTCCCAATAAATATTACCCTGTTCCCTGACCATAAAAAGAGAATTAACCTAAAATTTATACAATCTAACCAAAATGCATGATGATGCATGTTATGCAATATTTATAATGCATGATGCAATTATATGCCTAAGAACATGAATACATAGATAGTTTATGTGACATAGATGTGTCTACATCGGCTTTTATGTTTTCCCAATGTAGATTGGAGTAGATTAGATTGTTTAGAGTAGAATTTGATCAAAAATTATGTTAGATTAGGCATATATGAACTTTAGATATTAGTCTTCTTCGACTAGATCTCTTTGATCATTCCTGATCAGAGAGTTGAATTCACCCACTTACTTTGATCATAAGCCTTCCTCCTTACTCCACAATCGTGTTCTACTATTTTCCTCACATTTTTTATCACAATTCACCCATCCACATGAGCATCCATTAGATCTGAAGTTCAATAGCTCTCAGATCAAATGGAGTGCTAAATCCATTTGAGGGTCTCCTCATACATTTCATCTAACCACAAGGACCCTCTTATTAGTTTGAATTGAGCACAATTCACTTGATTCATTTGAGTTTGGTTTTTACGCTTAATCCAAGGATTAGAGATTAAATTTGGCTTTGATTGGTTTTAATCAAGTGAATTGAGTTTATAATTGTGTAATTGAGCTAATTGCGACAGGCATGTGCTATAATGATTGGATTTTGATTGATAGTTGTGCATATACCTAATTTCAAGCATTGATACTATTTTTCATGCTCAGATGGGTAGTGAAGCCTGTGAAAATCCGATGCACAGATTTGAGGCTTTCACAATGACCTAATCATTCCTAGAGGATCACTTAGGATCCCTGAACACTAATTAATAATGTGCATAGATCCATGATGATCAGATTATCATGGCGAACTCAAAACTAAACGCCTACATGGGCAGCAGTCTAAGTTGATCTTAATTTGTTTTATCCATGAGCTAAGGCTTTGAATGAGGTTTGAAATAATCAAACAAAGATCCAAGACTCAATTTTAGTTGATGTTAATGCCTAATTTGTATTCTCCAATCCACATTGTCTGCGGTGAAGAAAGGGGAATTAGATTAGGGCTTTATGGTTGATAAAGCTTCGATTGAAGTTTTGTTGAATTTCAAAGCACTTGATTAGTGTTTACAATGATTTAACATGGAGTTTTATTGGCTTGAATGAAATCTGGGATGAACACTTTTATTGCCTAGGTTCTAGGTTGATCTTAATACCTAGAGCTTTAACTTATATTCTAATGACCTAGGTAAATATGTGAGGAGGTTTTTGATGTTTATGAAATATGCTTGAGTGATTTTGTGGATATTTAGAGTTTTGAAGATGATCTGAGAAGTGTTAACAGTAGTAACTATTTTAACTGAAATGAATGTGTTTTGACCGAGGAATGAACATGGTGTTTAGATGATATCATGCTTGCAATGAATTCTTTAGCATAGATCTTACATAGATGTACATGTCAGATGCTTCCACAGGTGCTAGAATATATGGATCAGACCTTAGTTGGCCTGAATCAATGTTTGACAATAGCTAGTTGAAGATTGTCAAGTGTGGATGGAAATTTTAATCTAAGATTTTAATTGGTTCCTAATATGGTTTAAAGTTCAAATGAGTCTTGTAAAGAGAGTTTGATGTAGAAAAGGTTTTCATGTACCTGGGAAGATTTTATTTGGCTTGAACAAATTGTAATTTACGATTAAGCTGCTGGAAATCTTTTACCAGTAGATTAATGCCTCAAAATCGTCCAACAGTGTCCAATGTTGATTTTAATGCCTAATTTATGTTTCTATGCTTGATTTTGATGTCTAGAAGTTCAACATGATTAATTCTTCATTTCTAGCATTTTAGTGGAATTTTTAAGGCTTGCAATCATTTTATGATCTTTATTTGGCTAAATTTCTACTTTATTAGTATAAATATGGTGAAAAATACAAAATAGTGCAAATAAATAATTGACATGTGTCTTGAGTGAGTTTCTAGTGTTTAGAAAGTGTTTGTGTGTTTAGTTTTAGGTTTCGAGTCCTTTAGCTAGGAGAACATACCTGTAAAATTTCTAGACTTTTGTAGGTTTAGAAATAAAGAAATCCTATTAAAAATACCAAAAAGAGCCCTCCTCCCATCTTCTTTAGCTTTCTCTCCTCTTTCTCTCTTCTTATAAAACCTAAAACAAAATAAAAATAAGAAAAATTACAAAAATCCTAAAAATCTCCTATGTATATAGTGTATATATGTATATATGTAGTTAAGTTATATGTATATAAACAAAGTACATAGATCTATTAGTTATATGTAAGTAAGGTAAAATGTATATAAGTAATTTATCTTATTTATTAAATTATAATATCTAGTATTCTATATATATGTATTATAATATATATGGCATAAATAACTTTTATATATATATATATATTTTTATACGTAGTTATTAATGTATGTATGCATATAACTTAATATAATGATTACAATATTTATTATTTAAAATAACATATTTAAATTATATATATCTAATCATGTACTATTTATGTAAATTACTTCAAGTTAATGAAGTATATTATTAAATTAAGTTAACTTAAGTTATTAATTTAATTAATTAAATATACTAAATTATATTGTATTCTAATAATCTATATTTTAACTTATTTCTAATATATTTACTATAAGTATGTATATATATCGTATAATTAATTTATAAGTATATAGTGTGTATGTGTATATAAACATGTAAATACTAAATAAATATGATTAAATTATTTAAAAATCCAAATTAATCATGTAAATATGTAAATTAACTAAATTGATTCTCAATTGAGTAATTTATTCATTAATTTATAATGTATGTAAGTAATTATAGTTAATTATAATGTGCAATTATCCCTAAGTTTAGCTAATTTAAATAAGTAATTAATCACATAATTAACTTAATTTAATGACCATAATAGATAGCCCTATGTATTATCTATATGATTATGTAATTTAATTGTAAATTAAACCCCTAATTATTTACTAATTTAACGCCTAAACATGGTAATAAATCACAACATGCTTTAGTAGCAATGCACTATAATTGGAGCTGAATAGCTCCACATCATGCGCAACAGAACCACTTAAGTGGTATAAATTGTTTTGTCTCTGGTGGCTTATTGCCTGAGAATGGGCTAGGGTGGGCTCCTTAGCAGGTGCGTGTGTGACGTGCCAGTCCGTGCACTTGTGCGCTGCTCGCGTGTGTGCATGCATGTAGGTCCTAAAGACTAGAGCCAATAGGTTAAGTCCTATTAGGGTGGCCCACTAGGGCCATGGCCCTGTGGGGTGGCCTCCAGGTGCTAGGTGGTGATTTATTATGGCTCTATGCTCTCCCTCGTAGGGGCTGCCTTAGTAATGGTAATGATTCGGCCCTTGGACTGTTGATCTTGTGAAAGGGTAGCCTTAACCATCCCTTTTGGGCTAAGTGTTAGAAACAACTTAGGTTAATTTGACTAAGTGTTGGTGTGTTGTGCTATGTGTATGCGTGAGTCTAAGCTATATAATAACTTAAGTATTAATAACATATATATATATAATAAATATCTTTATAATGTTAAATAAAATTCTATTTTTTCCTTAATATGTATATACTTTTCCTAAGGCTCTTGTATACATATAATTATTCTTTGATTCTCCATGTTTAAATTTGCATATAATTAGTTTAAATAGTAATAATGTATTACATGTGTATATATATTTTTTTGCACCTTGATTGTACATAGTTTTAAGGCATTACATAATCTTGTATATAATTCATTTAGCTTTAAATGATTAGATATTTATATATCTCTTAGCTTGTATATAAAGATTTAGCATGTAAATTAGACTTTTACTTTTGCCATTCTTTTGAGCATATTGTTTGAGGCATTGTTTCACTTACTTCAATTAATATGTTGTAACTTGTAAATAACTAACATAGATTAGTTAATTCTTTGCTTGTATTATTTCTAATTCCTTCTTTTGTAAATAAAATTGACATTTTTTGAAATAAAAGATTGATTTTGGGCATTAGAGAGATGTATATTGTTGACGGGCTAAATCGGTGTTTTAAAATTGCTTCATTGTAATATAGCTGAAATAGTGTGAAAATAAATAAAATTTATTACTATAATGAAGTCCGAGGTCAAACACAAGGAATAAATATTGCAATTTAATCTCAAAGATCACAATTCTAGCATAAATTTGAGTAATTATAACAAAAATTCTATTAAAAAATGATATATATATATGAATGTCAACATCAGAGTGCAAAAAGAATGGGGGTAAAATGGTGATTTAAATCACCAATTACCCCTCTAATTATGCTCACAATAATTCTCAAGTAACTAAACAGTAATGATCAACCAATTATTCTACGTCAGTAAGCAACCAATATAGCCACAAGAACACAGAACCAGCGAAATCAGACAACAGATAAGGTGCTAAGATGCTTAATAGCAGAGGCTCAAAGTCCTCTCTTCTTCTCTTCAAGCCTCAAGGAGAGGCATAACACAGAGGAACGAAGGGCCTCCCAACGACTAAGTGTAGAGAGGGCACAACTGAGGGCAAACCCCCCCTCTCTCTCTTTCCTTCTCTTCTTTCTCTCACAGACCTGAGGTTAGCTGGGTTATCGGGTGGGTAACCGGATCTAGAACAGGGTGCAGGACTGTGGGCGTGATCGCAGGCGAGCGGTGAGTGCTCGAGTAAGCGGGTGAAGCAGGGACCCGACCCCCAGTGACTTGGGCGATAAGCCCACTTCACAAATCCAATTTATTCTCCTGCTGAAGCCCTCCCACTTCCGATGTGGGACTATCTAACCCCTTCTTCCTCGCACGAATAGCAATAGTAGCTCATGTTCAATTGATGATGAAGAGGAGGTAGACTCCTCCAATTAGAAGCCTGGACAAGCTCCTAAGTGTCTTCCGTGTCACCTGGAGGTGGTGCCTAGGGCCACTGGAGCAAGATCACCTGCTTTGAGCTCTTCAAAGGAGCTCTGTCAATGGTGATGGTGGCCGCAAACTTGAAACACAAAAATGACCTTAATGGCCAAGTCAGAATAGTAGGAGCAGGATGATGCAGCGAAGGCGATGGTGGTGATGGTGTTTCGTGAACGTGGCCGGAGGTGGCTGGAGGAGACGAAAATCGAAGGCGGAAGATGGGTTGTTCGGTGGAGCAACTGAGTGGCCAATCCCCTCAATTTCCTAAGGGGTTTTGGTCTCAAGGATGGGGTGATGGTGTAGGGACCGGTGGCGGCCGATTTGGTGGAGCGTAGCCATTGTGTCAGCTCGCCGGAGGTATGCTGGCATGGTGGAAGACGGAGGACATGTGGGTGAGTTGGTGATCGAAACAAAGATGTAGTGGCATGGAGATGATGAGTAGTTGGAGTAGAGTTGATGAGGCTAGCTAGTAGACAACGAGGGGCGGAGGAGGCACTGGGTTTGGTATGGCCGATGCTGGAGGAGATGAAAGCTCCAGTGAGGTAGAACGGCAACAATGGAGGGTTAGGAGGCACCTCGCTGGTATTGCGAGGTGCGGAAGAGAAAGGGGAATTGAAACTCGTTGCCTATGGTATGTGGCAGCTGGTGAAGAAGCTGGGGGAAGAAGGTCTCCGGAGACAACCTTGGAGCGAGTTGGAGGTAGGAAAAGAATAGGGATTTTGGCTCAAAAGTTTGCTAAGGAGGTGAGGAAGGACTTGTGTAGGTTTTATAGGCCATCAGGCAAGCCTTCAAGCTTGGAAAAAAGCTTGAAGAGCTTGAAATCATCGGGTTAGGTTTAGGAGTCTTCCAAGAGTTCGCATGAGCTTTTGGCTTGATTTGGAAGGCCATGAATGAGCTTAAATGGAAGAGGATCTCATCAGGAGACCTCTTTCCATTTTTGGGAGAGATCTGCCATAGATTCAGGGAGAAAGCCTTGATTGAAACCTTCCATGTATGGACGGAAGATTCCAATGGTGGCAGGGACCATTTTGTGAAGAAGATGAAGAAGTTGGGGGACTTTTTGTAAGATTTTCAAAAGTTGAGGGGCACTTTGTAAGAAAAAGAGTCAAAATAGGATTAAAATGCAAACTAGGTCAAGATGATCTCAGATTGGGCCCAAATTTTGGTAAAAAACTAATTTGGACCCAAGAAATCTAATGGTGAAGTCAGATTTTGGTTTTCATCAAGCTTGATTAGGTAATTTATGCTGAAATCCAAATTAAGGCAACTATCCGTCTAAGACTCTATTTTAGGTCAAAATGGGTTCCAATGGTCAATTCAAAGGTACCATACCTTATAGAATTTTTTTCTATGTTTTTTAGAAGGATTAGGTGAATTTTATCTTGACCAAAACTTTATTTAATAAGTAGGTATGAAATTAGGGTTTCAGATGTCCATTAATTCTTGAAATGCATGAAAACCCTTTTCTGTCTGCATGGACTCTCTTATTAGACATTAATGACCATTTGACCTTTAATAAACCCTTGAAATACCTCGTGATCATTCTGTATTTATGGAATGCTATTAATTTTGCAGAAATAACCTTATATTCTTCTCTTCTTTTCAAAACAGGATAATATGCCCTTAGGACCTTCTAATAGATATATAGGAGCTTTTAATAATCTAATTTGACCAAATTGAGCTAGTCAGGGCTCATGATGGTGTTCCCATCATATATCAATAATTGCCTCCCAGTGAATGACCTGGAATAAACTGGTAAAAATTATAATTAAATAAAATGGCATCCGTCTAGATTGTGGCACTATATTATTACAAGGATTAATAAACCCTAATTAACATGCAATCCACACAGTACATCAGTGGTGATTTGTGAAGGAGAGATGCTAGATGAATGAGGGTGGAGATAAAATTTTTGCACTAGTAGAGGGCCGAAGCATGCAGAGCATGCCTTGAAGCTGGGAAGAGCAGCTCTAGAATGCTCTTGGAGCTCCTTAGGAGGAAGAGAGAGTAGGCTTCGATCCCTTAAATGTGGTTGATTGCACATGTTTTGCGAGTTTGAAATCAGGGTTACAAGTAACCCGTCGTCGTAGTTGCAAAACTCATGGTCAAATAAAATTTATACCGAAACTCCAAGGGAGTCCCGGGTCGAACACAGGGAGGCGACATTTACTTTAATTGAAAATCATGGTTCGATTTGTTTCGTTTTGGTATTTTAGGGTTTTAATATTTTTTTTTGTATTTTTGAAAAGAGGACAAGCAGAATGAATCACAAGATAGAAATGGAACAAGTATGATATATATATCAATCCAATGTCGATTACAATAAACTATGAAAGCATAAAAAGAGATGGGGTGAGAGGAAATCTCCCGAATCGACTGTTTGGCGAGATGATGGCACCTGGCGGAAGCTTGGAGGAAGGAGGTGAGGTGCGAGACGACGGAGGTGGGATGTAGGAGGACATCGGGTAGAGGAAAGCTTCAGCATGGCTCTAGAATGGAGGTGAGAAGGCAGAGATGATCTGCTACTGGAATGGAGGTGGGAGGATGGCTCTAAGGCAACCTACGAATGGGGATGGGAAGAGGGATGAATATTTGGTGAGGCAGAGGTTCGCTACACTAATAAAAGCCTTGGGAGCTTGAGAGCAAGCTCTAACAAAGCACTGGTAGGCTTGCTAGAGCTTAGGAGTAGGTAGGAGTAGAGTAGGTAGAGATGAAGAGGAATAGGGGGTGTAGGGGTGCTTATATAGTGGAGGGAAGAAGAGAGTCTTGCGCATAGGCATTTAGTGACAGCTATAAGTGTCACTAAAGGCCGCTCAAGCTATCGTTGAAGATCCGTGCCTCTTCATTACTTGGGCTGGCACACGCACTGTGCATGCCATTTAGTGATAGCTGCAAGTGTCACTAAAGCCTACCCTTCTATCATTGTAAATCCCACGCCCACCACACACGCCCGCAATTGTCATCGGGCATGCAGGCGCGAATGTATCCTAACCATCACTTGAAGGATAGCACGGCTGAGAGAAGATCGCTCCCCTTTGCCAAATTTGAATCGCACACCTCGCCATCAGTTGTCGGATGCCACACGTGCCAGATGGTGCGTTCTTAATTTGCGTCGACGCCTGCGTGCAGCGTCCATGCTCAACTATGTGTCCATGTAGCTGCTTCCTTTGTTGTCTGATCTTCCATCGATGGCTCAATTTCCTCCCGCTTTTCGCTTCAACGGATAAAATCCGCGCGCGAGGCTTCGAACGCATGGCTGCACGTTGAGAGTTGAGGCCATACCACTGTGTTGAGGGTCGTTATGTGTTCAATTTTTGAATTGAGCTTCTGCACCCATGACTATTGGATGGAGATCCAATGGTCGTGGTTACTCCTCGCTTGATCTGCATGAGGCTGGCTAAGATGAGGTGCTTCTTCAGCCGTGGAGCGCACATCTCAGCCGTTGGATTGAGATCCAACAGTTGGGATCTGATCTTGCAGCGAGCTTGGGGGCGCCTTGGCTCAGGTGGGGCAGCCTGGATGGTGCCACATGGCACCATCTGGGTCATCCATCTTCTTCTTCTTGTGGAGGGTGCTATAGAGCATAGATCTGGGCAATTTTTGTGTTGACGGATTGCGATCGTTGCTCTGAATCCATCCGTATGGTTGGATTCTTCATCTGAAGCCCATAAAGATGTTGCACTGCCTCCTGGCCATGTAAAATGATGGAATTAATGTACATAATATACAACTATTCCAGATGCAATGCAATGGATGTTTGTGCAATATTTATATCATGATATGCAATGCTATGCCTAGAAACTATTATAAATAAGCATTTTATGATGAAGTCATATGTGCTTATCATACCCCCATGCTTACTTTTTGCTAGTCCCTAGCAAAATTAACCTAAATGCTATGTATAAAAGTAGAATCAGGATTCAAGTATTTATGCAAAATTCGTTGATTGCTTTAGAAAATCTCAACCCCAAGATCTAATTACAAAAACTCAATAATCCCTGAGTGCCTGCCAAAATGCAGACCGTCCAAGCCCTCACCATATTTGAGAAGAGAAGATAAATTTTTTTTTCTTATTTTTCTTCTTTTCTAATTTTTTTTGTACTTTTGGAGTTTGAGAGTTTCGGGGTAACTTTTTACGGCTACCTATTGAGGCTACAAGTTACTACGCTAACACACTTGGTTTTGAAAAACCTGTCGTCGTAGTTTGAAAGCGAAGAACTCGTGTTCAACAAATAAAATTTCTACCAGAATAGAAATCCCGGGTCGAACTCAGGAAGGCGGACGTTTGATTAAAAATACGCGTTTATTTTATTTGTCACGAAGCAGATTAATTGATTACAAACTATCTATCTATTTACAATAAATAGAAGAGAGAGAGAGAGAATATTACAAACAAAAACCAAAAAGAGATGTAGAATGAACATGGAATTCATTATCAAAGAGATTGTTCGTTACACTACTCATTACGACTAGAAAGCAGAAAACAATTACACTTGAAAGCGGTAAATCTACTCTAGAAAGCATTAAAAAGAATGGAGAGAGAATTATCCTCAACGGTTACTTGGAGGATGAGCCGACAGGACGACACCTGGAAGATGGGGAACGGAGTAGAATGAAAGAGGACGAAGCGGGAAGAACGAGAACGGGGCAGCACATTGTCGTCACGGGATCCACTTCCGAAAGGGGGACGAAAATTTAACTTTATCTCTTGAGAAGCATCCCAAGTGTTGGACAAGCTTCTCTTGAGCTTTAGAGAGGGAGAGAAGAGAAAGAAGGGATGAAAATTTCGTATGGAGGGGGTCCCCTTTTATAGTTGCAAGGAGTGATGGCAATTTGGTCTTTCTAATTTCAAAATATTAAATAAGGGGTCTTTAGTGATGAATAAAATTGTCGCTAAAGTCCCAGTTGTGGCCGACGTGTGCCGCCAGCTCACCTCCCGCGCACTCACGGTCATCAAGTCTCAGCCGTTCGATCGCGAGATCAAACGACTGAGATGCATCCTCACTGTGCCTCCTCATCGCGTGCTCGCCGCATGCGATGTCACGTTACACGTGAGCATGCAATAGCGCGTAGGCGCTATTGAGTGCCCATAGTTGCTCGATCGCAATCGAGCGATTGATACGCTAGCTCACCCGCTCCACAAGACTCGAATGCTCGTCTCTGCATTGCGTAAGCACGTTTGACCAACGTGCTATAAGCACGTTTGTGCCGTGCTTACGTTTCATACGCGTGCATCCACAGCCGTTGGATGGGCATCAACGGCGGAGAAATGACGAAGAAGAGGGTACAGCAGATGTAGTGGCCGTTTGGGCAGCTGAGATGGTACCACATGGCGCCATCTTGGCTGTCCATCTTCTGGATGATGTAGATGGTGCCACGGTTGTCAGATTGAGTCGATTTTCTCGCCATTAGGGTGCGATCGTTGATCCAAATCCATCCGTACGGTCGGATTTGTCATTTGAAGTGCAGATTCACACCATCTTGGCCCTTGATCTTCTAAGGTTCCCTGGTTTCTATCTGATGCTACAGATGTCTCATTAAGGCGATCTTGGAGTCGTTGAACTCCAATCGTCTCCCTGATCACATCTGTATGGTTGGATCTTCGATCCGAGGCCCCGATAAAAACTTGACTTGTTCCTGAATATAAAAGGAGACAATTAACCTCTCTTTTATTCAAACTAATCTAAATGCAAGATGATGCATGCTATGCAATATTTATAGTATGCAATGCAATTCTATGCTTAAGAATATACATAAATAGACATCTTATGTAGTGTAAACATGTTTAAATCACTACCCGACCTGCCCAAGACTCAAAAAAGACTCTAAGTGCTAAGCATCTTGTGAAAATATTGAAAGACTCACTAGACGGCCATTAAAATAGACTTCAGGTTTCTACAACCCTAGGTGACCTTGCCTAGAGGTTTATCTTTTCGAACGGTAGCTTTCTCCCTACTTCTTTTACTTATGGGGTCAACAAAGGGCAAATCCAGTGTATATCTCCCCAGTTTATTCTACTTCCTCGTTTCTTCCCTAAGTGTTTTGGGAATTATTGTGCATTTCTTTTTGTGATCTGGGTTCTAGACAACTGGCTGATGAGCTGTTACCACCAACAACTTGCCAGCCATACTCGTGCAGTGAAGTGTGATTTTATTTATTTTTTTTATTTTCTCCTTTTTCTTTCTTTTTCTTTTTTTTTTAAGTAGGTGACTTTCCTGATCTAAGATTTACCTAAAGGCAGTACAATGAAAATGGTCTTGTGACTAGGCTCTGGACAACTAGCCGATGAGCTGTTACCACTGACAACTTGCCAAGCATACCACACTAGATAGTTCACTAGTTACCCAATTTCCGAAGAAACCATCGAAAAGCGAGTCAGTGCAAAATAATGTGTGTAGATGCTTAGGCTTAAAGTCCCCCCAAATCAGATGGTGGGTTGACAAGTCGCATACTTATCATCCCAATTTATTAGCCAAATTAAAAATGAATTTGAATTTGCGAGGACTCGAGACAAAGTCCACATTCGAGTGGACACCTGGGCTAATTAAGCCTGAAGATCTAAAGAGTTTAAGTGTTCAGGTCTCAAAGTATCAATTCCTAAAGTTTGCAACTCCTAATGCCTAAGTTCTCGTCTCCTAATTCTAAATTTTTTTTCTCTTTTTTTCAGTAGAATAAAAGAAAGCAAGAAATTACTATTACAACTGACAAAACAATTATAAGATATTTCCACCCCCCATGCTTATCTATTTCAATGTCCTCATTATTCAAAATGAAAGCATTCAAGAGAGTAGAAGTGGAAGAATAGCACCTGGTTTCCATGAGACTCTGGTCAGCTTAGAACAGTCTTTACATGTGCTGAGTTTAGTGCCTTCAGTTGGACAATGATTGGTCTGCGGTAGTTAAGGGAAGGAAAGAGAAACCTTGTCTGAGACGGGTTCAGGGAAAACATGGTCAACAAACGGTTTGAGACGCTGTCCATTAACCTTGAAAATATTACCCGTCTTTGGGTCAAAGATTTCGACGGCCCCATTAGAGAAATTTCGCTCAATAACGAACAGGCCATCCCACTTAGACTTGAGTTTTCTGGGGAAAAACTTCAATCGAAAAGCCAGACCTTCTAGTTCAACTCAAAGCTCTTATGTGAAATAATCTGGTTATGGAGAGCTTTGGTCCATGCCTTATAGATTCTGGCATTTTCATAAGCATCATTTCGAAGCTCCTCCAACTCAGATAGTTGGAGTTTCCTGGTTTTCCTGACCAACTCAAGGTCCGCATTAAATTTCTTGATGGCCCAAAATGCCCGGTGTTCAAGTTCTATAGGTAAGTGACACGCCTTACCAAACACCAGACGGAATGGAGACATACCGATAGGCATGTTGTATGCTGTTTGGTAGGCCCAAAGAGCATCATCTAGCTTTTAGGTTCAATCCTTCCTATCAGACCTAACGATTTTTTACAAAATGTTCTTGATCTCCCGATTGGAGACCTCAGCCTGTCCATTCATCTGAGGGTGGTAAGGTGTGGAAATCCAATGATTCACCCCGTATGTCCCCAGTAAATTCCGAAATTGGGAATGAGTGAAATGTGTGCCACTATCACTGATAATTGCCCTAGGAACCCCGAACTGACTGAATATATTTTTCTTCACAAAATCAATGGCCACCTTGTGGTCATTGGTTCATATGGGAATTGCCTCAATCCACTTGGATACGTAATCAACATCAACCAGAATATACTGGTGTCCAAATGCAGGAAGGAAGGGTCCCATAAAGTCGATGCCCCAAATGTCAAAAATTTCAACGGAAAGAATTGGATTCAGGGGCATCATATCTCTCTTAGCCATGTTCCTGAGTGTCTGGCATCGAGTGCATGACTTTGAGAATTCCTGGGCATCCTTAAATAATGACGGCCAATAGAATCCGGATTGCAAGATTTTTGCAGCCGTCTTTTACCTGGAAAAGTGTGCACCACACGCAGATGTGTGGCAGAACTCAAGTATGCTATGGAACTCATTTTCCGAGACACATCAATGAAGAATCTGGTCTATGCCTATGTAGTACAGCTAGGGATCATCCCAAAAATAATATTTGGACTCAGACACAAGTCTGTCCCGCTGTTGTTTGGTCCAATCCTATAGGTTTTGACCAACGGCCAAATAATTGACAATATCCGCAAACCAGGGGGTTCAGATACCCGAGACTGTGAGGATAGTCTCATTCAAAAAAGTATTAGAGATCAGGACATCTGGATGAGGAGAATCAATTAGGATTCTCGAGAGGTGATCTGCCATTACATTTTGTGCCCCGACTTTATCCTTGATTTAAAGATCGAATTCTTGAAGCAGTAGAATCTAGCGAATAAGTTGGGGTTTGGCATCCTTTTTGGCCAAGAGATGTTTCAAGGCCGAGTGGTCGATATAGATGATGACACGAGAACCTAACAGATAAGCCCTGAATTTTTCTAAAGTGAAAACTACGGCTAGCAATTCTTTTTCAGTAACGGTGTAGTTCCTCTAGGCCTCGTCCAGAGTCTTGCTAGCGTAGTAAATCACAGAGGGCTTTTTCTCAATCTTTTGACCCAAGACAGCCCTGATGGCATAATCAAATGCATCAGCCATAATCTCAAATGGGGCTATCTAGACCGGTGGTTGCAACACCGGGGCATAGGTGACTGCCGTTTTCAATAAATCAAATGCCTTATGGCATGATTCATCAAACTTGAATGGCGTGTCTTTGGCTAGAAGGTTACTCAAGGGCCAAGCAACCTTCGAGAAATCCTTAATGAATCTTCTATAAAAACCCACATGCCGAAGGAAAGAGCAGATCTGTTTTACGGATGTGGGTGGAGGAAGTCTAGAGATAGCATCTACCTTAGCTTTATCAACTTCAATACCTTGACTAGAAACCACATGACCTAGGACAATGCCTTCCTGAGTCATAAAGTGGCTCTTTTCCCAGCTAAAGACCAGCCATATTTTGATGCATCTCTGGAGGATCAATTCCAAGTTAGCCAGGCAGGACTCAAAAGAATCTCCAAAAATGGAGAAATCATCCATGAACACCTCAAGACAATCTCCCACCATGTCAAAAGATGGCCAGCATGCACCTTTGAAAAGTCGCAGGCGCATTGCAAAGCCCGAACGACATTCTACGGAATGCAAAGGTTCCATAGGGACATGTGAAAGTTGTCTTTTCCTGGTCTTCAGGATGGATAGGGACTTGGTTATTTCCTGAATAACCATCCAGGAAGCAAAAATATTTTTGCCCAGCTAACCTTTCAAGGATTTGATCGATGAATGGAAAGGGAAAGTGATCCTTTTTAGTGGCTGTGTTCAGCTTCCTATAGTCAATATAGACTCTCCAAGTAGAAGCTGAATGAGTGGTGAAGGTTTCCCCCTTCTCATTAGTCGTAACAGTTATTCTCGCCTTCTTGGGTATAATCTGGATAGGGCTAACCCACAGACTATCCAAGATTGGGTAAATAATCCTAGCATCGAGCCACTTGATTATCTCCTTCTTGACCACTTCTCGCATATTTGGGTTTAGTCTCCTTTGCATGTCGCGAGAAGGGCAAGATCCATCTTCCATGAAAATACAATGATTACAATAAGATGGCTCGATCCCCTTAAGGTCATGGATGGTCCAACCATTTTCTTCCTTGTTGTTCTTAAGGACCTTAATTAACCTCGATCCTTGCCCCTTAGTCAAATCAGCACTAATAATCACAGAGAGCATGTTTTCAGGTCCTAAGAACTCATATTTCAAATTTTTGGGCCATGGTTTTTTATGAGAACCTCATCATGAACCCTAATTAGCACATTTTAACCTAATAAGGTAAATAAAAACTCCTACATAACCTAAGCGAAGGCCTAATTCAAGGAAATGCTAATCTAAGAATAAAACATGACACAAGGGGTAAAACTACAATTTTACCATTGCAGTACATGAACGGGATTTCTAAGGGTCTAGGCATAGGTCAGGTGAACCTAATAAGAGAAAAAGTGGGATGATTTGGTCTGAAAAAGGTTACGACAAAATCTAGAAATGAAATGGCATTCTGTAACCCTAAAACAAATCTACTTTAATTCATGAGGTTCCAAGCAAGATAAAAATCAACTAAACCCTCTCCAATTCATGAAAAAATTTCCTCTAGGGTTTAGAACCTTCAATTTAGCCTTTGGAACCTGTTTTGACCTAGATTGAGGTCCATGCCCAATTTTCGACCTAATTTAGGTTTTTACACAAAATGTCCAGTCAAACGTGGTCAAACATAAAATCCAACTTCACCATTGGATTCCTTATGTCCAAATTAGGTTTATAACAAAATTTGGACCTAAGGGAAGGTTGTCTTGACCCACTTTGCAATTTGGTCCTCAAAATTACCTTCTGACCCTTTACTTTTTGAATCCCTTACATTTACCCCGTCATCTTTCTTGTCTATTTCTTCAATCCGGTCCTTCTGCCACCCACAGCGCAGGCCATACTTCCGGTGACTTTGCGCGGAGGATGGCACCGCGCATGCATGGGGAGCCAACCCCAGATTTGAAAGGGGAGCTCCCTGCTGAGCCCCCTACCGCATGAGTCAACTCCCATGCACTATCGACCGCCATACCACTCGTACGAACGTGCGAGAGGTATGGGTTTCCGTCTGCCACAACTCCGGCAAGGTTTTTCTCGCCACCTTCGCGTACCTCCTAGCCAGCCCTTGCCTATTTAAGGAGCGGCACTCCTTGCCGCATCCTTCAAGCTCCATTTGGCCTGAGAATCCCCTCCAATTCCTCTCCTCCCAACTCCGGCCATTCGCCCAGAGCTTCCGATGACTCTCCCCCTCCTCTCTTTACGCTCTGCCACAGTACTAGTGCCAGAGCTCCCTCTGCCATCTTCCACCACGTCACGCCGTACCAGTGGGCACTCTCCAACCCCTCTTCCTCGTCGTCGTCTCTCCCCCCTGGGCACCTTCATCTCCGGCGACGGCAGTACCAGCCGCTCGCCACCTCCGCCTCCTCCGTTCACTCCTGGCTCGCCAGCTAAGTTCCTCTCACCCTCCTCTTTATTGTCCCTCTGCCAATTTGTTATTTTGACCCCTTGACAACCATAGACCACCACCACCTTCTCCACCTCTGGCAGACCACCAGCGAGGTGTCACTGTCACCTCCCCACACCCATCCACCTCTGATCATCTTGCAATCCTCCACTGACCACGCCACCCACTAAAACCCTTCCCTGAACACACCCACTTGCACGCACACAGTGTGCCCTAGGCACACACGCACAGGCATCTTCAGGCCACGCTGACCCCTGAGTCATCTTCGCCATGCTCTGGTGAAGCTCTCTGAGCATTCTGACAAGGCCGCAAGGTTGTATTCTTGATTTTAGGTCCCAAGCTTCTGTCGCCATTGACGCCGAGCTTGGAGCAAGCTCGCAAGTAGCTTCAGGCCCTTCCAGCTCTAGGATACGAGCCTAGGTTGCGCAGAAGACTTCCGCGCACAGCTCCAGGTCTTCAATTGCCGTTAGAAGCCTTTGCTGAAGTGACGATTGCTCACGCTTGCTGTTGTCAGGCGTGCAACAAGGAGGTGGGAACTTTAGTCCCACCTCGAGCATTTTCGAGAGCCCCACAGGGCATAAATTGTAAAAGTGACTAAGGCTTATCGCCTCAGTCACACAGGGTAAGGTCCCTCTCACCCACTCACCCGGCCTCGTCTGCGACCACCCCCTGCGGATCTGGCCCAACCCGTTGGCCTAAGCTTAGCACACCTCACCCACCACTGCACGCCGGTGGGCCTAGTCACAGGTGCGTATACCTGACCTGAATACCCGAGCAGGCTTTGGGATAGCAAACCAAAGAGAGAAATGGAGAGAGAGAGAAACGCATGAAGGGTAGGGCTAGGTTTTGTTTAACCGGGTACCTATGTAGAGAAGAGGAAGAAGTGGTCGAGGACTTAGCCGCACCAAGGAGCTGAAGCAGAAGAAGAGGAAGAGAAGCAAACTGAAGAAGAAGGTGATGCAGCTAAAAAGAGAAGAAGAAGCATAGTGCAGAAGGAGCTGAAGAAGGAGACAGAGCCAGTGAAGAAAAGAAGGGAGTTGCAGCCGAAGAAAAGAGAAGAAAAAGCCAAGGAGAAGAGGAAAGAGCAGCAGCAGATAAAGAAAGGAAGAAGGCGTGCACTGTAGCAACACCATTTAAGGCGTCTGATCCATGGAATCAGACGTCTGTAGACAGAGAGAAGAAGAGAAAGAAGAACAAAGAAAAAAGAGAGAAGAAAAGAAAAGAGAAGACAAATTTTATTTCCTCTCTCTAGTTTTTTTTTTGTAAAATAGTACATTATTGTAAATTGTGATTTTCTATCCTTCTAAAATCAAGCTTGCCCCTGAGTTCAACCTCGGAGAATTTTTGAAATATTCGAGTAATAAAATCTAAATCAAACTCGATGATGATCCTAAAATGATCCACCACCAGTTTTTGGCACCGTTGCCGGGGGGCAACAGGCATTTTAGAAGCATCAAAATCACTATTTCTGATTTTATACTGATTTAACCTCTCTTCTGTTGTGTAGGAAAGAAAGGCAAGAAAGAACAAGCAGACGCATAATAACTACACCAGGGGACAGGTAACCTTTAACCCTCTCTCTTAAGCCCCTTACATTCTAAAGAGGAAAAAGAAAAGAAAAATCAATCTAGGGCTACCTGTCTTCCGTACTTAGTAATTCACAAAGTTGCCTGATTTTGAGTTTCAACACACTTTAACTGCATATCCACTTAAGGTAACTAGGGCTAAAACCTTCTTGCTTGAGCCCTAGTTACCCTTTTCTCAGGCAACTAATTGGACCAACTAGAGCCAACCTAGGATTCCAAGTAGGGTTTTAGAGACACATCTTCTAAACAAAGAACTAAAAATTCCAAAAAGAGGTGTGCCTAAACCATTGTTTGAAAAGACCTATTTAAGAGTAACCTTAAGCAATCTGGCTCTTAATTTACTTGAACACTAAAAGAAAGGACCTAAGAAGCTCTCATAGGAACAAAGAGGTGAATTTGATCCCTTGGAGATATCAACCTTTAAATTAGGTCACTTTTTGCACACAAAAGGTTTAAAGTTCAAGTGAAACCCTAGGCACCTTGATCTTAATTAAAAGTGGTAGACTTAAGAGGTTAAGGTCCCCATTCTGGTCTACCTGGAATCTCAGTGACAAGAGAGGTCAGGTGGGGGAAACCCTGTAACCCATGGGGGCACTCTATCATGTAGGGGTCTTCGCGAGACTCACCCTCTCTGCTGCCCAGGTAATTCTCAGGTGGATGACCTTTTGATCAAGGGGTATCATCCGCCCCGAACTTCTATAGTCACCCAACATATTTTGGGTATCTCGATTGGGTCCAGTGCGTTCTAATCTCATCCAGTCCTTCAGTGTATGTTTGGTAGGAGGCCCTTGAAACCTCCTCTAGAAATCCACTCTCCCCGAGGCCAAACCTCGACACCCTTGTTTGTGCAACAACCCCTCCACATAGACCTTTCTTACGATTCTAAACCTAGTTCCCCTTCTTCTTCCATCATGGCTCAGC
Organism: Thalassia testudinum; assembly: GCA_037157565.1. Classification (NCBI taxonomy): domain Eukaryota; kingdom Viridiplantae; phylum Streptophyta; class Magnoliopsida; order Alismatales; family Hydrocharitaceae; genus Thalassia; species Thalassia testudinum. Next base: position 25,045,695 of record JAZHRO010000014.1, read on the forward strand.
CTGTTGAAGAAGAGAATAATCTTGAGCACCAACTCTAGTGTCTTAATGACCTCTTCCAGAATTTCATGAACCCACCGCAGCACCCCATGATGAGAGATCACTATAATCCTGCTGCAGTGGCAATTAAGCCTCGAGTCAGAATCCTGATTGGAGGACCTGATTTTGAACTGAAGCCTAATATGATTCATGCCATACCTAAATTCTATGGGCTTAACTCTGAAGATCCCTTCTAGCATATCAAACAGCTTAAGCATTTGGCCTAGACCTTCGGGTCAGATGTGCAAAATTGGGATATCTTACTCATGAAGATGTTCTCTTTCTCCCTTATGGACAAGGCAGCTCATTGGTATCAGACACAGACTCCCCCGATCAACACCTAGATGAACTTCAATTTGAGTTTTTGAAGAAGTTCTTTCCCGTTGGTGGGATAAATGCCTTGCGCCATCAGATTACTCACTTCACCCAGCAGACGGGAGAACCTCTTCATGAGGCATGGGATCGATTTTTGGATCTCATGAGAAAGTGCCCCCATCACCGAGTTCCTAAATGGGAACAAGTCCAGTCATTTTACCAGGGACTCCATGAAGATATTAGATTATTCGTCAATGCAACTTGCGGAGGGAATATCATGGGTCAACATGAGGACACCGTATGGGAGATTCTCGAGAATATGTGCAATAGCTCCATCAACAATGACTCCATGGGATTATTTGACCGGACGAATGCCCACTCATCGACGAATCTTAGGGGAACACATGAGACGTAGGGCCTGTCCGCATCCGTCGACTTGGAACTAATGGCCAGTCGGTTGGACAAGTTCTCTATTATCAAGAAGAAGGTGGACGAGCTGACTCAGCACTTGCAGTGAGCCACCTCTGTGCAGAACTCCTTCTCATAGCTACCTCTCGCAAGGGAAGCTGTGCAGAACATCTTCCACCGATCTTCTCCTTGGATGGATCTGTATCGACCCCCATCTGACTCCAGGACCAGAGGGACCTCCGATCCTTTCTATTCTTGCTGGGGGAACTCTACTTCCCCATACTCCGATTTTCCTGAGGCTCCTTAGACCTATGAGGACCTCAACGCCATCCAGAATGACCCATTTTCCAACACCTACAACCCTGGATGGAGAAACCATCCCAATTTCAAGTGGACGGGAAACTCTCAGACCCAAAGACCAACCTATCATCTCCGTCCGCAAGCCCCTCGTCCTTATCAGCTGCCTCAACCTCGGCCCAACCCCACTTATCCATCTGGGCCAAACCAAGACCAAATGTCCCTCATCCTCTAAACTCTGGCTGACATTCAAAGAATGAATGCGGCTATTCAAAAACAGCACAAGGACGAAATCACAGAGGTTCACAACCAACTTGCCCAGATGGCGAATGCTCGCCAACTGGCCACACTTCCTTCACAACCACTGCTTAACCCTAACAACGTGCCGACCCAGCAGCGTGTTATGAACCCGAACCCAGGCCAAGCACACTTGATCTATCTGGCCCCTTCTGTTCCATCATTTGATGGGATGGAAGCATCAACCTCCTATGCGGGTTATCAACAGCAGCAACCCATCTTACCAACCCCCAACTAGAAATAGTAGGACTAAATTCTATGACAACCCATAGTGGTAAAGCAACCCAAGACCCACCTTACCCAGACCACTCCAAGCCTGGTAGTGACCCAAACCCTAGGATAGTTATCCAAGATGTCCCTATCCCTATCCCAGATCAAAAACCTGGACCTATTCTAGAGGAATCAACCAAGGTTCCATTTCCCGAGGCCTTGACCAAGGGAAAGAGGACAGCTAAACCCGTGGCTCCTAAGGAGGACCTGATCAAGCTCTTTGAGCAAGTCTAAATAAACATCCCCTTGATAGATGCAATCCACCACATACCAGCTTACACACGATTCTTGAAAAACGTGTGTACACCCCAGCGTAAGCCGTGAACCAAGAGTGGGAGTTCGATTGTACTATTAAAGCAAGCCAGCTCTGTGATCCTGAGTAAACTCCCACCCAAGGCAAAAGACCCAGGCACTCCCCTGATTTCTTGTAAAATTGGTGAAACCCAATTTGATAGAGCATTATTAGACCTAGGTGCCTCCATAAACCTGATACCCACATCCCTGCTTAACCACTTAGAAGAATCTGAGCTGAAATCGACTGAGGTGACATAGCAATTAGCTGATCGATCCATTAAGTCACCTAAAGGAGTTCTTGAGGATGTTATTGTTAGGGTGCGGGATTTCTACTTTCCTGTAGATTTTATAGTTCTAGACATGGACACACTTGAGAATCCAAGGGATACACCAATTATACTAGGGAGACCTTTTTTGGCCACTGCAAGGGCCAACATAAGTTGTGAGGAGGGCCAAATAAAGCTGAAATTTGGGAATTAAACCCTCAAGATTGATATCTTTAAGGCCTAACAAGGGATTAATTGCGGTGTGGTAGAGAAAATTTGTGACATTAGAGCCGTGGTTGATGAACCGCAAATTGAGGACAACATGATTATCCCTAGTCAACCACAAGAAGATCTAAAATCGCAATTAGGGGAATCTGAACCCAATCTAGACACACCCTTAACTCCTACCCTTGTTCCCTACACCCACTCCGACCCACCTGTTGCTGCTGATAACCCCGTTTTGGAACTCAAACCCCTTCCCGATCATTTAAAATATGTCTTTTTGGGTTCCAATCAGACACTTCCTGTGATTATAAACTCCAAACTCACCCCTGACCAGGAATCCCGTCTGATTGCTGTTCTCTAGCAACATCGTAGAGCCATTGGTTGGACTCTCGATGATTTGACTGGAATAAGCCCCTCTTATTGCACACATCGCATCTATTCTGAAGAGGGCGCACGACCTTCGCGTGAAATGCAGAGACATCTGAACGCTAATCTGCAAGGGGTCATCTGGTTAGATGTAGGGATCATCTACCTGATCTCCGACAGTCGCTAGGTGAGCCCAATCCAGGTTGTGCCTAAAAATGCAGAGCTCACCATCATCAAGACTGAAATCGGAGAGGTCATACCTACCCGTATAGCCAACTCCTGGAGAGTCTGCATAGATTACCGAAGACTCAATGCCTCCACGAAGAAGGATCATTTCCCACTACCGTTTATTGATCAAATTCTCGCAAACTAGCGAGAAATAGATTCTTCTGCTTTCTTGACGGGTACTCCAGTAACAACCAAGTGGTGATTCATCCAGAAGACCAAGAGAAAACCACGTTCACCTGCCCCTTTGAGACATACACATTTCGAAGGATGCCTTTCGATCTCTGCAATGCACCCGCGACTTTTCAGCGGTGCATGCTTGCCATATTCTCTGATATGGTAGGTGATTATCTGGAAGTCTTCATGGATGACTTCTCAGTTTTTGGGGCATCATTTGATGATTGCCTCTAGCACTTCTTTCATATACTCAGGCATTGCATTGACGTAAATCTGGTTCTTTCCTAGGAAAAGAGCCACTTTATGGTGCCTGAGGGGATCATCCTGGGACATTTGATTTCTGAGAGAGGCATCCAAGTGGATCGAGCCAAGGTTAACCTGATTTCCAAACTCCCTATGCTTAGGTCGATCAGGGACATCCGATCTTTTCTGGGGCACGTCGATTTTTACCGTTGATTCATTCCTGATTTCTCGAAAATCGCATGCCCCCTGACCACTCTTCTCTCCAAGGATGTACCCTTTGAGATTTCCAAGGAATGCACTCAAGCTTTTGAGATCCTTCGTGACTGAGTTACCCAAGCCCCGATCCTACAGTCCCTTGATTGATCTTAACCCTTTGAGATCATGTGCGATGCATCTGACTTTGCTGTAGGAGCGGTTTTCGGGCAAAAGATTGACAGGAAACCCGTGGTCATCTACTACGCTAGCAAGACACTTGACGAGGCTCAGCGTAACTACACGGTTACGGAGAAAGAGCTGCTAGCTGTAGTATTTTCCCTAGAAAAGTTCAGGTCTTATCTCCTGGGTTCCCACGTTATTATCTACTCAGATCACACAGCTGTGAGGCATCTCCTTGCAAAGAAGGATGCGAAACCTCGATTAATCCAATGGATCTTGCTATTGCAAGAATTTGACCTCGAGATTCATGACAAAGCGGGAAGACAGAACGTGGTAGCTGACCACTTGTCCCGCCTTCCTTCTGAGATCATCGACCCTTCTGGACCCATCACGGAGCATTTTCTTGATGAGCACCTCTTGACTATTGGTACAGGGATTCCATGGTTTGCTGACATAGTAAACTACTTGGCATCACACCAGATCCCGTCTGATTGGCCGAAGGCCAAGAAAGACAAATTGCGCTCCGATGCCAAGTATTACATTTGGGAAGACCCGTACTTATTCCGCATAGGTGCTGACCAAATTATCCGACGATGTGTCCCAGAGGTCGAAATCAATGACATACTCTCTTTCTGCCATGACCAGGCATGCGGTGGCCATTTTTCTGGGCATAAAACTGCATCGAAAATCCTCCAGTGTGGCTTTTACTGGCCCACTATCTTCAAGGACGCATACAATCACTATAAGGAATGCAGCCGTTGCCAAACTTTGGGCAACATAAGCCATCGTGGCATGATGCCTTTACAGCCGATTCTCGTATGCGAGATTTTTGATATTTGGGAGATTGATTTTATGGGCCCCTTCCCTATCTCGGACGTCTTCGAGTACATTTTACTCGTTGTTGACTACGTGTCCAAATGGATCGAAGCCATTCCAACCCGAACTAGTGATCACAAGATCGTTATTAAATTCATTCATCAGAATATCTTCTCACGGTTCGGGATTCCTCGAGCTATTATCTCTGATGGAGGGACCCATTTCACCAACGCTCAGTTCAAGTCATGGATGACCAAATACGGGGTGTCACACCGAATCTCTACTCCTTATCACCCCCAGACTAGTGGTCTAGCTGAGCTATCAAACCGGGAGATCAAGAAAATCCTTCAGGTTACTGTTCGACCTGACAGGAAGGACTGATCATCCTGACTTTTGGAAACTTTGTGGGCTTATAGGACCTCCCACAAGACCCAATTAGGCATGTCTCCTTTTAGACTGGTGTACGGGAAGACGTGTCACCTCCCCGTTGAACTGGAGCATAAAGCCTATTGGGTAGTACGGAACTACAACCTAGATCTTTCTAAGGCTGGAACCCACAAAAAGCTTCAGATAAGCGAGATTGATGAATTACGCCTTGATGAGTATGAAAACTCGCGAATCTACAAAGAGAGGGTTAAAGCCTTTCATGACAAGCACATATCTAGAAAGATCTTTCACCCTGGTCAGAAGGTCCTACTCTTCGATGCCCGACTTAAATTGTTCCCTGGGAAACTACGATCCAAGTGGATCGGACCATATCTTGTCCGACAGATCTTTAGAAATGGAGCTGTCGAGATCAGTCCGCTCAGCCACGATTCCGAACCCTTCGTCATGAACAGTCAGAGACTCAAATAGTTCATTGACATAACCAATACAGATTTGGCTGAGTCATCATTTATCCTCCATTCTCCCTGAGCTCATTACACCCAGCCGATGGTGTAAAACTCAACGCTTAACGGGAGGCAGCCCATCATTCTTTTGAAAACCTGAAACCTCTTTTGACATTTCTTTGCACTTTAGGTTCATTCCTCAAGACAGCCAACTTCACCTTAGGTACTCGTACCTGAGATTAGAAATCGTCCGCAACAGTCACCTCAACCCATCACTCACCCAATACCTGTCCTAATGCATGAACCAAGATGAATAAAGACCCACCTAATGTACAATGAGGGCATTGCAAATCTTAGGCATGGGGGGGTATGAAAGTGCAATAAAAATTCATAACAAGAAAAGGTTTCAACAAAAAAATATTCACATATGTCAAAAACACCAAAAAATTTAAAAAAAAATTGAAAAAGAACAAAAAAATGGGAGGGAAGCACTTTTTGGTGAACTTTACAAAAGGAGGAGGAAAAGAGCAAAATGATAAAAAGGAGCACAAAATGAAAAAGAAAGAGATAGTCAATAGTAAGAAATTAAGGAATTAACCAAAGTTCTAGACCACATTAAAGAAAAGTAAAGTGAAAGTGCTAAAAAAAGACAAAAAGATTAGTAAGAATGCTAACCTTAGGCCTTCTTGGCTAGACTCTTAGTACCTGTTAAGATCTGGATATTACTCAAGAGGTTAAGGAGAATGAAAAGCTTAAGTATTAGGTATAAGGCTTAGGGAGTATTCGGTCACGTTAACTGACCTTCGGGGTACGGGACTCGGTAACCTAAGCACCCCAATTCACACATAGTCTGGTTTAGTGAGCATAATTATCAAAATCACATAGAAGCATTTCTGATGTTCTAAAAATGACACCTAGATTAGGAGCAACTGATCAACACAAGTTGATTTGGATGAGTTCCCAGTATGGAGAGGTGGGAAATTTCCCTCGAAGATGCGTAACAACATATCGTCTCCTCGGTGCTTGTCTCCTAGGATATTTACATATCCTTCTGGGGGCATGTAAGCACTCTACTGGTTCAGATTCCATGGATGGCATTATCACGAAATGTCAATTGCCAGGGTCTGAATTCGTCCACGGAATGCCATGGGAGGGATTATCTTGAAAACCAGGGTTTTGGGGGTTACCATGGGCAGTGTTATCTCGAAGCATCAATTGCCAAGAACCTTTAAGGATTGATGATGGGAAAGAGGAATCCGATACAGACCGTGTGAGAAGCCAATCCTAAGCTAGAATTAAAAAGAAAAGAGAGAGAAAACTCTCCAAACAAATAAACCCTCTGTCTCTCACTTACAAAATGCACTGCAAACTGAACCAAGGCTAAAAATGCCTCAAGCATGGGTGCTTTAATTGTGGAGTCTAATAAACCTTAAGGTAGTTCCTGCAGACCTTAAAAACCTTTGCTAAGGACTGAAGCTAAAGCTAGACAGATCTGGATCTTGGTTGGTACTAGAGTACCTTTAGGCCCATGGTTGGCATTCTGACCTAATCAAAGAGACAAGAAAAAGCACTTATCAAAATCAGTGAATGGAATTCATGGTCTAGAACAAAGGTTAAAACCTTAATATTTTGCTAAGGGACTAGCAAAAGCTAGGCATGGGGGTATGATGAGAACCTCATCATGAACCCTAACTGGCACATTTTAACCTAATAAGGTAAATAAAAGCTCCAACAAAACCTAAGCGAAGGCCTAATTGAAGGAAATGCTAATCTAAGAATAAAACATGACACAAGGGGTAAAACTACAATTTTACCATTGCACTACATGAACGGGATTTCTAAGGGTCTAGACATAGGTCAAGTGAACCTAATAAGAGAAAAAGTGAGATGATTTGGTTTGAAAAGGGTTATGACAAAATTTGGGAATTAAATGACATTCTATGACCCTAAAATAAATCCACTTTAATTCACGAAGTTTTAGGCAAGATAAAAATCAACTAAACCCTCTACAATTCATGAAAAAATATCCCCTAGGGTTTAGAACCTTCAATTTGGCCTTTGGAACCTGTTTTGACCTAGATTGTGGTCCATACCTAATTTTTGACCTAATTTAGGTTTTTACACAAAATATCCAGTCAAACGTGGTCAAACCTAAAATCCAACTTCACCATTAGATTTCTTAGGTATAAATTAGGTTTATACCAAAATTTAAACCTAAGGAAAGGTCGTCTTGACCCACTTTGCAATTTGGTTTTCAAAATTACTTTCTGATGCTTAACTTTTTGAATACCTTACATTTAACCCCTCATCTTTCACGTCTCTTTCTTTAATCCGATCCTTCTACCACTCGCAGCGTAGGCCATACCTCCAGCAACTTTGCGCGGAGGATGGCGCCATGCATGCATGGGGAGCCAGCCCCAGATTTGAATGGGGAGCTCCCTACAGAGCCCCCTACTGCTTGGGCTGGCTCCCATGCCTTATTGACCTCCATACCTCTCGTGCGAATGTGCGAGAGGTACAGGTCTCCGTCTGCCACAACTCTGATGAGGTTTTTCCCACCGCCTTCGTGCACCTCCCAGCCAACCCTTGCCTATTTAAGGAGCGGCACTCCTTTCTGCATCCTTGAAGCTCCATTTGGCCCAAGAATCCCCTCCAATTCCTCTCCTCCCGACTCCGGCCATTCGCCCAGAGCTTTCGATGACTCACCCCCTCCTCTCTTGTCGCTCTACCACAGTACCAGTGGCAGAGCTCCCTCTGCCATCTTCCGCCGCATCATGCCGTACCAGCGGGGGCTTTTCAACCCCTCTTCCTCGTCGCCGTCTCTCCCCCCTGGGCGCCTTCGTCTCCGACGGCAGTAGTACCAGCTGCTCGCCACCTCCGCCTCTTCCGTTCACTCTGGGCCTGCCAGCTAAGTTCCTCTCACCCTCCTCTTTATTTCCCCTCTGCCAATTTGTTATTTCGACCCCTTGACAACCACAAACCACCACCACCTTCTCCACCTCCAGCAGACCACCGGCGAGGTGTCTCCGTCACCTCCCCACACCCATCCACCTCGCCAAACCCCTCAGAAGCATCACCTCCACCCACTGATCATCTTGCGACCCTCCACTGACCGCACCACCCACTGAAACCCTTCCCCGAACACACCCACCTGTACGCACACAGTGTGCCCTAGGCACACGTGCACAGGTGTATTCATGCCACGCTGACCCTTGAGTCATCTTCGCCGTGCTCTGGCGAAGCTCGTCAAGCGTTCTAACAGGGCCACAAGGCCATATTCTTGATTTTAGGTCTCAAGCTTTTGCTACCATTGACGTCGAGCTTGGAGCAAGCTTTCAAGCAGCTTCAGGCCCTTCCAGCTCCAGGATACGAGCCCAGGTTGCACAGAAGACTCCACGCATAGCTCTAGGTCTTCAATTGGCGTCAGAAGTCTTTGCTGAAGCGACCATTGCTCGCGCTTGTTGTTGCCAGGTGCGTGACAAGGAGGTGGGAACTTTAGTCCCACCTCGGGCATTTTCGAGCGCCCTAGAGGGCATAAATTGTAAAAGTGACTAAGGCTTATTGCCTCGATCACACGGGGTGAGGTCCCTCTCACCCGCTCACCCGACCTCATCCGCAACCATCCCCTGCGGACTTGGCCTGACCCGTTGGCCTAAGCTTAGCACACCTCGCCCACCACCGCACGCTGGTGAGCCTGGTCACGGGTGCGTATACCCGACCCGAATACCCGAGCAAGCTCTGGGAGAGCAAACCAAAGAGAGAAATGGAGAGAGAGAGAAACGCAGGAAGGGTAGTGGTAGGTTTTGTTTAACCGGGTACCTATGTAGAGAAAAGGAAGAAGCGGCCGAGGACTTAGTCGCACCAAGGAGCTAAAGCAGAAGAAGAGGAAGAGGAGAAACAAACTGAAGAAGGTGACGCAGCTCAAAAGAGAAGAAGAAGAAGCACAGTGTAGAAGCAGGAGCCGAAGAAGGAGATAGAGCCAAAGAAGAAAAGAAGGGAGCTACAGCCGAAGAGAAGAGAAGAAGAAAAGCCAAGGAGAAGAGGGAAGAGCAACAGTAGACAAAGGAAGGAAGAAGGTGTGCACTGTAGCAACACCATTTAAGGCGTCTGATCCTTGGAATCAGACATCTGAAGACAGAGAGAAGAGAAAGAAGAATAAAGAAGAAAGAGAGAAGAAAAGAAAAGAGAAGACAAATTTTATTTCCTCTCTCTAGTTTTTTTTTTGTAAAATAGTACATTATTGTAAATTGTGATTTTCTATGCTTCTAAAATCAAGTTTGCTCCTTGAGTTCGACCGCAGAGAATTTTTGAAATATTCGAGTAATAAAATCTAAATCAAACTCGGTGACGATCCTAAAAAGATCCACCACTAGTTTTAATTCCAGCTGAGCTGTGTTTAGAATAGAAGGTAGGGAGGATGTTGATGAAGATTCATTAGGTCGATCTAGTGGAAGAGGCTGGGAATGAACAAAATCAACAGCCTCTTTAGGATGTGATAGGTCTACCACGGAGGGTTTTGTTTGGGTTCGCTAAAGCTGGTGGAGTCCTCAAGTGCACTGATTGTCATACAAGTCTCAAGATCCTGATCCTCGAGCTCCTTAATGAATCCACAATCCTCAAATCCTCTTATCGCCTTAAAAATATCCAGAGTTAATTTCTTATCCCTAAAGGCGATCTCCATACTACCGCTTTCACAGTTTATGCTAGCCTTGGTTGTAGCTAGGAACGAACGCCCCAGAATAATGGGTGTGTTCCTCGAATCATTAGGTACATCCATGTCAAGGACAAGGAAATCTACAGGAAAATAAAAATCCTTGACCTTGACAATTACTTCCTCAATAACGCCCTCGGTGTAGTGACCGATCGGTCCGCTAATTGTAGCATTACTGAGGTTGGTCTGAGTTCACGTAACCCAAACCTCATAAAGAGAGGTCGGGATTAGGTTGATAGATGCACCTAGATCCAATAGTGCCCTATCAAAAGTGTATTCCCCAATAATGCATGAGATCAAAGGGTCACCTGGATCTTTCTTCTTTTGAGGAAGGTGATGCAGGATCATAGAACTTGCCTGCTCAGAGAGAATCACCTTCCTTGGAGTGGGTTCTCTCGGTTTATGCTTTTGGGTACATAGTTCTTTCAAAATCTTAATATAAGCCGGGATGTGCTTAATAGCATCGAGGAGCGGAATATTGATCTCTACGCTCCTGAATAAATCCAGAAGCTCCTCATTGCTATCTAGGGTTTTCTTCTGCTTGGTTTTCAATAGGGCTTCAGGTAACGGGATATGGGTGTGATTTTTAATTTCTGGTCCCTGGGCCTTATTGTTTTCTTAAATCTCCTCCTCTTCTCTCTCAAGGTCCCCAAGGTTTTGGCATCTAGAATGTAATTTAGGGCCCCAGGTTTGCTTTCCATGTCTCAAGGTGACAGAGTTTGCAGAGGCATATGTGTTTGGGTCTTGAGGTGGGTTAGTGAAGATTGGAGGGCCTTGGTTAGTCATGTAACCAGAAGAAGAAGAAGATGATGAGGGACCCTGCTAAACCACCTGAGCTTATTCATGTGAGTCCCTTTGATTCTCGCACCCTTGGGCTCTATTGCCCTGATTTTGAACATTGCACGGGTTGGGTACGGGTTGGGATGGTAGAGATCTAGGTTATCGGGTGTTAGCAATTAACCCGGATTGCAAGTTATCTAATGATGTCTTCATTTGCTGCATAAGCTGAAGCATGGACCCTTGCATTTCCACCATTTGCCAGTTTAAATCAGCCTGCCCTATGGATTGTTGGGCATTCCAAGATGGCTGAGTAACCAATCTCGGGGGCAATTGGGTGTATACTTGACCTTGACCCATAAGATTTTGAGATGCATAGTTGCTGGGTTGAGTTTGGGTCTGTTGCCCCTGATTTTTCTAGGAGAAGTTAGGGTGGTTCCTCCATCCTGAGTTATAAGTGTTGGAATACGAGTTGGACCTAACATTCTCTTGCATTGCATATGCATCCTCATAAGACAAGGATGGAGAGAAGGACGGATCAGAAAAACTGGGATCAAAGGCCCTAGTTTGGAACCCATAAGGTTCTAAGAAATCCTAGCTTATAGGTTGAGTTGAATCAAGTTGGTTCACGAATTCCTGCCCTATGGGAACTCGTGAGGAATGGAATCCTGAATTTTGGGATTGAGTTGGTATAGAAGTGTTTCCTGAATTCCCAGACATCCATTCTTCCATTTTCTTAGCAACCAAGTCCATTTTATCTAGTTTATTATAAATTAATTCCATGTCAAATGAATGAGAATCCTAGATCTCATTAGCACTTGACCTAGGTTGTTGGGACCGGTTGAATGCATCCATGGAGGCGTGATTAATTGAGTTCTCACTCATTTCCTCAAACAAGTCATATGCGCTATCTGCATCCCTGTTGAGGAAATTGCCTCCGCAGGAGGCGTCCACGTGATTACGGAGTTGCTCAACCAACCCATGATAGAAAATCTACACGAGTTGCCATTTTGGCACCTCGTGGTGTGGACACTTCCTCAAAAGTTCTTGGAAGTGTAATGATCGTGTTTCCACCCTGGTAGGCACAACGGATTGGTGGCAAAGGTGAGGCGTCATAATGGTTAAATGCGTAGAGGCAATAATTGCACCTGATAATTAGCGAGGTTTAATAAATTTGACATCTGCTCATGATAGAAGCTATAAATAGGGGGTTGTTGGGGCAATAAATGTTACGCACCCCCTTCCACTACTGCAGAAGGAAAAACCCTAAACCTCTTTGAAGCCGTCGCGTCCAAAGGAGCGAAGTTGCTATTGTGCCACCTGGATCGCTTGTTAATTATTGTGTTATAGTATAATGTCACAATCTAGACAGATGTCATTTTATTTATGTATAATTTTTACTGGTTTATTCTAGGTCGTTTATTGGAAGGTAGTTATTCCAAAAATGTTAAGTTTATTTATAAAGGAATGAAAGAATCAAAGAATGAATTAATCTAAGTCAATTATCTACAAGAATTTATCAATTAATGTTAATGACAATACCTCAAACATATAAATAGGCATAAAGGCATTAAAAAATAATATAAACTAATCAAGGTTAATTATGTACATTAATATCTAAGCAAAGTCTCAATACAAGCACAAAAAGACTATCTATACTAACATATATTATATACTACACAAACATATATAACTAACTATACTAACATATATAACTATGTACACCAACATCTCTAAACATCGCAAAAATGCCTTAAAAACATATATTTACAAAATAAGGCAATGATAGTATATAACTCACTTTATACTATACTATATATATATAATAAATTACATATATACATGTATATACTTATAATATACACTACACATTCATCCACAGCATACTCAACACACACCAACACAACAGTTACTATACACAGCTAACACTAACACTTGTAAAGACCAAACACTTAACCAAATTTACACTAACTTAACTATGGTCAAACTTAACTCAACCCAAAAATTTGTTATTGGTGAGCCCAACCCTTCGCGGAATCTACAGCCCACTGGGAGCCGGATCGATCACTACTAATCTTGGGATGATAGTTTTGATTAGGTATATTTTTGCATAACTTTGAGCCCATTCAGGCCCACAGACTGCTCACGGCCAATCCAGGCCCACAGGCTCCAGCTCAAACCACATGCATGCCCATACACACACCCAAATGCTCAGTTTGTGTGCCCAACACTAATGACCGAGAAGGTCGTGGGCGCTAATCATTTTATAGGACTGTGGGTGATTTGCATCCCACAATGTGGGACTTTCATTAGCGCCTAAATTGGCACACTCCTGTGTATTTTGGCCAAATTTAGGCCTTAATTTAGGTGCTAAATTAATGATTATTTTGTAATTAAATTACATGTACGTGTAGGTGATATGTAGGGTAACTTATTGGTATAATTATTTTAACTTAAATAAATATATAATTACATTTAAAAATTCCTTAAAATACATATTGATATTGAGTTTAATTCGATAATTAAAGTACAAATTAATAAATTAATGGTATGATTAGCTTATTAGTTAGTTTATGTTATTAAATTATTATTACATATTTTTAATTTATTTTTAGTCATTTATTTCAATTTATGTATATTTAAATACATGATTTACATATATACATATATATACATTATAAATACTGTTCTACAATATAAATAGGTTATAAATATATTAAAATTATTTTAAATTACAATATACAACTATACAACATAATTTATTTTGATAATTCATTAAATTACTAATTTAAATTATATTAACTTACTAATATACCTAATTAACTTATGCATATAATTATATACAATACATAGGTAAATAAATAAATATAGGGATACATTACTGTACAATATAATTACTTTAAGTTATACCCACAGTTATAATTACAATTATAAATATATACATAGTTATTTACAAATATACATGGATTATATATATATAATATAAATAAATAAATATATAATTATATTAATATACTATGTACTAAATAACTTAACATAATTACTTAAGTAAATAGAATGGATATATAAGTTATTCACATACTTTATGTATATTTAGGATACTATATACAATTAACTTAGTATAAGCATATCAAGTATAAATACTATATACATAGGTATTTTTGTATGACTTTGGAGTTTTTCAGATTTTTTATTTTCTTTTTATGTTTTATAGAGATAGGGAAAGAGGGGAAAAAGGTGATAAGAGAAGAAGACTCTTTTTGTTAATTTTGTATGTTTTGCTTTATTTACAAACCAGAGAAGACCTATGTGTCTACTAGTATGTTTTACTATTTACAGGACTCAAAACCTAACCTAACTTGACACACACCTAAAACTAAACCTAATTTTACTCAAGACACATTTATTTTATATTTTTACAATCTTTTTTTATTTTTATCACTATTTACAAATTAAGCAAAATTAGGCTTTCAGGAGGGTTAGAACATGAAACCAAAGCCACTAAAATGCATTATAAACTTTTGGAAAAGAAGATATTCACTTACAACACTTATATATATCATATAGATCAAATTCAAGCATGAAAACCTGATTTAAACCTTAAATTCTATTAAATCACAAATTTGGACAGTTTAATAGCATGAGTTGCTAACAGAGAATGTTTAACCCTTATATATAGTTATTTTCAACTCAAATCAAGATTACTCCAAATACATGAATGCTTGTTCAACTTCAGTCCAACACTCAACTATTTTGAAAACTAATTTCCAACTTAAATTGAGTTCAAGAGTTGCTGGATCAGGTATCCAACAATCATGACAATGTCACTTGCTACTATCAAAAGATGAATCAAACCTTCTTAGGTTTGAGTTTTCTATTCTAAAATCTGCTCGAATACCTAATGAATGAAATCTGTGCATTCTTCATTCCAAGCAATCATTATAAATCTCATATTAACCAAAAACCCATCAAGAAACCTTGATTAAGGACTCATTCATCTCAGTCCAGACAAAGTGGCTACTATTGTTATTGTCAAGAGACAAAATCAGAACCACTTTGAGACGTAAGCTTCAATCAAATCACTCTTGAAATCCAAAATCATTAAAACTCAACTTTAATTCTCAATCAAAACATTAAGTCATTCCTTGAATGCTTGGATTCCAAGTATTGCCTCAGATCTAGGCAATGACAAATTTCATCCCAAATCTACAACAAAATCTTGAAACTCCATTCTCAATTGTTGCAAATAATCATCAGAATGTATGAAATCCTATTAAAACCAAATCAAGGGTCAGAGAACCCTAATATGATCTTCACTGTACACTATAGGCAATGTGAAGGTAAAAGACCATACCGGCCATCAAGATTAGCCTCAAACTAGTTCCGGACTTTCATTGAAACCTCTCAAACATCATTCAACTCCTCATTTGCAGATTCAAGCCTCTTTGAATTAAAATCAAATATTTCCCACTTGGGCATTTAATCTCAGATCGCCCAAATGATTTGATTATTTTGGATTCCTACCCACCATTAGTTGGTGTTCAGGAACCCCTCACGTTCCTTTAGAATGGAATAGGCCATCATGAAAGCCTCAAATCAGTGTAACTGATTTTCATAGGCTCAAGCTACCTAGAAAAGAAGAAAAATTAGGAACCAACATAAAAATAAGGCATGAGCTTAAGAAGTGATTAAAACCAAATCCAAATAGCTCACACCCATCACATTAACTCCAATTACACAAATATAAGCTTGATTTGATCAATTAAAACCAATTAAAAGATATTTGCTTCATAAATTCTTCAATCAAGCACGGGAATCAAACCAAAATAAAGCAATCAAATTAGCTCAATTCAAATTGAAGGGAGGGTCCTTGTGACCCAATGACATGAGTGGAAGAACCTTCAAGTGGTTTTTAGCATAATTTGGAGCTAGAGAGCTTCAGATCCAAATCAGCTCTGATGGATGAAGTGAATTGTGAATTAATATGGCAAGGGAAGTGAGTGAAAGTGATCGTGAGGTGGTCGGGGAGATCAGTGAACTCAAATGGATGGAAGAATTAGCCTCTCTGATTAGGATTGATCAGGGAGGATGAATCTATGGGAAACTATATCTAATCTAATCTACTCCTAGATCTAACAATCAATCAGTAAATTTACTATCTAACACTACCCCTATCTAATATGGAAAGCAATAAAACTAATCTAGAAAGTAGTAAATTCTATCTATGAAAGCATGTAAAATCCTATCTAATAGAGGAATGGGGTTCCTGGGTTGCAAGTAGTCACTGTAGCGACGAAAGGGGAGAAGACCTTCCGTGGAGTGAATGGGATCCATGGATCCATAATGGGTTGCTATGGCGATGAGGAAGAAGAAACCACCACTGTCATTGGAGGTCGAGGAAGAGGACAAGGAGCTGGAGGGGTAAACGACTGATCAACTCAAGAAGGAGGGAGTCGATAAAGGATTGCAAGAGGAGTGGGGAGCTCCTTATATAGGTGCTAGGTGGATCAGATGACTGGTATGTAGGCCATGGAATGTTAGGTTTGAATGGTTGATATGTGTTGGTGAGGAGCACAAGAACTTTTTGTGATGAATGAGGACTGTGGGATGTGATATGGGTGAGGGTGTGAATGTGCTCGCACCGACGATGGGAAGATGGTGGAGGATTGACCGTTGGATCAATGCACAAAGAATGGGTGGCCAAGATGGCTCATGTTCTTCGTGGATGAACAATAGGAGTGAGAGCGTGCCCAGGTCTTTGGGTGAATTTGCATAAAGAGCCCATAATACGAAGTGGTAGAACATTTATAGGTAAACCCATAAGTGAAAAGAATTATAACTACCCAGTCCCTAAGGGCTTACAAATAGGTCCCTAAGAGGTTTTGTGTGAAGAAATTGAATAGTCATGAATGTGCAATGAGGACCTAAATGAAAATAACTTAATTTGAGGTCCAAATGAACTCAAAACTTCATAAAACTTTTATGTCATAATAATTGAACATATTAGAATATAATCCCAATGTTGATTTGTGAATTTGTGCTCCTTTGGTGTTTAATTTGGCATTCAGATCATCCATGTATATTATATGTATAGAATATCTCAAATTTGACATAATTATGAAATTTTAACATAAAATTGATGTTTTGGGCCATTTTCATTAATTCCCACACTTAACCCATTTATCATGTTAATTAGATAGTGTTTAAACATAGTTTCTAGCCTAACTTGGGCATTTTAGCTTATGATGATCCACACCTCATCGGCCATGGGAGGTTGATAATCGTTTACCTTATCAAAGCCAACTTTATTCACAAGATAATGTCTGGCATTGTCGAAAATGGTAAGTCATCTTCTTTTGTGTCTCAACTCTCTGGCAAAACACTAGCTCTTTACACCATTAAATCCAACTTCGATAGTAGACCTTTCATTCAAGGGTTTTTGCAGGAACATGGACTTGGGAAAGTCCAGTTCCAAACCCCCAGGAGTTCTTACCCACTTATGCTCCTCAGCTGGAGGGGATTATTTTATGATTTGTGAATATGCCATCGAGAATGGTCTTAGGGTGCCTCTAAATCCTTTCCTCACATCTTTTGTCTCATATTACTAACTTGCCCCTTCTCAATTAAGCCTCAACTACTGGTATGTATTGAATATCTTTACTGTTCTTTGCTTTCACTTGGGTATCTGCCCACGAATGGGGTTATTTCACCTTCTCTTTGGGTTAATGCCTATAAAAGTTAAGAAGGGAAGGCCTCCATCTAGAACCTATACCCTATATAGTAGGCAAACTAAATATAGAATAATCGATCTATCAGACAGCTTAAAAGGGCAAGGCCACCACTTATTTCTTCTCCACAATGTGGAGAAATTAGGAGTTCCCAACACCTGGTAGAATCCACTCAAGAAAGATTTGCTGCCCAACCCCCACGAGCTTGACCTGACTGTAGAGGTGGACGCCGAGAATATAGTAGAGTTTAGGCCTATAGCCCACTCTGAATTAAGGCAACCTGACGTCTGGGCAGTACTCACATGGGTGGTGGATTCCTATCCCACTACAAGTAAGTCCTAGGGTAATGACTTTCGACATCTTGCTTGTCATTTTAAAGTGATCGTGCCTTATTTCCTTCGTAGCTTTTGAATGATTAGCTAGGTCAAACACTCCTAGAAGGCATTCTGGGAGTTCACACGATGGGAGGTGAGATGAAGGGAAGAGGGAATCCTGAAGGCAAGGTCGAGGACTTTCAGCAACCCTGAAGAAGTGCCACTCAAAAGGAAGAGGTGACAGTTAAAGGTTATTCAACTTTCATTTGGGTCTGAAGAGAATGTACCTTCCTCTTCTTCACACTACCAAGGAGTTATCGGAATCAGGCTTGCAGAAGCCTCTACTGAGTTAGGATCAAAGGGTAAGACCGGCTTCCCTCATGCTTCTGTTGGATAATCAAGCGCTTTCGCTTGAGTGGTCGAGCAGGCAGCCACTAGAAAGAACGTTGTGGTTGGAAGTTTATTTAAGCCATCGTAGCCTACAGACAGAATCCCTGGAGCTAGCACCTTAGCAAGCTCAAAGGGCATGAGTAGCACCCTTCCTTCTGCGTAGACTTCTACAAGTTCTGCGCAAAATATACTCCAGGCAGCACTAGTTAGTCAAGACTTGAATGTTTCCTTCCACCCCAACTTACCGAGTGGATTACTACCGAACCCCGAGGGCACCCCGATAGCTCGACCTCGGGGTGTTGAAGGGATAGCAGGCAACAACCCTGCCTTAGTTGACTTGGAGAGGTAGGTGTTACGACACCCATAGGATGCCATTACTTGGTCCAACCCTCTTGAGGTGAGGGTTAATTTGAAGACAATCTACTTCCACTGCCTTCGCATTGTAAGATTTTCTTCTCCCTCCTATTTTAACCTTCATTTCCTTGGTACTTCCTTTAGTATGCTATAACAGGACCATCCCCATTATCGTGCAGGTGGATACTCTGGGGATTAGATTTATTCTTAGCACTGTCATTAGTGACTCAAGCATGGCGAGCAACTTTACTACCCCTAGTGATGTGGTGGATCTGGCTGCAAAATGGGTAGTGACTGCCAGGGTAGAGCAAAGAAATTTCATCTGCCAACTAGAAGAGGCTAATGCCACTCGCCAAAAGGTGGAGAAGGAAGCTGAGGGGATAATTAAGAGGCTAAACACCTTAGGAGACCTCTCAACACGTTTTACCAGGGACTACAAGAAGGTGAAGGTTGCCTGACTGGGGTTAAAGAATGTTGGTAAAGTAGCTGCCAAGCTTGATGACTCTCTTGGAAAAATTCATCAGAAGTATCTGAAGAAGATTGGAGAGCTCGAGGACAAGTTGGAAGGCACCTATACTAATGTGACCTGGCTAAAGGAGGAGGTCCAAGTGTTTAGGACATGCTTGTTAATGCACTTTCATCGAGGTTGAAATATCTATCATAGTATAATCAATAAAAGCAAATCGACATTTAAAATTTGTAATCTCGAAATGTAATTTCTAAGCTTGTCTCATGGAGCAAATATAATCGCAAATAAACCACTAATAAAGTAATATAATGGAGCATAGGAAGTTTAGCATAAAAAGAAATAGTTGCTCAATTTATTCTAATATCAAAACTCCAAAAGGATATAAGTGTTTGAGTGACAAAAAATATAATTCAAATAAGCTCAACTCAACACTTAATACTCTGATCTGATGTCTGGAAATAATGATCACACAACTTAAAGTTCAAGTTTGGATGTTTGATCTAAAGCATGCATGAGTAAAAACCCCCCTTCCCCACTCAGCAAAAACCCCTTCCCTTCTCTCTCTAATTGAACCCTAAACGTATTCGGTTCAGCCCAAACCCATCCGGGTGTGCGTGGCCAGGCGAGGGCACATGCAATGCTCATGAGTGGAGGACCTGACCCCCCATGTCTTGCGCGATGAGGTAATGTGTGCTAAAGATTACGAATGTGTTTCAAAATTAAACATCCCCGATGTGGGACTAAGAAGCAAATCCTTCTTCGTTGCTGCAGTTTAAGGAAGCTCTGTTTTAATTGGAGGTGCTAGGGTCGTGCGATCTTCAATCCACTGCTCAGGTGTGTTGCTGGGATGATTTCGTGCAAGGAGGAGGGTGGTAGCAATGTAGTTGGTGGTCAGATGGCGGTAGACACCGACAGAGAAGACGAGCTCACCAGTGAAGTACCTGAAATCAAGAACACTGGCTTTTGGCCCCAATTAAAATGCTTAGGACCTTCGCCATGAGGTGGCGAACATGGTGGTGAAGCTTATTTGGTGGTTGGTGGTGTAGCGTGGTCGGATGGTGAAGCTCTGTAGAACTCCGGTGACTATGGTCAGGGAGGATGGTAGAGGTGTGGTGAGGGTAAATTAGGTTGGGCAAAAGTCTCATGGAGGTGTGGGCATGCTTTCACCTAGCCTAATTTGGTCGGAGGAAGGCTGATGAGGTCCAGCGATGAAGGCGGCCGTGGTGGCGGTTGCCAGAGTCAGAGAAGAAGGAATAGGGAATAGATGGAGCTAAGAACCTCAAAAGACCTAATTGAGGGTGAGGAGAAGAAAAGCCCTAACCTAATTTAGCTAAAGGAAGAAGGGTGAGGGTTCACCGGAGACGTTGCTGGTGAAGAAGAAGAAAGATGACAATGGAGCTGAGGAAAAAGGAATTAGGCTGAGATCTTTATCCGAAAGCTCGGTGATGAAGCAGGGAGGAGAAGCCCTCTCCCTATTGTGTGTGGGAGCGGATGAAGAACGTGTTCGAAGAAGATCCAGGTCCATGCTAATGGTGGCAAGGAAGGAAGAAGATGGGGATTTTGCACCAAAAATGAGACAAGCCCTAGTTGTTTGAGTCAGGACCTTTTTATAGAGGAGGTTTCCTCTAGATTTAGCCAACAAGAGTACATTTGGAAGGTGCTTTGGTTGTTTCTTGAGCTCAAAGCTCTCGAGCTCGTCAGTGATGGATACGATCGTGATTAGCATCATGAAGCTGCTCATTGGATGCAGAAGATCTCAAGATCAATCTCACAAAGTTTGGTGAGATTTGGGAATGATATGACTCCTCAAATTGAGGATCAAAGTTCAACATTTTGGGTTTAGAAGATGCTGCTATTGTGCGTTCTCACACAAAGAAGGAGAAGGAAAGGGTGGCAGGGACTGGAATTCAAGGATCATCAAAAGTTAAGGATTGCGATGTAAGCAGAACCAAAAGGTAGGGGTAGTTTTGTGATAATCAGGAACTTATAGGGTAGAATGCAAACTAGGTCAAGATGGAGTCTAATTGGGTTCCAATTTTGAGGTTAACCTAATTTGGACCCAAGGCATCTAATGGTGACCTCGAATTTAGGTTTTTACCATGTTTGATTGGGTAATTTACATAAAATCCCAAAAAAAAATAAATTCCCGCTGAAGTCTCTATTTTTGGTTAAGACGAGTTCCTTTTGTCAAAGTGTAGGCTCTAAATCTCATAGAATAATTTGCAATGATTTTTAGGAGGTTTAGATTGAATTTATTTCTACCATAACCATTTCAATTTAAAGTGAGGTTGTAATTAAAGTTTTTCTTAATAAATTAATTCCTAAATCTCAGAAAACCCTAACTCAGTCAGCTCAGGCCCACTTCTTGGGAAATTAAGCTCATTTGACCTTGGATTAAGCCCCAATTAACCCCTTAGTTATTCTGTAGTTGTGATTACTCATTAAAACAACATAATTAACCCAATTTGCTATCTTTCAAACTCAATTCAAAATGTAATTAAGATCTTTTGAAGAATATTTAGGAGCATTTATTACTGTAGTTAGGCTAAATTAGGCTTATTAACACCAATGATGGCGCTACCATCATACCCCCATGCCTAACTTTTTCTAATCCTTAGCAAAATCCTATGGAACAAACTTGATCTTTAGACAAGATCTTCTAGAGGAATTGCGGTGAGAATTGGCTAAGGCCAAACACCTCATGAAGGAAGGGGCAAGACAAGTCCAAGAATTGGAGAATACCCCCACGCTCGAGAAGGATCCAGACATTATAATGGATTTCTTCTTGGACCCATCTATGAAGGAAAGTCAAAGCCTTGTCTCCAATGATGCTGGTTGATATACCCTAGCGGCGATGTAGGCAATCCTAGAAGGTAAGCACACTCCTATAGAGGAGATATGCAACTGGTCATTTGATCGGCTAAGTGCTGAGTATGTCTGAAAAAAGGAGAGGGATTGATTAAAGACAAAACCCTCGTCTCGCCGCTTAAGGATCAACTTGAATAATCAACTCCTGAAAAGGAGGCAGATGAGAGTGGCCTGCTAGGAGCCCCGTCTATCGATGAAGTCAGGGAGTCATCCGCCAGCCACCACTGCCCCACCTATGAAGCCATAACGCCCCCAACCCCCAATGTAGATCTTTCAGAGGAGCTAAAATAGTTATATTTTCAATAATGGAGTAAGAACTATGGTTTTTTTTTTTCTTTCTTTTATTTTTCACTTTCTTTATTGGTCACTGGTGGGGTGACCTTGGAAAATGATGTACAACATCTTTCTACAAACTGAATGAAAACTTTTCTTTCTATTATACTTTGGCTTATGTGTGATACAATTGTAGATTAGTAGCATGCCAAGTATGAGGGATTGGCCTACCACCTAGGGTTTGCAACTTATAGTAATTTCTTTCACTATCTTTGTAAATCTTGCAAGGGCCCTCCCAAGTAGCATCAAGTTTTCCACTTGACTCTATCGGCTAGGATACTCTACTGCACCGTAATACTAGGTCCCCTTCAGGAAACTTTCTCTTCTTGACTCTCTTGTCATGGGAGGTAGCTATTCTTTCTTTGTAAAGAGATGCTACATTTGATGCCTCTTCTCTGATCTCATCCACTAAATCCAACGACAGGAGGACTTGATCATTATTATTAAGAGGGTCATAAAAGTGGGAACGATATGTAGGGAGGACCATCTCAACTGGTAGCCATGCTTCCATGTCATACACCAAGCTAAAGGGCATGTGACCAGTTGAAGTCTTTTGGCTTGTGCGATAACCCCATAGCACATCTGGTAGTTCGTCTGCCTATCTACCTTTTGATGAATCCAGCCATCTTTTTAGTGCTGCAATTATTGTACAATTTGTCAACTTTACTTACCCGTTCTCCTAAGGATGAGCAACATACATGAAACATAGTTGGATGTCCCAACTTGTACAAAATTCTTCGAACTTGTTAGAAGCAAACTGAGTGCCATTATCAGTGACAATACCCCTTGGACACCCATATCAAGCAATGATGTTTTTTTGCACAAATGTTATTACTCTATCAATTATTGGGCTAGCTATGGCTTCAGCTTCAATCCATTTTGAGAAGTAATCTACTGCCACCAAAATAAACCATTTTTTGGGTTGGTGCTAGTGAGAATGGGCTAACAAAGTCCATTCCCCATTTAGCAAAAGGGATTGGGGACATAATAGGCACCATTCTTCCAGGAAGGAGATGGCGGATGGGAGTGAATCTTTGGCACTTGTCATATTTACACACAAACTCTTTGCACTGTTGCCTCATCTAAGGTCAAAAGTATCTCGTCTGAAATAGACGGGCGACAAGGTCTTTGTACCCTTCATGATTGCCACAAATGCCACTATAGGCTTCTTGAAGTGCTTAAGAAGCCTCCTCCAGTGTAAGACAATGTAATAAGGGGGTTGAGTAACCCCTCTTATATAGTTGTCCACCTATTAACATTTATTGCGAGGCTTTTAGCTAAAAAGCCTTAGGGTGTGGCTATTTTGGGGGTAGCTGGCCTGTGTTTAAGAAATCTATTATAGGTGTCATCTAAGAAGCATCTAGCTAAATTAGTAGGGCTTGAGGGTGTGGCACCATGGGCTCAGTCAGCATTTGCAAAAATATATTGTCCTCCTATTCTGGAGGTATTATAGAAGCTAGGCAAGCCAACACGTTCGCTAGAGGGTTGTCGAATCGGGGTACCAGTCTGACCACGGCAGATTTAAAGTCTGACAACTCCTCTTTTGCTTTGTCCACATATAAACCCATGTTTGGATCTTTAGCTTGGTCCTCACCATTAATTTGGTTGGCTACTAGCTGTGAATTCGTATGGATTTCTAAGGATCATTTCCCCATAGACCTGGCTACCTGAACGTTGGCTAACAAGGCTTCAGCCACATTATTAAAGGCAGGGAAAGTCAACTTGATGCATACTTATAAGTAGTACCTTCTAGGGCTGCTAAAGCAATCTTGGAACTAGCCCCAACCATCATGGATGACCCATCAACAAATAACTTCTATGGTAATGTGGCAGGAAGCTCCAGGTCTATAAACTCTACCACGAATCTACAAGGACTTGGTCTTTAGTGAACTTCCGTGGCTGATATTTGATATAAAACTCAACCAATTCCATAGCCTATTTCACCTCTCAGTTTGACCGATTGGTCAATATAGCATTCTGTGTAAGGGGTAATTCGATAATGCAATTATTGTATGGGCCTGAAAATAAGGGTGCAATGTTTTAGCGACAGCTATTAGGGAAAGGGCTAGTTTCTCAATTACTGTGTATTTTATTTCTACCCCTTGATAAGTTTTGCTAACAAAATATACTAGCGGTTGTATCCCATTTCGCTCGCATAAAAGAACAGTGCTGATGGCAGACATAGATGCTGCTAGATAAAGGAACAAAGGTTCCCCTGCAAAAGGAGCTATGAGGATGGGAGGCTGTTGAAGAGATTTCTTGATCTCTTCGAGGGCTTGTTGGCACCTGGGGGTCCAATGAGCTAAAGTATAACCACTGCCCTTCTTTGATATGCCACTTGTCGAAAGATCGAAACCAGAAGCAACCTAAGGCTCCAATCTTGCTGACTAACGATTGAACTACCCTTAGGGTAGTGGGAGGTGTCAAATTCATTACTTCTTGAATTTTGTCAAGTTTGGCCTCTATGCCATGATTAGAGACCATAAATCCTAGAAATTTTCCCAAGGATATGCCAAATGCTCACTTCTCAAGTTTAGGTGGAGCTATGTGTCTCTTAAAGCTTGAAACACCTTAGTTAGGTTCTCTAAATGTTGGGAAAAATTTAAGCCTTTCACAAGCATATCATCAATATACACTTCAAATGACCTTCTAATCAAATGAGCAAAAACCATATTTACAAGGCATTAATAAGTAGCTCCTACATTTTTTAAGCCAAAAGGCATAACTCAATACTAAAAGCAACCCCTATCAGTTATGAAAGACGTATGGGGTCTTCATGGTAGCACCACCATTGGTGTTAATAAGCCTAATTTAGCCTAACTACAGTAATAAATGCTCCTAAATATTCATAAGATCATAACTCTGTTATGAATTGCATTTGAAAAAAAGATAAGTAAATGGGCTAATCTTGCCATTTTAACATCTAATCACCAATGCAGATTAACTAATGGGTTAATCAGGGTTTAATCCAAGGTCAAGTGGGCCTAATTTCCCAAGAAGTGGGCTTGAGTTGACTGAATCAGGGTTTTCTACATTTTGAAGATTAATTTATTACTTGAAAACCCTAATTTCAGCCTTATTCAAATTGAAAGGGTTCTAATACAAATGAATTCAATCTAAACCTCCTAAAGATCATTGAAAAATATTCTAAAAGGTTTCGTACCTTCGTTTGACCATCGGAACCCATTTTGACTGAAAATAGACTTCAGTAGGAATTTATTCTATTTTTGGCTTTTACGTAAATTAACCAACCAAACTATGTCAAGACCTAAATTTGAGGTCACCATTAGATTCCTTGGGTCCAAATTAGGTTAACCCTAAAATTTGAGCCCAATCGAAGTTCATCTTGACTTAGTTTGTATTTTAGCCCATTTGTCTCTGTTATCACTCAAAACCCCTAAGTCCTTGAATTTTACTACACAAAGCAGCCTATCTTTTGATTCTTCTTGCAATTTGGTCCTTCCAACACATTCTTCTCCATCAGCCAAATCATGAAATTTGTGGGATTTGGAAGCACAAACCCACGATCTTTGCACGGAGATTGTCTGCGCATTTCCTAATTAAATCCCTCCAAATTTGGAGGGATTAATCATAAGGAGATTCCCTACCTATTGCCCTTGCTCATGGAGTCCAATTTGGACCCAAGACCACTGGCGAGAATCTCTAAAATCATGAATTTGGTTTCCTTAAATCGCAAAGAAATCTTATGATTTCTTCGCAATTGAATTCCAATTCATCCTTTATATAAGATCTCCTACATTCCCAAGCATTTCTTGGTCGTGAATTGGCTGAGAAAATCACTTCTCCCTCATCTTTGGCCACCTTCTCACATACTTCAGCAAGCCTCCTTTAACCTCCTCTTCCGTGCATGGTCACAGCCAACAAGCACTGCCAATGTCTTCTTCTTGCCATGAACCTTACCGGCCAAAGCAAGGACACCTTCAACCCCTTCATCCTCATCGTTGCATCACCATTGACCACTTCTTAACCATGTCCAACTAGACAACACCGGATGTGGTTTCGCCTCCTCTCACCTTGATAAACCCCCTAATTTCTTACTCTTCCTTTCTAGTTTTACTCTAGACCCTTAGACATAAGTTTTGGCTCCTTGTTCGCCCGAAATCATCGTTGTTTAGGAAATGCATTGTAGTATAGGACAAAATCACTCAAAATGTTTAAATTTATAAACTCAGATTCGAAAAGGAGTCCAAGATCGTTCACAGGGAGCAATTGTGCAATTTAATTTACCAATCACAAGAAATATATATGCAATTTGAAATCAATAATACTCAGAATGATATTTCAATAAAATCAAAAGAATTATGCAAAAATATCGGGTTAAAATGGTGATTTGAATCACCAAATTAACCCTTTTAAGTTAAGCTCACAATCTATTTAAATATTTCAATAGTAAACCAAAATCATTAATCCACATCAGTCAAATATGCAGATATCCCAATAGTGATCAGCAGAAGGCCTCAGATGACAGACCAAAGGCTTCAGATGCCTTATCAGAAGGGGATGCACACCACAGAAGAAGCACAAGGTTCCTCTCCTTCAAGCCTCAGAAGAACACAGCAGCAGCCACAAACAAAGGCTTAAGGGCCTCTTCAGAAATCTTGCTAAGTATAAAGAGAGAAGTCTCAAATCTCAGGGTAGCAAAACCCACCCCCCTCTCTCTCAAATTCTCTTTCTTCCCTTTCCAAGTGTAGAATGGACCAAACCCGGATATTGGGTAAACGGATCCACCACCCAGACCCGCATGGTATGAGCGTAGGCGAGGGCGTGGACAAGTGCATGTATAGGGGCATGTGCGTATGGA
This sequence comes from Thalassia testudinum, assembly GCA_037157565.1. Taxonomy (NCBI): domain Eukaryota; kingdom Viridiplantae; phylum Streptophyta; class Magnoliopsida; order Alismatales; family Hydrocharitaceae; genus Thalassia; species Thalassia testudinum. Next base: position 25,072,901 of record JAZHRO010000014.1, read on the forward strand.
CAAGACCCCAGTGATTCGAAGGCGAATAGGCTACCGCACTTTTGGCTTTTATCTGCTACAAGGAGGTATTCACTTTATGATGTGGGACTATCCAACAAAGCTTTCTCATACAGCAGTAGTAGACGATGAAGTCTCCAATTGGAGCAGCAACTGCAACTAAAGGCTTCGATTGAGGACCTGGATAACTGCAGATGATGGCTCCATGTCTATTGCGATCTTCAACTGGGTGAGTTGGGGGATGGAGATGACGAACGAGACCGGAGAAGACAAAGGCAGGGGAGGAGCTCCAGTGGGTACTTGAAATACAAAATATGACCTTGTAGCCACATCAAAGAAGCTCAGAAGGATCGCTGCGTTCTAAGGAACACGATGGTGGTCGTGGCATGCTATGAAGGTGTATGTGGCATGCTGGCGAGGTCGACAAGGTGGTGCGGAGAAGGTTCTGTTCGATGGAGGTGACGAGTGGCCAATCCCCTCAATTTCTTGAGGGGTTTTGGTGGACGAGGAATGGTGAAGGTTTTGGGACCGATGGCATGCGATTTGGTGAAGTGGAGCGAGCGTGAGTACTCGCCGAAGTGTGGCTGGAGCTGGGGAAGGTGACGATGGCAAGGTCGTATGGGCGTGCGAATGTGGAGTCTAAGTGTATGAGTAGGGTTAAGGGAAGGTAAGGAGTTAAGGAGGTTGCAGATGATGAGAGGGCGGAGGCGATGCCAGCTATGATTAGCTTGCGCCAGGGACGAGGGATGCTCCGGGGAGAGGAACGACGACGTCTGAAGGGGGAGGAAGCCCCTCGTAGGTGTGGTAAGGTGCAGACAATGGAGAGGAAGAACCTGCTGCCTATAGTATTTGGCAGCAAGTGAAGAGACCGAAGGAGGAAGGTTGTCGGAGACAGGTCTGGAGCTAGCCGTAGGTAGAGGAAGAAGGGCTATTCTGGACCAAAAACTCACTAAGGAGCAAGGTCTTGCAAGGGGGACATTTTAAAGGTTTTAGGGCTTGCTCAAAGCTTGGAAGCAAGATCGAAGAGCTTGGACTTTTAGGGAAAAAGATCCCTGATCTTGAAGAGTTTGCATGAGCTCCTGGACATGAATTGGGGTCCAAGGCATGGTTCAGATGATTAGGGATTCTCTCAAGATCATTCCTTCCAATTTTGGAAGGAATTGATCAAGAAATCAGGGAGAAATCCCAGATTGATGGTCAGAGTGTTTGGTTTCACATTGTTAATGGTGGCAGAGACCTTTTGAAGAAAATATGAGAAGTTAGGGGGCTAAATGCAAATATTTCGAAAGCTAGGGGCTTAGGTATGAAAATAAAGTTTAAATGGACTAAAATGTAAATTAGGTCAAGATGGACTCTGATTGGGCTCAAATTTTGGTACCAACCTAATTTTGACCCAAGAAATATGATGGTGAAGTTCAATTTCAGTTTTGACTAAGTTTGACTATGCAATTTGCGTAGAAACCCAAATTATGGTAGAAATCTATCTATGACTGTTTAAGTTCAAAATAGGTTCAAATGGTCAAATCAAGGATACTAAACCTCAAGGAATATTTTTCTATGAATTTTAGGAGGTTTAGATGAATTTTATCCTGACCAAAAGCTCTATAATTTAAGCAGGTTTGAAATTAGGGATTTGGATGCTGTATAAGTTATCAAAATGTGTGAAACCCCATTTCTATCTGCATGGACCCACTTATTAGTCTTTAATGCTCATTTGACCTTCAGTTTACCCCTGACAAACCTCTTGGTTATTCTGTGTTCATGATATGCTATTAAAATTACAGAATTAACCCTAGTTTCCTATTCTCTTTCAAAATAGAATGAAATGGAGTTATAACCCTCAGATAGTTATGTAGGAGCATTTATCTTTCAAATCTGACTAACAGTGTCCAGTTAAGGCCTATGATGGTGTTCCCATCACTCCTCTCCTAGCAGTTCTCCTCCCTTCTTCTCCACGATCGACGAAGCTCTGGTAAGCTTGCACGACCACCACAGTCCACCAAACACACATGCACCTACACCACAACCTCCATCTTACCTCCAAGAACAAAAGCCCTCAACTTATTGTGGGTTTTGACGCCTCTCAAGCTCCACCGAATAACACATCACCGCACCGGCCCTCCCACCGTCGTCTAACTTCCACAAGCCACCATTCACCCAATTATCGCTACCACCATGTTCCTCACACCACGGCGGAGCCTTCTATATGTCTAATTAGAGCCCAAGGGCTCATTTTTTGTTTTAAGTGATATGCTCGTCGTGCCCTCCTTTGACGTCGATGCTGCAACTCTAACGACTTATCAACTTCGACGTCAACCTCATTGTGCATGGAATCATCTAAGGAGCAAGAACTAATCCTCAATTTTGGCAAAGAAATAGCATTAGCCCTTATTCAAGCAGCTATTGCCTACATGAAGGAAATGAGAGAAGAGGGCATTCATTTGTACCACATCGTTAAATCTTGATTTAAAGTTTGCTATTTATTGATTTTTACCGATATCTAGGTTGCCTTAGTTATAGGAGGTCAGGTCCCCATATAGCCACACTTACGTATACCCACACATGTGTGTGCATGCGCGTGTGTGGGGGTAATTTTTATGCCTCAAGATTCATGCATTGGGGGATATTTGGCTTATTGCAAAAGAGGCTGTAGGATTGACTTTTAAGATGTCCAAGAGCCTCTTGGAGACGTTTGATTGAGTGGAATAATGCCTAAGCATGAAGGCACAAATGTGCTAAGTTGCAAACCAATTTCTAGTCTTGCATTTAGTTGCTTTTAGCTTGTTGGAAACTTGAATTTTTATATATATTGAGATAATTCATTGCATATTATTTCGTGTGATATCAGATCATTATGCTCATTTTTGTATGATTGATTAGTGGTTGAATTGCATAAATTTTACCCTCTGTGAACGACCTCGGAACTCACGTTTTTTGAGCTTTACAAATCTAACTGTTGATTCGTTGCTTTCGTTTCTATACTATGACACACATTTCTTTTAAACATGATGAAAGTTTGTATTAACAGGTCTATCTACAAGAGTTAGACTTATCTGATGGTACCCACTATACGCATCAAGGAAAGACATATGAGACAGCTTACTACATGATTATACCAGCATGTCAATCTTCGGTAGAGGAAACTCATCTTTTAGGCAGGCTTCATTGACATTTGTGAAATCCACTCACAGTTGCCACTTGCCATTTGACTTTTTCACCATCACTATATACGATAGCCAACTAGGGTATAAAGATTGGTCGATGAACCTTGCTTCCAATAACTTGTCCACTTTTGAAGTGACTACCTACCACTGCTCTACCGACTTGTGTCGATGGGCTTGTTTAACTGCATGAGAACCCAAATAGATATTTAAGCGGCGTTCAATTAAAGATGGGTCCACTCCTAGTAGGTCATTGGCAAACCATGCAAAAATATCTGCGGTAGCCCTCAATAAGAGGAGCATTTTATGAACCTCTCTGGGAGGCAACTCTGCTCCAACTTGAACGAGTTTTTCAGTCGTATCAGGATATAATTGAATTTCCATGGTTGAAGAACTAAGCTATACTTCTACTGCAGGCAACGAAGTGGCAGGTTCTTCATGTTGCACTATTTGGACCAAGTTTCTTTTCTTTCTCCACTTTTGAGGTTTAAGGGGCCTTCTTCCCACTGAGCATTTAAGCTCAATGCACATTAGTTCGCGACTAGTAGATTGATCCCCATGAACAATCCCTACTCCTCGAGGGGAGTGGAAAAGTATGAATTGAAAGTAAGACGAGGGGATCACTTGGAAAGCATGGGTGGTGGGATGGCCTATGATGTCATCAAATGCTACCACCAAACCAACTACGATGAAAGTAGTCATCTGGTTAAGGTGTTTGTCTCCATCACATATCGATATTGGTAGGTTAATCTCCCCCTTGGGCATCACATTGTGATTCCCAAAGCTAACTATCGGAAGGGTTGATGGGGATAGGTGTTTCTCATCAAGACCTAACTGCCTGAGGGTCTTGAGAAAAAGAACATCCACAACACTACCTTCATCCAGAGGAAGTCGGAGTTGATGCTGATCAACCATAAAAAGTGTTACCAACAAAGGATTTATATGATAAGCTAGATCTGGCAGGGAGGAAAAGAGCCTTGAGGCGGCCTTCCTAATGGGGCTTCTCTCACCCCACTATAGGGTGGGATACACCTCTCGGGTTACCAACAAAGGATTTGCATCTTCTCTTTCACCAACCTGATTTCCTCAAGTTGGTCTGCCACCAGCGGTTGCTTTGCCTTTAAGATAGTGAGTTTAGCTTCATATTCTTCCTTTCTCCTCTACATTTCTAGGAGAGGGTTCCCCTGAGAGTTCTTCTGATGAGGAGATTCATTTTGGGGGCCCACCTACACCTCTTTCCCCTTACTTGGCCCTACAGGCTGCCAACGCCACCTTGACACAAAGACACTAGACTCGACTGAGCAACCTTCTCGGGATTGGCTCAAAAGGAATGAAGTGTAGAACGAGCCTTAGGAAAATAGATGAAGTTGAGAAACATGGTTATATTACTCACTTCCTACAGACAGTGCCAATTGATCAACTAAGATCCTAAACAACGAAAACTCAACAATACCCAGGTGCCTGCTAGAATGCAGACTGCCCAAGTCCTCGCCTTGTTTGGAAAGGGAAGATACAGACCTTAGTTGAAAACTTCTATTGTTAATAAATGACTTAGGCCTAAGAGATTAAATCCTAATTCTATTTTTATACATAGCATGTAGTTTAATTTTGCTAGGGACTAGCAAAAGATAGGCAAGGGGGTATGATGTACACATAATTATTGAGGGTACAATGCCTATTCATGCATGTTCCTAGGCTTAGATTTGCATTTCATGTTATAAATATTGTATAGCATGCATCATTCTACATTTAGAGTAGTTGTATATAATTTAGGTTAATTGCATCCTTTTGTGGTCAGGAGAGAAGAATATTTATTTCAGAGCCTCGGATTGATGATCTTACCGTATGGTTCTGATCAAGACGACGATCGGAGTCCAATGCCTCTTAAATCTCCTCAATCGGAGTCATGTAGCATCATATGCAGTCCGAGGAAGATCAACGGCCAAGGGACTAGGTGACATAATTCGAAACTTTAAATGACAAATCCAACCGTGCGGATGGATTCGGGTCGACGATCGTAGCCCAACAACATGAAAATCGACTCAATCCGACCTCTATAGCAGCCCCTACAACGAAAAGAAGATGGACAGCCCAAATAGCACCACGTGGCACAACTTAGGCCACCCATGCGCACGCATGTGCCACCACGCGTGCAGTGGCAGCACACGCAGGCACGTAGCACGTGGAGGCACGCGACACAGCACGCGGAGTGCGTACCAACGTAACAACAGCATGGGCGTGTGGGCTGTCTTCAACGACGTTTGCAGTGGATCTTCAGCGATGTTTATGACCGTCACTAAATGTCCTATATATGAATTTAATTCTTTCATCCACTATAAAAGGACCCTTACCCCTCCCATTTTTCTTCATATCTTCCTTTCTTCCTCTCACCACCTCCAAGGCTCTAGAGAGAGCTTGTCCCAACCCCGAGATGCTCCTCTAAAGTAGAAAACTAAATAGTTTTCCCTCCCCTCATCCCTATTCGTGGGGCATCCCGTGGCCATCCTCTCACTGCCCTTCGGGAAGAAGACCCTCGCCACGACGCCGTCCTACCCTACCCTTCATCCTCTGGCTCTGTCCTTTGTCCCTCTCCTCACCACCTTCCTCCAGGAAACGTCAGAGCGAGTCATCCTCCAAGCAACCGTCAAGGGGGTTTCTCTCACCACTTTCTATCTTTTTACACTTTCGTGGTGTAGATTTTCCACTTTCGTAGTTGTAACAAATAATTCTTGATAAATAGATGATTATTTCTCTCTCTCTCTCTCCCTCTCCCTCTTATATTTTTGCATGTAGATGAGGTTTTCATTGACCTAATCTCTTACCCGATAAAAATACCAAAAAAATTAGAAAAGATAAAAATGACCAAAAATAAATAAAGAGAAACACGATTTCATAAAACCAAACGTTCGCCTCCCCGTGTTTGACCAGGGACTCACTTTTCAAATTTCTATTATAAATTTATCTGATAGATGCATTTTGCGGGCTACGACGATGGGTCCTCAAAACCCCAATTTTAATTCGCAAAGCGCGCTCCCAACATTCTGAAAAAATAGCATCCTCATAGGACGAGGATGGAGAGAAGGAAGGATAAGAAAAATTGGGATCAAAGGCCCCAATTTGAAACCCATAAGGTTCCGAGAAATCCTGGATCACAGGTTGAGTCGATTCAAGTTGGTTCATGAACTCCCGCCCTGTGGGAGCTCATAAGGAGTGGAATCTCAAATTCTGGGATTTAGTGGGAATAGAAGTGTTTCCTAAATTCCCAGACATCCATTCTTCCATTCTCTTAGCAACCAGGTCCATTTTATCGAGTTTATTACAAATCAATTCCATGTCAAATGAATGAGAATCCTGGATCTCATTAGCACTTGACTTGGGTTGTTGGAACCGATTGAATGCATCCATGGAGGTGTGATTAATTGAGCTCTCTCTTATTTCCTTAAATAGGTCATATGCGCTATCTGCATCCCTGTTGAGGAAATTGCTCTGTAGGAAGCGTCCATGTGATTACAGAGTTGCCCAACCAACCCATGATAGAAAATCTGCACGAGTTGCCATTTCGACACCTTATGGTGTGGACACTGTTGGTGCTAGAGCATTGCGATCATTTATTTTGATGATAGCAAAACACGTGTCATTTAACATTTGCACTTGGAGTCTTAGATTTCAGGTCAATTGCAAATGGAGACGTGGTTAGACGGAGTTCGATCTCGCATCCAAGATGGATTGGAGGAGCTTGATTGATAACAGAGGAGCTTCGTGAGGAGCAATAGCTTAAAGAAGGAAGGAGATGAAGAATAGGATAGATTTCCTTTCCTTGTAATCTTTATATTTTCATTTCTTTTGTTGCTCTTTATTTTGTTACTTAGATTCATGTTAAAGAGCCTCAAAGAATCCTAACAGCAGTCCTAGGAACACCTGCACAACCCTAGGATATTTAGATTTTCTGTAGAGAACTTAGAAAATCAAACTAGGGTTCAAACAGCCTTTTCAGAAGTCTAATATGAAAATTAGACATCTGATAAATACTTTTAAGACGTTTGAATGTTGACTCAGACGTCCGACTATATTTAGGCTAGACTTAGTTAGTTCTGTCTGATGAAATCAGACATCTTAGAAGACGTCTAATGATTTTGCCAGACGTCCAATTAGTGGACCGTTGGCTGGCTTAGCAAACAATGAAGGGAATGATCGTTAGCCTCGCATCAGACGTCCGTAGAGGACCCTAGATGTCTGATACATAACCGTTTTGCCTTGACTGACCCAAAATCTCTTCTCAGAGATTTTCTAGCCATTGCACTCTCTTGGGAATCCATTTTCGCAAAAAAGTAGGTTTCCAGACACCCAGACTTAGTTCCAGACGTCCTGTATGTCGTCTGATGACAATGCACTAGAATCCTATTTAGATCTTATTCAAGTCAGGAAGGAAACCTGCCTAAAATCAGACGTCTGACTTTGTTCCTAGGCATCTTAAACTGGTTTTCCAAATGTCTGATGCTAGGATCAGACATCTGATAACCCTGTCAGTGTAATGATTAACCCTGATTTTGGCCTGATTTTCTTGGAGCTTACACCCAATGGCTATGGAAGCCTTCCAAAACCTTCCAAAGCCTTCCTAGGGCCTCTATAAATAGAGGGGAACCTTTGCCACTCAAACACACACCAAGACACACTTAGCAACATACTTTCCACATCTCTTGTGTCCAAGAGAAGTAGCTCAAGCTCTAGCTCCCCAAGCTTAAGTTTTACATCTAGAGAGCATCGATCACTTGCGCACCTACTCTCCCACCGTAGTTCATGAGAGCACCGTTGCACCGTCACGTAGTTCACGCATCCGCGTCGTCGATGCACCTCTTGCAAATGGAAGAATCCTAACTCCTATAGAAGCTTAGGTTAAGAATATCTTTGTTGGCTCTATAGGACTATTTTTGTATTTTACTTTACTTGTGTTTGGTATTCGCTTTGCGAATTCCCATCTCCATCTAGGGACAAAATCCTTCTCGTAAAGAGAAGGGGTTGAGGAATGCTACCCTTGCATTTGTAGCGTAGTTGTAATTGAGGTTGTACTACCCTTGTTTAAGTAGTACGTTAGTGGATTTGATCAACTTGGTTGATCGGAAAATCCTAACTCGAGAGGGTTAGGTGGTGGTTTTCACCCGATTTCGTTTTCCACCTAAAAATGATTATGTACTTTGTGTGATTGCTATTTTGTGAGATTGTTCTATATTTTAATTCTGCATTTTTACGTCATGCTGATCTCACCCCCTCCGAGTAAAGGAATTTATAGACACTTCCCCAAAAGTTCTTGGAATGGCTCCCAGGCACCATGAAACAGTTCCCCCGGCCGCTGGGCAAAAGTGGTAATCGCCCGTCGCAAGGCATTGATCCTTCCGATAGGGAAGAATTTCTTCAAGAAAGCTGACTTAAGAGCAGCCCAAGTTTCAATTGGCCTTCCTATGGTCCGTTACCAATGTGCGGCCTTATTTCTGAGAGAGTGGGGGAAAAGCCTCATGATCATTTGCTCTTCGTTCACATTCCTTGCTCTGGTGGTTTGAACCAAAGTGGTAAGATTGTCTAGGTGCTAGAATGGGTCCTCTAAGCCAAGCCCATGGAAATGCTTAATTAAGCTTAAGACTTGGGGCTTGATTTCTATGTCTCCAGCGGGATCATGACACTGGGACGTTCCCCATAGTTTGAAGGATCATAAAAATCCTTCAAGGGCTAAGCACCCTGACCATGCATACGTTGGAACCATTGTTGCATCTACTGCAATTCTTCCAACTGCCTCTGAATCAGCTCCTACTAGTTCAGGGGCGGGGGAGGTGGTTGTTGATCAGCCATGGGATCTGCTTGGCTATAGCTCAACCTCCGCCTCCTAGAATGGTCTAAAGGTCCTTCCAATCTAGGATTCAATGACCTCCTTCCAAGCATACACTGGAAGGAAGTCGGAAGGACGGGGAAGAGAGGGAACCCTACAACACAGGAATACAAGCCTGTTCTTAGATGGGGTAGACTAAAGGTTTACAAACTCTTAGAATCCATCCTAAGATTATGGACAATTTACTCTACTTATATCCAGGCAATCCAACCAGTTTGGAGGAGGGACTGGGGAGAAGGTTGTTCCTTTGGCTTGCTCCTCCAGTTCCTAGTGTAACCCCCAACTGCGGTCGTTTGATGCTACTCCCCTAGATAGACATCAGATTGACTAGTATAAGTAGGTTAATTGTGAGTAATCTCAATCTGGATCCCGACGAGCGAATGAATCCTTAGGGCCAACATCTAATTGATTTTAATTAGGCTTGGGAAATTGGTGCTTCTGGAATGTGATGGGCCCTTAATGGGTTGTGCCTGTAATGATTTGTTTGAGAAAGTGTGAATGTGCACAACCAAGAGGTTTTCAAGCAAGATTATTAATGATGAGGTAGGTTTTAGAGTTTGAATCTTGCTTAATATCTTTTAGGATTCAAATATTAGGTGTTTTCAACAAAGTTTTGTGAGGCAAACCAAGTTTACTTTTAAAAGCACTTGTTCAAATAATTCCCTTTAGAAATCAAGAATAATATGGAGTGCTTGGCTTGACCTAGTTATTGAATCCTATGGGGCAGCTACAAAATGAACCACTTTTAGATCAGGTGGTGCGGCCCAAATAATTCAATCAATTGGCTCAATTGCACCACCGATTAAGGCACACAAAAAGGCGATTAACCTAATATGATTTCTATTCTTTTATGTGTTGAATTAGTGTATCGGGTCCACAGGTCAGAATCCCGGTTGAGTAGATGAAAATCAAGTTAGGTTATGTGCCTTTGATGTGGGTGTATAAAGTGTGTAAATTGATTCATCCCATAGAAAGTATCTTTTTATTTTTTTATTTATAAATTATGGGTGAGATGGGTGAAGGTGGCAAACAAGACAAAGTCTATCCTAGGGTTTATGCAAACACCTAAGTAGATTAGGTCTTGGTTATGATTGTGGCAAAAAGAACTAGTTGAGGAGGAATGTGGGGGACACTTACAAAACACTCTACTTGCACTTTACTCCGGTCTATCGCACTGGGATCTCCATGCTAGGGTACCTGCAAGACAATAGATCAGAGATAAGCGAGGTTAGTGCTATGTAAAAGCAAAGAAGCGCAAAAAATAATAAAGTAAATTCTGTTACCTCCCCAGCAATGGCGCCAAAATGATGGGGGCACGCTTCACGAATTAAAATTAGGGTTTAGAGGACCCATCATCGTAGCTCGCAAAACGCATCTATCAGATAAAATTTATAATCGAAACTCGAAAAGTGATTCCCGAGTCGAATACGGGGAGGCGAGTGTTTGGTTTTATGAAATCAACATTTCTCTTTATTTATTTTTGGTCATTTTTATCTTTTCTTTTTGGTATATTTATCGGACAAGAGATTAGGTCGATGGAAACTTTATCTACTTGCAAAAATATAAGAGAGAGAGGGAGAAAGAGAGAGAGAGAAACAATCGTCTATTTATCAAGAATTGTTTGTTACAACTACAAAAGCGAAAAATCTACACTACGAAAGCATAAAAAGATAGAAAGAGGTGAGAGAAATCCCCCTCGACGGTTGCTTGGAGGGCGACTCACTCTAACATCGCCTGGAGGAAGGTGGTGAGGAGCGAGATGAAGGAGGATGAAGGGTGGGGCAAGACGGCATTGCGGCGAGGATCTTTTTCCCGAAGGGTGCCGAGAGGACGACCACGGGATGCTCCATGAATAGGGATCAGGGGAGGAAAAACTATTTGGTTTTCTACTCTAGAGGAGCATCCCGGGCTTGGGACAAGCTCTCTCTAGAGCCTTGGAGGTGGTGAGCGGAAGAAAGCAAGAGATGAAGAAAAATGGGAGGGGTAAGGGTCCTTTTATAGTGGAGGAAAGAATCAAATTCGTATACAGGACATTTAGTGACGGTCATAAACGTCACTGAAGATCCACCGCAAACGTTGCTGAAGATGGCCTACGCACCCACGCTACCGCGTGCGTCAAGTGCCTTTGCACGCTACACACCTATGTGCACTGCTGTTATGCGCATGGACATGCCCGTGCTGCTATGTGCATGCGGTGGCACGTGCATGTGCATGGGCAGTTTGGGTTGTGCCACGTGGCGCAATCTGGGTCATTCATCTTCTTTTTGTTGTAGGGGCTGCTACAGAGGTCGGATTGAGTCGATTTTCACATTGTTGGGCTATGATCGTCGACCCGAATCCATCCACGTGGTCGGATTTGTCATTTGAAGCTTCAAATTATGTCACCTAGTCCATTGGCCATTGATCTTCCTCGGATTGCATATGGTGTTACGAGACTTCGATTGAGGTGATTTTGGAGGCATTGGACTCCGATCGTCATTTTGATCAGATCCATATGGTTGGATTGTCAATCCAAGGCTCCGAAATAAATATCCTTCTCTCCTGACCCCAAAAAGGACGTAATTAACCTAAATTATATGCAACTACTCTAAATGCAGAATGATGCATGCTATGCAATATTTATAACATGAAATGCAAATCTAAGCCTAGGAACATGCATGAATAGGCATTTTACCCTTAATAATTGTGTCTACATCAAAGCTAAATCTCGCTGAAGGTGCACTGAGAGGAGGTTCGTTAGATCTTCATTGCACAGTGTGGAGAGGGCATCGCTTCATGTGTGCGTTACTAGTAGCGAAGCATCAGTGCTTCTCAGCCTTTGGATCATGGATGAATGGCTTAAATCGTGAGCCATCTCGCCTTCAGCGTGCTAACGCCTCCACGTGCGATCACACGTGATGGTGCTGATTATGCAACACTTGAATCCAGTGCACACAATCATCCCACGTTGCCACCTCATCAGCCGATCATCACGCATCCGATGACCAAATTTTACTGTGCCTCCTCTTCAATGGATTAAATCTACTCCACGTGATTTGAACGTGCACCATTTACACTTGATAAGGCGCTCGACCGTTGTGCTATCTCCCACTCTTTGTCACGTTTTTGAATTTTCACCATGCACTCTCAACCATTGGATCTCGATCTAACAGTTGAGATCACATCTTGAGTTGGTAAAGGCACGGCTTGAGCGACGTGGAAAAAATGTGAACATCGAGTACGCCTTTAGGAAAGTGAAGGGCATGCTGGGGTGACTTTGGGCAGTTCTGATGGTGCCACATGGCACCATTTGAGCCGTCCATCTTCTTTTACTCGTAGGAGGTGCCATGGATGTTGAATTGTATCAATTTTTACGCTGTTGGGCTACGATCATCGATCCAAATCCATCCAGGAAGTTGAATTTGTTGTCTAAAGTATGGATTTTCACTACCTTGCCCATTGGTCTCTGATCTTTCTCGGAGTACATATGATGCTACGAAGTTTTGATCAGGGCGATCTCGGAGGCGTTAGACTCCGATCGTCACCCTAATCAGATCCGTACGGTTGGATCTTCAATCTAAAGCCTTGAAATGTTCTCACCCTGTCCCCTTGCCACAAGAAGAGGCGAATTACTATACAATTTGTATAAATTAATATAAATGCATGATGATGCATGTTATACAATATTTATAATGCATGATGCTTCCATGACCCTAGGAACTTGCATAAATAGACATTTTAAGCCAATTAAATATGTGCACATCACACCCTCATGCCTATCTTTTGCTAGTTCCTAGCCAAACTATATGCTATTTATAAAAGAATTAGGATCAAATTACTTGCAATAGTTATTTCTTAACATAAAGAAATTTCCACTAAGGACGTAAACTATAGAGACTCAATAGTGCCTGGGTGTTTGTCAAAATACAGACTACCCCCAAGCTCTCGCCTTATTCAAAAGCAAATATATATATATATATATTTCTTTTTCTTTTTCTTCTTTTCTTTTTCTTTTTTTGGAATTTTAAGTTTAGAGTTTCGATGTAGCTTTCTACGACTACCTAACCCACCCAAGACATGAAAAGAACTCTAAGTTCTAAGCATCGTTTTGTGAAACTGTGATAAACTTACTGATCGGTAATAGAAATGGACTTCAGGTTTCTGCGAACCTAATGTAGACACATCTATTTCACATAAACTGCCTATTTTTGCATGTTCTTAGGCATATAATTGCATTCAACATTATAAATACTGCATAACATGCATCATTATGCATTTAGATTAGTTTGTACAAATTCTAGGTTAATTTTTCTCTTTTTGTGGTCAGGGGACAGGACAATACTTATCAAGGCCTCAAGTTGAAGATCCAATTGTATGGATCTAACCAGGGCGACGATTAAAGTCCAATGCCTCTGAAATCACCCTGATCGAATTTCCATAGTGTCAGATGCAGTCTGAGAAATATCAAAGGTCAAGGGGCAAGGTGGTATAAAATCCGTACCTTAAATGATAAATCCAACCACACAAATGGGTTCGAATCGACGATCATAGCCCAACAACACAAGAATCTATCCAAACCGACATCTGTGGCACCACCTACAAAGCAAAGAAGATGGACAGCCATGATGGCACCAAGTGGTGCCATCACAACTACCCAACATCGGCCGCAACACTCCTCTTCGCCCGCACGATCAATCCCAGTCATTTGAGCATCGATACAATGGTTGAGATGCACCTCACCGCTCACTAAAGACAAAGCTTGCACATCCTCAGCTATTGGATCTTCATGCAACGATCGAGGGTGTGAGAGCGTTAAAATGTGACAAAGAAGGGCTGGTAGCGCAGCGGTCAAGTGACGTCCGCGAGAGATGAGAATGTGGGTTCGACTCTCTGCTCGCCTCAAATCCATAGCGCGAGCCAGTGTGGCTGAAATTCGACCGCTCGATCGCGATCAAGCGACAACAGAGGTTGCTATGTGGCATGCTGAATGGAGGCGAAGCTGCATGCCTGATCAGATGCCAAATCTCATGCCCAATCTAATGCGATGGGGCGCACGAGCGAGCATGCTTGTTAGCCCTTCGATCTTCATTTGACGACGGGAAGAGGGGCTACGTCACTCTTAAATGCACGAAGGCGAAGCCATAGAGGCACGATCTAGGTCGTTCGATCATGATCATACGATCAAGATTGAACCTTCAACGTAATGCTTGAAGGCGAGAAGGCGCTGATGTGGTAGCACGGCGTCTGTCTGATCAGAGGTGAATGGCGGAGATGGAATGTGTGTCTTCACAGATGTTTACCTTCAGCAATAGATACGTCTGTCACTAAAGGCCCTACAATTAATTTTCAACATTTTAAAGGACCTTTTTGGCCTTGTGCCTTAGCTATATAAAGGACCCTACACCCCCCTTTGTAAATCATCCCTTCCTTTCTTCTCTCACCTCCTCCAAGCTCTATGAGCTCATCCCAAACCCAAGATGTTCCATTAGAGTTATAAAATTAATTTTTCCATCTTCTCACCACCTTCGTGGAGAATCCCTTGGTTGTCCTCTCACCACCATTCGGGAAGCGGATCCCGCTGTGATGTCACCCTGTTCCATTTTCCGTCCTCTGTCTTCGTCCTCTGTTGTCCAGTATCTCACCACCCTCATCCAGGTGCCCCATCAGTGCGGCTCGTCCTCCAAGCAATCGTCGAGGAGGATAATTTCTCACCCCCTTCTCTTTTATCGCTTTCCAATGTAGATTTCCTGTTTTCTAGTGTAGCACATAGATGTAATGAACATGTTTTTATCATTGTAAAATATTTGTTTATTCTCTCCCTATTTTCTCTTTATTATTCTTTCTCTCTCTTCTACTAATTATTCTTTAAGTAGAATAGCTAGTAGATTAATTTCAACTAGCTACTGCTTTCGAAATAATAAATCCAACGTGGTTTTTGATCAAAGGTTCGCCTCCTCATGTTCGACCCGGGACTCACTAGAGTTTTGGTTAAATTATCTGTTTAACAGATTTTTATGTGACTACAATGACAAGGTTTTCAAACTCAAATCTCTTAGTGTAGAAATCCTGTTCAACAGAACCCTAGGTGACCCTAATGAAGAATTTCTGCCTAAATGTGTATCTGTTCGACTAGTAGCTTTCTCCTACTTTTATTTTTATGAGGTCAACACAAGGGCGAACCCAGTGTTTATCTCCCCGGCTTATTTTACTTCCTCGCTTCTTCCTAAGTGTTTAGGAATTAATCATGCATCTTATGAGTTGAGTTCTAGACAACCAACCAATGGGGTGTCAAACCCATGGAAACTTGCCAGCCATACTCTTGCGGTAAATTTTGGCTTATTTATATATTTTTTCTCCTTATCTATTTTTCATCATATATATATATATATTTCTTTTTATTTTTTTTTCCACGTACGTGGCTTCCCTGATCTAAGATTTACCTAAAGGTAGCAAAAAAGAGAATGGTCATGTGGTTAGTCTCTGGACAACCAGCCAATGGGACGTCAAACCCACGACAACTTGCCAACCATACCACCCTAAAAGGTTCATTAGCTACCTAATTTTCGTTAAAACTGTCGAAAAGTGAGTCGATGCAAAAAGTGTGTAGATGCTTTAAACTTAAAGTCCCCTCAAATCAGAGGGCAGGTTGATAAGTCATGTACTTATCACCCCAACTTATTTAACCAATTATAAATGAATTTACAAATGGCAAGGACTCAAGAAACATCTCCACATTTTAGTGGACACTCGGGCTGATTAAGCTCAAAGACATGAAGAGTCTAAGTGTTCAGACCATATTGTATTCTTTCCTAAGGTTGAATAACTCTACTGCCCAAGTTCTGTTTTCCTAATTCAATTTTTTTTAATAATAAAAGGAAAAATAAGGAAAATTTATAAGAAATCCACAGAGCTGACAATATAATTTAGAAATGAAGCCATCCCCCATGCCTAGCTTATGCAATGTCCTCTTGAAAATAAAAGGCATGAGAAAAGGGCAGAATAAAGAAAATATCACCTGTATTCTGTGATGCTCTAGTAAGCACTAAGTCAGATTGTACAAATGCTGAGTCTAGTGCCATCAACTAGGTGGGGTCCAGCTAAAGAAGTCAAATCAAGGTTAAAGCAACCTTGTCTGAGATGGGTTTTGGGATAATGCGGTCAACATAAGGTTTAGATGTTGTTCGTTGAACTTGAAAGAGTTACCTATCTTTGGGTCAAAAATCTCAATGGCCCCGTTTGGGAATATCTGATCAATGATGAACGGGTCATTCCATTTCTACCTAAGCTTGCCAAAAAAGAGCTTAAGTCAAGAATCAAATAGCCAGACCTTCTGGTTTGGCTCAAAGCTCTTGCGTAAATTAAACTAGTCATGAAGAGCTTTGGTCCTAGCCTTATAGATCTTAGCATTTTCTTATGCATCATTTCTAAGCTCCTCCAACTCAGATAGTTGGAGTTTCCTCGTCTTTCTGGCTAAACTATGGTCAAAATTGCATTTTTTATCGCCCAAAATGCCCGGTGTTCAATTTCTACAGGTAAATGACATGCCTTACCAAACACCAAACAAAATGGTGACATACTGATAGGTATCTTGTATGCAGTACGGTAGGCCCAAAGAGTGTCATCAAGCTTTTGAGTCCAACCATTTCTGTAGGATGTTCTTAATCTCTCAATTGGAGATCTCATCCTGTTCATTCGTCTAGGGATGGTAAGGTGTGGAAATCCTATGATTCACCCCATATTTTGCCAATAAGTTTCAGAATTGGGCATTGGTGAAGTGAGTACCACCATCACTGATGATGGCTCTTGGAATCACGAACCCATTGAAGATATTCTTCTTGACAAAATTGATGACCACCTTGTGGTCAGTGGTTTAGGTGAGAATAGCCTCAATCCCTTTAGACATGTAGCCAACAGCTACGAGAATGTATTAGTGTCCAAATGAAGGGAGGAGGCATCCCATGAAATTGATGCCCCAAACATCGAAGATTTCAATGGGAAGAATCAGCTCTAAAGGCATTATGTCTCTCTTGGCTATGCTCTTGAATGCCTGACATCGAGAACATGACCTTGAGAATTCCTAGGCATCCTTGAATAAAGATGGCCAATAAAATCTTAGCAGCTATCTTTTTCCTGGAAAATTGTGCACCACATGTGGTTGCATGGTAGAACTCAAGTATGCTTTGGAATTCATTTTCTGGGACACAGCAAATAATTTGATAAAAGCTGATGCGGTATAGTTCAGGATCGTCCCAAAAGTAATATTTGGCCTCGGATACAAGTCTATCCCGTTGTTTCTTAGTCCAATCCTAGGGGATTTTACCAATGGCCAAATAGTTGACAATGTATGCAAACCAAGGGGTTTGGATACCCAAAACTATAAGAATTGTCTCATCCAAGAAGGTGTTAGTAATTTGAATATCCAGACAAGGAGAATCAACTAGGATTCTCGAAAGATGATCTGCCACTACATTTCTAGCCCAGATTTGTCATTAATTTCAAGATCGAATTCTTGAAGTAAAGAATCCATTGAATGAGCTAGGGTTTGGCATCCTTTTTGGCTAAGAGATGTCTTAGGGCTGAGTGGTCAGTGTAGATGACGACATGAGATCCTAAAAGATAAGCCTTGAATTTTTCCAATGCAAATGCTACAGATAGAATTCCTTTTCTGTACTAGTATAATTCCTTCAGGCCTCGACCAGAGTTTTGCTAGCATAGTAAATAACAAAGGGCTTTCTATCAATCTTCTTACCCAAGACAGCACCAACCACGCGTAATCAGAAGCATCGGTCATGATCTCGAATGGGGCTATCCAAACTGGTGGTTGCAACACTGGAGCACAAGTGATTGCCATTTAAGAAGATCAAATGCCTTGTGACATGCTTCATCAAATTCAAACAGTGTATCTTTGGCCAGAAGGTTGATCAAAGGCTGAGCAACCTTAAAAAAGTCCTTGATGAACCTCCTATAAAAACCCACATGACCAAGAAATGATTGGATGTGTTTAACAGATGTGGGTGGAGGAAGTTTGGAGATAGCATCCAGCTTAGCTTGATCAACTTCAATTCCCCGATTAGAGACCACATGACCAAAGACAATGCCTTCTTGTGTCATAAGTGACTCTTTTCCTAGCTAAGGACCAACCGTGTTTTGATGCATCTATTTAGGATCAATTCCAGATTAGCTAGGCAAGTTTCCAATGAATCTCCAAAAATGGAAACATCGTCCATGAATACTTCCATACAATCTCCCACCATGTCTGAGAAGATGGCTAACAAGCACCTTTGAAAAGTCACAGGTGCTTTCCAAAGCCCGAAAGGCATTCTACGAAGTGTGAAAGTTCCGTAGGGATAGGTGAAAGTCATCTTTTTTTGGTCTACGGGGTGGAAAGAAACTTCATTTTATCCCAAATAACCATCCAAGAAACAGAAGTACTTCTGCCCGACTAACCTTTCATGAATTTGGTCAATGAAAGGCAACGGAAAATGATCCTTTTTGGTAGCTGTGTTCAGCTTCCTGTAATGATATAAACTCTCCAAGAGGAAGTTAAATAAATCGTAATAGATTCACCTTTCTCATTAGTCACTATAATAATCCCTATTTTCTCAGGAATAATTTGCATGGGACTAACCTAGGGACCATCCAAGATCAGGTATATGATTCCTGCATCAAGCCACTTGATGATTTAGTTCTTGACCACTTCTCGCATATTGGGGTTCAATATCCTCTGCAGCTGGCGAGAAGGGTAGGATCCATCTTCCATATAAATCCGATGATTACAATAAGATGGCATGATCCCCCTGAGGTTGTGAATGGTCCAACCAATTGCCTCCTTATGTACCTTTTTAGGACCCTAATCAATTTCGATTCATGCTCCTTAGTCAACTTCGCACTAATAATCATAGGGAGCATCTTCTTCGATCCTAAGAACTCATATTTCATACTTTCTAACAATGGTTTAAGTTTTAGATGGGGCAGGCTGATAACAAAAGGTAGGAAGGATGCTGATGAAGATTCATCAGGATGATCCAATGGAAGAGGTTGTGAATGAATAAAATCAATAACCTCTTCAAAATGTGGTGGGTTTGCCATAGAGGGTTGTGGTTCAGGTTCATCGGTGTAGGAGGAATCCTCGAAACTAGTGATAGCCATACAAGTCTGAAGATTCAGATCATTATCCTCGAGTTCCTTAATATATCAACAATCCTTAAATTTGTAATCTCCTTAAAGATATCGAGTGTCAATTTTCAATCACCAAAGGCGATCTCCATACTACTACTTTCACAGTTGATATTGGCCTTAGCAGTAGCCAGGAACGGACGCCCCAGAATGATGGGCATGTTCCTTAACTCTTTAGGTACATCCATGTCAAGGACAAGAAAATCTACAGAAAAATAGAAATAATTGACATTAACTATAAAATCCTCAATAGCACCTTTCGGGTTTGTGACCGAACATTCACTAATTGCAGTGTTATTGAGGTCGGCCTAAGTTCATCTAATCCAAACATTTCATAGAGGGAAGTTGGAATTAGGTTTATGGATGCACCTAGATCCAAGAGCGCCTAGTTAAAGGTGTAATCCCCGATTACACATGAAACCAAAGGGGCACCTGGATCTCTCTTTTTCTGGGGAAGGTGATGCAAGATAACAAAACTAGCCTGCTCGGAGAGTATCACCTTCCTCAGGGTTGATTCTTTGGGCTTACGCTTTTGAGTGCATAAATCCTTTAAGAAGTTAGCATAAGCTAGAATATGCTTAATAGCATCGAGGAGAGGGATATTGATTTTGACAATCTTGAATATATTCAAGAGTTCCTCATTGTTATCAACAGGTTTCTTCTTCCTAGGTTTTAACAAGGCTTTAGGGAATGGGACATGAGTAAAATCATTAGATTCGGGATCCTGAGCCTTGGTTTCTTCTTCAACTTTCTCCTTTCCTTTCTCATGCTCACTAGGGTTTGATTGACTGGAAGATGGTAGTTCAGGATCTTGGGTTTGCCTGCCACTCCTTAAGGTGATAGAGTTTGCAGAAGCGTATGGGTTTGGGTCTTGGGGAGCTCTAGGAAAGATTAGAGGGGCTTGATTAGCCAGATATTAAGGAGCAGAAGAAGAAGAAGGACCCTGCTCAACCACCTGAGCATGTGCATGTGGGTCCCTCTGATTCCTGTACCCTTGGGCTCGATTACCCTAATTTTGTATGTTACGAGGGTTGGGTACGAGTTGAGATGGCAAAGATCTAAGCTGACGAGTAATATCAATGAGCCCAGATTGCAAGTTGTTGGGTGAGGTTTTCATTTACTGCATGAGCTGGAGCATGCATCCTTGCATTTCCACCATCTGACAGTTCAGATCAGCCAGCCCTGCGAGTTGATGAGCATTCCATGTTAGTTGATTAACTTGATTAACGGGCAGCTGAGTGTATACATGACCCTGACCCATTGTTCTTTACGATGCATAATTGCTGGGTCAGATTTAGGTCTACTGCCCTGGGTTTTCCAGGAGAAGTTAGGGTGGTTCCTCTAACCCAGGTTGTAAGAATTTGAATATGGGTTGGACCTAACATTCTCCTTTATATAATACACATCCTTATAGGGTAAGTATGGTGGGAAAGAAGGAGAAGGATCAAAGAAACTAGGATCAAAGGCCCCAGTTTGGAACCTATGGGGTTCCAAGTAATGCTGGCTCATAGGTTAAGCCATTTCCAATTGATTTACGAACTCCTGTCTAGTAGGAGCTCGTGAAGAATGGAATCCCGAATTCTAGGATTGAGTGGATCTAGAAGTATTTGCAGAGTTTCCAGCTATCCACTCTTCCATTCTATAAGCAACCATGTCCACCTTATCAAGTTTGTTGCAAATTAATTCCATATCGAATGAATGAGAGTCTGGGACCTCATTAGCATTTGATCTAGGCAGTTGGGACCGGTTGACAGTGTCGATGGAGGCATGATTGATAGAATTCTTACTCATTTCCTCAAACAAGTGAAGCACACTGTTTGCATCCATGTTGAGGAAATTGCCTCCACAAGAAATGTCCATGTGATTACGGAGTTGATCAGTCAACCCGTGATAGAAAATCTATATGAGTTACCATTTCATCACGTCGTGGTGTGCACACTTCTGCAATAAATACTGGAATTGCACCCAAGCACCATGAAGCAGTTCTCTCAGCCATTGGATGAAAGTAGTAATCGCCCGTCGCAATGCATTGGTTTGCCCAATAGGGAAAATTTTCTTTAAGAAGGTTGATTTGAGATCATTCCAAGTAGCTATCAACCTCCTAATAGTTCAATACCAATGTGTGGCCTTATCCCTGAGAGAGTGAGGGAAAAACCTCATGATCATCTACTCCTCGTCCACATTTCGTGCTTTGGTGGTCTGGACCAAAGTGGTCAAGTCCTCCAAATGCTCAAATGGGTCTTCGGAGCTAAGCCCATTAAAATGTTTGATTAGGCTTAAAACCTGGGGCTTAATTTCCACGTCACTAGTTAGAATCTGGACACCAGGACGTTCTCCATAATTTGATGGATGATTGCGCGGCAATCATAGGTTTTAATTGACCTAAATTAAGCTAGGACTTAGCATAAGTAGGTAGTTCATGCATGCATAAGCATTATTTGCACCTTTACTGCTTTCTTTTAACTATGCATAAAATAATGCTATAATGTACTGATTAGGTGCATTATGTCAATTGCAGGTAATAAGCTGATCAGAAGCTAGATCTAAAGCTTGATCTAAAGCTGGATCTGAAGAATAAAGAAAAACTGGAGTTGCAGCAGAGTTGGAGCAGAAGACCTAGAATAAGATGTAGTAGACAATAATGTAAGGGGTTGAGGTATGCTATTCTATTTAAGTAGGAATAAAGCAGTAAATTATGAAGAACTTAGGACCATCCTAGTCCTAGGATAGCCTAAAAGCTTCCCCAAGACTTAGCCACCCTTAGATTAGGTCATCGCACCCTAGGAAACCTTAAAACCCTAATTCCAACCTCTATCTGGACGTCCAGATGAGTTATAGGACATCCAGAACCCTTACCCAACTCTCGCACACCTTAAACCCACTTCTGTAGTATTATTAGACATCCAGACACTTGGTCAGACGTCCAATTTCTGCAGAATATCCAAGACAAAACCTAGAATCCTTCCTGACTTTGATTAGACGTCCAGAATTGAAGTCTAGACTTTTGATTTTTCACTATAAGACGTCTGACAACTTTATTAGATGTCTGATACTATCCTCTAGTTCCTGTTTTGGAATTCAAGCCTTGATCTTAGATTTCTAGGTCCCTAAACCCAATTCTAACCCCCTAGAAACCTAAATTAAGGTGCCCAAACCCTAGTACATCACCTCTAGACCTCCCTAAGGACCTAATTAGGTCCTCACTAAACCTAATTTACTTGTATCATGGCCAATCTCTTCAGTCTATTCAATTGGACTCCAATTGAGCCCTGATCTCAGCCCACACTATCCAATTGGAGAGTCCAATTGACCTCGACCTGACTTAATTGAGTTATTTTACTCTCAATTAAGTTTTCACACACCCAATTAAACTTGTATTAAGTTCAATTGCACTTTACCTTAGTGAATTAGGGTTTACAACCCTAATTTGAGACCTACCTTGACATAAACCCACTAGAACCTAACCTAATCAACCTAGCCACCTAAGTTTCGACCCACACACACCCACACACACCATCCACACAAAATACCTAGCCTAGAGTTCTCTAGAACTCTCTACCATGTGTTGTTTCCTTGGTTGCTAAAATTAGCAACCAAGAGCCATTCAATTTTTAGATCCACATTTGGTGGATCTAAAAACCACCGTCCATCCTCTCTCTCTCACTCTCCCACAAGGTACCACCATAGGCCTCTCTAGAGAATTCCATAATTCTCTAGAGAGCTTCCCTTAGGTCTATAAAAAGACCAAAGGGGTGGCCATTTGCACCCATTCACTCTTGGCTCCATTTTAGCTTAGCTTCTTTCCACCTCCACTACACCTCCACGAGTAGCTTCACCATGGCCACCACCATCTCCACGCCAAGATGTTGGATCACCTCCAACCTCTCTCCAAGGGCCGGCCTAAGCACCATTGGCTGCCCCTCCTCCTCTCAACCAACTCAAAGGCCATCGGAGCCCACCTCCGAATGCCCTTATTTCTGCTAGATTAGTAGCTTAGTTCTTCATAGTTTACATGCTTTATTTACTGCTTAGTAGTGTAGCTCTTTATTCTCCCCTAATGATGCATGCATAATTCCCCCTTAGATTTATGCATGCGATCATTTTCTTCTAGCTAGAATTGTATTTTCCAAGCATTCCTCTATAAGCTTTCCACGAGCTTAACGTCGTAGCCACCATCATAAATTGAATGAATGAAAATCTTTTTTCTATATATATATCTATGTCTGAAAATCACCATGAGCTTATTGCAATATATTTTATGTGATTGAAGTTGCTTGCCTTTAATTATTATCTTTTGGCAACTAGCATGTCGTACATCAATACGTAAATCACCATAAACCGACATGAGATTTTAAGCAAGTAGAGCTAAAGAGATCGATTTCATATCTGCATTTCCACAAATGCCTCCCAGAGACGAACGACTCCGACTCAAGTCTCGGCATCTTTACAAATCAATTTTGACAAGCATTTTCGTGCGCTATACTACGACAAAATCTCTATTTTCAAAACACGAGCAAAAATGGGTTTTTCAAATGGCGCCGTTGCTGGGGAGGCAACGTCATCTTTTGATTTCGATCTTTTGAGCTATCACTGACAAATCTTCCTCTGCTTATCTTTGGATGTGTAGGAAAAATAGGAAAAAAATGGGATCTGCGGACACGAGCGTGGAAAAAAAATTCCAAGTGGACATCATACCTTCCTTAGTTTAGGTTTTTTTTGAACCCTAGGTTAGATTTCCTTCTAGCAATTTCATTTGAAAAAAAAAAGAAAAAAAAGGGCCTATTTATTTTCGTGAAAAAGAGGAAAAAATCAAAGAAAAAAAATCTAGGTACTTAGATTAGGTTTCTTTTTAAAACCTAAGTTATTTTTGAAAAAGCAAAAAAAAAAAATTGAAAATCCTTTGAAAAAAAATCCTTCATGAAAAAAAAAAATTTTTCAAAATTTCTTGAAAAAAAAAAAATTTTTTATGGAAAGTTTGAATTTTAAACTCAAACACCTTTTAAAAGCTTCTCCACCACCCTATGATTTCGGCCAAATTTCAACCTCCATTTTAAAAATTCAATTGCCAAAATAGTAATGAGCGAAAAATTCTGAAATTCAGGCTAGAACTTCATTTTCAAACCATCTTTCAAAGGCCACCATTCATTAAAAATTTTATAAGTAAAACATTTTTAAAAATTCTTGAAGTGCAAGGGGTCAAACTAACTCAGATTTGAGATTTTTCAAAATTCAAAAAGCAATTCCAAGCAATCCGAGAATCTGTTTTGACTAAAAATGGTGGGGTTTGAAAGCTGCTCTCATTGGCTTTAATTTTCATATTTTTTATGAATTTTTGAAAATCATTTGATACTATTTCAATTTGAAAACTGACCAGGGGTCAAAAATTCAAGATCTGACCTCTTGACATTTAAAAATCTCTATAAATTCGATTTAAATAGTAAAAATTACAAAAAAATATTCTTTGAAAAGATAATTGAAAATGGAATCTACTCGTTAAATTTCAATTTAATTTGATCCTAATTTTGTTTATAGATGTATTTTTAAACAAAACAAAAGAATAAAAAAACCCTAGAATTGCATGAACCCTAGGTTACATCTTTAGGGTTACACTCTAGGGACCATACATTTGGGCTAGCCTAGACTTAGTCAAGTCTGGTGCTTAGCCGGTGAGCTTGGTCACCTTGTGGGCCACTCACCACAAACCCCAATTGAAGAAAAACAGGCTAAAATCAATTTTAAAGCACGAAATCAACCCAAATTCGTTGTCATACTACTGGGTGCTTTCAACCTCTCTTGCCAAACCTGGTGACTAAGTCTGCAGGGTAGTGTCAAATGACCGCGGCTTGGGGGTCAACGGAATCGGAGGCATAAGCCGAGGGAAGAACCTTTCCCTTAGTCCCCTCGTAACCAAACTAGATGGGTTAGCTTGAGAGGCAGTTGTACGATGACTTTTTCTTCAGGAATTCGAACTTCGAACAAAAAATATGGTCACCAGATCATAAGGACCATCTGATTGACAGGGCCTTAGCCTTGTCTAGCTTGGCTACACCAACCCAGGGGTTGGGTGGTGTATGAAAGGAAGGAGGTCACTTAGACCTCAACTGGTTGGACCTTGGGAGCTGCTCCCAAGGAGGTGAGTCACCTCACCAGGACCATCTTCTCCCCCCACTTCTTCTACTCCCTTAGCCGCAATGGCTAATCCTGGACCTAGACCGGGTCAGGACGCTGGTAATCTGTACCCGATGGCTCGTATGGAGGCCCGGGTTGTTGAATCTGAGGAGCGACATTGATGTAAATACATTTACACTACTTAAGATGTCTATTTATGCATGTTCTTAAGCATAGGATTGCATTTCATGATATAATATTTCATAACATGCATCATCTTACATTTAGAATAGTTTGAATAAAATGGAGGTTAATTGTCTCCTTCTATGTGCTTACAGGGCAAACATTTTATCAGGGCCTCTGATCAAAGATCCAACCATATGGTTGTGATCAGGGCGACGATTGGAGTTCAACGACTCCAAGATCGCCCTAATCAGACATCCGTAGCATCAGATAGTGACCGGGGAACCCTAGAAGATCAGGGGCCAGGATGGTGTAAATCCACTCTTCAAATGACAAATCTGACCACACAGATGAATTTGGATCGACGATTGTAGCCCAACGACGCAAAATCAAGTCAATCCGACATCCGTGGCACCATCTACAACTTCCAGAAGATGGACGGCCAAGATGGCACCACGTGGCGCCATCTCGGCCGCCCAAACGGCCGCATGAATCCCTGAAGGCCCCGCACCCGCTCGCTCTCCGCCGTTGGATCTTGATCCAACGGCTATGGTCAACCGCGCCTAAAAGCGTCCGCTCGACCATCCGCGCCTCGTAGCGCAGAGGTCGAGAACGCTTACGTGAGCCACGGGCGCGGGTTCGAACCGCAGCGAAGGGGAGGAAG
This sequence comes from Thalassia testudinum, assembly GCA_037157565.1. Lineage (NCBI taxonomy): Eukaryota > Viridiplantae > Streptophyta > Magnoliopsida > Alismatales > Hydrocharitaceae > Thalassia > Thalassia testudinum. The sequence continues at coordinate 25,099,047 of JAZHRO010000014.1, forward strand.
GCGCAGGCGTGTGGGCGATGGCGGGCATTGGATCGCGATTGGACGGCCATCAGCACTCAATCGAGATTACGCGCTATTGAACGCGCGGCGTCACGCGGGATCGCACTCGCCAGGCGGTCGCAGCAGCGAGCGGAGATGCATCTTAAGCCGTTCGATCTCGCAATCGGACGGTTAAGAATCAAGGAACGTGCGTGGGCGTTGAGGAAGTAGGCAGCTGAGGAGCCGCGCGTGGGCGCGGAAGCTACACCCACATTGGGGGCTTTAGTGACGGATTTATCCGTCACTAAAGACCCCTCATTTATTATTTTGAATATGTAATGACCATTTTGCCCCCACTCCTTGCAACTATAAAAGGAGACCCCCTCCATATGAAATTTTCATCCCTTCCTTCTCTTCTCTACCTCTCCAAAGCTTGTCCCACACCCAGGATGCTTCTCACGAGATAAAGTCCAAATTTTCGTCCCCCTTCGGAAGTGGATCCCGCGACGACGACGGCATGCTGCTCCGTTCCCGTTCTTCTGCTTCGTCCTCCTTCGTCCTGCTTCGTCCTCCTTCGTCCAGGCGTCGTCCCGTCCGGCTCGTCCTCCAAGCGACCGTCGAGGAGGATTTCTCTCTCCCTATTCTTTTTACTGCTTTCTAGTATAGATTTACTACTTTCTAGAGTAGTTTTGCTCATCCTCCAAGCAATCGTCGAGGAGGACATTTCTCCCTTCATTCTTTTAATGCTTTCTAGAGTAAATTTATCGCTTTCTAGTGCAATTGTTTTATGCTTTCTAGTTGTAATGAATAATCTCTTTAATGATAAATTCTTTGTTTATTCTACATCTCATTTTTATTTCTACGTGTAATATTCTCTCTCTCTTACCCTCTCTCTCTCTTCTATTTATTGCAAATAATTAGATAGTTTTAAATTGAATTATTCCATGACAAATAAAAAGAAACGCGTAGTTTTTAAATCAAACGTCTGCCTCCCTGTGTTCGACCCGAAATTTCAATTTTGGTATAAATTTTGTTTGTTGAACACGAGTTCTTCGCTTTCAAACTACAACGACAGGTTTTCCAAAACCAAACACGTTAGCTATTCGGTTCGTGCGTTCAACATTTTGGCGCCGTTGCTGGGGAGCAATTCGTACGTTCAACAGACATCAGCAAAGCATGGATCATATCTTGACGATGCTTGACAGAATGGAGCACCCACTGCGAGGAGAACAACTTCGAGATTTCTATGATCCAGCTACACCGATCGTCGCACCCTTAGTCCACATTCCTATAGGTGGAGACGCATTTGAGCTCAAGCCTAATGTGATCGATTTGATCAACAGTCATTTTTATGGAAACTCAAGCGAAGATCCATTCCAGCACTTAGAGAACCTGAGTCGACTCGCAAAAATGATTTGACCCAGGAATGTTGATCTTGGGATTCTTCTGATGAAGCTTTTCCCATTTTCTCTGAGGGACAAGGCTTCATACTGGTTCAAGACCATTGGGAAGCCGATTGGAACCTTGCTGGAATTACAACATGAATTCCTGCAAAAGTTCTTCCCGATTGGTCGAACGAATGTGATGAGGCATGCGATCATGACTTTCTCCCAAGGAGCTGGGGAGAAGTTGCATGATGCTTGGGATCGATTTCACGACCTTCTCCAAAAATGCCCGGACCATGGTATACCCAGATGGCACCTAGCTCAGATCTTTCACCATGGGCTGGATGACACACATCGGTATCTGGCCGATGCATCTAGTGGCGGGAATTTCCTCATGAAAGACGAGAATAGCATTTTTTAAGTTTTTTGAATCTTTGGTGGAGAACTCAATGAATGCTGCATCCATGAACCAGTTCTAGCAGAGGCTAACACCGAGTCTATTCAAGCTAATATGGATATCATCATCAAGTAGCTGGATAGAATAAACCTGATCGAGAAAAAGATTGACCAAATTAGTCAGGGTCAACCTGATCTGAACTCTACTGCTTCATGACCCTCCTATGCACCCGAGCCCCTCCTGCTCGAGTTAATCTACTCACTCAGGATGCAACCTCTCCTTATTTATGAGATCTTGCATATCATGATCCCGTAAACAGTCCCAATCTGGCACCATATGACCAGGGTTATGCACCACCCGCAGACTATAATACATATCCCCTTGATGGATATACATCTCAGACGTCTTCGGCATACGAGGACGTCAGTGTTATTCAAGGATACTAGCGTAATAACCTGTATTTAGAGACGTATAACCCTAGTTGGTGCAAGCATCCAAACTTCTCTTGGTCTGGTAACTCACAAAGACCACATCAAGATCCACACTACCAGACCAGGCAATATGGGAATGCACAAAACACATACCCTAGGCAGCAGCCATTCCCATATCAGTAGCAGCAACCTTGTTCTATATACCAGCCACTGCACCAAGTTGCCAATCACCCTCCAAAGCGGGCTGACCCTTTGGAGGCACTAAAAGAGGAGCTGCAAGAATCGATGAGGAAATCTACATAGGATAGCTTGCAGATAGTGAAGGCGATGGCTGACCAGATATAGACTATATAGAACACGCAAAACCAGCTTTTGCAGGAGCATAGGACTCAGGGAGCCTTGCCCTCCCAACCTGTCCCGAACCCTTGGTATGTACAGAACCAAGGTGCCCGCCTAGGTTTCAGTTACCATAGGGACAGGCATGTGGAGATCTAGGGCTTGGAGGAGGAGAGAGCGGAGGGGGATCTCTGATACTAGAGGGAGGGATGAGGGCACGGGGCATGCGAAGGAGGGTTGCATAGGGCTAACAGGGAGATCTTGTGCTTTCGATGTCCAAGGCGTGGGCATATGGTGGTGGTATGTTGATCTCCTCTCGTTTGCCTAGCCTGTGGAGGGCATGGTCATAAATGAGATTCGTGCGTGACGAGTAGAGGGAAATTAGAAGGAAGGGTTTTTATGCACACCAGAAAGATGAACAATGAAGGTCCGCCGCCACCACTGCTACCATTGCCCACCTATGTGGGTCATACAGCTGATGTAGAAGTCCCTATGACTGACGATATTAGGGTTGCTTAACTGGTGCTAAGAGGAGCTTTGATCAGAGAGGTGATGATTGGCAATCCCTCCATGGAAAAGCTTCATTGACTGGTAAGCTCTCTGTCTCTATCGACTAAAGGTTGGAAGATTACCACACTGTCCCCTACGTGTTTCTTGATTTTTGGTTTGGGAATGATCGACGTTGAACGCTTGCACTTTCGATCGAGCGACTTTGAGAGTTTTATGGTGCTATGGAGACTGGTATCATCCTTTGATGGGTCCTTGCCAGAATAGTTGCTTTAGAGGGTAGGTTCTTGGTCGAAGAGGTTGGGAATTAAGGGCCTACCAATCAACTTGAGATCAAGGGAGGTGGTTGCTACCATGATAGCAGGTTTTGCAATTATGGCAGAAGATGAGGAGGTTGGCCTGAGGGAAGGGGATGGTTGTGTTTTGGATGTGATGGTGGATGTATTTAAGGGGGGATCTATTCGTGAGAGAATTATCCTCCTGTGCGAAGGTAGTTCATGGCTTTTGCAACTGAATTTTGCATGTGGAGATACAGTCATGCAGGATCACCAAGATAAGATGACCTATGCTGAAGTTGTAGGAGATGCAGATATGAAGCAGATGGGCCATGATACTCCGGATGAGGCACCTAAGTCAAAGAAGCACAAGGATCATCATCACCTAGGGATTGATGAGGATGTGATGGAGGAATTACAAAATGATCAACCTACAGTTGAGGTGGAATTAGCTTTAAGGGTGCTTAAGGAAATCCCTACAAATTCCTTGAATTTTTAGTCTAATTATCAGGCTGCTAAAGGGTTGAAGTTTGGAGTAAGTTCATCATGTAAATCTGGGATAGGAAGATTCCCATACAAGCTTAGGCAGAGGAGGCTTATAAACTCTGTGAACGTGGATGGAAATGCTATTGCAGTTATTCTTAAAGTTGGAAGAATTCAGAAATCTAATAATGGGGGAGCTCAAGAAGGGAGATGAGAATTCTCTCTTGGAATGTGTGTGGGCTATGTGATAGAGTTCAGAGGGCCTCCCTATCAAGATATCTGAGGGAGTGGGAGATTGATTGTGCACTTATTTGAGAAACTCATATTGAGAAGGAAGATAGTAAGGTATGGAATGAGTTGTTGATGTCAGAAGAGCTAAGTGTGCGGTGCTCAATTCGCAGGGGAGATCTGGTGGTATTGCTTTCTGGTGGAGAAAGGAATGTCTACAAGTGGTGGAGATCCATAAATTCAGGCATATGATAACGTGTAAATGCAAGAGGCTACAAGAGGAGGTAGAATGTTTCATTACAGGAGTTTATGGTCCTTGTGTTGCTTCTATTCGGCATAAGTTGTGGGAGGATCTTTCTGAAATAGCAGTCCACGCGCAAGGGACTCCATGACTAGTGGGTGGTGATTTTAACTGTGTTCTGACAGGGATGGGCAGACCAAGTGGCGTGGTGGACAGTGCATCTCTTGGTTTTCGATTGATGATACAATATTTGGGATTGAATGAGTTTCCCTCTTCAAGAGCAGAGTACACCTAGAGAAATGGAAACGGCCTGATGTCTAAGCTAGATAGATTCTTTAGGAATCCAGACAACTTGGACAAATTCTAGCTCTCATCTGTATCTGGTTTAGAGCGCCCCATCTCAGATCATATGCCCTTGATCTAGGATAGTGGTGACCATACACATACAGGGTCATACTTCAAGTGTAGAAGATCTTGGCTAAGAGAATCAGGCTTTCATGAAATGTGAGAAGTGTGGTGGAGGGCCAAACAAGTGGAAGGTACTGCCACAATTAGTCTAGAGTCAAAGTTGACTTCTACACACACCATGCTTAAGGAATATGGGATAGTGATAACTACATTGAGAGAGCAGAGGCGCCATGAAGCATTATTGGAAATTCAGCATTTAGATGCAAAGGAGTCATTATCTCCTTTGACTGACCAAGAACTGTAAATAAGGACAGGTTGGCAAGAGGTGGTAGCGGAGAAGGATTTAAAGCGTGAAATGGATTGGCGTGAACATTCAAGGCAACTCTGGCTCAAAGAGGGGGATGCCAACATAAAGCATTTCCACCTTGCAGCCAGCTCATGCAGAAGATAGAACTTGATATCTTCTATTGTCAAGGGTAACTAGAGAATCTCTTCCTTGTAGGAGATCAAGTCTGAAGCCATCAAATAATTCAAGGATTCTTTAAGGGCAGCAGACAGGGGACAATGGAGAATGGCAGTAGGTGCTTCTCCTCGAATTTTAGAAGATTAGGACAACAAATTGATTGTAGCCATCTCTGAAAAAGAAGTTGTGGATGCTATTAGTGAAATGAATAATGAAGGATCACCAGGTCCAGATGGTGTTCAAGTTTTCTTCTACAAAGAACTGTGGAATTTGCTAGGCAAGGAGGTGATGGAGGTTATTAGGGAATTTAAGAGAGGCAAGTATGGGTTTGATAAGATAAACTGGTCATATCCTTTCCTTCTACAAAAGAAACAAGGTGCGAATAAAATTTCGGAGTTAAGACCTATTGCACTCTCGAACTCCATCTATTTGGTGGTGAGCAAAGTCTTGGCGAATAGACTACGGATTGTCCTACAAGATCAAATTCTTCCTGTTCAATCAGCATGTCTTCCTAATAGATCTCTACTACAGTCTTTCATCATGGACCAGGAGATGGTGAGTGGGTGGCACAGGAGAAAATGCAAGGACTTTATGTGGAAAGTGGATTTCCAAAAGGCTTATGATTCTATTTCATGGCCTTACTTGTGGGAGGTATTCAAAAGAAGAGGCTTCCCATCTTTATGGGTTCGATGGATGAAGTTGTGCATCACCATGACTTCCTTCACCCCCTTGGTTAATGGTAAGCCCTGCAGGGCATGGATACAACCACAATGTGGAGTTAGACAAGGATGCCCACTTGCTCCATTAGTGTTTAACCTTGCAGTTGACACTCCAGCTAGATATGCTTGTAGGTTATCAGAGGTTGGTTTAATTAGAGGCTATTCCATCTCTAATAGGAGGGCCATGGCTCCAGTACTCCAATTTGCTGACAATACTATTTTCTTTGTAGAAGGGACAGAACTTGAAGCCCAAGCTTTGTGGCATATGGTTAAGATCTTTGGAGATATATTACGTCTAAAATTGAACAGGGAAAAATTATCCTTGGTCTAATTTGGACTTAATGATCAGGAGCAAGAAGCATTGTCTTCTATATTGGGCACTCCATGCACTACATTTCCAATTAAATACTTGGTGCTACCTCTGAGATGCTCTAAGTTGAAGAAGAGTGATTGGAATGTATTGTTTGACAAAATTTCTATTAAATTAGAAAGTTGGAACAGTCGGTATCTGTCCAAGGGAGGAACACTTATTTTATTGAATTCTGTTATTACTTTCATCCCAGTCTTCTACTCCATTTTCAAAGCTCCTAAGTCCATCTGGAAGCGCATTGATGTGATGCGAAGGTAATTTTTCTGAAGGGTATGCGTCATGAAGGAGGATTTATGCAACCTTTGAAGTGGGAACAGCTATGTTTGCCCAGGGATTATGGTGAATTGGGTATAAAATATCTTAAGGAGTTCAATGAGCCACTGCTAATCAAGTAGGCAATCAAACTCCTCAATGGTGAAGAGAAGTTATGGATTGATCTCATTAAGGGCAACTATGACAACTCTAATAGTGTTTTGAATAGACTATGCCCATCAAAACCATCTCCTTTTTGGCTATCTGTGATACAAGCCTTAAAAAATAATTAGCAGGTACTGCAACCAGTGCTAGGGGATGGCAGTTCCTTTAGCTTTTGGCAGGAGGAGTGGTCTTCACTAGGTTTACTGAAGGGGGCTTACTCAAGGGTGTATGCGGCTGCTGCAAATAAGGATGGTCTGGTCTGCAGCTACTTGTCTGAATAGGAATACTGCTAGTAGTTCAGTGGGGCTGAAATGAGCAGGGAAGGCACCCAGCTGTGGGTGGAGAAGATGCAGCTGATGCCAGACCTACAAAATTTCAGACCAATGGCTGGATTGGAAGATAGCTACATGTGGGATGGCATTTACACAACAGTCCGTGCTTATGAAAAGATAATGGTCATGTCCAAAGCTGAGGAGATTCATCCAATTGGCAAGAAATTATGGTTATTGAAAATTCCACTCAAAGTTTAAATTTTCCTTTGGTTGTGCAGGAGGAAGGGCTTGATTACAGGGGACTTGAGGCATAGGAGGATGGGTAGTGCTTTGCAAGTATGCTCCCTATGTGGGTTACACACCGACAGCCTGGGTCACATATTTTCATCATGTCTGGTAACGGATGCAATTTGGAGAAGAATATGTCGAGAACCACTTCCTATGTGGGATTCTTTGTGGCAAAATTTCTTACCACTAGATAAGCCACACATGCACATGGCAATGATTTTATGGTGTGTGTGGAGGGCAAGGAATGAGCATTTGTTTCAGGAGACCAATGTGTGTTGAGCAAATTGTAAATGAGTGCTGGTCCCTCATACATATGTGGGGATCTATATTGTAATGTTCTTATTTTTTTAATATGATAAATGAAAGCCCTCCCGAATTGCTATCGTAGTACGATAGCTTTCCTCTCATTTTCAAAAAAAAACAAAATCCTTCAAGGGCTGAGCGCTCTGACCATTCATTCATTGGAACCATTCTTGCATTTGCTGTAATTGTTCCAGCTGCCTTTGCAGCAACTTGTGCTGATTCTGAGGTGGAGGAGGTGGTTGATTAGGCATGGGACCTACTTGACCAAAATTCAACCTACACCTCCTTGAATAGTCTAAGGGTCCTTCCAAGCGGGGATTCAATGACCTCCTTCCAAGCATACACTAGGAAGGGGTCGGAAGGATAGAGAAAAAGAGATCCTGCAATACAAACAAATAATCTTGTCCTTAAGTAGGGTAGCCTAAAGACCTATAAACTCACAAAGGCTGTCTTAAAATTAAAGACGACTTGGTTTGCTCCGATCCATTCAATTCAACTAGTTAGAGGAAGGCATTGTGGAGGAAGTACTTCCCTTGGCTTTTGCCTCAAGTTCCTTTAATACCCCGCAACCGCAGTTATTTGACACTACTCCCCTACTTTAGAGTTCAAATCTTGCTTAAGTAGCTTTTAGGGTTTGAATTAAGGTTGATTCAATCAAGTTCAAGAGGCACACCAAGATTTGCAAACACGAGTGAAGATGTTTTCCTTTCAAATCAAAATAAGGTGGGGTGCTTGATTGTAGACCTTAAATGTTAACCCCAAGGAGCAAGCTACTTGAGTTATTTTTAATTGAAGTGGTGTGGCCTAAACAACTCAAGCAATTGGCCTTGATGCACCACTGAATTAGGCACACAAGTGGTTACCTAATCTGATTTCTACTCAATTATGTGTTTGTTTGAGTGTACCAGTTCCAAAGATCAATTTACCGGTTGAACAAGACAAATCAGAAAAGGTCGTGTACCTCTGTAGGTGTATGTAATGTGTATGGTAAGGAAATCCCACAGTCATATCATTTTTTTTTAAACAAGGTGAGGTGGGTGGATGTGATAAACAAACAACCAAGACTAGCCTAGGGTTTATGCGAACTCCTAGGTTAATTTGGGTTTGAGTTCTTTAAGTGATGAAATGAAATCTAGTTGATGGGGAAAGAATGGTAGACACTTACAATGGTCTTTAACTAAAGTTTACTCCTTTCTACCACTCGTAGATTCATTGTTAGGGTACCTACAAGACAATAGAAGAAATAAAAGAGAGGTTAAAGATCAAATAAGTGTTAGAAATGCAAAAAAATCATCAGGATCCATTGCCTCCGCGGCACTGGTGCCAAAATGATTAGCGAGATTTCATACGCAAAAAGTTTGTGTAAAAAGCCCATCGTTGTAGTACGTAAAAATTTGCTATCAAATAAATTTACCAAAACTCTGGTGAGTCACAGGTCAAACACAGGGAGGCGAACATCGATTCTAAATATGCAATTATATTTTTTTGTAATTTTTTTATAAAGAAATCATTCACAATGCTAATCTACTTATAATATAAACAAGAGTGAGAGAGAACAACTTTTATAATTAGGATAATGTCAATTACAACTATTTTCTACAACTATAAAGATGAAAATCTACACTAGAAAGCGGTAAAAAGATAGGAGATGAGAAATTATCCTCATCGACGAATGCTTGGAGGACGAGGCAAGCAATCGTTGCCTGGAGGAAGGAAAGCGAAGATGGATGCAGGAGGATGAATCTAGAAGAACCGAGGATGAGGTAGGGTGTCCACGTCAGAGGATCCACTTTCGGAATGGGGTGAGAGGACACCTGGTGTTTATGCGCCAAATTGATGTTTTAAAGGATGTAATCATCGTAGCAAGTCAAAATCGCTCGAAAACATTTAAAATTTATAACTCGCAAGTATGAGGTCATTCACTGGGAGTAATTCAAGAGCAATTCATTATCACATATTACTATTATAAGCAAATATGAGCAAATGAGATCAGAAGAACAATTCAGAATAATATATCAATAGATCCAAATGCCAATGTGCAAAAAGATTAGGATAAAATGGTAATTTGAATCACTAAATTACCCTTTAAGTTTAAACCTCACAAATACTCAAATGTATGAATAGTAAGCTCAACCACAAAATCAAATGCCTTAGAAATTAGACGATAAAAATAAAGCCCAAAACGGCTTAAGTGTTCAAGAGGAGCAGCTTCAACAGAGAGGCAAAGGCCTCTTCTTCCTTCCTTCAAGCCTCAAGAGAGGCAAGGCACAGCACCAATCAGAGGCACGAAAGCCTCTCAGCAGCTATGTATAGAGAGGGTAGGAGCAAGGGCAAAAACCCCCCCTCCTCTCTTTTTTCTTCTTTTTCTCTTCACGCTTGCCTAACTGGATCAGTAAGCGGGTTAACAGGCTAATAATAGAGTTGAGAGCAAGGACCAGGGCTACCAGGCATGGGAGGTAGCTGAGGAGTGAGCGGGTGTGAGTGAAGAGGGACCCGACCCCTTGTGACTGGGTGAGGGGTCTAGGGCACAAAATCTCTTTATTTATTGCTGGGGCTTTAGCTGTTTATGATGTGGGACTAAAAGTCCCCTTGTTCTTTGCGAGGCAGCAGTAGGAGTTGATCGTCCAATTGTGAGTGGAGCTAAGGTTGGCTGCTTCTATTGTTAGCCTGCGTGTGCACCTGGAATGAGACTGCATCACCTGGAGGAAGAATTGCTAAAGAACTCAACCAGAGAGTTGCAGCCGAAGTCGGAGAAGACAGCTGCAGCGATAGAGGTTCAACAAGTACCTGAAAGTCACGAAAATGGCCTTGCGACGATGTCAAATATTCTCAGGAGCTTCGTACGAATGTGGTGAAAGTGATGGTGTTGGTGGCATGCTGTGGAGACGCGTGAGTGATCATGGCGAAGGCAGAAAAGGTCAAAGGTTGTGAGGGTGTTCGGTGGAGCGATTGGCACAGTAATCCCCTCAATTTCTTGGGGGGTTTTGCTCGCATGCACACGGTGAAGCTGTATGAAGTGATAGTGAGCGGGTTGGTGAAGTGTGGCATGCTATCGAGAACACCAAAGGTACGTCGGTGATTTGGAAGATGACGGTAGAGAGAGCGATTCCTGAGTAGGCCTAAAGTCTAATGATGCTTGGAGGATCAGTGGACAAAGAGGAGTCAAAGATGATCACTAGCGAACGAAGAAGAGATGGAGGCATAGGCTATGATAGGTAGGTGCCGAAGATGATGAAGGCTCCAAGGAAGAAGACAGTGATGAGGAGGAGGTCAGAAAGCCCCATGCTGGTATTGCGAGACGTAGATTGAAGTGGGGAGTCAGAACCTACCACCTATTGTATGTGGTGATCGGCGAAGTGATCAGGGGAGGACGGTCCCCAGAGCAAAGCTTGGAGAAGGCCAGAGAGGGAGAAGGGAAGAGGTTTGTGGCCTAAGAACTTGCTAAGGAGGTGAGGAAGTCGATGAGAGTCTTTTATAGGTCATTGACAAGCTTCCAAGCTTGAAAACAAGCTTCCAAGCTTGAAAACAAGCTTGAAAGCTCAAGAAATTAGGGATTGGGATTTGGAAATTCCAAGAGTTCTCATGAGCTTTAGAGCACGAATTGGAAGGTGATATCAGGTTCAGATTGAAGGGGATTTCTTCAGGAGTCCACCTTCCAATTTTAGAAGGGCTTCGCCGTGAAATCAGGGAGAAATCCCTGATTGACGGTCAGCACAAGGTGTGTTCATACAGCAATGGCGGTAGGGGCCTCTTGGTGAAGTTGATTATAAATGCAGAATCCCTGATTGAAGGTGATTATTTTTGCAATTTTACCATCTTATCACAAATACAGAATAACCACAGGGTATTCTAGGGGTTTATTAAAGGTCATTTAGTCATTAATGCCTAATAAGATGATCCATGCAGAGAGAAATGGGTTTTCATGCATTTCAAGAATTAATGGACATCTGAAATCCTAAAAACAGACTCGCTTAATTAACTGAAGTGTTGGTTAGGATAAAATTCATCTAAACCTTCTAAAAATCATAAAAAAATATTATCTAAGGTTTGGCATCTTTGATTTGACCATCTGAACCTATTTTGACCTAAAACAAAGTCTCAGACAGACTATTACTCTAATTTAGGTTTTTGCATAAATTACCAAGTCAAACCAGGTTAAAACTAAAATCCAACTTCACCATTGGATTCCATAGGTCCAAATTAGGTTTGTATCAAAATTTGGACCCAATCAGAGATTGTCTTGACCTAGTTTGCAATTTGGTCCAGTCTGACTCTTTCTCTCACAAAACCCCTTAGCTTTTGAAATTCTTTTCAAAAAGCCCTCTATCTTTGTTGTCACTTTTTGAAAAAAGGTCCTTCCACCATTTCGTGAAGGAATCCTACTCCAGCGAGCTTCATTTGGCAAGAACTTATTGATTATCTGATGAATCTCTCTCAAAATTGAAAGGGAAATTCGTCAAGTAATTTCCTTCCTTTTAAGCCTTGTCTGTGTCTCCAGATCTCGCCCAATCTCTCATGCGAACCTTTGAAAGGACTCAGTCACCAAAGATTTCAAAGTTTGGAAGCTTCCAAGCTTGGTTTCCAAGCTTGAAACCCCTCCCCATGGCCTATAAAAGGATCCGGGGCAAGTACCTGAGCTCCTCAGCAATTTTTGGTCAGAGAAAAGCCCTCTTCCTCCTTCTCCAGCCATCTTCGCACTTTGCTTCGGCGACATCCTCCGTTCTCCTCATCTGGCTGTCCAATAGCCAAATTGGACAACTTATCTTCCTCTCCTCATCATTGCGCACCTCTTCGGACAAAGAAGGTGTTTCTCTCCCTCATTCATCATCGTCGCCTCTCCATCCCTCTCATGTTCTCCAGCGTCGATTTGCCACAACCGACCTCTTTCAGCCACCTTTTCCTCTCCTAAGCCCCTCTATCCTCTTCTCGCACTCCTTACTTTTTTTCCCGCACTTATGACACACGCACGACCAACGTTTCCCCCTCAACATCATCATCTTCCTTGCCTCCGACAACGCTCCGGTGAAGCCTTTCCGCCACTCCACCACACGAAAACCATCGCTGCTAGCTCCACTAGCTCCATCGTGGCTAGCTCAATAAAAGCCCTCACTCAATTTTAGCTTTCACTCACCATAACCTCTCCCTGAACACAACCACCTATGCACTCGCTCTCCGACAACGCTACACTCACATGCACACTCTCATACCACACCAACCCCCTCATCACGTTTGCCGAAGGCCAGCGATCCTCTTGACCATATTTGATTGGGCCATCAAGCCGTGTTTTCTTATCTCAGGTCCCACGCTGGAGGTCCGTCACCGCACTTCCTTCTCTAACTACATCTGACGCACTCAGGCCTAGGTCGTTCTCATGATGATCCCAGGTGGTGCGGACCACTCCCAAGAAGAGACCCAAGCTTCCAATTGAAGCATCAGCAGCTCCCTACGACTTCAATCAGACGCCTTCGTCTATTGTAGCTGCAACGTGAAGAAACTAGTTGGAATAATCCCATATCATGAGTAGCAAAACCGTTTGCATGGTATAAGAAGAATTTTTCTTAGTGCCCCATTACCTCAGTGAGCACGGGGTGAGGTCCCCCTCCATGTGTGCACGTAAGCCCTCGCCCGCGGTCACGGCATGCAAGTCTAGGCTCTGATCCGATTACCCATATACCTGGGTTCAATTAGAATATTTCTGAGAGAAGAAAGAAAAAGGAAAGGAAGAAGAGAGAGAGAGGGGGAGGCGGTGATGTAAACACATTTATTGAGGGTAAAATGCCTATCCATGCATGGTCCTAGGTTTAGATTTGCATTTCATGTTATAAATATTGCATAGCATGCATCATTCTGCTTTACAGTAGTTGCATATAATTTAGGTTAATTGCATCCTTTTTTGTGGTTGAGAGAGAAGGATATTTATTTCAGAGCCTCGGATTGACGATCTGACCGAACAGATCTGATCAAGACGACGATCGGAGTCCAACGCCTCTGAAATCGCCTCGATCGGAGTCCCATATCACCAAATGCAATGCGAGGAAGATCAACGGCCAAGGGACTAGGAGACATAATTTGGAGCTTTAAATGACAAATCCGATCGCGTAGATGGATTCAGGTCAACGATCTTAGCCAAACGTCGTGAAAATCAACTCAATCCGACCTCTGTAGCAACCCCAACAACAAGAAGAAGGTGGACGGTCCAAACTGCGTCATGTGGCACAGCCCAGGTCACCCAGCACATGCACATGGCACCGCACGCCCGTAGCAGTGCGGATGCACACGCGTGCATAGGCATGCATGCGCACAACGTAGTGCTAGTGCAGCGCCAGTGCGTGGGCATGCGTGCACGTGGCAAAGGGTGGGGGAGCACAGCGCGAGCTATGCATGGGCTGGACCTACAACAACATATGTGCTGGACTTACAGTGACACTTATAGCCGTCAGTAATTCATCGCATGCCAGCAAAGCCAGCTGTGGGTGCCAGCGGGCATGAGCTGCCTACAGCGACGTTTCTAGCGACAACTTGGATGTCATTAATGGTCCCATACTTCTTTTTGCTTCTTCTCCTCCACTATAAAAGGACCTACACCCCCTCCCTTCCAAGCCATCTCTACCTACTCTACTCCAACCTACTCCCAAGCTGTAACAAGCCTACCAACGCTCCAGTAAAGCTTGTTCTCAAGCTCCCAAGGCTCCTAATAGTGTTGCAAACCTCTGCCCCACCAAATATTCCTCCAACTTCCCATCCCCCTTCATAGGTCACCTTGGAGCTGTCCTCCAACCTCCATTCCGGTAGCAGATCACCTCCGTCTTCTCACCTCTATTTTGGAGCCATGCCGAAGCTTTCCTCAACCTGACGTCCTCCTGCATCTCACCTCTGTTGTCCTACTCCTCACCTCCTTCGTCCGAGCTTCCGCCAGACGCCGTTGTCTCACCGAACAGCTGATTCGAGAGATTTCCTCTCACCCCCCTCTCTTTTTATGCTTTCATAGTTTATTGTAATTGACTTTGGAAATAATATATATCAGATTTGTTCCACATCTCTATCTTATGATTTGTTTGCTTGTTTTCTTCTTACAAAAATACAAAAATATAACAAAACCCTAAAATACCAAAAAGAAACAAATCGAAGTGCGATTTTCACTTAAAGTAAACGTCGCCTCCCTGTGTTCGACCCGGGACTCCCTTGGAGTTTCGATATAAATGTTATCTGATCGACATGTTTTGCAACTACGGTGACAGGTTACTTGTAACCCCAATTTCTAACACGCGAAACGTGCCCAACCATTTTGGCACCGTTGCCGGGGAGGCAATGGAATCTACTTTATTGTTTTCTATGCTTCTTTGCATTTACATAACACTAACCCCGCTTATCTCTAATCTATTTCTTGCAGTTACCCTTGCATGGAGATCTAAGTGTGGTAGACCAGAGTAAAGTGTGGGTAGAGTGTTTTGTAAGTGTCCCCCACACCACCCCCACCTTAGTTTTCATTCCATAACCTAATAACTCAAACCAAAATCAACTTAGATGCTTTTTATAAACCCTAGGAAAGATTTGGTTGTTAGTTTGCCACCTCCACTCACCTCGCCATCCACATATATAAAAAATAAAAAAAGTGTTATCTGAATGTGGGACTTTCTGAAAGCTACACACTTAACACCCACAACTTCCTATCCTAAGGCGCACAATCACTTTGACTCTACCACTTAACCAGGATCTGACCTGTGGACTCAGTACACTTCAACTAAATACACATAAGTGAGTAGAAATCTGAATAGGTTAAGCATTCTTGTGTGGCTTAACTAAGTGGTGCAATAGGCGAATTGATTGAGCTGTTTCAGCTGCACCACTCAATCTAAAACTGATCCATCAAGTAGCTTGCCACTTAGGGTTGATTTTTAGGATTGAACCAGGCACTCCACATTTTATTTCTAATTTTTAAAGGAATATATCTACACCAGTGCTTTCAAAACTTGGAGTGTTCTACTGAACCTTGATTGAATATACCTAAAGAATAAACCCTAAAAGCTACTAAACAAGGTTGAACCCTAAAAGACACATCATCAAATAACCTTGTTTGCAAACCTTGGTTGTGCACGCACACACATTTTAAACTGATTATTAAGGGCACAACCCATCTAAAGGACCCATCACATTCCTGAAGCACCATTGTCCCAAGCCTAACTAAAATTGATTAGACATTGGCCCTAAGAATTAGTTAGCTCGTCGGGATCCAGATTGAGATTGTTCACGATTAACCTGCTTATACTAGTCAATCTGATGTCTAGCTAGGAGAGTAGCGTCAAACGACCACGGCTAGCGGTACACTAGGAACCGGAGGTGCAAGCAAAAGGAAGAACCTTCTCCCTAGTCTCTCCTAACTTATTGGATTGCCTGGACATAAGTAGAGTAAATCGTCCATAATCTTAGGACGGATTCTGAGAGTCTGTAGACTTTTAGGCTACCCAACCTAAGGATAGGCTTGTATTTTTATATTGTAGGGCTCCTTTCTCTTCTGATTTCCCTCCTTACTTCACCATGTACCCTTCCACATCCTACACACATTTCACAGCCTATCCTCCTACCACCACTTACCCCAAGATGATTACTATCCCAACTTAACTTGTAATTATCCATCCACTAGTCGGGATGACTTTGATTGGGGATATGAATCCGAACCTCAGTGTCGAGGGCCTAACCCTGAACAAGAAGACTATGATTATTTTCATTCCCAGAGCTATAATGATTATGGATCTCCATCCTTTGATGACCAAACCAACCAGATCTACAATCAGGAAGGATATCATGATTATAACACCTACCCACCCCAGTATTCCACTTAATCTAGGTCGCCACCATCCTTTGAACAACCTAGAACGTCCTACTTTCAGGGAGGGACTCGAGAACCCCAACATCTTGACTCCCCTAGATTCAACCCAAACCCACCAAAACCTGAATCAATCCAGTTGGTTCAAGTGAACCAGATCCAAGATAGAGTGTTGGCTAATTTGAGGAACACCATACAATCTTTAGAAGCCCAGCCAACACCATGCACTGAAGCATTGGAGCCTATGATAAAAATGATTAATGAGCTGAATAGCTCTTTATTGGATTTGCTCCAAAGTGTTAGGGATAGGGACTTGGGTGAGTATCTACTTGGGAAGTTGCCGAGGTTAAGGATGAAATTTATGGTTGCCCTAGTCAAATCTTGGGATGATTCTCAAGATGAACCCCCTTCAGGAGAGCCAATGTTTGAATTCGCTCAGGTGCCTGTCATGGGGGATACATTTTTTGAGATTAGAGATGACCAAGTTGGGCTAGAGCAACCCATTGAGGATAAACTGATTGATTTACCCGAGATATCCAAGCTAGGGAACGAAGAAGAATGTCTCCTTGGATGATGAAATGACTTGTGATGTTGAGACATATAAAAATGAGGATCATGAATTCTTTGATTTTGAGGGTGAGGAATCTCTTAGTGAAGTCTCACTTAAGCTTGAGGAGAATGATTTTAGTGAGACATACGGGCTCGAGGAGTATGACGACCAATTTCGTAGCCCGACTACTGAAGATTCTGATTCGGTTGGGGTTAACTTGGAGGATCCGATACCTGACGGCTCAATTAGTAGCCCCATTCCTCAACCACACCCTGAAGAGCTGAATGAACATACTTTTGAGATCATTGTGCCCAAGTCAATCCTGATTCAACAACAATTGTTGGAATCGAGTACTTTAGATGGGGTGTACAATGATCTGGAGGTCCCGAAAACCTTGATTTTAGAGGACAGGAAGTTGGAAATAAAAATTTTGGAGGTTAATTTTGAGGGAAAAATAAGTTTGGATATAAGGGTACCTATTGACCTGAAACCACCTATCTTCTATATGGACCCTTATGATATCTTTCACGTGCGACCCAAGCCTGGAATAACTGATTATTTTTCTGAGCTAGATGTTAAGTGGACAACCGCACCTATTGAACCATCTTTACCCGTTGTCCGACACTTTGGTCTTGGGTTGCACACCACAAAATCGTAGGCCCGGCCCCACAAACACAACAACCTTCGATTCTGGGTGATTTTCATCCAGAACCTGAGAACCACTCAACCCTGGGGCATGGGTCTGCACCATAATCTCATCCACATCTATGGACATCTTTTGCAGACGGGTTTTAGGATCAACCTTTTGATTTTGATTCTGACCCGCACTTTTGAATTCTCAATTTATTCTTTGTATGTATGTTATGCCTAGCTGAAGGCATTAAACTTAGCGCGTGTGTATACACTCTTTTCTCTGCGGAGCTGACCGGATTTTCACGACACTTAGGTGATGTTCTGTTTACTCCGCCCTTTTCATGTCTTTATTTTTACAAAGAGGACATTGCATCATTTAGGAATGGGGGGGTGGATAATCGATTCCTGAAATCATTATGTTAACTCTGTAGAATTTCTTTTAGTTTCTTATAAAATTAAGAAAAAATGAAAATTTGAAAAAGGATAAAAATAAAAGTTAAGAAAAGAGAACTTAGGCATTTGGAAGTTATTAACTTTAGGAAATGATACGAGAGGACCTAAACACTTAGACTCTTCAGGTCTTTGGTCTTAATTAGCCTGGGTGTCCACTCAAATGTGGACTTAGTCTCGAGTCCTCACCAATTCAAATTCATTTTTAATTTGGCTAATAAATTGGAATGATAAGTATGCGACTTATCAACTCACCCTCTGATTTGGGGAGATTTTAAGGCTAAGCATCTCAACACTATTCGCACCGACTCACTTTCCAGCAGTTTTTACGAAAATTGGGTAGCTAATGGACTGACTTGGGTGGTATGGCTGGCAAGTTATCAGTGGTAACAGTTCATCGGTCGATTGTCCAAACCCAGCCACAAGACCATTTTTGTTGTACTGCCTTTAGGTAAATCTTATATCAGGGAAGCCACCTACATAGAAAAACAAAAGAGAGAGAGAAAAAAAAGAAACACTCAAGAAGAAAAGAAAAAAAATAAAAAAATAGAAAAAGGAGAAAGTAAAAAAAGAAAATAATAAAACCATACTTTACCCCATGAGTATGGTTGACAAGTTGTCGGTGGTAACAGCTCATCGGCTGGTTGTCCAGAACCCAGCTCACAAAAAAAAAAAGCACAATAATTTCCAAAACACTTATGGAAGAAGTGGGGAAGTAGAATAAACCACGGAGATATACACCGGGTTCCCCCTTGTGTTGACCCCATAAATAAAAGTAGGGAGAAAGCTACCGATCGTAAAGATAAACCTTTAGCCAAGGTCACCTAGGGTCGTAGAAACCTGAAGTCTGTCTTAATGGCCGTTTTGTGAGTCTATCACTTTTTCACAAAGATGCTTTGTACTTAGAGTCCTTTTCAAGTCTTAGGCGGGTTGGGTAGCCGTAAAAAATTATCTTGGAACTCTCAAACTCAAAAAGTATAAAAAAATTAGAAAAGAAGAAAAATAATAAAAAAAATGTATCTTCCCTTTTCAAATAAGGTGAGGACTTGGGCGGTCTGCATTCTGGCAGGTACCCTGGTACTGTTGAGTTTTCATAGTTTAGGACCTTAGTTGAAATTTTCTATTGTTAATAAATGACTTAGGCTTAAGCAATCTAATCCTAATTCTGCTTTTATACATAGCATATAGTTCAATTTTGCTAGGGACTAGCAAAAATAGGCATGGGGGTATGATGTAAATACATTTATTGAAGGTAAAATGCTTATTCATGCTTGTTCCTAGGCTTAGATTCACATGTCATGTTATTGTATGGTCGAACCGGATAGGTTGTTAATATGATGATTTTATCGTTGAAATATGTATAATGGTTAACCTAAATCGGACCTAACCATATCTTTACAAAATTTTTAACCTAGCCTACTTAATTTTATCTTGTCACTTTTAGGCCCAGAGTCAAACTCAGGGAAGTGGGGTACAAGTCGAATTTCTACGCCTTTCCTACAACGAGTCTCTTCCATTCGTTTATTGTGTTTTTGGTGTTTTTCTTATTTAGATTTTTTTTTGGTAATCTTAGTCCTTGAGGCACACCCTCAAAAATGGGTTCTTGGCTTCGAGCCAAAATAGAATAAAAAATGGGTCTTGCTATTCGCAAAACGAGGTACCTGCAAGTCAAAGATTATCTTTTCTCTTTTATATATTTTTTTATCTTTTTACTAATAGAAAAGAAAAATAGAAATAGAGTAAATACAATATATATATATGTAAATACTATGTATATAAAGGGGTGAGCGTGGAGGCAACAATGGAGTGTAGCACAATGTCGAGTCGGTCGTCGTCTAGAGAGACGCAACCAACACGACTAGGTTGTAACGACCCGGTTCCCGAGTCCCTACGAGACACGAGAACCGAACCGACTCGACTAATCCCAAGACCTAGTCGTCCAACGAGGAAGTAACCAAAAGAGCAGTAAAATAAACCACATTCAGCATGAATATAACTAACAGTAAGGAAGTACAGCAGTAAGGAAAGAACTGCTACAGTAGATACCACCACAACAGTAGAACAACATTTATCATATAACAAGAACTGCAGGTAAAGAAAGTACAGTGGAAACAAGAACTACTCACTATAACAGAAACAAAAGAGATACAAAAGACTGTGGCAAACTCTACTGGACCCTACTCGGCCTAGCGTCCTCTGCAGCCGCTGACCCTGGCTGCTCAACACTTGGTCCTGAAAAAGGTAACGAGTGTAACACGTCAGTAAAACGCTGAGTAGAGTGACAAACTAACTAAAGACAACAGTAGAGTGTACAGTAGCTGTTATGTTCTATTACTTCCTTTATTCACATCTTTCAATTTTTCTCACTATTTTATTTATTTCTCAGATCCTTTACTTGATCTCGAATGTTCCTCGTGGGAACGATCTTGATTGCAGTCTTTTCCAAAAGTAGAAGTAGCACGTGGTGCTCTCCTAGCCGGGAGAGTCCCCCGTGGTGATCCTACCCTCAGTCAACCACCCCAAGGTCACTGACAGACGTAACGGTGACTATGGCACGCGTGATAAACGCACAGGTAGCTAACCCGCACTGGCACGCCATCAGTCGTTTCCGTTAACGGGTGCGCCCAAAGCATAGCACGGAACCAGGGCAAAGCCCTCTCAGTAACAGGGGTCCAACCCCTCAGTAACCAAACCGGGGCCTTGCCCCTCCACAGTCCGCGCACCCTCGCCTGACTACCCTGGTTTGCCCTAGTGGGCCTAACAAGTCGGTGAAGGAGGCTAGCAGAACCCCGGGACCCGTGGGGTAGCTAGTACTCTCCTAACACTGGTAGCTCTCCTCGGTACTACGTACACGAGGGCCAGCAAGTCGGTACAGAGCGGCCAATCCTAACCCCGGGTCCCTGGGGTGGCTGGCCCCACTCTGCACTAAACAGGTACAGGTACTTCCCTTGGTACTGCGTACCCAAGAGGCAGTACAAACTACATCTCAGTTCCATTCCTTTTTCTTTCCAGGAGTTCCACTCCTAATTCCCCGTAGGGTTCCAGCTCTTTATCTCAGAACATCATATGTTTCACTTTCCAGTTTCACGTTCTCACAATCCATGATCTCAACCATGTTTCTTTATTCATAACAGGCAGCTGTTAATTCAATTTACAGGCAGCTTTATATTCCTTTCCATTTTCTAAGACTGCAGTATTATACATTCCACTAGTTTTTCCATCCTAGGATTCATGCCACATCCTAGGATCTAGCATACAACTAGTTTTCCAGCCCTAGGATTCGTGCATCACCTAGGAGCTATCATTCCATACATTTCTCATTCCTAGGATTCATGCAATGTCCTAGATTCTAGTTATGGTTCCATACTTTAACAGATTTTAATAATAAACTTAAGCCACTCTACCTGGTACAACGGGAGTAATGGGGGCGTGATCGGGAATCCCGTGTGCCTCCGCGACTCCCAAGACTACAACTGAACGAGGTCCTATCACAAGGATCAAACACAAGGAGTGTCTCAAAACAGTGTATAGCTACTGTAGACGGGTAGAGGAATTAATTCTGAAAAGAACGCAACTCGAATCGCGGAAAGCGGAGCCCGAACGGGCCCTAAACGGGTCGAAAAAGACGATACTGTGCAAAATCAGACGTTTGGAACTTCTTCCAGACGTCTTAAAAAGTGGATCAGAGAATTACCTGTTCAGCATGGTTTCCCAGACGTCCAAAAGTCTGCGGGGACGTCTGGCCTACCTCCAAGACGTCCGATAGTAACCAAGGACGTCTGGAGGTCGCTCCCGCCGTGTGGTACAACAGCCAGACGTCTGATTCGCAAAGGATGGAGAAACACCTAGCCTGCGCACACCCAACTCCCTCGCTCAGTACGGTCAGTCGACAGGAAGGAAGAAGAAAGCGGAATACTCACCTTTCAGACGTCTGTATGAGCTTCCAGACGTCTCCCTCGCCGTCTGGCTATCAACCCAGACGTCTGATTCTGGAAATTTTTTCCAGAATTAGGGCACCACTCGACCTCCGCTCGCGACGCCACCCGCGTCGCACCTCGCGCACTTGCTGCTCAGACTGCAGCAGGTCCCTCTCCGCGTCGTTCCGCGCCCCCTGCGCCCTCCGCCGGCCGGCCAAGCCGCTCCAGCGAGCTCGCCCTCACGGTAGAGCTCCGCCCTCGCACGCCGCACCTCCTCCGCGCTCACTGCGGCCACCGCTGCCGCCCTCGCTCTCGCTCGCTCTCACGCACAGGAAGGAGAAGAGGAAGGGGACGGTGGAGACGACAGGAGGGGAGGTGATGAGAACCTCATCATGAGCCATAACTAGCTCATTTTGACCTAATACAAAGGATAAAAGCTCCTACATAACTCAAGGAAAGGCTTAACTCAGAGAATTCTGAGTTTAAGGAGAAAGCAAGTCATAAGGGGTAAAAATGCAATTTTACCAGCATAATCTGCATACAGGGTAATTCAGGGTCCAAACATAGGTCAAAGCAACTTAATAAGAATAATAGTGGGATGAGATGATCTAGCAAGGGCTACAACAATTCCAAAGAACTAAATGATAATCTGTAACCCTAAAACAACCCACTTCAATTCACGAGGTTCGAGGCAAAGTAAAAATATAATAAACCCTCTAAAATTCATATAAAAATAATCTCTAGGGTTTAGAACCTTCAATTTGGCCTTCAGAACCCATTTTGACCTACATTGAGAACCATGCCCAATTAATAACTTAATTTGGGTTTTCGCATAAATTGACCGGTCAAACAAGGTTTAATATAGAAATGAAATTCACCATCAGATTCCTTAGGTCCTAATTAGTCATGTATAAAAACTTGAGCCTAAGAAGAAACCTCCTTGACCAACTTTACACTTTGGTCCTCATATATTTACTTTTTGGCCCTCAACTTTTGAACCGTCGCATTTTGGACCCTAACTCTCCTTCGTTCTTTGCGTTTAGGTCCCCCCTGCAAAACCTGCCAGCACCATGCTCCGGCGACCTTGCGCGGAGCATGGCGCCGCGCAGGGTGAGGGGGAGAGCCTGGCAAGTAAACCGGGGGTGCCCTGCGTCGTCAGCCGTCGCAGGGACACCCCCCTGGTCGCTGTAACCCACCATACCGGCCGTGCGAACGCACGGACGGTATGGGTTTCCATCTCCGGCGTCCTCCGACGACGGAGACACGTCGTCTCCCTCCGCCTTCCTCCCTGATTCGGTCCCTATAAACACCCCCGTCGCTCCACCGTTCTTCCCAGCTCGGATCTGACGGAGAAAACCCCCAACTTTCCTCTCCTCTCACTCCGGCAGACGCCCACCAGCTCCGGCAGTTCCTCCTCCTCCTCCTCTTCGCTCTGCCGCAATACCAGCAGCAGAGACTTCTTCCCCTGCTCTTCCCGCGCCACGCCGCACCCAGCTGGCGCATCTCCGGCCCTCTGCTCGCCGTCGCCCCTTCCCCCGGGCATCTTCTTCTCCGGCGACAGTCGATACGACTGTCGCCCGCTCCGGCCCCTCCTCCTCCTGCTAAGTAGGTAGAACTCCTCCTCTTCCTCCCCTCTTCCTTTTCCTCACTTTAAACATCTACTGTCGCCCTCGATTCCGACCCCTCACCCTCACCTTCTCCGCCTCCGGCCATCCTCCGGCGAGCCGCTCCCATCACCCCAGCAACCCACACAGCTCGCCGACCACCGCAGAACCTCCGCCTCCTCACCCTGATCAACCCCCGCCCTTCCACTTCCCCTACATCACCCTCTGCAACCCCACCGAACAAACCCATCTTCCGACCCACAGTCCGACCTAGGGCAGCCCTTGCACGCCGCCCCACGCCTCGCCACAACCCACACGAGCTTCGCCGCACTCTGACGAAGCTCCCGGCACCTTCTGATTAGGCCGAGAGGCTGTTTTGCTGTGAACAGGTCACCTGACCTCCGCCGCCATTGCCGTGCAGAAGGAGCTACTTCCGCCTGCAGCTGCAGGCGCGCCACGCCCAGATTCGACTCCCAGGCCTTGCGAGGCATTTCGACAAAGCATCAGGCTCGCAGCTGGGGCGAAGGCCTCGCGTGAAGCCGCGATCGCCCGCTGCTTTCTCCGCTGCGGGCGCTCAATTAGGGTGGGACATTTAGTCCCACCTCGGAAAACTCTGAAGAGGCGTAGTGGTATAAAGCGAAAAAGTGCTGGAGGCTTATTGCCTCAGCACACGGGGTGAGGTCCCCTTCACCCGCCCGGTTACCCGGTCTCGTCCGCGCTCACGCCCCGCGGACCTGACCCGACCCGACTTAGACTGACCTGCACTCCTCGCCCACCACTCACGCCGGTGGGCCTGGACCCGGGCGCGACCCGTACCCGGCTACCCGACAGCTCTGGGAGAGCTATCCTATGAGCGGATTCTGTGAGAGAGAGACGGGGGGGGAGGGTAGCGTAGGTTTTGCCCTCTGACGTAAACTCTGAAGTGTGCAGGCACAGGTGAAGAAGAAGGACCGCGGAAGAAGAAGAAAGCTAAGTGATGAGAACCTCATCATGAGCCATAACTAGCTCATTTTGACCCAATACAAAGGATAAAAGCTCCTACATATCTCAAGGAAAAGCTTAACTCAGAGAATTCTGAGTTTGAGAAGAAAACAAGTCATAAGGGGTAAAAGTGCAATTTTACCAGTATAATCTGCATACAGGGTAATTCAGGGCCCAAACATAGGTCAAAACAGCTTAATAAGAATAAAAGTGGGATGAGATGATCTAGCAAGGGCTACAGCACTTCCAAGGAACCAAATGATAATCTGTAACCCTAAAACAACCCACTTCAATTCACAAGGTTCGAGGCAAAGTAAAAATAGAATAAACCCTCTAAAATTCATAGAAAAATAATCTCTGGGGTTTAGAACCATCAATTTGGCCTTTAGAACCCATTTTGACCTACATTGAGAACCATGCCCAATTAATAACTTAATTTGGGTTTTTGCGCAAATTGACCGGTCAAACAAGGTTTAATATGAAAATAAAATTCACCATCAGATTCCTTAGGTCCTAATTAGTCATGTATAAAAACTTGAGCCTAAGAAGAAACCTCCTTGACCGACTTCACACTTTGGTCCTCATATATTTACTCTTTGGCCCTCAACTTTTGAACCCTCGCATTTTGGCCCCTAACTCTCCTTCGTTCTTTGCAAACAGGTCCCTCCTGCAAAACCCTGCCAGCACCATGCTCCGGCGACCTTGCGCGGAGCATGGCGCCGCGCAGGGTGAGGTGGAGGACCTGGCAAGTGTACCGGGGGTGCCCTGCGTCGTCAGCCGTCGCAGGAGCACCCCCATGGTCATTGTAGCCCCCCATACCGGCCGTGCGAACGCACGGACGGTATGGGTTCGTATTCCGACCATTCTCCGGCGAGGGAGACACGTCGTCTCCCTCCGCCTTCCTCCCTGCTTCAACCCTATAAATACCCCCCGCCGCTCCACCGACGAAGGCAGCCTGGATCTGACGGAGAAAACCCCCAGCTTTCTTCTCTTCTTTCTCCGGCAGACGCTCACCAGCTCCGGCGACTTCCTCCCCCTCCACCTCTTCGCTCTGCCGCAATACCAGCAGCAGAGACCTCCTCCCCTGCTCTTCCCGCGCCACGCCGCACCCAGCTGGCGCCTCTCCAGCCCTCTGCTCGCCGCCGCCCCTCTCTCTGAGCATCATCTTCTCCGGCGACAGTCGATACGACTGTCGCCCTGTTCCTCCCCCTTCGTCCCTGCAGTTAAGTTAGACTTACTCCCCTTCTCCTCCTCTTTCTTTCCCCGCTTTCGATTTAGTCAATTAAGCCCTCTACCGACCCTGTTCACCCTCATCCTCTCCGCCTCCGACCACCCTCCGGCGAGCCGCTCCCATCACCTCAGCGACCCACACGGCTCGCCGACCACCGCAGAACCTCCGCCTCCTCACCCTGATCCTCTTCCGCCCCTCCACTTCCCACCAAACACCCTCTGCAGACCCACCGAACACACCCACTCCCTCGCTCACAGTTTGACCTAGGACGACCTGACAGCTCCATCTCGCCCCCTGCAGACCCCCTGACCACCTTCGCCGTGCCACGGCGAAGGTCCCCCGCCTGTCTGATTTGGCCGAGAGGCCGTTCTATTGATTTCAGGTTCCAGGCCTTGACCGCCATTGGCGAGGAAGCTCGAAGCTTGCTTGAGGTTGCTCCAAGCCTAGATATCCCAGGTTGAAGAGCCACGGCCAGCGCGAAAGAGTCTTGCGCACACACCCTGGCCCTCAATTGGAGCTGCGCGCCTCAACAGCTGATGCAATTGGAAGCACCATCCCTGCTGCAGGCGTGAGAGAAATGGGGTGCGCGGATAGTCCCACCTCGGAACCTCTCGAAGGCGCGCGGACGCATAAAGGCAAAAACTGCCTTATGCTGTTTGCCTCAGTTACCACGGGGTGAGGTCCCTCTCACCCGACCCGACCCGACTCGGCCTCGTCCGTGACCACGCTCCGCGGACCTGGCCCGACCCGAGTAGACTGACCTGCACTCCTCGCCCACCACGCACGCCGGTGGGCCTGGACCCGGGCCTGACCCGAACCCGATTACCCGGTAGCGCTCTGGGAGAGCTTCCGAAGAGTGATTTCAGAGAGAGAGATACGCGGGGAAGGGGGGTAGAGTAGGTTTTTGCCTCTTGACGAATAAACTCTGAAGTGTGCAGGCCAAAGAAGAAGAAGCAGACCCGCTGAAGAAGAAGGAGCTGCTGCACTGTAGCGAAGGCATTGTTAAGTCGTCTCAGCACCGGGGCAGACGACGGAAGGTCAGCAGCCAAAGAAGAAGAAGACCCGCTGAAGAAGAAGGAAGAGCAACGGCCATCGCGAAAGAAGAAAAAGAGAGGTCAAGGCAGGTGAAGACAAAGAAGAAGAAGGAATGAAGAGAAGCAAGAAGCAAGAAAAGAAGAAGACGATCTGACGAAAAAGAAAGAAAGGAAACAAGGAAGAACAGAAGAAGGAGAGCACGAGGGGAAAATCTGAAGAAAGCAGAAGAAAAAGAAGAAGAAGAAGAAGAAGAAGAACAGGAAGAACCAAAGACAAAGAGGAAGAAAGAAGAAAAGAAGAAGAAGCCAAATTTTCATCTCTCTCTCTCTCTCTTTATTTTTGTAATAGAACTTGTATATCTCTAGAATACAACTTGCTCCCTGAGTTCGACCTCGGGAACTCTTTTATTTTTCCGAGTAAAAAATTTTATATGAAACGTTGGTAACAACCGGCTTTACTACAACGATATAACACAACCCGGTCAAACCCACGCTATCATTTTGGCGCCGTTGCCGGGGAGCAACGGCTATTCTAGAGGTAAACATTCCTGTATCTTTTAATTTCTGATAATCTCCTCTCTTTTGTGCAGCTACAGGAACTCAAGAAGACAAGCAACCACACGACAACCACTCCGAAGACAGGTAAATCTTTTCTCTCACTATTAACCCCTACACTCTAAAGAGAAAGAAAAGAAAAGAACAAAGCAATATAGGGCTAACCTGTCTTCCATACTTAGTAACCATAAAAAGTTGCATGTTTTCAACTCATCACTCCTGCACACTATTAAGGGTATTTAAGGGCTAACACATTCTTGCTTGAGCCCTAATTGCCCAACAAAGAGTTAAATGGACCAAGTAGAGCCAACATAAGGTCAAACATTAGGATTTCAGTAGAGACACACCCCTTAATCAAGAATTGAGGAAATCCTAAAGAGGTGTGCCCAAGCCATTGATTGAAAATAATTAACAAGAAAAATCCTAAACAATTGGCTCTCTCTAAACACTTGAACCCTAAAAGACAGGACCTAAAAGCTCTTAAAGAAAACAATAGGTAAAGTTGACCCCTTGGGTTAACCAACCTTAAATTAGGTCACTCTTTGCACTTAAAAAGACTAAAGTTCAAGTGAAACCTTAAGCACCCTGATCTTAAAATTGGTAGACTTAAGAGGTCAAGATCCCCATTCTGGTCTACCTGGAACCGCAGTGACAAGAGAGGTCGGGTGGGGGAAACCCTGTAACCCGTGGGGACGCTCTACCGTGTAGGGGTCTTTGCGGGACTCTCCCTCTCTGGCTGCCCAGGTAATTCTCAGGTGGACGATCTTTCTGATCAAGGGGTCCATCTGCCCCGCACCTCTATAGTCACCCAACACATTTTTGGGTGTCTTGATTGGGTCCATCACCTTCTAAACTTACCTCTCCCAACTGTGCATGTACGGAAGGAGGTCTCTAAGACCACCCTTAAGACCTCCTTTAGAAATTCACTCTCGTCAAGGCCAAGCCTCGACGCCCGTGTTTGTGCAGCAACACCCTCACATTATTCTCTCTTCTGATTCAGAACCAAGTTCTTCTTCTTCCCCCATCATGGCTCAGCCAGTTGAGGAAGAAAATAATCTGGAACACCAGCTCCAGCGACTCAATGACCTCTTCCAAAACTTCGTGCACCCACCACAGCGTCCTATGATGCGGGACCACTACAATCCTGCTGCGGTGGCAATTGAGCCTCGAGTTAGAATCCCGATTGGAGGACCTGATTCCGAACTAAAGCCCAACATGATTCACGCTATACCTAAATTCCATGGGCTTAATTCTGAAGATCCCTTCCAGCACATCAAACAGCTTAAGCATCTGGCCCACACTTTTGGATCAGATGCGCAAAATCGGGATATTCTTCTCATGAAGATGTTCTCCTTTTCTCTTATGGACAAGGCCGCCCATTGGTATCAAACTCAGACCCGGCCGATCAACACTTGGGAAGAACTTCAATCCGAGTTTTTGAAAAAGTTCTTTCCCGTTGGTCGGACCAACGCCTTGCGCCATCAGATTACACACTTCACTCAACAATCAGGAGAACCTCTCCATGAGGCATGGGATCGTTTTCAGGATCTCATGAGGAAGTGCCCCCATCACGGAGTTCCTAAATGGGAACAAGTCCAATCTTTTTACCAGGGACTCCGTGAGGACATCCGCCTTTTCGTCAATGCAACCTGCGGAGGAAACATCATGGGTCAACATGAAGACACCGTATGGGAGATTCTCGAAAACATGTGCGAGAACTCCATCAACAATGACTCCATGGGATTATTCGACAGGACGAATACCCGCGCAGCGACGAATCTTAAGGGAGCACATGAGACGCAGGGCCTGTCCGCATCAGTCGACCTGGAATTAATGGCCAGTCGATTGGACAAGGTCTCAATTATTGAAAAGAAGGTGGATGAGCTGACTCAGCACTTGCAGCGAGCCACCTCTGCGCGTAACTCCTTTGCACAACCTCCTTCCACACAGGAGACTGTGCAAAACATCCTACACCGATCCTCCCCTGGGATGGATCCATATCCATCCCCATCTGATTCTTGGACTGGAAGATCATCCGATCCTTTCTTCACCAGCCGGGGGAACTCCATTCCCCCTTTCCCTGATTCTCAGGAGGTTCCTCAGACCTGCGAGGACCTCAACGCCATCCAGAACGACCCATTCTCCAACACTTACAACCCTGGATGGCGAAACCATCCAAATTTTCAGTGGGCGGGAAATTCTCAAACCCAAAGACCACCTTTTCAGTCCCGCCCACAGCCCTCTCATCACTACCAGCCGCCTCAGCCTCGGCCCAACCCTACTTATCCATCAGGGCCAAATCAAGATCAAATGTCCTTAATCCTTCAGACTCTGGCTGACATTCAAAAATCGAATGCGGCCATTCAAAAACAGCACAAGGACGAGCTTACTGAAGTTAAAACTCAGCTGGCCCAGTTGGCAAATTCTCGCCAGCCAGGCACACTCCCTTCCCAACCCCTTCCTAACCCAAATAACGTGCCAACCCAGAAGCGCGTTATGAATCCAAATTTAGGCCAAGCTCAATGGATTTATCAGGCCCCCACTGCTCCATCTCCAGACGAGATGGAAGCCTCTACTTCTCGTACGGGATTTCAGCAGCAGCCACCCCTCCTACCAAATCCAAACCAAAATCAGGCCGGATTAAATTCTGTAACAACACGTAGTGGTAAGACAACTCAGGACCCGCGTTATCCAAACCACTCCCAGCCTGATAATCATGACCCTAGGATAGTTATCCAAGGTACCGCTGTTCCAGACCCACAACCAGGACCTATCCTAGAGGAACCAACCAAGATCCCGTTTCCCGAAGCCCTGACCAAGGGAAAGAAGACCACCAAACCCGTGGCCCCTGAGGAGGACCTGGTCAAGCTCTTTGAGCAGGTCCACATAAACATCCCCTTGATGGATGCAATCCGCCACGTACCAGCTTACGCACGATTTCTAAAGAATATATGTACACCCCAGCGTAAGCCGCGAACCAAGGGAGGGAGCCCAATTGTTCTGTCAGAGCAAGCCAGCTCTGTAATCCTTAGTAGACTCCCACCCAAGGCAAAAGATCCTGGAACTCCCCTGATCTCCTGTAAGATAGGTGGTACCCAATTTGACAGAGCATTGTTAGACTTAGGTGCATCTATAAATCTGATACCCACATCCTTACTTGACCATCTGGAAGA
Organism: Thalassia testudinum; assembly: GCA_037157565.1. Taxonomy (NCBI): domain Eukaryota; kingdom Viridiplantae; phylum Streptophyta; class Magnoliopsida; order Alismatales; family Hydrocharitaceae; genus Thalassia; species Thalassia testudinum. Next base: position 25,129,501 of record JAZHRO010000014.1, read on the forward strand.
ATCTGAGCTGAAACCAACCGAGGTGACATTACAATTAGCAGATCGATCTATAAAGTCACCAAAAGGGATTCTCGAGGATGTTATCGTGAGAGTGCGGGATTTCTATTTTCCAGTGGACTTTATAGTCTTAGACATGGATGCACCTGAGAACCCTAGGGATACACCAATCATTCTAGGGAGACCTTTCTTGGCTACTGCTAGAGCCAACATCAGCTGTGAGGAGGGCCAAATAGAGCTTAAGTTTGGAGATCAAACACTGAAAATTGATATATTTAAGGCCCAACAAGGAATTAATTGCGGCGTCATCGAGCAAATTTGTGACATCAAGACTTTGGTTGATGAATCACACCTCCAGAATGACTTGAGTATTCCTCATCAACCACAGAAGGATCTTGACCCGCAAATAGAGGAGTCCAATCCGGATGTGAACAACCCAGTAACTCCCACCCTTGAACCTCACATCTATACTGAACCACCCGCTGCTGCTGAAAACCCCATCCTTGAACTGAAACCCCTTCCTGCTCATTTGAAATACATCTTTTTGGGTTCTAATCAGACCCTTCCTGTGATCATCAATTCCAACCTCAATCCTGAACAGGAATACCGTCTGATTGTTGTCCTCCAGCAACATCGCAGAGCCATCGGATGGACCCTCGATGATTTGACTGGAATAAGTCCCTCTTATTGTACTCATCATATCTATTCAGAAGAGGGCACACGACCTTCTCGTGAAATGCAGAGACGCTTAAACCCCAATCTGCAGGAGGTCGTGAAAAAGGAGATCATCAAGTGGTTAGATGCCGGGATCATCTACCCGATCTCCGATAGTCGTTGGGTGAGCCCGATTCAGGTCGTGCCTAAAAAGGCAGGACTCACCACTATAACGACTGAGACCGGAGAAATCATTCCTACCCGATTAGCCAACTCGTGGAGAGTCTGTATAGATTACCGTCGACTCAATTCCTCCACGAAGAAGGATCATTTCCCACTACCCTTCATTGATCAAATTCTCGAAAAACTAGCGGGAAATAGTTTCTTCTGCTTTCTTGACGGGTACTCCGGTTATAACCAGGTGGCAATCCATCCTGAGGACCAAGAAAAGACCACATTCACCTGCCCCTTCGGAACATACGCTTTCCGAAGGATGCCTTTTGGTCTTTGCAATGCACCCGCTACTTTTCAGCGATGCATGCTTGCCATATTCTCAGATATGGTAGGTGATTATCTGGAAGTCTTCATGGATGACTTTTCAGTTTTCGGAGCATCATTCGACGATTGCCTCCAGCACTTGGTCCAGATACTCAGGCGGTGCATCGACGTGAATTTGGTTCTTTCCTGGGAAAAGAGCCATTTCATGGTGCCTGAGGGAATTGTCCTGGGACACTCAATTTCGGAGAAAGGTATCCAAGTGGATCGAGCTAAGGTTAATCTGATTTCTCGCCTTCCTATGCCTAGCTCGATCAGGGACATCCGATCCTTTTTAGGGCATGTCGGTTTTTATCGACGATTTATCCCTGATTTTTCAAAAATCGCACGCCCCCTGACCACTCTTCTCTCCAAGGATGTTCCCTTCGAAATCTCCAAGGAATGCACTCAAGCATTTGAAATCCTGCGTGACCGAGTCACCCAAGCCCCGATCCTACAGTCCCCTGATTGGTCTCAACCCTTTGAGATCATGTGTGATGCATCCGACTTCGCTGTAGGAGCGGTTTTGGGGCAGAAAAATGACAAGAAACCTGTGGTCATTTACTACGCCAGCAAAACACTCGATGAGGCTCAGCGTAACTATACAGTTACTGAGAAAGAGCTGCTAGCTGTAGTATTTGCCCTAGAGAAATTCAGATCATACCTTCTGGGTTCCCATGTCATCATATACTCGGATCACACGGCTGTGAGGCATCTCCTTGCAAAGAAGGACGCGAAACCTCGATTGATCCGATGGATCTTGCTGTTGCAAGAATTTGACCTCGAGATTCGCGATAAAGCGGGAAAACAAAACGTGGTAGCTGATCACTTGTCCCGTCTTCCTTCTGAAATGATAGACCCTTCCGGACCCATCACTGAGCATTTTCCCGATGAGCACCTGCTGACTATTGGTACTAGCCTTCCATGGTTTGCTAATATTGTAAATTACTTGGCATCTCATCAGACCCCGTCCGATTGGCCGAAGGCCAAGAAAGACAAATTACGTTCCGATGCCAAGTATTACATTTGGGAAGACCCGTACCTCTTCCGCATAGGTGCCGATCAGATCATCCGGAGATGTGTCCCGGAAGGGGAAGTCAACAATATCCTCTCTTTCTGCCATGACCAGGCATGCGGTGGCCATTTTGCCGGGCATAAAACCGCATCAAAAGTCCTCCAGTGCGGCTTTTACTGGCCCACACTGTTCAAAGACGCATACAGTCATTGCAAGGCATGCAGTCGTTGCCAGACTTTGGGCAACATGAGCCATCGCGACATGATGCCTATGCAACCGATTCTAGTATGCGAAATCTTTGATGTTTGGGGGATTGATTTTATGGGCCCCTTTCCTGTTTCGGATGGTTTTGAATACATTCTGTTGGCTGTGGACTACGTGTCCAAATGGATCGAAGCCATACCGACCCGAACCTGTGATCACAAAATCGTTCTCAAATTCATTCATCAACACATTTTCTCAAGGTTCGGGATTCCTCGTGCAATAATCTCTGATGGGGGGACCCATTTCACAAATGCTCAGTTTAGGTCACTGATGACCAAATACGGGGTGTCTCACCGAATCTCTACTCCTTACCACCCCCAAACTAATGGTCTAGCTGAGCTGTCGAATCGGGAGATCAAGAAAATCCTACAGGTCACTGTTCGACCTGACAGGAAGGACTGGTCGTCCCGACTTCCGGAAGCATTGTGGGCCTATAGGACCGCCCACAAGACCCAATTGGGCATGTCTCCCTTTAGATTGGTGTACGGAAAGGCATGCCACCTTCCCGTCGAACTGGAGCATAAAGCCTATTGGGCAGTACGGAACTGTAATCTAGATCTTTCCAAGGCTGGGACCCACAGAAAACTCCAAATCAGCGAGATCGATGAATTACGCACAGACGCGTACGAGAACTCGCAAATCTACAAGGAGCGGGTTAAAGCCTTCCACGACAAACACATCTCGAGAAAGATCTTTCATCCTGGTCAAAAGGTCCTACTCTTTGATGCCCGACTCAAACTCTTCCCAGGAAAACTGAGATCTAAGTGGGTCGGACCATATTTGGTCCGACAGGTTTTTGGAAATGGAGCAATCGAAATCAGTCCACTCAGCCACGATTCTGAACCTTTCATCGTGAATGGTCAAAGACTCAAGCCATTCATTGATGTAACTTCTACTGATTTGGCTGAGGCATCTTATATCCTCCTTTCCCCTTGAGCTTATTGCGCCCAGCCGATGGCGTAAAACTCAGCGCTTAACGGGAGGCAGCCCGTCATTCTCTTTGAAAACCTGAAACTTGTTCTGACACCTTTCAGCACTCGAAGTTCACCCTGAACTAAGACCCCCTAGGTTACAATGAGGACATTGCAAATCTTAGGCATGGGGGGGTAGGAAAGTGCAAAAACTTGTAAGAAAAGGTTTCAAACAAAAAAATTCACATATGCCAAAAATACCATAAAAATTAAAAAATTTTCGAAAAAGAATAAGAGGAAAAGAGGAGAAGAAAATTGTGTGAAGGAGAGAAGAAACAAAATGAAAAAGGAGCACAAAATTATAAGAAAAGTTGATAGTCATTAGTAAGGAACTAAGGAATTAACCTAAGTTCTAGACCTCATTCAAGAAAATAACTGAAAAGTGCAAATGAGATTAGTAAGAATGCAAACCTTAGGCATTCTTGAATAGACTCTTAGTACCCATTAAGATCTGGACACTCCTCAAGAGGTTGAGGAAAATGAAAAGCTGAAGTATTAGGTCTAAGGCTTAGGAAGTATTCGGCCTCGTTAACTAATTTTTGGTTTACGGGACTCAGTAACCTAAGCACCCTAATCTCACACACAGCCTGGTTCAGTAAGCGTAAAAATCAGAATCACGCAGAAGCGTCGCAAAAATCTGAAAAGAACACCTAGAATAGGAATGGCCGATCAACACAAGTTGATTTGGACGAGTTCCCAGCGCGGAGAGGCGGGAAATCCCCTCGAAGATGCGTAACAAAATATCATCTCCTCGGTGCTTGTCTCTTAGGATATTTACATATCCTACGGGGGGCATGTAAGCACTCTGCTGGTTCAGATTCCATGGATGGCATTATCTCGAAGTGTCAATTGCCAGGGTCTGGATTCGGCCACGGAACACCATGGATGGGATTATCTCGAAATCTCAATAGCCAGGGTTCCGGGGGTTGCCATGGGCGGTGCTATCTCGAAGCATCGATCGCCAGGAACCCTTGAGGATTGATGATGGGAGCAAGGAATCTGATACAGACCGTGTTGAAAAGCTAATCCTAGGCTAGAACTAAAAAGAAAAAGAGAGAGAAAACTCTCCAAACAGAAAAAACTTTCTATCTCTCTCTTACAAAACGCACTGCGAACTGGGCCAGGGCTAAAATCATTTCAAGCACGGGTGCTTTAACCACGAAGTCCAATAAACCTTAGGTTAGTTCTTGCGGGCCTTAAAAACCTTTGCTAAAAGACTGAGGCTAAGGCTAGACAGATTTGGATCTTGATTGGTACTAGAGTATCTTTTAGGCCTATGGTCAGCATTCTAACCTAATCTATGCTTAAATAAAAAGGCACTTATCTAAAACCATTGAAAACTTCATGGTCTAGAACAAGGGTTGAAACCTTAAGTTTTTTTTGCTAAGGGACTAGCAAAAGCTAGGCATGGGGGTATGATGAGAACCTCATCATGAGCCATAACTAGCTCATTTTGACCCAATACAAAGGATAAAAGCTCCTACATATCTCAAGGAAAAGCTTAACTCAGAGAATTCTGAGTTTGAGAAGAAAACAAGTCATAAGGGGTAAAAGTGCAATTTTACCAGTATAATCTGCATACAGGGTAATTCAGGGCCCAAACATAGGTCAAAACAGCTTAATAAGAATAAAAGTGGGATGAGATGATCTAGCAAGGGCTACAGCACTTCCAAGGAACCAAATGATAATCTGTAACCCTAAAACAACCCACTTCAATTCACAAGGTTCGAGGCAAAGTAAAAATAGAATAAACCCTCTAAAATTCATAGAAAAATAATCTCTGGGGTTTAGAACCATCAATTTGGCCTTTAGAACCCATTTTGACCTACATTGAGAACCATGCCCAATTAATAACTTAATTTGGGTTTTTGCGCAAATTGACCGGTCAAACAAGGTTTAATATGAAAATAAAATTCACCATCAGATTCCTTAGGTCCTAATTAGTCATGTATAAAAACTTGAGCCTAAGAAGAAACCTCCTTGACCGACTTCACACTTTGGTCCTCATATATTTACTCTTTGGCCCTCAACTTTTGAACCCTCGCATTTTGGCCCCTAACTCTCCTTCGTTCTTTGCAAACAGGTCCCTCCTGCAAAACCCTGCCAGCACCATGCTCCGGCAACCTTGCGCGGAGCATGGCGCCGCGCAGGGTGAGGTGGAGGACCTGGCAAGTGTACCGGGGGTGCCCTGCGTCGTCAGCCGTCGCAGGAGCACCCCCATGGTCATTGTAGCCCCCCATACCGGCCGTGCGAACGCACGGACGGTATGGGTTCGTATTCCGACCATTCTCCGGCGAGGGAGACACGTCGTCTCCCTCCGCCTTCCTCCCTGCTTCAACCCTATAAATACCCCCCGCCGCTCCACCGACGAAGGCAGCCTGGATCTGACGGAGAAAACCCCCAGCTTTCTTCTCTTCTTTCTCCGGCAGACGCTCACCAGCTCCGGCGACTTCCTCCCCCTCCACCTCTTCGCTCTGCCGCAATACCAGCAGCAGAGACCTCCTCCCCTGCTCTTCCCGCGCCACGCCGCACCCAGCTGGCGCCTCTCCAGCCCTCTGCTCGCCGCCGCCCCTCTCTCTGAGCATCATCTTCTCCGGCGACAGTCGATACGACTGTCGCCCTGTTCCTCCCCCTTCGTCCCTGCAGTTAAGTTAGACTTACTCCCCTTCTCCTCCTCTTTCTTTCCCCGCTTTCGATTTAGTCAATTAAGCCCTCTACCGACCCTGTTCACCCTCATCCTCTCCGCCTCCGACCACCCTCCGGCGAGCCGCTCCCATCACCTCAGCGACCCACACGGCTCGCCGACCACCGCAGAACCTCCGCCTCCTCACCCTGATCCTCTTCCGCCCCTCCACTTCCCACCAAACACCCTCTGCAGACCCACCGAACACACCCACTCCCTCGCTCACAGTTTGACCTAGGACGACCTGACAACTCCATCTCGCCCCCTGCAGACCCCCTGACCACCTTCGCCGTGCCACGGCGAAGGTCCCCCGCCTGTCTGATTTGGCCGAGAGGCCGTTCTATTGATTTCAGGTTCCAGGCCTTGACCGCCATTGGCGAGGAAGCTCGAAGCTTGCTTGAGGTTGCTCCAAGCCTAGATATCCCAGGTTGAAGAGCCACGGCCAGCGCGAAAGAGTCTTGCGCACACACCCTGGCCCTCAATTGGAGCTGCGCGCCTCAACAGCTGATGCAATTGGAAGCACCATCCCTGCTGCAGGCGTGAGAGAAATGGGGTGCGCGGATAGTCCCACCTCGGAACCTCTCGAAGGCGCGCAGACGCATAAAGGCAAAAACTGCCTTATGCTGTTTGCCTCAGTTACCACGGGGTGAGGTCCCTCTCACCCGACCCGACCCGACTCGGCCTCGTCCGTGACCACGCTCCGCGGACCTGGCCCGACCCGAGTAGACTGACCTGCACTCCTCGCCCACCACGCACGCCGGTGGGCCTGGACCCGGGCCTGACCCGAACCCGATTACCCGGTAGCGCTCTGGGAGAGCTTCCGAAGAGTGATTTCAGAGAGAGAGATACGCGGGGAAGGGGGGTAGAGTAGGTTTTTGCCTCTTGACGAATAAACTCTGAAGTGTGCAGGCCAAAGAAGAAGAAGCAGACCCGCTGAAGAAGAAGGAGCTGCTGCACTGTAGCGAAGGCATTGTTAAGTCGTCTCAGCACCGGGGCAGACGACGGAAGGTCAGCAGCCAAAGAAGAAGAAGACCCGCTGAAGAAGAAGGAAGAGCAACGGCCATCGCGAAAGAAGAAAAAGAGAGGTCAAGGCAGGTGAAGACAAAGAAGAAGAAGGAATGAAGAGAAGCAAGAAGCAAGAAAAGAAGAAGACGATCTGACGAAAAAGAAAGAAAGGAAACAAGGAAGAACAGAAGAAGGAGAGCACGAGGGGAAAATCTGAAGAAAGCAGAAGAAAAAGAAGAAGAAGAAGAAGAAGAAGAACAGGAAGAACCAAAGACAAAGAGGAAGAAAGAAGAAAAGAAGAAGAAGCCAAATTTTCATCTCTCTCTCTCTCTCTTCATTTTTGTAATAGAACTTGTATATCTCTAGAATACAACTTGCTCCCTGAGTTCGACCTCGGGAACTCTTTTATTTTTCCGAGTAAAAAATTTTATATGAAACGTTGGTAACAACCGGCTTTACTACAACGATATAACACAACCCGGTCAAACCCACGCTATCATTTTGGCGCCGTTGCCGGGGAGCAACGGCTATTCTAGAGGTAAACATTCCTGTATCTTTTAATTTCTGATAATCTCCTCTCTTTTGTGCAGCTACAGGAACTCAAGAAGACAAGCAACCACACGACAACCACTCCGAAGACAGGTAAATCTTTTCTCTCACTATTAACCCCTACACTCTAAAGAGAAAGAAAAGAAAAGAACAAAGCAATATAGGGCTAACCTGTCTTCCATACTTAGTAACCATAAAAAGTTGCATGTTTTCAACTCATCACTCCTGCACACTATTAAGGGTATTTAAGGGCTAACACATTCTTGCTTGAGCCCTAATTGCCCAACAAAGAGTTAAATGGACCAAGTAGAGCCAACATAAGGTCAAACATTAGGATTTCAGTAGAGACACACCCCTTAATCAAGAATTGAGGAAATCCTAAAGAGGTGTGCCCAAGCCATTGATTGAAAATAATTAACAAGAAAAATCCTAAACAATTGGCTCTCTCTAAACACTTGAACCCTAAAAGACAGGACCTAAAAGCTCTTAAAGAAAACAATAGGTAAAGTTGACCCCTTGGGTTAACCAACCATAAATTAGGTCACTCTTTGCACTTAAAAAGACTAAAGTTCAAGTGAAACCTTAAGCACCCTGATCTTAAAATTGGTAGACTTAAGAGGTCAAGATCCCCATTCTGGTCTACCTGGAACCGCAGTGACAAGAGAGGTCGGGTGGGGGAAACCCTGTAACCCGTGGGGACGCTCTACCGTGTAGGGGTCTTCGCGGGACTCTCCCTCTCTGGCTGCCCAGGTAATTCTCAGGTGGACGATCTTTCTGATCAAGGGGTCCATCTACCCCGCACCTCTATAGTCACCCAACACATTTTTGGGTGTCTTGATTGGGTCCATCACCTTCTAAACTTACCTCTCCCAACTGTGCATGTACGGAAGGAGGTCTCTAAGACCACCCTTAAGACCTCCTTTAGAAATTCACTCTCGTCAAGGCCAAGCCTCGACGCCCGTGTTTGTGCAGCAACACCCTCACATTATTCTCTCTTCTGATTCAGAACCAAGTTCTTCTTCTTCCCCCATCATGGCTCAGCCAGTTGAGGAAGAAAATAATCTGGAACACCAGCTCCAGCGACTCAATGACCTCTTCCAAAACTTCGTGCACCCACCACAGCGTCCTATGATGCGGGACCACTACAATCCTGCTGCGGTGGCAATTGAGCCTCGAGTTAGAATCCCGATTGGAGGACCTGATTCCGAACTAAAGCCCAACATGATTCACGCTATACCTAAATTCCATGGGCTTAATTCTGAAGATCCCTTCCAGCACATCAAACAGCTTAAGCATCTGGCCCACACTTTTGGATCAGATGCGCAAAATCGGGATATTCTTCTCATGAAGATGTTCTCCTTTTCTCTTATGGACAAGGCCGCCCATTGGTATCAAACTCAGACCCGGCCGATCAACACTTGGGAAGAACTTCAATCCGAGTTTTTGAAAAAGTTCTTTCCCGTTGGTCGGACCAACGCCTTGCGCCATCAGATTACACACTTCACTCAACAATCAGGAGAACCTCTCCATGAGGCATGGGATCGTTTTCAGGATCTCATGAGGAAGTGCCCCCATCACGGAGTTCCTAAATGGGAACAAGTCCAATCTTTTTACCAGGGACTCCGTGAGGACATCCGCCTTTTCGTCAATGCAACCTGCGGAGGAAACATCATGGGTCAACATGAAGACACCGTATGGGAGATTCTCGAAAACATGTGCGAGAACTCCATCAACAATGACTCCATGGGATTATTCGACAGGACGAATACCCGCGCAGCGACGAATCTTAAGGGAGCACATGAGACGCAGGGCCTGTCCGCATCAGTCGACCTGGAATTAATGGCCAGTCGATTGGACAAGGTCTCAATTATTGAAAAGAAGGTGGATGAGCTGACTCAGCACTTGCAGCGAGCCACCTCTGCGCGTAACTCCTTTGCACAACCTCCTTCCACACAGGAGACTGTGCAAAACATCCTACACCGATCCTCCCCTGGGATGGATCCATATCCATCCCCATCTGATTCTTGGACTGGAAGATCATCCGATCCTTTCTTCACCAGCCGGGGGAACTCCATTCCCCCTTTCCCTGATTCTCAGGAGGTTCCTCAGACCTGCGAGGACCTCAACGCCATCCAGAACGACCCATTCTCCAACACTTACAACCCTGGATGGCGAAACCATCCAAATTTTCAGTGGGCGGGAAATTCTCAAACCCAAAGACCACCTTTTCAGTCCCGCCCACAGCCCTCTCATCACTACCAGCCGCCTCAGCCTCGGCCCAACCCTACTTATCCATCAGGGCCAAATCAAGATCAAATGTCCTTAATCCTTCAGACTCTGGCTGACATTCAAAAATCGAATGCGGCCATTCAAAAACAGCACAAGGACGAGCTTACTGAAGTTAAAACTCAGCTGGCCCAGTTGGCAAATTCTCGCCAGCCAGGCACACTCCCTTCCCAACCCCTTCCTAACCCAAATAACGTGCCAACCCAGAAGCGCGTTATGAATCCAAATTTAGGCCAAGCTCAATGGATTTATCAGGCCCCCACTGCTCCATCTCCAGACGAGATGGAAGCCTCTACTTCTCGTACGGGATTTCAGCAGCAGCCACCCCTCCTACCAAATCCAAACCAAAATCAGGCCGGATTAAATTCTGTAACAACACGTAGTGGTAAGACAACTCAGGACCCGCGTTATCCAAACCACTCCCAGCCTGATAATCATGACCCTAGGATAGTTATCCAAGGTACCGCTGTTCCAGACCCACAACCAGGACCTATCCTAGAGGAACCAACCAAGATCCCGTTTCCCGAAGCCCTGACCAAGGGAAAGAAGACCACCAAACCCGTGGCCCCTGAGGAGGACCTGGTCAAGCTCTTTGAGCAGGTCCACATAAACATCCCCTTGATGGATGCAATCCGCCACGTACCAGCTTACGCACGATTTCTAAAGAATATATGTACACCCCAGCGTAAGCCGCGAACCAAGGGAGGGAGCCCAATTGTTCTGTCAGAGCAAGCCAGCTCTGTAATCCTTAGTAGACTCCCACCCAAGGCAAAAGATCCTGGAACTCCCCTGATCTCCTGTAAGATAGGTGGTACCCAATTTGACAGAGCATTGTTAGACTTAGGTGCATCTATAAATCTGATACCCACATCCTTACTTGACCATCTGGAAGAATCTGAGCTGAAACCAACCGAGGTGACATTACAATTAGCAGATCGATCTATAAAGTCACCAAAAGGGATTCTCGAGGATGTTATCGTGAGAGTGCGGGATTTCTATTTTCCAGTGGACTTTATAGTCTTAGACATGGATGCACCTGAGAACCCTAGGGATACACCAATCATTCTAGGGAGACCTTTCTTGGCTACTGCTAGAGCCAACATCAGCTGTGAGGAGGGCCAAATAGAGCTTAAGTTTGGAGATCAAACACTGAAAATTGATATATTTAAGGCCCAACAAGGAATTAATTGCGGCGTCATCGAGCAAATTTGTGACATCAAGACTTTGGTTGATGAATCACACCTCCAGAATGACTTGAGTATTCCTCATCAACCACAGAAGGATCTTGACCCGCAAATAGAGGAGTCCAATCCGGATGTGAACAACCCAGTAACTCCCACCCTTGAACCTCACATCTATACTGAACCACCCGCTGCTGCTGAAAACCCCATCCTTGAACTGAAACCCCTTCCTGCTCATTTGAAATACATCTTTTTGGGTTCTAATCAGACCCTTCCTGTGATCATCAATTCCAACCTCAATCCTGAACAGGAATACCGTCTGATTGTTGTCCTCCAGCAACATCGCAGAGCCATCGGATGGACCCTCGATGATTTGACTGGAATAAGTCCCTCTTATTGTACTCATCATATCTATTCAGAAGAGGGCACACGACCTTCTCGTGAAATGCAGAGACGCTTAAACCCCAATCTGCAGGAGGTCGTGAAAAAGGAGATCATCAAGTGGTTAGATGCCGGGATCATCTACCCGATCTCCGATAGTCGTTGGGTGAGCCTGATTCAGGTCGTGCCTAAAAAGGCAGGACTCACCACTATAACGACTGAGACCGGAGAAATCATTCCTACCCGATTAGCCAACTCGTGGAGAGTCTGTATAGATTACCGTCGACTCAATTCCTCCACGAAGAAGGATCATTTCCCACTACCCTTCATTGATCAAATTCTCGAAAAACTAGCGGGAAATAGGTTCTTCTGCTTTCTTGACGGGTACTCCGGTTATAACCAGGTGGCAATCCATCCTGAGGACCAAGAAAAGACCACATTCACCTGCCCCTTCGGAACATACGCTTTCCGAAGGATGCCTTTTGGTCTTTGCAATGCACCCGCTACTTTTCAGCGATGCATGCTTGCCATATTCTCAGATATGGTAGGTGATTATCTGGAAGTCTTCATGGATGACTTTTCAGTTTTCGGAGCATCATTCGACGATTGCCTCCAGCACTTGGTCCAGATACTCAGGCGGTGCATCGACGTGAATTTGGTTCTTTCCTGGGAAAAGAGCCATTTCATGGTGCCTGAGGGAATTGTCCTGGGACACTCAATTTCGGAGAAAGGTATCCAAGTGGATCGAGCTAAGGTTAATCTGATTTCTCGCCTTCCTATGCCTAGCTCGATCAGGGACATCCGATCCTTTTTAGGGCATGTCGGTTTTTATCGACGATTTATCCCTGATTTTTCAAAAATCGCACGCCCCCTGACCACTCTTCTCTCCAAGGATGTTCCCTTCGAAATCTCCAAGGAATGCACTCAAGCATTTGAAATCCTGCGTGACCGAGTCACCCAAGCCCCGATCCTACAGTCCCCTGATTGGTCTCAACCCTTTGAGATCATGTGTGATGCATCCGACTTCGCTGTAGGAGCGGTTTTGGGGCAGAAAAATGACAAGAAACCTGTGGTCATTTACTACGCCAGCAAAACACTCGATGAGGCTCAGCGTAACTATACAGTTACTGAGAAAGAGCTGCTAGCTGTAGTATTTGCCCTAGAGAAATTCAGATCATACCTTCTGGGTTCCCATGTCATCATATACTCGGATCACACGGCTGTGAGGCATCTCCTTGCAAAGAAGGACGCGAAACCTCGATTGATCCGATGGATCTTGCTGTTGCAAGAATTTGACCTCGAGATTCGCGATAAAGCGGGAAAACAAAACGTGGTAGCTGATCACTTGTCCCGTCTTCCTTCTGAAATGATAGACCCTTCCGGACCCATCACTGAGCATTTTCCCGATGAGCACCTGCTGACTATTGGTACTAGCCTTCCATGGTTTGCTAATATTGTAAATTACTTGGCATCTCATCAGACCCCGTCCGATTGGCCGAAGGCCAAGAAAGACAAATTACGTTCCGATGCCAAGTATTACATTTGGGAAGACCCGTACCTCTTCCGCATAGGTGCCGATCAGATCATCCGGAGATGTGTCCCGGAAGGGGAAGTCAACAATATCCTCTCTTTCTGCCATGACCAGGCATGCGGTGGCCATTTTGCCGGGCATAAAACCGCATCAAAAGTCCTCCAGTGCGGCTTTTACTGGCCCACACTGTTCAAAGACGCATACAGTCATTGCAAGGCATGCAGTCGTTGCCAGACTTTGGGCAACATGAGCCATCGCGACATGATGCCTATGCAACCGATTCTAGTATGCGAAATCTTTGATGTTTGGGGGATTGATTTTATGGGCCCCTTTCCTGTTTCGGATGGTTTCGAATACATTCTGTTGGCTGTGGACTACGTGTCCAAATGGATCGAAGCCATACCGACCCGAACCTGTGATCACAAAATCGTTCTCAAATTCATTCATCAACACATTTTCTCAAGGTTCGGGATTCCTCGTGCAATAATCTCTGATGGGGGCACCCATTTCACAAATGCTCAGTTTAGGTCACTGATGACCAAATACGGGGTGTCTCACCGAATCTCTACTCCTTACCACCCCCAAACTAATGGTCTAGCTGAGCTGTCGAATCGGGAGATCAAGAAAATCCTACAGGTCACTGTTCGACCTGACAGGAAGGACTGGTCGTCCCGACTTCCGGAAGCATTGTGGGCCTATAGGACCGCCCACAAGACCCAATTGGGCATGTCTCCCTTTAGATTGGTGTACGGAAAGGCATGCCACCTTCCCGTCGAACTGGAGCATAAAGCCTATTGGGCAGTACGGAACTGTAATCTAGATCTTTCCAAGGCTGGGACCCACAGAAAACTCCAAATCAGCGAGATCGATGAATTACGCACAGACGCGTACGAGAACTCGCAAATCTACAAGGAGCGGGTTAAAGCCTTCCACGACAAACACATCTCGAGAAAGATCTTTCATCCTGGTCAAAAGGTCCTACTCTTTGATGCCCGACTCAAACTCTTCCTAGGAAAACTGAGATCTAAGTGGGTCGGACCATATTTGGTCCGACAGGTTTTTGGAAATGGAGCAATCGAAATCAGTCCACTCAGCCACGATTCTGAACCTTTCATCGTGAATGGTCAAAGACTCAAGCCGTTCATTGATGTAACTTCTACTGATTTGGCTGAGGCATCTTATATCCTCCTTTCCCCTTGAGCTTATTGCGCCCAGCCGATGGCGTAAAACTCAGCGCTTAACGGGAGGCAGCCCGTCATTCTCTTTGAAAACCTGAAACTTGTTCTGACACCTTTCAGCACTCGAAGTTCACCCTGAACTAAGACCCCCTAGGTTACAATGAGGACATTGCAAATCTTAGGCATGGGGGGGTAGGAAAGTGCAAAAACTTGTAAGAAAAGGTTTCAAACAAAAAAATTCACATATGCCAAAAATACCATAAAAATTAAAAAATTTTCGAAAAAGAATAAGAGGAAAAGAGGAGAAGAAAATTGTGTGAAGGAGAGAAGAAACAAAATGAAAAAGGAGCACAAAATTATAAGAAAAGTTGATAGTCATTAGTAAGGAACTAAGGAATTAACCTAAGTTCTAGACCTCATTCAAGAAAATAACTGAAAAGTGCAAATGAGATTAGTAAGAATGCAAACCTTAGGCATTCTTGAATAGACTCTTAGTACCCATTAAGATCTGGACACTCCTCAAGAGGTTGAGGAAAATGAAAAGCTGAAGTATTAGGTCTAAGGCTTAGGAAGTATTCGGCCTCGTTAACTAATTTTTGGTTTACGGGACTCAGTAACCTAAGCACCCTAATCTCACACACAGCCTGGTTCAGTAAGCGTAAAAATCAGAATCACGCAGAAGCGTCGCAAAAATCTGAAAAGAACACCTAGAATAGGAATGGCCGATCAACACAAGTTGATTTGGACGAGTTCCCAGCGCGGAGAGGCGGGAAATCCCCTCGAAGATGCGTAACAAAATATCATCTCCTCGGTGCTTGTCTCTTAGGATATTTACATATCCTACGGGGGGCATGTAAGCACTCTGCTGGTTCAGATTCCATGGATGGCATTATCTCGAAGTGTCAATTGCCAGGGTCTGGATTCGGCCACGGAACACCATGGATGGGATTATCTCGAAATCTCAATAGCCAGGGTTCCGGGGGTTGCCATGGGCGGTGCTATCTCGAAGCATCGATCGCCAGGAACCCTTGAGGATTGATGATGGGAGCAAGGAATCTGATACAGACCGTGTTGAAAAGCTAATCCTAGGCTAGAACTAAAAAGAAAAAGAGAGAGAAAACTCTCCAAACAGAAAAAACTTTCTATCTCTCTCTTACAAAACGCACTGCGAACTGGGCCAGGGCTAAAATCATTTCAAGCACGGGTGCTTTAACCACGAAGTCCAATAAACCTTAGGTTAGTTCTTGCGGGCCTTAAAAACCTTTGCTAAAAGACTGAGGCTAAGGCTAGACAGATTTGGATCTTGATTGGTACTAGAGTATCTTTTAGGCCTATGGTCAGCATTCTAACCTAATCTATGCTCAAATAAAAAGGCACTTATCTAAAACCATTGAAAACTTCATGGTCTAGAACAAGGGTTGAAACCTTAAGTTTTTTTTGCTAAGGGACTAGCAAAAGCTAGGCATGGGGGTATGATGAGAACCTCATCATGAGCCATAACTAGCTCATTTTGACCCAATACAAAGGATAAAAGCTCCTACATATCTCAAGGAAAAGCTTAACTCAGAGAATTCTGAGTTTGAGAAGAAAACAAGTCATAAGGGGTAAAAGTGCAATTTTACCAGTATAATCTGCATACAGGGTAATTCAGGGCCCAAACATAGGTCAAAACAGCTTAATAAGAATAAAAGTGGGATGAGATGATCTAGCAAGGGCTACAGCACTTCCAAGGAACCAAATGATAATCTGTAACCCTAAAACAACCCACTTCAATTCACAAGGTTCGAGGCAAAGTAAAAATAGAATAAACCCTCTAAAATTCATAGAAAAATAATCTCTGGGGTTTAGAACCATCAATTTGGCCTTTAGAACCCATTTTGACCTACATTGAGAACCATGCCCAATTAATAACTTAATTTGGGTTTTTGCGCAAATTGACCGGTCAAACAAGGTTTAATATGAAAATAAAATTCACCATCAGATTCCTTAGGTCCTAATTAGTCATGTATAAAAACTTGAGCCTAAGAAGAAACCTCCTTGACCGACTTCACACTTTGGTCCTCATATATTTACTCTTTGGCCCTCAACTTTTGAACCCTCGCATTTTGGCCCCTAACTCTCCTTCGTTCTTTGCAAACAGGTCCCTCCTGCAAAACCCTGCCAGCACCATGCTCCGGCGACCTTGCGCGGAGCATGGCGCCGCGCAGGGTGAGGTGGAGGACCTGGCAAGTGTACCGGGGGTGCCCTGCGTCGTCAGCCGTCGCAGGAGCACCCCCATGGTCATTGTAGCCCCCCATACCGGCCGTGCGAACGCACGGACGGTATGGGTTCGTATTCCGACCATTCTCCGGCGAGGGAGACACGTCGTCTCCCTCCGCCTTCCTCCCTGCTTCAACCCTATAAATACCCCCCGCCGCTCCACCGACGAAGGCAGCCTGGATCTGACGGAGAAAACCCCCAGCTTTCTTCTCTTCTTTCTCCGGCAGACGCTCACCAGCTCCGGCGACTTCCTCCCCCTCCACCTCTTCGCTCTGCCGCAATACCAGCAGCAGAGACCTCCTCCCCTGCTCTTCCCGCGCCACGCCGCACCCAGCTGGCGCCTCTCCAGCCCTCTGCTCGCCGCCGCCCCTCTCTCTGAGCATCATCTTCTCCGGCGACAGTCGATACGACTGTCGCCCTGTTCCTCCCCCTTCGTCCCTGCAGTTAAGTTAGACTTACTCCCCTTCTCCTCCTCTTTCTTTCCCCGCTTTCGATTTAGTCAATTAAGCCCTCTACCGACCCTGTTCACCCTCATCCTCTCCGCCTCCGACCACCCTCCGGCGAGCCGCTCCCATCACCTCAGCGACCCACACGGCTCGCCGACCACCGCAGAACCTCCGCCTCCTCACCCTGATCCTCTTCCGCCCCTCCACTTCCCACCAAACACCCTCTGCAGACCCACCGAACACACCCACTCCCTCGCTCACAGTTTGACCTAGGATGACCTGACAGCTCCATCTCGCCCCCTGCAGACCCCCTGACCACCTTCGCCGTGCCACGGCGAAGGTCCCCCGCCTGTCTGATTTGGCCGAGAGGCCGTTCTATTGATTTCAGGTTCCAGGCCTTGACCGCCATTGGCGAGGAAGCTCGAAGCTTGCTTGAGGTTGCTCCAAGCCTAGATATCCCAGGTTGAAGAGCCACGGCCAGCGCGAAAGAGTCTTGCGCACACACCCTGGCCCTCAATTAGAGCTGCGCGCCTCAACAGCTGATGCAATTGGAAGCACCATCCCTGCTGCAGGCGTGAGAGAAATGGGGTGCGCAGATAGTCCCACCTCGGAACCTCTCGAAGGCGCGCGGACGCATAAAGGCAAAAACTGCCTTATGCTGTTTGCCTCAGTTACCACGGGGTGAGGTCCCTCTCACCCGACCCGACCCGACTCGGCCTCGTCCGTGACCACGCTCCGCGGACCTGGCCCGACCCGAGTAGACTGACCTGCACTCCTCGCCCACCACGCACGCCGGTGGGCCTGGACCCGGGCCTGACCCAAACCCGATTACCCGGTAGCGCTCTGGGAGAGCTTCCGAAGAGTGATTTCAGAGAGAGAGATACGCGGGGAAGGGGGGTAGAGTAGGTTTTTGCCTCTTGACGAATAAACTCTGAAGTGTGCAGGCCAAAGAAGAAGAAGCAGACCCGCTGAAGAAGAAGGAGCTGCTGCACTGTAGCGAAGGCATTGTTAAGTCGTCTCAGCACCGGGGCAGACGACGGAAGGTCAGCAGCCAAAGAAGAAGAAGACCCGCTGAAGAAGAAGGAAGAGCAACGGCCATCGCGAAAGAAGAAAAAGAGAGGTCAAGGCAGGTGAAGACAAAGAAGAAGAAGGAATGAAGAGAAGCAAGAAGCAAGAAAAGAAGAAGACGATCTGACGAAAAAGAAAGAAAGGAAACAAGGAAGAACAGAAGAAGGAGAGCACGAGGGGAAAATCTGAAGAAAGCAGAAGAAAAAGAAGAAGAAGAAGAAGAAGAAGAACAGGAAGAACCAAAGACAAAGAGGAAGAAAGAAGAAAAGAAGAAGAAGCCAAATTTTCATCTCTCTCTCTCTCTCTTTATTTTTGTAATAGAACTTGTATATCTCTAGAATACAACTTGCTCCCTGAGTTCGACCTCGGGAACTCTTTTATTTTTCCGAGTAAAAAATTTTATATGAAACGTTGGTAACAACCGGCTTTACTACAACGATATAACACAACCCGGTCAAACCCACGCTATCACTAAGGGAGACACTGTAGCAACAAGCGGTTTAAGTCGTCTGATTGGAAAATCAGACGACGTCCTGAAGGGAAAAGAAGAAAGAAGGAGAGACGACGTCCTGACAGGAAAAAGAAAAGAAGAAAGAAGGAGATCTGAAGAACAAAAGAACAAGGAAGAACAACAGAAGAAGAAGAGGACCACAAGGAGATAAACACAGAAGAAGAACAGGAAGAACAAAAGCTAAAGAGAGAGAGAGACAAAGAGAAGAAAAGAAGAAGAACTCAAACTTTCATCTCTCTCCCTCTCTCTCTCTCTCTCTTTATTTTTGTAATAGAACATGTATATCTCTAGAATACAACTTGCTCCCTGAGTTCGACCTCGGGAACTCTTTTATTTTCCGAGTAAAAAATTTTTTATATTTGAAATGTTGGCAATAACTGGCTATACTACAACGCTATAACAATAAAACCCGGTTATCTCTCGAAGCCAACGTTTCAGGAGGCGTGGCCTTTTAAGGTCGCGCGAGGAGGAGGGAGAGAGAGCGCGGCAGGTCTGCAGCCGTAGAGAGAGAGGGAAAGAGAGAGAGAGAGGAATCGCGGGTCTGCGCACACAGGCACGTAGACGAATTTCTCGTGCGAAAAATAACTGTTTTACAGATGTCTGGAAACGATCCCAGACATCTGGTCAGACGTTTGGATGTGCTCCCAGACGTCTTGTCAGACGTCTGGGCCACCTCCCAGACGTCTTAAAAGACGTCTGGGGCACGCGTTCGTTACAATATAACAAACTCAAAGGAAGTTTCATCCCCAAAACTTGCGCCAACTAGGGTGCGGGAAAAGACGTCCAAATAACCATAACAAACTCAAAGAGGACCGAAGCCGGTCTGAAAAGACGTACCCGCGAAAAGCTCCGGGTACCGCTCCCGCACTGCCGCCTCAGGCTTCCAGGTAACCTCCTCGTACCGCTGGCTCCTCCATAAAACCTTTACCAGGGGTACTTGCTTTCGTCTCAAACTGCGAACGGCTCGATCTAGGATCTGCACTGGCCGCTCGAGGTAGGTCAGGTCGTCGCTCACCTCGACGCTCTCGTGACTCAGTACGTGACTGGAATCGGCTACGTACTTCCTGAGGTTGGACACGTGGAACACGTCGTGCACACCAGAAAGCTGCGGGGGAAGGGCAAGTCTGTAAGCAACGGGTCCAACCCGCTCCAGGACCTCAAAGGGCCCTACGAACCTCGGCGCGAGCTTCCCTCTCACCCCAAACCGCTGTAGGCCCTTCATGGGCGAAACACGAAGGAAGACGTGGTCCCCAACCTCAAACTGCACCTCTCTGCGTCTCCGATCCGCGTAGCTCTTCTGTCTGCTCCTGACAGTGCGGAGTCGTCTGTGGATCTGCTCAACTACCTCCTGACTCTGCCGGATCAACCTGGGGCCAACCTCCCACTTGGTCCCCATCTCAACCCAACTCAAGGGTGCCGTACACTTCCGTCCGTACAGAGCCTCGTAGGGAGCCATGCGGATGCTCGAGTGATAACTGTTGTTGTATGCAAACTCCGCCAGGGGCAGGTGCTCCTCCCAAGAGCCCCTCCAGTCCAGTACACAGGCACGCAAAAGGTCCTCAAGTGTCTGTATCATGCGCTCAGACTGTCCGTCCGTCTGGGGGTGGTAAGCCATGATAAACCTCAACCTCGTCCCCAAAGCCTGCTGAAACTCAGCCCAAAACTGGGACGTAAAGCGGGCATCCCGGTCAGACACGATCTCCCGCGGAACTCCGTGTAGTCGTACCACATCACGGATATACCTCTCTGCCAACTGTGCTGGTCCCAAAGTGACTCGGATCGGCAAGAATCGCGCCGTCTTCGTCAATCTATCCACTATTACCCAGACTGCGTCGTGTCCCCGCTGGGCAACAGGTAAGCCCACCACCAAGTCCATGGTGATGCTCTCCTACTTCCACTCTGGCACTGGAAGCGGCTGAAGCGGCCCTGCAGGCCTCAGATTCTCGACTTTCACCTGCTGGCACACTAAGCACTGCTGCACAAACTCACCCACATCCCGATTCATCTCTCTCCACCAAAACTCGCGTCTCAAGTCGTGGTACATTTTCGTGTTTCCAGGATGTATGGTGAATCTGGAACCGTATGCCTCAGTCAGGAGCTCTCTCAACAGCTCCTCGTCTCTGGGAACGCACAACCGTCCCCTCAAGCGTAGCACCTGGTCTGTGAAAGAGAAGTCCCCTGGGTCTCCTGATAGTACTCTGTCGCGCAAAGACTGCAAGTACGGATCAGACATCTGTCCTGTGATGATGCGGTCCATCAACTCTGGCCTAGTCTGCCGTGTCACCGTCACTGCCCCACAGTACCCTCGTAACTCTAGAGGTCGCCAACTGCCCACCTCCTCCAAAAGGCTCCAACTCTGTAACGGTAGGCTGGCCAAGCGTGCGGGCGCCTTACGGCTCAAGGCGTCAGCCACCACATTGGCCTTTCCCGGGTGGTAGGAGATGCTGCAGTCGTAGTCCTTCAGGAGCTCCAACCAACGTCTCTGTCTCATGTTGAGCTCCTTCTGGTCAAAAAGATATCTGAGGCTCTTGTGATCTGTAAAAATCTCGAAGGTCTCACCGTACAAGTAGTGCCTCCATGTCTTCAGCGCGAAGACAACAGCTGCCAACTCTAGGTCGTGGGTAGGGTAGGTATGCTCATGGGGCTTCAGTTGCCGCGAAGCTTAAGTGACCACGTGACCCCTCCGCATGAGCACACCTCCTAACCCCTGCAAGGAAGCGTCCGTGTACACAACGAACCCGCCACTACTGTCAGGGATGGTGAGCACGGGAGCCGAGGTCAACCTCTCCTTCAGCTCCAGAAAACACGCCTCATAGGCGTCTGTCCAAGCGAAAGGCACGTCCTTCCGGGTCAACTGTGTCATAGGATGTGCAATCTGCGAAAACCCTCTGATGAACCGTCTGTAGTAGCCAGCTAGTCCCAGGAAACTGCTGATCTCAGTGACTGAACGCGGTCTCTCCCATCTGAGCACTGCCTCGACCTTGGCGGGGTCCACCGCCAGGCTGTTACCAGAGATCACATGACCCAAGAAGGTCACCTCCCTCAACCAGAACTCGCACTTGCTGTATTTGGCGTACAGCCTGCGTCGTCTCAGAGTGTCCAGAACCATCCGCAAGTGCTGTCCGTGCTGCGTCCAATCTCTAGAATAGATGAGTACATCATCTATGAAAACCACCACAAACTGGTCCAAGTACGGTCTAAACACCCGGTTCACCAGGTCCATGAAAGCAGCGGGGGCATTGGTCAGCCCAAACGGCATGACCAAAAACTCATAGTGTCTGTACCGGGTGCGGAAAGCTGTCTTGGAGACGTCGGTCTCCCTGATCCTCAACTGGTGGTATCCAGACCTCAAGTCTATCTTGGAAAACACCGTGGCACCCCGCAACTAGTCAAACAAATCGTCGATCCTCGGCAGCGGATATTTGTTCTTGATGGTGACCCTACTCAGCTGTCGGTAGTCCACACAAAGGCCTAGGGTCCCATCCTTCTTCTTCATAAACAGTACCGGGGCTCCCCAGGGAGATGCACTGGGCCTCACGAAACCTTTCTCCAAAAGGTCCTGCAACTGGGACTTGAGCTTTCGCAGCTCAAGCGGTGCCATTCTGTATGGCGCGGTGGAGATGGGGCTGGTCCCTGGTACTAGTGAGATCTCAAACTCGATCTCGCACTCGGGCGGTAGTCCTGGTAACTCGTCTGGAAACACGTCGGGGTACTCTCTGACTACCGGGATGCTCTGGAAGTCTGCCACGGGGTTGGGTTCTGCCACCACACAAGCTAGGAAGCCCTCACCTCCCTGGCTCAAAAGTCTCACCGCCCGAAGTGCCGAAATGCACCTGAAACCTCCATCCATTGGCTGTCCATGAAACTCGAAAGAAGGCAACTCCGGAATGGAGAAGACAATCTTCCTCTCAAAACAGTCCACCAAGGCGTGGTAAGCGGACAGCCAATCCATCCCCAGAATCACACCAAAGTCCTCCATCTGGATCATAATCAGGTCAACTGGCAGGCTATGTCCCCCGACGCTGACCCCGCAATTCGTGTACACCTCCTCAGCTACAAACAGCTGACCACTCGGACCTCTGATTACGAACGGATTCTCTAACAGTGTATAATCCTGGTCCAGACTAACTGCGAAACTGGCTGCGACAAACGAGTGTGTAGCACCGGAATCGAAAAGGGTGTAAACGAGTCTGCCAGAAACTGAAACCATACATGCTACCACGGGTCCCGAAGCTCTGGCGTCCCTGTGTGTTAGGGCGTTGATACGCCCCTCAGCTCTAGGTGCAGACAAAGCAGCCACACTCTACGTCGGACGGGTAGGTGCTGGCCGGTACCCTCCTCGCGACTGCTGTCCTCCTCCTCGTGCCTGGGAACCGCGGCATCCTGCGCGCCCTCCAGTGCTCTGCACGGGAAGTATCTGCTGACCTCCTACCCTAGATGGGCAGTCCCTCCTGACGTGGCCCGGCTGGCCACACTGGTAGCAAAGGGGAACCCAACTCCCGCCCTCAGTGAGTCCCTGCTGTCGACTAGGCGGGGGTCCGGTGCTGGCGACTGGCCCCTGTCGAGGGCCCCCAAAGGCCACTGATGGCCCTGCAAAACGTGACGGCTCACCTGCGGATGCCACGTGTCTCCTTAGAGTTCTCCTAACACGTCTAGTGTGGTGGCGAAAATCTCGTTCCACCACCAACTCCCCTGTCGTACGCTCGGAACGGGGAGGAGGGGGTGGTGACGTGGGTGGAAGCTGAAATTCTTCTCGAACCAGCTCTCGAATTAGTTGGATGAGGTCCGGAGACGGTATGCTCAGGAGAAGAGGAGGGGTAGCATGTACTCCAAGCCCGACACATCTGTCCCTCGAGCCCCGACCTCGGCCGCGCCCGCGGCCCACCCTCCTAGCTCCACGACGAGGCATCTCCTACAATGGAGACGCGAAACAAAACGAAAATGTCAAAACCGACGGTACCTAACGAAACTTCTAAGAACTCAAGTCAGGAGATATGTTGTGGTGGCTACTCTAGCTATAAACATGCGAATTGGTTATTTTCCAGTCAGTTGATTCACTTCTCGGGACGACCTTGCTCTGATACCATCTTGTAATGACCCAGTTCCCGAGTCCCTATGAGACACGAGAACCGAACCGACTTGACTAATCCCAAGACCTAGTCGTCCAACGAGGAAGTAACCAAAAGAGCAGTAAAATAAACCACATTCAGCATGAATATAACTAACAGTAAGGAAGTACAGCAGTAAGGAAAGAACTACTACAGTAGATACCACCACAACAGTAGAACAACATTTATCATATAACAAGAACTACTCACTATAACAGAAACAAAAGAGATAAAAAAGACTGTGGTAAACTCTACTGGACCCTACTCGGCCCAGCGTCCTCTGCAGCCGCTGACCCTGGCTGCTCAACACCTGGTCCTGAAAAAGGTAACGAGTGTAACACGTCAGCAAAACGCTGAGTAGAGTGGCAAACTAACTAAAGACAATAGTAGATTGTACAGTAGCTGTTATGTTCTATTACTTCCTTTACTCACATCTTTCAATTTTTCTCACTATTTCATTTATTTCTCAGATCCTTTACTTGATCTCGAATGTTCCTCGTGGGAACGATCTTGATTGCAGTCTTTTCCAAAAGTAGAAGTAGCACGTGGTGCTATCCTGGCCGGGAGAGTCCCCCGTGGTGATCCTACCCTCAGTCAACCACCCCAAGGTCACTGACAGACGTAACGGTGACTACGGCACGCGCGATAAACGTACAAGTAGCTAACCCGCACTGGCACGCGATCAGTCGTTTCCGTTAACGGGTGCGCCCAAAGCACAGCACGGAACCAGGGCAGAGCCCTCTCAGTAACAGGGGTCCAACCCCTCCACAGTAACCAAACCGAGGCCTTGCCCCTCCACAGTCCGCGCACCCTCGCCTGACTACCCAGGTTTGCCCTAGTGGGCCTAACAAGTCGATGAAGGAGGCTAGCAGAACACCGGGGCCCGTGGGGTAGCTAGTACTCTCCTAACACTGGTAGCTCTCCTCGGTACTATGTACACGAGGGCCAGCAAGTCGGTACAGAGCAGCCAATCCTAACCCTGGGTCCCTGGGGTGGCTGGCCCCACTCTGCACTAAACAGGTACAGGTACTTCCCTTGGTACTGCATACCCAAGAGGCAGTACAAACTACATCTCAGTTCCATTCCTTTTTCTTTCCAGGAGTTCCACTCCTAATTCCCCGTAGGGTTCCAGCTCTTTATCTCAGAACATCATATGTTTCACTTTCCAGTTTCACGTTCTCACAATCCATGATCTCAACCATGTTTCTTTATTCATAACAGGCAGCTTTATATTCCTTTCCATTTTCCAAGACTGCAGTATTATACATTCCACTAGTTTTTCCATCCTAGGATTCATGCCACATCCTAGGATCTAGCATACAACTAGTTTTCCAGCCCTAGGATTCGTGCATCACCTAGGAGCTATCATTCCATACATTTCTCATTCCTAGGATTCATGCAATGTCCTAGATTCTAGTTATGGTTCCATACTTTAACAGATTTTAATAATAAACTTAAGCCACTCTACCAGGTACAACGGGAGTAATGGGGGCGTGATCGGGAATCCCGCGTGCCTCCGCGACTCCCAAGACTGCAACTGAACGAGGTCCTATCACAAGGATCAAACATAAGGAGTGTCTCAAAACAGTGTATAGCTACTGTAGACGGGTAGAGGAATTAATTCTGAAAAGAACGCAACTCGAATCGTGGAAAACGGAGCCCGAACGGGCCCTAAACGAGTCGAAAAAGACGATACTGTGCAAAATCAGATGTTTGGAACTTCTTCCAGACGTCTTAAAAAGTGGATCAGAGAATTACCTGTTCAGCATGGTTTCCCAGACGTCCAGAAGTCTGCGGGGACGTCTGGCCTACCTCCAAGACATCCGATAGTAACCAAGGACGTCTGGAGGTCACTCCCGCCGTGTGGTACAACAGCCAGACGTCTGATTCGCAAAGGATGGAGAAACACCTAGCCTGCGCACACCCAACTCCCTCCCTCAGTACGGTCAGTCGACAGGATGGAAGAAGAAAGCGGAATACTCACCTTTCAGACGTCTGTATGAGCTTCCAGACGTCTCCCTCGCCGTCTGGCTATCAACCCAGACGTCTGATTCTGGAATTTTTTTCCAGAATCAGGGCACCACTCGGCCTCCGCTCGCGACGCCGCCCGCGTCGCACCTCGCGCACTTGCTGCTCAGACTGCAGCAGGTCCCTCTCCGTGTCATTCCGCGCCCCCTGCGCCCTCCGCCGGCCGGCCAAGCCCCTCCGGCGAGCTCGCCCTCACGGCAGAGCTCCGCCCTCACACGCCGCACCTCCTCCGCGCTCACTGCGGCCGCCGCTGCCGCGCTCGCTCGCTCTCGCGCACAGGAAGGAGAAGAGGAAGGGGACGGTGGAGACGACAGGAGGGGAGGCGTGGCCTTTTAAGGCTGCGCGAGGAGGAGGGAGAGAGAGCGCGGCAGGTCTGCAGCTGCAGAGAGAGAGGGAAAAAGAGAGAGAGAGAGGAATCGCGGGTCTGCACGCACAGGTGCGCAGACGAATTTCTCGTGCGAAAAATAACTATTTTACAGACGTCTGGAAACGATCCCAGACGTCTGGTCAGACGTCTGGATGTGCTCCCAGACGTCTTGTCAGACGTCTGGGCCACCTCCCAGACGTCTTAAAAGACGTCTGGGGCACGCGTTCGTTACATAGGTGCTGCGTGGAAAGTGGGATGGATGGTGGAAGATGTATGTGTCCATGCTTTTTATACGTGTGTATCGGGAAATATCAGCAACTGGTGCAGATATTTCCGCAATACAGCGTATGGTAAATAATGTGAAAATATATATAGATGTATGTATATAAGTAAATATATCTATATGTGTATATATATAGTTATAAATTTATAGGTATATATGTATATGTAGATATATATATATCTGTATATATATATAGATGTATATGTATATAAATATATATATATATGTATAGATAATACTATATAGATGTATATATATATGTATATATACGTATAATAATAATATATGTATATGGGTATATGTATCTAGATATGTAGATATATGTACATAGTTATATAGATATATATATGTATATATGTATATATATACATATATACATATATATGTATACATATATATGTATATATGTATACATATATATGTATATATGTATATATATACATATATATATATATGTATACATATATATGTATATATGTATATATATACATATATATATGTATATATATATATATACACACACACACACATATATATATATATATACACATATATCTATATATATATATATACACATATATATATATATATATATATATATATATATATATATATATATATATATATATATATACACACATATATATATATATATACATAGATATATATATATATATATACATATATATACATATATATACATAGATATATATATATACATATATATACATATATATACATACATATATATATATATACATATATGTACATATATATATATATGTATATATATATGTATGTATACTAATACATAAGTATATAGATACTACTATGTATATAAATATAAGTATATATATATAGATATATGTATGTATATATATATATGTATCTATGTGTTACTATATATAAGTATACGTATATATATAAGTTTATACTAGTGTTTATGTGTGTGTGGGTGTGTGTAAGTGTTGGTGAAGGTGTGTGTGTGCGTCAGTGTAATGTGTGCTGTGAGTGAGTGAGAGACAGAGAGAGAGCGGGAGAGAGAGAACGCAGGAGAGAGCAGGAGAGAGCGGGAGAGGGGACACAGCTGCAGCTCCTAGAGTGACGATAAGTCGTCTGCAGATGGCGGCCGTCGCCTGGAGGTCGCGGGCGCACGGGCGCGTACTCGCACAGAGGAGATGAAGAGTCCGCGTTGACCTGTTGCGAGCGCGGTGGCTCGCGACAGTGCACGCGGGGCTGGAGGGCGAGGGGTCTGCAGGCGGGCGCGGAGGGCAGCAGGGGCTGGTAGGGGGTAGGAAGACGCTTGGTCGGCCGTTGCAGAGGTGTACAGCGGCCAGTTGCGGGCACGGAAGCGGGAGACAGAGCAGACGAACGGAGGTGGGGAAGGCCTACAGGCACGCACGGAGGGGCTGGGGTGCCTGCAGTTGCTCGCGGAGGCTGCGGGGGCTGCTGCTGTTGCTTCAAGCTTCAGACCTTGAAGCAGCAGCAATGGCGGGAAGTTGCGAGAACGAAAAAAACACGAAAAAGAGAGCCACCACGCCCACCAGCTCTTTGAAGAGATGGGCGGTGGTGGTCTCACTGTGGTGGTGTGCACCACAGTGAGAGCTCCTGCTCGCCGGGTATCGCCTTGGAGGAGAGCCGGCGTATGAGAGGGGAATGGAGGGGAAGGTGGTGGTCGGGAAGCTGCTGGTGGTCTTGTTCTCTAGCTGTCGCCAGCCCCCTCAAGAAGAAGAAGGTGTGGCTAATTTATAAGGGGAGAAGGTATGGCTTCATGCATGGCTGCTGCAGGGAGAGGGAGAGAATGGAGCCGCAGGGAATGGGTTGGTAGGGACGAGCTTGGCAGCTGCCGCAGCATGGCGTGAGGAAGAACATGCAGTTGCGGGAAACAAAAATCAAGCGGGAAAAATAAAAGATGAGGATTTTTGCAAGGATGCACTTGAGGAAAAACATGAATTATGAAGCCATTTATTTCAATCTTCTCTCCTCTTAATTAAATGCATGAATGCAAGTATTTTTACGAAATGCAACTATGGAATCCTAATATGCATAGTTAATGCTAGGAAATAGCGCAAGAAGGCATTATTGCAGGCGTATTTTGAGATGCAATTAGTTATCAATATTGCATAGCATGCATCATTCTACATTTAAAGTAGTTGTATATAATTTAGGTTAATTGCGTCCTTTTTGTGGTTAGGAGAGAAGGATATTTATTTCGGAGCCTTGGATTGACAATCCGACCATACGGATCTGATCAAGATGACGATCGGAGTCCAATGTCTCTGAAATCGCCTTGATCGGAATCCCGTAGCACCATGTGCAGTTCGAGGAAGATCAATGGCCAAGGGACTAGGGATATAATTTAGAGCTACAAATGATAAATCCGACTGCACAGATGGATTCAGATCGACGATCGCAGCCTAACGACGCGAAAATTGACTCAATTCGACCTCTGTAGCAGCCCTTACAACAAGAAAAAGATGGACAGCCTAGATTGCACCACGTAGCGCAGCACAGGCTGCCCAGCGCACGCATGCGGCACCGCACGCACGCAGCAGCATGGGTGCGCACGCGCACAGCGCAGCGCTAGCGCGTGGCCGCATGCACATGCAGCAAAGGGCGGGGGAGCGCAGCACTAGCTATGCATGGGCTGGACCTACAGCGACATATGAGCTGGACTTACAGTGACACTTACAGCTGTCGTTAATTCATCGCATGGCAGCAAAGCCAGCTGTGGGCGCCAATGGGCATGAGCTGCCTACAGTGACGTTTCCAGCGACGGCTTGGATGTCACTAATGTTCCCATACCTATTTTTGCCTCTTCTCCTCCACTATAAAAGGACTTACACCCTCTCCCTTCCAAGCCATCTCTACCTACTCTACTCCCACCTACTCCCAAGCTCTAGCAAGCCTACCAATGCTCCATTAGAGCTTGTTCTCAAGCTCCCAAGGCTTCTATTAGTGTAGCAAACCTCTGCCCCACCAAATATTCCTCCAACTTCCCATCCCCCTTCATAGGTCGCCTTGGAGCTGTCCTCCCACCTCCATTCCGATAGCAGATCACCTCCATCTTCTCACCTCCATTCTGGAGCCACGCCGAAGCTTTCCTCAACCTGACGTCCTCCTGCATCTCACCTCCGTCGTCTCGCTCCTCACCTCCTTCGTTCGAGCTTCTGCCAGGCACCATCATTTCGCAGAACAACCGATTTGGGAGATTTCCACTCACCCCCTCTCTTTTTATGCTTTTATAGTTTATTGTAATTGACATTGGAAGTAATATATATCAAATTTGTTCCACATCTCTATCTTGTGATTCGTTTGCTTGTTTTCTTCTTACAAAAATACAAAAAAATAACAAAACCCTAAAATACCAAAAAGAAACAAATCGAAGCGTGGTTTTCACTTAAAGTAAACATCGCCTCCTTTTGTTCGACCTGGGACTCCCTTAGAGTTTTGGAATAAATTTTATTTGATTAATGTGTTTTGCAACTATGACGACGGGTTACTTGTAACCCTTATTTCTAACACGTGAAACGTGCCCGACTAGGGGCTTTTGCCCTTACTCCTACCCGCTCTATACTTAGCCGATTTGGGAGGCTTTCTTGCCTCCGTGCTGTGCTTGTGCCTCTCACTGAGGCTCGCTGGTTCTAAGCTACCGTTGCACTACTTAATGATGTGGAATAATTGTTTGATCATTATTATTCAGTTATTTGAGAATTATTGTGAGCATACTTAGAGGGGTACTTGGTGATTTAAATCACCATTTTACCCCCATCTTTTTGCATCTTGACATTTGTTTATATATATTATTGTTTTATGGAATTTTCATTATAACTTGCTCATCTTTTTTGGTAATATTGTGATCTTTAAGATTAGTTACAACACTTGCTCCCTACGTTCGACCTCAGATTTCTTTCGAGCTATAAATTGTATTTGTTTCTCATGAATTATCGGCTATACAATAGTGCATCAATTTTAAACATAGATTCAGAGCGAACATCATTTTGGCACCGTTGCCGGGGAGCAACGTGCAATTTGATCTCTTGATTGCAATATCTAATTTGATACTAACTTGCTCTATCTATTTTGTTGTGATTTGTGCAGGGGAATCCAATCAAGGAGCATCAGATATGCACCAAACACTCTAGAGGCAGGTAAACTCCATCCACTTTCTCCTAAGCCCCTGATTCTGAAAAGCTAAAAGAAGAAAAAAATCAATTAGGGATAACTTGTATTCTATTCTTAGATTAATTATCACAAGTTGCCCGATTTGATTTGATTTGACTCTTTATGTAGAGAAACCCTAACCCTAATTCTTGCACCTACTTAAGGTTTAAGGCATCTAAGGCTATCACCTTCTTACTTGAGCCCTAGGTACCACATTTGGAATTAATTAATTGGACCAATTAGAGCCAATCAGGGTTTCCATCTCAGGGTTTCAGAGACACTTGCTTAAAAAAGTAAAAATCAACCTTTCTAAACAATGTCTACTTAAGCCTTGATTGAATCTACCTAATCAAGCAAACCCTAAAATCAGGCTCTAAATCTCACTTGAATCCTAAAAGCGGGACCTAATAATCTCAAAGGACAAACAAGTGAAGTTGACCCACCTTGTGGGGTCAACAAATCTTCAAATTAGGTCACCTTGCATAAAAATATCTTAAAGTTCAAGTGAAATCCTAAGCACCCACTCTCTAAACTTAAAATTGGTAGATTTAAGAGGTCAAGTCACCATTCTAGTCTACCTAGATCAACAGTGACAAGGAAGGTCGGGTGGGGGAAACCCTATAAAACGTGGGGATGCTCTACCGTGTAGGGGTCTTTAAGAGACTCTCCCTTCCTAGTTGTCCAGGTAATTCTTAGGTGGAAGACTTTCTGATCTAGGGGTATCGTCCACCCTAAACCTCTATAGTCATCCAAAAATCTTTGGGTGTCTTGATTAGGTCCATTGCACCATCTATTCCTCGTCTACTCCATCAGTGCATGTTTAGGAGGAGGTTCTTAAGACCATCCTTGAGGCCTCCATTAGCTATTCACTCCCGTCGAGGCCAAGCCTCGACTTCCCTGTTTGTGCAGCCACCGACCACATTGACATATCTTTTGATTCATCTGAGCCTAGATCTCCTTCATCCATACTTATGGACAGAAGAAGAAAACAATCTCCAGAATCAGCTTCAATGCCCCAATGATCTATTCTAGGCCTTTATGAACCCACCGCAGCGTCTTATGATGTGTGATCATTATAATCTCGCTACAGTGGCGATCGAACCTCAAGTCCAAATCTCGGCTGGAGGTCCTGATAATGAGCTCAAGCCCAACATGATTCATGCTATTCCTAAATTTCATGGGCTTAATTCCAAAGATCCCTTCTAACATATCAAGCAACTCAAGCATCTAGCCTAGACCTTCGAGTCAGAAGCTCAGAATTAGGATATCTTGCTCATGAAAATGTTCTCCTTCTCCCTCATGGACAAGGCCACTCACTGGTATCAAACTCTGAATCATCCAATCAACACATGGGATGAACCACAATCTGAATTCCTGAAGAAGTTTTTCCCTGTTGGGTGGACAAATGCTTTGTGGCACCAGAACACACATTTCATGTAGCAAGTAGGAGAATTGCTTTATGAGGCATGGGATTGATTTCTAGATCTCATGCAGAAGTGCCCCCACCACAGAGTTCCTAAATGGGAACAAGTCCAGTCTTTTTACCGAGGACTTCATAAGGATATTCGATTGTTCGTCAATGCGACCTGTGGAGGGAACATCATGGGTCAACACGAAGACACCGGATGGGAGATTCTCGAGAACATGTACGAGAACTCCATTAACAATGTTTCTGGGCTCAGATTGAATGGAAGTAAATCTTCCCTGGTCTGTTTTGGGATGAATGATGATTTACAGAATGAGATCTCTGCCATTCTTGCTACACCTGTGGTGCCATTACCGATTAAATATCTGGGTCTGCCTTTGAAATGTTCTAAGTTGAAGAAAGCAGATTGGTCTTTCCTCTTTGAAAAGGTAGCTACAAAATTGGAGGGCTGGAGCAGTAGATACCTATCAAAAGGGGGGAGGTATATATTACTGAATTCTATTATCACATCGATTCCTGTTTTCTTCTTCTCTGTCCTGAGAGCTCCAAATTCTATTTGGAAAAAGCTGGAGGTGATGCGGAAAAGATTCTTTTGGAAAGGGGCCTCCCATCAAGGGGCTTTCTTTCAACCCTTAAAATGGGAGTCAATTTGCAAACCAAAGAAGCTGGGAGGCATGGGTGTCGGATCCCTTAAGGAATTCAATGAAGCTTTACTTTTGAAATGGGCTGTTTGGTTACTGCAGGGGGAAAAAAAATTTGGACAGAAATTATTCAGGACAGTTATGGGAGTACCAATGATGAGAAAAATCGTCTTAACCCACGTAAACCATCCCCTTTTTGGCTTTCTGTGGTGAGAGCCTTGAAGGAAAATTGGAATTTTTTCAAATCTGTTTTAGGTGATGGAAAAAGCTTTAAGTTTTGGCTGGAGAATTGGGTACACGGAGGGACGCTTAAAGATAGGTTCCCCCTTGCTTATGCTACGGCAGAAAATAAAAATGCAGTGGTAGCTGATTATTGGGATGCGAATTTGGAGCAGTGGCTGTTAAATATTGGTGGGAGGAATAATCATGAAACAAGAACCCGAGTAGAGAATGAACGTCTCATGCAAGAGCTTGCTGCTTTCAAACCCATGCCTCATGAATATGACACGTACAAATGGGAAGGTAATTTTTCTACTGCGGCTGCCTATGACAAATTGATAATGTCCTCCAGGATGGGGGAAGATGAAGAAATGGGGAAAAAGCTATGGAAGTTAAAAATACCACTAAAGTTACAAATTTTCTTATGCCTGTGCAGGAGGGATGGTTTGATTACTAGAGATCTGAGGCACAGAAGGATGGGGACCCCAACCCAGTTTTGTTATTTGTGTGGGTTGCATAATGATTCTACAGATCATATCTTCTCTTCATGTGCTATCACTGATTATGTTTGGAGGAGAGTATGCAATGAGTCCTTACCCACCTTGGGAAATTTGTGGAGCTGTCTGGTAGATGGGAATAAGCCTTATATACATATGGTGGCTGTTCTGTGGGCGGTATGGAGGGCTAGAAATGAGTGTGTTTTTCAGGAGACCCCAGCTCCTGTGGAAAATATTGTAAATTTATGCTGGAGGCTCATACAGTGCTAGGAGTCGAACTTGTAAATTATTTTTTTTATTATCAATAATAGCTCTCCTGGTTTGCTATCGGTGATTCGATAGCATTCCTTTCTTCCTCAAAAAAAAAAAAAATAATGAATCCATGGGCATGTTCGATCGACGACTGCCTATGCATTGACAAATCCACAGGGAGCACATGAGACACAAGGCCTATCCTCTTCCATCGACTTGGAGTTAATGGCCAGTCGCCTAGACAAGGTCTCTATCATTGAGAAGAGGTGGATGACCTGACTCGACATCTGCAGTGAGCCACCTCTACGCAAAACCCGTTCTCACAACCACCCTCTGGGAGGGAGACTGTGCACAACATCTACCACCGATCTTATCAGGGGATGGATCCATACCCACCCCTTTCTGATCTAGGGTTCGGACGAAACTCTAGATTTGCCTACTCTAGTTGGGGGAACTTTGAACCCTCGCCTTCTGATTTCTCCAAGATTCCTCAGACCTGTGAGGACCTCAACGCCATCCAGAATGATCCTTTCTCAAACACCTACAACCTTGGATGGCGTAATAGTTAGGGTACATGATTTCTACTTCCCTATGGACCTTATAGTTTTAGACATGGATGCTCCTAGGAACTTGAACAACACACCGATCATTTTGGGGAGACCTTTTCTGGCCACAGTTAGAGCCAACATCAATTGTAAGGAGGGCCAAATTGAGTTAAAATTTAGGAGCAGGACACTAAAAATTGATATCTTTAAGGCCTAAGGAGGAATTAATTGTGAGGTTATTAAGCAAATTTGCGACATCGAGTCCATGGTTGATGACCCATGTGTCGAGGAAAACCTGCTTATCTCTGATGATCAACTATAAGTGGATCAAAACCCATAGTTAGAGGAGCTTGAATTAGACCTAGAGATACCTTCAGCTCCTATCATTGCTCCTGAACCACACCCTAAATCACCTGTTGCTGCTGATAACCCTGTTATGGAACTGAAGCCTCTTTCTGATCATCTGAAATATGTCTTCTTGGGTTCTGATCAGACCTTTCCTATGATTATCAATTCCCATCTCACCTTTGATCAGGAGACACATCTAATTTCTATTCTCTACCAGCATCGGAGAGCCATTGGGTGGACTCTCGATGACCTAACCGGCATCAGCCCCTCTTATTACACTCATCACATCTACATCGAAGAGGGCTCATGGCCATCCCATGAAACGTAGAGATGCCCTGAATCCGAACCTGCAGGATGTCATGAAAAAGGAGATCATCAAGTGGTTAGATGCAGGTATCATCTACCTGATCTCCAACAGTCGTTGGGTGAGTCCAATCTAGGTTGTGCCTAAGAAGGCAGAACTCACCGTCATTATGACTGAAACTGGAGAGACTGTACCGACTCGTATAGCTAACTCATGGAGAGTCTGTATTAATTATCGAAGATTAAATGCCTCCACGAAGAAGGATCATTTCCCACTACCGTTCATTGATCAGATAGTTGAGAAACTAGCAGGAAATGGATTCTTCTGCTTTTTGGATGGGTAGTCTGGTTACAACCAGGTATCAATCCATCTTGAGGACCAAGAGAAGACCACCTTCACCTGCCCCTACGGGACATGCATTACATAGGATGCCTTTTGGTCTCTGCAATGCACCCGCTACCTTCTACCGATGCATGCTTGCCATATTCTCCGATATGGTAGGTGAATACCTTGAAGTCTTCATGGATGACTTCTATTTTTTTGGGGGAATCTTTTGATGATTGCCTACTACACTTGGTCCAAATCCAAAGGCATTGTATTGACGTGAATCTGGTTCTTTCTTGGGAAAAGAGCCACTTCATGGTACCTAAGGGAATTGTCCTGGGTCACCTCATCTCTGAAAAAGGCATCCAGGTTGATCGAGCTAAGGTTAATTGGATTTCCAAGCTACCCATGCCTAGCTCAGTCAAGGACATCCCTTCTTTTCTGGGGCATGTCAGTATTTACAGTCATTTCATTCCTGATTTCTCGAAAATCGTGTGCCCCCTGACTAATCTTCTCTCAAAGGATGTCCCTTCCGAGATCACCGATGAGTGTACTCACACATTTGAGAGCCTACGTGATCGGGTTACTCAAGCACCAACCCTACAATCCCCTGACTGGCCTCTACCCTTTAAGATCATGTGTGATGCGTCTGACTACGCAGTCGGTACAGTGCTTGGGTAGAAAGTCGATGGGAAACTTGTGGTCATCTACTACACTAGCAAGATATTAGACGAGGCTCAGCGTAACTATACAGTTACTGAGAAAGAGTCGTTGCCTGTAGTATTTGGCTTGGAGAAATTCAGATCTTATTTTCTGGGTTCCCATGTCATCATTTACTTGGATCACACCACTATGAGGCACTTACTCACGAAGGATGCAAAACCTCAACCAATCCGTTGGATCTTGCTATTGTAATAATTTGATCTTGAGATCGTAGTAAGGCGGGAAAACAGAATGTGGTAGCTTACTGATGTGACACTCATCATGATCTCTAATTACCCCTAATTAACTAGTCTTCCTAATTAATTAGCTAAGGTTATGAATATATAAGGGTTAATTATAGAATAAGGGATACTTAGTTAAGGGCCTTAAAATAAGTTAAAAATGACATTTTATCATTCAAATAACATTATTAATAATTTAGATAATAATTGAACTCGAAATCCTACTAATCATTTCCTTAATTAATAAGGTAAGTAACTTAAATATAATGTATACCTAAGTATGTAATAACTTAAGTGATTTTACTTAATCTAATAAATTAACCTAAAAAGGTCAAAAATGTAAATTCAAGGCGTAAACATAATATTTACCTTATTTACTAACATATATAAAAAGTTAAAATAAACCTTCAAAACCTGGGTTTACATTTTAGTCCTTAATATTCATTACAGTCGATTCCTTATTTATCACATAGGTCCTTAGGTTTTATTACTTCTAAGCCCCTCTTCATCTTCTTCTTCTTCTTCTCCAGCCAAACGAACGGCTGGTAGCAAAGAGTCATCACATCGCACGATCACCGCCCTGCCGACATCATTCCTCTTTGCCCAAGCTCTAGCAGCTTGCGCTCACCACCTCCATTTGATCCATCGGTCTGGATTAACCAAAAATCCTATTTTTCAGTGGGAGTTAACCTCACCATCGTCAGAGACGACGACGGAGGTTAAGCTCCTCGAGCTTCTTCTTCGGCCAGACCCCACCCATCTCTTCGCTGCAAACTACTATAAATACCCCCTCACACCTCTGATTTTAGCAAGTTGGCTCCCTTCCCTCTTCTAATACTGCAGCCAACCCAATAGGCTATTCTTCCAAACCTCTGGCGATTTCCCATTTCATCTTCCGACTTCCTCCATCCATCTTAAGTAGCCGAGGAAATTCGTCGTCGTTTTCCGCACCTCTAACAAAGGCGCCAACCCTAGGATTCCTCCACTCCACCTCAAATACGCCGGCCGGAACTCTTTCTTCAACCCTCTGATTTCATCGTCCGCCATGAGACTTCGGCAGAACCCTATTGACCCCTTCGTCCAGGTAACAGTAGACTAGGAGTAGGAGTAGGCTAGCTTAGTTAGTTAGTTTAGTTAGTTAGGTTAGAGTAATTTTAGAATTTAGCTTCATCTCTTCCAACTCTGGCTAGTTCCTTGAGCTCGCTGGAGACTTTAATTTTGTCTTTTAACTCATTGTTCACCTTCTTTTAACTTCCATGTTCATTTCTAATCCACTTAATCGATTAATTAGATCCCCTAAATGCCTAATTCATATCTCAGTTTCACCGACTACTTCACTGTCCATGGTGATAAAAGTCTGCCAAATTCCACCTTCACTGGGTTCTTTCATCACCTATCACCACTAATGAACCCTAATCGACTTTATATTACCTACTAATATCATCTATAATTAAATGCCCAAATTTAATTTAAGTTTCTAAGTTCGTTGTCCATGGCGGCTTAGGAACATTTCAAACTATAAATTAAATATATATTTATGATTAATAACGTCTGTTGACTTGATTTAACTTCTCAATCGAGTAGTTAAATCAAGTTCTGAGCTTAAACCATTCAAATCTTTTAAGAAACAAACTTACTATCAAATCTTTTATTTCAATGAACAAACGAGGAATTTAATGTGATCAAGAGGTTCCTTGAAACCTCAGGATCGTTTTTGGATTAAAAATATCTAATTTTGTCAATCTGTACAAACATTTTACATTTTCTAGACTCACCGGAGCTTCGACAAGCTCCGACGAGTCAAAGTTGAGTTGCAGCCTCTTAAACTTGCTGTGTGGCTCCAAAATGTTATTATAAGGATTACTGATCATTTTTAAGAAATTTACTTGAGGTTTCAATCACTGGAGCTAAAGATATAACTTCATCTTCCCCAACTCCGGTGAGTTGGAGAAGTCTGTTGTGAAGGATTTAAGAAACACTTAAGGAGCTCAGAAGCTTCAGTGAGAAGCACTGAAGCTATTTAAGTATTTAAAACACTGTAACTATCACTGAATAACTCTGTCGAACAAACACATATTTTAGTTCAGGCGGTGAGGCTGAATCCCTAGGAATTAAGGACAGAACTCAAATCTGAAGATCTGAGTGAGTTCCAGATGATGAAGAGACTCTGATTGATGCATTAATTTCTTAGGGAGAAGCTTTAAACAAAAGGTCAATTTTCGAGCTTCTATAGTCAAACCTGAGTCTGTTAATGCTGTTCTGAGCTCGAATTGAAGAATTGAGATGTGCAAGTTATTTCTGGAATTTCATTTGATGATCTGAAATCGATTTAAGTAAGCTCAGATGATGTATATGTGAAGATTTTGTTCCTGATAATTTGGGTTACTCTTGAACCCAAACCAACAGAAGCACTGTTCTGTTGAAATTCAAACCTAAAACCTGCCCAGATTGATTAGTTAAAACCCTTAGAATTAATCTAAATAGATTAGGAACACTTTAAAGTGTCTGATGCACTTGTTGCAATCTAAAAATCAATCTTTGAAGTTTTTAGAGAAGAGAAAAGCTTCTCTGCAGGTTCTGTAGGTCTTAAGAACTTAAACTCCACTCTAACAGAAGCGAAATTGTTTATATAATATGTACAGACTTTCTAATAGATGAGATAAGTCCATCTGAGGACTTCCCTGAGTTAAAAACACTTTCCAGGCTTTTATAAAACCTGTAGAAACCCCTGATTTCATCCCTTAAATTGAAGAACAAAACATCATTAAAACATTAAATTGACCCTAAAATTGTGTAGATTACCCTTAGAGCTTTTCAACGAACTTTAAATCATCCAATTTGGAGCTCTGGGTAGGAAGTTATGATCGATTGAATTCGGGTCTGGAAGGGGAATGTTTGTCCCACCTCGGATATCCACGAGCGCACGCTTGGATATAAAACTATTTTGTTCCTATGGCTATGCAGTCGTCAGCGCGCAACGCACCGGTTCCGATTCTGATCTGATCTGAGCATTGTATCTGAGTGTGTAGGGATTAGCCTACGGGTGTGTGCACCCTTGGGGGTGTATGTGTGGATGTGAATGTGCCCTGGGAGGGTGAGTTTGGCCTGGGAGGCCAGGTTGAGCCGATGCGGCTCGATACTGTGAACCGATTAATAAATGAACCAAAACAGACCTAACCAAAATTAGGCGAGGACCGAGTAGGGTCTGGTCCCACCTTAGTCTCAGGGTGTTGTGTATCCTCGAAAGGACCTCGCCGCAAATACAAAAACTTTTGGTTTAAAAAGTAAAAAAAACCCGGTTCAGCTGAAAGCTTAAGGAAAGAGAAGCCGCTGAAGAAAGCTAAGTGCTGAAGGATGCAAAGGCTAAGGAAGAAACGAGTGCAGACGCTAAGAAGTGTTAAGAAAAAAAAAAAAACTAAGGAACAAAGGAGAAGAATAAAGGGAAAAAGAAGAACTAAAGGCTGGTGAAGGCAGAAATAACACAAGGAAGGAAATAGAAGAAAGAGAGCTTGACAGAGAAGAAAATAAAAGAGAGAAAGAAGAAACAAGAAAAGAAAGAAGAAGATTAGAGGCTGTAGAGAGATGAAGAGATAAATGAATTTTCTCTTGCATAATTACTTCTTGATTGTAAAAGGCATGCTTTAATTGGATAACTTTCTAATTGCCTTAATGAAATAAAATTGAAAAAAATATCATGTTTACTTGTTAATAAAGTACAACATTTTGAGTAAATATGTTTGCATATGGAATTTTGTATGTTCTTCATAGTTTAAATATTAGACAAAATTCATGTTTTGAAAAGTAAAACTAGTTTTACCTCCTAAACTTTAAGAGATAAAAGGAAATTGGTGAATTTGGAGAAAAATTATTATGCCTCCCAGTGAACGACCTGGACTCAACCAATAAAAATTTCTAAAATGTTAGGTTAATTCGACCCTATACTACACAATCGACACAACTTCGAGTCAACCTAAGTGATTTCTTCTACTTTTAATTAAGTAAAATTAACTTAATTACTGAGTTGAGTGAAAAGCACGCACCATTTTAATGGCGCCATTGCGGGGGAGGAAATATTTTGATTCATTAAAATTTAAAAAAGGATTAATTATTTAACTAGGAGGTATTTTGTAAATAGTTTTGTTTTTACTAACTTTTGCTTTAATTAGTGTGTTTTGTTTTGTTTTTGTTTTATTTTCTGTCTTCTTTTCAAGTTTACCTTTGCAGGTAATCTCAAGAGAAGGTGGGATTTCGTTTTGCTGTGAGTATTTCTTAATCTTTTGTTTGTTGCATTTAAAAATAAAATAAAATAAAAATAAAAAAATACAAAAATACATCTCTATCTAACTAGCAACAGCATAACATAGGCATACACTCTTAGGAGTGCATTTCCTACTAGTGTTAAGTACGATCTGACTCAGGAAAATTTTTAAACTGTTTTTCTCGCATCAACGGGAAAACATGAGAAAACCCACGTAGATCCCTGTCTTTGAGAATTAAAAAGAACATATTTTTGTTTGAAAAGATATAAAAAGCGGCCATTGTAGCTTAATTGATATATTTCTGAAAAAGATTAACTAAAAAGAGGAAGTAAAATTGGTGACTTAAATCTGTTTGCAGAATGCATGTGGGTTTTTATATCGATATCATCTGTTGCATGCTATCACACACACAACGCGATCACTAGAGTCACACGAGTCTATTTTTCTATCTCTCCTCTTTGCACCTCTTAGGGCTTTGGCTGAAGATCAACAAGTCTGTCTCACTACTAAAGTCCCGGGGAGCCAGTAGTGAGCGGTCTCGATCCTAGACCTTAGACCTTTGAGCTTTAAGGTACGCACCTACATAGTCATGAATTAGGACGCATATTTTGATACTGTTACTCTATTTGTTTGCATCAAATTACTTTGCGTACTTTAGGAATTTCTTCTTTCCTTTGAAAGAAGAGCAAAACCTGCATCTTTTGCGCTATTTTGTGGGTTTTTGTGTCGCTGTTTTTCTATTGGTGGTGTGCGTGTGCATTTGCACATTTATTTTTCATTTATGAACGGGAGACGATCCATGCATCCGTCTCTTGTACCACCGTTGACAGGTGATCCTAAGCTGGTTGCAGATAAGCAACCAATGGTTTTTCCATCTGATCCATCTACTTCTATGGATCCAATGCAGAATCTTAATACCGAGATCCCTTCTTCTTCTGGTCAGGGGGAGATGCCGCCTTTTGATGTTCATGAGGTGCTCCTGAACCAGAACCTTAGGATGCTAGAGCAAACAAGACAAATCAATTTATTAACAGTAGCCTTAAATAATCTACAAACTTTGCAAACCCATTCTTCACCTCAACCTGAGGTGGGTTTTGAAAATCATTATTTACCGATCAATCATCCTCGGCCTCTACTTAGAGATTATTATAACCCATCTAATGCACAAGTAGAGCCTAATGTTAGGATTCCTATTAGGGAAAATGATCCAGAATTAAAGCCAAACATTATAAGTTTAATCCCCCACTTTCACGGATTTGCATCCGAGGATCCATTTCAACACATTGAAGATCTTAAAAATCTATCTCAAACTCTTGGTCCTTGAAATCAAAATAGGGAAATCCTACTAATGAAAGTGTTCTCTTGTAGCCTTAAAGATAAAGCAGCTTATTGGTTTAAAACTATAGCAAGACCAATCTCAACTTGGGCTGAACTCGAATCTGCATTTTTGAAGAAATTCTTTCCAATTGGTCGAACCAATCTTTAAGGCAAGCTATTACTACTTTCAATCAAAATCAAGGAGAACCAATTCATGAAGCATGGGAATGTTTTCATGAATTGCAAAGGAAATGCCCACATCATGACATCCCTCGTTGGCAACTCATGCACATCTTTTATTATGGTTTACAAGAGGGCATTCTCAATCTAGTCGATGCCTCTTGTGGAGGGAATTTTCTAAATCGCGACGCAGAATCCGCTTTAGAATTATTTGAAGGGATGGCGGAAAACTCGATCAATAATGCATCAATGTCGCAACTTCTGCGGGGTGCGAATACGAATCACCAAAATCCGCATAAGGGCATTCACGAGATCGGTAATCCATCCAGTTCAAAGGATTTAGAGATTATTGCAGAAAAACTGGACAAAGTAGACATCATAGCAAAGCATCTCAACGAGGTTAGAAACACAATGAAGAATCTTATGCCTCAAATTGCTATGAATCCCACGTATTTACCTATTTCGCAAATTCCTGCGGGGAGGGAATTTATGAATAATCTGGATTCTAGAGATCCATCTTCCTTGGGTTTTCTATCTACTCCTTCACCAACCCAAGGAGGGACCTTTGTCCCACAATCTTACCCACCCTTTTCCCCACCCTTTACTGTTGCAAAAAACACGCCATATCTTTTAGGTTTAAACGCCATCCAGGAAAATATTCCTAGATCAAACCTTTATTCAAATACCTATAATCTTGGAGGGAGAAGCCACCCAAATTTTTCTTGGGCTGATCCAAATCAAAATCAAAGACAAAATTATCCAAATCAGACCCATTTTAACCCACCTCCATTGCCCCCTCAGCAATCAAATTTAAGGCCTAGCCCGATGAGTTTGTAGAATTACTCTAGGCCTAATAGAGATACACAGCTAGATTAGATTTTAAGAGCTGTGTCAGAGAGCCAGCAACAAAATGCTGAAGCTCTCGCTGAGGTTCATAGGCAATGTAAGGTAGAATTGTCTAATTTACGAAATTAGATCACGCTTTTGGCTGAGTCTCGTCAGCCAGGTACTCTTCCATCTCAGCCAATTTTGAATCCTAGGAATCTGCCAAATCCTAGGCTAAATCAAGGCCAAGTCCACTTCATTAATCAGGCCTTTGATTCTAATCATAACTCGTCCTCTGTATTACCTGAAAATAACCCATCAAACCCTCATCAGCAACCTATTTTGTGCCAAAATAACCCACCTATTGCTGAGAACCAAAACTGACTATGCTGATCTTTTGAACTTGGTGGAAACATTTTTTTATAAATTGCCTCAATCTTGAACGTTTTACATCTCAACCTAAATTAGATCTATTTTTCATGATATTCACTCTGATCTTTCTAAGATTTTTCACGAGAATCTAATTCTAGGATCTGCGAGATCTATTCTAGGCAATTTCAGGACGAGTTTTGATTGGGTGGTTTAATCTGTTTTCTAATATTTTTGATCTAATTCTTTCATAACTCTGTTTTTACCATATACCTATTCCTTTTAGGAGTTCTTTACTAGGGTTTACGCCTAGCTGAAGGCGTAAAACTTAGCACCTATGCATAGCTATTTCCTATTTTCATCCTTTTTAATTTTCTTATACACTTACTTTTAAAATTTCACTTCATATATTTTTCACCCTTCTTACAATGAGGACATTGTAAAATTTTGGCTTGGGGG
The DNA here is from genome assembly GCA_037157565.1 of Thalassia testudinum. Lineage (NCBI taxonomy): Eukaryota > Viridiplantae > Streptophyta > Magnoliopsida > Alismatales > Hydrocharitaceae > Thalassia > Thalassia testudinum. The sequence continues at coordinate 25,172,873 of JAZHRO010000014.1, forward strand.
GTGTTGAAGTGAATTTTCACTTTAAGTGTTTAAAAAAAAACACATAAAAATCAAATATCCATGAAATTTAAAAAAATAAAAATAAAAATGATAAAAATTTTAAAAATTCAAAAATTTCATAAAAATTTGAAAAAATTTTGAAAAAAATCATAAAAATTAAAAATCTTATATACATAAAAATAAAAATATATAAATACAAAAATTTGAAAAAGAAAATTCATAAAAGTAATAAGAGGGGAATATTCATTATTAATAAAGAAGGAAAGAAGAAGAATGTATATATATTACAAATAAGAGCTTTAATTTTCTTTTAGGTCAGAAGTTTTAAAATGTATAGTATATATATAAGTATTAAAGAGCATTCAATTCTTAATTAGATTTTACTTTAAACATTTTGTAAAAACACACTTTTGTGTTTAAAATTTTTTTTTTTAAAACAAGATTTTATTTGAATTTAGGAATCTTTTAAATCTTTTAAAGATTTATTTTTCTATTCTTACTTGAATTAAGAAACTAAGTGTGTTAAGATTTTAAACTTAAGTTTTGGAATTGAATTATAACTTTTTAATCAATTAGATTAAGTAATCTTTTGATTTTTGAAAATTTGATTTTATCATAAAGTTAAGTAAAAAGCCAGATATTCAGAGTTAATTAAATAGAGAGTTGGTAGAATTTTAGTTTACAAAACTTACAAGCTCGAGATAAATAACTAGACTTGGTAAATTTTGTCTTGACGGATCCTATAGGAGGAAACTAAGAATTTGAAGAACCTAAGAGTAAAGGGTATTGTTGTCCAAGCTCTGGTTTGAGAGCTAAGTAACCTAAACATCTAAAATTCACTCACATAGAATTGTCTTGTTGACATCTGAGACCGTGAAAACACAGAGGTTAAGAGATCAATTCTGAATCCCCTTTAGTCCAAGGATTTCCGCGGGGTGGTTCTTGAAAGGGTGAAGGATGTGCCACTCACCTAGAAAAAGGATTTGGAGAATAATGTTAGTAAGAAAAATGAGAAGGGAGGAAAAGAAAAAGAAAAAGAAAAAGTAAATAAAACACCCTGCAGTTAAGTGCCTCGGTAAAAATGGGTACTTATGCAGTTTTTCCATAAATAAATAAAAGCATCTCATTACAAATGGATGCTACCCTTCCTTCCATCAAATAAAAAGAACACCTCACTACAAATGGGTGTTCTAACCTATAGAAAAAAAAATATATGGAGAAAAAAATATTAGGAATAAGAGACCCAGTGGTCCACTGGGAAGATATACACAAAAAGTGTTGACCTCGGGATAGAAAATTGGTGAGGAGAAAGCAACCAAACCTGAGTAAGGCTAAGCCAAAGGCTTGAATTGGAATAATTGGGATTGGAAAGTGATGTCTTAAGATCTGGATTTTTGCAACTTTGGATGTCTTTAGGACAATTCTCTTCACTAAGTACAGATGTTTTAAAATCATGGCTACTGAACCTTGGTATTGGGCAGTGAAGCCTAAGAAATTGGGTTTTGAAGATTTTAAGTTGAGACCTAAAGGAGAAGAATTGACAGAATCCTAGGTCTAGAAGTTAATCTTTGGTGTTGTAGGCTAGTAAATTAGACTTTTACTACTCTAAGTTTGATTAATAATGAGTATCTGGATAATTTGCTTAAACTTATATTGATAAAAGTCAAATATCATAAACAAAGGATTAACTTAAATCTATTTGAGTTTTTGAGTTAAAATTTAATTCTCAATCCTTAAGTTTTGTTTTTCTTAAAACACTTTGTATTCTAATTTGAGTTAAGAATAGTTACAGAGAATAAGAGATTTTTGAAGAATTCTAATTCAAAATAAAACTTTTGTTTACAAATTATTTTAAGTGTGTTTTGAAAATGTTATAAGTATAAGTATAAGTAAGAAAATTTTCACACATGCTCTATACATTAATCATTTATATTAAACTTAAAAAAATTTTCTGACCTAAGCTTTCCTCTACATAGTTACTATTAATAATTTAAACCCAAGTGCTTTAAATCATCATAGTCTTAGTTAATTTTGCTAGGGACTAGCAAAACTTTGGCTTAGGGGTATGATGAGACACTCATCATGATCTCTAATTACCCCTAATTAACTAGTCTTCCTAATTAATTAGCTAAGGTTATGAATATATAAGGGTTAATTATAGAATAAGGGATACTTAGTTAAGGGCCTTAAAATAAGTTAAAAATGACATTTTATCATTCAAATAACATTATTAATAAATACTTAGAATAAGGGATACTTAGTTATGAATGTGGTAGCTTGCCATTTGTCCCATTTTCCTTCTTCAGTCATTGACCCGTTTGGTCTGATCACTGAGCATATTACGGACGAGCACCTACTGGCCATTCACGATCTCCCATAGTGTACCAATATTGTGAACTACTTAGTTATGAGGAAAGTCCTGCCAGATTAGGTGACTTCCAAGCAGGATAAGTTGATTTTCGAGGATAAGTACTATATTTGGGAGGAACCATATCTCTTCCACATTGGAAACAATCAGGTAATCCAGAGATGCATTCCTAACGATGAGGTCAATGACGTGATCTCATTCTATCATGACCAGGCCTGTGGTGGCCATTTCTCTGGGCGTAAAACTGTAGCGAAAATTCTCTAGTGTGGGTTCTTCTGGCTTACGATGTTCAAAGACACACAAACGTATTGTAGGACATGTGCTCGTTGTCAAACCCTCGGCAACTTGGGCCCGTGGGATATGATGCCCTTGAACCTGATTATTGTGTGTGAAATCTTTGACATATGGGGAATCGATTTCATGGGACCCTTTCCCAGATCCAACGGCTTTAAATACATTCTACTCGCTATTGATTATGTCTCCAAATGGATCAAAGCCATCCCCACGAGAACTAGTGATCATAAAGTTGTCCTCCGATTTATCCAAGAGAATATCTTTACCAGATTTGGGGTTCCTAAGGCCATCATCAGTGATGGCATGTCTCATTTCAATAATGTGCACTTTCAGTCCCTGATGAAAAAATACAGGGTGTTGCATCGCATCTCGACTCCTTACCACCCCCAGACTAATGGACTGGTAGAAATGTCGAATCAAGAGATCAAGAAGATCCTTCATGTCACTGTTTGGTCTGATAGGAAGGATTGGTCTACTCGCCTTCTGGAAGCTTTGTGGGCCTATAGGACCACCCACAAAACCCAATTAGGCATGTCTCCCTTCAAATTAGTGTATGGAAAGGCATGTCACCTTCCCGTAGAGATGGGCCATAGGGTCTATTGGGTGGTACGGAAGTGCAATCTAGATCTAATGAAGGCTGGAATACCCTATTGATTGCAAATGAGAAAGATCGAGGAGCTACGCAATGATGCATACGAGAACTCGCGTATCTACAAAGAGCTAGTTAAGGCCTTCCATGACAGGCACATTGTGCAAAAATCTTTTCACCTTGGTAAGAAAGTCTTACTCTTTGATGTCAAGCTTAAACTCTTCCCAGGCAAACTCAAATCTAAGTGGATTGGACCTTTCTTGGTAAGAAAAATCTTTGGAAATGGAGTCGTTGAAATCAGTCAACCCAGTCTTGATTCTGAACCTTTCATCGTAAATGGCCAGCAACTCAAGCCATTCATTGAACTCACTAATACGAACTTGGTTGAGATATCCTTTGATCTCCATTCTCCCTGAGCTTATTGTTCCCGGTTGATGGCGTTAAACTCAGCGCTTAACGGGAGGCAACCCGTCATTTTCGTGAAAAAACCCGAAACCCTTTTGACACATCTCTTTGCTGAACTCATATTACACTTTAGGGTTCATCTATTAGAACAGCCGACTCCACCTTTGGTACTTGTACCAGAGCTTGAAATCATCCGCAGCAGTCATCTCGACCCATCCACCTACCCTTTGAACCTATTCTAATGTACGATCTAAGCTGAACTCGAACCCACCTAATTTACAATGAGGACATTGCAAAACATAGGCATGAGGGGGTATTAAAGTGCAAAACACCATGAGAATCAATTCACAAAAAGGGTTTCATCAAAAAGTTATATATGCTATCAAGAAAAAAAGAGCATTAAGGAAAGAGAAGGTCCATTTGAGAGCTATTTATGAGAAAAGGAGGGAAGAAAAATTGAAGAAAGAAGAAAGGACCAAAAAGATAAAGAAAGAAATTGAGTCCCTTTAAAGTAATATGGAGCTTACCTAACTTCTACGTTGGATCGAATGATGAATTAAGGCCTGGAAGGCTAAAACTTAAGGGATTAGTAGGCGAATATCGACCTTAGGCCTCTTGGATCTGATTAGATTTAAACACTCACGTACTTATCACAATCTGGATTAGTCCTCAAGAGGTTGGCGAAAATGCAAAGCTTGTGTATTAAGTCTAAGGCTTAGGGAGTATTTGGCCTTGCTAACTAACCCCTGGTTTGCAGGACTTGGTAACTTAAGCACCCTAAAACCACACACAGTCAAGTTCAATGCGCTTTAAATAATGAAATCATGCCAAAGGGCATTTAATCTATTTTGAAAATGATCCTAAGATCTAGATTAGGAGCAGCGCAAAAACACAAATTGATATGGACGAGCTCTTGACGTGGAGAGGTGGGAAATTCCCCTCGAAGATGTGTAATAACATATCATCTCCTCGGTACTTGTCTCCTAGGATATCTAAATATCCTACCGGGGGCATGTAAGAACCTTATGATGGCTCAGATGACATGGGCGACATTATCACAAAATGTCAATTGCCAGGGTCTGGATTTAGCTACAGAACACCATGGCTAGGATTATCCTAAAATCTCGAAAGCCAGGGTTCTGGGCGTTGCCATGGGCGGTGCTATCTAGAAGCATCGATTACCAGGGACCTTACGAGGATTGATGGTGGGGACAAGTAATCCAATAAAGACCATGTTTAGGCCCAATCCAAAGATAAATCTAAGGAAAAATATAATGAAAAGAAAAAGAGCGAGAAAGCTCTCCACAAATAAAAATCACCTTCTATATCTCTCTCTTATAAAATGCACTAGCAAACTAAACCTAGACTAACCATGTTTCAAGCATGGGTGATTTAACCACTAGGTCCAATGAAACTTAGGTTAATTCCTGCGAGCCTTAGAAACCTTCGCGGTAAACTGAGGTGAAAGCTAGTCAGGTCTGGATCTGGGTTGGCACTTGAGTACCTCTAGGCCTATTGTTGGTATTAAGATCTGATTCCTAGAGGTGCAGCATAGTAAGGCATCCTCACGGTTATATCCGACCTCGATAACTGGTTTGATCCATATAATTTTGCTAAGAGACTAGCAAAAGCTAGGCATGGGGGTATGATGCGAATACCATGCATCATGAGCCATAACTAGCTCAATTTGATCTGATAAAGTCAATAAAAGCTCCTAAATATCTATTAGAAGGTCTCTTGAGTAGGATGAGCTGTTTTGAGAAGAAAAGATGAAAGTAGGGTTATTTATATAATTTTACCATCTTATCACAAATACAAAATAACCACGGGGTATGGCAGGGGTAATTAAAGGTCATTTAGTCATTAATGGCTAATAAGAGGGTCCATGCAAACAGAAATGGGTTTTCACTCATTTCAAGAATTAATGGACATCTGAAATCCTAAAAATAAACCCACTTAATTAACTGAGATTCTAGTTAGAATAAAATTCATCTAAACCCTCTAAAAAGCATATAAAAATATTCTTTAAGGCTTAGCATCTTTGATTTGACCATCTGAATCCATTTTGACCTAAAATAGAGTCTCAGACAGACTATCACCCTAATTTGGGTTTTTGCATAAATTACAAAGTCAAACTAGGTCAAAACCAAAATCCAACTTCACCATTGGATTCCTTAGGTCCAAATTAGGTCTTTATCAAAATTTAAACCCAATCAGAGATTGTCTTGACCTAGTTTGCAATTTAGTCCAGTGTAACTCTTGTACTCTCAAACAACCCCTCAGCTTTTGAAATTCCTTGCAAAAAGCCCCCTGTCTTTGTCGTCACTCTTTGCAAAAAGGTCCTTTCACCATTTTCGTGAAGGAATCCTAGTTCGGTGAGCTTTGTTTGGCAATAACTTGCTGATTATTTGACGAATCCCTCTCAAAATTGAAAGGGAGATTCGTCAAGTAATTTCCTTCTTTCTAACCCTTGTCTGAGTCTCCAGATCTTGCCCAATCTCTCATGTGAACCTTTGAAAGGATTCAGTCTCCATAGATTTTAGAGCTTGGTTTCCAAGTTTGAAACCCCTCCCCATGGCCTATAAAAGGATCAAGGGCAAGAGTCTGAGCTCCTCAGCAATTTTTGGTCAAAGAAAAGCCCTCTTCCTCCTCCAGCCATCTCCTCACTTTGCTCCAACGACGTCCTCCGTTCTCCTCGTCTGGCCATCCAACAACCAAATTGGGCAGCCTATCTTCCTCCCCTCATCGTCGTACACCTCTCCGGACAAAGAGTGGGTGTTTCTCTCCCCAGTTCGTCATCGCCGCCTCTCCATCCCTCTCATCTTCTCTGGCATCGATTTGCCACGACTGACCTCTTCTAGCCACCTTCTCCTCTCCTAAGCCCCTCTATCCTCTTCTCTCTCTCCCTACTTTTTTTCTTGCTCTTACGACACACACATGGCCACTGTTTCCCCCTTAAAGTCGTCATCTTCCTCTACTCCGGCGACGCTTCGGCGAAGCCTTCCAGCCACTCCACCGCATGAAAACCATCGCTGCCACCTCCACTAGCTCCGTCACGACTTGCTCTATAAAAGCCCTCAGTCAATTTTATCTTTCACTCACCATAACCTCTCCCCGAACACAACCACGTACGCACTCGCTCTCCAACGTCGCTACACTCACACGCACACTCTCTCACCACGCCAACCCCTCATCACGTTCGCCGAAGGCTAGCGATCCTCCTGAGCATATCTGATTGGGCCATCAGGCCATGTTTTCTCATCTCAGGTCCCACGTCGGAGCTCCGTCACCGCACTTCCTTCTCCGGCTCCGTCCGATGCGCTCAAGTCGAGTTCTTCCTTGTGATGATCCCAGGTGGTGCGGCCCACTCCCAGGAAGAGACCCAGGCTTCCAATCGAAGCATTAGCAGCTCCCTTAGACTTCAATCAAATGCCTTCATCTATTGCAGCTGCAACACGAAGCAACTAGTGGGAATAATCCCACATCGTGAGTAGGAAAACCGTTTGGGTGGTATATTAAGAATTTCTCATAGTGCCCCATTGCCTCAGTGATCACGGGGTGAGGTCCCTCTCCACATGCGAATGCGTGCCCTCATCTGCAGTCACGCCACGTGGGTCTGGGCTCTGATCCGATTACTTGTATACCTGAGTCCGATTAGCATATTTCTGAGAGAAGAAAGAAAGAGGAATGGAAGAAGAGAGAAAGGGGGAGGGGGGCTTTTGCCCTTACTCCTGCCCGCTCTATACTTAGCCATTTTGGGAGGCTTTCATGCCTCCATGCTATGCTTGTGCCTCTCACTGAGGCTTGCTAGAATAATTGTTTGATCATTACTATTCAGTTATTTGAGAATTATTGTGAGCATACTTAGAGGGACAATTGGTGATTTAAATCACCATTTTACCCCCTTCATTTTGCATCTTGACATTGGTTTATATATATTATTATTGTATGGAATTTTCATTATAACTTGCTCATCTTTTTTGGTAATATTGTAATCTTTGAGATTAGTTACAACACTTGCTCCCTGCATTCGACCTTGGATTTCTTTCGAGCCATAAATTGTATTTGCTTTTCTTGAATTATCGGCTATACTACAACGCATCAGCTTTAAACATCGATTCAGAGCAAACAACAAAGGGTCTCGGGTTTTTGGAATGGCAAGTTGCCTCCCGTTAAGTGCTAAATTCAATGCCTTCAGCCGAGTAGAAAGTGGTCAAGGAGAAGGGGTGGTCAAATTAGAAGAGTTTTGTAAAACAAGTACCTTGATCAAAAGCCTGGTTGGTCCAACCAAGTGCTTGTTCAGATCAACAGGCTGATAATGCAACCCAAACCCAATCAGTCTGGTGGGTTGATGGATATGAATCAATAGGTATAGAGCCCACTAGATACTTTGAAGGTCAAACAGATATGGAAATGAGAATTTAGGGTTTAGCTAAATCGATTCAGCCTGGTCAGAGTAGGGATCCTCAAATGAAAATGGATCTGAAAAGGATATAGGAACCCTACTAATAGGATCAGAAAAGGTTAAGAAGTGATTATTGGTCTGATTAGTGTCCAAAACCCAACCAAAAGATGGAGGAGAATCATATGCAACTATATCAGAGAGAGTTGAATTAGAGTAGAAGTTGACTCTGTATGCGAATCAGAAGGTGTGGCTTCTTTAAGATCTGTGTGTGTTGAGGGCTCCTCTAGAAAAGATTCAAAGGTAGGTTCATCTAGAGGGTCCTCATGATACTCGTCAAAATCAAAGGTAAATGCCTGGAGAATGCTTATAGGATCATGGAAATCTAAGTCAATAAAAGATTCGAATTCTGGATTGCAAACACTCTTGGCACTTACTATTTCTGATTCCTGTAGATCATAAAGGAATGATTCCATCTCAATGGAACATGATTTGAATCAATGATCTTGGGATCAGGGACCTCAGAGTCAGAATCGCAGAACGGGTCATGGATGCTGAGGTCGTAAATTGGTTCATAGACGTCAGGAAACAAAGGCTCTCCGAAATCAGAGTATGATTCGAAATCATTGGAGAATTTGCGAAGATCAGTTTCTAAACCTGATTCCAGATCGGGATTTCTACCATAAAATGAATCAAGTTGTGTAGAATCAGCAACCTGACTTGGATCTAACCTAATTTTAAGTTCTAAGCTCAAAGAGGTGGGCTTAAGTTCTTGGTTCCTAGGATAGACCGAATTGAGTCTCAGCTCTTCCAACCCCTCGGTTTCTGTATCATAAATTGGTTTGACTTCCTAGAAATCAATATGTATCTCTTGGGCGGTTGGAGAGGTGTAATTATCAAATATAGGCCCACAATCATAATCTAGATTCAAAATTTGATTCTCATCACATTGGACCTCTTTATCATCCCAAATAGGCTCGAATCCAGATTCTAGGTCACATGTAGGTGTTGGGTCACTAAAATTTAAACTAGGTTCTATTAGGATGTCAGAATCATTCTCGAGAACTACCTTAACAGGATAAGGCTCAGAATTTACATTCTTGAGAGGTTCTGACTCAATCTCATCATCACAGGTGTTGAGGAAATCTAGGCTTGATGGACCATCTTCATGATTTTCTAGGGATGATTCGGAATCGGGAACACCTGCAATTGGATCCTCCCATCCCATCTCAAGATCAGGTGTGTCATTTTGTATATAGTTTGTTTCTAGTTCCAATTGGGTTAAGGGTCCACAATAATTTTGAGTGTCTAACCCAGGCTCTGGAAAGGCTCTAGAATCACTCCAAGATGTCTCATTAATGGCTTGTACCAATAGATTTAGAATATCTACACATTGCTCAATGATATCTTGGTGTATCTCCTAGAGTGATGGATTTGCAAAGTAATGTAAATCCCTATGCTATGTAATTCCCAAACTTCATTGAATTCTGGTATGAGAGTCTCTTGGGTTGAACCATTTTTTGATTAAGCAGTAGACAAGCACGACTCAAAATAAATTTTTTTGTTTCTGGGACATTAACGTGAATCTCACTGGCTGGATAATCTTCAAAATATTTAAGGGTAGCCTCAATCACTTTATCTTTTATGATCACTTGGGGTTCAGGTTTCCTAAAAAGTCTTCCTACTTTGTCAGGTTGCATTTTCAAATCAGGTGGGTGAATCAAGATGTAGAATCAAATTCAGGTTCAGATTGAAGTAATTAGATCATATCAGAAATCGCATAGGAGATCTAATAAGGCCTCTTAGGTTAAAAACCTAATGACCTTTCCTATGTATGTGCTCTACAAAAGGGATGAGGGACTGGATGTTCCTTGCCCCTTGGCCTCTGATCTTCCTTGAATTTTATATGCTGCTACAAAGGTCTAATTGGGGCGATCTCAAAGGCATTGGACTTTGATCGTCGCCTTGATCAAATCCGTACTGTTGGATCTTTAATCCAAGGCCTCGAAATGTTGTCACCCTGTCCCTTGGCCACAATAATAGGCGAATTACTATATAATTTGTACAAATTAATCTAAATGCATGATGATGTATGGTATGTAATATTTATAATGCATGATACTTCTATGACCCTAGGAACATGCATAAATAGACATTTTAAGCCAATTAGATGTGTGCACATCAATTTTTAGAACAGAACACTTTCTGGCATCATTTTTCATTAAGCGCACTAAACAAGACCGTTGTTGGATTGTGTGGTACCTAGGTTACCAAGTTTCGCAAACCAAAGAGCAGGTAATGGGGGCTAAATAATCCCTAAGCCTTAGGCTTAATACATCAGCCTTGCAACTCCCTCAACCTCTTAAGGAATAGTCGAGATCTTAACAAATGCTTAAGTGTTTAGGCCCTAGAATAGACCCAAGAGGCCTAAGGTCAGTATCCTTCACTTATCTCCTAAGATTTAGCCCTTCAGGTCTCAATGCATCATCTGATCCAACCTAGAACTTAAGTAAGTTCCATACTCAATCACCAAGACTAACATAATTTTTTTCTTTTTGCTCCTTTTTTCTCTGTTTCTCTTTTCTTCTTTTTTTTTTTCAAATAGACTTTTTCAATTCAACTGTTATTTGTTTTTCCTCCTTTCATCCTCTCCATTCTTTTTTTTTCTTGATGAAACCCTTCAAAGAATCAAATTTCATAGCATTTTGCACTTTAATACCCCCCATGCCTAAGATTTACAATGTCCTCATTATAAATTACGTGGGTTTGAGTTCAGCTTAGGTCATACATTAGAACAGGTTCAGATGGGTTTGAGATGATTGTGTTGTGGATGATTTCAAGCTCCTATACAAATATCAGAGGTGGAGTCAGCTGTTCCAAGGGACGAACCCTGAGGGGCAATATGAATTTAGCTCAGAAATGGGTAGGAAGGGTCTCAATTTTTTTTCAAATGACGAGTTGCCTCTTGTTAAGCGCTATGTTTAATGCCATCAACCAGGCATAATGCAGGTCAGGGAGAATGAAGATCAAAAAATTCAGCAACCAGATTTGAATCGGTGAGCTCGAGGAATGATTTTAGTCTTTAACCATTCACAACAAAGGTGCTTCAGTCATGGCTGAGTCGACTAATTTCAATAGCTCCATTTCCAAAGATCCTCTGGATTAGAAAAGGTGTAATCCATTTCGATCTCAGCTTTCCTTGGAAGAGCTTAAGCTTAGCATCAAAGAGAAGCACTTTTTGACCAGGATGAAAAGATTTTCGCGATATGTGCCTATCATGAAAGGCCTTGATTCGCTCTTTGTAGATATGCGAGTTCTCATACTCATCATTGTGTAACTCCTCGATCTCGCTCATTTGCAACCAATGGTGGATCCTGGCTTCCCTGAGATCTAGATTGCACTCGTACTGCCCAATTGGCTTTATGCTCCATCTCTACAAGAAAGTGACATGCCTTCCCATAAATGAGTCTGAACAGAGGCCTTCCTAGCTAGGTTTTATGGGTGGTCCTATAGGTCCATAATGCTTTCGAAAGTCAGGATGACCAGTCTTTCCTGTCAGGCCAAACAGTGACCTGAAGGATTTTCTTGATCTCCCGATTGGAGAGCTCATCCAATCCATTAGTCTGGGGGTGATAAGGAATCGAAATGCCATGAACACCCCATACTTTTTCATCAGGGACTGGAAGTGCACATTTGTGAAATGGGTCCCTCCGTCAGAGATGATATCGCATGGTACGTGATGAACACACATAAATTCATGATAAATTGCTTATTTTTGATAGTTCCTAGGCTTAGCATTGCATATCATGTTATAAATATTGCATAACATCCATTGCATGGCATTTAGGATAGTTGTATATTTTGTATATTAATTCCTTCATTTTATATGGCCAGGGGGGCAATGCGACATCCATATGGGTTTCGGATGGAAAATCCAACCGTACGGATGGATCCGGAAAGACGATCGTAGTTCGGCAACGCGGGAATCATCTTGATCTGAGCACCGTAGCACCTTCTACAAGAAGATCGACAACCCAGATGGCACCATGTGGTGCCATCCAGGCCACCCAACATCGGCCAGCAGTACTGCCCAACTCCTTCATCCGTGCCCTTCTTGATCCAACGGCTGGGAAGCAGACACACCATGCTGCTCCACACGACACAAGGGAAGGTTTGCCGTAATGGTGGGAGCGCTGGTTTGCAAAGGAGGGGGCACAGGTTCAAATCCCCACAGCCCCTCCAATTCGCAATTGGGTAAGCGCATGGAGTGGCAGCGCCACTGCAAGCAGTGCGCATGCGCACGCACACGATAGCGCATGGCAAGCACGCACACAGCAGGGCACACGCGGTCAGCGCGGCGTGGGTGCAAGGGCAGTTGGTGCCAACTTTCAACGACAGCTGGGCTAACCTACAGCGATGCTTACAGTCGTCGCTATTTCATTGCAAGCCAGCAGAGCCAACTATGGGCACGGGTGGAGGTGAGCTGTCTACAGCAATGTTTCCAGCGACGGTCTGGAGGTCGCTAAAGGTCCTTTATCCATTTTTAGCCTCTTCTCCTCCACTATAAAAGGACCTACACCCCCTCCCTTCCAAGCCATCTCTACTTACTCTACGCCCACCTACTCCTAAGCTCTAGTAAGCCTACCAACACTCCATTAGAGCTTGTTCTCAAGCTCCCAAGGTGCCTATTAGTGTATAGAACCTCTGCCCCACCAAATACTCCTCCATCTTCCCATCTCCCTTCATAGGTCGCCTTGGAGCCGTCCCCTCACCTCTATTCCGATAGCAGATCAACTCTGTCTTCTCACCTCCATTCCAGAGCTACGCCGAAGCTTTCCTCAACCCGACGTCCTCCAGCATCTCACCTCCGTCGTCCCGCTCCCCACCTCCTTCGTTCGAGCTTCTGCCAGGCGCCGTTGTCTCATCGAACAGCTGATTCGGGAGATTTCCTCTCACCTCCCTCTCTTTATATGCTTTCATAGTTTCTTGTAATTGACATTAGAAGCAATATATATCATATTTGTTCCAGATCTCTATCTTGTGATACGTTTGCTTGATTTCTTTTATTTCGAAAATACAAAAAAAAATCAAAACCCTAAAATACCAGAAAGAATCTAAACAAAGCGTAGTTTTCACGTAAAGTAAACGTTGCCTCCCTGTGTTCGACCGGGGACTCCCTTGGAGTTTTGGTATAAATTTTATTTGATCGACGTGTTTTGCAACTACGACGATAGGTTACTTGTAACCTCAATTTCGAACACGTGAAACATGCCCGACCAGTCCACCGAACTGAGAAAAGATGTGCTGGTGAATGAATTTGATTACAACTTTGTGATCATTGGTTCGAGTTGGGACGACTTCGATCCATTTGGACATGTAGTCCACAGCTAGGAGGATATACCTGAAACTGTTTGAATTTGGGAAGGGACCCATGAAATCAATACCCCAGATGTCGAAATCTCACACACGAGAATCGGCTGCAAGGGCATCATGTCACAGTGGCTCGTGTTGCTTAAGGTCGGGCAACAAGCTCATGACCTATAGTAATTGTGTGTGTCCTTGAAGGTCGTAGGCCAATAAATACTGCATTGGAGGATTTTCGCTATGGTTTTGTGCCCAAAGAAGTGGCCACCACAGGCCTGGTCATGGTAGAATGATAAAATGTCATTGACCTCGGAGTTGGGAATGCATCTATAGGTGATTTTATATGCACCAATGCAGAAGAGATATGGATCTTCCCAAACATAGTATTTGGCATTTGAAATCAATTTGTCGTTCTTGGTTTTTGGCCAATCAGACAGAATCTATTGTGATGCCAAATAATTAACTATATCAACATACCAAGGAAGTCCTGTATCAATGGTCAAGAGTTGCTCATCTGGAAAATTCTCAGTAATAGGTCTGGAAGGGTCAATGATCGAAGAAGGGAGGTGGGACAAATGGTCAGCTACCACCTTCTATTTTCCTTCCTTATCACGAATTTCATGATCAAATTCTTGCAACAACAAGATCCATCGAATTAATCTTGGTTTAGTGTCCTTCATAAGCAAGTGCCTCATTGCAGTGTGATCCGAGTAAATAATGACGTGAGATCCCAAGGGGTATGATCTGAATTTCTCCAAACCAAATACTACAACCAGCAACTATTTTTCAGTAATCGTGTAGTTACGCTGAGTCTCGTCCAATGTCTTGCTGGTGTAATATATTACCATTGGTTCCCCTCAATTTTCTAACCCAGCACCACTCCTACTACGTAATTAGACGCATCACACATGATCTCGAAGGGTTAAGACCAGTCAGGGGACTGTAGGATTCGAGCTTAGGTAACTCAGTCGTGCAGGATTTTGAATGCGTGATGCACTCACTTGTCATCTTGAAAGGAGTGTCCTTTGAGAGAAGATTCATTAAGGGGCACACGATTTTTGAGAAATCAGATATGAATCTTTGATAGAAATCAACGTGCCCCAGAAACGATCGGATATCCTTGACCTAGGAAGGCATAGGTAATTTGGAGATCAAATTCACCTTAGCTCAGTCAACTTGGATACTTTTCTCAAATATGAGGTGTCTAAGCGTGATGCGTTTTGGAACCATGAAATGGCTCTTTTCCCATGAGAGAACCAAGTTCACACCAATGCATCTTTAGCAGAATTGAACCAAGTGCAGAGGGAAATCATTTAAAGATTGACCCAATACCGAGAAGTTGTCCATGAAGACTTCAAGGTATTTACCTACCATACCAAAGAATATGGCTAGCATGCACTGCTGAATGGTGGCAGGTGTGTTGCATAGCCTGAATGGCATCCTACGGAATGCGTATGTACCATAGGGGTAGGTAAAGGTGGTCTTTTCCTGACCTTTAGGATGAATTTCCACTTGGTTATATCCGGAGTAGCCATCTAGGAAACAAAAAAATTGATTTCCCACCAATTTCTCGAGAATCTAATCTATGAATGGAAGGGGGAAATGGTCTTTCTTCGTGGAGGTATTCAGTTTCTGATAGTCTATGTAGACTCTCCACGAGTTCATAATTCGAGTCGGGATAGTGTCTCCAAATTCGGTTGTAATCACGGTGAGCCCTACCTTTTTAGGCACAACTTGAATGGGACTTACCCAACGGCTATCAGAGATGGGGTAGATAATTCCTACGTCGAGCCACTTGATAATTTCCTTTTTCATGACCTCCTGAAGATTAAGGTTTAGTCTTCTCTACATTTCACAAGATGGTCGTGAGCCCTCTTCAATGTAGATGCGATGAGTGCAATAAGTGGGACTTATTCTAGTTAGGTCATCTAGAGTCCATCCAATGGCTTTTCGATGCTGCTGAAGGATAGAAATTAGTCTTGTTTCCTGATTAGGGCTGAGCCGGGAGTTGATAATCACAGAAAACATTTGATTCAAACCCAAAAATACGTATTTTAGATGATCTAGGAGGGGCTTTAATTCAATCACCGGTGATGATAACACCGTCATTCATCATAACTAACTTACATTAATTAGAATCAAGTGTTAAATGTTCCTTAATGATTGTCTGAGGATCGTAATTCCGTGTTGAACTGAATTGAGAATAAGATAGGAAAAAACATTAATTTTGTTGGTTTAACATCCAATCACAAATGTAGATTAATCTGTGGGTTAACCAAAGATCGAATGAACTTAAAAGGTCAAGTGGCTCACATTGACTGAATCAGGGTTTCATGCATTCTGAGGTTTAAAATGTTACTAAAAACCCTAACTATCAGCCTCAATTAAATTGAACTTAAAAGGTCAAGTGGCTCACATTGACTGAATCAGGGTTTCATGCATTCCGAGGTTTAAAATATTACTAAAAACCCTAACTATCAGCCTCAATTAAATTGAAAGTGTTTTGGTAGAGATAAATTCAATCTTAACCTCCTAAAAATCATTGAAAAATATTCTAAGAGGTTTGGTACCATCACTTTGACCATCTGAAACCATTTTGACCAAAAACATAGTCTAAGACGGGAATTTGCCTTGATTTGGGCTTCTGTGTAATTTACCTAGTCAAACATAGTGAAAACCAAAATCAAAGTTTACCACTAGCTTCCTTAGGTCCAAATTAGGTTAACACCAAAATTTTGGCCCAATCAGAGTCCATCTTGACCTAGTCTATAATTCAGTCCCTATATTTCTATTCTCTACACCCAAACCCCCATCTTTTATATTTTTCTAACAACCAGACCTTTAACTCCTCGTCACCTTCATAAATAGGTTCCTTCCACCTTGAAACTCAAGGTTTCCTAATCAGAGCTGCCAAATCGAAAGCACAAATCCTTCAAGCATTGATTTCTCATTCAATTAGTAATAAATCCTTTCAAACTGGGAAGGATCAATCACAAAGTGATCCTCTTTCCATTGGACCTAGTCTCAGGTCTTGATTTGGAGTGAGAAGCTCTCATGAAGCTAAAAAATTCCTAATCAAAGAGTTTCCAAAATCTTGATTCCAACGTGCAAATTCCATGAAATTGGCAGCCAAATTGGCTCTATATAAGCCCTTCGATGTTCCCACATCTAAATCAGCCAGGTTCAGGCAAAGAAAATGTCTTCTCTTCCTTCCTTTGGCTACCTCCTTCCTCAGCTTTGGTGTCCTACTCCTCCTTGTTCCTCTAGCCCCCCAACAGCTAAATTAGGAGTGCTAAACTCTTCACCAACTTCATCCACTCCTTGCCCACCGAAGTAGGAGTTCCTACCTCCCTTGCCATCTACCTTCATCGGAGGACTTCATCCCCTTCACATCTGGAAAGCCACTCTGACATGAGTTTCTTCCTCTTTCATCCCACAAATTAGGACTTCTTACTCTCCACCTTCTCTAGATTAGGACTAAACCCTTAGAATCTAGTTTCGACCACAAATCCACTCACTCCCCCTTCATCTTCTTCGCCTCCATCCATGTCTCTGGCGTGGTCGCCACCATGCTATACTCCATAAAACACCACACCGCCACCACCACTACATTCCTCTCCCTCCACAGACCAAAAGCCACAAGTTTATTGGGTGCTTCGATCACTCCATTGTCCCTCCAAACAAACCCATCACCGCCTATCATCAACAACTCCAACCGGCACCACGCCGCCACCACCACTACATTCCTCTCCCTCCGCAGACCAAAAGCCACAAGTTTATTGGGTGCTTCGATCACTCCACTGTCCCTCCAAACAAACCCATCACTGCCTATCATCAATAACTCCATCCGGCCACCTCACTACCACCACCATCACACACCTTGCACCACCACAAACCTTGTGAGCTTTCTAATTAGGGCATTAAGCCCACATTTTGATTTCTAGCTACTCACCGTGAACCTTCATCACACCATCATCCTGCACGACCGTCTGACCACCATCTACTCGATACAACCTCCATGCTATGTAGAATCACAGCACGAAGCTTCCTGGAACCTCAATTGAAGAACAAAGCAGAAGCAGTAGCATCAATTGGAGGCTTCTCATCAGCTGCAACACATGCGAAAAAATGGGGCTATGATAGTCCCACATCGGAGAAGTTTGAAAATAAAATTGATATTTATTATTTTAAGTGTGTAAGCATGCTGCCTTAGTCACGGAGGTTAGGTCTCCTATACATGAGCCTACGTACACAATCCACTTGCCCATGCCATGCTAGCTAAATCGGCCCCTTTGCACTGAACCGGTCTGGCTTGGGTCTGATTGGAGAGAGAGAGAGAGAGGAGCTTTGTGAGAGAGTGGAGGGGGGTTTTTGCTCCTCAAAGAAGTTGAAGTGGACTTAAGGTGTCTGAGGCTTACTAAGGATGGCTGATTTGAGGAGTGTAATTTGAGAATTGGCTAAGCGTTGAAAGGAGCATTGAGGAGTTAATCTTGAGACTTGAGCTGTGAGAGAATAAGCCTAAGTATCTTAGTGTTACATTGGTGGTTCCAACACCATTATTTTTCTTTATCTATTCTTTTTGTTCTTTGGCATACATTGAGCATATTTTTCATATATATTGAGTTTTATTTTGAATAGTGGATTGGTGCTTGAATTGCAATTACATTTGCTCCCTACAAACGATCTCAGAAGCTCACACTTTTTTCTAGCTTTACAAATTTTAAGTGTTGATTTGTTTTCCGTTGCTATACTACGATGTATTTACAAAACCTGACAGAATTTCGTTCAACAACTAGGTTATCAGCAGCAGGTGTGGGTTCGGGATTAGCCTCAAAGGATAAGTTGGAAGCTATGAATAAGTCTAGATTAGACTCAGGCTCCTCGATCTATAGGTCTAAATCTTCTTGTGGTTGAGGTCCTTGAAAAATCGGGTTCTCCTCGGGAATTGGGTGCTTAGCCAGGGAACCTATGTCGCAGGCTTCTTCAATTGCCCCACAATTTATTCCTTTCTGGGCCTTAAAGATATCAATCCTTAACATCTTATTCCCAAATTGTAACTCGATCTAGCCCTCTTTGTAATTGATATTCGCCGTAGTTGTAGCTAGGAACAGTCTCCCTAAGAGGATTAGTGTATCATATTTTCAAGAGTATCCATGTCTAACACAATGAAATCCACCGAGAAATAGAAATCTTGTATCTTAATTAGAACATCCTTAAGAACTCCTCTTGGTGACTTTATTGATCTATCAACTAGCTGTAGAGTCACCTCAGTCGGTTTGAGCTCAGTTTCCTCAAAATGATCTAGTAGGGAGGTGGGGATCAGGTTTATGGAGGCTCCTAAATCTAATAAAGCTCAATCAAACTCTAGTTTGCCTATCTTAAAGAAGATCAGAGGGGTGCCATGATCTTCACTTTTGCGGGAGTTTACTCAAAATTATAGAGCTGGCTTGCTCAGACAACACAATTGGACTCCTGTCTTTGTTTTGCATCTTACGCTTCAATGTACATAAGTCCATTAGAAATCGTGCATAGATCAATACGTGACAGATCACATCCATCAGGGGAATGCTTATTTGGACTTGGTCAAAGAGCTTGACCAAGTCTTCCTCAAGTGCCACAGGTTTGGGTTTCTTGTTTCCTTTAGTCAAGGCCTCGGGAAATGGTAGGTTGGCACATGGCAGATCGCATCATCAGGGGAATGCTTATTTGGACTTGCTCAAAGAGCTTGACCAAGTCTTCCTCTAGTGCCACAGGTTTGGGTTTCTTGTTTCCTTTGGTCAAGGCCTCAGGAAATGGAATCTCTGTTGGTTTCTATAAGATTGGTTTAGGCACTGGATTTGGAATGGGTGTGTTCTAGATATCCATCCTAGGTGTAGGTTCTGAACTACCAGGACTGGAGTGGCTAGGATAAGGTGGGTCTTGAGTATTTTGGCCACTATCTGTGGTGACAACATTTAGGCCTGCCTAGTTTGGATTCAGAGTTGGTAGGAGTGGTGGTTGCTGCTAATATCCCGAGTATGATGTGGGGGCCTCCATCTCGTCAGGTGGAGGTGTGGAAGGGGCCTGATAGACATAATGAACTTGGCCCTGATTTGGGTTCATAATGTGCCTCTAGTTCGACATGTTATTCAAATTCCGCAAAGGTTAGGAATGAAATTCACTAGGCTGGCGAGTCCTAGCCATTTGTGCGAGTTGGTTGCGAACCTCTGTGATTTCCACCTTATGCTATATCTGTATGGCCATGTTGGTCTTCTTCATATTAGCCAAGGTTTGCAAAATCAGCTTCATTTAGCCTTCCTTGGTAGGCCTGATTTGGAAGTTTAGGTTGGGCATAGGTTGAGCGGGCTAATATGGTCATAGAGCTTATGGTCAGGGTTGGAATTAAGGTCTCATGTTTTGATTATTTCCCGACCACGTGAAATTTGAATGATTGCATCATCCAAGGTTATATGAGTTGGAGAATGGATCATTCTGGATGGCATGGAGATCCCCGCAGGTCTGAGGGGCTCCAAAGTAATAAGAGTATGAGGGTTCAGATATGACACAACTAGAGTAAGATGGTTTGGAGCTTCCTCCGAAACCAGGATCAGATAGGGTTGGATACACATCCATCCCCTGATATGCGTGGTGGTGAATGTTATGCATGGCCTCCATACCTAAGGGTGGATGTGCGTAAGTGTTTTGCTATGAAGAGGTGGCTCTTTGTAGATGTCAAGTCAATTCGTCCACCTTCTTGATAATAGAGACCTTAGCTAAGCAACTTGCCACCAACTCCAAGTGAACGAATGCAGATAGGTCTCATGTTTCAGGTTCCCCTCGCATGTTTGTCAATGCACAGGTAGTCGTCTAGTCGAACATACCCATAGACTCATTATTTATGGAGTTCTCGCACATGTTCTCAAGAATCTCCCAAACGGTGTCTTCATGCTGACCCATGATGTTGCCACCATAGGTTGCATTGACAAATAATCTAATGTGCTCATGGAGTCCCTGGTAAAAAGACTAGACTTGTTCTCATTTTGGAACTCCATGATGAGGGCATTTCCGCACGAGATCCAGAAAAGCAATCCCATGCCACATAAAGTGGTTCTCTTGCATTCTATGTGAAATGCGTGATTTGGTGCCTCAAGGCATTAGTACGACCCACCGAGAAGAATTTCTTCAGGAATTCAGCTTGTAGTTCCTCCTAAGAGTTGATTGGTAGAGTCAAAGATTGATACCAACAGGTAGTTTTATCCATCAAAGAGAAGGAAAACATCTTCATGAGCAAGACGTCCCGATTTTGAACAGGTGGTTGAAAAGTTTGGGCCAGATGTTTTAGTTGTTTGATGTGCTGGAAAGGATCTTTGGAGTTTAATCCATGAAATTTAGGGGTTACGCTAATACAATTTGGCTTCAATTTTGAATCAGGTCCTCCAGTTGGGATTTGCACCCTAGGTTTGATAGCTACCTCTTGGGATTGTAATGATCTCGCATTTGTGGGCACAGTCGAGGGTTAATGAATGCATGAAGTAGATCCATGAGATTCTGTAATTGGTTTTGGAAGTGTGGTATCTAGCCTCCTCCTTCATGATATTGATTCCCCATGGGAGGATGGAGAACTAGACTCAAATGTGGAATGATCAGAAGAGATGTCGATTTGATTGTAAGGGGACTCAAACAATTGAGTCGAGGCTTGGCCCCAACGATAGTGAACAGCTAATGGAGGTCTCAAGACTTCTATTGAGGACCTCCTCCTGTACAAGCACTACAAACTCAGATAAGGGACAGAATGTGTCTTAGACCCAATCAAGGCACCCAAAAAAGCTGGGTGACTAAGGTAGTTCGAGGCAGATGGACCTCTGGATCAGAAACTCACCTACCCAAGAATTACTTGGGCAACCATGAAGGGAGAGTCCCATAAAGACCCCTACATGGTAGATGTTGATGTGGAAAATCGTCGCAAAAAGATTGAGTTTGGAAAACCTGTCATTGTAGCATAATTTGCGAGGAAATCCATCAACAAATAAATTTACTGAAACTCAAAAGGAATTCCGGGTCGAACACAGGGAGGCTACATTGATCGCAATCTGCAATTATATATATTTTTGTGTAATTTTAGTTTTAAGATGGCATAATCACAATGAATCTACTTTACTTACAATATTAATACTAGAAGAGAGAGAGAACAAAACGCTTTTTATAACAGAGCTAATGTTTTTATAACTAGAAAGCTGGAAATATTACAACTAGAAAGTGGTAAATCTAATCTAGAAGTAGTAAAGAGAAGGGAGGTGAGAAATTATCCTCCTCGATGGTTGCCTGGAGGACGAGCCGGAATGGGCAACACCTAGAAGATGTACAGCAGAGGTGGAAGATGGAGAACAAAGCAGGAAGAATCGGAGGTGAGGCAGGATGTCATCGTCGAAGGATCCACTTCCGGAACAGGGGTGAGAAGACAACCAGGGGAGCTCCATGAACAGGGTAAGGAGACAAAATTTTGACTTTAACTCTAGAGGAGCATCCCAGGTATGGGACAAGCTTCTTTAGAGTTTTGGAGAGGGAGAAAGATGAAGGAAGGGATGAAGGATATGTGGGGGTCATAGGGCTATTTATAGGTGAGGTTTTAAGGGGAAAAAAGGTCATTTCAACTTAAAACATTAAATGACGGGGTCCATAGTGATGGATTTAAGCGTCATTAAAGCACTGAGCATGGTCGTAGTGTGCATCCACCTACGCCGCTTCTTCTCCCTTGGCTTCAATGCATGTGCATGTTCACGCACTCTCGGTCGCTCGATCAAGAGATTGGATGGCTTAGAATACTCTGTGCTCGGCTTCTCATTGTGCACCTGCACGTGCGATGGTGCGTGCGGAGCCGTGTCCGATCACATGTGCGCCTGATTGGTAGATCCGGGCCATTCGTAGCTAATCGCATAGCCGAGATAAATCCGCGTGTGCCTATAATTGCGAGTCGAACGTCTGTTCTGCGAAGTGTATAGTGCGTTCGACCGCTGCGCTACAAAGGACTTTTGGTCTCTTTGTTGTTTTAACACTTAGCGCCCTCAGTCGTTGGATGAAGATCCAACGGCTGAGGTGCGTTGAGAATTTGCTTCAGATGAGGAGGGGGCATGACCTCGAGTGAATCTCATTTGTTGGATCTAGATCCAACGGCTAAGATCGCACGATGGAAAGGCATTTGAGGAAGAGGAGCGGGTTGATGGCTCGCACAGATGGCTGGGATGGTGCCATGTGGCACCATCCTGGGTGTCTATCTTCATATACTCGTAGGTAGTGCCAAGAATGTCGGATTGGATTGATTTTTGCAACATTTGACTGTGATCATCGATCTGAACCCATCCATGTGATCGGATTTATCATTTGAGGTACGGATTTACACCACCTTGCCCCTTGACTTCTGATCTTTCTCGGACTGCATCTGATACTACGGAAGTCCGATCGGGGCAATCTTGGAGTCGTTGAACAATGATTGTCGCCCTGATCAGATCCGTACGGTTGGATCTTCAATCTAAGGCCCCGATTAAATACTGCCCTATACCCTAACCACAAAAAGAGAAAATTAACCTAAACTTTATACAATCTAAACTAAATGCAAGATGATGCATGTTATGTAATATTTATAATGTATGATGCAACTATACACCTAAGAACATGCATAAATAGATGGTTTATGTGATATAAACATGTTTACATCACACCCCCATGCCTATCTTTTGCTAGTCCCTAGCAAAACTACATGTTATTTATAAAAGAATTAGAATCAAATTTCTTGGGCAAAAGTTATTTTTCAACACTTAGGGATTTCAACTAAGACCTACAGTACAGAGACACAATAGCACCCTGGTGTCTACCAAAATGTAGACTGCCTCAAGCCCTCACCTTATTCAAAAGCAGAAGCATCTTTTTCTTTTTCTATTTTTTTTGAATTTTTGAGTTTAGGGTTTCAAAGCAGCTTTCTACGGCTACGTAAGCCACCCAAGACTCGATGAGACCTCTAAGTTATAAGCATATTTTCGTGAAAAGTGTTAGACTCACTAATCGACAATCAGAATGGACTTCGGGTTTCTATGCCTTTAGGTGACCTTAAAAAGAATTCTACTTAAAGGTGTATCTATCCGACCAGTAGCTTTCTTCCTACTTTTATTTTTATGGGATTAACACAAGAACGAACCCAGTGTATATCTCTCTAGTTTATTCTACTTCTCTGTGATGATAACTTCATCATCAGCCATAACTAGCTTTTATTAGTCAAAATCAAAAGATAAATGCTCCTACATAACCACCGGAGAGTCATAATTTATTGCATATTCTTTTTTAGAGAAATACATTAAATCAAGGGTAAATCTACAATTTTAACATCATATCCTAAATGTAGAGTAACCATGGGTTTTCTAAGGGGTTAATTAGAGGTCAAATGATCATAAATGTCTAATAAGAGGGTCTGCACAGACACAAATGGTTTTTTTTTCACGTATTTCGAGAATTAATGGACATCCAAAATCCTAATTTCATATCTGCTTAATTAATAGAGGTTCTGATCAGGATAAAATTCACTTAAACCTTCTAAAATTCATATAAAAATATTCTGTAAGGTTTGGTATCCTTGATTTGATCATCTGAACCCATTTTGGCCTAAAACAGAGTCTCAGATAGAAAGTTGCCCTAATTTGGATTTCTACATAAATTACCTAGTTAAACTTGGCCAAAACCAAAATCTGACTTCACCATCAGATTTCTTGGGTCCAAATTAGGTCTGTACCAAAATTTGGGCCCAATTAGAGATCATCTTGACCTAGTTTGCATTTTGGTCCAGTCAAACTCTTTCTCTCTCAAATAAGCCACTAGCTTTTGGAATCCTTACGAACAGCCTCCTAACTTTCTCATCTTCTTCGTGTTTAGGTCCCTGTTGCCATTGCCATGTGAACACACCTTCAGCCGAACTTCAATCAAGGAGATCTCTGTGATTTCTCGCCTAATCTCTTCTAAAATTGGAAGAACTCCTAAGAGAATGCTCTTCAATTTGAGCTGCATGTCGGCCTCTGATTTGTACCCAAATCCTCATGCGAACCCTTTGAAATCAAGGGTTTCCTATTTTGTGAAAGCTCCAAGCTTGGAATCCCCCCTGAGGCCTATAAAAGATCCCCTGATGCAAACCTTACATCCTTAGCTTGGTTTAGACTGGATTACCCCTTCTTCTGCTCTCTCTGACCAACTCCTCCACAAGCTTTGGAGAGCTTCTCCGTCTACCTTCCTCGCCCATCGCCACAGACAATAGTTTGCAGGAGTATTTTCCCCGTGTTCTTTTGCTTCTAGCAATACCAACAGAAGCCCTCTAACTCCATCTTCCTCGCCGTTCTCCCCCACAGGAGGTATTCTCGTCTCCAGTGCTGGCCAAACTTCAACCAGTGCCTACCTTCCCTTCATCCAATTAGCTTAGGTTAGATAGGTTCCTTTCTCCCTTTACTCTCTTTCCCTCTCTTTATCCCTCAATTTAACCCCCGATGCTGCCATCCACCCGTCATCTTCTCCATCTCTAGCCGCATCTCTGGTGAGGCTTCCCCAACGCTCTATTGCACCACACACCTCGCCAACACCCTCACAAGCTCTACCATACCTCCGCACACAAAACCCCTATCCTTATTACATATTCCATCCATCCACACCACCCACCGATCACCACACCTTGGCAACTTCATCTCCAACCTCCGCTGACCACCACATGCCCTCTTATGCCATGAAACACCCACCACCACCTTCGCCGTGCTTTGGCAAAGCTCCTAAGGTTATTTAATGTGGCCATGAGGCTATACCATACATTTCAGGCGTTCACTGTCGTCCTCCACCACTGCCTCCATTGCCGACAATGTACACAATCCTCCAGCCATGTTCATCAAAATCACCTCTAGGCCATGTGAATTCACTCTAAGAAGTCCTCCAGGTCCTCAATTGAGGATCACAGTAGCAGCAGCATCCCCAATCGACGAAGCTTCACCTCAGCTGCACGCACGCAAAGATGTAGTGGGTTTAGTCCCACATCGGGTGCGGAAGAGTGCATGAGTGAGCTTAAGTTGATTTTGTGATCTATCCTTATTTCCCAAGTCATGGGGGTCGAGTCCCCTTTCCCCGCACATCCACTTAACCTGCCTATGTCACTCCTTGCCTGGGACCCACACACGTAGGCCTAGACACTATTTAAGACCCATATACCTGAGTATCTGGATCCAACTATGCGTTGGGTCTTTAAGAGAGAAGGAAGAGAAGGAAATTGTGAGAGAAAGCCAGGGGGCGGGGGGGGGGGGGGGGGGATGCTCCACTGTGTATGTAGCTAACACTTAGTTGCTGAAGGTCCCTTATGCTTGTGAAGGAGAAAAAGAAGAAAGGGAAAGCCCTGAGAAGAAGAAGAGAAGAAGGAGAAGGTTCGTGCAAAAAGAAGAAGGAAGGCTTTGAGACCCTTGATCACTTAAGTCGTCTGGTGCTTGATTCTGTCATCTAAATTTTGAAGCCTTGAGAGATTAAGGCCACTGTGGAAACATTTGGCCACTCGTCTTGCGTAGCATTTCTGATAGATGATACTGTTCAAATATTTGATTAATTAATATATGCTTAATTAAGGCTAATAATTGGTGATCTAAATCACCATTATTGTCTTAGATTTCTTTTTATCATTGTGATCTATTAAAATACTCATGCTTATAATTGAATATCAATTTGAGTAGATATTATTCATTGAATATCTCTTTTGTGCTTCGATTATGGTTCTCATTTATATGCAATTAAATATTAGCACGTGAATTCCATATTTGCTCCCTATATTCGACCTCAGACTCTTCTGTAGATTGTAAGTTTATAAATTTTATTTGTTGATCAAGCTATTTTGGAGTCAACGACAAAACATTAAACTCCCATTTAGTTGATTAACACTCCACTACTTCCTAAGTGTTTGTAATTAAACATGCATTTTTGGGAGCTGAGTTCTAGACGACCGACCAATGGGCTGTTACCCACGATAACTTGCCAGCCATACTCCTGCAGTGAAGTGTGGCTTATTTCCTTTTTTCTTTTGTTCTTTTCTATTTTTTTTTCTTTTCTTTTTGAATATTTTTAGTTTTTTTTTCTTTCTTTACGTAGGTGGCTTCCCTAATCTAAGATTTACCTAAAGGCAACACGAAAAGGCTGGTCGTGTGGCTGGGCTTTTGACAACCAACCAATAGGTTGTTACCCATGATAGCTTGCCAGCCATACCACCCAAGAAGATTCATTAGCTACCCAATTTTCATAAAAATCATCGAAAAGCGAGTCAGTGCAAATAGTGCACAGATGCTTAGGCTTAAAGTCCCCTCAAATCAGAGGGTGGGTTCATAAGTCGTGTACTTATCACCCCAACTTATTTAACCAATTTGAAATAAATTCAGAATGGTGAGGACTTGATAAACAAATCCACATTTTAGTGGACACCCGAGCTGATTAAGCCCGAAGACCTAAAGGGTCTTAAGTGTTCAAGTCATATAGCTTTATTCTCTAATATTGAAAATTTTCTAAAGCCCAAGTTCTCTTTCCTAATTCCACTTTGGAATTGTGGAATAGACGGAGATGGAGAGGAGGGGTGAAGCAAGGGTTTGGGAGGTGGATGGCGATTGGAGGATTTGGAAGTCTAGGACACAACGTCAGAGGGAGAGGATGGTTGAGGCTTGGGTACCACCACGGGCAACTTAAAGGGTTGGTGAGGTGTGGAGGTGAAGGTGTAGAGGGAATGCTGGTGTTCTGTGTTATCGTTGTAGAAGGAGAGGACATATGGTGGTAGTGTGCAGGTCGCCAACCCTCTGCTTAGCGTGTAGGGGGTGGGGACATAAGAGGAATGAATGTAGAGCAAAAGAGAGGGAGACTCAGCATGATGGTGGGCGAGATAGGGTTCAGGGAGTAAATGAGATGCCACCGCCGCCGCCGCCACCACCCCTGGAGGGATTGGGGCAAGCGTATGATGTGGAAGTGCCTCAATCTGATGAGACCAGGGCAGTAAAGATGGCGATCACGGGGCGCTTATCAGTGAAATTATGATTGGCACCTATGTCTATGAGAAGATCCAAAATCTGGTAAGGTCTCTTTCACTTTCATCTCAGGGGTGGAAGGTGGCCCACTCGGGGGGGGCAAGGTTTGTGCTTTTCGATTTGGGCATGTTGGATGTGGAAGAGCTACGTTTCCTTACGTTGAGCTTCAATGGTGTGACGATGATATGGAGACTGGTGTCTCCCTTTGATGGAGCTCTTTGTGATCGTCCTCCTTAGAGGGTCGAGAATAGAAGGGGTGTCATGGAGATCTGGGGACTACCGTTGCATTTAAGGACAAAGGGGGTGGTGGCTGGAGTGATTGCCAACTACGCGACCATGGAGGAGAGTGCCATGGTTGGTCTGTGTGAGGGAGATAGGAGATCGATTAAGGTTGAGGTGAAGGTGACAAGGGGAGGTCCAATCCCGAATAAAGTTATCCTCAGGTGTAGGGGGAGTTCCTGGCTCCTCTGACTGAAATTGGCCTTCTGTCACGAGGATAGTGTGCAAAAGGCTATCCCAGATGTGCAAGTTGAGGAGATGGACACCCAGACAGATCCCCATGGGGATAGAGCTAGGAGTTCTGGTAGACAAGAGGTGAAAAAGAGGAAGGAGCTTCATTGGTCGGAGGTGCCGGATGCTGAAATGAAGGAGATGAGGGGTCCAGACCAACCACTCTCTGAGGTTGCGTTGGTGCAGGATGAAGGTGGGGGAAGGGAGCTTGCAGTTGTGAATTCTGATGCATAGAGGCAATAAGAGACCCAAGAGGCTACTCCACAGAATCCTGATAGCTTCTCTTTCTTAGCGGCAGAGGAGTTGAGCTATGGGGTGGGTTCTTCATCAAGGGGGAAGTATGTACGCTCGCCATATAAATTAAGGGGAAGGAGCGCTGGTGGAGGCCAAACTTACAGTGAAGGGAAAGTAGCAGACATTCTGAAAGTTGAGATGAGGAATGGGGGGCAGTAGGGGGCCTCGAAACCCGGGGGATGAAGGTGCTCACTTGGAATGTACGTGGGTTGTGCGATAGAATGCAGAGGGAGTCATTGCCTAGATATCTTCGTGAGTGGGAGGTGGATTGCACCTTGTTACAGGAGACCCATATAGAAGATGAAGGGGATTCTCTCTGGTAGCTATTGCTACAGGGGGGGCAAGCTGATTTTAGAGCTGTGAATGCGATTGGAAGGGCAGGAGTCCTGGCTGCATGGTGGAAGAAGTCCAGTCTGACTTTGCAAGAGGTTTGTAGGGGTAAATTTGTGATCTCTTGCAGATTTCAGGCAATTGGGGATGTGTAGGAGCTAATTCTTTCATGCATGTATGGTCCTTCTACGGATAATTTGAGATATGAACTCTAGCAGGAGCTGCATGGGATGGCGAGTAATACAAATGTGATCCCTTGGCTTGTAGGTGGGGATTTCAACAGTGTTTTATCCGTGAATGATCGAAGGAATGGAAGGGTGGATAGGTCTTCACTTGGCTTTCAGTTAGTGGTATTGGAGGTGGGTCTTAACGAATATCCTTCAGCGAGGGCTGAGTTCACATGGTGTGGGGGTAATGGACTGGTCTCTAAGTTGGATAGGTTTTTTGGGAGTGTGGAGATGTTAGAGCGATATCAGTGCTCGTCGGTCATGGGGTTGGCTCACCCTTTCTCTGACCACATCCACTACTCTAGGATAGTAGGGAGGAATCCCATGTGGGCACCTATTTTAAATTTAGGAAGTCTTGGCTGAGGGAGGAAGGCTTCAAAGAGATGGTTGGCAGCTGGTGGGTGCATAAGAAGGTGGAAAGATCAGCCACTTATCGCTTGGCTATGAAACTGAAAGATTTAAGAGTGATGTTGAGGGAGTATAGGCAAATAGTTCAAATCATCAGAGATAGAGGAGGTCTGAAGCTATGTCCATGGAGTGTTTTTTGGATGAAAAGGAGAATGGGGAGCGGTTAGCTGTGGATGAGGAGGCACAGAGGAAGCATTGGTAGGGGGTGATTCAAGCTGAGGACCAGATTAGGGAAATGGACTGGCGTGAAAATTCTAGACAATTATGGTTGAAGGAGGGGGATGCAAACACAAGGTTTTTTCATATGGCAGCAAGCGCTAGAAGGAGAGTGAATTTCATCTCTTCTTTGAAGAGAGTGGACCTGGTGCTTACATCCTCAGATGAGATTGAAAGGGAGACGACTAGGTATTTCAAGGAAGCATCGAGATCAAGAGGGAGAGGGGGTTGGAGAATGGCAGCTTTAGACTTCCCCCGGGTGGGAAGCATGGCAGCCACAAAGCTGATTGAGAACATTTCAGAGTAGGAGGTGGTGGAGGCCATGGATGGGTTGAATGCAGAGGGTTCTCGGGGTCCAGATGGATTCCATGTTTTTTTTACAAGGAATTTTGGCCAGTGGTCAAAGGGGATGTGATGGAGGTTATTAAAGAGTTCCAAAGGGGCAACTCAGGCATGGAGAGAATAAACAAATCTTATTTGTTTCTATTACCAAAATGCATTGGGGCAGAGACACTGGATGACTTCAGGCCCATTGCGCTTTCAAACTCAATCTACCGCATCATTGGTAAAATACTGGCAAACAGATTGAAGGGTGTCTAGGCCAACCTGATTAGTCTGGTGCAGCGGCTTTTCTCCCTAATAGATCCTTACAAGAGTCTTTCATTTTGGCGCAAGAGGTGGTCTCTGGTTGGAAGAGTAGAAAGAGCAGAGCATTCATGTGGAAGGTTGATTTCAGTAGAGCATACGATTCGGTAGAGTGGCCATATCTATGGGAGATTTTTAAGAGGAGGGGTTTCCCTCCCCAGTGGATTCAATGGATGAAGAGGTGTATTGTCACATCCTCCTTTTCTCCTCTTGTAAACGGGAAGCCTTGTGGAGAGTGGATCCAGCCATAGTGTGGGGTGCGGTAGGGCTACCTGCTGGCCCCACTTATCTTTAATTTGGCAGTGGATACCATTGCGCAGTTTAGTTTCAAGATAGCAGAGGCGAGCTTGGTCAGGGGATATTCACTATCAAATTCTAGAGCTCTTGCACCGGTACTACAGTACACTGATGACATGGTTTTTTTGTGGAAGGTGGGCTCAATGAGGTGATGTCTTTATCTACTATGATTAATATATTTGGAGAGATTTTGGGTTTGTGGCTGAATGGAGCTAAATCATCTTTGATTTGCTTTGGTATGACTGATAGGGAGCGTGAAGCAATTTCAACCACCGTGCATACGTCATCTACTACACTCCCAGTGAGATACTTAGGCTTAACTTTGACAGATAAGAAGATGAAGAAGAGTGATTGGGCATCTCTTTTTGAGAAGGTAACTGCCAAACTAGAATCATGGAGTAGCAAGTTTTTATCTAAGGGTGGTGGCTGATCTTGCTAAACTCGGTCATCACATCGATTTTGATCTTTTTTCTCTCGGTATTTAGACCACTAAAGTCTATTTGGAAGAGGCTAGATATGATGAGAAAGCACTTCTTCTGGAAGGGGGCAAAGTCAATAGGTAGGCTCCTACATTTGTTGAAGTGGAAACACCTATGTAGACCTTGGTCAAAGGGAGGAATGGGCATTTGATCTTTGAAAGAGTTCAACGACGCTCTACTCCTGAAGTGGGCAGTTAAGTTAACTGTGGAAGATGGAAAGATGTAGTCCCAGTTAATCAAAGACTCGTATGGTCCTACACAGGTGCAGATGTGGAGTAAAGCCCCTAGCCGACCCTCTCCCTTTTGGCAGTCAATGAGGAGGGAAATCCAAGACCACTAGTCAGAGTTTTTGCCTAAATTGGGTGATGGCAGAAGCTTTGCATTTTGGGATGATGTGTGGTCTAATCTGGGCAAGCTAAGTGAGGCATATCCAAGGGTCATCATTGCAGCAGTGGATAGCAAGGCATCGGTCAGAGAATATTGGGATGAGGTGAATGGAAGGTGGGTTCTTGATGTAGCTAGCATGCACGAGGGGGGAAGAACCCAGACTGAGCAGGCATAGCTGCTTGCAGATCTGTTTGCTTTCCAGCCAGCTGAAGGGGAGGGTGGTTATCGCTGGAAACATGGTTTGTTCAACTCTACCAAGGCTTATAGGAGGCTGATGGAGGTCATGGCTAATGCTCCCACTTCTGCAGACACTGATTGTGCCAAGATGTGGAAAATGAAAATTCCACTCAAGATTAAAATCTTCCTCTGGCTCTGTAGGAGGGATGGGCTTATAACTGGTGAACTAAGAAGTAGGAGGATGGGTGCTCCACTGCAGAACTGTCCACTGTGTGATTTTGACACGGACAACAGGATGCACCTCTTCACTTCTTGCTTGGTGATGGACCAAATTTGGAGAGGAGTATGTGGGGAGCCTCTATTCACGTGGGATGACCTTTGGAGGAAAATTTTGATGATAGGGAGCCAACAGATGAAGATGGTGGCTGCTATGTGGTGTGTTTGGCGTACTCATAATGAGCGTCTTTTTAGGGTGGCTCTATTAATGTAGGAGCTATTGCAAGGGAGTGTTGGGTGCATGTTAAAGGGTGGTGTCACTCTATGTAATGGCTCTTTTTACATATGAATAAATGAACCCCGGTCTGCTATCGTTTTCGATAGCACTCCTCATCTTCTCAAAAAAAAAATTCTACTTTCATTTAATAAAAAGAATCTATGGAGCTAACAAAATGATTCAGAGATGAATATCCACCCCCCCATGCCTATCTAATGCAATATCCTCATTGTATTAAAAAGACATGACAAAGAGCATAGTAGAGAAGAAAGCACCTGAATTTCGTGATTACCCAATCAACTCTGAGATAAAAAAGAGACTGTACACATGCTGGATTTAGTACCTTCAACTAGGCACAATATACAAATAAAGAAGAATTAAAGAATTCACAGGTGCATGTCAGAATCAGAATAAAACGATTCACCTCAGGACCTGCCAGTAGATGTCCACAAACGTGGACCAAATTGTGGTGCTAACCCATGCCCCATGGTCGAGTATATCTAAGGTTCTGGATAAAAATTATCCAAAACCTAAGATCAACATGCAAGTGGGGTCGAGCCTGCGATTTGTGTGGATGCAACCCAAGACTAAAAAGTCAGGTTATAGAGAAATCAAGCTCAAAAGGATAATCAATGAATTTGTGCTTGGGTTGCACATCCTCAGAATCAAAAATGTCATAAGGGTCCTGGTAGAAGGTTGGGGGTTTTAGGTAAATCGGAACCCTTAAACTCAGTCTTCTGCTTCCTTCAGAATTGGCTTCCCATATCATCATTTCCCACTTCCTATCCTCTGCAATCAGGATTTCAAATACCGAGACCTTCTGCATATTAATCACCCCATCTGAAATTTTCAAATCCAAGATTTATGACTAAATCAAAATTGACTTGGATTTAGTGATCTCAAAATCAAAATTGTCAGTATGCTCAATGGGGTGTGATTAAGGAATGGGGCTATGGATTGAATCCTTCATAAAATCAGGATCTGAATCCATCATAAAGCCCCAAGAGAATCAAGTTCCTCAATTTTAGGACCATCAAATGATTCATCAAATTCCTCAGGCCCAATCATCTCACTAAAATCGTGTGCTATAAACTCAAGTGAGACTTCGCATAATGATTCTTCACCATCAGAATCAAAAAATTCTAAATCCACATTAATGTATGTCTCAAAATCATCAATCACTTTCTGATCCATGGAGACATACATTTCTTCGTTCCCCAGCTCAAGGATCTCAGGTGAAGAATTCAGTTCATCCTTGTTTGATTGCTCTAGAACAACCTAGTCAATGTTGGTCTCGTAAAACGTGTCCCACCCTACAGGTGCCTAAGTTGATTCTAACATTGGCACTCTTGAAGGGGGTTCATCCTGGGAATCATCCCAATATCGAATTAGAGCAATCACAAATCTCATCCTCAATTTCGATAACTTCCTAAGTAAAAACTCACCTGGGTCCTTGATGGGAACACCATCATGAGCCATAAACTAGCTTAATTTAATCTGATTAATTCGTTAAATGCTCCTACATAACCTTTAAAAGGTCTTAATTCATTGCATTAGCATTCTGAGAGAAAGACAAGAAACTAGGGTTAAAACTTTAATTTTACCATCATAACTTGAATACAGTACAACCACGGGTTTTCTCAGAGGTTAATTAAGGATCAAATGATCTTCAAAGGATAATAAGTGGGTTAGAACAGGCAGAAAAGGGTTTTCACATGTTTTGAGAATTAAATGACTTTTGAAACCCTAAAAATAGATCCACTTAATTAACTGAAGTTCTGGTCAGGATAAAATTCACCTAAACCCTCTAAAATTCATAGAAAAATATTCTCTAGGGTTTGGTACCTTCAAATTGACCATCAGAACCTATTTTGGTCCAAAACAAAGTCTCAAACAGACATTTACCCTAATTTAGGTTTTTGCATAAATTACCCATTCAAGCATGGTCAAAACCAAAATCCAACTTCACCATTTAACTCCTTAGGTCCAAATTAGGTTTGTATCAAAATTTG
Organism: Thalassia testudinum; assembly: GCA_037157565.1. Classification (NCBI taxonomy): domain Eukaryota; kingdom Viridiplantae; phylum Streptophyta; class Magnoliopsida; order Alismatales; family Hydrocharitaceae; genus Thalassia; species Thalassia testudinum. The sequence goes on from JAZHRO010000014.1 coordinate 25,206,812, forward strand.
GACCTAAGCTAAAATTATCTTGACCTAGTTTGCAATTTGGTCCTGTCTAATTACATTTATGCCCTTAACTTTCAAAATATTTACAAAAATACCCCTAACTTTATCATCATTTTCACAAATAGGTCCCTACCACCATTTATCCTATTCCTACAAGCATCGACGACCTAAAATTGGCAAGAACTCCTTGATTCCTTGACAAATCCCTTTCAAATTTGAAAGGGAAGTTAGTCAAGGAATTCCCTTCCTTTTGAGCCAAATTCCACTCCCCAAAACCTTCCCAATCTCTCATGCGAATGCATGAAATATTTGGGTATCAAAAAAATCCCAACTCTCGTGAAGTTTTCCAAGCTTGGGAAGCTTGCTTCCCAAGCCCAAAACATCCTCTAATGCCCAAAACATCATCTAAAGGCCTATAAAAAGACCTCTAGATCAAACCGTTCTCCTCAAGCTTGATTTCGACCGGATCTACCCTAAATTCCTCTCTCCTAATCTAGTCAAAAGGCTCCTCGAGCTCTGGCGATCCCCTCTGACCTCCCTCGTCATCCATCCGCAATACCAACGGCGAATTCATTTTCCTCGTCTTCCTCCGCATCACACCATACCAGTGGGCGTCCCTCCCTCCGTCTTCCTCATCGTTTCCTTCTCACCGAAGTCACCTTCATCTCCAATGTCATCCATACCACAATCGATGTCGCTTCCACCCCTCTTCATCCTCCAATCACCTAGATAAGTTCCCTAGCTCCTCCACTCCCTTTACATACCAACAGCACTTCATTTCGATCATTGTATGGCACTGACCATCCTCTTCGTCCTTCACTCCAGCCACTCCTCCAGTGAAGTGTTTCCACCGCTACACACCTCCATCCACCTTTCCGACAAGCCCACAACCTTCACCTCTCCACCCTCTTCAAAATCCCTCTCCCTATTTGCCACTTCGCTCACCCAAATCACCCACCGAACAAACCCATCGCCGTCCACCTTCACTGACCTTCGCCAACCACCATACACCTCAATTTGCCCTAAAATCACCACGACCACCCTCACCATCCTCAGGCGATCTGCTTGCGTTGTTTTAACACGGTCGCGAGGCCCTATTTCTTATTTCAGGGCGTGACCAGACAGCCGTTGTCCCTAGTGTCTTCTCCGATGTGTTCAGCTACTCCCAAGTCTTGGTTTCACCTGTTGCAGCTCCCAATCGACACTGACTCATCTCTGGGTGTTTCCACGAACCTTCAATCAACCCAAGAGGTAGCAGCAACACACCAATTTGACGAGCAACCACCTGCTGCTACTGTGCGAAGAAAGCTCTGTGGGATAGTCCCACATTTGATATGGACGCCCTTCTTGTGCCGCATAAATTGAATTTGTGTCAGGGGCTTATCACCTTAGACACAAGGGGTGAGGTCCCTCACACCTCTCACGTGCCTCGTCCACAACATTTCCCCCGCAGACCTGGTGCACCCGACCCACCTAAGCCTTCACTCCTCACTCACCACCCACTGCCGGTGAGCCTAGACCCAGGTGCGCGCCTACTTGATAACCTGACTATCCTGATATTGGCCTTGGGAGGGTGGATCCCAACGAGAGAAGGAAAGAGAGAATGCACGGGGATAGGGGGGTTTTGCTCTGAAAGTTGGCTAACACTTAGCCAATTTCATAAGTCTCCCCCTATGCATCAGAAGGCTTGGATAGTAGAAAGAAAGAAGGAAGAAGAAGAAAAGAGGAGCCAGATTAAAAGAAGAGAAGCAGAAAGGCAAAGAAGAAGAGAGTTTGAAGAACAAGAAAGGAGAAGAGAAAGAGAGAAGCAGAGAAAAGAGACCCTTGAGTCTCTTGGAAGCCCTGTAGCAATCGGCTGTTTAAGCCATCTAATACAAGCCTACATCATCTGATTGCATACGTTTGAGGCTTTATTTCCTTGATATTGTTGATTTAGTTGCTATTAATGTGAGGAGTAATTGGTGATTCAAATCACCATTTTACTCCATTCTTTTTGCACATTGATATTTGACATTATTATTATTGCAATCTTTTATCTCTTTGATTCAAATTGTGATTTTGAGTTTTAAATTACCATATTGCTCCCTGTGTTTAACCTCGGACTTTCATTTGAGTAGTAAATTTATTTGTTTGAGCGCTATTTTGGCTATGTTACAATAAAGCTATTTTAAAACACCGATTTATCGCTTAAACAGTCCTTATCCTTAACATCTTGGAGCCAATCCAACAAATACTTTTTAAGATCATCAATCATTTTAATCAAAGGATCCAATTCTTGAAGGCAAGGTGTTGGCTAAGCTTCTAATGATTGTATGGTATTCCTTAAGTTAGCCAACACCTTATCTTGGACTTGGTTAACTTGAACCAAATGGTTTGGTTCAGGGTTGGGCGGGTTTGGGTTTAGTGTAGGGGAGTCAATGAATTAAGGTTCTTGATACCCTCCCTGATAATAGGTCATTTCAAGTTGTCCATAAGGAGGTGATGACCTATATGCAGTGTAATCTGGGGAAGGGTAAGGATCAGCAAATCCTTCTTGATTGTAGATCATATTAGGTTGTCCAAATGAGGGTGGTAATCTATAATCGATGTAGCTTGGAGAAGGATAAGAATTAGGATCATGGTCTCCAAGGTTAGACCCTAAACATGAAGGTTCAAAACTATATTCCCAATCAGGATTATTCCAACTAGAAGATGGATGAGAATAAGTCTGGTTGGAATAATAATTATTTTGGGAATAAGTAGTGGTAAGAGTGTAGGAGTGGAAGTACTAATAGGATGTGGAAGGATCCATTACAGAACGGGAGGAAGAAAGGTGCCCTGCAATATAAACAATCAAACATGTCTTTAAGTGAGCTAGCCTAAGGACCTGCAAACTCCCAGAACCCATCTTGAGATGAAGAAATAAGTTGATCTACTTCTTTCCAGTCAATCCAACCAATTAGAGGAAGGGGCTAGGGAGAAGGTTCTTCCCTTGGATTTTGCCTTAGGTTCCTTTGATACCCCCCAAGTGTGATCATTTGACTATGCTCCCCTAGTGTTGAGAGCGCTGAATCGGTATTTAAAAGTGTTGCATTGTAGTACAGCCAAAATAGCATTCAAAACAGATATAATTTATTACTCGAAAAGATTTCTGAGGTCGAACACAGGGAGCAAATTGATATATAGAAATCAACATCACAACTTATATTGAAAGAAATTGCATTAATAACAGTATCAGAGTACAAAAATATGGGAGTAAAATGGTGATGTAGATCACCAAATACTCCTATAATATCACAAAATGATTCAATGTAAATATGCAATGGAGACTAAAATCTGTCGTCAGATTCCTTAATCAAATGACTTAAAGTGATTTATTCTTTTCTTTCTCTTCTCTATCTTCTCCTTCCTTCTTCTTTTTCTTTGGCTTCTATCTGACTTCCTTTGCCTTCACGATCTTTCTCTTTCTCCTCTTCTTTCTTCCTTTGCTCTGCCTTCTACCTTTGCTTCTTCTTCTTCTTCTTCTTCTCTATCTCTTCTTCCTTCAGCCCTATGCTTCTCCTCCTATGGCCTTCTCTTCTTCTTCTTCTTTGCCTTAAGCCCTGCTGTGCCCTCTAAATTCAACTAAGTGTCAAAGGCAAACTCCTTAGAGCAAAACCTCCTTCCCCTGCGTATCTCTCCTCTCCTTCTCTCTTTTCTATTTCAGCTTCGCTCTCCCAGAGCCTTAACCGGTTTGGGTAATCGGACCTAACGAAGACTCGGGTCCAGGCTGACCAGCGTGTGCGGTGAGCGAGGAGTGAATAGGTCAGGTAATCGGGTCATGGCCAAGTCCGCGGGTTATATTGCAGACGAGTCTGTGAGAGGGGGGAGGAGGACCTCACCCTTAGTGTTGGAGGCGAAGAGACTCTAACACAAAATCTTTTTATGCGCACGTAGGCGCCGTTCCACTTCTGAGGTGGGACTAAATGTCCCACCTTTGTCCGCGCACACAGCAGCAGGATGACTTCCTCAATTGGTGAGGCTGCAGAGTCCTTCGACTCCAATCAAAGGCCTGGATGCGTGCGTGCCTTAAGTCCGCACAGCCTGGGCTCTCTCCTGGAGCAGCATAAGACCTGGAGCGATTTGAAGCTTGCTTCAAGCTTGGTAGTAATGGCGGCCGGTGGCTGGATACCTGAAAGCATGAACAAGGGCCTTATGGCTTCATAAGAACATTCAGCATGGTCGTCAAGGCACGGCGAATGGAATGGTGGTCATGGCGAGGAGCGAAGGTGGCTATGGTGGCATGTCTAGGGCTTACTGTGGGCGTGTCAGTGGGTGTGTTCGGTGGGGCATTTGGGTGGTTGATGGAGAGATTGGATTGAGGGGATGTGCTTAGGGAGATGAGGCGGAGGTCGTAAGGTGGTCGACGAGGTGGATGGAGGTGCAGAGCGATGGGAGCACCTCGCCGGATGTATCGTCGAAGGTGGAGAAGGTGACAGTGGTCAGTGGTGTAGGTGGGTGGTTTTGAGAAATAAAGAGAGTGAAAGAAAGTGGGAGAGAGAGGGAATATAAGAAACCTAATCTAAGGACGAAAGGAAAGGATGTCCCACGTCGGTATGGTTTTCGGGCGTGGGGAAGACAACGACCTTCGTAGTTGAGACGGCAACGAAGATGAGGCAGAGGCGACGTCGGTTGGTGTTGCGCGACACAGAGGAATGAGGTGGAGTTAACTCGACCACTGGTATTGTGGTTGGGTGACGAGAGAGTGATGGAGAAGCCGCCGGAGCTTGCGGAGATTGTGGCCGGCGAGGGAGAGAGGAATGTAGGGAGAACCATCCAAAATTGAAGCTGAAGAGACTCGGTTGGATCTGTGGAGTCGTAAATAGGTCTCTGGAGAGGGATTTGTGCTTGGAAGCCAAGTTTCCAAGCAAGGCATGGTCACCGGAGATGGCAACTTCAAAAGACCCAAATCTCTTATGCATTCGCATGAGAGATTGGGAAACAAACAGGGATCAAAGATGGGTTCAGATTGGAGGGGATTACTCAGATAATCTCTCTTCCAATTTTGGAAGGGATTCTCTGAGAAATCAAGGAGAAACCTCCTTTCAAAGCTCGTCGGAGTAGGATTCCTTCGCTATAATGGCGGAGGGACCTACTTGTGAATACAATAAGAAAGATAGGGGGCTGATTGTAAGGGTTTTTGAAAGTTAGGGTTAGAAATGTAATCAGACAGGACCTATTTGTAAAGTAGGTCAAGATGAGTTTTCCTTAGATCCAAATTTTGGTAAAAACCTAATTTGGACCTAAGGAATCCAATGGTGAAGTTGGATTCTGGGTTTGACCATGTTTGAATGGGTAATTTATGCAAAAACCCACTTTAGGGAAAATATCTATCTGAGACCCCATTCTAGGTCAAGATGGGTACTAATGGCCAAATTGAAGGTTATAAACCCTAGAGAATATTTTTTTGTTATTTTTAGAGGGTTTGGGGGAATTTTATCCTGCCCAGAACCTTGGTTAATCAAGTGGGTCTGTTTTAGGATTTCAAGAAGTCATTTAATTCACAGAACTCACACAAACCTTTTTATGTCAAATCCAACGCACTTGTTATCTTATTAAAATCATTTGACCTTTGTTTAGCCCTTGAGAAAACCTATGGTTGTACTGCATTGGTAAAATTACAGTTTTAACCTTAGCATCTTATTTTACTCTCAGAATGGTTGTGTAGTGAATTCTAACCTTTAGGCAGTTATGTAGGAGCATTTATTCTCTCAGTTGGATCAAAATGAGCTAGTTATGGCTCATGATGGTGTTACCATCACCTAGATAGACATCTGATTGAATGGTAGAAGCAGACTAATCGAAAACAATCTCGATCTGGGCTCAGAAGAGCGAGTCCAATCCTTAAGGCCAACATCTACTCTGTTTTAATTAGGGTTAGGTTTGAATGTGCTTTGAAATGTGATGGGCCCTTTTATCTAGGTTGCACCCTTAATGATTGATTGATATGTGTGTGCATGCACAACCAGTGGTTTTTAAGCAAGATTATTTTTGGATGTGGTGAATTTTAGAATTTAAATTTTGCTTAGTAGCTTTTAGAATTCAACTTTAGGTATATTCAATCAGGTTCAGTTGGTACACTAGGTTTTGAAAGTACAGGTAAAGATGTCTTCCGTTAAAATCAAACTAAAAATGTGGAGTGCCTAGTTAATCTTAAAAGTTGAACCTATTTGGCAACTACTTGATGAGTTATTTTTAGTCGAAGTGGTGTGGCCCAAACAACTCAAACAATTGGCCTAATGCACCACTTAATTAGGCACACAAGTGATTACCTAATCTGATTTCTACTCAATTATGTGTTGATGAGTGTACCGGTCCCAAGGATCGGGTTACCGGTTGAGTATGAAGAATCAGAAGAGGTTATGTGCCTCTGTGAGATTTTTTTTAAAATTTTTCTTTTATATGCAAAGGGTGAGGCAGGTGGAAGTATCAAACAAATAATCAAAACTAACCTTAGAGTTTATACAAGCTCCTAGGTTAATTAGGGTTTGTGTTATTAGGTGGTGGAATGAAATCTAGTGGGTGGGGAGGTGGGGTTACTTACAGACCCTTCAACAACACTTTGCTCTAATTTACTGCTTTTGCCCACCTCGTAAGAGTACCTGCAATCACAATAAGAAAGGAGAGAGGTGAGGTAAATGATCAATAACTCGAACAAAGCAAAAAGTCAAAGTGCGTCGCCTCCTCGACAACAGTACCAAAATGTTGAGGCGAAAAATCGTCACAAAAAGATTGAGTTTGAAAAACCCGTCATTGTAGCGTAATTTGTTAGAAAATCCATCAACAAATAAATTTACCAAAACTCAAAAGAAATTTTAGGTCGAACATAGGGAGGCTATGTTGATTTGCAATCCACAATTACATATATATTTTTTTGTTATTTTAGTTTTAAGATGGGATAATCACAATGAATCTACTTTACTTGCGATATTAACACTAGAAGAGAGAGAGAGAGAACAAAACACCTTTTATAATAGAGCTAGTGTTTTTACAACTAGAAAGCTGGAAATATTACAACTAGAAAGCGGTAAATCTAATCTAAAAAGAAGTAAAGAGAAATTATCCTCCTCGATAGTTGCTTGGAGGACAAGCCAGAATGGGCAATGTCTGGAAGACGTAGAGCAGAGATGGAAGATGGAGAATGAAGTGAGAAAAACCAGGGGCGAGGCAGGAAGTCGAGATCCACTTCTGAAATAGGGGTAAGAAGACGACCACAGGAGCTCCACGAACGGGGTGAGGAGACAAAATTTTGATTTTAACTCTAGACGAGCAACCAGAGTTTGGGACAAGCTTCTTTAGAGCTTTGGAGAGGGAGAGAGATGAAGGAAGGGATGAAGGATATGTGGGGGTCATAGGGTTATTTATAGGTGAGCTTTGAAGGGGCAAAAAGGTCATTTCAACTTAAAACATTAAATGAGGGTGTCTTTAGTGATGAATTTAAGCATCACTAAAGCCCTGACTGTGGGCGTAGTGCGCGCCCTTCCGTGTCGCTTCTTCTCCCCTAGCTTCAATGCACGTGCACGTTCGTGCGCTCTCAACCATCTGATCAAGAGATCGAGTGGCCTAGAATGCTCTGTGCTCGCCTTCTCCTTGCGCACCTGCACGTGTAATGGTGCATGCAGAGCCACGTCCGATCGTGCGTGCGCCTAATTAGCAGATCTGAGCTATTCGTAGCTGATCGCACGGTCGAGATAAATCTACGCACGCCTCTGATTGCAAGTCGAACGTGCATCTTGCGAAGTGTATAGTGCATTTGATCGGTGCACTATAAGGGACTTTTGGTCTCTACGCTCTTTTAATGCTCAGCACCCTCGACCGTTGGATGAAGATCCAACGACTGAGGTGTTTCATCCAACGACTGAGGTGCGTTGAGCATTTGCCTTCAGATGAGGAGGGGGCACGGCCTCGAGTGAATCTCGGCCATTGGATCAAGATCCAACGGTTCAATTGGGCAATGGAGAGGCCTTTGAGGAAGAGGCGCGGGCTAATGGCACGCGCAGATGGCTGGGATGGTGCCACGTGGCATCATCCTAGTTGTCCATCTTCATATACTCGTAAGTAGCACCACGGATGTCAGATTGGATCGATTTTTGCGCTGTTAGGCTACGATCATTAATTCGAACCCATCCATGCAGTCAAATTTGTCGTTTGAGGTATGGATTTACACCACCTTACCCCTTGACCTCTGATCTTTCTCAGGCTACATCTGATACTATGGAAGTCCGATCGAGGCGATCTTGGAGTCATTGAACTATGATCGTCGCCCTGATCAGATCCGTATGGTTGGATCTTCAATCTGAGGCCCCGATTAAATACCACCTTATGCCCTAACCACAAAAAGAGAAAATTAACCTAAACTTTATGCAATCTAAACTAAATGCAAGAAGATGTATGTTATGCAATATTTATAATGTATGATGCAACTATACGCCTACAAACATGAATAAATAGACGGCTTATGTGATATAAACATGTTTACATCAGTAGAGCATCCCCACGAGTTACAGGGATTCCCTCACCTGACCTTCCTTGTCACCGTGATTCCAAGTAGATCGAAATGTGTAAGCTGGAACCTAAGTCTACCCATTTTAATTATGTTTGCACCTTAAATTTCACTTGAATTTAGAGTTGATTTTATTTGTGACCTAGTTTGGGGGTTGGTTGATTCACAAAGTGAACCAACTTCACTTGACCTACCCTAAAGTTGAGGATGAAGTTTGGGTCAAGTACCCAAATCACCCTAAATTGGTCCTCAAACAGGTTATTAGGTCCCAAATTTTAATAATCCAAGTGATTATAGAGCTTTGATTTTAGGATCAACTTGTTAAGATCAATTCAAACAAGGCTTGGGTAGCACACAATGTGGGAATATATTTCCTTTTTAAGTAGGCAAGTGTGTACTAGTCCTTGAAACCCTAATGTGAAAACCCTAGTTTGGTTGCATTTCCAAGTCCAGTTTCTTCCCAAGATGGTATCTTGGGCTCAATCAAGAAGGTGAATTGCCCAAGGAACCTTATGTCCCTAATAGGTGCAAGTATCAGGATGGGGATCTCTAATCAAATTAGTCAAATCTGACCAAATCAAGAAACTTTTACCTTTAATGATGATTACTAAGAAAATAAGGCAAGTGGATCCTAATTGATTTCCTTTTCAATCTTTTCAGGGGAAGAAGGGCTTATGGAAGAGGGAAGAGTAGTTACTTGTCCCTGGTGTGGTTGCTCGAGTGGTCGATCTTCGTGATGGTTCACCTCGCAACAACACAACAAAACAGATATCACAAGTTAGAATCAATTTAGAATAAGCACAATTAGTGATTGAAGTGTGCGTTGCTCCCTAGCAACAATGCCAAAATGTTGACAACGGATTTTCATCATTTTAGAAAAATACATGTCGTAGTATAACAATGAAAATCGAATCAACACTTAAAATTTATAGCTCAAGAAATGTGAGTTTGCGAGGTCGTTCACAGGGTGTAAAAGATCGTAAATCAAACAATAATCCAATATTCAAGCACAACTCAAGCTATATGAAAAATATATTCAATGAAGAGCAAAATGTACGTCAAAGTCAATGGCAAAAATAATGTAGAGAGATGTATGAAGCAAAAAATGGTTGAGACCACTAATAAAACCCTTGAACACTTAGGTTATTTTCCCTTAGTATCAGATTAAGACTTCAAATGGCTTAGCTCAACCCAAATTTTGCCTAAGTCAAGATCCAAATATCCTCAGAGCAAAACCCTACCCCCATCTTTCATAGCTAACTTCTCTCTCTTTCTAAACCTGGTCTAGAACATTGACCAAGTCTGGTTCAAGCATAAACCAGCCCAAACCCCCGTGTAGCGGGCACGGGCCAGGGCATGTGTGCGTGGCATGAGGGTAGGGACCTGACCCTAGTGTCTCAAAGGCAACCTGCTGGTGTACACAATTTGTTAAGTACACATTTCAAAATTAAGAAGTCTCGATGTGGGACTATCCTCCAGCTCCTTTCTTCGTGTGCAGCAATTGAGTAACTTCGAGCAATTGAAGGTGTTGTTGGGCTTCACTCATCAAATTGAAGGCCTGTGAAGACTCATGATATAATTCCCCTGCTCTGCAAGGTGGTAGCGAGGAGGATGGTGATCGGATGGTCGGTGACGGAGATGAGGAAGTCGACAGCATCCTACTACCTACACAAGGATGACCTAGGGACCAATCAGTATGCTCAGAAGCTTCTTCGTGGTACAACAAAACTGATGGTGGTGGTAATTGGGTGAGAGAGTGTCTGTCGTGGCCGGACAACGAGGCTTCAAGATGCTCTAATGAATGGAGTCAGAGAAGAAAGTAGAGGTGGTCTGTGGTGCAATTAGCTAAGGAGAAATGCTTATGAAGGTGTAGCAGAGCTTTCGCCTCAGGCAATTAAGGCAGAGGTGAGTGGGTGTAGGCCGACCATGAGGGTGGACGACGAGGGTGTGGCTGACATCGAGGAAGATGGAGGAGAGGGAATTGGGAGCTAAGAAGCTCCAATAATGGAATTGAGGGAGAGAAAGAGAGAAGCCCTATACTAATTTGGAGAGAGGAGGTGAGGAGAGCATTGTCGGAGGTATGCTGGAGACAGGGAAGAAGCAAAGGTGTTCGGAGCGGAGGAAGGCATTTCAGAGCTTGAAGCTTCGCGAAAAGCTCTTGGGAGGAACGAAGAGCAAGATCCCTAAGCCTATTGTGCTTGGCAAAGGGGGAAGAGGGAGGTTTGGGGAGCTCCGAAGGTGACATTTTTACGTAGACGACGAAGATGAATCTGGAAGGATTCCGGCCAAAATTCTACGAAGCTCTACATTAAAATGCTCCCCTCTTTATATAGGGTCAAATGTGAGTTCCAGCAAGCTAATTTAGGTTTCAATTAATGTGGGTTCCATCAGGACTTGCAGTCCTGATTTCAAGGGATTGCTAATGAAGGAATCATCCTTGATTGGACTCGAAATAGAGTCTAATCAATCGGGGAAGAACCGATGAATAAATCTGCCAATTTTGGTAATTTCATATTAAAGTTCCTTTAATATGATTCATCCAAATCAATGATGTGTGTATTGGGTTTTCCTAAAAGTGTTGGAGCTGCTTTTGGAAGGTTGAATACGATGACGGCAGGGTTATTTCTACGAAAAACATGAGAAGTTGGGGGCATATATGTAAGAAAACATAGAACCTAGGGGTTTTAGTGTGATAATTAGATATTTTAGGGGCTAAAATGCAAATTAGGTCAAGATGGACTTCGATTGGGCCTAAATTTTGGCATTAACTTAATTTGAACCCAAGGAATCTAATGGTAAACCTAGATTTGGGTTTTGACCACGTTTGATTAGGTAAATTACACATAAGCCTAAATCAAGACAAATTCTCATCTGAATCTCTATTTTTGGTCAAAATGGGTTCAAATGGTCAAAGTAAAGGTACCAAACTTCTTAGAATATTTTCAATGATTTTAAGGAGGTTTGGATTGAATTTATTTCTACCAAAACCCTTTCAACCTCAATGAGGCTGATAACTAGGATTTTTCTATAATAATATGATCTTCAAAATGCATGAAACCCTGATGCAGTCAGCTCAATCTCACTTCTTAATCTTTTAAGTTCGTTTGACCTTTTGTTAACCCCTGATTAACCCCTTAGTTAATCTGCATTAATGATGAGATGTTAAAAAAACATAATTAACCCATTTTCTTGTCCTATCAAATTCACTTTAGAAATAGTGTTATGATTTTCTAATGAATATTTAAGAGCATTTATTATAGTAGTTAGGCTAATTTAAGCTCATTAACACCAATGATGGTGCTACCATCAGTTATAGTGTACTACATTGAATTGGTGTGGGATATTGACTGGTTAGGATTAGGTGGCCTTAGGATGAAGGGATGGAATTCAATGAAAGGGTGGCATGGAGTGTAGCTTGAGGTGGCTATTTTAGCATGTTTCATGAAGGATTAGGATTAGGCATGATTTGAATTAGATGGCTAGGATGTGGCATTATGTTACTATTCTATAAATGGCATGGGATCTTATGTAGGGCTAGGATAGGTTGTTTTTGAGATTAAGGGATGGGAATAAGTAAGAAAGGTGGCATGTAGGTTGAGGGGGAGACAAGGTGGGCATGGGATTTTGTGAGGCAGATGGATAAGGTGTAGTGGAGCGAAGACTAGGACAAGCTAGTTATAGGCTTGATGTCCTAGGCTAAGGGTTTGGTTGGAATCTTCATGTCATTAAAATGCTTGGATCACTCTTCAATTAAGCTCCCAAGCTCTTGCAAATGGAAATACACAAGGGTTAATGCTTTATTAGCCTTAAAATGTATGGATGATCTAAAATGCCTATATGCCTAAAATCCATTATTCATAATATGTGACTGCCATGATTGCTAAGGAAATTAGCTTAAAATAAACATACTAGCTATGCAATCTACGTGTTCATCAATATACTAAGTACCCTCCAAAAATCACAATATAAGTCTGTGTATATTGTTCTTAGAAACTCGGTGAAGTCTCTTCTTGAAATCAGAAATCAAAAATCAAAACCAACACCCATGCACTTCATTAACTTTAGGGATATTTATATGCCTAATTGGACCACTAATGTGGTGGGTACGTAAATGGCCTAATTTAGAACCCAAAGAAAATTTAACAAAATTACCTACATAACCTATATGGAGATAAGATTGACGCAACACATGACTTCTAAATCTGATGGCAGAACATTATTTTATTTTTTATGTAAAATGTAAAAAAATGCATCTTGTAATGTGCTAACCTAGCACATTGGTGCAAAGTGATTCTGCATCGGTGTAAAATGATTCTAAGTGATTTTGCACCAATTCAAAATGGTCATGGAGTGATTTTGCAACAGTGTAAAGTGATTCTAAATGATTTTGCAATGGTGTAAAATGATTCATGGTGATTTTTCATCGATGCAAAATGGTCATGGAGTGATTTTACACCAGTACAAAGTGATTTTGGATGATTTTGCACCGGTGCACCACATCAAGGCACTGCAAAATGCATCAACTTTGGTACTTTTATACCTGCATCCTTTTTTATTTTTTTATAAAAATAAGCTGAGTACAAAATTTGACTAACTACATAAATACTAAAGACACTCACATTAATTTGTTTGGATTGTTCTAATGATTAAAAAGCACAGAAATAAATTTCTAACCTAAATGCAAATCAAAACAAGCAATAATGCAATTAAAGAATCATGCATCAATGGTATTGATATCAAATGCAAAAATCTAATGCATGCACCAAACAACTAAATGACAAAAAAATAGGGATGAGAAAGCAAATCCTAGTGGCTAGGAAATCCGCCATTGATCTAGAGCTTGGGCACACCAATGTCATCCCTATTTGTCACCTAGGATAGGTTAATGTTGCATGCATTCATGCCATCACCAACAGCTCAATTCCTTTTCAATGCAAATGATGTGAATGCAATGTCGTAGGCATAATTGCTTCAAATGAAAGGGGGATGGGGAGGGATGAAAGGCCAAAGGTGAGAAGGTGCCCAAGATGGAGGAGAGGGAGATCCCCCCTAATGGGGACCTTTAACCTTATTTCTAGAGGTTTAACACCCTCAAAAAATAGCAAAAAATCTTCAAAATTCTTCACCAAAGGATAAGGGTTTAGGAGGTCAAAACAACTCTTAATCCTAATAAAATGTTGATTTTTGACCATTTATCCATTATATATGCTTCCATATAGCTTAGATAGCTTGTTTCTTAATTTTTCTCTTGATCTAGGTACCTAAATAAGGCCAATAGCCCAATGAGATTTTCTTGATTTTTTCACCTTTTATTTATTGTCTTTTATTTTCTTCTATAGCCATTTTACATAACAACCGTCGTGATTTTGAGTAAATGATCCTCATAGCTACATCTCCTTATTCATGATACTAATTCCTAGACATCTTCATCAAAAATATGAAAACATAAAATTATTTTTGATATACGAAATATGCTAAATATCTAATCTAATCAAATGAACACATGCTAAAAGCCAATGAAAGACATGAAATATAAAATATTCAAAAATTATCAAATGACATCTCATGACTTAAGTGTAATGGGGAAATTTGAAAGGGTCAATGTCATTATAGAGTTTCTATAACAACTTGGGTGTAAACTTTCGTCAAATGAGAAAAATTAGTCTTAACAACTTATAGGGTATGGGCCAAATAGACCCAAGGCAACCATTCAAATTACTTAAGCCCAAGGTATAAAGCAGTAACTCTCAATCCTTATATCTCACTATTCATGCCACAATCCCCCCTACTTGAAATCTTGACATCCTCTTCAAGGTTCAAATAACCAATCAATCAGTCAATGTACTCCCAATAATAGTAGTTGCTCCACCTCATAGTGCACTATTTCGCCATTATAAGGGAAGCATTTTCCTTCTACTAAAGGGAGTTTAACTCTGATACCTTTTGTAATGACCCAAGCTCAAACCTAAGTCAGATGAGAAAATTGGCCTTAACAACTTGGGTATGTGCCTGATGGATTGAAAGCAACCACCTAAAATGTTAAGCCTAAATTTCCAATTAGTAACTCTCAATTCTTATATCCCACTACTCACTTTCATAAGTTTACTATGTGAGACTATCTTTGGGGGTGTCACAATTTTTGAACCACTCCTAGTGACGTAAAAGGGATTGAAATTTATCTAAACTAGGCTAATTGGTTGACTACATTGATTTCCTAGTCATTAAACATGTGTGATGCATGTTCTTCTATCATGCTTATGTTTCTAGGACAATTTGGACTTCTTACTCCTTTTGGATGTATGATATAAAAAAGTGAAGTTGTGATGGGAACACCATCATAGGCCCTAATTGGCAACTTTTAGTCTGGAATAAAAGATAAAAGCTCCCACATATCCATCTGAGGTTTATAACTCCACTTCAGGCTATTTTGAGAAGAGAATAGAGGAATAGGGTTAATTCTATAATTTTACAGCATATCACAAACATGGAATAACCAAGGGGTTTGCTAGGGGTGAAATAGAGGTCAAATGAGCATTAAAGACTAATAAGTGGGTCCATATAAAAAGAAACGGGGTTTTACGCATTTCGAGAACTAATATAGCACCCGAAATCGTAATTTTAGACCCACTTAAATTACAAAGGTTTTGGTCAAGATAAAATTCATATAAACCATCTAAAATTCACAGAAAATATTCCTTAAGGTTTGGTATCCTTGGTTTGACCTTTGGAACACATTTTGACCTCAAATAGAGTCTTAGACAGCAAGTTATCCTAATTTGGGTTTCTATGCAAACTGCTAGTCAAACTTGGTCAAAACTAGAATCCAACTTCACCATCAGATTACTTGGATTAAAATTAGATTTTTACCAAAATTTGGACCCAATCAGAGATCATCTTGACCTAGTTTGCATTTTGGTACAGTCTAACTATTTCTCTCTCATCCATAACCCTAACTTTTGAAATTGTTGCAATCAAGTCACTAACTTTCTCATCGTTCTTTTCAAATAGGTCCATATAGCCATTGGTGTGAACACACCAAGCTCCGTCGAGATTCGAGCAAGGATATCTCTCTCGATTCTCAGTCAAACACTCCCAAAATTGAAAGGGAGATTCCTTGAGGAATTCCCTTCCAAATAAACCCAGCTATGGACCTTGATTCCTTCTCAATATCTAGTTTGCACAAAATTCTATAGCTTCACAAGCTTGTTTCCAAGCTTGGAGCTCCTCTTTTTAGGCCCATAAAAGCACCAAGGATGAGAATCCTTGCTCCTTAGCAAGTTTTAGTAAGAAAAACCCCTCCTTCCCTCTCCGGCCACCTTCACACCTTGCTTCAGTGACTATCTCCACTCTCCTCGTTCAGTGATCCAACAATCAAATTAGACGACCCTCTGCCTTCGAATCTCAACTCTGCTCCTCACCAACCATAGCAAGGGCTTCCTTCCTCCTTGTTGCTGCTCCAACTCACCGTCGACTTCATCTTCTTCGACTTCGACTCACCAATGCCAACCATCTTCGTCTACCTCCTTCCCCCCTAAGTCCCTCTATCCCTTCCTCTCTCCCTCTACCTTCTTTCCCCACACTCACAACACACTCACAACCACCATACTGCCCGCTACATCACCTTCATCCTCTGCTCCAACAATGCTCCAACATAGCCTTTCGCCAACTACAGACCATTAAATGCCTCACTGCCTCCTTCACGAGCTTTGCCACACCACCCTCATCAAAAGCCCTCTCCTAATTTGAGCTTCCACCTATTGAAACTCCTCCCCGAACACTGCCTTCTTCTCTTGCCTTCTCCATCACCGTCAGCACTCCACGGACCATTAACATTCGTTGAACACGTTTGCATAAAATCGTTCGTTGTAGTGCACTTGCGACATCAATTTTAAACAAAGAATTGGAGGTGAGTCCAAGTGTCGAACACAAAGAGGCAATAATTAGGTCAAATACTTCCTTTCGTGTCACATAGATATGTCGTTTATTCACTTGAAAATCGATTAGAGAATGAGAAAGAGATAGAGGGAGAGAGAGATAAAGAGAGAGAGTGTGTGTGTGAGAGGGTTAGAAAACCATGCTCAAGATATCATAAGACTAATATATCAACAATCTCTTATCAAATATGTAATCAACATAATGTAGATGAATGCTTTAACAAGATTAAGACATGAACTACACTATAAAATAACACTAAGACAAGGAAGAAGAACACGTTGAGACAGCCACAGTGATGGAGGGGCTTCCATCGATGGCTCGGTGGCTTCGAGACCTTGCTTCGAACTCTAGAAGGTGGTGGTGTTGCTTAGGTAGATGATGGATGCAATTGGGAGGGGAAGGGCCCTTTGTATAGTTGAGGAAATGGCTCAAATTCGTCATTGGGTCAATAGCGACATTAAAAATGTCGCTAAAGACCTGCCGCATCGGTCACCCTTGCCCTGCCCTCGCACCTCAAATCGCCAGCTACCTCCGCACGCACATAGTGCATGAGTCGTTTAGGCCATCCGATCAAAGATCGAACGAATGGATTCAAACCTTGCCCACGCCTCAAATCTCACCCTGCGTGCACGTCAGATGTGGCATGCTCGAGCACGTGATCAAACGCGTGAGTAGTGAGTGGCTAGATGGCACTCATCGTGCCTGATCAAATGGCCCAATTTCAATTGGCGCGTAATGGAGGCGAAGCGGGATTCGATCCCTCGCCGAGTGCATGCAGGCTGGAGGCGCAACCAACGGGACATCTGCTCGAATGGTCATGAAGATGTCGAGGCACTAGAGCAGTGGCAACCATTGGATGTTGATCCAATGGTTGATCTTGCATGAAGAAGGAGCTGCAGTTGCCTTGAGTAGGCAATGGAGGTGGCTTCTCAGCCGTTGGATCAAGATCCAACGGCTGAGAGTGGAGGGTGCGGATGATGCGGTGATGAAGGGCCGGTGTTGGGCGACCTAGATGGCACTCATCTCACCCGATCGAATGACCTAATTTCAATTGGCGCATGATGGAGGCGAAGTGGGATTCGATCCCTCGTCGAGTGCATGTAGGCTAGAGGTGCAACCAACGGGCCATCTGCATGAATAGTTGTGAAGATGTCGAGGCACTGGAGCGGTGGCAACAGTTGGATGCTGATCCAATGGTTGATCTTGCACGAAGAAGGAGCTGCAGTTGCCTCGAGTGTTAGATGGAGGAGGCTTCTCAGCCATTGGATCAAGATCCAATGGCTGAGAGTGGAAGGTGTGGATGATGCGGTAATGAAGAGCTAGTGTTGGGCGGCCTAGATGGCACCACGTGGCACCATCTGAGTCGGCCATCTTCTTTCTTTGGTAGGAGATGCCACAGTGCTTGGATCGCAATGATTCCACACTGCCGAATTGCGATCGTCGCTCCAGATCCATCCATATGGTCGAATTTTTCATCTGAGGCCCGTAAAGATGTCACATTGCCCCCTAGCCATTGATCTTTCTCAAGCTTGTTGTAGGAGCTACAGAGGCTGGATCGAAGTGATTTCAAGTCTGTTGGACTCTATTCATCGATCTGGATCCATTTGTATGGTCTGATCGCTCATCTGAGACCTATTTCAAAATAGACTTTTGCACATGGTCATTAAACACTCATTCTAAGCGATTAAAATGTAAAGATCATGCAATATGCATGTAATGCTCCCAAGCCCATTATAATATGTCATTATCACACAAGTATCCCCGAAATTGACTCTAATTGATAATATTAACATTGAACGTTGTAGAGTCGTCAACCACCACACTCCACACCACTGCCACCAATGCACTCGCCGCACACCAGTGAAGCTTCTGAACTGTTTTGACGAGGCCGTAAGGCCGTGTTCTTGGTTTTAGGCCTTCACCGGATGACCGCCGCCGCCACCATCTTCACCGGCCCCAGTCGCCTTTCTTCGACTAAGTTCGTCTTCACTTCCATGCCCAGGTGAAGCGACCCAGCTCCAGGTGCATCTCTAGGCCCTCAATCGAGGCCTTCATCCGCAGTTGCTGCCTCAATTAGAACCTTCACCATCTGCTGCTCACACACGAAGAAGACAATGTGGGATAGTCCCACATCATGGAGTATGCAGTTATTCGTGTGACATTAGAGGGGCTTGTCTCCCCGACCCCTCATCCAAGACACGGGGGTTGGGTTCCCAGCCACCTTCACCCACTTACCCGAGTACTCACTCCTCGCTTACAACAACGCCTGCAAGCCTGGTCCACTGTCTACACCCAATTACTCGGCCAATTACCCGATTAAGGTTGGTGATGTAAACACATTTACACTACTTAAAATGTCTATTTATGCATGTTCTTAAGCATAGGATTGCATTTCATGATATAAATATTGCATTACATGCATCATCTTGCATTTAGAGTAGTTTGAATAAAATGGAGGTTAATTGTCTCCTTTTATGTGCTTGGACAGGGCAAATATTTTATCGGGGCCTCGGATCAAAGATCCAACCGTATGGATATGATCATGGCGACGATTGGAGTTCAACGACTCCAAGATCGCCCTAATCAGGCATCCGTAGCATCAGATAGAGACCGGGGAACCCTAGAAGATCAAGGGCCAGGATGGTGTAAATCCGCACTTCAGATGGAAAATCCGACCACACGGATGAATTCGGATCGACGATCGTAGCCGAACGACACAAAAATCGAGTCAATCCGACATCCGTGGCACCATCTACAACTTCCAGAAGATGGACGGCCAAGATAGCGCCACGTGGCGCCATCCCAGCCGCCCAATCGGCCGCAGGAGTCCTGTGAAGACCGCGCACCGTCTCCTCTCCGCCGTTGGATCTCGATCCAACGGCTGCGGTCGCTCGCGTTTAAAAACGTCCGCGCGACCATTTCGCCCGCGTAGCGCAGCGGCGACGCAGCTGCGGGCGAAGCGGAGGTCGCGGGTTCGAGCCGCGGTGAGGGGGTCGAAGGCGCGGGCGAGCGGGCGCGCACGAGCGTCAGATGAAGATCCAACGGCCGCGCGCGCCCGATAGCGCCGACGCGCAATTGGATGCTCTGGTGGGCGCGCGATCACACGCGGGCGGCGCGCTACGCAGCGGGCGCGGACGCGGACGCGATCTAAGCCGTCCGATCTCGCGATCGGACGGCTGAGACGACGCGGATGTGCGTATGCGTTACGCGCGCAGGCCAGCCGAGCGGGCGCGCGTGGGCGCGGTGGCGACGGCGGGGCTTTAGCGACGATTTTATCCGTCACTAAAGACCCCTTATTTATTATTTTGAAGATGTAATGTCCATTTTGCCCCCACTCCTTGCAACTATAAAAGGAGACCCCCTCCATACGAAATTTGCATCCCTTCCTTCTCCTCTCTACCTCTCCAAAGCTCAAGAGAAGCTTGTCCCACACCCGGGATGCTTCTCGCGAGATAAAGTCCAAATTTTCGTCCCCCTTCGGAAGTGGATCCCACGACGACGACGGCGTGCTGCTTCGTTCCCGTTCTTCTGCTTCGTCCTCCTTCGTCCCGCTTCGTTCTCCTTCGTCCAGGCGTCGTCCCGTCCGGCTCGTCCTCCAAGCAACCGTCGAGGAGGATTCTCTCTCCCTATTCTTTTTACTGCTTTCTAGTATAGATTTACTGCTTTCTAGAGTAGTCTATTCGTCCTCTGAGCGATCGTCGAGGAGGACATTTCTCCCTCCATTCTTTTAATGCTTTCTAGAGTAATTGTTTTATGTTTTCTAGTTGTAACGAACGAACTCTTTTATGATAAATTCCTTGTCTATTCTACATCTCATTTTGATTTCCATGTGTAGTATTCTTTCTCTCTCTCTTTTATTTGTTGTAGATACTTAGATAGTTTAAATTGAATTTCTTCGTGACAAAATAAAAATGAAACGCGAAGTTTTTAAATCAAACGTTCGCCTCCCTGTGTTCGACCCGGAATTTTAATTTCGGTATAAATTTTATTTGTTGAACACGAATCCTTCGCTTTCGAACTACAACGACGGGTTTTCCAAAACCAAACACGTTAGCGTAGGTGTGTAAAATACGTTCAACAGTTGGGTCTTTAAGAAAAGAAGAAAGAAAGAAAGGGGGGATTTTGCCCTTCTGCTCTCTACACTTAGCCGATCCTGAGGCCTTTGCCTCTATGCTGTGGTGCTGTGGTTGCCTCTCCCTTAAGGCATAAAGAAGAGAAAGGAGGCCTTTGCCTCTTCTGTTGGAGTAGAGCCCTGAGCACTTAAGGCATCTGATGCCTTGTGCCTTCGTCTGATCTCTGCTGGTGCTTTAGTGCTATACACTGTTGGGATATTAAATCTGGTTGGCATAAAATATTTAGTTGAATTTACTGGTCAATTATTTGAGTTACCTGAGCTTAATTTCAAGGGTTAATTTGTTGATTCAAATCACCATTTTAACACATTCTTTTTGCACACTGCTATTGGATTTCATATATATGTATATCATTTTGAGATGTTCTAAATAAAGTTTTCATCATAATTGCTTATTTCTTATTAAATTATGATTAGTGAGATTGAATTGCCATTATTTGCTCCTTGTGTTCAACCTCGAACTCTTTTCTGAACCTGAGCATATAAATTTAAATGATTTGAGCGATTTTGTCCTATACTAAGACGCATCTCTTAAATAACGACGAATTTGCTTAAACATTTTGGCGTTGTTGCTAGGGAGCAATGCGCAGTTTGATTTCACTTGTTACAATTTCTAATCTAATACTAACTTGTTATATCTATTTTGTTGTGTTTATGCGAGGCACACGACAAGGATTAGTCGCATGACAACCACTCCAGGGGCATGTAATCTCATTTCCTTCTTCTCAAGCCCCTATTTCTGGAAAGAATTAAAAGAGAAATCAATTAGGATCAACTCGCATTTATTATTAGACTTAATCACTTGAGTTGCTTGATTTGATTCATTTTATACATCCTCATCCAGATTTCTGCACCTACTAAGAACTTAAGGTATCTAGGGCTATTCACCTTCTTGATTGAGCTCTAGGTAGCCAATTTGGAAAGAACTGATTAGACCAAAAAGAGCCAAATTAGGATTTCCATCTTAGGGTTAAAAGCATACCTGCCTGAAATAACAAGAATTGATTTTCCCTCATTGTGTGTCACCTAAACCCTTGCTTGAATTGACCTAATCAAGAGAACCCTAAAATTAAGCTTTAATCATCCACTTGAATCCTAAAACTTAGGACTTAATAACCTGTTTGCAAATCACTTAAGGTGATTTTGGGCTTAGTACCCAACTCATCCTCAACCTTAGGGCAGGTTAGGTGAAGTTGATCCACCTTGTGGGTTAACCAACCTTCAAATTAGGTCACCAAGCACAAATCAAATCTAAAGTTCAAGTGAAATTCTAAGCACCTTAATTCAGGTTTAGAATTTGGTAGACTTAAGAGTCAAGTCATTCATTCCGGTCTACTTGAATCCGCGGTGACAAGGAAGGTCAAGTGGGGGAAACCTTGCAACCCGTGAGGATGCTCTACCGTGTAGGGGTCTTTGCGGGACTCTCCCTTCCTGGCTGCCCAAGTATTTCTCAGGTGAGTGATTTTCTACTCAAGAGGTATCATCCACCTCGAACCTCCTTAGTCATCCAAAGATTTTTGGGTGCCTCGATTAGGTCTATTACACCTTCTGTCCCTCATCTAGCTCACTAGTGCATGTTCGGGAGGAGGTCCTTAAGACCACCCTTGAGGCCTCCATTAACTGTTCATTCTCATCAAGGTCAAGCCACAAATCACTTGTTTGTGCTAACTCTCGACCAGATCGGTATCTCTTCTGATTCATCTAAGCCCAGATCTCCTTCATCCATAGCCATGGAACACCAAGCAGAAGAGGAACCCAATCTCCAGAATCAGCTTCAGCACCTCAATGATCTTGTCCAGGCATTCATGAATCCTCTGCAACATCCTGTGATTCGAGATCATTATAATCCCACTGCGGTAGCGATCGAGCCCAGGGTACAAATCCCAGCTGGAGGGCCCAGTTCTTAACTTAAGCCCAACATGATTCATGCTATCTCTAAATTTCATGGGTTGAACTCCGAGGATCCCTTCCAGCATATCAAACAACTTAAGCATCTGGCCCAGACCTTTGGGACAGTTGCTCAAGATCAGGATGTTCTGCTCATGAAGATGTTCTCCTTCTCCCTCATGGACAAGGCTGCCCACTGGTACCAAACCCTAACTCGTCCGATCAACACATGGGCTGAACTTCAATCCAAATTTCTAAAGAAGTTTTTTCCTGTTGGTTGGACAAATGCTTTGAGGCACCAGATCACACACTTTACTCAGAATGCAGAAGAACCACTTCATGAGTCATGGGATCGCTTTCTGGATCTCATGCAGAAATGCCCCCATAACGGAGTTCCTAAATGGGAACAAGTCTAGTTTTTTTACCAAGGAAGCCGTGAAGATATCAGATTATTCGTCAATGCGACCTGTGGTGGCAACATCATGGGTCAACATGAGGATACCGTGTGGGAGATTCTCGAGAATATGTGCGAGAACTCCATCAATAATGAATCCATGGGCATGTTCGATTGGATGACTGCCCGTGCATTGACGAAGACCCAGGAAGCACATGAAACCCAAGGCCTGACTGCATCATCAATCTGGAACTAATGGCTAGTTGCTTGGACAAGGTCTCGATTATCAAGAAGAAGGTGAAGGAATTAACTCAATACTTGCAGAGAGCCACCTCAGCACAGCAAAACCAGTTTGCACAATGACCCTCTGGTATGGAGGTTGTACATAACATATCCACCCCTGTCTGATCCTGGTTTCAGAGGAAACTCCGAACCAACCTACTCTAGTTGGTGGAACTATGAACCCTCGTATTATGACTTCTCTAGGGTTCCTCTGACCTGCAAGGACCTTAACTCCATTCAGAATAATCCATTCTTAAACACTTATCACCCTGGATGGCATAATCATCCTAACTTTGCGTGGTCAAGGAATAACCAAAATCTGAGATCTTAATTCCAGCCCCGACCATCGACTCCACACCCACATCAACATGATCAGCCTAGACCCAATCTGAATTACCAATCTGGGCCTAGCAAGGAAGACCAAATGAGCATGATTCTGCAAGACCTGGCCAACATCCAGAAGACTAACGTGGCTATGCAAAAACTGCACAAAGACGAGTTCACAGAGGTTCGAAATCAGCTCACACAAATGGTGTGGACTCGTCAGCCTGGTGCACTTCCCTCCCAACCTCTACCAAATCCAAACAACATGTCGACTCAAAAACACGTAGTGAATCAAATCCAAGGTCAAACAAGCTACACTCAGCCAGGCCCATCCACTCATACTTGCGTGTTTACATCATCCACCTCAGCTGATCCGAATCACACCATGACCTATCCTACCATTCAGCAACAAGATCCAATTCTCTCTCATCCACCTCCGCATCATGATTGTGCTATGATCAATGTTGTGGGCATGAGAAAAGATTGCAAACCCAAGCCCCGAGCCCCATCTCCCAAATCTCACCCAACCTATGATCAACATAACGAGGTCGAGAACAAAACCAAGAGGTGGAAATGGAAACCCATCTCGCAAGATAGCCAATCCATTCCCCTATCCCAGATCTTATCCCACCTCCACACTAGAGGACTATCAGAATCTGATGTAACGGGACCATTGAGGAATGCACAAGTCACTATTCCATTACTTGATATCCTCACTCTCAATCACCTTACCTGACTTATCCCAAAAAGAGGTGGAAGGACCATCACAAGGGAAGGTAGTATTGTCTGAAGGTGTGAGTGCCATAATCCAAAACAGTCAACCTCCTAAGAAATCCGATCTGGGTACCCTGCTGATCCCCTGCATGATCAGTGGTACAAATTTCAAGCGAGCTGTATTGGATCTTGGAGCTTCAGTCAACCTAATCCCAACTTCTCTATTTGAAAAACTACGGATTGGATAGCTAAAACCCACTGATGTTACCCTGTAATTGGCTGACCGAACCGTAATCACCTCGATTGCACTGGTAGAGGATGTGGTAGTTAGAGTCAAAGATTTAAACTACTTAGCTAATTTCCTAGTAGTTAACATGGATGCCCCACAACCAATACAAGACATGCCCTTGATTTTGGGAAGACCCTTGTTGGCTACTACAGGAGCCATAATTAATTGTGAATTAGGGCACATGGTAATTGCCTCTGGAGTTAAATGAACTAAGATCAATATTTTCAAGGCATCATCTAAAGGGAAAGGAAAATGCCTGGCAAAACAACTAGGTTTGATTCAGGATCTCATGACCATTTCAGCGGTAGAAAACCTAGAGCTAGAACTAGAAGCTTTCCACATGATGGAGGATCTCAATTTAGCCGAGCATGATTCCAGCAAATTGAAAGTATTGGAGGCTTTCACCTTTGATCTTGAGGAAACATACATGGATTTCGGGGAACAGAATAACAATCGACGGGATTCAGATTTTTATTCCATGGATCTGGAGACATTTCATTATGATTGCTTTGAGGATCTCCAGGAATTGGGCATGGTAGATACCGAGAGTGACCACCACCCAGAGTATGACTCCTTTACATATTTGGAATTAAATGATCAAAAAGGCATTCTGTAGGCATTCATTTTTAATTGGGATGAAAACTATAGAGAAGAATCATTAGATGACCCTATGTTTGAGTCATTTTTTGAGGAATTGATCTTACACCCATTAGAGAAAAATCAAGGTGACTCATTAGAAATGGATCCATTGGGCCACAATGCACAAAAGGAACCACACATCTGGGATATGCTGATTAGATTTACCTCTATTGGGTCCTAGACCCATGACAATCTTACTTTAGAACTCCATGATCACTACATCTTCCGAGTGATTCCCCTGTAGAAACTCCATAAGAGCCACCCAAAAATGAAGCAACTTGACCCATATCATAGACCTTCTAGAATGACCCTTCATCATAAGTTGACACTCATTTGTGGCCATTTGATTCTCATCCTCCACGATCACATATTTTCCCCTATCACTCATCATAATACGACAGTTGACATATCCTTTTGAGCTCTTTGCACCCAGCCGATACATTAAACTTAGCGCTTAATGAGAGGCAACCCATCATCTTTGAAAAACCTGAAACCTTTTTGACACATCCCTTTACTGAATTCATATTGCACTTCAAGGTTCGTCCATTAGAACAGCAGACTCCACCTTTGATACTTGTATCAAAGCTATAGAAATCATCTGCAATAGTCATTCTGACCCATTCACCACCCACCTGTTCTAATGTATGATCTAAATTAAACTCGAACCCACCTAATTTACGATGAAGACATTGCAAAACTTAGGCATGGGAGGGTATTAAAGTGGAAAATGCAGTGAAATCAATGCATGAAAGGGTCTAATCAAAAAAAAAAAAGAGGAGAAAAGAGGAAAAGAGAGGTCATTTTGAACTAAATGAAAGGAGTGGAAGAAAAGAAAAGAAAAAGAGAAAAAAAAGGAGCAAACAAAAAGAAAAGAAAATGAATTAGTCCCCTGAAATTTAATATGGAACCAACCTAACTTCTAAGTTGGATCAGATGATGAATTAAGACCTAAAAGGCTAAAACTTAAGGAATTAGTTACGGATACTGACCTTAGGCCTCTTGGATCTATTCTAGGGTTTAAACACTCAAGTATTTGTTAAGATCGGGATTAATTCTCATGAGGTTGAGGAAAATGTGAGGTTGATGTAATAGGTCTAAGGCTTAGGGATTATTCGGCCCCGCTGCCTGCCCTTTGGTTTGTGGGACTTGGTAACCTAAGCACCCAAAAAAAAATCACACACTAAGTCTAGTTTAGTGCACTTAATAAAGAAAAATCTATCAAAAGTGTTCTATTCTAAAAAGCCATCTCGAAGATCTAGCTTAAGAGCAGCTCGATAGCACAAGTTGATTGGACAAGTTCCTAGCAAGGAGAGGTGGGAAATTCCACTCGAAGATGCGTAATAACATATCATCTCCTCAATGCTTATCTCCTAGGATATCTAAATATCCTACCAGAGTCATGTAAGCACCTTGTGCTGGTTCAGGTGACATGGGTGGGATTATCCCGAAATGTCGATTGCCAAGGCTTGAATTTAGCTACAGAATGCCATGGGCGGCATTATCCCAAGGAGTCGAAAGCCATGGTTCTAGGGGTTTCCATGGGCGGTGTTATCTCGAAGCATCGAAAGCCAGGGACCCTTCGAGGATTGATGGTAGAGACAAGGAATCCGATACAGACCATGTTTAGGGCCAATTCGAGGTTGGATTTAGGGAAAAATAAAAATAAAATAGAGAAAACTCTCCAAATGAAAAATCCATCTCTATCTCTCTCTTACAAAAATGCATTGGCAGACTGAACCTTGACATGTTACGCCTATGCATGAGTACTTTAACCGCTGGGGTCAACAAACCTATAAGCAATTTTTGTGGGCCTTGAAAACCTTCGCGACAGACTCAGGCTGAAGCCGGTCAGGTCTAGAGCTTGGCTGATACTTGAGTACCTCTAGGTTTATTGTTGGTATTCTGATCTAATTTCTAAAGATGCAGCTTCGTAAGGCACCCTAATGGTTACATCCGACCTAGAGACTTGGTTTGATCCATAGGATGTTTCTAAGGGACTAGCAAAAGCTAAGCATGGGGGTATGATGGTAATGCCATCATAGGCCCTAACTAGCCACTTTTAGTCTAGAATAAAAGATAAAAGCTCCCACATATCCATCTGAGAGTTATAACTCCACTTTAGGCTATTTTGAGAAGAGAATAGAGAACTAGGGTTTATTTTGTAATTTTAACAGCATGTCATGAACACAGAATAACCAATGGATTTTCCAGGGGTGAAATAGAGGTCAAATGAGCATTAAAGACTAATAAGTGGGTTCATACAGATAGAAATAGGGTTTTGCGCATTTCAAGAACTAATACAGCACCCAAAACCCTAATTTCTGACCCGCTTAAATTATAGAGGTTTTGGTCAAGATAAAATTCATCTAAACCTTTTAAAACTAATATAAAAATATTTCTTAAGGTTTGGTATCCTTGATTTGACCTTTGGAACCCATTTTGACCTCAAATAAAGTCTCAGACAGAAAGTTGCCCTAAATTGGGTTTCTACGCAAATTACCTAGTAAACCTTGGTCAAAACTGAAATACGACTCCACCATCAGATTTCTTGGATCAAAATTAGGTATGTACAAAAATTTAGGTCCAATCAAAGATCATCTTGACTTAGTTTGCATTTTGGTCCAATCTGATTCTTTCTCTCTCATCCATAACCCTAACTTTTGAAATTGTTGGAATCAGGTCCATAACTTTCTCGTCATTCTTTTCAAATAGGGCCCTACCACCATTGGTGTGAACACACCAAGATCCATCGAGATTCGAGCGAGGATTTCTCACTCGATTCTAAATCAAACACTCCCAAAATTGAAAGGGAGATTCCTTGAAGAATTCCCTTCCAAATAAACCCAGCCATGGGCCTTGATTCCTTCCCAATCTCCCATGCGAACTCATGGAAGATGTGGGTATTCAGTTTGCACGAAATTCTCGAGCTTCACAAGCTTGTTTCGAAGCTTGGAGCTCCTCTTTTTAGGCCCATAAAAGCACCCAGGATGAGAATCCTTGCTCCTTAGCAAGTTTTGGCAAGAAAAACCCCTCCTCCCCTTTCCGGCCACCTTCACACCTTGATTCGGTGACCCTCTCGCTCTCCTCGTTCGGCCATCCAACAATCAAATTGGATGGCCCTCTGCCTTCGACTCTCAACTTCGCTCCTCGCCAACCATGCAGGGGCTTCCTTCCTCCTCCTCGTCGCCGCTCCAACTCACCATTGACTTCATCTTCTTTGGCTCCAGCTCGCCAATGCCGACCATCTTTGTTTACCTCTTTCCCCCCTAAGTCCCTCTATCCCTTCCTCTCTCCCTCTAATTTCTTTCCCCACACTCACAACACACTCACGACCACCATACCACCCACTACATCACCTTCACCCTCTGCTCCGGCGATGCTCCGGTGACGCTGTGGCATAACCTTCTCCTCGCTACATAACATCAAATACCTCGCTGCCACCTTCATGAGCTTCGCCGCACCACCCTCATCAAAATCCCTCTCCTAATTTGGGCTTCCACCCACTGAAACTCCTCCCCGAACACCGCCACTGTCAGCACTCCACAAGCCACCACATGACACACCATTGCCACCAACGCACTCACCGCACACTGGCAAAGCTTCTAAACTATTTTGATGAGGTCGTAAGGACATGTTCTTGGTTTCAACCCTTCAACAGACAACCGCCGCTGCTGCCATCTTTTCCGGCCCCAGTCACCCTTCTCCAACCGAGTTCGTCTTCGCTTCCATGGCTAGGTGAAGCAGCCCAGCTCCAGGTGCATCTCCAGGTCCTCAATCGAAGCCTTTATCCGTAACTGCTGCCTCAATTGGAACCTTCACCATTTGCTGCTCGCACACGAAGAGGACGATGTGGGATAGTTTCACATCATGGAGTCCACAGTTGTTTGTACGACATAAGAGGGATTTGTCTCCTCGACCCCTCGCCTAGGACACGGGGTCGGGTCCCCAGCCACCTTCACTTGCTTACCTAAGTGCTCACTCCTCGCTTGAGACCACACCCGCAAGCCTGGTCCACTGTTTATACATGATTAGCCAGCCGATTACTCAATTAAGGTCGGGTCTCTGAGAAAAGAAGAAGAAGAAAGAAAGAGAGGTGGGGTTTTTGCCCTTCTTCTCTCTACACTTAGCCGATCCTAAGGCCTTTGCCTCTGTGCTGTGGTGCTATGGTTGTCTCTCCCTTGAGGCATGAAGAAGAGAAAGGAGGCTTTTGCCTCTTCTATTGGAGCTGAGCCCTGAGCACATAAGGCATCTGATGCCTTGTTCCTTTGTCTAATCTCTACCGGTGCTTCAGTGCTATACATTGTTGGGATATAAAATCTGGTTGACGTAGATTATTTGGTTGAATTTACTGTTCAATTATTTCAGTTACCTGAGCTTAATTTCAAGGGTTAATTTGGTGATTCAAATCACCATTTTAACCCATTCTTTTTGCACTGTACTACTAGATTTCATATATATATCATTTTGAGATGTTCTAAATAAAGTTTTGGTCATAATTGCTTATATTTCTAATTAAATTTTGATTAGTGAGATTGAATTACCATTATTTGCTCACTGTGTTCGACCTCAGACTCTTTTCTAAATCTGAGCATATAAATTTAAATGATTTAAGCGATTTTGTCCTACATTACAATGCATCTCTTAAATAACGACGAATTCACTTAAATAAGTTGGACCACTACCACCCTTCCTTGTTGTCTTGAAACTTTCTTGTTGGCAACTAACCTAAGAATTCATAAGAGAGTGACAATGATCATGCACTCTCTATAGCCTATGAAAGTGATCTATCCATGTAGAAGGATCATATCATCGAACACCAAGAAGGTTAGTGACATGCAAATAAGTATCACACTATTCCCTTCTAACATAATCAAATGACTTGCATCATTTTTAGCAATATCTAACTATGTTCCCTAGACACCTCTACCAAGGTTCAATCCCCTTTTAAAAGTTTGTTGTTCATGATAAAGTTGGGTTTAAAATACGCATCGTAGTATAGCAACGAAAGCGACAAATCAACACTTAAATTTATAATGCTTGAAAAGATGTGAGTTTCCAAGGTCGTTCACAGGGAGCAATGAATTGCAATTTATCCACTAATCAATAATATAAAAATGAGCACAAATATCCAATTTCACAAGTAATAATATGCACTGAATATATTCTCAATAATAGATAAGACTTTGATGTTCCAATGAGTCACAAAATAAATGAATTAAAGGCCAAGAAAAAAGTTTTCAGCACCAAAGCATACACAGCCCCAATCACCACTTAGTCATTTTCCAAATTCAACCCACGATCAGACATCTTAATCAACCATCAGATGGCTTAACTTTTGAAATCAGACCTAAGATCAGCCATCTAATGTTTAAACTCAAGGCAAAACCACCTCCTACTCTCTCAATATTCCCTTCTATCTATTTCTCTCTTAATCGGGTAATCGGATCAAGGGCACAGACCCACGTGCGTGTGGACACAGGCAAGGGCATGCACATGAGGGGATAGGGACCCAACCCCCTTGTTCTAAGGCGAACAACTACTGAGGGTAAAATAATATGTATCAATTTTTTTTTTAAAATCACTCGATGTGGCACTAAGGAGAGAACTTTGCTCCAGTTGCTTTCGCGTGAGATTCTCCTGTCAATTGGAGCTCGAAGGTGTCGTGTTCCTCCAAATTGAATAACTTAGGAGAGTCTTGATGTTGGTCAGCAATGTTGGAGGGGTTGGCGTGGTCAAAGGTCATCAGATGGTAGCGGATGGTGACGGAGTGGACGATAACGACAGTGAAGACCTGAATTGCAATTTATCCACTAATCAATAATATAAAAATGAGCACAAATAATCCGATTTCACAAGTAATAATATGCACTGAATATATTCTCAATAATAGATAAGACTTTGATGTTCCAATGAGTCATAAAATAAATGAATTAAAGGCCAAGAAAAAGGTTTTCAGCACCAAAGCATACACGGCCCCAATCACCACTTAGTCATTTTCCAAATTCAACCCACAATCAGACATCTCAATCAACCATCAGATGACTTAATTTTTGAAATCAGACCAAAGATCAGCCATCTAATGTTTAAACTCAAGGCAAAACCACCTCCTACTCTCTCAATATTCCTTCTATCTATTTATCTATTTCTCTCTTAATCGAGTAATCGGATCAAGGGCACAGACCCACGTGCGTGTGGACACAGGCAAGGGCATGCACATGAGGGGATAGGGACCCAACCCCCTTGTTCTAAGGCGAACAGCTACTGAGGGTAAAATAATATGTATCAATTTTTTTTTTAAAATCACTCGATGTGGCACTAAGGAAAGAACTTTGCTCCAGTTGCTTTCGCGTAGATGCTCCTGTCAATTGGAGCTCGAAGGTGTTGTGTTCCTCCAAATTGAATAATTTAGGAGAGTCTTGATGTTGGTCAGCAATAGTTGGAGGGGTTGGCGTGGTCAAAGGTCATCAGATGGTAGCGGACGGTGATGGAGTGGACGATAACGACGATGAAGACCTGAAGACAACAATACAAGCTTTAAGCCCAAATTAGATAGTTCATTAGGGTCACAGTGAAGCAAGGAACATGGTGGTGGGGTTAATTTGGTGAACGACGATGAGTAGAGGTCGGCCACAGTCAAAGGGGATGATGGGTGAGTTGTTTGGTTGGCCAATGGTTTCAGAGGTCAAAGCTCTCAATAAGTTGAGGGATTTTGACCTTTAAAATGTGAGGAGTGTTTTGGTGGTGGTGGTGTGTGGTTTGGATGTGTGTGGTGCGGCGATGAGCTTGCCGGAGCTACGTCGGAGGTGGAAAAGAAAAGGGGGAGAATGGAAAATGTAGAGGTTGAAACTAGAATCTAAGGGCCTAGAAATAATCTAGAAGAAGAAAGGGGAAGAAAGGACTACCTAATTGGACAAAAGAGAGAGGGAACTACGACCGACTTGCCTCACCAGCACCAAGGAAGATGAAATGTCTGGTGAGGAGAAGGAGCGACAATGAAGGAGAATGAAGGCATAGATTTGGTTTGTGAGCACCAAAAGAACTTGGGGAGGATTTCGACACATCTGATTTGATGATTGGTCATGTGGAAGATGGAGGATAGAGGACATTGTCGGAGTCAAGTCAGAAGTGGCCGGCGAAGGAAAGTTGAGATTTTTGGCCTACACTCGACTAAGGAATACTTGGAAATGTAGGGAAGCTTATATAGAGCTGGAATTGTCCCTCAATTTGGAAGAGTTTACGAAGTTTTTTCATGATTTTGGAAACTCCCAAACTTGGAAATCACGAGTTCACTTGAGCTCTTGGGTTGATCATGGCACTTGAAATTTGGTTCAATTGATTGCTTGTGATCTTGAGACTAATCCCTCCAAATTTGGAGGGATTTGGACTTGATTTGGAGTAGGAATCTGTGATTGAAGGCACACGGTGATGGGTTTAGGATTCTACTATAATTTGATTATAGTGCAGGGGCTTATTTGCAATGTACATCAAAAATTAAGGTACTTATGCAATAAATAGAGAGTTTTGGACTAAAGTGTAAACTTGGTCAAGATGGACTCTGATTGGGCCCAAATTTTGGAGTTAATGTAATTTGAACCCAATGAATCTAATGGTAAACATATATTTGGCTTTTGACCACATTTGACTGGGTAAATTACACATAAGCCTAAAACAAAGTAAATTCCCGCCTAAATATCTATTTTCGATCAACATGGGTTCAGATAGTCAAAGCAAAGGTACCAAACCTCTTAGAATATTTTTTAATGAATTTTAGGAGGTTTAGATTGAATTTATTTCTACTAGAACCCTTTCAATTTGAGTGAGGCTATTAATTTGGTTTTTTTCCTATAGTAATTTAATCTTCAAAATGCAGAAAAGCCTGATTCAATAAACTCAGTCCCACTTCTTGGGAAATTAAGTTCATTTAACCTTGGATTATGCCCTAATCAACCCCTTAGTTAATCTGCATTGGTGATTAGATGTTAAAATAGCATAATTAACCTATTTTTTATCTTCTCAAATGTAACTCAGATAGAGTTATGATCTTCTGATGATAATTTTAGAGCATTAGTTACTGTAGTTAGGCTAATTTAAGCTTATTAACACAAATGATGGTGTTAACATCAAAGTTCCTTTCTTATTGAGCATGCACTTGAAGCCACTTCGTGGTCATGTCATATTAGGTTATGATAACAACTCAAACTCATGTTAATTCTCTCCATACATACTTAGATCCTTCTACTTGGAAATAAAACCATCCACATCCATCCTAACAACTATGGCTAAGCATTGCAACTTAAGTCGACTCACCCAGCTTGAAACCCAACCCATGAAACCTGACATAAAACTGAATCAGCGTAAGTTTGGGAAGGGCTTGGGTCTCAAATTAACTCTATTTAATTTATGGATTGGGCTTGGGTCTATCATAACCCAAGTCCAATAGCCTGGTGGGCTAATCTATATAAAAGGCTTAAAATAAGGCCTAGTAGCCCATGTAATAAGGTATACACAAAGAAGATTTCTTTATATATAAGGTATAAATTAGGCATTGGTATGCGTCGTTAAACACACTAAGTTTAAAAACCAACTTTCATTAATTATTGGGAAGAATAGCGAGAGTCAAGTCGAATCCACCGGGAGTATGCTTAATATAAGTTCATTGGTGTATCAAGAATTAATGAGAATTATTTCATGATTTTTTTGATTATTTGGATATTTTTTTGTATCTTTAATTAAGCAATAAAGAATCTGCCCTATTTGGCACTATATTAAAGGTATACTTAACCTAACTATAGTATGATAAAAATTCAAATAATTTTATTCCAACTTCCTAACTAAGAAATAAGGTTCACTCTAGACTTGATACACTACTTCTATAATTTTTTTAGAAGTAATAATGCATGAGAAATAATATTTTTGGATTTTTCATTTAAAAGAAACAAATTTGAAATTACTGCAGAAGATGAATCTAAACTAATCTATCTATTGGATAACATTTTGGGGAAGAACTTATAAATCAAAAATATTTTTGGAACTCAAATAATTTACTAGATGATTTAAAACATAAGAAAATTATTTTTATCATGGCTACCTCTTTCCCCTAGGCTTAATCTACCTAAAGCATTGTCACGTAAGGTTATAATCCTACTTGGGTGCAATTCCTTAGGCATAGACTATCCTAGAATGATCCAACCATAGGCATAAGCTAGCTCAAATTTCAAGATAGCCCAAATTCACCCTTAATAAGAATCTATCAATTGAAACATTCAATTAATAAACCTTAATTCTATTTCATTAAATCCCATTAGCACAATAGATAAAACAATTAGCACCTATGATTGACACATTAAAGCTCTCACATAAAAATAGATCCACATGATATTCAATTAATTCAAGCAAGATATTACAATATCAATGTAGGATCACAACCAAAAGCATACAGAGAGCTTTTTCTTCTCATGGAAATGATGCACTGAGAGGTAAGAAGTCAAGGCAACCGTCTTCTTTCTTGTCCTTGCTTGGCTATTCACTCCACCTCCTCTGGTGGTTGGCATAGGATGATGGTGGTGAAGGTGGTCATCTCCTTATTGGCATGTAGATGGAGAGGTGAAAATGATGGAGATGTTGTAAGGAGAGATGGAGATAAGAGAAGGTTGAGGGAGGTGTGGGTTGTCTTCTTTCTTGCTTGGATGTGAAAGTGAGGATGGAGGGGTCAAGGGTTGATGACTAAGGATGATGGAGGGGGACCACTTTTGTCTTCCTTTGGTTCCTTCATTTAGAATGTAATTAGATTGCATTGATACTCATTGCTTTTTTTCCAATAATGCTCCTCAATTGATCGGCATTCATCTTCCTTTCTTTCCATGCATGGCTGACAACCTAGAAATATTTTTTTTGGCTCCCTTAGTCATTGGATTTAGATATATGGCAATGAAGGATTGCTTGCCAAGCATTCCATACTCATGCTTTCAATTGTTTCCTTCTTTGAATTGATCTTTTATGCTTGGCAGTTTCTTCTTATTTTTATTTTCTTCTTGGATGTGGGATTTTGTTGATATTAATCCACATAGGCTTGTGTGTGTGGCCCATTATGTGTAGCATTGTTGGCTCTATGTTGTAACTCCTTGTATCTTACATTATCTTCCTACAGGAGGTCAACTTGCAAAAGTTGTTAAACATGAATAAACATTACATTATTCAATCTTAAATAATAATAATCATTATTTATAGAAAATTACTTAACTGAAGTAATTATTACTTAATACACATATCTTAGATGATCTCATTATTTATTAGATAATTGCATCAAGAATAGTAAAGATGAAGCATAGTTGTGTTTATAACTATGATTACATCACACCGCCATGCCTATTGTTGGAAGAGAAAGCAATGTCATAGTCTCTAAAAGAAATGCTAGCCCTCTTTATATAGAGAGAGGTTAATGGTTAAAGTATAAGGAAGGCCGTCAGAAAATAACACATATCAAAAATACCTCCCAAACATAACATATTCTAACACTCCCCCTCAAGATAGAGTATACATATCAATTATGCCCAACTTGTTACATAAATAATCATGAAGCTTCCACGAGACTACCTTAGTAGGCTCAGAAGTAGTAGTAAGGGTGTCGATCTTCCCTTTAGTAACCATATTTCTAACAAAGTGACAATCAACTTTAATATGCTTGGTGCTCTCATGGAAGGGTGATTGTGCAACAATCATAGGTCCTAATCAACCTAAATAATGTTAGACCTAGCTTTATTTGTAAATATTGCATTCATATCATGCATATCATGCATTACATCATTTTATGTAGAATAAGATGAGATATCTTGCTATTTAATGTTTTTGTTGCTATTTGCAGTAATAAAGGGATCTAAGATGCGATATAGGGTGGAATAAGGCAATAAAGAGAGAAGAAGACTAATCTAGACAAGAGTGAGGAGGATAGCCTTATCCCTACCCTTAGAAACACTAGGATAGCCTTCCTAAACCCAAAATCACTTCCATTAGGACATCTTAGCCTTAGAACCCAAAACATGGATAGCACTATCCATGTTATTATCCACCTTATCCCTCTCCCAAACACTTAAGAACCAAAACCTACCTTAGAAAACCCAAAACCCACTCTCCAGCACCTTTCTGGACGTCCAGATATTTAGGATGGATGTCTGATTTCTGTAGAAAATCAATCCAAGAAGCCAAAACTCGCAATAACATAGAATCAGACGTCCAACCTAACTTCCAGATGTCCAACTTTGGACTTTAAGACGTCTGATATGTTCCCTGGATGTCTGATACTATTCTCTAGTTCCTATTTTTGGTGCTAGAAGCCCAAGCTTGCCTTTTTTGACCTAGAAACCCCACCAAACACCTTAGGAAACCTAATTAGAGACCTCCTAAGCCTATCCCACTATCCATGCCATCAATTATCCAATCCCTAACCCAATTGAGCTAGCCTATATCTAATTGGGTGCATCTACAGTTGATTGGGTGCACCTAAACCAAATTAGATCCACCCAGGATCTAATTCACTCATACCTATTAGGATTACCTTAGTCAAACCACACACACACACATCCAATTAGACTTGACCTAAACCCAATTAGGCTCACTCCTCCCTAATTAGACTCACCTAAGCCTAATTAGGTCCACACCCACCTAATCTAGATTGACTCAACCTATATAGCACCTAATCCTACCAACACCCACAACATAGATCTACAAAATTTGAACTACACACACACACACACTTCTTCTACCTTAGTCTAGAAAACACCTAAATATAGCCTATTCTAGAAACACCTATTCTTAGCCATCCTAATCTTAGTAAACCCAACCTAAGCACCTACTACTAAGAACCCTTGGACAGCCACCTTAGATCAGAATTCATTCTCTCCACCTCCACTCTGACGACCATCAACACCCTCCCTTCCACCCTCCAAAGGCTGTCCACCCTCCTCCATGGATGACCAAAAGAAGCTTCATGGTGCTCCTCCTCCTTCAAGCATCATCATGGATGACTAAGCAAGGAGAACAAGGCCTCATCAACACTCTCCTCCCCTTTTCTTCTTCTTGCAGGCGTGCCTTCTTCTTCCTCCATAGAGGGTCCACACCCCATCTTCTTTTCCTCTTAGACGACCATAGAGGAGACCATCTTCAAGGTCTTCTCAAGGATGGCCATTGGTAGAGAAAGGGTGCAACACCCTCGTCTCTATTTGGGTGCACACGCCCCTATTCTTATTCGTAGTGGACGACCAAGAAGACTTCTCCATAGCCTCACTTGGTTGATCCCATTCGTTAGTTATTTAGCTTTCTTTTCATGTATCTAGATTTTATAGCTACTCAATATTTGATGCATATATTCTATTATCAAGTGGTTTTATGTGCATGCTCATGTTTTCACTTCTTACGATTTTGATGCATGCCTCTTAGTCTCCTTAGGAACATCCCCTTTAGGGTTAGTCACACCATGCATGGCCACCATGGCCTCACTTAGATGCACTTAGTCACTTAGGGTTACGGGTACATAGTTAGATTTAGGTTGAGTTATATTAGGTTTCGCTTTTC
Source organism: Thalassia testudinum (assembly GCA_037157565.1). Taxonomy (NCBI): domain Eukaryota; kingdom Viridiplantae; phylum Streptophyta; class Magnoliopsida; order Alismatales; family Hydrocharitaceae; genus Thalassia; species Thalassia testudinum. The sequence continues at coordinate 25,244,493 of JAZHRO010000014.1, forward strand.
AAAACAAAAATAAAAAACATAAAGAAATTGCAAAATACAAAAAGACCAAAATGATTAAGTTAGGTTAGATTAAGGTTAGAAAAGTGGATTCAAAATCTAAACTCATTTCTCATGCCTCCCAGAGACGAACGACTGGGACTCATGTTATAAAAGAATAAAAATCAACGTGAGTTTCATAAAATAAATATTTTTGATCGAGGGTTTAGTGCAACTATACTACGAAGTCGACAGCGTATTTCAAAACGTGCCAAAACTGCTTTGTCATCGAATCCCCATACATCCTCACTCACACTCACATGCTCGACATGCAGGGGTGGGTGAGTGTGCATAGGCCCGATTTGAGCTAGGTTTTACCTCGATTTACGGGTTGCTTGGGCCCGATTCTGGTCTTTGTAAGCCTAGGTCTAGACTTGGATAATTAAAGCCCAGGGGAAAGGGGTCGAGTTTTGGCCTTGGGATGCATGCCTAGTCTTACGTAGGTTTTGGCATGCTTTGAATTGAAGTACAAGCATCTGGACTTAAGTCTAATTTCGCACTTTAAGACATCTGAGGGCTAAGGCAAACGTCTAATGGCCGTGAATTACATTGAGTGTTGAGGCTCTTTGTGCTAGTTGAAAACTTTTTTTTTTGTCATTTAACATTTCATTTATTTTTTGGAATTTGAGAGTTCATGTTTGAGATTGACATTCATTGCTTATTATTTCTCTTTATATCATATTATTGTGCTCATTTTATTCCTTGATTAGTGATTAAATTGCAATCATTTTGTTCCCTGAGATGACCTCAAAACTTATATTTCGAGCATTAAAAGTTTAAGTGTTGATTCATTTTCATTGCTATACTACAATGCATTATTAATCTTCGACAAATGCTCATTAGCAGTAGATCAGCTAGAAAATGTACCATCCATATAACCTCGCAAGCCGAATAAGACATGGTACGATACTCAGCCTTAGCACTAGATTAACCAACCATAGTCCACTTCTTGCTCCTCTAAGTGACAAGATTACCACCTAGGAAAGTGGCATATCCAATAGTGGATTTTCTATATATCCTCCATAAATTTTGCATAGTCTGCATCAAAATAAGTGTGCAAGTCCACATGTTCACTCTTCTTCATACACAAGACCTTTCCAGGATTTCCCTTAAGGTAATTCACGATGAGGAAAATTACATGCCAATGATTGTAGCATGAGTTCTCCATAAACTTGCTCACGTTGTTAACTACAAAGTTAATATCAAGTCTAGTAGTAGTAACATATAGTAACTTTCCAACAATGCTTCTCTATTTCTTCTTATCCTTAAACACTGGATTATCTTCCTCTCTTATTTATCCCTCTGACACAATAGGAATAAAAGAAGGCATGGCCTCAAGTTGGCCAATCTCTTCAAGGAGTTCCATGACATATTTCTTTGTGAAAGAACCATGCCATGAGAGTTTTTGGCAAGTTTAATACTTAAAAAATATCTCAGAGTGACCAAATCCTTTGTAACAAATATTTGTTTACAAGAAATCTTAGTTTATTGAATCCTAGTGACATCATCCCTACTGAAAATCATGTCATCAACATAAGCTGCTAAAATCACAACAGCCGACTCCCCACATCTCATAAAGACAAAATGATCCAAGGTGGCTCACAAAAAACCAATCTTTTGAATTTCCCCACTAAGCCTCTCAAACCATGATCTTGGACTTTATTTGAAGCGATATATAGCCTTCCTTAGATGGCAAACCTTCTCCCCCTCAACCACATAACTTTGTGGATGGGTTATATAGACTTTCTCCTGTAAGTCACCAAATAGGAAAGCATTTTTGACATTAAGATAATGTATAGGTGATTGCACAACAATCATGGGTCCTAATCAACCTAAATAATGTTTGAACCTAGCTTAATTTGTGGATATTGCACTCATATCTTGCATATCATGCATTACATCAGTCTATTTAGAATAAGATGAGATATCCTACTATTTAATGGTTTTTATTACTATTTGCAGGTAATAAAGTAATCCAGGATGGAGATAGTGGAATAAAGAATAAAGGAAGAAGAAGAATGATCTAGATAAGAGGAGTAAGGAGGATAGCCTTATCCCTACCCTTAGAAACCCTAGGACAGCCTTCCTAAACCCAAAACAACCTCCATTAGGGCACCTTAGCCTCAAAACCCAAACATGGATAGCACTATCCATGTTCATATCCACCCTATCCCTCTCCCAAACACTTAGGAACCAAAACCCACCTTAGAAAACCTAAAACCCACTCTCCAGCACCTTTTAGGACGTCCAGACATCTGGCAGAACGTCTGATTTCTACAGAATAACAATCCAGGAAGCCAACACTTATACTGACACAGAATTGGACATCCAATTTATTGTCCAGACATCCAATTTTGTAGTATAAGACGTCTGACCACTATCCTGGATGTCTGATACTACTGTCTGGTTCCTAATTTAGGTATTGGAAGCCCTAGCTTGCCTATTTTGACCTAGGAACCCCACCAGACACCCTAGGAAACCTAATTAGAGACCTCCAAAGCCTAGTCCACTATCCATAGCCCTACTTATCCTATCCCTAACCCAATTGAACCATCCCATACCTAATTGGGAGCATCTACAGCTGATTGGGTGCACCTGAGCCCAATTGGATCCACCCAGGATCTAACTGACTCATACCTATTAGGGTTACCTTAGCCTAATCACATGCACACATCCAATTAGACTTGACCTAGACCTAATTAGGTTCACTCCTATCCAATTAGACTTTCCTAAGCCTAAGTAGGTCCACACCCACTTAATCTAGATTGACCCAACCTATTTAGCACCTAATCCTACCAAAACCCACAACCTAGTCCTACGAAAAATACACACCCACACACACACACACACACCTTCCCATTCTACCCCTACCAAACCCTTGCACACTCTCCTGAAAACCCTAAAAACTTGTGTCAAACCTAGATCCTAAAAATGTGGCATTAGCTAATTTTGGAGCCACCAAAAGTGGCAACCAAATGGAGCCTTCCATAAGGGCAAAGAAAGAGCCACGAAATTGCACCATCTCCACCACTCTCTTCCTCTCAACTTGCAACCACACCTCCTCCTCTCCCTCTCAAGGCCATTCTCTTCCTCCAAGGCTCCCTCCATGGACGGCTAAAGAAGAAGCTCCTCCAAGGCATCTTCATGAGGGTGGCGAGAAGAAGAAGAGCATAAGGATGCAACACCTTCTCCTTTGTTCTTGTGGGCATGCCCTCTTCTTCCACCATAGAGGATCCACACCCCCATTTTCTTTTCTTCCTAGATGGCCATAGAGAAGACCCCCCTCACGGTCTTCTCAAGCATAGCCATTGGTAGAGAAAGGGTTCAACACCCTCCTTTCTCCACTTGGGTGTACACACCCATCCTCCTCTCTTTAGTGGACAACCAAGAAGGCTTCTCCTTAGCCTCTCTTGGTTGATCCCTTTCTTTAGTTTATCTTTATTTCCATGTATCTGTATTTTATAGTGACTTAATTTTTGATGCATGATACTCTTGTCTAATGGTTTTATATGCATGCTATTATCTTCATGGCTTAAAACTTTGATGCATGCTTTCATTTCGTGTTTCAAAATAAAGCTCAAAAACACAAAAAGATAAAAATATTATGTTAGATTAGACTTAGGTTAGATTAAGTTGATCCAAATCTCGACTTGTTTTCATGCCTCCCAAAGACAAATGATCGGGACTCAAGTTCTAAAAAGAAAAGAAATATATGCAAGTTTCGTTACTATAAATATTTTTGTCAAGGGGATTTCGCAACTATACTACGATTTTCGATGATTTCAAAATATGTGATTTCCCCACTAGTCAAATGGTGTCGTTGCTGGGAAGGTAATGCGTGAGTTTATATTTGGATTTGCTTAACTTTTTATTGTTTTGATTGTAGGGTGTCAAGACGAGGATCTGCAGACACATTGACCCGTGGTGAACACCGCAGGTATTTTCTTCATCATCTAGTTTGTTGCTTTCTTAGGTTAGACAAAAAAACAAAATATATATATATATTAAAATTCAAACTTTTGGATTCGAATTTAAAAAAAAAATCTTTCTTTGGTGTGTGTTTTAACTTGAAATCTATTTAAACACACCAAGGTCAAATTTGGAAATCTAACCAGCAAATATTGACAATATTCAAAAATTTATTGCCATCAAATTAGGAGTCCAAAAATCTTGGAATTTGGTCTTATATTAGGTTTTCAAACTAGCTTTCCAGCACCACCTTTTATTTGAAAAATTCACACTGTATTAATTTTGAAAATTCGCACAATGAAAGGAGGTCAGAACAGTCTGCACTCTGATTTTATATAACTTTAAACGTTTGTTCTGACCTCTACATAAATCAGATCTCTTTGAAATTTGTGAGGTTGGAAAGCCATTGAAAGCTAGTTGTTCCTGTAAATTTTCAAGAATTTTTGGATTTTCTTTGATACTGTTTCAAACTGAATTACTCGCTAAAGGTCTATCTGGCCTGTTTGACCTCTTGACACTAAAAAAATATTGAAAAATTGCTCGAAACAGTAAAAGTCCTAAAAAAATATTCCATGAAAAAATTATTGAAAAAGGAAGATTTCTACCAAATTTCAAATTATTTTTCTTCAGTTATTGATTTGGGGAGTGATTTCAAGTCAGACTAAGGTCTGACTGCAGATTTTAGAAGCACAAACCCTAGGTAATTCACATTAGGGTTTAAATTTAGAGACCCAAAATAAACTTGCTTGAGCCTGATTTGGATGTGATTGCATAAGAAGGGATTTGCTGTGATTGGTTGTCTTCCCCTCACCCACTTGAATTGAAATTGATCTACATTTCAACTTAGGCAACCAATTAGGTCTATTTCACTTAATAGTGGTGCATTAGAACCATTGTTTTCCTTGATTGGGTCGCACCACTTCTACCTTATTGGACTTAAAAGCATCATATAGACCTATCTGATATTAGGGCTTTTACACTAAGGTAGAGCACATTTGCATTCCATACTTAAAGGAAATTCATATAACAAATTGGGACTTGCAAAAAACTATTGTGTGCTCCACCACAACCTTGTTTGAATTGACTTAAACAAGGAAACCCTAAAAGAAAAAAAAAATTAATTCAAGTATTTGAACCATAAAATCCACCACACCAACTAAAGCTTGTATTGAAAATCCTTTGTCTGTGCACTTCACACTCACAAATCTAATTTTAAGGGCAACACCCCCAAACGCCCAATCACATTCCAAAGAGCACTCTAAGCCCAAGCCTAAAACTAAGTAGACGTGCCCTAGGCAGGACTAAATTACTTGGTAACTCAAATTTAATTAGGTAAAAATCAAGGCCTTGTCTATTTGGACCAACTGGTGACAAGAAAGGTCGGTGTAGTAACCGTGTTAACCTTTAGTGGTGTCCCACTATGCGAGGTGTCCTAGGGGGCCCCACCAATCTGGCCAGCCAAGTAATTCAAGGGTTGGTTTAACCCAATTCCATCTTAGGATACCAGGTTTAGATCCAATTAGGGTATACAATTTAAGGCTAGCATATTTGGTTGATTTGGGGCTCTCTCATTTTTCTTCCTAGGCCTTTGCCTTAATTCCACCAGCCCCTTGTAGCTGGTTTAGTCTTACTAAGGAAGACTATCTCTTATCTCTATCCACATCTTTTATTAAATATCCATGAACCCATATCATTCTTTTGACCCTCAGGGTCCTCCATCTCCCAACCCAACCATGATTTCAACTCCTCCTAGTTGGGAGACTCATCCTAACCAACTGGGATATGATTATCCTTATCCCCCTTCTTATTTAGAACCTAAACCTCATGGATCTGACCCTTATCTAAATCAAAACCAATTGAAAGCCACAGTTGCTGAATTCCGGGAATATAACAAGGACTATATGGATCAATGTGCCAAGCTCCTGGAGCAAATTAGACAATTCCAGGCACAATCTCAATCTTATCACTCCTCCCAAGGACAAGACACTCGGAACAAATAGCCTAGTGGGTCTAGTGACCCATACTTTAGATCCACTAGCTACTCTACTGATTCTTGCTACCATGGGGAGGCATCCTGGACTTAGCTAACCCAAAAGGCACCTTTGGACCTAATCCGTGATTTGGGTAGATCATTTGAGGAATGCACCATTTTTTATACACCTATACCTGATGATATATCACTAAGGAATTGGAATAATGGATCACAAGTACAGGACCACATAACAGGTTCTCAATCAACTCCCTCTATAATCAGCCCCACTCAGGGTGATACATCTATTGATTCATATCCAAACTCGTATAACCCTGAGTGGAGAAACAATCCTGATCCACCAAAAAGACTGACTCAGACTGAACATTAATCTAGGCCAGCCCAATATTCCACTCAAACCACTTTAGGGCAACCATCTAGTCTAGCCCAACCTGCAACCACCCTTGAGGATATCATGAACATTTTGTTAGACTTTGACAAGAAAAATGAAGAAAGGCTGACTAAGTTGGAAAATCAAGTGAAGTCTCAAGGGGATCAAATCAAGAGACTTCAAGAATCACTTTATCCTCGGATGCAAATGCCTTTACACTCCTATTCTCCACCAATTCTTTCGACCCCTCCTCCAATCTATCATACATGCCATTGTGCAGGGGCCAAATCTGTGGCCTCTAAAATGAAGAGAAAAGCTAAGAACCCACCCAAACGATCTAATTCAGGTGTTCATACGCTTTTGTGGGGTTTTAAAAGATAATACGTTGTAGTATAGCCGACAAAGCGTTCAAACAAATAAAGAGTTTTTATTACTCGAAAATCGGAGTATCCGAGGTCGAACACAGGGAGCAATTGGAATCTACTACTAATCTCAAATGTAATTGAACACTCTAATTTACTCAAAACTTTACTTCAAATGTATTTAAAAAGTAATTCGGGCAAAAGAGTAAAATTGGACGTCTGATCCCAAGATCAGACGTCTTAAAAGTATTTTCCCTTCTTTGATTATTCTTCTTCTTCTGATATGCTTTCTTTCTACTGCAGTCTTCACTTGGCCTCTTCTTTCTTTGCAGTCTCTTCTCTTTTTCCTTCTGCCTTCTTCTTCGTAGGCTCTTCTTCTTCTTCTTCTCTTCTGATCTACAGGTCTTCTTCTTGCCTTGATCTTCTTCCTACCTTTGCTTCTCTCCTCTGCCTTGCCTTCTTTCTTCTTGGCTTCTGCGAAGGCTTCTTCTGCCTTGGTTTCTTCTTTCTTCTCCTTCTTTGGCTCTGCAGTCCTTTCTTTCTTCCTTCTCTTCTCTACCTTGCTCAGCTCCTTCTTCTACTTCTTCCTCACGGCTAAGTCTTTCTTCCTCAACGTTCAGCTTGCCTACACAGAGAGCAAAACCTACCCTTTTCCCTCTACCCGAACGTCTCTCTCTCTCAGCAATTCACTCAGGGACGCTCTCCCAGAGCCACGCGGGTAATCGGGTCAGATTTTGCACCCGAGACTAGGCGTAACGGCAGGTGGGTGATGCGCAAGGAGTGCTCAGGATGGGTCAGGTCGGATCCCGCCAGATCTACGAGGTGAAACTGCGGACGAGGCGAGCGTGGGTCAGGTGAGGGACCTCACCCCTGTGCGTTCGGAGACGAATAGCAGATAACACAAATTCAATTTAAAGCATACCTGCGTGTTGCGTTTCGTCGATGTGGGACTATCTGGCCTGCCCCAATCTCGCACGCGCCCGCAGAGCTTTCTTCATGCAATTGCCAAAGCTGCGGGCTTCGCACTGCTCCTTGCTGGACCCGAGGGCTTCGCACTGCTCGTGCAAATCTGCTGCGCCTGAAGCCTGGAAGACCTGACGCCTGGAGCTGCTGCGAAGCTGCTTCAACTGTCAATGGCGGCAGGACTGAAATTCTGTCAAACACAAGCATGGCCTATTGGCCTAATCAGACCAGCTGGGCACCTTCGCCGTGGCACGGCAAAGGTGGTGAATGGTGCTGCAGGTCGTGCGATGGCCTAGGAGTGCGTGCCTAGGTCGACCTGTGACCGGAGGTATGGGTGAGTTCGGGGGGCTATGGTGGAGGTGTGGAGTGGTAGTGGAGGGGCAGAGATTGTTCCTTGTGGTAGGGTGGAGCTTATGAGTTGGTCGGCGAGCCGTGTGGAGGGGCGGAATGGTGGGAGCGGCTAGCAGGAGGTCGGTCAGAGGCGAGGAAGATGGAGGTGGTCAGCAATGGTCGAGGGTCAATTAAAAGAAATAAAAGGAGGAAAAGAGAGAGGGGAAGATGGAGAACAAATCTAACCTACTTGCAGGGATGAAGGGGACGGAGAGGCGGACAGCAGTACCTGCTGTCGCCGGAGAAGCTGCCCAGTGGAGGAAGGCGGCGGCGACGACAGGGCTGAGGCGGCGTGCGCGGGTATTGCGCGACGTGGAGGAGAATCAGGAAGATGTCTCTGCCACTGGTTTTGTGGCAGAGCGAAGAGGGAGGGGAGGGGGGCTCGCCGGAGCTCACTGGGTTCTTGGCCGAAGAAGAAGAGACGAATTGGAGGTGGACGTCCGACCAAGTCAACCTGAAATTGGGCGGCCGGGTTTGGAGGTTCTTTTATAGGCACTAGGCCGTGCTTTCAGAGCGTGGAGGGCACGCCTGTGTCTCTAATGGCTCACCGGAGAAGGAAATAGGTTAGATACCCAAATCCCTCGTGCATTCGCACGAGAGATTGGGTTCACACCAGAGATTGTGATTGGCCTTAGATGGAAGGAAATTCCTCAGAGAATCTCCCTTCCATTTCTGGGAGGGGATCTCTGAGGAATCAGAGAGTAATCCCTCTTTAAACCTCACCGGAGGTTGGTTCTTCCCTAACAATGGCGGCAGGACCTGATTGCAAAGGTGGCGATGAAATTAGGGGGCTCTCTGCAATGATTTTCAAAAGATAGGGGCCAAATTGTGATTTGGGTGTACTAAATTGCAAAGTAGGTCAAGATGACCTCCCCTTAGGTCCAAATTTTGGTAAAAACCTAATTTGGACCTAAGGAATCCAATGGTGAAGTTGTATTTTATGTTTGAGCTCGTTTGACTGGACATTTTGCATAAAAACCCAAATTAGGTCAATTAATGAGCTAGGACACTATTCTAGGTCAAACTAGGTTCCAAAGGCCAAATTAAGTGTTCTAAACCATAGAGGATATTTTTACATGATTTTTAGAGGGTTTACTTGATTTTTATTCTGACCGAAACCTTGTTAATTTAAGCGGGTCTGTTTTAGGGTTACCAAATGTCATTTAACTCCTAAATTTCACATGAACCCATTTCTGATTGACTCAACCCACTTTTTATCTTATTTAGACCATTTGACCTATGTTTTGCCTCTGAGAAATCCCATTTATGTATTGAAATGGTAAAATTGCAGTTTTAACCTTTAATTCATGTTTTCTTCTCAGAGCACTTATTCCTTCATTTAGGCCTTCTTCTAGGTTATGTAGGAGCTTTTATCTTCTTTATTGGGTCAAAATGAGCTAGTTATGGCTCATGATGAGGCTCTCATCATACCCCCATGCCTAGCTTTTGCTAGTCCCTTAGCAAAATTTCAAGGTTTTAACTTTTGTTCTAGACCCTGAGTGTCTGTCAACAATCATGATAAGTGCTTCTCCTTTTCTTTGTGATTAGGTCGGAATGCCGACAATAGGCCTAGAGGTACTCAAGTACCAACCAAAATCCGGACCTGACCAGCTTTAGCCTCAATCCTCCGCAAAGGTTTCTAAGGCCCACAGAAGCTAACCTAGGGTTTGTTGGACTCCGCGGTTAAAGCACCCGTGCTTGAGACATTTTTAGCCTAAGTTCAGTTTGCAGTGCGTTTTTTGTAAGAGAGAGATAAAAGATTTATTTGTTTGGAGAGCTTTTCTCTCTCTTTTCTTTTTATTTCTAGCTTCAGATTAGCTTCTCAACACGATCTGTATCGGATTCCTCGTCCCCATCATCAATCCTCAAGGGTTCCTGGCTATCGATGCTTCGAGATAGCACCGCCCATGGCAACCCCCAGAACCATGGCTTTCGAGATTTTGAGATAATCCCACCCATGGCGTTCCATGGCCGAATTCAGACCCTGGCGATCGACATTTCGTGATAATGCCGCCCATGGTATCTGAACTAGCAGAGTGCTTACAAGCCCCCAGTAGGATATTTAAATATCCTAGGAGACAAGCACCGAGGAGACGATATGTTGTTACGCATCTTCGAGGGGAATTTCCCGCCTCTCCGCGCTGGGAACTCGTCCAAATCAACTTGTGTTGAATGGCCGCTCCTAATCTAGGTGACTTTTTCAGAACATTAAATGCTTTTGTGTGATTTGGATGTTTATGCGTACTGAACTAGACTGTGTGTGAATTTGGGGTGCTTAGGTTACCGAATCCTGCAAACTGGGGGTCAGTTAACGAGGCCAAATACTTCCTAAGCCTTAGACCTAATAGTTAAGCTTCGCATTTTCCCCAACCTCTTGAGGATTATCCAGATTTTAACGGATACGTGAATTTTTATGCTAACCAATCTAGCCCAAGAGCCCTAAGACTAGCGTTCCCGCTAATCTCTTGTTATGTCTTCTTAGCACTTTTTCTTTTATTTCTTTTCTTGATTTGGTCTAGAACTTCAGTTAATTCCTTAATATTTTACTAATGACTATTTCTTTTTCTTTTTCATTTTGTGCTCCTTTTGTCATTTTTGCTCTTTTTCTCCTCCTGAATATGTGGCTCACAACATTTCCTCCCTCCCCCATTTTTTTGTTCTTTTTCATAATTTTTCAATGTTCTTGTGTTTTTGACATATGCAAAAATTTTTTGTGTGAGACTCCTGACTTTTTTCTAGGTTCTGTATGTATGCACTTTATCACCCCCCCATGCCTAAGTTTTGTAATGTCCTCATTGTAAACAGAGGGTGTGAAGTAGTGTTGAGGTCAGGAACTTAGAACAGGATACATCGGGTGGGTGAATGGGTCGAAAATGAATGATGCGGATGATTTCAAGCTCTGATACGTGTACCAGAGGTGGGATCAACTGTCTAAGGCTGAACTCAAGGTGCAATAGACGTGGAGTACGGACGGATAGTCAGACGGGTCTCTGTTTTTGGGATGACGGGTTGCCTCCCGTTAAGCGCTAAATTTAATGCCTTCAGTCAAGCAGAAAATGGGGTGGAGAGGGAGTGGTCAAATCAGTGGAGTTTTGGAAAACAAGCACCTTAATTAAGAGCCTGGTTGGTCCAACCAGGTGCTTGTTAAGATCAGTGGGCTGATGATGTAACCCAAACCCAATGAGTCTGGTGGGTTGATAGATGTAGATTAACAAATGCGGAACCCACCATATGCAGTGAAGTTCTGATGGATATGGAAGTGAAAACTCGGGTTTAGGCTGAGTCGAATCAGCCTAGTCAAAGTAGGGTTCCGAAAAATAATCAATGTAAGGTGTGGAATCCCTATTGGGGTGATCAAAGAATGGAGGCTCCTGATTTTTGGTCTGATCAATACCGGATACCCAATATAGATATGGAGTTGAATCATCTGCAAACGGCTCAGTGAGAGGTGAATCGGAATAGAAATTGAGTCCAGTTGCGGGTCGAGGTAGGGAATGGGTTTTGATAGGTTCTGTATATGTGGGGCAGGTGGCTTCAAAGAAAATTGGCATGTTATAATCAGGTGGCAGATTCTATCCGATGTTATGGTCAGATTCGAAATCTTCGGCGAGTTTGCGAAAATCAAAATTTGAATGAGATTCCAGATCATGAGTTTCACCATAGAATAAATCATATGTTGCAGATTTAGCAGCCTGACTGGGGTCTAGCCTAAATGTGAATTCTGAGCTTAAAAAGGCATCCTTATCTGGTAGAGGCTCAGGTTCTAAGCTAGTAGGGCAGACCTCATTGAAACCCTGCCGTCCAACTCCTCGATTTCTGTGTCATAGATTGGCATGACTTTCGAAAAATCGATTCGTTCCTCTGAGGAGGTTGGCGAGGGATATTCATCAAATCGAGGCCCAAAATCATATTCTTCATTAAAAGATTGATCTTCTTCATATGGGGCCTTGAAATCTTCAAAATATGTTTCAGATCTAGGTTCTAGGCTTAGGATGTGGGTTGAATTACTAGAATCTAGGTCTGAATAACCTTCGAGGGTCACCTTATCAGAATAAGGGACGGAATTTATACCCTCGAGAGGTTCAGTTCTACTCTCATTCTTGCAGGAGTCTTGGGATTCTAAAATGGGCTCAACATTGTATTTTCCTGCATTTAGAGCTTCCCAACCTTCTTCAATATCAGGCACATTATACTCCATCTGGGTTGGGAATCCACAACCAGTTTGTGCCTCAAACCCGAGATCAGATTTATCCTCGATGTTGTCCCAAGATAGATCATCCTCTGTTGGTGGTATATACGGGTATTTCTGGTCAATAACTTGTTTTACTAATCTCATTATCTCTTCCCGTTTTTCAAGACTATCTTGGTGTTGCTTCCAAAGTCGAGGATTTGTCATACATTGAAGGTATTCAATATTGTGCAGTTTTTCTATCTCAATGTATGCAGTAATGAGCAAGTCACGGGTTGATCCTTTGTTGGCTTCTGCTAAAAGTACTTGGGCACACGTTATGACAAAGGTTGTGGTTGTTGGGACATCAACCTGAATGTTTCCTACTGTTGTTGAGGTTTCTTCATTTTCATAGAATTTCATGGCATCCTCAATCATTTTATCTCTCATGGATCTCTGACATTCAGGTTTCTCAAATGGTAGTCCTACGTGATTTGGCTGCATATTTGGATCAGGTGGTGGAGTCAAGATGTAGAATCAAGTTATGAAGCGATCAGATCTGAATAACGAGTCCCACTGAAAATGTGTATGTGTGCTCTAAAGAGAAAAGATGAGGGACTGGAAATGTTTTTGACCCAATCAAGACACCCAAAGACGTTTGGATGACTATGGAGGTTTAGGGCAGATGGACCCCTAGATCAGAAGATCGTCCACCTGAGAATTACCTGGGCAGCCAGAGAGGGAGAGTCCCGCAAAGACCTCTACACGGTAGAGCGTCCCCACGGGTTACAAGGTTTCCCCCACCCGACTGACGTGGTCTCGTGCGTGTGTGTTAAGAGGTGTCGTTATAGTTGCACATGATACGTCGATTTTAAAAGAAGTAAACGGAGGTGAGTCCGAGTGTCGGTCTCAGGGAGGCGTGGAAATTGGATTTTGTTTACCACTTGTCATGAAAAAGGTGGAGTTTTGCTTGCGAAAGAGACGATTTCGAAAAGCGAGAGATAGAGAGAGTTTAGGGTTAGAAAGCTCTTGGTTTTGATCATGCACTTTAAACAGAAATTAAAATGGCGACTAAACAGAAAATAATTTCATTAAACATGCATTCATAGTTCATGGTTTACAACATTAAATACATGCTTCAACAAAAGTAAATGAAAGCTTAAAAGAGAGAGAGAGAGAGGTAGAGAGAGAGTGGAGAGCGACGAGGCAGCCACGGCGGTGGAGGAGGCTTCGTCGGCGGCTCGTCGTCTCCGACGATTACAAGAGTGCCTAAAACTAGCTAGGAGAGGAGTGGAGTAGTTGCAAGTGGGAGAGGATGCCTTGAATGGTGGTAGAAGGGGGTTTAAATAGAGTTAAGGGCTTCCTAAAAGAAGAATGTGCTTTAGCAACATCCAGAACGTCGCTAAAACCGCTTCCAGATACGCCGGTGAAGCACTCCTGCCACCGGTCAGCTGCCCGCCCCGCTCTCTCTCCATGCGCGATCCGTGGACGTTGAACGAGAGCCGTCCGATCGAAGATCGGATGGCTGAGATCCTCCTGCGCCCACGCTTAGATCGCGCCTCGGGCGCTCGTGCGCACGCGTGTTTCCGCCCGGCATGCGCATGCGCGTGGGCGTTCGGGAGCTGTCATCGCGCCGCGTGGCGCGATCCTGGCCGCTTGCTGCTGATCGGGTGGCCCAATTTTGCCGCGCCCTTCGCTCGCGCTTGATTTCTGCTCCACGCGATTCGAACATGCGTCACTACGATGCGGGCGTGTGCGGTAGCCGTTGCGCCACGCCCGCGCTTTGTCGCGGCGACCGCGGGCGAGCGCGCGGATCTCAGCCGTTCGATCGAAGATCAACGGCCAAGATTCGTCCTTGTCTGGCTTGAGGGCGTGCGAGCGGTGGGGGCGGGGCGACGTGGCACTTTCTGGGCCATTGATCTCCAGATCAACGGTCAGAATTTCTTGGGTCCATTGTGGGAGCTCCGGATGTCGGATTTGGCCGATCTTGAGTTCGTTGGACTCCGTTCGTCGTTCTGAATCCATCCGTGCAGTCCGATTGCTCATCTGGGGCCTGCTTTGACACATGCTTTACACAAATGGCCATTAATGCAGTTTGTAAGCAATCTTGGTACTTGATGCATGCAATGCTCCTATTCTACTTTATGTTGTGCCTTTTATTCTAAAGATGGGCCATATTCAACCTAATTACTACCCCTTTGCGTGGTGTTATCATACCCCCATGCTTACTCCTTGATAGTCCCTAGCAAGGTTTATTCTAGCCTTTATTTCTTTGGAGAATTCAAGAAGTAATTGCTTAGGCACTTCGTTACTTGTCAATAAGAGGAAATATTCGAAGATCTTAATCTACAAAGACTAAGCAGCGCCCGGGTGTCTGCCAAAATATGAATCGCCCGAATCCTTGCTTTGTATATATAACTATACATATGCATACGTATATATCTGTATATGTCTTTTTAGAATTTTCGAAATTCAGTGTGGGTTGGTAACTTTCTACGGCTACCCAACCCACCCAAAACTCGGTCAAAACCCTAAGTGCTAAGCATCTTGGTGTGAATGTTGTGATAGACTCACTTAACGGTAATTGAGACAGACTTCGAGTTTCTACGCCTCTAGGTGACTAGAAAAGAAAATAAATTTTTGCCTGAAGGTGTATTTGTTCGATTAGTAGCTTTCTCCCTATGTTCATTTTACTTGGGGTCAACACAAGGATTTTCCAGTGTATATCTCCCCGGCTTGTACTACTTCCCCGCTTCGTCCTTAGGTGTTTTGGTCTTTTTTGTGCCATTATTGAGCTGGGCTCTGGACAACCGACCAATGGCCTATTACCCACGATCACTTGCCAGCCATACTTGTGCGATGAAGTGTGGTTTATTTTCTTTTCTTCTTTCTCTTTTTTTTTCTTTTCGTAGGTGGCTTCCCTAATCTCAAATGTACCTAGAGGCAGCGAAAAAGAAATGGCCTGTGGCTGGGTTCTGGATAACCTGCCAATGGGCTGTTACCCACGACAACTTGCCAGCCATACCACCCTAGAGAGTTCATTAGCTACCCAATTTCTGTCAAAATCTCCGAGAAGTGAGTCTGTGCAAAAATGTGTGTAGATGCTTAGACTCAAAGTTTTCCTGAGTTAGAGGGTGAGTTGATAAATCGTATACTTATTACCTTATTTATTAGGTGGATTAGAATAGCTTAAAGTTGCAAAGATTCGTCGCTAAATCCATATTTTAACAGACACCATGGCTGATTAAGCCTGAAGGCTTGAAAAGTCTAAGTGTTTAAGTTCTTTTTGTATTATTTCTCACTATTGATAAGTTTCTAAAGCCTAAGTTTTCTTCCTAAATTCTCTTTTTTTTTCTTAATTATTTATTCAGACTGATTAATTGAACTCAGGATTATGCAATTTATCACCCCCCCATGCTTAAGTTGGACAATGTCCTCATTGGCAGATTCATGGATGTAGCAAGGTTCAAAAAGATAGTACCTAAGTGACGTAAACTACCAGATCAGTCTGAATCCGCTGGGTAGCCTCCCAGGTAGCGCTGAGTTTAACGCCTCCAGCTGGGCGTTGCACAAATAGGAATGGTTTGGGTCAAGGAGATATGTTCAAAATTAACCAGACCCAAAATCAGAAGTCCACAGATGCGAATAAGGTTGTGGTGGAGTCCCATTCCTAAGGGGGGGGAATTCTGTAACAGATATATCATGCATGCCCGTGTCAGATCCTCTCTTAGTTTGTGGGCATGCAAACAAGTTGCTGTGGACGAACGCACCCCAAATATGACATGCCAGACACTAAAGATGTAGGTCTTATATTCAGCTTGTGTTCCCATAAAACTGTAATCCATTGAAAGTGTATCAATTCCAGTGCATTCGGGTTGCGAAATCTTTATTCTGGTAGGGCAGGTAACAAAGTCCAGAGTTTCATAATGAGCCCTACAACCAAGCATGAGGCCTCTCTCCAAAGACGAATCCATCTCTTCCGCAACTATGGTTTCATCGCTCATTCCTTCCAAGCCCTTGATCTCAAGAATATTTTCTGCCACCTTCTCTATATCAGATTCACTGTTTGGGGTTACATTAGAGGTAGGGTCAATTTCATCCTCTAGATCATATTCTTTCTCTCGGCCCTCCTCCAAATTTGTGATGGGGATTCCAACCGATTCATAATCAATTTCTTTGAAATTGTTACTCCATTCTCCATCTCCGACGTTGGCTGCTACTCCCACCGGATTACTTGTCTTGGGCCGATTAGATTCAGATTCCAAGGTCTCTCCCCTCACCTTCTCAGTTTCCTCCTGATGTTTGTTCTTAATGCTCCCCAAATTGTGTTCCAAGGAATCCTTACTGTCCTTATCCACTGAGCTATCCAACTCCTAAGGGGTATCAATGGTGGACTGAACCAAATCAGGACGACTGGGTGTAGTCCAATTGATCATGGTAGGTCCTTGCTTTATGAATTCCATGAATGGCGTTGTGTGCAACAGCTTTCTTTGGCCTTCTTCCCCCAATTGTTGGAACAACTCCAACATGGCATGTTTCCCTTTAACCAATTCTTGATTCTGTCTGTGTAGTTCTAACTAGAGGTTATCAAGAATTGACATGGTGTCATTTGGTGTCCTTTGGATTTCTTCCTTGAAATCCAGGTTAAGAGGGTATGGTTGAGGTTGTGGATCAGAATCCATATTGGTGTTTAGGTTCTTGGGTGGGTCCTCTATTCTATCATGTTCAGGGTCCAGTTCTTCAAGAGGAACCATTCTCTGTTTGGTCCTACTCCAGAATAGTTGAGGTTCTAAGTCCTCCTCCCAGTCAGATTCTTCATCAGGGGACCAAATCAAAGGTTGATGATCCTGGGCTTGCCTAGATTTCTGATCATTTTCTGATTTCCATTTGTCTAGAACTCCTTCTAATCCAAAGGTCAAGTAGGCAAGGTTGTTGAATTCAGATGACCTTTCTTGGTTATTATCCTGAGATGGGTAGGGTTCTTGGTGTTCCCTTAAAGTGTAGGTCCAATCACAGTAGAGCGGGTCGGACCTAAATGAGGAGGCATCGTGAGGACAATCGAGATATGGAGCCCCATGATTTGAATCGTACCCTTGGGTGGCTATGTTGGTTGTATTCCAATAAGAGGTTGGTGCGGTTTGGCCATAGTTGGGCCAAGAGGGATATTCAAGGTTGTACCCCCAACTTGGTGGTTGGTTAGCCCAAGTAGGTTGTGGGTATGGTCCACTTGGGTTAGCATACAAATCTTGTTGGGGGTAGTTTGGGTAAGATGGATAGGCATTGAAATCCATGGTTTGGAAGAAATGGAGGGATGTGGGAAGAACAGATGCGAGAGAGTTGTGTCCTCAACCAAGCAAACAAGCCTAGTCCTTATGGTGTATTCCTTAGGAGACCTAGAAATCTCACAAAGGTTGATTAAGTCCGTAAGCACTGGACTCCCCTTCCCAAGGTTAATCTGGCCAGGTTGATTACGAGGGGATTGCAGGGAAGGTTCTTCCTTTGGCTTGTGCCTCCGGTTCCGTAGACCCCACAATCGCGGTCGTTAGACACTGCCCCGCAGCCTAGTCACCAGATTCTACCAAGGGATTGAAAGCCAAGTGCTTAGCGAACAAAACCTCACCTTTTGAGAGTTAACTATGTCCTGCCTAGGGCACGTCTACTCAGTTTTAAGGGGTTAGGATAGTGCTTGTGCTTAGGGTGATGTGATGAGGCATTGATTGGGGTGGTGCCTCTTAATTTTCCACTTTTCAAAGTGTGTGCTTCTAGCAAAACATGGTTTTCAAGCAAGGATTTTTAAGGTGTGGTGTCTTTTAGTGTTTCATCCTTACTTTTAGTGCTTTTTAGAGTTGACGTGTCTTAATGTTTTCAGACAAGTTTCAATGGACACGTCAAGTTCTACACACAACTTGGTGAAAGTAGATTTCGTTTTTATTTTGTAGAGGCTCTAAAACCCTAGTGTGCTCATCCTAAAGATCGTGCAGCTTCTATCAGATGAGTCAGTTTTTGGGGTTGAGTGGTGCGGCCCAGGTCAACTCACGGTGGCTTCGCAAACACCACTCAAGAGAAAAAGAAAAGAACACTCCAAGAGTTTATTCAGCATATTAGAGTGTACATTTTTTTGTAGGGTGATGTGATAAGAATGTGGGTCAAGCAATCATTCACCACGCCAATTTTTTTCAGTTTTTATGATTTTTTTTTTAGCTTTTTCACGCAAGCAAACAATGAGAGAGAGGGTACTCACTATCGGTCCTCAAGGTGCCTACTCCCTTGCTACCGTCGTGGAATGCATCGCTTCGCCGTCCATGCGTCGAATTCCTGCAACCGTCAAGTAAAAAGGAAAATAGGGCATTAGACGATATGAGAATGAAGGTGGAATGGAGGTGATAAAACAAATCCGTTGCCTCCCCGGCAACGGCGCCAAAAACTGACGTGGTCTCGTGCGTGTATGTTAAGAGGTGTCGTTATAGTTGCACTTGATACGTCAGTTTTAAAAGAAGTAAACGGAGGTGAGTTCGAGTGTCGATCTCAGGGAGGCATGGAAATAGGATTTTGTTTACCACTTGTTGTCACCAAAAAGGCAAAGTTTTGCTTGCGAAAGAGACGGTTTCGAAAAGCGAGAGATAGAGAGAGTTTAGGGTTAAAAAGCTCTTGGTTTTGATCATGCACTTTAAATAGAAATTAAAATGGCGACAAAACAGAAAATAATTTCATTAAACATGCATTCATAGTTCATGGTTTGCAACATTAAATACATGCTTCAACAAAAGTAAATGAAAGCTTAAAAGAGAGAGAGAGAGGTAGAGAGAGAGTGGAGAGCGACGAGGCAGCCACGGCGGTGGAGGAGGCTCCGTCGGTGGCTCGTCGTCTCCGGCGATTACAAGAGTGCCTAAAACTAGCTAGGAGAGGAGTGGAATAGTTGCAAGTGGGAGAGGATGCCTTGAATGGTGGTAGAAGGGGGTTTAAATAGAGTTAAGGGCTTCCTAAAAGAAGAATGTGCTTTAGCGACATCCAGAACGTCGCTAAAACTGCTTCCAGATACGTCGGTGAAGCTCTCCTGCCGCCGGTCAGCTGCCCGCCCCGCTCTCTCTCCATGCGCGATCCGTGGACGTTGAACGAGAGCCGTCCGATCTGAGATCCTCCTGCGCTCGTGCTTAGATCGCGCCTCGGGCGCGCGTGCGCGCGCGCGTTTCTGCCAGGCGTGCGCGCGTGCGTTTCTACTCAGCGTGCACGTGCGCGTGGGCGTTCGGGAGCTGTCATCGCGCCGCATGGCGCGATCCTGGCCGCCCGCTGCTGACCGGGCGGCCCAATTTTGCCACGCCCTTCGCTCGCGCTTGATTTCTGCTCCGCGCGATTCGAACGCGCGTCGCTACGATGCGGGCATGCGCGCTAGCTATTGCGCCACTCCCGCGCTTTGTCGCGGAGACCGCGGGCGAGCGCGCGGCGATTCGTCCTTGTCTGGCTTGAGGGCGTGCGAGCGGTGGGGGCGGGGCGACGTGGCGCTTTCTGGGCCATTGATCTCCAGATCAACGGTCAGAATTTCTTGGGTCCATTGTGGGAGCTCCGGATGTCGGATTTGGCCGATCTTGAGTTCGTTGGACTCCGTTCGTCGTTCTGAATCCATCCGTGCGGTCCGATTGCTCATCTGGGGCCTGCTTTGACACATGCTTTACACAAATGGCCATTAATGCAGTTTATAAGCAATCTTGGTACTTGATGCATGCAATGCTCCTATTCTACTTTATGTTGTGCCTTTTATTCTAAAGATGGGCCATATTCAACCTAATTACTACCCCTTTGCGTGGTGTTATCACCGACCTCTCTTGTCACTGAGATTCCAGGTAGACCAGAATGGGGACCTTGACCTCTAAAGTCTACCACTTTTACTTCAAAGGTGCTTTAGGGTTCTCACTTGAACTTTAGATGTTTTGATATTGTGACCTAATTTAGAGGTTGGTTGACCCAAGGGGTCAACTTCACCTAACCTATCCTATAGATGGCAGAATGATTCTAGGTTTGGAGCCTAGAGATCACCCTGATTTGACTCCCAGGTTATTAGGTCCAAAAATTTTAGGATTCAAGTGATTGTAGAGCTTCTTTTTTTAGGGTTTGTCTTGTTAATATCGCTTCAATCAAGGTCTTGGGTAGCACACTGATGCGGGGGGGTTTATTTCCTTTTATGCAGGCATGTGTGACTAGCACTTCAAGACCCTACTGTAGAAACCCTAATTTGGTTCTATTTCCAATCCTCTTTTCTTTTTCACCAAAATTCTCTTTGGACTTTAAAAGCAAGAAATGTGTTGTCCACAGAGATTAAGCGTTATTTTTATTAGGCACATGAATTTGTGGGATGGACTCTAAGAATCGCCCCAACTTCAAGAACATTTGAAAAAATTTTCGCACAATTAGGAAATGTTTGCCTTAAAGATGGTGATTACTATATAAAGAAGGCAATTGATTCCTAAATTGATTTTCTTCCTTTTGTCTTTTCAGGATTAGGGGATAGTTTAAGGAAGAAAAGAAATTACCTGCCCTGGAGTGGTTGACTTGCGGGAGGGTTTTCTCATGAAATACCTGCAAGATCACATAAAAGCAACGTAGGGCAAGTTAGTGTTCAATATGAAGAAAAAAATGTAGAAACTAGTGGTAAATTGCGCGTTGCTCCCCGGCAACGGCGCCAAAATGTTCGAACGCTTTTGTGGGGTTTCAAAAGATAATACGTTGTAGTATAGCAGACAAAGCGTTCAAACAAATAAAAAGTTTTTATTACTTGAAAACCGGAGTATCCGAGGTCGAACACAGGGAGCAATTGGAATCTACTACTAATATCAAATGTAATTGAACACTCTAATTTACTCAAAACTTTACTTCAAATGTATTTAAAAAGTAATTCGGGCAAAAGAGTAAAATTGGACGTCTGATCCCAAGATCAGACGTCTTAAAAGTATTTTCCCTTCTTTGATTATTCTTCTTCTTCTGATATGCTTTCTTTCTGCTACAGTCTTCACTTGGCCTCTTCTTTCCTTCAGTCTCTCTTCTCTTTTTTCTTCTGTCTTCTTCTTCGTAGGCTCTTCTTCTTCTTCTCTTCTGATCTACAGGTCTTCTTCTTGCCTTGATCTTCTTCCTGCCTTTGCTTCTCTCCTCTACCTTGCCTTCTTTCTTCTTGGCTTCTGCAAAGGCTTCTTCTGCCTTGGTTTCTTCTTTCTTCTCCTTCTTTGGCTCTGCAGTCCTTTCTTTCTTCCTTTTCTTCTCTACCTTGCTCAGCTCCTTCTTCTACTTCTTCCTCACGGCTAAGTCTTTCTTCCTCAACGTTCAGCCTGCCTACACAGAGAGCAAAACCTACCCTTTTCCCTCTACTCGAACGTCTCTCTCTCTCAGCAATTCACTCAGGGATGCTCTCCAAGAGCCACACTGGTAATCGGGTCGGATTTCGCACCCGGGACCAGGCGCACCGGCAGGTGGGTGATGCGCGAGGAGTGCTCAGGATGGGTCGGGTCGGATCCTGCCAGATCCGCGAGGTGAAACCGCAGACGAGGCGAGCGTGGGTCAGGTGAGGGACCTCACCCCTGTGCGTTCGGAAGCGAATAGCAGATAACACAAATTCAATTTAAAGCATACCTGCGCATTGCGTTTCGCCGATGTGGGACTATCTGGCCTGCCCCAATCTCGCGCACGCCCGCAGAGCTTTCTTCGTGCAATTGCCAAAGCTGCGGGCTTCGCACTGCTCCTTGCTAGACCCGACGGCTTCGCACTGCTCGCGCGAATCTGCTGTGCCTGAAGCCTGGAAGACCTGACGCCTGGAGTTGCTGCAAAGCTGCTTCAACCGTCAATGGCGGCAGGACTGAAATTCTGTCAAACACAAGCACGGCCTATTGGCCTAATCAGACTAGCTGGGCACCTTCTCCGTGGCACGTCGAAGATGGTGAATGGTACTGCAGGTCGTGGGACGGCCTAGGTCGACCTGTGACCGGAGGTATGGGTGAGTTTGGGGGGCTATGGTGGAGGTGTGGAGTGGCAGTGGAGGGGTAGAGATTGTTCCTTGTGGTAGGGCGGAGCTTATGAGTTGGTCGGCGAGCCGTGTGGAGGGGCGGAATGGTGGGAGCGGCTAGCCGGAGGTCGGTCAGAGGCGAGGAAGATGGAGGTGGTCAGCTATGGTCGAGGGTCAATTAAATGAAATAAAAGGGGGAAAAGAGAGAGGGGAAGATGGAGAACAAATCTAACCTACTTATAGGGATGAAGGGGACGGAGAGGCGGACAGCTGTACCTACCATCGCTGGAGAAGAAGCTACCCAGTGGAGGAAGGCGGCGGCGACGACGGGGCTGAGGCAGTGTGCGTGGGTATTGCGCGACGTAGAGGAGAATCAAGAAGATGTCTCTGCCATTGGTTTTTTGGCAGAGCGAAGAGGGAGGGGAGGGGGGCTCGCCGGAGCTCGCTGGGTTCTTGGCCGAAGAAGAAGAGACGAATTGGAGATGGACGTCCGGCCAAGTCAAGCTGAAATTGGGCGGCCGGGTTTGGAGGTTCTTTTATAGGCATTGGGTTGTGCTTTCAGAGCGTGGAGGGCACACTTGTGTCTCTGATGGCTCACCGGAGAAGGAAATAGGTTAGATACCCAAATCCCTCGTGCATTCGCACGAGAGATTGGGTTCACACCAGAGATTGTGATTGGCCTTAGATGGAAGGAAATTCCTCAGAGAATCTCCCTTCAATTTCTGGGAGGGGATCTCTGAGGAATCAGAGAGTAATCCCTCTCTAAACCTCGCTGGAGGTTGGTTCTGCCCTAACAATGGCGGCAGGACCTGATTGCAAAGGTGGTGATGAAATTAGGGGTCTCTCTGCAATGATTTTCAAAAGATAGGGGCCAAATTGTGATTTGGGTGTACTAAATTGCAAAGTAGGTCAAGATGACCTCCCCTTAGGTCCAAATTTTGGTAAAAACCTAATTTGGACCTAAGAAATCCAATGGTGAAGTTGGATTTTAGGTTTGACCTCGTTTGACTGGACATTTTGCGTAAAAACCCAAATTAGGTCAATTAATGAGCTAGGACCCCATTCTAAGTCAAACTAGGTTCCAAAGGCCAAATTAAGTGTTCTAAACCCTAGAGGATATTTTTCCATGATTTTTAGAGGGTTTACTTGATTTTTATTCTGACCGAAACCTTGTTAATTTAAGCTGGTCTGTTTTAGGGTTACCAAATGTCATTTAACTCCTAAATTGCACATGAACCCATTTCTGATTGACTCAACCCACTTTTTATCTTATTTAGACCATTTGACCTATGTTTTGCCTCTGAGAAATCCCGTTTATGTATTGAAATGGTAAAATTGCAGTTTTAACCTTTAATTCATGTTTTCTTCTCAGAGCACTTATTCCTTCATTTAGGCCTTCTTCTAGGTTATGTAGGAGCTTTTATCTTCTTTATTGGGTCAAAATGAGCTAGTTATGGCTCATGATGAGGCTCTCATCATCAGGCTCAACCAAAAATCATAAGACCAAACCCACATTTAGCTCTGACACAGACTCTAGGGACAAAAGGAAGAAAAAACTTCTGAAGTTGATTTGACCTATTTACCCTTTCCTGAGGCCTTAAAGAAAGAGTCACAAAATAAGAAAAAGACTTGCACACCTAAAGAGGTGGTTTTATCAGCTAACATAAGTGCATTTGTTTCTGGCACTCTACCACCCAAAAAGACTGACCCTAAAAAACCCTTCATATCTTGTGCCATAAAGGGATTCACCTTCAACAAAGCCCTTGTGGATCTAGGGTCTTCCATTAGCTTGATTCCTACCACCCTTTTTGACCGCACCAGACTTGGAGATCTGCACCACACACCTGTCACCATTAGAATGGCAGATGGCTCCATCAAAACACCTAAGGGGGTAGTTCAGGATGTGATCATCAAAGTGCAAGGTCTTAGTTTTCCAGTTGATTTTACTATTTTGGACATGGATATACCGAAAAGGCTAAGTAATTCACCCATCATTCTAGGTCGACCTTTCTTGGCTACGGCCAATGCACGGATTGACTGTTACTCAGGATGTATGGAGATGAGTAGCAGCAATCAGGAGATTCACTTTGATATGTATGCAGCTGCTAAGAAAACAAAGTCAAGGTATTTTTTGGATGACATGGAAAGTGAGTCGGAGGGTAATTCGAAAGAAACTATGGCAATTGACACCTAAGTAGAACACATGACCCGAATCAACAATCCACTAGATCACATAAGTCACCATCAATACAGGATCAAATCTTTGATAGCATGGTTGACTATCTTGACCAACCTAGCCCAATTCAAACCCCTGCCATTTGCAATGAATCCCAAATTACCCAATTGATCAAAATGGTTCATGAAATAAAAGAAGCTAGTGTTAAAGAATATGATGATATAAGAAAAGAGCTTCATAGAATCCAAGACAAGCAACAAAAATAAGAAACATTTGAATTTGGGTCAGGTGTGCCACAACCAATTTGTGATTCGGTGGTGGTCATGCAGGATTCTATTGATCAAACACCCGAGGTGGATGATATTGATAATCTTAGTAAAGTCGAGAATGGAGATTTATTTGAGAATCTTGATCGTGATTTAAGGCTTGAGTACCAATCATTTCATTTTGAGGAACTAAGTATTAAGGGACCTTAATATGATTTTGTTTTATTTGAGAATACCCATGGTGACCTTGATGAATTAATTCAAATGATCTCATACACGGAGCAACAAAATCAAAAGGACTGTAACAACTCCTCAATCAATGATTCAGCCCATTCCACTTTCATGGAGGGACTCACTATTGAATATAATGACCAATTTCATCTAAGTGAGAAGAAGGAAATATCCCCTTATAAAAAGGATATTCAAGAGATTGAAAGATTATTGGGGATGTCATATGATGAGTTATCGGAGGAAGATACAAATTTTGGGCAATCATGTGATAATTGGGAATTAGAATTGAAAATTTTTGAAGAGATAAAAGAAGAAGATGATACCCAAACATCTTTGGTAGAGGCAGAGACTGATCACTAGACCTTGACCACACTACTTGGGTCATGCCTTCCATTCATAACCATTATCAGGACCCATATGATTTCTCCCGACACGACTCCACCCATACCCCTACCACCCACATTCTCCATCACTTCTTCAGGATGCCTTCATATTCATTTCTTCCAGGCACCCTTAATTATCTATCTTTCTTTTATAGCATCTGGCTGCAGATAATCCCAAGCCCCATCTACATATTTTTTCGATTATTTGGACTTGGAATTCATGGACAGCTGGTCCGCATTTGCGGCCCACTATTGGCGAATGAGATTAAAATTCTTATCATTTTACTCACCATTCTCAATAGTGTGGAGGTGTTAATCTCAGCACTTATATATAGCATATTTTATTTGGCATATTTTTCTACATATTCAATTTCAGGTGTTGGAATAAGTGGAACGTCAAAATTCAGGAACCATTCCAGGTGAATTCTACCCATTTACTCCCTATCTTAATTTATTTTTCGTTGTATTCATGCATGAGGACATGCAAGGAAGTAGGCATGGGGGGGTAGTAACTGTAAACTAAAATTTTTCTACCAACACCTAGGAAAAACCTTTCGTACATCATGCTAATTGCACTTTAGGGTCCTTAAATTGAGAATAATCAACTCCACCTCCAATGTCCGCATTGGAGCTAAAAATCATCTGCAACAGCCACTTCCGAGTCACCTGCTCACCTTTTGTTCTAAATTTAGGGTCAAGTTGAATGTAACCCGAAAGAGAAATTTCATGAAGTATGAATATAATAGGTTACCTGTTTATAGCATATATACATAGTGCATCCATGAATAAGATTATTTTATTAAGAGAATGTATTAAGGATTTTATCCTCTAGTTGATTCCTATAATCTGGAATCCAATACAACTTTTCACACATACGTAGAATTTGTAATGGATTCATGGTTAAGGCCAATAAACGTCTTTAGTCTATCGAGAAGAACCAGTGCCTCTTTTCCTAAACCCTTGGATAGTGTTTTGGAAGTTAGGCAAATTTTCTTCCAAAAAAATCCACCAAATAATGTGAGATGAGAGTAGAGTGTACTGGTGCTCTAAGATTAGTGCAAGGAATCTAGAATCCTAGGTAATTAGGTAATGATACTCAGAGATTAGGCATGGTTTTTTCTCTTGGATCCTGCATATACATTTTTGCATGAAAATTTGAGAGCCACCAAATAAGGCAAATACACAGAGAGTGAGTTTTCATAAAACTAGGGCTAAGGTGAATGGTTACGGCCATTATTTACGGAATCCTCAACTGAAGGAAGGTATTGATGTCAAGGTCAGAAATACACCATCCTATCCATCTCTCCCGATGCCGTGAGTAGGCACTTCCACTAAATAAGCCACCCAATGTCTCTTGAGTACCACCAATCCCTAATAATGCCTCCTCAATAAAGTTCATGAATGTGTGCTAGTTGTGTTGTTTTGAAAAGAAAAATGAAAAAAAAATGATGAAAAGAAATAAAAATTGAAAAAAATTAGAAAAGAAGAAAAAGCAAAGAAAAAAAATGAATATTTAGTGTTTATTTCAGTTGTATTGAGGCAATACCACCAAATAAATTTAAGATCCACCAAATATGACCTTAACCCACCTTTCTTGTGTTTCTGACCACCTTAATACCAGCTGAGGAATTCTAACTTAGTGTTAAGAGTTATGGGAACTCAATTAAAGTGTTAATGCCAAGTAAGACCACCAAATACAAATCATGCATGAGAATCTAGTGAGATTGTGAGCTCTAAAAAAAAAAAATAGAGAGAGAAAAAGAGAGAATGAATACAAAGGAACCAAAAGAGAGCATAGTTTTTCTCGTCTTTCTCTGAGTTGAGTTACTTAATAATTTAGGAATCTAGATTCTATACTATTAATCTCTACGTAGCACCAGTCGAGAGTAAGCCACCAAATATATAATCTTTTCCCTCTAAGATTCTCTACCTAAGCTTAAAGCCGGGTGGAATTCATAGAATATCTTGAATACCCCGAGGGAAGAAGTCCACCTATCCCGCTAGAATTTTACTAGGGGTCAAGTACAAGATTTAGAGGTCAATCAGGTCTTTCACTCGAATCCATTGCAAAAGCTACGTAGCTACACTTTCACATTTTTCTGGATTTCTAAAACATAGGATGAAAACAAAAAGGAGAAAAATCTCTAGGCATACACTTGATAAAATAATCAATCCCTTAGGTACCCTTATGTGAATAATTCAGTCTTGCATTTGCTAGGGACTAGCAAAGTTTAGGCAAGGGGGTATGATTGCACATCAATCATGGGTCTTAATCAACCTAAATAATGTTTGAATCTAGCTTAATTTGTGGATATTACACTCATATCTTGCATATCATGCATTACATCAGTCTATTTAGAATAAGATGAGATATCCACCTATTTAATGGTTTTTATTACTATTTGCAGGTAATAAACTAATCCAAGATGGAGATAATGGAATAAAGCAATAAAGGATGAAGAAGACTGATCTAGATAAGAGTGAGGAGGATAGCCTTATCCCTACCCTTAAAAACCCTAGGACAACCTTCCCAAATCCAAAACAACCTCCATTAGGGCACCTGACGTGCGCTTGTGCATGTGTGTTAAGAAGTGTCGTTATAGTCGCACTTGCAACGCTGGTTTTAAAGTAAAGAAACGGAGGTGAGTCCGAGTGTCAGTCTCGGGGAGGCGTGAAAATTGGATTTTGCTTATCACTTGTTGTCATGTAAAGCGCGGAGTGTTGCTTGCGAAAGGTGAGATTTGAAAAGCGAGAGAGAGATAGAGAGAAATTAGGGTTAGAGTCGTTTCTTTGCCTAATCATGCAACTTAAATAGGAAATCAAGTAAACACTGAATGGAAAGTAACTTCATTAATCATGTCGCTTTAGTTCACAGCTTACAACATTAAATACATGCTCAAACAAAAGTAAGGGAAAGCTTAAAAGAGAGGAAGAGAGAGAGAGATGAGGGAGAGCGGCGAGGTAGCCACGGCGGTGGAGGAGGCTCTGTCGATGACTCGTCGTCTCCGGTGATTTCAAGAGGGCCTAAAGCTAGCTAGGAGAGGGGTAGAGTAGTTGCAAGGGAAGTAAATGCCTTGAATGGGTGGCTGGAGGGGGTTTAAATAGGGAGAAGGGCTTTCTAAAAGAAGAAGGGGCTTTAGCGACATCCGGGACGTCGCTAAAACCCTTCCAAAAGTGTCGGTGAAGCCCTCCAGCCCACCGGTCACACGCCCGTGCCATTCTTCTTCGGGCCTGATCCACGACCGCTACATGAGAGCCGTCCAATCGAAGATCGGACTGCTGAGATCTTCCCTTGGGCAAGCTCAGATCGCGCCTCGGGAGCACGTGTGTGCGGGCATCGTCGCCCGACGTGCGCGCGTGCGTGGGCGCTCGATGTCTGAGGGCACGCCACGTGGCACGATCTCGGCCGTCCGCTGCTGACCGGGCGGCCTAATTTCGCCGCACGCTCCTTCGTCTTCAATTCTTCGCACCACGTGGCTCGAACCTACGTCGCGTGCGTGCGGGCGTGCGCGCTAACCATTGCGCCACGCCCGCGCTTTGTCACGGTGACTCGGCTGTTCGATCGAAGATCGATGGTCGAGATTTGATCTCAGCTGAAGGAGGAGGTGGCGTGCGGTGAGCGGCGGGCGACGTGGCGCAACGAGGGCAGTTGATCATCAGATCAACGGTTAGAACTTCTTGGGCCATTGTAGGAGCTCCGGATGTCGGATTTGGCCGATCTTGAGTTCGTTGGACTCTGTTCGTCGTTCCGAATCCATCCGTGAGGTCCAATTTCTCATCTGAGACCTACTTTGGCAAGTGCTTACACAAATGGTCATTAATACAATTTTATAAGCAATCTTGGTATATGATGCATGCAATGCTCCCATTCTACTTATGTTGTGCCTTTTATTCTTATGATGGGCCCTATTTAACAGAATTACCACCCTCATGTGCGGTGTTATCATACCCCCATGCTTACTCCTTGCTAGTCCCTAGCAAGGTTTATTCTAGCCTTTATTTTCTTTCAGAATTTAGGAAGTAATTGCTTAGACACTTCGTCACTTGTCAATAGGAGGAAATATACCAAGATCTTAATCTACAAAGACTAAGCAGCGCCTAGGTGTCTGCCAAAATAGGAATCGCCCGAATCCTTGTATATAACTATACATATGTATATGTATATATATATTCTTTTTTTTTTAGAACTTTTTTCGGAATTCAGTGTGGGTTGGTAACTTTTTACGGCTACCCAACCCACCCAAAACTCGATCAAAACCCTAAGTGCTAAGCATCTTGGTGTGAAGATTGTGATAGACTCACTTAATGGTAATTCAAACAGACTTCGGGTTTCTACGCCCCTAGGTGACCAGAAGAGGAAATATATTTGCCTGAAGGTGTATTTGTTCGATTGATAGCTTTCTCCCTACGTTTGTTTTAATTGGGGTCAACACAAGGATTTTTCCAGTGTATATCTCCCTGGCTTGCACTACTTCCCCGCTTCTTCCTTAAGTGTTTTGGTTCTTTTTGTGCAGTTATTGAGCTGGGCTCTGGACAACCGACAAATGAGATGTTACCCACGATCACTTGCAGCCATACTCGTGCGGTGAAGTGTAGTTTATTTTCTTTTCTTCTCCCTTTTTTTTTCGTAGGTGGCTTCCCTGATCTCAAATGTACCTAGAGGCAATGAAGAAGAAATGGTCCCATGGCTGGGTTCTGGACAACCTGCCAATGGGCTGTTACCCACTACAATTTGCCAGCCATACCACCCTAGAGAGTTCGTTAGCTACCCAATTTCTGTCACAATCTCCGAGGAGTGAGTCTGTGCAAAAATGTGTGCAGATACTTAGACTCAATTTTTCTGAGTTAGAGGGTGAGTTGATAAGTCGTATACTTATCACCTTATTTAGTAGGTGGATTAAAATAGCTTAAGGTTGCAAGGATTCGAAGCTAAATCCATATTTTAACGGACACCAGGGCTTATTAAGCCTGAAGGCCTGAAAAGTCTAAGTGTTTAAGTTTTTTTTGTATTATTTTTCACTATTGACAAGTTTCTAATGCCTAAGTTTTCTTGCTAAATTCAATTTTTTTTTTATTTTATTCAAACTGATTAAATGAGCTCAGGATTGTGCAATTTACCACCCCCCATGCTTAAGTTGGACAATGTCCTCATTGGCAAGTACATGGATGCATAAGGGTTCAAAAAGATAGTACCTGAGTGACGTAAAATACCGGATCAGTCTGAATCCTCTGGGTTGCCTCCCAGGAAGCGCTAAGTTCAACTCCCCCAGTTGGGTGGTGCTCCGTGTCATCCCTCAACGAGGGTGACACTCTCTTTTGGGGGAACCTGGGCCAGGAAGTGCTTCAATCCTTGACCATTAACTGTAAAAGTGTGCCCAGTGTTAGGATCAGCGATGTCAACTGCCCCATTAGAGTAGGGCTTAACCACCCGAAATGGTCTTGTCCATTTGGACCTGAGTTTCCCCGGGAAGAGTTTTAGGCAGGCGTCAAATAGTCAAACTTGCTAGTTAGGCTCAAAGGTTTTTCTATGAATGAGTCGGTCGTGGATGACTTTCATTTTCTCCTTATACAGTCGACTATTTTCAAAAGCGTCCTGACTAATTTCTTCGAGCTCAGATAATCGGAGCATCCTCTACACACCGGCTAACTGGGAATCCATGTTACATTGCTTGATAGCCCAGTAAGCCCGGTGTTCCAATTTGACATGAAGATGGTAGGCTTTGCCAAAGACCAAGCGATAAGGCGACATGCCTATCGAGGTCTTGAAAGTGGTCCTGTATGCCCACAGGGCATCATCAAGTCGTGTGGACCAGTCTTTCTTGTCCGGTCTCACAGTCTTCTATAAAATGTTCTTGATTTGTCTATTTGAGACCTCAGTCTGCCCATTTGTTTGCAGATGATACGGGGTAGCAATGCGGTGGTTCACCCTGTATTTTCTAAGTAGGGCACGGAATTGGGAATGGATAAAATGGCTTCCACCATCACTGATCATGGCCTTGGGTATTCCAAACCGAGAAAAGATGTTCTGCTTAACAAAGTCCATGATAGTCTTGTGATCGCATCGGCGGGTGGCGACAGCTTCAATCCATTTGGAAACATAGTCTACCGAGACTAGGATGTACTCGAATCCGTTGGATGGTGGAAAGGGGCCCATAAAATCTATACCCCAAACGTCGAAGATTTCGACAATCAAAATGGGTTGGAGGGGCATCATATCTTTCTTGGTCATGGTCCCTAACGTTTGGCAGCGTAAGCAAGTTTTGGCAAAGTTGTGTGCATCCTTAAATAGGGACGGCCAGTAAAATCCTGACTGCAGAACCTTTGCAGCTATTTTCTTTCCAGAGAAGTGGCCACCACAAGCCTGGTCATGACAGAAGGAAAGTACACTCTGAACTTCATCTTCGGCGATACACCTCCTAATGATCTGGTCAACACAGAGGCGAAACAGCATGGGATCAGCCCAGAAATAGTGCTTGGCCTCAGCTAAGAACCTCTCCCGTTACTATCTGGACTAGCTGTGCAGGGTTTGTCCTATAACCAGGTAGCTGACGTAGTCAATGATGAGAGCCTCATCATGAGCCATAACTAGCTCATTTTGACCCAATAAAGAAGATAAAAGCTCCTACATAACCTAGAAGAAGGCCTAACTGAAGGAACAAGTGCCTTGAGAAGAAAACATGAAATAAAGGTTAAAATTACAATTTCACAATTGCAGTACGTAAACGGGATTTCTCAGAGGCAAAACATAGGTCAAATGGTATAAATGAGACAAAAAGAGGGTTGAGTCAATCAGAAATGGGTTCATATGCAATCAAAGAACTAAATGACACTTGGTAACCCTAAAACAGACCCGCTTAAATTAACAAGGTTCCGGTCAGAACAAAAAGCAAGTAAACCCTCTAAAAATCATGGAAAAACATCCTCTAGGGTTTAGAACACTTAATTTGGCCTTTGGAACCTACTTTGACCTAGATTAGGGTCCTAGCTCTTCAATTAACCTAATTTGGGTTTTTACGCAAAATGTCCAGTCAAACGGGGTCAAACCTGAAATCCAACTTCTCCATTGGATTCCTTAGGTCCAAATTAGGTTTATACCAAAATTTGGACCTAAGGAGAGGTCATCTTGACCTACTTTGCAATTTAATACACCCAAATCACAAATTGGTCCCTATCTTTTGAATACCTTTGCAGAGAGCCCCCTAGGTTCTTCGCCTCCTTTGCAAACTGGTCCTACCGCCATTGCTAGGGCATAACCGAGCTCCGGCGAGGTTTGGAGAGGGATTGCTCTCTAATCCCTCAGAGATTCCCTCCCAGAAATGGAAGGAGGATTCTCTGAGGAATTCCCTTATAAAGCCAATTACAATCGCTGGTGTGAACCCAATCTCTCATGCGAACGCACGAGAGATTTGGGTATCCACCTTCCTTCCAACTCCAGCAAGCCGGCAGACCTAATTGCGCGCTCTCCACGCGCTGACAGGAGCGGCCAGCACCTATAAAACACCCCCCAGACCCTGCCGCAGGACCCGATCTTGATTTGGCCGAGTGTCCACCCCCAATTCGTCTCCTCCTGCCCGGTCGAAAGTCCCAACAAGCTTCGGCGAGCCCCCCTCCCCTCCCTCTTCACTCTGCCACAAAACCAGTGGCAGAGTTAGCTTCCTGACTTCCCTCCGCGTCGCGCAGTACCCGCGCACGCCGCCTCAGCCCCGTCGTCGCCGCCGTTCTCCCCCACTGGGCATCATCCTCTCCGGCGACAGCAGGTACTGCTGTCCGCCTTCTGTCCCCTTTCATCCTTACAATTAGGTTAGAACTCCTCTCCATCCTCTCCTCTCTCTTTTCCCCCTGTTATCTCATCTGATTACCCCTCGACCGACGCTGACCACCCTCATCTTCGACATCACCGAACGACCTCCGGCGAGCCGCTTCCACCATTCCAGCCCCCCACACGACTCGCCAACCACTTCGAGAGCTCCGCCTCACCACCAGGAACTCGCTCCACCCTACAACTACCACTCCAGACCTCCATAATCACCCCCCGAACAACCCACCATCTCCGGCCACAGGTTGACCTAGGCACGCACGCCTAGGCCGACCTGTGGCCTGCAGCATCGTCCACCGCCTTCGCCGTGCCACGGCGAAGGTCTATAGCTGATCTGATTGGGCCGAGAGGCTCGTTTTGTGCATGACAGTGTTTGAGCTCCTGCCACCATGGACGACCTCTGATGAAGCTCCAACGAAGCTCCAGGCATCAGGCTTCCCAGGCTACAGATCAGGAGACTCATGCGAGTGTCGCGAGGTGAGTGAGCCCAGCACAGAGCGCCAGCAGAGCCATCCGCTTGGGCAATTGCATACGAGAGTCTGTGGGCGCACGTGAAATCAGGGCGGAACCTTTAGTCCCACATCATGGGATTGCAACACTCAGGTATGCTATAAATTGTATTTGTGCTTTAAGCTGGTTGCCTCCGTAAGCACAGGGGTGAGGTCCCTCACTGACCCCACACCCGCCTCGTCCGTGGCTTGACCACGCGGATCTGGTGGATCCGACCCGACCTAAGCTAACGCACTCCTCGTGCATCACACCACCTGCGGGTGCACCTGGTCCCGGGTACGATCCGACCCGATTATGGCTGTGGCTCTGGGAGAGCGTCCATGAGTGAACTGCTTAAGAGAGAGACGCGCGGGTAGAGGGAGAAGGGTGTTAGGTTTTTCTCCTGTGCAGGCAGGCTGAACGCAGGAGAAGAAGGACTTGGCCGCTACAGAAGAAGAAGAAGGAAAGGCAAACCAAAGAAGAAAAGAAAGAAGGAGCAAGACAGAGACGAAGAAGAAAGAAAGAAGCCTTCACAGGAGAAGAAGGAAAGCAGAAGAAGAAGAAGAAGAAGAAGAAGGCTTCGCAAGACAAGAAAGAAAGCAGAGGAAGAAGCAAACGAAGAAGAAAATGAGAGACTGCAGAAGAAGAAGAAAAGGAGAAATACTTTTAAGACGTCTAATCTTGTGATCAGACGTCCAATTTCATATTTTTGTCCTAATTACTTTTAATTGCATACATTCACATTTGAATTGATATTCTGAGTAAATTAGAGTGTTCAATTACATTTTGACTAGTAGTAAATTCCATTTGCTCCCTGTGATCGACCTCGGATACTCCGGTCTTCGAGTAATAAAATTCTTTATATTTGTTTAGAGGTTTTGTCGGTTATATTACAACGTGACATCCTTTAAACCTGCACAAAACGTCGACAACATTTTGGCGCCGTTGCTGGGGAGCAATGCGCAATTTACCACTAGTCACTACATTCTTTTTATCATATTGAACACTAACTTGCCCTACTTTGCTTTGATGTGATCTTGCAGGTACTTCATGAGAAAATCTCTCCCGCAAGTCAACCACTCCAAGGCAGGTAATTTCTTTTCTTCCTTAATCATCCCCTAATCTTTGAAAGACAAAAGGAAGAAAATCAATTTAGGAATCAATTGCCTTCTTTATATAGTAATCACATATCACCATCTCTAAGGCAAAAAATTTCCTGATTTTGCGAAAATTTCTGCAAATATTCTTGAAGTTAGAGTGATTTTTTTTCCCATCCCACAAATTCTTGTGCCTAATTGAAATAACGCTTAATCTCGGCGGACCACACACTTCTTGTTTATAAGTCCAAAGAGAACTTTTGAAAAAGAAAAAGAGGATTGGAAATAGAACCAAATTAGGGTTTCCACATTAGGGTCTTGAAGCGCTAGTCACACATGCCTGTGTAAAAGGAAATAAACCCTCCCGCATCAGTGTGCTACCCAAGCCCTTGATTGAAGAAAGCTAAATAAGACAAACCCTAAAATTGAGCTCTAAAATCACTTGAATCTTAAAATTTTTTGACCTAATAACCTGGGAGTCAAATCAGGGTGATCTCTAGGCTCCGAGCTTAGAATCACTCTGCCATCTATAGGACAGGTCAGGGTGACCCCTTGGGTCAACCAACCTCTAAATTAGGTCACAATACCAAAAACATCTAAAGTTCAAGTGAGAACCCTAAAAGCACCTTTGAAATAAAAAGTGATAGACTTAAGAGGTCAAGGTCCCCATTCTGGTCTACCTGGAATCTCAGTGACAAGAGAGGTCGGGTGGGGGAAACCCTGTAACCCGTAGGGACGCTCTACCATGTAGGGGTCTTTGTGGGACTCTCCCTCTCTGGCTACCCAGGTAATTCTCAGGTGGACGATCTTCGGATCCAGGGGTCCATCCGCCCCGAACCTCCATAGTCATCCAAACAACTTTTGGGTGTCTTGATTAGGTCAAGAACATCTCCAGTCCTGCATCTTTTCTCTTTAGAGCACACACACTCATTTTCAGTGGGACTCGTTATTCAGATCTGATCGCTTCATAACACATCTTGAGTCAAACTCTGATCTTGATTCCACCACCTGATCCAAATATGCAACCGAACCACCTAGGACTACCATTCAAGAAACCTGAATACCAGAGATCCATGAGAGATAAAATGATTGAGGATGCCATGAGATTTTATGAAAATGAAGAAACCTCAACAACAGTAGGAAACATTCAGGTTGATGTCCCAACAACCACAACCTTTGTCATAACTTGTGCCCAAGTACTATTAGCAGAAGCCAACAAAGGATCAACCCGTGACTTGCTCATTACTGCATACATTGAGATAGAAAAATTGCACAATAGTGAATACCTTTAATGTATGACAAATCCTCGACTTTGGAAGCAACACCAAGATAGTCTTGAAAAACGGGAAGAGATAATGAGATTAATAAAACAAGTGCTTGATCAGAAATACCCGTACATACCGCCAACAGAGGATGAGCTATCTTGGAACAACATCGAGGATAAATTTGACCTCGGGTTTGAGGCAAAAAATGGTTGTGGATTCCCAACCCAGATAGAATATAATGCACCTGATATTGAAGAAGGTTGGGAAGCTCCAATTGCAGGAAAAGACCATGATGAGCCCATTTTAGAATCCCAAGACTCCTGCAAGTATGAGAGTAGAACTGAACCTCTCGAGGGTGTAAATTCCGTCCCTTATTCTGATAAGGTGGCCCTCAAAGGTTATTCAGACCTAAATTATAGTAATTCAACCCACATCCTAAGCCTAGAACCTAGATCTGAAACATATTTTGAAGATTTCAAGGCCCCAGATGAAGAAAATCAATCTCTTAATGAAGAATATGATTTTGGGCCTCAATTTGATGAATATCCCTCGTCAACCTCCCCAGAGGAATGAATCGATTTTGCGAAAGTCATGCCAATCTACGACACAGAAACCGAGGAGTTGGACGAGTAGGGTTTCAATTGGGTCTGCCCTACTAGCTTAGAATCTGAGCCTCTACCAGATAAGGATACCCTTTTAAGCTCAGAATTAACATTTAGGCTAGGTCCCAGTCAGGCTACTGAATATACAACATATGATTTATTCTATGGTGGAACTCATGATCTAGAATCTCATTCAAACTTTGATTTTCGCAAACTCTCCGACGATCTCGAATCTGACCATAACATCGGAGAAAATCTGTCTCCTGATTATAACATGTCAATCTTCTTTGAAGCCACCTGCTCCACATATACAGAACCAATCAAAACCCGTTCCCCACCCCGACCCGCAACCGGACTCAATTTCTATTCCGATTCACCTCTCACTGAGCCGTTTGCAGATGATTCAACTCCATATCTAGACTAGGTATCGGGTACTGATCAGACCACAAATCAGGAGCCTCCATCCTTTGATCACCTCTGTAGGGATTACACACCTTACATGGATAATTTTTCGGAACCCTACTTTGACCAGGCTGATTCGACTCAGCCTGAACCCGAGTTCTCACTTCCATATCCATCAGAACATCACTGCGTATGGTGGGTTCCGCATCTGCTGATCTACATCTATCAACCCACCAGACTTATTGGGTTCGGGCTGCATCATTAGCCCACTGATCTCAACAAGCACCTGGTTGGACCAACTAGGCTCTTAATCAAGGTGCTTGTTTTCCAAAACTCCATTGATTTGACCACTCCCTCTCCACCCCATTTTCTGCTCGGCTGAAGGCATTAAATTTAGCGCTTAACGGGAGGCAACCCGTCATCCCAAACACAGAGACCCGTCTGATTGTCCATCTGGACTCCACGTCTATTGCACCTTGAGACCAGCCTTAGACAGAGGATCCCACCTCTGGTACACGTATCAGAGCTTGAAATCATCAGCATCAGTCATTTACGACCCATTCACCCACCCGATGTATCCTGTTCTAAGCCCCTGACCTCAACACTAATTCCCACCCTCTGTTTGCAATGAGGACATTGCAAAACTTAGGCATGGGGGGGTGATAAAGTGCATACATACAGAACCAAGAAAAAAATCAAGAGTCTCACACACAAAAAAATTTGCATATGTCAAAAATGCAAAAAAAAGAAATTGAAAAAAATTAAGAAAAAGAACAAAAAATGGGGGGAGGGAGGAAATTTTGTGAGCCACTTAAGCATAAGGAGAAAAAGAAGAAAAATGACAAAAAGGAGTACAAAATGAAAATGAAAAGAAATAGTCATTAGTAAAAGATTAAGGGGTTAACTGAAGTTCTAGACCGAATCAAGAAAAAGAAAAGAAAAGTGCTACGGAGATATAACAAGAGATTAGCGGGAACGCTGGTCTTAGGCCTTTTGGGCTAGTACCTTTAGCTTAAAAATTCATGTATCCGTTAAAATCTGGATAATCCTCAAGAGGTTGAGGAAAATGCAAAGCTTGAGTATTAGGTCTAAGGCTTAGGAAGTATTCAGCCTCGTTAACTGACCTCCGGTTTGCGGGATTCGGTAACCTAAGCACCCAAATTCACACACAGTCTGGTTCAGTGCGCATAAACATCCAAATCACGCGAAAAGCGTTTAATGTTCTGAAAAAGTCACCTAGATTAGGAGCGGTCAATCAACACAAATTGATTTGGACGAGTTCCCAACGCAGAGAGGCAGGAAATTCCCCTCGAAGATGCGTAACAACATATCGTCTCCTCGGTGCTTGTCTCTTAGGATATTTAAATATCCTATCGGGGGCATGTAAGCACTCTGCTGGTTCAGATACCATGGGTGGCATTATCACGAAATGTCGATCGCCAGGGTCTGGATTCGGCCACTGAACGCCATGGGCAGGATTATCTCGAAATCTCGAAAGCCAGGCTTCCGGGGGTTGCCATGGGTGGGATTATCTCGAAATCTCGAAAGCCAGGGACCCTTGAGGATTGATGATGGGGACGAGGAATCCGATACAGACCATGTTGAGAAGCTAATCCGAAGCTAGAAATAAAAAGAAAAGAGAGAGAAAAGCTCTCCAAACAAATAAATCTTCTATCTCTCTCTTACAAAAAAACGCACTGCAAACTGAACTTAGGCTAAAAATGTCTCAAGCATGGGTGCTTTAATCGCGGAGTCCAACAAACCCTAGGTTAGTTTCTGTGGGCCGTAGAAACCTTTGCGGAGGACTGAGGCTAAAGCGGAACAGGTCTGGATTTTGGTTGGTACTTGAGTACCTCTAGGCCTATTATCACCATTCCTACCTAAATCACAAAATAAAAAGAGAAGCACTTTTCAGAGTTGTTGACAGACACTCAGGGTCTAGAATGGAAGTTAAAACTTTGAAATTTTGCTAAGGGACTAGCAAAAGCTAGGCATGGAGGTACGATGAGAGCCTCATCATGAGCCATAACTAGCTCATTTTGACCCAATAAAGAAGATAAAAGCTCCTACATAACCTAGAAGAAGGCCTAA
The DNA here is from genome assembly GCA_037157565.1 of Thalassia testudinum. Lineage (NCBI taxonomy): Eukaryota > Viridiplantae > Streptophyta > Magnoliopsida > Alismatales > Hydrocharitaceae > Thalassia > Thalassia testudinum. The sequence goes on from JAZHRO010000014.1 coordinate 25,283,544, forward strand.
CTGAAGGAACAAGTGCCTTAAGAAGAAAACATGAAATAAAGGTTAAAACTACAATTTTACCATTGCAGTACGTAAACGGGATTTCTCAGAGGCAAAACATAGGTCAAATGGTATAAATGAGATAAAAAGAGGGTTGAGTCAATCAGAAATGGGTTCATGTGCAATCTAAGAACTAAATGACACTTGGTAACCCTAAAATAGACCCGCTTAAATTAACAAGGTTTCGGTCAGAACAAAAAGCAAGCAAACCCTCTAAAAATCAAGGAAAAACATCCTCTAGGGTTTAGAACACTTAATTTGGCCTTTGGAACCTAGTTTGACCTAGATTAGGGTCCTAGCTCTTCAATTAACCTAATTTGGGTTTTTACGCAAAATGTCCAGTAAAACGAGGTCAAACCTGAAATCCAACTTCGCCATTGGATTCCTTAGGTCCAAATTAGGTTTGTACCAAAATTTGGACCTAAGGAGAGGTCATCTTGACCTACTTTGCAATTTAATACACCCAAATCACAAATTGGTCCCTATCTTTTGAATACCTTTGCAGAGAGCCCCCTAGGTTCTTCGCCTCCTTTGCAAACCGGTCCTGCCGCCATTGCTAGGGCAGAACCGAGCTCCGGCGAGGTTCGGAGAGGGATTGCTCTCTAATCCCTTAGAGATTCCCTCCCAGAAATGGAAGGAGGATTCTCTGAGGAATTCCCTTCCTTATAAAGCCAATTACAATCGCTGGTGTGAACCCAATCTCTCGTGCGAACGCACGAGAGATTTGGGTATCCACCTTCCTTCCAACTCCGGCAAGCCGGCAGACCTAATTGCGCGCTCTCCACGCGCTGACAGGAGCGGCCAGCACCTATAAAACACCCCCCAGACCCTGCCGCAGGACCCGAGCTTGATTTGGCCGAGTGTCCACCCCCAATTCGTCTCCTCCTGCCCGACCGAAAGTCCCAGCAAGCTCCGGCGAGCCCCCCTCCCCTCCCTCTTCTCTCTGCCACAAAACTAGTGGCAGAGTTAGCTTCCTGACTTCCCTCCGCGTCGCGCAGTACCCGCGCACGACGCCTCAGCCCCGTCGTCGCCGTCGTTCTCCCCCACTGGGCATCATCCTCTCCGGCGGGGATGGAAGGCGGACAGCAGGTACTGCTGTCCGCCTTCCATCCCCTTTCATCCTTACAATTAGGTTAGAACTCCTCTCCATCCTCTCGTCTCTCTTTTCCCCCTGTTATCTCATCTGATTACCCCTCGACTGACGCTGACCACCCTCATCTTCCACATCACCGACCGACCTCCAACGAGCCGCTTCCACCATTCCAGCCCCCCACACGTCTCGCCAACCACTTCGAGAGCTCCGCCTCACCACCAGGAACTCGCTCCACCCTACAACTACCACTCCAGACCTCCATAATCACCCCCCGAACAACCCACCATCTCCAGCCACAGGTTGACCTAGGCACGTACGCCTAGGCCGACCTGCGGCCTGCAGCATCGTCCACCGCCTTCGCCATGCCACGGCGAAGGTCTCTAGCTGATCTGATTGGGCCGAGAGGCTCGTTTTGTGCATGACAGTGTTTGAGCTCCTGCCGCCATGGATGGCCTCTGATGAAGCTCCAACGAAGCTCCAGGCATCAGGCTTCCCAGGCTGCAGATGCAGGAGACTCACGCGAGTGTCGCGAGGTGAGTGAGCCCAGCACGGAGCGCCAGCAGAGCCATCTGCTTGGGCAATTGCATACGAGAGTCTGCGGGCGCGCGTGAAATCAGGGCGGAACCTTTAGTCCCACATCGTGGGATTGCAACACTTAGGTACGCTATAAATTGTATTTGTGCTTTAAGCTGGTTGCCTCCGTAAGCACAGGGGTGAGGTCCCTCACTGACCCCACACCCGCCTCGTCCGCGGCTTGACCACGCGGATCTGGCGGATCCGACCCGACCTAAGCTAACGCACTCCTCGTGCATCACACCACCTGCGGGTGCGCCTGGTCCCAGGTACGATCCGACCCGATTATGGCTGTGGCTCTGGGAGAGCGTCCATGAGTGAACTGCTTAAGAGCGAGACACGCGGGTAGAGGGAGAAGGGTGTTAGGTTTTTCTCCTGTGCAGGCAGGCTGAACGCAGGAGAAGAAGGACTTGGCCGCTACAGAAGAAGAAGAAGGAAAGGCAAACCAAAGAAGAAAAGAAAGAAGGAGCAAGACAGAGACGAAGAAGAAAGAAAGAAGCCTTCACAGGAGAAGAAGGAAAGCAGAAGAAGAAGAAGAAGAAGAAGAAGAAGAAGGCTTCGCAAGACAAGAAAGAAAGCAAAGGAAGAAGCAAACGAAGAAGAAAATGAGAGACTGCAGAAGAAGAAGAAAAGGAGAAATAGATCAGATGTCCAATTTCATATTTTTGTCCTATTACTTTTAATTGCATACATTCACATTTGAATTGATATTCTGAGTAAATTAGAGTGTTCAATTACATTTTGACTAGTAGTAAATTCCATTTGCTCCCTGTGATCAACCTCGAATACTCCGGTCTTCGAGTAATAAAATTCTTTATATTTGTTTAGACGTTTTGTCGGTTATACTACAACGTGACATCCTTTAAACCCGCACAAAACGTCGACAACAGTCAACATACCATGGCATTCTCTTGTCTTACACAGCCAGGATGTGTTCATCAGGGAAGGCGTCAGATAGAGGTAGGCAGGGTCCAATGTGGTCTGGATGAAGTCTAGACAAGTGGTCAGCCACCACATTCTTTGATCTAGCCTTGTCTCGGATTTCCAGGTCAAATTCCTGCAAAAGCAGGATCCATCGATGAGCCTGGGCTTTGCATCCTTCTTGGCCAACAGGTGTCGGATGGCTGAATGGTTAGTGTAAATCGTCACGTGGGATCCGAACAAGTACGATCAGAACTTTTCAAGTCCAAAGACTACAGCAAGCAGCTCTTTCTCTGTGACTGTATAATTTCCTTGGGCCTCGTCCAACGTTTTGCTCGTGTAGTAGATCACCACGGGCTTCTTATCTTGCCTTTGTCCCAAGACAGTGCCTATGGCAAAATCTGATGCATCACACATAATCTCAAAGTCCTGGGACAAGTCTGGGGGTTGAAGTACAGTTGCAGTGGAGACTAAGTCCCGGAGGGTGTGATAAGCCTGGATGCAATCAGAAGACATGTGGAATATGGCGCCATTGGCTAGAAGGTCGGTCAAGGGTTTGGAAAGCTTGAAAAAGTCTTTAATGAACCTTCGGTAGAAGCCAACATGTCCTAGGAATGAACGAATCTGTCGGACCGAGCTAGGTGGAGGAAGTTTGGAAATCAAATCAACCTTAGCCCGATCTACCTCGATGCCCCTATGCGATATGATGTGACCGAGGACAATTCCTTCTTGAACCATAAAATGGCTCTTTTCCCAACTTAACACCAGATTAACCTCGATACATCATTTCAGGATTTTCTCCAAGTTGCTCAGACAATGGTCGAATGAATTCCCGAATACAGAGAAATCATCCATAAAGACCTCTAAGTATTCACCCACCATTTCTGAAAAAATGGCTAGCATGCAACGCTGGAAGGTCGTAGGTGCGTTGCATAACCCGAACGGCATTCGACGGAATGCAAACGTGCCGTACGGGCAAGTGAATGTGGTCTTTTCTTGATCCTCCAGAGCAATTGCAACTTGGTTATATCCTGAATATCCTTCCAGGAAGCAAAAATACTTTTTCCCTGCCAATCTTTCAAGGATTTGGTCAATGAATGGCAAGGGGAAATGATCCTTCTTAGTGGCTTCATTGAGCTTCCTATAATCAATACACACCCACCATGTGGTGGTGGTGAGGGTGGGGATGGATTCGCTATGATCATTGGTGACAATAGTGAGCCCAGCTTTCTTTGGAACCACTTGAGTGGGGCTCACCCAGGGGCTATCAGAGATAGGATATATGATGTCAGTGTCAAGCCATTTGATAATTTCTTTCTTAATGACCTCCCGCATGTTTGGGTTTAAACGTCTCTGCATCTTGCGAGAGGGTCGTGCCCCATTTTCCAGGTAAATCTTATGGGTGTAATAGGTGGGGCTAATTCCTCTTAAGTCAGAAATGGTCCAACCAATGGCGGCCTGATGTTCCGAAAGGGTCGTAGTCAACCTGAGTTCCTGATCCTTGGTTAAATGAGAATTAATAACTGGGAAGATCTGGTCAGGTCCTAGGAAGACATACTTGAGATTCTCGGGCAATGGCTTAAGTTCAGGTGCGGGTGGAACCATAGTTGATGGAAAGTGAAAGGGCGGGAGTTGATCAACATCGATCTCCTCAAATGGTGTTGTGTGATGGTATTCAGCCTTACAAAGGTCCACGGGTAGTGATGGTGACGGGTCAGAACAGTCATTACGGGTTTGGTGGTCTGATACAGAACTGAGGGTGAGGCATTCCTCAATCAAAGTTTCCATGGAATCATGTTCCTCAATGCAATCACAATCAAAAGGCTTTGTCGCCCGAAAGATATCCAATTGCATTTTCCTGTCCCCGAAGGCAATTTCCATACATCCCGTGTCACAATCAATGTTTGCCTTAGCCGTAGCTAAGAAAGGTCTGCCTAAGATTATGGGTGCGTTCTGTAATTTTTCAGGGACTTCCATGTCGAGCACCAAAAAGTCGACCGAGAAATAGAAGTCCTTGACCTGTACAATCATGTCCTAGACAACCCCCTTCGGGGTTTTCACTGATCTATCAGCCAGCTGGATGGTGATAGGGGTTGGTGTCAACTCTCCGAAACCAAATTGGTGGTACAGGGTTGTTGGAATCAGATTGATAGAAGCACCTAAGTCCAGGAGCGCTCTATCAAATGTCATGTCCCCGATATTGCAGGAAATCAAGCGCGCTCCTGGGTCAGTTCACTTGAGCGGAAGGTTGCTTGATATTACGGAACTTGCTTGTTCAGAGAGCACAACCTTCCTAGGTGCTTGAGGTCTCGGCTTACGCTTGGGTGTACAGGCATCCTTTAAAAACTTGGCGTAAGCAGGGATGTGCTTGACAGCTTCAAGGAGCGGAATGTTAATCTATACTTGCTTAAAGATCTCCAACAGCTCCTCAGTCTCTACAACATTCTTCATTTTCTTGATTGTTTCCAAGGCCTCAGGGTAGGGTGTCTAAATGTGGATTGGTTCTATTTCTGGGTCCTTGGTTGGTGCCTCTTCTGAGTCGGGTATTTCAGCAGGTGAAGTCTCGGGGAGAGGTGGTGACGACCTTCCTCTATAGTTCTATTATTTCGTCGTAGTATAGTATAGAGAAGTGGTTACCAGTTTAATACAATTTGTTACTCAGAAATAAAAGAGTTCCCGAGGTCGAACTCAGGGAGCAAGTTGTATTCTAGAGATACAAATTCAAAAAATATGACAAAAATAAAGAGAGAGAGAGAGAGGGAGAGATAAAAATTTGATTTCTTCTTTCTTCCTCTTTGTTTTCTCTTCTCTTTGGCTTTTGGTTTTTCTTCTTTGTTTATCTCCTGGTGGTCTTCTTCTTCTGCCTTCTGTTCTTCTTATTTCTTCTTTCTTCTTTCTTCTTTCTTCTTTCTTCTTTCTTCTTTCTGCCTAAGCTGTAAAGCTTTTCTTCTTGCGGTCCCTTGCTCAGCGGCACGGCTTCTTCATTCTCCTTTCTCTGCAGTCCTTTTACTGCAGGGCGTCGTCTCTCCTTCTTTCTTCTTTTTCTTTCTGTCTTCTTTATCTGCAGCAGTGGGTTGATGTTCTTCTTCTTCTTTCAGCTCTTGTTTCTGCTTGTCTCTTTCTTTTTCTTTTCCCTTGCGGTCCTGTTCTTCTTCCTCTTTTCTGCCTTCAGAGCGTCATCTGATTTTCCAATCAGACGACTTAAACCGCCGCTGCTACAGTGCTCCTCCTTCCTTCAGCTTTCGTCGTCCTTCTTCTCTGCCTCGCTCGTCTTCTTCTTCTTCTTCTTCGCCTGTGCCTGCACACTTCAAAACTCTCGTCAGCGGGCAAAAACCTACTCTAACCCCCCGCGTTTCTCTCTCACAGAATCCGCTCTTAGGAAAGCTCTCCCAGAGCTGCGGGGTAGTCGGGTACGGGTCGCACCCGGGTCCAGGCCCACCGGCGTGCGTGGTGGGAGAGGAGTGCAGGTCAGGCTAAGTCAGGTCGGGCCAGGTCTGCGAGGCGTGCGTGCGGACGAGGCCGGGTAGTCGGGCGGGTGAAGGGGACCTCACCCCGTGTGCTGAGGCGATAAGCCTCCAGCACTTTTTCACTTTATACCGCTGCGCCCCTTCAGAGCCTTCCGAGGTGGGACTAAATGTCCCACCCCAATTTGACGCCTGCGCGGAGGAGGCAGCGGCGGTCGAGGCTTCGCACGAGGGCTTTGCCTCAACTGCAGCCTGACGCTTTGCGAAGACACCTCGCGCAGCCTGGGAGCGTGACCTGGGCGTGGCGCACCTGGGGCAGCAGGTGAAGAAGCTGCTTCGCTTCAACAATGGCGGCGACGAGCACAGGTACCTGCCCACAGAGAAACGGCCTCTCGGCCCAATCAGAAACGCGGAGGACCTTCGCCGTGGCACGGCGAAGGTGGTCAAGGGGTGTGCAGGCGGCGGGGCGGAGCCTAAGGGCTGCCCTAGGTCAAACTGCAGGTTAGGAGGTGGGTTTGTTCGGTGGAGTTGCAGAGGGTGATTTGGGGGAAGTGGAAGGGCGGAGGTTGATCAGGGTGAGGAGGCGGAGGTTCTGCGGTGGTCGGCGAGCCGTGTGGGTTGCTGGAGTGATGGGAGCGGGTCGCCGGAGCAGGGGCCGGAGGTGGAGAAGGTGAGGGCGATTGGTCGGATCGGGGTAACAGTAAATATGTAAAGTGAGGAAAAGGAAGAGGGGAGGAAGAGGAGGAGTTCTACCTACTTAGCAGGACGAGGAGGGGTCGGAGCAGGCGACAGTCGTATCGACTGTCGCCGGAGAAGAAGCTGCCCAGGGGAAGGGGCGGCGACGAGGAGAGGGCCGGAGAGGCGCCAGCTGGGTGCGGCGTGGCGCGGGAAGAGCGAGGGAGAGCAGCCCTGCAGCTGGTAGTGCGGCAGAGCGACGAGGAGGAAGAGGGGAGGCTGCCGGAGCTGGAGGGCTTCCTGTCGGAGTGGGAAGAGAGGAAGTGGGGGTCTTTCTCCGTCAGGACCGAGTTCGGAAGAACGGTGGAGCGACGGGGGTATTTATAGGAGCCGAATCAGAGAGGAAGGCGGAGGGAGACGACGTGTCTCCCTCGTCGGAGGACGCCGAAGATGGAGACCCATACCGTCCGTGTGTTCGCACGGCCGGTATGGTGGGTTGCAGCGACCAGGGGGGTATTCCTGCGACGGCTGACGACGCAGGGCACCCCCGGTTGTCTCGCCAGACCCTCCCCCTTACCCTGCGCGGCGCCATTCTCCGCGCAAGGTCGCCGGAGCATGGTGCTGGTCAGGTTTTGGCAGGAGGGACCTGGATGCAAAGAACGAAGGAGTGTTAGGGGCAGAAATGTGAGGGTTCAAAAGTTGAGGGCCAAAAAGTAAATGAATGAGGACCAAAGTGTAAAGTTGGTCAAGAAGGTTTCCTCTTAGGCTCAAGTTTTTATACATGACTAATTGGGACCTAAGGATTATGATGGTGAATTTTATTTCCATATTAAACCTTGTTTGGCTGGTTAATTTATGCAAAAACCCAAATTAAGTTGTTAATTGGGCATGGTTCTCAATGTAGGTCAAAATGGGTTCTGAATGTCAAATTGAAGGTTCTAAACCCTAGAGATTATTTTTCTATGAATTTTAGAGGGTTTATTCTATTTTTAATTTGCCTCGAACCTCGTGAATTGAAGTGGGTTTGTTTTAAGGTTACAGATTATCATTTAGTTCCTTGGAATTGCTGTAGCCCTTGTCAGATCATCCCACTTTCCTTCTTATTTGGTTTGTTTGACCTATGTTTGGACCCTGAATTGCCCTGTATGCAGATTATACTGGTAAAATTGCATTTTCACCCCTTATGACTTATTTTCTCCTTAAACTCAGAATTCTCTGAGTTAAGCCTTTCCTTGAGTTATGTAGGAGCTTTTATCCTTTGTATTAGGTCAAAATGAGCTAGTTATGGCTCATGATGAGGTTCTCATCATACCCCCATGCCTAGCTTTTGCTAGTCCCTTAGCAAAAACTTAAGGTTTCAACCCTTGTTCTGGACCATGAAGTTCTTAATAGCTTCAGATAAGTGCTTTTTATTTAAACCTAGATTAGGTTAGAATGCTGACCATAGGCCTAAAAGGTACTCTAGTACCAATCAAGATCCAAATCTGTCTAGCCTCAGCCTCAGTCCTTAGCAAAGGTTTTTAAGGCCCACAAGAACTAACCTAAGGTTTATTGGACTTTGTGGTTAAAGCACCCGTGCTTGAAATGATTTTAGCCCTGGCTCAGTTCGCAATGCATTTTGTAAGAGAGAGAGATAGAAAATTTTTCTGTTTGGAGAGTTTTCTCTCTCTTTTTCTTTTTAGTTCTAGCCTAGGATTGGCTTTTCAACACGGTCTGTATCAGATTCATTGCTCCCATCATCAATCCTCAAGGGTTCCTGGCGATCGATGCTTCGAGATAGCACCTCCCATGGCAACCCCCGGAACCCTGGCTATTGAGATTTCGAGATAATCCCATCCATGGTGTTCCGTGGCTGAATCCAGACCCTGGCAATTGACACTTCGAGATAATGCCATCCATGGAATCTGAATCAGTAGAGTGCTTACATGCCCCCAGTAGGATATGTGAATATCCTAAGAGACAAGCACCGAGGAGATGATATTTTTTTATGCATCTTCGAGGGGATTTCCCGCCTCTCAGCGCTAGGAACTCGTCCAAATCAACTTGTGTTGATCGGCCACTCCTACTCTAGGTGTACTTTTCAGAATTTTGCGACGCTTCTGCGTGATTTTGATTTTTATGCTTACTGAACCAGGCTGTGTGTGAGGTTAGGGTGCTTAGGTTACTAAGTCCCGTAAACCAAAAATTAGTTAACGAGGCCAAATACTCCCTAAGCCTTGGACCTAGTACTTAAGCTTTTCATTTTCCTCAACCTCTTGAGGATTGTCTGGATCTTAATGGGTACTAAGAGTCTATTCAAGAATGCCTAAGGTTTGCGTTCTTACTAATCTCATTATGCACTTTTCAGTTATTTTCTTGAATGGGGTCTAGAACTTAGGTTAATTCCTTAGTTCCTTACTAATGACTATCACCTTTTCTCATAATTTTGTGCTCCTTTTTCATTTTGTTTCTTTTCTCCTTCTCCTTCACAAAATTTCCTTCTCCTCTTTTCCTCTTATTCTTTTTCGAAAATTTTTAATTTTTATGGTGTTTTTGGCATATGTGAATTTTTTTGTTTGAAACCTTTTCTTACAAGTTTTGCACTTTCATACCCCCCCATGCCTAAGATTTGCAATGTCCTCATTGTAACCTAGGGGGTTTTCATTTAACTTAGTTTATTCCTTAAGACAGAAATTTGGATGAGTGAATGGGTCGGGTTGAATTTTTGCGGATGATTTCTAATCCCAGATGCAAGCATCTGAGGTGGGGTCGGCTGTCTACAAGGGTGAACCTTAAGTGCAAAAAGGTGTCAGAAAAAGTTTTGGATTTTTAGGAAAATGACGGGTTGCCTCCCGTTAAGCGCTGAGTTTTATGCCATCGGCTGGGTGCAATAAGCTCAAGGGGAATGGAGGATATAAGATGCTTCAGCCAAATCAGTAGAAGTTACATCAATGAACGGCTTGAGTCTCTGACCGTTCACGATGAAAGGTTCAGAATCGTGGCTGAGTGGACTGATTTCGATTGCTCCATTTCCAAAAACCTGTCGGACCAAATATGGTCCGACCCACTTGGACCTCAGCTTTCCTGGGAAAAGTTTGAGTCGGGCATCAAAGAGTAGGACCTTTTGACCAGGATGAAAGATCTTTCTCGAGATGTGTTTGTCGTGGAAGGCTTTGACCCGCTCCTTGTAGATTTGCGAGTTCTCGTACGCGTCTAGGCGTAATTCATCGATCTCGCTGATTTGGAGTTTTCTGTGGGTCCCAGCCTTGGAAAGATCTAGATTACAGTTCCGTACTGCCCAATAGGCTTTATGCTCCAGTTCTACGGGAAGGTGGCATGCCTTTCCGTACACCAGTCTATAAGGGAGACATGCCTAATTGGGTCTTGTGGGCGGTCCTATAGCCCACAATGTTTCCGGAAGTCGGGACGACCAGTCCTTCCTGTCAGGCCGAACAGTGACTTGCAGGATTTTCTTGATCTCCCGATTTGATAGCTCAGCTAGACCATTTGTTTGGGGGTGGTAAGGAGTAGAGATTCGATGAGACACCCCAAATTTGGCCATAAGTGACCTAAACTGAGCATTTGTAAAATGGGTCCCCCCATCAGAGATAATAGCACGGGGAATCCCGAACCTTGAGAAAATGTTTTGATGTATGAACTTAAGAACAATCTTGTGATCACAGGTTCGGGTTGGTATGGCTTCGATCCATTTGGACACGTAGTCCACCGCAAGCAGGATGTACTCGAAACCATTCGAAACAGGAAAGGGGCCCATAAAATCAATCCCCCAGACATCAAAGATTTCGCATACGAGAATCGGCTGTAAAGGCATCATGTCGCGACGGTTCATGTTGCCCAAAGTCTGGCAACGACTGCATGCCTTACAGTGGCTGTATGCGTCCTTGAATAGTGTAGGCTAGTAGAAGCCACACTGGAGGACTTTGGATGCGGTTTTATGGCCTGAGAAATGGCCACCGCATGCCTGGTCATGGCAGAAGGATAGGATATTGCTGATTTCCTCTTCCGGGACACATCTCCGAATGATCTGATCAGCACCTATGCGGAAGAGGTACGGGTCTTCCCAAATGTAATACTTGGCATCGAAGCGTAATTTGTCCTTCTTGGCCTTCGGCCAATCGGACGGGATCTGATGAGATGCCAAGTAATTTGCTACATTAGCAAACCATGGAAGGCTAGTACCGATAGTCAGCAGGTGCTCATCGGGAAAATGCTCAGTGATGGGTCCGGAAGGGCTAATGATCTCAGAAGTAAGACGGGACAGATGGTCGACTACTACATTCTGCCTTCCCGCCTTGTCGCGTATCTCAAGATCGAATTCTTGCAACAGCAAGATCCATCGGATTAATCGAGGTTTCGCGTCCTTCTTTGCAAGGAGATGCCTCACAGCTGTGTGATCCGAGTAGATGATGACATGGGAACCCAGAAGATACGATCGGAATTTTTCAAGGGCAAATACTACAGCTAGCAGCTCTTTCTCCATAACCGTATAGTTACGCTGAGCCTCGTCAAGTGTCTTGCTAGTGTAGTAGATGACCACGGGTTTCCCGTCAGCTTTCTGCCCCAAAACCGCTCCTACAGCGAAATCGGATGCATCGCACATGATCTCAAAGGGTTGAGACCAATCAGGGGACTGTAGGATCGGGGCTTGGGTGACTCAGTCTCGCAGGATCTCAAATGCTTGAGTGCATTCCTTGGAAATTTCGAAAGGTACATCCTTGGAGAGAAGAGAAGTCAAGGGGCGCGCGATTTTCGAGAAATCTAGAATGAAGCGGCGGTAAAAACCGACGTGCCCTAAAAAGGAATGGATGTCCCTGATCGAGCTAGGCATAGGAAGGTGAGAAATCAGATCAACCTTAGCTCGGTCCACTTGGATGCCTTTTTCCAAAATTGAGTGTCCCAGGACAATTCCCTCAGGCACCATGAAATGGCTCTTTTCCCAGGAAAGAACCAAATTCACATCGATGCACCGCCTGAGTATCTGGACCAAGTGTTGGAGGCAATCGTCGAATGATGCTCCGAAAATTGAAAAGTCATCCATGAAGACTTCCAGATAATCACCTACCATATCTGAGAATATGGCAAGCATGCATCGCTGAAAAGTAGCGGGTGCATTGCAAAGACCGAAAGGCATCCTTCGAAAAGCGTATGTTCCGAAGGGGCAGGTGAACGTGGTCTTTTCTTGGTCCTCAGGATGGATTGCCACCTGGTTATAACTGGAGTACCCGTCAAGAAAGCAGAAGAACCTATTTCCCGCAAGTTTTTCGAGAATTTGATCAATGAAGGGTAGTGGGAAATGATCCTTCTTCGTGGAGGAATTGAGTCAGCGGTAATCTATACAGACTCTCCATGAGTTGGCTAGTCGGGTAGGAATGATTTCTCTGATCTCAGTCGTTATAGTGGTGAGTCCTGCCTTCTTGGGCACGACCTGAATTGGGCTCACCCAACGACTATCGGAGATCGGGTAGATAATTCCGGCATCTAACCACTTGATGATCTCCCTTTTCACGACCTCCTGCAGATTGGGGTTTAAGCGTCTCTGCATTTCACGAGAAGGTCGTGTGCCCTCTTCTGAATAGATATGATGAGTACAATAGGAGGGACTTATTCCAGTCAAATCATCGAGAGTCCACCCGATGGCTCTGCGATGTTGCTGGAGAACAGTAATCAGACGGGATTCCTTTTCGGGATTGAGGTTGGAATTGATAATCACAGGAAGGGTCTGATCGGAACCCAAAAAGATGTATTTCAAGTGAGCAGGAAGAGGCTTTAACTCGAGGACAGGGTTTTCAGCAGCAGCGGGTGGTTCAATGTAGATGTGAGGTTCAAGGGTGGGAGTTACTGGGTTGTGTATGTCTGGATTCGACTCCTCTGTTTACGGGTCAAGATCCTTCTGTGGTTGATGAGGCATAATCGAGTCATTCTGGAAGTGTGATTCATCAACCAAAGTCCTGACGTCACAAATTTGTTCGATGACACCACAATTAATTCCTTGTTGGGCCTTAAATATATCAATTTTCAGTGTTTGATCTCCAAACTTAAGCTCTATTTGGCCCTCCTCACAGCTGATGTTGGCTCTAGCAGTAGCCAAGAAAGGTCTCCCTAGAATGATTGGTGTATCCCTAGGGTTCTCAGGTGCGTCCATATCTAAGACTATAAAGTCCACTGGGAAATAGAAATCCCGCACTCTTACGATAACATCCTCGAGAATCCCTTTTGGTGACTTTATAGATCGATCTGCTAATTGTAATGTCACCTCGGTTGGTTTTAGCTCAGATTCTTCTAGATGGTCAAGTAAGGATGTGGGTATCAGGTTTATGGATGCACCCAAGTCTAGCAATGCTCTATCAAATTGGGTACCACCTATCTTGCAGGAAATCAGGGGAGTACCAGGATCTTTTGCCTTGGGTGGGAGTCTACTGAGGATTACAGAGCTGGCTTGCTCTGACAGAACAATTGGGCTCCCTCCCTTGGTTCGCGGCTTACGCTGGGGTGTACATATATTCTTTAGAAATCGTGCGTAAGCTGGTACGTGGCGGATTGCATCCACCAAGGGGATGTTTATGTGGACCTGTTCAAAGAGCTTGACCAGGTCCTCCTTAGGGGCCACGGGTTTGGTAGTCTTCTTTCCCTTGGTCAAGGCCTCGGGAAACGGGACCTTAGGTGGTTCTTCTAGGATAGGTCCAGGTTGTGGATCCGGGATAGGGGTGGGGACGTCCTGGATTACTGTCCTAGGCTTGGGATCAATACCCAGCTTGGAGTGGTTCGGATGAGGTGGGTCTTGGGTTTCCTTACCACTACGGGTTGTTACGGAATTAAGTCCTGCCTGGTTTTGGTTGGGATTGGGTAAGATAGCTTGCTACTGGTAACCTGCAAAAGAAGTGGAGGCCTCTATCCCGTCAGGTGAAGGAACAGAGGGGGCCTGATAAATCATATGGGCATGGCCTGGGTTTGGGTTCATAACGCGCCGCTGGGTTGGCACGTTATTAGGATTAGGCAGAGGTTGGGAGGGAAGAGTACCTGGCTGGCGAGAGTTTGCCAACTGGGTCAATTGGTTACGAACCTCTGTAAGTTCGTCCTTGTGTTGTTTTTGGATAGCCGCATTCGTTCTTTGAATGTCAGCCAGGGTCTGAAGGATAAGGGACATTTGATCCTGATTCGGCCCAGATGGGTAAGTAGGGTTGGGCCGAGGCTGAGGTGGCTGGTAAGGACGAGGAGGTTGTGGGCGGGGTTGGAAGGATGATCTTTGGATTTGGGAATTTCCTGCTCACTGAAAATTGGGATGGTTTCGCCATCCAGGGTTGTAGGTGTTGGAGAATGGGTCGTTCTGGATAGCGTGGAGGTCCTCGCAGGCCTGAGGAACCTCCAGAGAGTCTGAGAAAGGGGGAATGGAATTCCCCTGGTAGGTGTAGAAGGAATCGGAAGGACTACCGGGCGAAGATTCGGATGATGGGTCCATCCTAGGAAAAGGTCGATGGAGAATGTTTTGCACAGTTTCCCTTGTGGAAGGAGGCTGTGCGAAAGGGTTATGCGCAGAGGTGGCTCGCTGCAAATGCTGAGTCAGCTCGTCCACCTTCTTTTCGATAATTGAGACCTTGTCCAATCGACTGGCCATTAATTCCAGGTCGACTGATGCGGACAGGCCCTGCGTCTCATGTGCTCCCCTAAGATTCGTCGATGCGCGGGTATTCGTCCTGTCGAATAATCCCATGGAGTCATTGTTGATGGAGTTCTCGCACATGTTTTCGAGAATCTCCCACACGGTGTCTTCATGTTGACCCATGATATTTCCTCCGCAGGTTGCATTGACGAAAAGACGGATGTCCTCACGGAGTCCCTGGTAAAAAGACTGGACTTGTTCCCATTTAGGAACTCCGTGATGGGGGCACTTTCTCATGAGATCCTGGAAACGATCCCATGCCTCATGGAGAGGTTCTCCTGATTGTTGAGTGAAGTGCGTAATCTGATGGCGCAAGGCGTTGGTCCGACCAACGGGAAAAAACTTCTTCAAAAACTCATATTGAAGTTCTTCCCAAGTGTTGATCGGCCGAGTCTGAGTTTGATACCAATGGGCGGCCTTGTCCATAAGAGAAAAGGAGAACATCTTCATGAGAAGAATATCCCGATTTTGTGCCTCTGACCCAAAAGTTTGGGCCAGATGCTTTAGCTGTTTGATGTGCTGGAAGGGATCTTCGGAATTAAGCCCATGGAATTTAGGTATAGCATGAATCATGTTGGGCTTCAATTCGGAATCAGGTCCTCCAGTCGGGTTTCTGACTCGAGGCTCAATAGCCACCGCAGCAGGATTGTAGTGGTCCCGCATCATAGGACGCTATGGTGGGTGCACGAAGTTTTGGAAGAGGTCATTGAGTCGCTGGAGCTGGTGCTCCAGATTGTTTTCTTCCTGAACTGGCTGAGCCATGATGGGGGAAGAAGAAGAACTTGGTTCTGAATCAGAAGAGAGAATAATGTGAGGGGGTTGCTGCACAAACACGGGCGTCGAGGCTTGGCCTTGACGAGAGTGAATTTCTAAAGGAGGTCTTAAGGGTGGTCTTAAGGACCTCCTACCGTACATGCACTGTTGAAAGAGATGAGTTTAGAAGGTGCTGGACCCAATCAAGACACCCAAAAATGTGTTGGGTGACTATAGAGGTGCGGGGCAGATGGACCCCTTGATCAGAAAGATCGTCCACCTGAGAATTACCTGGGCAGCTAGAGAGGGAGAGTCCCGCAAAGACTCCTACATGGTAGAGCGTCCCCACGGGTTACAGGGTTTCCAGGTAGACCAGCATGGGTATCTTGACCTCTTAAGTCTACCAATTTTAGGTTAAGATTAGGGTGCTTAAAGTTACACTTGAACTTTAGTTATTTGAGTGCAAAGAGTGACCTAATTTAAGGTTGGTTGACCCAAGGGGGCAACTTTACCTCTTGTTTCCTTTGAGAGTTTTTTGGGTCTTGTCTTTTAGGGTTCAAGTGTTTAGAGAGCCAATTGTTTTGGGTTTTTCTTTGAATAGGTATTTTCAGACCAGGGCTTGGGCACACTTCATTTGGTTTTCTCAATTCTTGCTTAAGGAATGTGTCTCTAAATCCCTAGTGTTGGATCCTAGGTTGGCTCTACTTGGTCCAGTTAGCTCTTTGTTGGGTAATTAGGGCTCAAGCAAGAATGTGTTAGCCCTTAAATACCCTTAATAGTGTGCAGTAATAATGGGTTGAAAACATGCAACTTTTGATGGTTTACTGAGTATAGAAGACAGGTTAGACCTATATTGCTTGTTCTTTTCTTTTCTTCCTCTTTAGAGTTTAGGGATTGAGAGGATAGAATTTTACCTGTCCTTGGAGTGGTTGTTGTGCGGTTGCTTGTCTTCTCGATTTTCTTGTATTTTCCTGCACAACAAAGGGGAGATCGTTAGTAATGTAAAAACAGGAATTTGATTATCTCTAGAATAGCCGTTGCTCCCCGGCAACGGCGCCAAAAACTGGTGACGACCTTTCTCTATAGTTCTATTATTTCGTCGTAGTATAGTATAGAGAAGTGGTTACCAGTTTAATACAATTTGTTACTCGGAAATAAAAGAGTTCCCGAGGTCGAACTCAGGGAGCAAGTTGTATTCTAGAGATACAAATTCAAAAAATATTACAAAAATAAAGAGAGAGAGAGAGAGAGGGAGAGATAAAAATTTGATTTCTTCTTTCTTCCTCTTTGTTTTCTCTTCTCTTTGGCTTTTGGTTTTTCTTCTTTGTTTATCTCCTGGTGGTCTTCTTCTTCTGCCTTCTGTTCTTCTTATTTCTTCTTTCTTCTTTCTTCTTTCTTCTTTCTTCTTTTTTCTTTCTGCCTCAGCTGTAAAGCTTTTCTTCTTGCGGTCCCTTGCTCAGCGGCACGGCTTCTTCATTCTCCTTCTTTCTCTGCAGTCCTTTTACTGCAGGGCGTCGTCTCTCCTTCTTTCTTCTTTTTCTTTCTGTCTTCTTTATCTGCAGCAGTGGGTTGATGTTCTTCTTCTTCTTTCAGCTCTTGTTTCTGCTTGTCTCTTTCTTTTTCTTTTCCCTTGCGGTCCTATTCTTCTTCCTCTTTTCTGCCTTCAGAGCATCGTCTGATTTTCCAATCAGACGACTTAAACCGCCGCTGCTACAGTGCTCCTCCTTCCTTCAGCTTTCGTCGTCCTTCTTCTCTGCCTCGCTCGTCTTCTTCTTCTTCGCCTGTGCCTGCACACTTCAAAGCTCTCGTCAGCGGGCAAAAACCTACTCTAACCCCCCGCGTTTCTCTCTCACAGAATCCGCTCTTAGGAAAGCTCTCCCAGAGCTGCCGGGTAGTCGGGTACGGGTCGCGCCCGGGTCCAGGCCCACCGACGTGCGTGGTGGGCGAGGAGTGCAGGTCGGGCTAAGTCGGGTCGGGCCAGGTCCGTGAGGCGTGCGTGCGGACGAGGCCGGGTAGTCGGGCGGGTGAAGGGGACCTCACCCCGTGTGCTGAGGCGATAAGCCTCCAGCACTTTTTCACTTTATACCGCTGCGCTCCTTCAGAGCCTTCCGAGGTGGGACTAAATGTCCCACCCCAATTTGACGCCTGCGCGGAGGAGGCAGCGGCGGTCGAGGCTTCGCACGAGGGCTTCGCCTCAACTACAGCCTGACACTTTGCGAAGACACCTCGCGCAGCCTGGGAGCGTGACCTGGGCGTGGCGCACCTGGGGCAGCAGGTGAAGAAGCTGCTTCGCTTCAACAATGGCGGTGGCGAGCGCAGGTACCTGCCCACAGAGAAACGGCCTCTCGGCCCAATCAGAAACGCGGAGGACCTTCACCGTGGCACGGCGAAGGTGGTCAGGGGGTGTGCAGGCGGTGGGGCGGAGCCTAAGGGCCGCCCTAGGTCAAACTGCAGGTTAGGAGGTGGGTTTGTTCGGTGGAGTTGCAGAGGGTGATTTGGGGGAAGTGGAAGGGCGGAGGTTGATCAGGGTGAGGAGGCGGAGGTTCTGCGGTGGTCGGCGAGCCGTGTGGGTTGCTGGAGTGATGGGAGCGGGTCGCCGGAGCAGGGGCCGGAGGTGGAGAAGGTGAGGGCGATTGGTCGGATCGGGGTAACAGTAAACATGTAAAGTGAGGAAAAGGAAGAGGGGAGGAAGAGGAGGAGTTCTACCTACTTAGCAGGACGAGGAGGGGCCGGAGCAGGCGACAGTCGTATCGACTGTCGCCGGAGAAGAAGCTGCCCAGGGGAAGGGGCGGCGGCGAGGAGAGGGCCGGAGAGGCGCCAGCTGGGTGCGGCGTGGCGCGGGAAGAGCGAGGGAGAGCAACCCTGCAGCTTGTAGTGCGGCAGACCGACGAGGAGGAAGAGGGGAGGCCGCCGGAGCTGGAGGGCTTCCTGTCGGAGTGGGAAGAGAGGAAGTGGGGGTCTTTCTCCGTTAGGACCGAGCTCGGAAGAACGGTGGAGCGACGGGGGTATTTATAGGGGCCGAATCAGAGAGGAAGGCGGAGGGAGACGACGTGTCTCCCTCGCCGGAGGACGCCGGAGATGGAGACCCATACCGTCCATGCGTTCGCACGGCCGGTATGGTGGGTTGCAGTGACCAGGGGGGTGTTCCTGCGACGGCTGACGACGCAGGGCACCCCCGGTTGTCTCGCCAGACCCTCCCCCTTACCCTGCGCGGCGCCATTCTCCGCGCAAGGTCGCCGGAGCATGGTGCTGGTCAGGTTTTGGCAGGAGGGACCTGGATGCAAAGAACGAAGGAGAGTTAGGGGCAGAAATGTGATGGTTCAAAAGTTGAGGGCCAAAAAGTAAATGAATGAGGACCAAAGTGTAAAGTTGGTCAAGAAGGTTTCCTCTTAGGCTCAAGTTTTTATACATGACTAATTGGGACCTAAGGATTATGATGGTGAATTTTATTTCCAGATTAAACCTTGTTTGACTGGTTAATTTATGCAAAAGCCCAAATTAAGTTATTAATTGGGCATGGTTCTCAATGTAGGTCAAAATGGGTTCTGAAGGCCAAATTGAAGGTTCTAAACCCTAGAGATTATTTTTCTATGAATTTTAGAGGGTTTATTCTATTTTTACTTTGCCTCGAACCTCGTGAATTGAAGTGGGTTTGTTTTAAGGTTACAGATTATCATTTAGTTCCTTGGAATTGCTGTAGCCCTTGTCAGATCATCCCACTTTTCTTCTTATTTGGTTTGTTTGACCTATGTTTGGATCCTGAATTACCCTGTATGCAGATTATACTGGTAAAATTGCATTTTCACCCCTTATGACTTATTTTCTCCTTAAACTCAGAATTCTCTGAGTTAAGCCTTTCCTTGAGTTATGTAGGAGCTTTTATCCTTTGTATTAGGTCAAAATGAGCTAGTTATGGCTCATGATGAGGTTCTCATCAGGAGGCAGCCATTTGGGATCTTGGGTTTTGGTGCCGCATCTCAAGGTCACCGCATTTGCAAAGTCATTGGGGCCATGGGTTGATCCTTGAGAAGATGAGGATTAAGAAGCACCAAACCCAGGGGGTGTTTACGAGGCTAGCTGGACCATGTGAGCCTACCCAGGGTTGCCTTGGAACCCTTGCGAATTGGGGCCTCTGTTAATTATGTTTCGTGGGTTCGGTTGTGGCTGGGAAGGTAGGGATCCTTGTTGTTTACAGTCCAAGAGTTGGCTTAACTGTCCCTTTACCAAGGCCATTTCCTCCTGATGTTTCTGGTTCATGTCAGCCATCATCTTTATTAGGGTGTCCATTTGATTTTGTGGGGGAGGGGCCACCCTATTCTAATTATATTGGGGTCTAACTAGTAGTCCTTGCTGATAGGGGGCAAGTGTGGCTGCTTGTTTAGCCTGGGCTGGTTTTGGAATTGCAATGGTTTCTGATTTGTCCAACCAAAGTTGGGGTGATTACGCCAGCCAGTGTTGTAAGTGTTGGAGAAAGGGTCAGGTTTCACATAACCTTGGACAGCTTGCACATCTTCAAGGATAACCGATGTTGATGAAGAGGGAAGGGAGTAATCAAGGGTTGAGGGAGCAAAGGTCCCTCCCTGGAACGTGGTTAGGGGTTGTTCCAGGTTCAGTTCGGTTAAGGGTTGGACCAGGTCAACATTATGCGCTCCCTTTGCAAGGGAGAAAGTCAGTAAGGGGTTCCTGGTTTGGTTCAGTAACTCATCAATCTTTTTGTCCACCAATTCCACTTGATCTAGTTTCTTGGAAATGATGTCCATGTCAACCATTCTAGAATTTTCTTGTACCTTAAATCCCACCACGGGGTTGACTGGACCTGTTGAACTAGGTCATGGAGGCATTGTTAAGCGAATTCTCGCTCATAGACTCAAAGAGCTCAAACACACTCTCCTCGTCCTTGTTCAGGAAGTTCCCCCCGCATGAGGCATCGACGAAGTTCCGTAGGTTGCTGTCCAGACCGTGGTAGAAAATCTGGGCCAATTGCCACCTTGGTACTTCATGGTGTGGGCATTTCCTCAAGAGTTCATTAAATCTTTCCCACGCCTCATGAAATTGTTCCCCACCCTGGAGTGTAAAGGTAGTAATAGCTCTTGAAAAGGGCATTGGTCTTTCCTATGGGGAAGAATTTCTTTAAAAATGCATGCCTCGGTTCTTCCCAGGTGGTGATGGGTCTACCTAAGATTCTAAGCCAATGAGAAGCCTTGTCTCTTAATGAGAAGGGAAACATCTTGATTAGAACAATGTCAAGGCTAATGTTCCTAGGTTTCACAGTTCGTGCTATGCAGTCGAGATCCTCTAGATGCTGGAAGGGGTCCTCATTTGAGCTTCCATGAAAGTGGTTCTGGATCAGACTTAATACATTCGGTTTCAGCTCAAAATCATCTCCCCCTTCGGGGATCCTAAGGTGCGGCTCGACTCTAATAGCGAAGGGATTATAGAAATCGCGGAGGGGCCTTGACTGATCCTAAAATGGTGGTATATCCAGTGGTGGTTGCCCTTTTATGTCTTGGAAAGGTGGTGGTGGTTGTTCTTGTGAGTTCTGTAACCGTTGTATGGCTTGCATGATGGTGTGGATTTGTTGTTGCTGAAGCCGGTGGTTTGCATTAATTTGGGCTTGGATGATGGCCATTGCATCTGGTGGGGGTTGATCCTCAGCCTCATCTACCCTAGGTTCCGCCATGTTCCTAACAGAATCACGTCGCCTAGATTCCTACCCCAAAACACACAACTCGGGATGCAGTGAGCGTCTCCCGTGCATACACTAGAGAAGAATAGGAGGGGATGCGGAGGGCGACAGATGCGAAAAATGTGTTTCAATCAAGCACACAAGCCTAGTCATTATGGTGTATTCCTTAGGAGACCTAGAAATCTCACAAAGGGTAATTAAGTCCGTAAGCACTGGACTCCCCTTCCCAAGGCTAATCTGGCCAGGTTCATTACGAGGGGATTGCAAGGAAGGTTCTTCCTTTGGCTTGCACCTCCAGTTCTATAGACCCCACAACTGCGGTTGTTTGACACTGCCCTGCAGCCTAGTCACCAGATTCTACCAAGGGAATGAAAGCTAAGTGCCTAGTGAACAAAACCTCACTTTTTGAGACATAACTTAATCCTGCCTAGGGCACGTCTACTCAGTTTTAAAGGGCTAGGATAGTGCTTGTGCTAGGGTTATGTGATGAGGCGTTGATTGGGGTGGTGCCTCTTAATTTTCCACTTTCAAGGTGTGTGCTTCTATCAAAACATGGTTTTCAAGCAAGGATTTTTAAGATGTGGTGTCTTTTAGTGTTTCATCCTTACTTTAGTGCTTTTTAGGGTTGACGTGTCTTAACGTTTTCAGACAAGTTTCAGTGGGCACGTGAAGTTCTGCACACAATTCGGTGAAAGTAGATTTCCTTTTATTCTGTAGAGGCTCTAAAACCCTAATGAACTCATCCTAATGATCATGTAGCTTCTATTAGATGAGTCGATTTTAGGGTTGAGTGGTGTAGCCCAGGTCAACTCACAGTGGCTTCGCAAACACCACTCAAAAAAGAGAAAAGAACACTCCAAGAATTTATTCAGAATGTTAGTGTACATTTTTTCTTTTTTGGGATGATGTATTAAGGATGTGGGTCAAGCAATCATTCACCACGCCAATTTTTTTAATTTTTACAATATTTTAGTTTTTTTTATGCAAGCAAACAATCATGAGTGAAGAATTACTCACTATCGGTCCTTGTTGCGCCTACTTCCTTGTTACCGTCGTGGGATGTGTCGCTTCACCATCCAAGCGTCGAATTCCTGCAACCATCAAGTAAAAAGGAAACAAGGCATTAGACGATGTGAGCATGGATGTGGAATGGAGGTGACAACAAATCCATTGCCTCCCCGGCAACGGCGCCAAAAACTGACGTGCACTTATGCGTGTGTGTTAAGAAGTGTCGTTATAATTGCACTTGCAACGCCGATTTTAAAGTAAAGAAACGGAGGTGAGTCCGAGTGTCGATCTCAGGGAGGCGTGAAAATCGGATTTTGCTTATCACTTGTCATGGAAAGCACGAAGTTTTGCTTGCGAAAGGTGCAGTTTGAAAAGCGAGAGAGAGATAGAGAGATTAGGGTTAGAGTCGTTTCTTTGCCTGATCATGCAACTTAAATAGGAAATCAAGTAAACACTGAACGGAAAGTAACTTCATTAATCATGCAGCTTTAGTTCACAGCTTACAAAATTAAATACATGCTCAAACAAAAGTAAGGGAAAGCTTAAAAGAGAGGAAGAGAGAGAGAGAGAGAGGAGGGAGAGCGTCGAGGCAACCACTGCGGTGGAGGAGGCTCCGTCGGCAGCTCGTCATCTCCGACGATTACAGGAGGGCCTAAAGCTATCTAGGAGAGGGGTAGAGTAGTTGCAAGGGAAGTGAATGCCTTGAATGAGTAGTTGGAGGGGGTTTAAATAGGGAGAAGGGCTTTCTAAAAGAAGAAGGGGCTTTAGTGACGTCCGGGACGTCGCTAAAACCCTTCCAAAAGAGTTGGTGAAGCCCTCCAACCTGTCGGTCACACGCCCGCGCCGTTCTTCTTCGCACCTAATCCACGGCCGCTGCGTGAGAGTCGTATGATCGTAGATCGGATGGCTGAGATCTTCCCTTGGGCGAGCTCGGATCGCGCCTCAGGCGCGCGTGTGCGCGGGCATCGTCGCCCGGCATGCGCGCGCGCGTGGGCGCTCTATGTCTGAGGGCACACCGTGTGACGCGATCTCGGCCACCCACTGCTGATCAGGCAGCCCAATTTCACCGTGCTCTCCTTCATCTTCAATTCTTCGCATCGCGTGGCTCAAACCCACGTTGCATGCGTGCGGGCGTGCGCGCTAACCGTTGCGCCACGCCCGCACTTTCTCGTGATGACTATGGGTGGGCGCGCGGTTCTCGATCATTCGATCGAAGATCGACGGTCGAGATTTGATCTCAGCTGAAGGAGGAGGTGGCGTGCGGTGAGCGGGGGGTGACGTGGCACAACGAGGGTCGTTGATCATTAGATCAACGATCAGAACTTCCTAGGCCCATTGTAGGAGCTCCGGATGTCGGATTTGGCCGATCTTGAGTCCGTTGGACTCCGTTCGTCATTCTGAATCCATCCGTGTGGTTTGATTACTCATCTGAGGCCTACTTTGACAAGTTCTTATACAAATGGCCATTAATACAGTTTTATAAGCAATCTTGGTATATGATGCATGCAATGCTCCCATTCTACTTATGTTGTGCCTTTTATTCTTAAGATGGGCCCTATTTAACAGAATTACCACCCCCATGTGCAGTGTTATCAACACCTTAGCCTCAAAACCCAAACATGGATAGTACTATCCACGTTCTTATCCACCCTATCCCTCTCTCAAACACTTAGGAACCAAAACCCACCTTAGAAAACCTAAAACCCACTCTCCAGCACCTTTTAGGACGTCCAGACATCTAGCTGGATGTCTGATTTCTGCAGAATAACACTTCAGGAAGCCAACACTTATACTGACACAAAATTGGACGTCCAATTTATTGTCCAAACATCCAATTTTGTAGTATAAGACGTTTGACCGCTATCCTGGACATCTAATACTGGTGTCTGGTTCCTGATTTTGGTGTTGGAAGCCCTAGCTTGCCTATTTTGACTTAGGAACCCCACCAGACACCCTAGGAAACCTAATTAGAGACCTCCTAAGCCTAGTCCACTATCCATAGCCCTATTTATCCTATCCCTAACCCAATTGAACCATCCGATACCTAATTAGGTGCATCTACAGTTGATTGGGTGCACCTAAGCCCAATTGGATCCACCCAGGGTCTAATTGACTCATACCTATTAGGGTTACCCTAGCCTAATTACATGCACACATCCAATTAGACTTGACCTAGACCTAATTAGGTTCACTCCTATCCAATTAGACTTTCCTAAGCCTAAGTAGGTCCACACCCACTTAATCTAGATTGACCCAACCTATTTAGCACCTAATCCTACCAAAACCCACAACCTAGTCCTACGAAAAATACACACCCACACACACACACACCCCTTCTCATTCTACCCCTACCAAACCCATGCACACTCTCTTGGAAACCCTAAAAACTTGTGTCAAACCTAGATCCTAAAAATGTGGCATTAGCTAATTTTGGAGCCACCAAAAGTGGCAACCAAATGGAGCCTTCCATAAGGGCAAAGAAAAAGCCATGAAATTGCACCATCTCCACCACTCTCTTCCTCTCAACTTGTGACCACACCTCCTTCTCTCCCTCTCAAGGCCGTCCTCTTTTTCCAAGGCTCCCTCCATGGACGGCTAAAGAAGATGCTCCTCCAAGGCATCTTCACGAGGGTGGTAAGAAGAAGAAGAGCATAAGGATGAAACACCTTCTCCTTTCTTCTTGTGAGCGTTCCCTCTTCTTCCACCATAGAGGATCCATGCCCCCATTTTCTTTTCTTCTTGGACGGCCATAGAGATGACCCCCCTCAAGGTCTTCTCAAGGATGGCCATTGGTAGAGAAAGGGTGCAACACCCTCCTCTCTCCACTTGGGTGCGCACACCCATCCTCCTCTCTTTAGTGGATGACCAAGAAGGCTTCTCCTTAGCCTCTCTTGGTTGATCCCATTCTTTAGTTTAGCTTTATTTCCATGTATCCATTTTTTATAGCGACTTAATTTTTGATGCATGATACTCTTGTCTAATGGCTTTACATGCATGCTATTATCTTCATGGCTTACAACTTTGTTGCATGCTTTCATTTCGTGTTTCAAAATAAAGATCAAAAACACAAAAAGACAAAAATATTAGGTTAGATTAGATTTAGGTTAGATTAAGCCGATCCAAATCTCGACTTGTTTTCATGCCTCCTAGAGATGAATGATCGGAAATCAAGTTCTAAAAGGAAAAGAAATCTATGCGAGTTTTGTTATTATAAATATTTTTGTCAAGGGGATTTCGCGACTATACTACGATTTCCAACGATTTCAATCTACACGATTTCCATACTTGTCAATGGGTCATTGTCTATTTACTGCCACTGATAAAATAACTCAAATAGAGTTAAGACGAGCAACAAAGGAGAAAGTATCAAAATAAGCTACTCCATGAGTCTAGGTATAACCCTTTGTAGCCAGTCTTGCCTTTAGGAGCTTAATAGTGCCGTCTAGTTTATATTTCATTGTATAGACCCATCTGAGTTTACCATAGTTGCCTTGTCAAGGAGATCTATCAACTCCTAGGTGCCCCTTATAGTAAGGGCATTCATCTCCTAATCCATAACCAATCTATAACTAGGGTTTAGCATAGCTTCATGATAATTCTTAGGAACTACCATGGAAGACAGAGCTGTAGAAAAAATTTTCAAGGCAATACTAAGATGATCAATAACGGTATAATGTGATATAAGATGAAGAGTATAGCTTCTTACTTTGAAGTCATGTGCCCTGAGTGAGCCTACTTGAGTCAAATCACTCGATCAGTGATTCAGATTTGAATGTCAAATCACGTGGATACACTAATATTGTTAAATGGATCTCTTTGTACAATTAAGAAATGTGTTGTAGCCATGTTTGATATACCAATGATAGGTATCAAAGTTCCAAATAGTTTGGATCAAGAATTTCAATAAGTCATCAAGAACCATTATGATATCCAACTGTTGTCTCTAGTTTGAAAAGGGATGGTAATTTTCTGAAGAGATTGTTGCCTAACTGATGCCCTTGATGCACTTCCTCTACATGGGAATATATATTTGAGGCTATCATGTAAGTTGAGTCAAGGAGTTGATTTGATAAGATGGAGATGTGGAAGCCTTTTTGCTATCACTATCATGGAAAAGGCGTATCCTTTGACTTGAGATAGATATGTGTCTCTGTATTTGAATATGCACATTTGGTTAATCGATAGTTGATGCACACACCTTGGTGTTGAGATTGGAAAGTTGGTGTGCACATCAAAGTATAAGAGACATGATCTCTCAAAAGGATCACACAGATTTCCTATCGTAAGTGTATGTAGCAGATCAGGAGACACAGGCTCGCTCTATGTATATTAGGATGTACAAAATACCATGCATGGTTATACAAGTCCTAATCAAACCTATACATGAAAGAGAAGAAGATAGTCCTTTAAGATAGGAGATGGTCTTCGTTTTCATCCCAATGATATAAGGAGGACATGCAAAATATGTAACCCAAGATAGGATAGACAATGAATTTGAGATTTAATTCTAGGGGCTACATATGTCTTCTAGTGTGAAGGAATGACAAGTATTTGGAATACCTGAGGGAGGCGTAGTGCCATAAATTCTAATCCTAAACCCTTCATTATTAGCATGATGAGGGCAATAATGGTTTTATGGGTTCTTAATTGAATAGAAATCAAATACTATTTAAGAAGTGAAATTGGTATTTGATTTGGCAATTACTTGAGCCAAATATGATTTGATATTAATCCAAAGGGTTTTGAATGCAATTAAAATGCTTTTGGGTACTTAAGCTCGAATACCCAAATTGATTGGAGGGAAATTGTTGCAAAATTCAATTAGGATTAATCCCTAGCCCTTGGATTTGATCCAGTGGCCACCATTATATTGAGAATGGGTGGATTCCCTATAAATATCTCCCAAGTGGGAAAGCCTAATCCATCCCTAATTAGTGTGCAACATCCCCTCCACCGACAGAGAGAGAAGAAAGAAGAAAAGCCCTACCGCCGCTCTTCCTCTTTCTTTTGTCTAGAAGACTAGCACCTCCAAGAGAAGTCTTAGACATCCAAGACTCAAGACGACGTCCAGATTGTCCTCCAGATTCCTCTTGATCTGGATGTCCAACATCCTATGGAGAAGTCCAAAATGACTTCTAGACATCTGGTAAGAAGACCAGACCTTTCTTGATCTTGGTTAAGGATTTGGAATCCTTAACAAGTCAATTTGAGCATCTTTGAGGCATAGTCACCTCAAGAAACATGAAGGTGGTCACAACATGCGAAGGGTCCGTGTAACACATATAAGATTGAATGTCCTTGGTGCAAAGGGCTTCATTAGCCTATTGAGAAGAAGGGAGTCCCATGAGGTTGAGATTTATTTGAGGAGGCACAACACTTGGGGTGATGTGCTACGTCACCCCATACGTATACCTTGATACTCGTAGGGATCCTAGAATGGGAAGATACTGGATCTTTCCATGTGGTTTCAGTTATTTAGGTCATTGTCGTTTTCTCAATTTTCCCTATTTGGTTTTTTGGGCATCGAGCCAATTATCGATTCAAAGGAAATTTTTTAGAATGACCTATTTCACACTACCATGATGCCATAGGATTGAACCATTTGATTTCCGTAACACTTACTGCCTTCTATAGAGCAATAGGTAGGTCTTCCAGTTGTTTTGGTGGAGGAACATTTAGATATAAAGTTGATGGGGAAGAAGAATCAAATAGTCTCTCCTTAAGAACTTCAACCTGCATAGAGTGCGAAGTCATTGACACATAATCCTTAGGGTGACTCTCATAGGTGTGGGTAAACCACTCTGTTAGTGGCATAAGAAGGGGGGTTGAATTGTGCAATAAAATTAAATAAAACAATATACAAGCAATCACACAAATGAAGACATAATATATAGAGGAAACCTTTGCAAGAAAAACCTCTACATAGATCTCCCAATATAGGATTTTATGCCTACTCCAAGTTGGAATCACTGACAAAATGATTACAATTCCCCTTTCCTGGACAACCCCCAAGGGGAGTTTTGCCCCTCTTCAAGAGGAAATGGGAAACCACAATTTAGGTACCCAAAAAAATAATAAAAAGCATAATAATAAAAATCCTAAGAGCCTTGATGGATATATAAAAATAATGTAAGGCAAGATTACTCCCTTTTCAAACTTATATGAAGTAGTGATTGAGTTGAGGGAGCGTGGATGCTCTCAAAGATTGTAAGGAGAAGCATAAGAGCATTGGATCATAGAAAGCTTAAAAAGAGAAAGAGAGGATTTTAGCACAAGCATGATTCTTTGCTTGGTGTGTAGCCAGAAGGCAACCTTAGGTGGCTATTTATAGGTACATGAGGTCAAGTTTAGGCATTAGGTGTTCTTTGAATTTGAATTTGAATGCAGTAAATTGAGGTAAAACAACGACAAAACATTTAATCATATTTTGATTGGATCAGACATCTAAAAATCAAGTTGAGACATCTGAAAGTCAAAACTCTGACATCTGAAAATCATTTAAGACATTTGAAGCACAAATAGAAGACATCCTAACAAAGAGTCAGACATTTGAAATTAAATGACTTAACGTTTTAAATATTCTAGTAACTAATGATCAACATTTGAAATAGGTAAAGATGTCTGAATGGAGAGTTGAGATATCTCAAAATAGAAGTTAGACATCTGAGAAAGGATAGAGACATTTGAGAAGACCACAGTATCAAAAGATGCATTACAAGATTCGTGAAACTAAAATCAGGGTCATCTCCCACAAATGATTAGACATCCTATAAGCCAAACTAAGGCATCTGATAAAAGTGATAGACATCTAATAAGAAGGATAAGACATATCAAAGAAAAGATCAGAACTTCGAAGGCCTAAAACATCTAATTCAAACAAAAGTAACTGATCATTAATCAAAGTTTGATTGTTAGAGTTTGAAAAATATGATCGTTGATGCATTTTTCAAACTGAGGTAGATGACTGAAGAGTAAACTAGACATCTCAAATCTTAAGAGAATTTAAGATAGGAGTGAAAGAATATTGGAGTGAAGATAGATGTCTAAGACCTAATATCAGACATTTGAAGATCAAAATAGACATTTAAAATCTTACGAAAGATTAAGATAAAAGACAAGTAAGTTGGTCTAAACGATAGAAGTCTTAGACAAGAGGACATGCATCTGACATGAAGGTTTCAAATGTCTAAAATCAAATATAGATGTCTGAAAAATCTAATAGAGTGGTTTTTCAAGATTTAAAGGGTATGGAAGATTTATGTAGGTCCTAAGGTAAGTCCTATGGATAGATTAAAGATTACAAAGGCTCTTTTTATATTCTAACAAAAAAAAATAATACACCAAAAATGAAAGAAAGAACTATCCTAAAATCTTCAAATCCTTGTCATCTTTAGCTCCATCTTTATGCTCAATTAACCTTACAAATTTCTTTATTACTTATTAGTCCTAATAAACCATAATATGCCATTCTATTAGAAACTTTAATAATCATGTTAACAATTTTAATAAGAAATATGCTAACAATATTCTCCCACTTGTTTGCAATGACAAAATAATTAATCTAAACTTTATTCAAGCTCCCCTTCACAAATACGCTTCTATTCTCCCCCTTTTTGTCATTATCAAAAAGAGAAGTTATAAATAAAGAAAATACATAACAATCAGCATATATAGATAATTCAAGGAAAGGATAAGTTTAACATCAAACATCAAACGACATAATAGAGTTATTACAATCCTTAAAATACTAAAATGGCGCAAAGCAACCAAGAATAAAAGAATAACAAAATCTTCATAGGCATCTTGATGTGGTTAGGTGATGCGAAGCACGAAAGAGAAGGAATTGCAGGTTTTGTCATTGTAGTTTTATCTGATATCAAACCACCCAATCAATCATTTAGTTATTTATAGTTATTACGAGAAAGACAAGATATGATTTCTCTTTTTTTTTTGAGTTAAATAATGGGTGAATCCCAGTCAATCCCACAAGGAGGTTAGAATATGGCCTTTGTGATTGGAAATCCACTTAATCAATTTTTATTCTATTTTTTGGTGTTTTAACATATGCAATTTTGTTCATCTTTTTGCTTTGAAAGAAACAATAAGGAGAAGACTAATGTATTTTATCAACCTTGTTTTATGATAAACCATTCTACATGTCAGTATGTATTATCTCTTTTAGATTACATGTTTAGCTATACCTAGGTTTTGCATAAACTAGGATTAGATTACATGTTTCAAAAACCCTAAAAACTCAGATCTTATTTTCGTAACTGGCATAAGTATCGGTATTTGATTGCACAGCAATCATGGGACCTAAAATGACTAAATTAGGTTAAATACCTAGCTTACATTGTAAATAGAGTATGCATTCCATGCATATCATGCATTTACATTTCTTGTACATTCTTAGTCCAAATTCTTCATTTTATGGGCCTATAATGATAGTGCCATTATATGTAAATCAAATCCATAAGCGAGGAGTGAGAAATGCGCAAAATCGAAGGAAATGCAGGGAAGACACATAATGAATACACCAAAGGCTCACACAGAGTGAGTAGAGACAATATATAAATAGGAGAGAGGAAGACAAGGCCAAGACAAGCCTAGACGTGTGTTGAATGTACGGGTTGCTAAGCTAACATGTTTGGTTTTGAAAAAAACCTGTCGTCGTAGTATGAAAGCGAAGAACTTGTGTTCAACAAATAAAATTTATACCGGAATGAAAATCCCGGGTCGAACACAGGGAGGCAGACGTTTGATTTAAAAACACGCGTTTGATTTATTTGTCATGAAGTAAATTAATTGATTAAAACTATCTAACTATTTACAATAAATAGAAGAGAGAGAGAGAGAGAGAGAGAATAATACAAACAAAAATCAAAAGAGATATAGAATGCACATGGAATTCATTATCGAAAGGATTGTTCATTACACTAAATATTACGACTAAAAAGCGGGAAAATGATTACACTAGAAAGCAGTAAATCTACTCTAGAAAGCATTAAAAGAATGGAGAGAGAAATATCATCCTCGACGGTCGCTTGGAGGATGAGCCGGACAGGATGACGCCTGGATGAAGGAGGACGAAGCAGGACGAAGGAGGATGAAGCAGGAAGAACTAGAATGGGGCAGCACGTCATCGTCGTCACGGGATCCGATTCCGAAAGGGGGACGAAAAATTGACTTTATCTCGCGAGAAGCATCCCGGGTGTGAGACAAGCTTCTCTTGAGCTTTGGAGGGGGAGAGAAGAGAAGGAAGGGATGAGAATTTCGTATGGAGGGGGTCTCCTTTTATAGTTGCAAGGAGTGGGGGCATTTTGGTCATTCCAATTTTAAAAACAATAATTCAGGACCTTTAGTGATGGATAAAACCATCGCTAAAGGTCCGAACGTGGGCATAGTGGAAGGCGCGCGCGTGCCTGCTCGCCTTCCGCTCCTCAATGCACGTTCATGTACTTTAAATCTCGACCGTTTAATCGCAAGATCGAACGGCTAAGATGTGTCCATCGCCCACCTGAGCCGCATGCCTCATTGCGTGTGATGCCACGTCTTTGCCGCGCGTCTAATAGCATGTGAGCGCTATCGGGCGAGCACAGCCGTTCGATGACGATCCGATGCTCCTCGCAACCACTCGCCCACGCTCTGTGATTCGAACGCGCGTCTAAAGGCAGCCGAGTGCCTTATCCACTGTGCTGCGCGCGTGGATGGGTGGGCGGCCGAAATTTTCAACACGCGATCAGGATCGTTGGATCAAGATCCAACTGCCCAGATCACGCATTGGATTTTCTTTGGAGACGTAGTGGTGGTCTTAAGGGCTGCTTGGATGGCTGAGATGGCACCACGTGGCACCATCTTGGTCGTCCATCTTCTGGATGATGTAGATGGTGCCACAGGTGTCGGATTGAGTCGATTTTTGCGTTGTTAGGCTGCGATCGTCGATCCGAATCCATCCGTGTGGTCAAATTTGTCGTTTGAAGTGTGGATTCACACCATCTTGGCCCTTGATCTTCTAGGGTTCCTCGATCACTAACTGATGCTACAGATGTCTGATTAGGGCGATCTTGGAGCCGTTGAACTCCAATCGTCGCCCTGATCACATCTGTACGGGTGGATCTTCGATCCGAGGCCCCAATAAAAAGTTTTCCCTGTCCATGAACATAAAAGGAGACAATTAACCTCCATTTTATTCAAACTACTCTAAATGCAAGATAATGCATGTTATGCAATATTTATAGCATGCAATGCAATCCTATGCTTAAGAACATGCATAAATAGACATCTTCAGTAGTGTAAACATGTTTACATCATACCCCTATGCCTATCTTTTGCTAGTCCCTAGCAAAAACTATATACTATTTATAAAAGAATCAGGTTAGATTAGTTGGGCATGAGTTATTTTCAATCACTAAGAAAATGTCTACTTAGGATCTAAACTTTCAACGACACAACAGTGCCCGAGTATCTGCCAAAATGCAGACCGCCTCAAGCCCTCACCTTATTCAAAAAAAATTTTATTTTTCTCTTTTTCTTCTTTTCTAATTTTTTTGGATTTTCAAGTTTTAGGGTTTAAGAGTGGCTTTCTACAGCCATTCAACTCACCCAAGATTTGATGAGAACCCTAAATTCTAAGCATCTTATTGTGAATGTGATAGACTCGTTGACCGACAGTTAAAACAGACTTCGAATTTCTACGCCTCTAGGTGCTGTAAAAAAAAATTTTGCCTAAAGGTGTATCTTTACAGCCGGTAGCTTTCTCCCTACTTATATTTTTTTTTTACGAGGTTAACACAAGGGTGAATCTAGTGTATGTCTCCCCAGTTTATTCTACTTCTCCGCTTCTTCCTAAGTGTTTTGGGAATTTTCAATGCATTTATTGAGCTGGGTTCTAGACAATCGGTCGATGAGCTGTTACCACCGACAACTTGCCAGCCATACTCGTGCGGCGAAGTGTGGCTTATTTATTTTTTCTTTTCTCCTTTTTTCTTTAAGTAGGTGGCTTCCCTGGTCTAAGATTTTACCTAAAGGCAACAAAAAGAGAAAGGTCCAATGACTGGCCTCTGGACAACCTACCTATGGGCTGTTACCCATGATAACTTGCCAGCCATATCACCCTAGAAGGTTCATTAGCTACCCAATTTCCGTTAGAATCGTCGAACAACGAGTCAGTGACAAGATAGTATGTAGATGCTTAAAACTCAAAATTCCCTCAAATCAGAGGGCGGGTTGATAAGTCGTGTACTTATCACCCAAACTTATTTACTCCAATTAAAATAAAATTTAGGTTGGCGAGGACTCAAAAAATAAATCCACATTTTAGTGGACACACGGGCTGATTAAGTCCAAAGACCTAAAGGGTCTTTATGTTCAAATCATAATGTATTATTTCCTAAGATTGAAAATTTTCTTAAACCCAAGTTCTCTTTCCTAATTCCATTTTTTTAATAAAATAAAATAAATCTCCGGAGTTGACGAATAAATTCAGAGATGAATATCCACACCCCCATGCCTATCTAATGCAATGTCCTCATTGTATTAAAAAAACATAAAACAGAGTGGATGAGTGTAGAAAGCACCTGAATTGCATGAATGTCAGGTCCACTCCGAGATGAAAACTAAAAAGAACTGTATACGTGCTAAATTTAGTGCCTTCAGCTAGGCACACTATACAAAGAAGAGAAATAAAGAATTCACAGGTGCAGGTCAGAATCAGAATAAACATAAGAAACTTCTGACCTGCCAGCAAATGTCCACAGATGTGGACCAGATTGTGGTGAAGACTGATAATGTGGGTTCACTAAACTCAGTAATTAAGTTAATTTCACTTAATTAAGAGTAGAAGGAATCACTTAGGTTAACTCGAAGTTGTGTCGGTTGTATAGTATAGGGTCAAATTAACCTAACATTTTAGAAATTTTTACTGGTTGAGTTCAGGTCGTTCACTAGGAGGCATAATAATTTTCTCCAAATTCACCAATTTTCTTTTATCTCTTTAAGTTTAGGAGGAAAAACTAATTTCATTTTCAAAACATGAATTTTGTCAAAATATTTAACTATAAAGAACATACAAAATTCCATATGAAACATATTTACTAAAAAGGTTGTACTTTATTAACAAGTAAACATGCTAGTTTTTCAATTTTATTTCATTCTAAGAAATTAAGGTAATTAAAAAGTTATCCAATTAAAACATGCCTTTTTACATTTAAGAACAAAAAGTAATTATGTAAGAGAAAATTCATTTATCTCTTCATCTCTCTATAGCCTCTAATCTTCTTCTTTCTTTTCTTCTTTCTATCTTTTATTTTCTTCTCTCGAGCTCTCTTCTTTCCTTTCTTGTGTTGTTTCTGCCTTCTTATCTTCCTTCTCTTCTTTTTTTCCCTTTAATCTTCTCCTGCCTTCTCTTCTCTTTTTTTTTTTTAATCTTCTCCTGCCTTCTCTTCTTCCCTTAGTTTTTCTCCTTTGTTCCTTAGTTTTTTCTTAACACTCCTTAGCCTGTGCCTTCTTCTTTAACACTTAGCATCCTTCAGCGCTTAGCTTCCTTTAGCAGCTTCTCTTTCCTTAAGCTTTCAGTTGAACTGGGTTTTTTTTTTTACTTTTTTTAACCAAAAGTTTTTTTTTTTGCGGCGAGGTCCTTTCGAGGATACACAGCACCCTGAGACTAGGGTGGGACCAGACCCTACTCAGTCCTCGCCTAATCTCAGTTAGGTTCGTTTTGGTTCATTTGTTAATTGGTTCATAGTATTGAGCCACATTAGCTCAACCCAGCCTCCCAGGCCACACTCGCCCTCCCAGGGCACATTCACATCCGCACGCCCCCAAGGGCACACACACCCACAGGCATATGCTCGTACACTCAGAACAATGCTCAGATCAGATCAAAAGGAATCAGAACCGATGCGCCGAGCGCTGACGACTGCATAGCCATAGGAACAAATTAGTTTTATTCCCAGGCGCACGCTCATGAATATCCGAGGTGGGATAAAGCTACCCCTTCCAGACCCGAATTCAAACAATCATATCTTTTTACCCAGAGCTCCAAATTGAATTGTTTAAAGTTCGTTGGAAAGCTCTAAGGGTAATCTACACAATTTTAGGGTCAATTTAATGTTTTAATGATGTTTTTCTCTTCAATTTAAGAGATTAAATCAGGGGTTCTACGGGTTTTAAAAAGCCTAGAAAGTAATTTTAAATCAGGAGAGTCCTCAAATGGACTTCTCTCATCTATTTAAAGGTCTGTATATGTTATATAAATAATTTTGCTTCTGTTAGGATAGGTTTTAAACTCTTAAGACCTATAGAACCTACAGAGAAGCTTTTCTCTTTTCTAAAAACTTCAGAGGTTGATTTATAGATTTCAACAAGTGCAACAGACACTTAAACGTGTTCCTAATCTATTTAGATTAATTCTAAGGGTTATAACAAATCAATCTGGGTAGGTTTTAAGTTTGAATTTCATCAAAACAGTGCTTCTGTTGGTTTGGGTTCGAAAGTAACCCAACTTGACAGAAATAAAATTTTCACTAAATACATCGTCTGAGCTTACTTTATTCTTTCTAAAAACATCAAACATAATCTCAAAAACAATTTCCACATCTCAATTCCTCAATTCAAGCTCAGAACACCATTATCAGACTCAGGTTTGACTATGGAAGCTCGAAAATTGACTTTCTATTTAGAGCTTCCTCCTAAAAAATTAATGCCTCAATCAGAGTCTCCTCAACATCAGAAACTCAATCAGATCTTTAAATTTGTGTTCTGTCCTTAATTTCTAGGGTTTCAGGCTTACCGCCTAAACTAAAATAGGTATGTGTTCGACAGAATTAATCAGAGTTTGTTACAATGATTTGAGAGTTAAAATAGTTTCAGTACATCGCACTGAAGCTTCTGAGCTCCTTAAGTGTTTCTCAAATCCTTCATAACAGATTTCTCCAACTCGCCAAAGTTGGGGAAGATGAAGTTACATCTAAAGCTCCAGTGGTTGAAACCTCAAATAAATATCTTTAAAATAATCAGTAATCCTTATTTTATTATTCTGGAGCCACTTCGCAAGTTTAAGAGGCTGCTACACAAAAATGGCTCACCGGAGCTCGCCGGAGCTCCGATGAATCTAGAAAATGTAAATTTGTATGAACAGATTGACGAAATTAACCATCTTTTATCCAGAAATGATCCTGAGGTTACAAGGAACCTCTTTATCACATTAAATTCTTCATTTGTTCATTAAAATGTGAGATTTAACACTAAGTTTGTTTCTTAAAAATTTGAGTGGTTTAAGCTCACGACTTGATTTAACTACTCGATTGAGAAGTTAAATCAAGTCAACAGATGTTATTATTCATAAACATATATTTAATTTATAGTTTCAATTGTTCCTGAGCCACCATGGACAGCGAGCTCAGGAGCTTAATTAAGATTTAGGCGTTTAATTATAGACGATAATAATAGGTAATATAATGCCGATTAGGGTTCATTAGTGGTGATAGGTGATGTAAGAACCCAGTGAAGGTGGAATTAGGCTGAGTACTGTCACCATAGACAGTGAAGTAGTCGGTGAAGGTGAGGTTTGAATTAGGCGTTTAGGTGATTTAATTAATGATTAAGTCGATTAGAAGTTAACATGGAAGATATAGGAAGGTGTACAGTGAATTAAAAGACAAAATTGAAGTCTCTGGCAAGCTCAAGGAACTTGCCGGAGTTGGAGGAGATGAAACTAAAATCTAAAATTACTCTAACCTAACTAACTAAACTAACTAACTAA
Source organism: Thalassia testudinum (assembly GCA_037157565.1). Lineage (NCBI taxonomy): Eukaryota > Viridiplantae > Streptophyta > Magnoliopsida > Alismatales > Hydrocharitaceae > Thalassia > Thalassia testudinum. Next base: position 25,320,174 of record JAZHRO010000014.1, read on the forward strand.
GCTAGCCTACTCCTACTCCTACTCCTAGTCTACTGTTACCTGGACGAAGGGGTCAATAGGGTTCCGCCGAAGGTTCATAGCAGACGACAAAATCAGAGGGTGGAAGAAAGATCTCCGACAGGTGGATTTGAGGTGGAGCGGAGGAATCCTTAGGTCGACGCCTTTGTCAGAGGTGCGGAAGACCACGGTGAATCTCCTCGGCTACTTAAGATGGACAGAGGAAGCCAGAAGATGGAATGGGGAAATGCCGGAGGTTTGGAAGAATAGCCTATCGAAGTCGGCTACAGTGTTAGAAGAGGGAAGGGAGCCAACTTGCCTAAAATCGGAGGTGTGAGGGGGTATTTATAGCAGTTTGCGGCGAAGAGAGAGGCAGGGCCTGGCAGAAGAAGGAGCTTGAGGAGCTTAACCTCCGTCATTGTCTCCAACGATGATGAGGTTATCTCCCACTAAAAAATAGGATTCTCGGTTAATCCAGACCGATGGATGAATTGTAGGTGGTGAGCGCAAGCTGCAAGAGCTTGGGCAAAGAGGAATGATGTCGATAGGGCGGTGATCGCGCGGTGAGGTGACTCTCTGCTGCCAGCTGTTCATTCGGCTGGAGAAGAAGAAGAAGACCAAGAGGGACTTAGAAGTAATAAAACTTAAGGACCTATGTGAGAAGTAAGGACTCGACTGTAATGAAAAGTAAGGACCAAAATGTAAACCCAGGTTTTGAAGGTTTATTTTAACTTAAATCTTTTTCAACTTTTTATATATGTTAGTAAATAAGGTAAATATTATGTTTACACCTTGAATTTACATTTTTGACCTTTTTAGGTTAATTTATTAGATTAAGTAAAATCACTTAAGTTATTACGTATTTAGGTATACATTATATTTAAGTTACTTATCTTATTAATTAAGGAAATGATTAGTAGGATTTCGAGTCCAATTATTATCTGAATTATTAATAATGCTAATTGAATGATAAAATGTCATTTTTAAATTATTTTAAGGTCCTTAACTAAATATTGCTTATTCTATAATTAACCCTTATATATTCATAACCCTAGCTAATTAACTAGGAAGACTAGTTAATTAGGGATAATTAGAGATCATGATGAGTGTCTCATCATACCCCCAAGCCAAAGTTTTGCTAGTACCTAGCAAAATTAACTAATACTATGATGATTTAAAGCACTTGGTTTAAATTATTATAAATAGTAACTATGTAGAGGAAAGCTTAGGTCATAAATTTTTAAATTTAATATAAATTATTAATGTATAAAGCATGTGTGAAAATTTTCTTACTTAGACTTATACTTATAACATTTTCAAAACACACTTAAAATAATTTGTAAACAAGAATTTTATTCTGAATTAGAATTCTTCAAAAATCTCTTAATCTTTGTAACTATTCTTAACTCAAATTAGAATACAAAATGTTTTAAGAAAAACAAAACTTAAGGTTTGAGAATTAAATTTTAACTCAAAAACTCAAATAGATTTAAGTTAATCCCTTGTTTATGATATTTGACTTTTATCAATATAAGTTTAAGCAAATTAACCAGATACTCATTATTAATAAAACTTAGGGTAGTAAAACTCTAATTTACTAGCCTACAACACTAAAGATTAACTTCTAGACCTAGGATTCTGTCAATTCTTCTCCTTTAGGTCTCAACTTAAAATCTTCAAAATAGAATTTCTTAGGCTTCACTGCCCAATACCAAGGTTTAGCAGCTATGATTTTAAAACATCTGTGCTTAGTGAAGAGAATTATCCTAAAGACATCCAAAGTTGCAAAAATCCAGATCTTAAGACATCACTTTCCAATCCCAATTATTCCAATTCAAGCCTTTGTCTTGGCCTTACTCAGGTTTGGTTGCTTTCTTCTCACTAGTTTTCTATCCCGAGGTCAACACCTTTTGTGTATATCTCCCCGGTGGACCACTGGGTCTCTTATTCCTAATTTTCTTTTTCTCCATATTTTTTTCTTTTTTTCTATAGGTTAGAACACCATTTGTAGTGAGGTGTTCTTTTTATTTTTGATGGAAGGAAGGGTAGCATCCATTTGTAATGAGATGCTTTAATTTATTTATGGAAAACTGCATAAGTACCCATTTTTAGTGAGGCACTTAACTGCAGGGTGTTTTATTTGTTTTTTTCTTTTTCTTTTTCTTTTCTTTTCCCCCTTCTCATTTTCCTTACTAACATTATTCTCCAAATCCTTTTTCTAGGTGAGTGCCACATCCACCCTTTCAAGAACCGCCTCGCGGAAATCCTTGGACTAAAGAGGATTTAGAATTGATCTCCTAACCTCTATGTTTTCGCGGTTTCAGATGTCAACAAGACAATTCTATGTGAGTGAATTTTAGATGTTTAGGTTACTTAGCTCTCAAACTAGAGCTTGGACAGCAATACCCTTTACTCTTAGGTTCTTCAAATTCTTAGTTTCCTCCTATAGGATCCGTCAAGACAAAATTAACCAAGTCTAGTTATTTATCTCTAGCTTGTAAGTTTTGTAAACTAAAATTCTACCAACTCTCTATCTAATTAACTCTGAATATCTAGCTTTTTACTTAACTTTATGATAAAATCAAATTTTCAAAAATCAAAAGGATTACTTAATTTAATTGATTAAAAAGTTATAATTCAATTCCAAAACTTAAGTTTAAAATCTTAACACACTTAGTTTCTTAATTCAAGTAAGAATAGAAAAATAAATCTTTAAAAGATTTAAAAGATTCCTTAATTCAAATAAAATATTATTTTAAAAATTTTAAACACAAAAGTGTGTTTTTACAAAATGTTTAAAGTAAAATCTAATTAAGAATTGAATGCTCTTAGATACTTATATATATTCTATATACATTTTATACTTCTGACCTAAAAGAAAATTAAGCTCTTAATTATATATATATATATATACATTCTTCTTCTTTTCTTCTTTATTACTAATGAATAAACCCCTTTTATTATTTTTATGAATTTTCTTTTTAAATTTTTGTATTTATATATTTTTATTTTTATGTATATAAGATTTTTTATGATTTTTTTCATATTTTTATGAAATTTTTGAATTTTTAAAATTTTTATTTTTTTAAATTTCGTGGATATTTGATTTTTATGTGTTTTTATTTTTTAAACCAACACTTAAAGTGAAAATTTCACTTCAACACCCCCCCAAGCCAAAATTTTACAATGTCCTCATTGTAAGAAGGGTGAAAAATATTACACTTCCTTTAGTATAGGGTGATAGAAGGAGTCGAATAGAGGAGATTAAAAATCTCTATGCGGACGATTTCAAGTCTGACCAAAGGTCAGAGTGATCAGTCGGACTAAATGAAGGTAATCAATATGATATGGAGTGAAATTTTAAAAGTGTATAAGAAAATGAAAAAGGATGAAAACAGGAAACAACTATGTACAAGTGTGGTGGATGGATAGAAAACCCTAGTGGAGCCGGTAACATTCTCCAACAAGACCCAAAGGATGTGATTCCAAGAAAGGTTTAAGACGTTGACCATTGCCTTTGAAGGGTTGATACTTGTTGGGTTCAGTGATTTCGACAGCTCCGTTGTCGAAGACTCTAACTACAATAAATGGCCCTTGCCATTTAGACCTAAGTTTACCAGGAAAGAGCTTCAAACGGGCATCAAATAACAACACCTTCTGACCAGGTGCAAAGGATTTGCGGGAAATGAATTTGTCGTGGAAGGCTTTAAGTTTCTCCTTATACAGCTTTGAACTTTCGGAATCATGACGTAATTCCTCTAGTTCACTACGCTGCAACCTACGATTTTCACCAACCTTCAAGAGGTCTAAATTACAGGCTTTAATTGCCCAATAGGCCTTGTGTTCAATTTCTACGGAAGATGACAGGGTTTCCCGTAAACAAGTCTGTATGGTGACATGCCTATTGGTGTTTTGTGGGCAGTCCTATAAGCCCACAAAGCCTCATCTAAACAGGAAGACCAATCCTTCCTATCGGGTTAGATTGTCATTTGAAGGATCCTTTTGATCTCCCGATTAGAGACCTCAATTTGCCCATTAGTCTGGGGATGGTAAGGTGTAGAAATACGATGTGTAACCCCATATTTTCTAAGTAAATGTTTGCACTGGGTGTTACTAAAATGGGAACCGCCGTCAGAAATAATAGCACGAGGTACCCCAAAACGAGTGAAAATGTGACTCTGTATAAAAGGAATGACAACTCGATGGTCATTTGTGCATGTGGGTATGGCTTCAATCCAACAAGAAACATAGTCGACAGCAAGTAAAATATAATGGAAGCCAAAAGAGGACAGAAATGGACCCATAAAATCTATGCCCCAAATGTCAAAGATTCACAGACTAGAATCGGGTTCAAAGGCATCATGTCTTTCTGAGACATACCACCAAGTGTTTGGCAATGACTACATGCCTTACAATAAGTCTGAGAATCAACAAATAACGTGGGCCAATAAAACCTGCATTGCAAAACTTTTGCAGCGGTCTTTCTACCAGAAAAGTGACCACCATAGGCCTGGTCGTGACAAAAAGATAGGATAGAATCAATCTTAGAAGAGGTGACACAACGCCTGATGATTTGATCATTACAGTGTCTAAAAAGATATGGATCTTCCCAAAAATAGTATTTGGCTTCTGCTTTGAGCCGTGATTTGCGATTCCCGTCCCAATCTAGCGGGAATTGATGTGTAACCAAATAATTAACAATATCTACATACCAAGGAAGATCTGTGGATATAGTCAAAAGATGTTCATCAGGGAAGTGTTTGTAATTGGTGGAGATGATTTGATTGTATCAGACGGAAGACGAGAAAGATGATCTACAACAACATTTTGCCTACCTGCCTTATCACGAATTTCTAGGTCAAATTCTTGCAAAAGCAAGATCCATCTTATTAACCTAGGTTTTGTGTCCTTCTTAGATAGAAGGTGTCGAATAGCAGAGTGATCAGAGTACACTATGATTTGAGATCCGAGTATGTAAGATCTAAATTTTCCTTATCCAAATACTATTGCTAGTAACTCCTTCCCTGTAACTGTGTAATTTCTTTGTGTCTCATTTAATGTTTTACTAGCATAGTAAATTACCACGAGATTCTTCTCAATTTTCTGTCCTAAAACAGCTCCTATTGCATAATCAGATGCATCACACATGATTTCAAATGGTAAATCCCAATTAGGTGGTTGCAAAATTGGAGCCTGTGTAACTCTGTCTCACAAAGTTTTAAATGCTAGAATACATTCCTCATACATCTCAAAAATTGCATCCTTTGTGAGGAGGTTTGTGAGTGGTCAGGCAATTTTTGAAAAATCAAGTATGAATCTTCTATAAAATCCCACATGCCCGAGAAATGATCTAATGCCTTTGATTGAGTCAGGAATTTGAAGATTTGCAATTTGATTGATCTTGGCTCGATCTACTTGGATACCCCACTCAGATACGAGATGACCAAGTACTATGCCCTCAGGAATCATAAAATGGCTCTTCTCCCAACTAAGGACAAGGTTAACCTCAATACATCTTTTTAGAACCTTCGACAAATTATCCAAGCAAATATCAAATGTCTCCCCGAAGACTGAAAAATCATCCATAAAAACCTCCATATATTCACCCACCATTTCGGTAAAAATGGCTAACATGCAATGCTGAAAAGTCGCGGGTGCGTTGCAAAGCCCAAATGGCATTCTTTGGAAAGCAAAGGTTCCGAAGGGGCAGGTGAAAGTCGTTTTCTCTTGATCTTCGGGATAAATTGCAACTTGATTATATCTAGAGTAACCATCTAAAAAGTAGAACCTATTATCGGCTAATCTCTCACGGATCTGATCAATGAATGGTAAAGGAAAATGGTCCTTCTTTGTAACAGAATTCAGTTTTCGATAATCTATACAAACCTGCCATGAATTCACAATTCGTGTGGGAATGGTTTCTCCATATTCAGTTTTGATTATAGTGAGTCCTGCCTTTTTGGGTACCACTTGAATTGGACTCACCTAAGGGCTATCAGATATAGGATAAATAATATCAGCATCAAGCCACTTAATTATTTCTTTCTTAACGACCTCCTTTAGATTAGGATTTAGATGTCTTTGAGCTTCTCTTGAAGGCCGTGCCCCATCTTCAATATAGATGCGATGAGTACAAAAATTGGGGCTAATCCCGGTGAGATCATGTAAAGTCCACCCAATTGCCTTCTTATGATCTCGAAGTACTTTGATCAATTTGAATTCTTGTGATTCAGAGAGATGAGAATTTATTATGACAGGATATGTTTGATCAGATTCGAGATATACATATTTAAGATTATCAGGCAATGGTTTCAATTCAAGCATATGAGTTGAATCAATAACAGGATTTGGGGCGGGATTCTCAATTGTGAAGAGTGATTCAGATTCAGAGTCAAATTCAGGATTGAGTAGAGATTCCAATAATGTTTCATTGCTTTGAGGGTATAGGATATCAAAAGATGTGTCTTCTAAATCTAGAGAACTAATGTCATCCTCAAAAACTTCTATTGATTTTATTTCCTCAATCCATTCACAATCAAATCCACTAGAAGTTCTAAATATATCCAACTTAATTGTCTTCTCCCCAAATTTCAATTCAATCTTTCCTGATTCACAATGAATGTTGGCTTTTGCAGTAGCCAAAAAGGGTCTCCCTAGGATAATTGGGGTGTCTTTAATGCGTTCGGTTACTTCCATATCAAGAACAATAAAATCTACAGGGAAATAAAAATCTTGAACTCTTACAATAATATCCTCCAACATTCCTTTTGGTGACTTAATGGATCTATCAGCTAATTGTAAAGTCACATTGGTAGACTTAAGGTTTTCTATTTGAAAATGTTTTACCAAGGAGAAAGGAATGAGGTTAATAGAAGCTCCTAAATCTAGGAGGAATCTATTAAAACACTGACCCCCAATTATACAGAAAATAAATGGAGATCCTGGGTCTTTCTTTTTTAAAGGAAGCATACTTGAAATAATAGAGCTCACATGCTCTGAAAGTACAACAGTGCTTCCTTTCTTCGACTTACGCTTAGGAGTACATAATTCCTTAAGAAATCTTGCGTAAGTCGGAATGTGTTTGATAGCATCTAGGAGTGGGATATTAATATGTACCTGTTCAAAAATCTTAATCAAATCTTCATCTAATGTAACAGGTTGTTTTTGTTTCCTAGTCTTCTTCAAAGCTTCTGGGAATGGGATGTGGGTTTCCTATTCTACTGAGGTATTTTCCTGATCTTGCAAATTAGCGGGAATTGCAGGATCGGGTTCTGCACCTCTTCCAGATGTAGAAACAGGGGTTAATCTAGATGTACTAGGTTCTTGGGATAGGTTCCTTGGAAAAACTAGATCCCTAGTGGAAGTTCCACGATGGGTTGTAACAAAGTTAATACCCACATGAGAAGAAGAAGCAGCTGAAGAAGAAGATGCTTGTGAATTTTGGAAAGATAGATCATTAATTATTGGTTGATTCACAACTGATTGTTGTTGATTTAGATATTCAAAATCAAGATTAGAAATAGGTGGATTCAGATTTTGATTTTGATTTGGATTCAGGGGTAATTGATTAAGGAGATGGACATGTCCCTGATTCGGATTTTGAACTCCCAGGTGTTGTCTTTGCTGGATATTCCTAGGGTTTGGAATTGGTTGGGATGGAAGGGTCCCTAGCTAACAAGATTCAGCTAATTGCATGATTTGACCCCTAAGATCAGCCAATTCTGGCAAACATTTTCGTTGGACTTCAGCAAGAGCCTAAGCATTTCGTCGCTAGCTCTCTGTGATAGCTCTTAAAATCTGGTCTAGCTGTGAATCTCTATTTGGCCCTACAGGGTTTTGCGAACCCGCGTAAAATGGCCTCGCATTGTGTTGCTGAAACGACAATGTAGGTGGGTTTTGTCTGGTCTGAGTCAGATATGATGGTCTTTGTGTGTGGTCAAACCAAGAAAAATTAGGGTGATTACGCCATCCAGGATTATAGGAATTTAAAAATGGGTTTGATCTTGGTGTGTATCCCTGAATGACATTTAAATCAAGAGGATATGACATGTTTTCTACAACAGTAAAGGGTGGGGAAAAGGGTGGGTAAGATTGTGGGACAAAGGTCCCTCCTTGGGTTGGTGAAGGAGTAGATAGAAGGGTGGGTAAGATGGATCTCTAGAATCCAGATTATTCACAAATTCCCTCCCCGCGGGAATTTGTGAAACAGGTAAATACGCAGGATTCGTAGCAAGCAGAGGCGTAAGATTCTTCATTGTGTTTCTAACCTCGTCGAGATGCTTTGCTACGATGTCGACTTTGTCCAATTTTTCTGCAATAATCTCTAAATCCTTTGAACTGGATGGATTACCGATCTCATGAATGCCCTTATGCGGATTTTGGTGATTTGTATTCGCACCCCGCAAAAATTGCGACATAGATGCATTGTTGATTGAGTTTTCCACCATCCCTTCAAATAATTCTGAAGCAGATTCTGCGTCGCGATTTAGAAAATTCCCTCCACAAGAGGCATTGACTAGATTGCGAATGCCCTCTTGTAAACCATAATAAAAGATATGCATGAGTTGCCAACGAGGGATGTCATGATGTGGGCATTTCCTTTGCAATTCATGAAAACGTTCCCATGCTTCATGAATTGGTTCTCCTTGATTTTGATTGAAAGTATTAATAGCTCACCTTAAAGCATTGGTTCGACCAATTGGAAAGAATTTCTTCAAAAATGCAGATTCAAGTTCAGCCCAAGTTGAGATTTGTCTTGCTATAGTTCTATACCAATAAGCTGCTTTATCTTTAAGGCTAAAAGAGAACATTTTCATTAGTAGGATTTTCCTATTTTGATTTCGAGGACCAAGAGTTTGAGATAAATTTTTAAGATCTTCAATGTGTTGAAATGGATCCTCGGATGCAAATCCGTGAAAGTGGGGGATTAAACCTATAATGTTTGGCTTTAATTCTGGATCATTTTCCCCAATAGGGATCCTAACATTAGGCACTACTTGTGCATTAGATGGGTTATAATAATCTCTAAGTAGAGGCCTTGGATGATTGATCGGTAATCATGATTTTCAAAACCCGCCTCAGGTCGAGGTGAAGAACGGGTTTGCAAAGTTTGTAAATTATTTAAGGCTGTTGTTAATAAATTGATTTGTCTTGTTTGCTCTAGCATCCTAAGGTTCTGGTTCAGGAGTGCCTCATGAACATCAAAAGGCAGCATCTCCCCCTGACCAGAAGAAGAAGGGATCTCAGGATTAAGATTCTGCATTGGATCCATAGAAGTACATGGATCAGATGGGAAAACCATTGGTTGCTTATTTGCAATCGACCTAGGATCACCTGTCAACGGCAGTGCAAGAGGCGGATGCAAGGATCGCCTCCCATCCATAAACGAAAAATAAATGTGCAAAGGCACACGCACACCACCGATACAAAAAATAGCAGCACAAAAAACCCGCAAAACAACGCAAAAGATGTGGGTTTTGCTCTTCTTTCAAAGGAAAGAAGAAATTCCTAAAGTACACAAAGTAATTTGACACAAACAAATAGAGTAACAGTATCAAAATACGCATCCTAATTCGTGACTACGCAGGTGCGTACCTTAAAGCTCAAAGGTCTAAGGTCTAGGATCGAGACCGCTCACTACTGGCTCCCCGGGGCTCTAGTAGTGAGACAGACTTGTTGATCTTCGGCCAAAGCCCTAAGAGGTGCAAAGAGGAGAGAAAGAAAAATAGACTCGTGTGACTCTAGTGATCGCATTGTGTGCACGATAGCATGCAACAGACGATATCGATATAAAAACCTGCATGCATTCTACAAACATATTTAAGTCACCAATTTTACTTCCTCTTTTTAGTTAGTCTTTTTCAAAAATATATCAATTAAACTACAATGACCGCTTTTTATATCTTTTCAAACAAAAATATGTGGTCTTTTTTTAATTCTCAAAGACAGGGATCTACGTGGGTTTTCTTGTGTTTTCCTGCTGATGTAAGAAAAATAATTTAAAATTATCCCGAGTCAGATCGCACTTAATACTAGCAGGAAATGCACTCCTAAGAGTGTATGCTTATGTTATGCTGCTGCTAGTCAGAAAAGATGTATTTTTTTGTATTTTTTTATTTTAAAATGCAACAAACAAAAGATTAAGAAATACTCACAAAGAATGAAAATAGTAAAACTAAATCTTTCCTTCTCCTGAGATTACCCGCAAAGGTAAACCTAAAAAGAAGACAGAAAATAAAACAAAAAAAAAATAAAAACAAAACACACTAATTAGAAAAAAAGTCAGTAAAAACAAAACTATATACAAAATACCTCCTAATTAAATAATTAATCTTTTTTTAAATTTTAGTGAATCAAAATATTGCCTCCCCGGCAACGGCGCCATTAAAATGGTAGTTAGACGAAGTAATGCAAGGGAATATTTTGATGATTGAATAAGTCAAAATATTGCATCTTCGGCAACGACGCCATTAAAATGGTACATGTTTTTCAACTCAGTAATTAAGTTAATTTCACTTAATTAAGAGTAGAAGAAATCACTTATGTTAACTCGATGTTGTGTCAGTTGTGTAGTATATGGTCGAATTAACATAACATTTTAGAAATTTTTACTGGTTGAGTCCAGGTCATTCACTAGGAGGCATAATAATTTTCTCCAAATTCACCAATTTTCTTTTATCTCTTTAAGTTTAGGAGGTAAAACTAGTTTCATTTTCAAAACATGAATTTTATCAAAATATTTAACTATAAAGAACATACAAAATTCCATATGAAACATATTTACTCAAAATGTTGTACTTTATTAACAAGTAAACATGCTAGTTTTTCAATTTTATTTCATTCTAAGAAATTAAGGCAATTAAAAAGTTATCCAATTAAAACATGCCTTTTTACATTTAAGAACAAAAAGTAATTATGCAAGAGAAAATTCATTTATCTCTGCATCTCTCTACAGCCTCTAATCTTCTTTCTTTTCTTCTTTCTCTCTTTTATTTTCTTCTCTCGAGCTCTCTTCTTTCCTTTCTTGTGTTGTTTCTGCATTCTTATCTTCCTTCTCTTCTTCTTTTTTTCCCTTTAATCTTCTCCTGCCTTCTCCTCTTTCTTTTTCCTTTAATCTTCTCTTGCCTTCTCTTCTTCCCTTAGTTTTTCTCCTTTGTTCCTTAGTTTTTCCTTAACACTCCTTAGCCTGTGCCTTCTTCTTTAACACTTGCATCCTTCAGCGCTTAGCTTCCTTTAGCGGCTTCTCTTTCCTTAAGCTTTCAGCTGAATCGGGCTTTTTTTTTTACTTTTTTTAACCAAAAGTTTTTTTTTATTTGCGACGAGGTCCTTTTGAGGAAACACAGCACCCTGAGACCAGGGTGGGACCAGACCCTACTCGATCCTCGCCTAATCTCAGTTAGGTTCGTTTCGGTTCATTTGTTAATTGGTGTGCAGAGCACTGACGACAACATAGCCATAGGAACAAATCAGTTTTATTCCTAGGTGCGCGCTCGTGAATATTCGAGGTGGGACAAAGCTACCCCTTCCAGACCCGAATTCAAACAATCATATCTTTTTACCCAGAGCTCCAAATTTAATGATTTAAAGTTCGTTGGAAAGCTCTAAGGGTAATCTACATAATTTTAGGGTTAATTTAATGTTTTAATGATGTTTTCCTCTTCAATTTAAGAGATGAAATCAGGGGTTCTACAGGTTTTAAAAAGCCTGGAAAGTAATTTTAAATCAGGAGAGTCCTCAGATGGACTTCTCTCATCTATTTAAACTTCTGTATATGTTATATACACAATTCTACTTCTGTTAGGATAGGTTTTAAACTCTTAAGACCTACAGAACCTGCAGAGAAGCTTTTCTCTTTTCTGAAAACTTCAGAGGTTGATTTATAGATTTCAACAAGTGCAACAGACACTTAAACGTGTTCCTAATCTATTTAGATTAATTCTAAGGGTTATAACAAATCAATCTGGGTAGGTTTTAAGTTTGAATTTCATCAAAACAGTGCTTCTATTGGTTTGGGTTCGAAAGTAACCCAACTTGACAGAAATAAAATTTTCACTAAATACATCGTCTGAGCTTACTTTATTCTTTCTAAAAACATCAAACACAATCTCAAAAACAATTTCCACATCTCAATTCCTCAATTCAAGCTCAGAACACCATTATTAGACTCAGGTTTGACTATGGAAGCTCGAAAATTGACTTTCTGTTTAGAGCTTCCTCCTAAAAAATTAATGCCTCAATCAGAGTCTCCTCAACATCAGAAACTCAATCAGATCTTTAAATTTGTGTTCTGTCCTTAATTTCTAGGGTTTCAGGCTTACCGCCTAAACTAAAATAGGTATGTGTTCGACAGAATTAATCAGAGTTTGTTACAATGATTTGAGAGTTAAAATAGTTTCAGTACATCGCACTGAAGCTTCTGAGCTCCTTAAGTGTTTCTCAAATCCTTCATAACAGATTTCTCCAACTCGCCAAAGTTGGGGAAGATGAAGTTACATCTAAAGCTCCAGTGGTTGAAACCTCAAATAAATATCTTTAAAATAATCAGTAATCCTTATTTTATTATTCTGGAGCCACTTCGCAAGTTTAAGAGGCTGCTACACAAAAATGGCTCACCGGAGCTCGCCGGAGCTCCGATGAATCTAGAAAATGTAAATTTGTATGAACAGATTGACAAAATTAACCATTTTTTATCCAGAAATGATCCTGATGTTACAAGGAACCTCTTTATCACATTAAATTCTTCATTTGTTCATTAAAATGTGAGATTTAACAGTAAGTTTGTTTCTTAAAAATTTGAGTGGTTTAAGCTCACGACTTGATTTAACTACTCGATTGAGAAGTTAAATCAAGTCAACAGATGTTATTATTCATAAATATGTATTTAATTTATAGTTTGAATTGTTCCTGAGCCGCCATGGACAACGAGTTCAGGAGCTTAATTAAGATTTAGGCATTAAATTATAGATGATAATAATAGGTAATATAATGTCGATTAGGGTTCATTAGTGGTGATAGGTGATGTATGAACCCAATGAAGGTGGAATTAAGCCGAGTACTGTCACCATAGACAGTGAAGTAGTCGGTGAAGGTGAGGTTTGAATTAGGCGTTTAGGTGATTTAATTAATGATTAAGTCGATTAGAAGTGAACATGGAAGATATAGGAAGGTGTACAATGAATTAAAAGACAAAATTGAAGTCTCTGGCAAGCTCAAGGAACTCGCCGGAGTTGGAGGAGATGAAACTAAAATCTAAAATTACTCTAACCTAACTAACTAAACTAACTAACTAAGCTAGCCTACTCCTACTCCTAGTCTACTGTTACCTGGATGAAGGGGTCAATAGGACTCCGCCGAAGGTTCATAGTGGACGATGAAATCAGAGGGTGGAAGAAAGATCTCCGGCGGGTGGATCTGAGGTGGAGCGGAGGAATCCTTAGGTCGATGCCTTTGTCAGAGGTGCGAAAGACTACGGCAAATCTCCTCGACTACTTAAGATGGACGGAGGAAGCTGGAAGATGGAATGGGGAATCACCGGAGGTTTGGAAGAATAGCCTATCGAAGTCAGCTACAGTGTTAGAAGAGGGAAGGGAGCCAACTTGCCTAAAATCGGAGGTGTGAGGGGGTATTTATAGTAGTTTGCAGCAAAGGGAGAGGCGGGGTCTGGCCGAAGAAGGAGCTTGAGGAGCTTAACCTCCGTCGTCATCTCCGACGACGGTGACGTTATCTCCCACTGAAAAATAGGATTCTCGGTTAATCTAGACCGATGGATGAAGTGTAGGTGGTGAGCGCAAGCTGCAAGAGCTTAGGCAAAGAGGAATGATGTCGGCAGGGTGGTGATCGCGCTATGACGTGACTCTCTGCCACCAGTCATTCATTCGACTGGAGAAGAAGAAGAAGACCAAGAGGGACTTAGAAGTAATAAAATTTAAGGACCTATGTGAGAAGTAAGGACTCGACTGTAATGAAAAGTAAGGACCAAAATGTAAACCCAGGTTTTGAAGGTTTATTTTAACTTAAATCTTTTTCAACTTTTTATATATGTTAGTAAATAAGGTAAATATTATGTTTACACCTTGAATTTACATTTTTGACGTTTTTAGGTTAATTTATTAGATTAAGTAAAATCACTTAAGTTATTACGTATTTAGGTATACATTATATTTAAGTTACTTATCTTATTAATTAAGGAAATTATTAGTAGGATTTCAAGTCCAATTTTTATTTGAATTATTAATAATGTTAATTGAATGATAAAATGTCATTTTAAACTTATTTTAAGGTCCTTAACTAAATATCCCTTATTCTATAATTAACCCTTATATATTCATAACCCTAGCTAATTAACTAGGAAGACTAGTTAATTAGGGGTAATTAGAGATCATGATGAGTGTCTCATCACAGACTCATACCCCATAATCGAGAATATCTTAGGTTTTGGATAAAAATTACCCAAAACCTAAAATCAGTATGCAAGCAGGGTCGGGCCTGCGATTTATGAGGATGCAACCCAAGACCAAAAGGTCAGGTTACAGAAAATTCAAGCTCCAAAGGATAATCAATGAATGTGTGCTTGGGTTGGACATCCTCAGATCAGATGTCGTAAGGGTTCTGGTTTGATGGTTTCAGCTTAATAGGAACCCTTCGACTCAATCTTCTACTTCCTCTGGAACTTACTTCCTAAATCAAAATTTCCCGGCTCCTATCCTCCTCATTCAGCATGTCAAATTCCAAGACCTCTTGCATATTAATCACCCCATCTAAAATCTCCAAATCTAAATGATGTGGCTGAATCAAAATTGACTTGGGTCTAATTATCTCAGAAATAGAATCATCGATAAGCTCAATGGGATGTAACTGACAATCAAGGCATTTGATTGAATCCTCCAGAAAATGTGATTCTGGATCCAAAATGTGAGCCCTAATAAAATCAGTTTCCTTAGTTATTGGGCTATCAAATGATCTTTCAGATTTCTCAGTCCATCTTCTGGATGATGTAGATGGTGCCACGAGTGTCGGATTGAGTCAATTTTTGCGCCATTAGGCTACGATTGTCGATCCGAATCCATCCATGCAGTCGGATTTTTTGGTTGAAGTGTGGATTCACACCATCTTGGCCCTTGATCTTCTAGGGTTCCCCAGTCACTAACTAATGCTACAGATGTCAGATTAGGGCGATCTTGGAGTCGTTGAACTCCAATCGTTGCCCTGATCACATCTGTATGGTTGGATCTTTGATCTGAGACCCCGATAAAAAGTTTTCCCTGTCCATGAACATAAAAGGAGATAATTAACCTCCATTTTATTCAAACTACTCTAAATGCAAGATGATGCATGTTATGCAATATTTATAGCATGCAATGCAATCCTATGCCTAAGAACATGCATAAATAGACATCTTAAGTAGTGTAAACATGTTTACATCAACATGACCAGACAAGCCTATGCACATACCCTCACAAACCTATGTGCACTTACATTTAATACATAAATGCATGCATACTCACTACTCTCACACACAGTTATACACATGTACACATAAAATGCACATCTGTACACCTACTTAACCCACACACATCCACTAACCACCCAATTAAATACTAATTAGGACCACCCTACCCATAATAAAATCCCACATGATTACTTGGCCCAACACCCATTTTTCTTACACATTTTCTACCCATTTAGTACACCAATTTCATTCAACACGTTAGCCCAACACAACACAAGTCCACCTCACCACCTTAACCACCTAACCTAATCACCTAGCCACCTAATGTTGAGATCGTAAATTGCAATTTTGATTTGATTATGTCTTAGCATAGCGTGAAATCTGATTCAAACAAAAATAATATAACGAGACAGTGAATCTCGATCGAACTCAGGGAGGCGTGATTGCAAATTCTAAAATAAATTTCTAACTCAATTTATTGAATAATCTAAGCCTAAACCTAATTACTAACATGGAGCAACATATAATCATTGATACTTGCCGTAATTTATTCAATAATAAAAGAAACTTTATTTTATTAACATATTCACAATAGTGATGAGAATGTACAAAACTACTTCTAGACACATGCTTGATGGTCTATATATATATGAAATGCAAGAGAATCTAGACTAGAGATTAAAAAAGGAGGGCGCCAATGGTGCTCCGACGAGGAGTGCTTCGACGACCTTGGAGCTTGATGGAGATGAGAGACATGTCGAATAGAAGAGAGGGTGGAGAACCCTTCTTCTCCTTGGCCATCCTTGAGAAGCTTTTGGAGAGGAGCCTTATTCTTGCTAGCCATCCATGAAGGAGGAGGAGGAGTACCCTTTGGAGAGGGACTATGGGGACGGCCTTGGAGAGCTAATGGAGGAAGAGGAATGGAGGTGAAGCCTAAGGGATCTAATGAGGGAGCATGTGGGCAACCACCTATAAAGGTCCTTTTATAGATTTTAGGTGGCTCATCTAAAGAAATGTGGAATTCTCTAAAAGGCCTCCAAAGTTAGTGTCAAAGGGCATGGGAATTGGTTTTGTTAGATCCACAAATTGTGGATCTAAGAATGGACTATGTGACATTCTATTTTTAGTAATCCATGGTGGCACCACTTTGAAGAGTGAATGCCCAAGGGAGAAGGTTCTAGAGGTCTCTAGAATGGACGGCCTCTTGGTGGTGTTGTGGGTGTGTTGGGTTAGGTTTAGGTGGGTTGGTTTAGCCTATTAGGTTGAGTCCTAACCTAATTAAGTGTATATAAGTGCAATTGAGTTAGGAACTCCCTAATTAGACTTTAGGGTTTGGGGGAAATGGTCTAACCTAGTTGGGTTGGTGTTAAGGGTAGTGGAATAGGCTTGCGAGGTTTCTAATTAGGCTTCCTAGAGTGTTAGGTGGTGCTTCTAGGTCAAAAGGAATGAACCCTTGTGTCTGATTTCAAAAATAGCAACTGGAGAGTACCTCTAAATGTCTAATTATTGTGTCAGATGACTTATACATCAAAACTAGACATCCAGACAAAGAATTAGAAGTCCAATTCTAAGTCAGTACTTGAGTCGGGTTTGGGCGGGTGATTCTGCAAAGATTAGACGTCTAGACACATTGTCTAGACATCCAGAACTGTGCTAGAAAGTGTTTTTAGGGTGTTATAGGGTAGATTTTGGTTCCTAAGTGTGTGGGAAACCTAAATAGGTTTTAGGCACTAGTTTTCTAGGGTTTCTAATGTCAAGGATAAGTATACGGATAGTGTGGATAGAAACATGGATAGTGCCATCCATGTTGTAAGTTCTAAGGCCAAGATGTCCTAAAGGAAATGGCTTTGAGTTTAGGAAGGCTATCCTAAGGTTTCTAAAGGTAGGAATAGGGCTATCCTCCACACCCCTCTTGTCTGGATCAATCTTCTTCACTCTTTATTGCCTTATTCTACTCTATCTCACATCTTGAATCACTTTATTATCTACAAATGGCAACAAAAATATTAAATAGCAAGATAATCTCATCTTATTCTATATAACATGATACGATGCATGATATGCATGATATGAATTCAATATTTACAAATTAAGCTAGGTTTCTAACATTCTTTAGGTTGATTAACACCTATGATTGCTACACAATCACCTAACAACACCCCTAACCCTATATTAGCTCCCTCCTTCACCTTAACCTCTCGATAATCCCACCTTAGGTGCACACACTCTCTATCCTCCTCTAGAACAGTCCACTCTCCTTAGAATGTACCCCCTTAACTACTCTTAAGAAAACCCTCAGAAAACCACACCTTAGTCTAACATCTATAAAAAGACCCCTACCAAAAACTCACGCTCCCCCTCCCCATTTTTCTCTCTAGTGGGTAGCACTCTTCTCTTCATTCTCCTCCATTCCCCACTCTACTCTCTTCTCGAGGACAAGGTGGTGTAGGCTCTTGAGCCAAGGATCACCACCACCACAAACCAATGTTTCCTTGAGAGCCCACATTGGCATGGAATCCTCTCATCTATCCCCTTCTTTTATCTTTCTTGTAGTGTAGATTTCAATTATTGTAAGTAGAGTAATTCCCCCTTGCCTCTCTTTCTTTCTTATTTTCAATATCTTTGGATTGTTCTTATTCTTGTTCTTGTTTTTTTTATCTTGTCAACACACACTCTCTACTCACACACACACCACCCTCACCTCACTATCAACACATGTCAACCATCCACCATCTTCACTCACTCCCACGCACACATGCACACACCCACATCCGCCACCATCACCACCTCCATCTTACTATTCTGCACATTTCCTTTTAATTCTATGTAATAAGATTTACTTTTATATTTTTCTTTACTTAATGTAATCGGCCTGAGAATATACTCGAGGCCTTCTTTCTTTTTACTTATTGTCTTTTAATTCCACAAGTCTGAGACAACCTTGGTTGTCTTGTTGATTGCAATTTTCCTTTCTTATGTACTTCCTTTTTATGTTAATGATGGTAACACCATCATTGGTGTTAATAAGCTTTAATTAGCCTAACTACAGTAATAAATGCTCCAAAATATTCATCAGAAGATCATAACTCTATTATGAAGTGCATTTGAGAAGATAAGAAAATGAGTTAATTCTGTTGTTTTAACATATAATCATAAATGTAGATTAACTAAGGGGTTAATCAGGTCTTAATCAAAGGTCAAATGAACTTAAATATCCAAGAAGTGGGCTCAAATTAACTGAATTAGGGTTTCATGCATTTTGAGGATTAAATCATCACCTAAAAACCTAATAATCAGCCTCACTCAAATTAAAATGGTTCTAATAGGGATAAATTCAATCTAAACCTCCTAAAAATCATTAAAAAATATTCTAAGAGGTTTGGTACTAAAATGATTCGAACGCGATTTCGTAAAAGATGAAGATAAGTTGTTGCAACACGATTGAATCATTTGCTTTTAAAATTTATATACGTAGATAGTGGAGTATCTGGGGTCGTCCAAGGAGGCAAAAAAGTTCCACCAAGCTCAACCTAAGCCTTACTATTTTATGCAATTTTTTTGTATTTTTTGGTTATGTGATTTTTTTATTATTTTTAATATAAGAAAGTAAATCAAGTAAAGATAATGTGAAGCACCTACTTACTTGCACACATACTCAACTAAAGACAAATATGGCATGCCCTTGAGCTTCCTTAGACACGTGCGTGCCTAAGGAATCAAGGGTAATGCAACAAAAGAGAAAAGCTAAGGAAGCAAGTGCAATAATAAGATTAATACTACGAAACAAGTTCTTACAACAATTCAAGGTCAAGGCAAACTACAACAAGTTACCAACTAAGAGAAAAACACGAGGAGGAAAAAGAGAGAAAGAGGATGGCGTGAAGGTGATGTTGCTGAAATCAGTGGTGATTCCTTCTCCAACTTGATGTGAGGAAGAAGAGGTAGAAGGGCTCCAAGGGGTAGTGGTGGTTGACCCCCTTGAACCTTCTTCTTTCCTTGATCCTTGAGGTGGCATGAATGGTGGTGGATGTGGTGGTGGCTTCTCTCAATTCTCCCTCTCCAAAAGATATCTCCTCAAGGTGCCTTAGGTCCCTTCATAAAGAGAGTGATAAAGGAGCCTAAAATCACAATTTCAAATTCTAAAGGGATCCATTTTTGGAGCCAATTTTTGGATCTTTTTCAAAAGTGGTGGCTGGCTATAAAGGTGGCTTTTAGATTCTCAAGGAAGCTTCCAAGGGTTGGCTTCCTTGGGAAGGAAATAGCCTCCCTTGAAAAGGTGCACCCTCTTTAATTTCTTGACTTTCCTATGCACCTCTTGGCTCAAAGTCCAACAAATGAGTTGCTTGGAATAATTTTTATCCCAAGCTCATTTAATTCATCTTCCATATGTAACATGACTTCATTTATGTAGCTCCTTAAGGTGCTTCTTCAGGAATGGGTACCTGCAGGTTGATGCACAAGCTAACAAAAGATGATCAAGGTACCAATTTATATCAAATTTAAACATGGGCTAGCTTGTATTTCAAAAATGCAATGATGCAAGATGGTTTATGAAATAATGTACTAGCGATAAGCCCCAAAATAAGCCGAACATGCATGCAAAATTAGTGTTTATCAAGGACTTCACTTTGACCATCGGAACCCATTTTGACCAAAAATAGAGAACTAGGTGGGAATTTACCTTGATTTGGGCTTCTATGTAATTTACCTAATCAAATGTGGTCAAAACCCAAATTTAAAGTCGCCATTAGATTCCTTAGGTCTAAATTAGGTTAACACCAAAATTTGAGCTCAATCAAAGTCCATCTTGACTTAGTTTGCATTTTAGTCCAAAACTCTCAGTCTCCTACACACATACCCCTAAGTCTCAACTTATATTGCATCTAGGTCCCTAACTTCTTATCTTCATTACAAAAATTCCCCTACTACCATTGATTTCAACTTTCCTAAATGCAAACCCATGGTTGTCAAATATTTAGAAGAGGATTTCTCCCTCAATTCAAGGTTAAATCCCTCTAAATTTAGAGGGATTGATCCTGAGTTGATTCCCTTTCAAATGCACCAGACCTCGTGCTCTAATTTGGAGTGAGGAGCTCCAATCAAGCTTGCAAAATCAGTAGCCATGAGTTACCAAATCCTGAAACACTCCCATGAATTCTTTGAAATTGGAGGCCAAAACATCCTCTATATAAGTTCTCCCATCCTCCAACATATTCTTTAGTCGATTCTACACCAGATTCCCCTCTCTTTTCTCCTCTTCAGCCTCGATCTCCATCAACTTCGATGACCCAACTCAATCACCCTTTTCAGGGCACCTAACGGCCAAAATAGGTACACTAGCCTCTTCCTCAAGTTCCTCTGACTCTAGCATACCACAGCTAGGGCCTCATCTCCCCTTCATTGTCATTATTTCCCTCACGGGAGAGTTCTTCATCCTCAGCTTTGGTGAAGCAAGATACCGAGGATTCCTCCCTCTTTCAGCCAAAAGACTAGGTCATCTTCCTCCCCTATCTCCTAGATTAGTTTTAGGACCTTAGGACTAGAGTTTCACCTCTTTATCTCTCTAACCTCCACTTTTTTCTCCACCTTCAGGACAAGCTCTAACGAGCTCGCATCAGTGCTACACTACTCCAATCTCCAAACCACCACCACCAAAACCCTCTTCATACCTCAAAGATGAAAATCCTTAATTTATTGAGAACTTTGATCTCCGTAGCCCTTGGCTGAACAAACCCATTCACAACTACGTTCACCACCACCATTTGGCCACACCTTGCCTTCAAGCACCAAAATTCCACCACCACTGCACTCCACACATCACGGAGAAGGTCTTGAACATTTTAATTAGACTACAAGACCATTTTAGTGCATTTCAGGTCTTCGCCCAATCGAGCTTCACCTCCACTGTCATCCACCAATCTCTGGTCAACAACCATCACTCCATGACCTTCAATCGAGGTAGAGTAACACCAGGAGTAGTACTGCATCCTCAGTTGAATGAAGAAGTAGAAACAGCAGCACCAATTTGGCAGGAACACAAATGTAGCACAACGAAGAGAAAGGGACAACTTTAGTCCCACATCGGAAATCACATTTCATAAATTGCTATATATTGATTAGAGTGTGTTGGCTTATTTCCTTTGGACCACTGGGGTTAGGTCCCTACCTATTCACGAGCTTGTGCATGATCGCATGTGTTTCACGAGTTTGAAATCAAGGTTATAAGTAACCCATCATCGTAGTTGCAAAACGTGTGATCAAATAAAATTTATAACCGAAACTCGAAAAGTGAGTCTCAGATCGAACACAGGGAGGCGAACATTTGGTTTTGAAAATCCGTGTTTCTCTTTTAATTTGTTTATTTCATTTTTCTCTTTTCTAATTTTTTTGGTATTTTTAATAGAGCAAGAGATTAGGTTGATGAAAACTTTATCTACTTGCAAAAACATAAGAGAGAGAGAGAGGGAGAGAGAGAGAAACAATCATATATTTATCAAGAACTGTTTGTTACACTACGAAAGTGGGAAAAATCTACACTACAAAAGCAAAAAAAGATAGAATGGGGTGAGAGAAATCCCCCTCGACAGTTGCTCAGAGGACGACTCACTCTGACATCGCCTGGAGGAAGATGGTGAGGAGCGGGACGAAGGAGGATGGAGCCGGAGGACAGAGGATGGTGTAGAATGGTGTCGCGGCGAGGATCTTCTTCCCGAAGGGCG
Organism: Thalassia testudinum; assembly: GCA_037157565.1. Lineage (NCBI taxonomy): Eukaryota > Viridiplantae > Streptophyta > Magnoliopsida > Alismatales > Hydrocharitaceae > Thalassia > Thalassia testudinum. Next base: position 25,342,338 of record JAZHRO010000014.1, read on the forward strand.
GTGAGAGGATAGCCACGGGATGCTCCACAAATGGGGATGAGGGGAGGGAAAACTATTTGATTTTCTACTCTAGAGGAGCATCCTAGGCTTGGGACAAGCTCTCTCTAGAGCCATTGAGGTGGTGAGAGGAAGAAAGGAAGAGATGAAGAAAAATGAGAGGGGTAGGGGTCCTTTTATAGTGGAGGAAAGAATCAAATTCGTATACAGGACATTTAGTGATGGTCATAAATGTCGCTGAAGATCCGTCGCAAACGTCGCTGAAGACAGCCCACGTGCTCACGCTGCCGCTGCACTGGCACACGTTGTACATGCCCTTGTCGCACGCGCACGCACGATACGCGCTGCTGCGCTTGTGAGTGCATGCCTCCATGCGCATGCGCACCGGCACTGCTGTGCACGTGCAGTGGTGCGTGCGTGTGCATGGGCGGCCTGGGTTGCTCCACGTGGCGTAATCTAGGCCGTCCATCTTCTTTCCTTTGTAGGGGATCCTACAAAGGTCGGATTGAGTCGATTTTCATGCCGTTGGGCTGCAATCATCGACCTGAATATATCCGTGCGGTTGGATTTGTCATTTGACACTCTGGATTGCATCACCTAATCCCTCGATCGTTGATCTTCCTTGGATTGCATATGGTGCTACGGGACTCCGATCGAGGCGATTTCGGAGGCGTTGGACTCCGATCGTCGTCTTGATCAAATTCGTACGGTCGGATTGTCAATTCAAGGCTCTAAAATAAATATTCTTCTCTCTTGATCATAAAAAGGATGCAATTAACCTAAATTATATACAACTACTCTAAATGCAGAATGATGCATGCTATGCAATATTTATAACAGGAAATGCAAATCTAACCCTCGATGGTTGCTCGGAGGATGACTCGCTCTGATGTCGCCTGGAGGAAGGTGGTGAGGAGAAGGACTGATTAGCCCATAGTTGTGGGCTATTTAAGTATTTAAGTGCCTACACATTAGGTTAATTCTAACATTTATTTAGTATAAATTAGGATGTAAATAGATTAATTCATAGCTTTAATCTAATTACATAATCCATACATTGCATTCATATCTTAAGTGCATTTAGAATTAGCTTAGAATAGCATTCATCTAATTAGATAACCAATTAGGTATATTGTTTTTATTAACATAGAAGTTGAGGGTCTATACATAAATAACCCTAATATTTTAATAATATTTTCTTTATTCGTCTTCTTTCCGAACGGCTGGCTGCCGCTCCAACGCCCGACTGCTGCAGTGATGAAGCCATTCAAGGGGGAGCGGATGTGGTGGATCTGGTCGGCGGCTGATTTCAAAATTGTTCAAGACACTACAAAAGGAGCACGGAGGCAGCCGAGCTCAGGAGGCCTCCGCCACCGACCCACCACTGTGCAGAGAGAACCTCTCTCTTCCACTCCACACTGCCGGCCTCTACCGTGGCGGCGAGTCTCCACCACCGTGGGCGTGTGGTGTGACAGGCCACACCGCCATCCGAAGCTCGCCTGCATTACCGTGAGCACCTTAGCGTGCAACTCCCTCGCCGTCGTCGCAGACCACCACCACCGAGCTACTGATCAGCCACCCTCTCAGTAACTTAAGACGTCTGGGGAATTTCCCAGACGTCTGAAGTTACCCGCTCACTTCACCGCACACGCCTGAAGTCGCCTGCAGACCCCTTCCCGCACTTGCAGAACCTTCAGCGCACCCACGTCCGTCAACCTTCAGCTCAAACGCGCCTCAACTCTCCAACAGCCACGCCTCCGCTCAACAGCCTGCAGAACCTTCAGCGCACCCACGCCTGCGCCCTCCACCGCTCACCGGCTGCAGACCTACGCACGCCTGCAGATCAGCACAACCGAGCACGCCTCCTCCCGCGCCTGCCGCTTGCAAGCGCCATTCACTCGCGACTGCAGAGTCCTTCGCCCACGCGCCTGCACCCTCCAACAGCGCCTGCAGTCCACGCCGTTCACCACTGCGCCTGCAGAACCGCCAGCAACCGACCTCTGCAGACCCTCTGCCCACGCCAGCTTCCACCGCACATGCCAACCGCCTGCAGACCACCGCGCAAGCGCCCTCCTGCAGACCACCGCCCGCGCACAACCGCGCGCCCTCTGCAGACCCTCCACGCACCCACGCACAACCGCCTGCAGACCGCCCAACCGACCACCGCGCACGCCAGCCGCACACGCCAACCGCAACAGCCACCCCCGCAGCAGCAGCAAGCGGCGGACTTCACGCCAACAGGCTGCGCAAGCTGCCGGCTGCAGCACCTCCGCCGGAGCTCGTCCGGCCACCTCCGACCGCCGCGCGACTCGCCGCCACCACCGATTCGAAGCCCTTGATCCAAGGGACCTCCTCCGAGCTTCCCGCGCCCGACCATCGGCTCCTCGTCGCGCAAGACAACGGGGAAAAATTCCCCTGTTTTGCTACAATAAAACTTTAATTAAAATTTACATTTTCTACCATTGCCACATTTTAATCATATTCTATTCACTCTGCATTGCGGAAAATATCCTGTAGTTTCTCATAATTGCCATTTCAGCATTATTTCTTGCTTAAACCTTAATCTAAAGGCAATCTTGGCTTGGTTCTTGTCCAAATTGACTCCGAACAAACATTTTTAAGTGGCGCGAATTTTAATACGTTATTGCCTCCCTGTGGATACGACCCGCTCCTCTGCGAGTGGTTATTTCTTGTTAAAAATTGATTAGTCGATTTTTCCACCACATTAAACTACAAACGACTTAAAAGTGAAAGATCGACCGGTCAAATGGCGCCGTTGCCGGGGAGGCAACAGACGCAATAATTTCGCCTAATTTTATTTTCATTATTTGTCAATTGCACAGAGATTTGACCATCTATTATTTTCTTTTCTGTGCGAGAAATTTTGTGCAAGAATCAGCCACTGTGAGAGGCGACCCTTGACGTCGCTAGACGAGAAGTGGACAAGCAATTTTGAAAGGAGGAGAAGGACGAGGACGCGATGGACACCACTGTATTTAATCGCTAATTTAATTAGAATAGAATTAAGACTGAAGACTTAATTTTTCATTACAGTTAGTTTGAAACCCTTGTTCTAGGGCAAATTTTGAGGGGTTTGTTCCCCGATTTTGTTTTGGACCCGTGTTGGGTAATTTTTGGGAGCTTGTTCCCTTTTCTTTAGATTTAGGTTTATTTTTTTTTTTATTTCTTTTATTTGCTTGTGCATAAGTAGTTCTAAAAAAAAAACAGAAAAAGAAAAAAAAAAAAACGAGCTGCCTGCTAGAAGTTGCCTGCCCTAGGACGAACCATTTAGGTCTGTATGAGCAGCCTCTAGATTTGCTTTTCTGCATTGCGTGCATTTTGCATCGAAGATCGCTGGAGGCAAGGTACGCATTCTCTTACTTTGCATCCTATTTTTGATCACGCATTGCATTTGGGATTTAATGCGAAGACCACCTAATCTGTACTGAATAAATCTAACAAGTGGTCACATATTTTCTTTAGAAAAAGGACTAATTAAAGGAAGGACATTTTAAAAACCAAGGATTTGATTTTCAAACTTGGCGTGCGATTCAAAGTTCAAAATCTTTGACGGTGTATGCACACTTATTTCACTTGCACCACGGCACGTTTCTAGACACTCCTTAGGTTTGGAAATACTAGGACAAGAGCCCTCCTTTTGTTGGATTTTGAAGTGTTCGGAACTTGAGATCAAAGGTTTTGTAAATCCAAAGAGGGGGATACCCTGTCACGGATTTTTGGGGGTAGTTGAGGAGCACCGCGAAAGCACAGCTTCAAAGGAAGGCTTAGGCCTACTTGCATCCCTCGATCTTCCGTCTTTGGATTTACTTGACCATTTGAGATTTAGGGAAGAACACCTAAGCTCCAACTAGGTCTTTTTAGGCGAGCCGTAGGTCGACAATAGGCGCGTAAATTGATTAAACAAATTGTATTGTCACCTGCAATCTGACTTAAAATCAAAAGCCTAAATTGGGAAAGACCTAAAAGGTCCTTTTTGAATTGTGTCTTGTTTGGGGAATTCTGATTGAAGTGTGAGTTAGAATGGACCACATTGATTTTCATCCTTTCACATCTTGCCCACACCCTCACCCCCACTCTGCATCCTTCGATCCCAGACGCCGAGATGGTCCATTCCTTGATGGACATAATGACAATCATTGGGATCCGTTTTACTCCTATTATAGGAGTATTGGCCTAGTTAAGCCCCAAATTAGTGAGCAGAACTCAGGAGCGGGATTTACTTTGCCTAATATCTCACATACCAAAGAAATACCCAACCCACCCTCCCTGAAAACTTATAATGGTTGGACAAACACTCCTGGGTACTATAAGCCTGAGCCTGACTTCTCTTATGATAGAAATGACCTCTCCTCTTTGAAGATGGAAATACAGAAAATGCAAAATGAAATGAGTGAATTGTTAGGAGAATCTTTGAGAGCAGGCCAACAAGAAAGAGATGAAATTAGCCACCCAATCTGCCCCATTGACGATGACGTACACCCCTCTACAATAGATGCATCTCCCGTGGGAAAGCTACACTTTAAGTTGAAGGGAAATTCTGAGGAGAATAGCTACTTTTCGAGGATCGATTTTGAAACCTCCCCATTAGATGACACTTCCTTGAGAGATCTACACTTTAGGTGGGAGGAAAATACACATGAAAGTAGCTATGCATTGGATGAAGAAAGGTGGCAACCCGAGGAAGATGATGATAAGGTTGAGTATCCACCTGAATTATATTGGAGTCAAAAGAAGGGAATGATGGTGCCATTGGAAGACCTCGACCCAGATGATAGTATTTTCGTGACATTTGATGAAGTGGGTCAAAGTCAAGTTGTTAATCCTACCCTCCCTTCTGATCACGATATGGAACTCAAACCCACCCTTAGGGAACCTAACCCTAAAGAAATTGACCTATCTGAGGAGTCTGATGTATCCAATGTAAATAATTTACCTCAGATAGAGCACCCTAGGGTATCTGCTGAGATATTAAATGATTCTAGACCTCAGGTACATGATGAATTGTGTGATGAGGAGGAAGACGAATTATATGAGGAACCTACATTCAAGATTTGGAGTGACACTAAGGGTGATTATGTCTTATTTGAAGAGTTAGCCCCTGAGGATGTCACAAATTTGACCAAATTAGGTTTCCTTGGCACACCCATTGATGATATTTCTCCTCATGATAAAATGATGGAAAATTTGGAAGCAATTTCTAAGATTTATGTGGATTCACATATAGACTCCGGGGAAGATTTGAGTAAAGAACAAAAACCCGGGGATGACATTAATAGGATAATCCCTAGATCTGTTGCTTCCAACCTGCCTTCATTCACTTCGAAGTCACCCTCTGATTCTCTTATATCTGAAAGCGAAATTGTGACTCCTGATGAAGAGCAGGAAGATCCACGTGATGGTGCAAGGAATGTTAGGGATGAAATTGAGGATTTAGAAAGAGTGTTTGGGATGGACACCAAGCTGATTAAACCCAACCTAGATCTTATGGCCATCCCACAACCTCGTAACTTGGACACCCTAGATTATCCTTGCCTTAGAGAATTGCTCATTTTTGTTCTGACTAGGGGGCTTAACAGACCAATATTTTCTGTAATGGAGTATCGGGTATGGATTGATGATTTCTTTAGTCAGTCCATTACCCTGGGGGTTTATCTCTATACCATTCCTTCCCCATTCTTTTTGGAGGATCCTTGTCATCCTACCCCTACCCCTTTGGAGGTTATTTTAACTGTTTATCCTTTAGAACCTCTTCTGGTGACCTGGGAAGATTTCATTCCCATTTTAGTTGGGCGAGCATTTGCTATCGGGATTCATCATCAGCTCGCCAACATCCTAGGTTACCTATTTTCTATGCCAACTTTGCTTTGCTCATTTTTAGGGCCTATTTCTGCAATTCTTGAACCTGATTTGCAGGTTCTTGGGCTATTCAGCCCAGCTTTGACCCAGGTAATATCCTTCTATGCAATGAGGACATTGCAGATTTAGGCATGGGGGGGTGTACTTGGGGATATACATAGCATAATTGCATACATTTGTACATATAAAAAAAAAAAAAAAAAGTTTTGAGCTTAACTCGCTAAGTCCTGCATTCTTAAGCAAATCAGAACTCTAGCGTAGACTAAATTAATTCTAGGGTCAAACTTTAGAAGCTAAATAAGCTACTAGCTTTAGACCTTTAGGGTCCTTTGTGGACTTAAAAACTTAAGTAGGAGTTAAGTTGCGGACCATTCTTCAAGAGGTTGAGGAAGGGAAGCTAGGGTTTGAGTTAAAAGGTGGGGTAGTACCTGGAGTCTTATTCTACCTTTTGGTTTACGGGTCCTTGTAACCCAAGCATCCAAATTTTTCACACTTGGTCTGGTAATTAACTTAATTTCTGAAAAGAGATTTGGTTCTCTTAGTTTTGGCTTAAGAGAGGCTTGAAAACACATTTTGATTGGAAGAGTTCCCGCCGCAGGAGAGGTGGAGTATATACTCACCTTGAGGATGCGATGGTAACATATTACCTCCTCAGCGCTTGTCTCTTAGGATATCCATCCTACTGGGGGCATGTAAGCGCATTGCGCGGTTCAGGTACCATGGGCGGCCCTATCTCGAAGTGCCGATTGCCATAGGCCTGAATTCGCTTAAGAAATCCATGGGCGATACTATCTCGAAGTGTCGATTGCCAGGAGTTCTTGGGGTCGTTATGGGCGGTGCTATCTCGAAGCATCGAAAGCCAGGCACCCTTCGAGGTATGGTAATGGGGACAATGAATCCGACACAGACCGTGTTGATAGCTGATCTGAGGTTAGACTTAGAAGAATCAAACAAAAAAAAAAAGGTATATATATTAAAAAAAAAAAATTCCTTTAACTCAAATAACTCGGACCAATGTAAAAGCACGGATGCTTTAATCTCAGGGATCAATAAACTTTAGGGTAGAGTCAGAAATCAAGGAAACTTGTGCTTGCAACTCGTCTTTAGCCAACCTAGTCTGTAACTTAGCAACTACTTAGGAACCTTGGGTTTAGAACCTGAACTTAATATGCTTCTGAAGGAAGATTAAGTGAGTTGACTAGTCTACTTAGAGTGCTAGGTTTCGCTTAATTTTGCTAGGGACTAGCAAAAACTAGGCATGGGGGTATTTGATTAGCCCATAGTTGTGGGCTATTTAAGTATTTAAGTGCCTACACATTAGGTTAATTCTAACATTTATTTAGTATAAATTAGGATGTAAATAGATTAATTCATAGTTTTAATCTAATTACATAATCCATACATTGCATTCATATCTTAAGTGCATTTAGAATTAGCTTAGAATAGCATTCATCTAATTAGATAACCAATTAGGTATATTGTTTTTATTAACATAAAAGTTGAGGGTCTATACATAAATAACCCTAATATTTTAATAATATTTTCTTTATTCGTCTTCTTTCAGAACGGCTGGCTGCCGCTCCAACGCCCGGCTGCTGCAGTGATGAAGCCATTCAAGGGGGAGCGGATGTGGTGGATCTGGTCGGCGGCTGATTTCAAAATTGTTCAAGACACTACAAAAGGAGCACGGAGGCAGCCGAGCTCAGGAGGCCTCCGCCACCGACCCACCACTGTGCAGAGAGAACCTCTCTCTTCCACTCCACACTGCCGGCCTCTACCGTGGCGGCGAGTCTCCACCACCGTGGGCGTGTGGTGTGACAGGCCACACCGCCATCCGGAGCTCGCCTGCATTACCGTGAGCACCTTAGCGTGCAACTCCCTCGCCGTCGTCGCAGACCACCACCACCGAGCTACTGATCAGCCACCCTCTCAGTAACTTAAGACGTCTGGGGAATTTCCCAGACGTCTGAAGTTACCCGCTCACTTCACCGCACACGCCTGAAGTCGCCTGCAAACCCCTTCCCGCACCTGCAGAACCTTCAGCGCACCCACGTCCGTCAACCTTCAGCTCAAACGCGCCTCAACTCTCCAACAGCCACGCCTCCGCTCAACAGCCTGCAGAACCTTCAGCGCACCCACGCCTGCGCCCTCCACCGCTCACCGGCTGCAGACCTACGCACGCCTGCAGATCAGCACAACCGAGCACGCCTCCTCCCGCGCCTGCCGCTTGCAAGCGCCATTCACTCGCGACTGCAGAGTCCTTCGCCCACGCGCCTGCACCCTCCAACAGCGCCTGCAGTCCACGCCGTTCACCACTGCGCCTGCAGAACCGCCAGCAACCGACCTCTGCAGACCCTCTGCCCACTCCAGCTTCCACCGCACATGCCAACCGCCTGCAGACCACCGCGCAAGCGCCCTCCTGCAGACCACCGCCCGCGCACAACCGCGCGCCCTCTGCAGACCCTCCACGCACCCACGCACAACCGCCTGCAGACCGCCCAACCGACCACCGCGCACGCCAGCCGCACACGCCAGCCGCAGCAGCCACCCCCGCAGCAGCAGCAAGCGGCGGACTTCACGCCAACAGGCTGCGCAAGCTGCCGGCTGCAGCACCTCCGCCAGAGCTCGTCCGGCCACCTCCGACCGCCGCGCGACTCGCCGCCACCACCGATTCGAAGCCCTTGATCCAAGGGACCTCCTCCGAGCTTCCCGCGCCCGACCATCGGCTCCTCGTCGCGCAAGACAACGGGGAAAAATTCCCCTGTTTTGCTACAGTAAAACTTTAATTAAAATTTACATTTTCTACCATTGCCACATTTTAATCATATTCTATTCACTCTGCATTGCGGAAAATATCCTGTAGTTTCTCATAATTGCCATTTCAGCATTATTTCTTGCTTAAACCTTAATCTAAAGGCAATCTTGGCTTGGTTCTTGTCCAAATTGACTCCGAACAAACATTTTTAAGTGGCGCGAATTTTAATACGTTATTGCCTCCCTGTGGATACGACCCGCTCCTCTGCGAGTGGTTATTTCTTGTTAAAAATTGATTAGTCGATTTTTCCACCACATTAAACTACAAACGACTTAAAAGCGAAAGATCGACCGGTCAAGGACGAAGGAGGACGGAGCCATAGGACGGAGGATGGAGCAAGATGGAGTCGCAGCGAGGATCTTCTTACCGAAGGGCGGTGAGAGGATGGCCACGGGATGCTCCACGAATGGGGATGAGGGGAGGGAAAACTATTTGATTTTCTACTCTAGAGGAGCATCCCGGGCTTGGGACAAGCTCTCTCTAAAGCCTTGGAGGTGGTCAGAGGAAGAAAGGAAGAGATGAAGAAAAATGGGAGGGGTAGGGGTCCTTTTATAGTGAAGGAAAGAATCAAATTCGTATACAAGACATTTAGTGACAGCCATAAACGTCGCTGAAGTGCCGCCGCAAATGTCACTGAAGACAGCCCACGTGCCCATGCTGGCATGCACTGTACGCGCCCTTGTCACTCGTGCACACACGATACTCACCACTGCCTCCGCGTGCGCTGCGCTACTGTGCACACGCGCACTCGCGCTAGTGTGCACTTGCGATGGTGCGTGCGTGCGCATGGGCAGCCTGGGTTGCGCCACATGGTGTAATCTGGGTCGTCCATCTTCTTTCCTTTTAGGGGATGCTACAGAGGTCGGATTGAGTCGATTTTTGTGATGTTGGGCTACGATCGTCGACTCGAATCCATCCGTGTGGTCGGATTTGTCGTTTGATGCTTCGAATTGCATCACCTAGTCCCTCGACCGTTGATCTTCTTAGATTGCATATGGTGCTACAAGACTCCGATCAAGGTGATTTCGGAGGTGTTGGACTCTGGCCATCGTCTTGATCAGATCCGTATGGTCGAATCGTCAATCCGAGGCTCCGAAATAAATACCCTTCTCTCCTGATCACAAAAAGGACACAATTAACCTAAGTTATATACAACTACTCTAAATGCAAAGTGATGCATGCTATGCAATATTTATAACATGAAATTCAAATCTAAGCCTAGGAGCATGCATGAATATGCATTTTAACCTAAATAGATGTGTCAACATTAGCGCACATGCCCTCACCCATGCCCACACGCACGTGGGTCTGGGCAGGTCTGAACCGAGTTTGAGCCATGCTTGAATCGATTCTAGAGAGAGAGAAATAGGAAGGGTTTTCTGAGAGAAATAGAAGGGGGGTTTTGCTTTGAGAGGAATTGAGCCTTGCCTTAAGCAAATTTAGGTTGAAAAGTTAAGGCAACTGAGGGTCTCCATAAATGCCTGATTTAAGGCTTTGATTTGACAAATGACAAGTGTTGATTGAGGCTTACATATGTTGATAGAAACCAAATTTTTAGCCTTATGATCATTTATGTTTGACTCTCCTTAAACTCATATTTCTATCTATTTGGAGAGTGGAATGCATTGCATATCATTTATTTTTGAAGCAAGATTATTGTGCTCATTTCTATTATTCATTCAGTGTTTTATTGCATCATTTTGCTCCCTGCAAATAACCTCGGAACTCACATTTTTCGAGCACTATAAATTTTAAATGTCGAGCCATTTTTGTCACTATACTACGACACATGGATTTTTCTAAAACGATGGAAATTCTCTTCAATAGTTAATGTAATAAAGTTGTGAAATTTCATCTCGTTGTTCTCTCATTGTTTCGTTAGTTCTTATTCCAAAAAGATTAAAAAAAGAGTAAATCAACAAAAGACCAAAAAGACTTAGTGTAATTCGTAGTTGTGCTGCAATTCTGTTATTAAAGCAAAAGACCAAAAAGATCTCACAATGAAAAAGTCAAAAAGATAATAATACTAAGAGATTGACGTAAGTGAGAGAGCAGACTAAATCGCCTCCCTGAGGAATCAACTGGGACTCACCAAATGTAATGTCAAAAATTGATTAGTGGTCTCATTAACAAATTTATTTGATTAGTGGACTTAACGTGGAATCCAACCTACAACGACAAATTAATGGATTAGTTTCACATAGAGTTACCATTCGTCAGTAGTCATCATGAGTACCGGTACATGTGTGTTCAATCATGCTCCAGAACCCAAGAATAGAGACTGTAGCTTACTAGTACCAGTACTCAGCATGAGTATCGGTACGTATGAGTTACAAATCAGCTCTTGGGCTCCAGAAACCAATATATGGGACTTGTGTATACCGGTACTTATTATGAGTATTGGTGCTCATGGGGCACAGACTTAGCTAATGGATTAAAGTGACTAAGATCTGTATGTTACTAGCATCGGTACTGATCCTTAGTACCGGTACATGTTGGCCACAGGTTGAGGTCAAGATAGTACTCAACAAGTACCGATACTTGTCATGGGTACCGGTACTCATTAAGATTAGTGGAGTTCTGGAGAGCTGGAGGGTACCAGTATACTTCTGGTATCAGTACTACTCATTAGTATCGATACACCATGAATACTGGATAAGTGTACATAACTGAATTCAAGTCCCAAACAGTAAGCCATAGGTACTAGTACTTGTTAGATATGCATGGGACCTGCACTTGTATATCAATGATAGCGGTACTTTTTCACTAGTGCTAGTACTCAGTATATGAGTTACCGGTACTGGTCTACCAATATTGGTGCTTATCAAGTATGAAGTTCAGCTATGTTAAGTTATAGTTTAGGTCCATCCTAAGCAAGAAGTGGGTTATTTATGGATTAACCGCAACAAGTGGTATCAGAGCCAACCCACTTCTACTCAGTCTTTGGGAGGCGTAAAATGCCAGTATTAGAATTGGATCCACTTTTCTAACCTAAATCTAACCTAACCTAATTTTTTGGTCTTTTTGCTTTTGCGATTTCTTTATGCTTTTGATTTTTGAAAATGAAATTGAATACGAGAACTACCTAAGAGAAACCCTAAAACCTACATGTATCTAGGTGAGGGCCATGATGGCCGTGCATAGTGTGGCTAACCTAACAGTGGACCGCCCTAAAACTAAAGAAGAAGGAGTGCATATATAATGGTGAAGAGGGAAACAAATGCGAAGATATGCACACAAGAGAATTTAGTTCTAGCGTTAATCATAAAAACATCAACCACACAATATTATGTACGCATAGAATAATCAAAAATTTCAAATAAAGTTTATACTAGAAAGCACATAAATAGAGAAAATCCCTCATGCCGGAAGGTGCCACTAGGGCCATCGACTTTTGTGTGAAGGTGTAGGCTACACCTTGGGTTGCAAACCTGTCTACATGCCTAGTAAGATGATAGGATGACAAACTAAGGTATGGAGGATATTGTGGTGATCCAAAAAGAAGGAAGAAGAGAGGGCATGTGCCTTCTCCCAAGGACGAAGAAGACACAGCCAAGAAGAAAATGAGAAGAGGGTGGTGGACCCTTCCTCTTCTAGCCATCCTTGATGCCTTAGAGGAGAGCACCTTGAAGTTTCACTTGGTTGTCCATGGTGGAGCACCTTGGAGGACCTTCTTTAGGCATCCATGGGGGACGTCTTGGAGAGGAGGAGGAGGAGAAGGAGGAGGGAGATTGCCAATTGAGATGTGAGGAGTGTGAGATTGGAATCCCCTGCGATCTCTTTCTGGTTGGCTTTTATGGGAAGTGTCCATTATGGCAGTTGCAAGTTGGCCCTCCAAAAATAGGAATCAACACCTATTTAGGATCTAGGTTTGACGCAAGGTTTGTAGGGTTTCCTAGAATGGGCGTGTGTGGGATTTTTTTGGTTAAGGTTGGCAGCAGCTAATGGGTAGCTTAGGAAGGTGTGTTACGAAAGTGTGTGTGTTTAAATTTCGTGAACTAAGGTTGTAGGATTGATTAGATTAGGTTGGGTCAACCTATATTAGGCGGGTGTGGACCTAATTAAGCTTAAGTGAGTTTAATTGGAGAGGAGTGAACCTAATTGGGTCTAGAGTAGCCTAATGTAGTCTAGGTTGAGTCTAGTTAGGTTCTACTGAGCCTAATTAGACTTGTATGGGTAGGTAGGAGTCAATTAGATCCTAGGTGGATCTAATTGGGTTCAGGTGTACCCAATCAACTATAGATGCACACAATTAGGTATGGGTTATTTCAATTGGGTTGGGGATAGGATAACTAAGGGTATGGATAGTGGGATAGGATATGTGAATGGTAGAATAACACTGTGGATTATGTTATCCAGGTTTTAGGATTGTGGGTTTAGGTTATCCTAAGTGGAGATTAGGGATAAGGATAGTATGGATAGGAACATGGATAGTGCTATCCATGTTTTAGGTTCTAAGGCCAAGATGTCCTAATGGAAGTGATTTTGGGTTTAGGAAGGCTATCCTAGGATTTCGAAGGGTAGGGATAAGCCTATCGTCCTCACTCCTCTTGCCTGGATCAAGCTTCTTCTTCTTTCTTCTCTTTCTCACTTTATTCCACTCTATCTTGCGACCTAGTTTTATTTGGATCCTCTTAGTACCTACAAATAGCAAGAAAAAATTAAATAGCAAGATAATCTCATCTTGTTCTATACAAAATGATGCAATGCATGATATGCATGATATGCATGAAATGAATGTAGTATTTACAAATTACGCTAGGTTCTAACATTATTTACAAACTATGCTTAACTCCGAGTATCATTACCCAATTATCCAGAAACTAAAATTCCTTGTACCAAACTTAGAGCACTAGTAGACATTCTACTCTTACCTTGTGACTGTTTGGTGGATCTAATAGAAGATGGTTTTCCTGACTCCCTAACCACTATCCCAAGGGTTCAGGAAAAGAAGCAATGCTTTTTCTCGACAACTAAAGATGTTTATCAGTCTTCACAATGGATTCATTGCAAAATCTACATGCAAGTGTGAAAATTGTACTATATTCTAAACTTAAGGAATCAACTCAAGAATACAATCCCTAATAAAACCTCTCGATAAAAATCTATGCATGAAATATGTATAGATGCTATGTATAACCTTTCATAGTTGCACTTCAAAATTTTACCATATTTGGGTTCACATTTAGCTTGGTCCTAAATTTAAGAACAAAAAGGTGAGTGGATGAATCTGAAGTGGCTATTGCGAATGATTTCTAGCTCCAATGTGAGCATTGGAGGTGGAATCGGTTGTTCTTAAATTTGGGACCCTACAGTGCAATTATCATGCTGCTCAGAGGTTTTTTAAGTGTTGGCAGAAACATTTTTTTTTAGTTTACATGTACTACCCCCCTCCATGCCTAAGTTCTTGCATGTCCTCATGCATGAATATAAGGAAAATAAATTTAAAATAGGGGGTAAATGGATAGAAATCACTTGGAATTGCTCCTGATTCTTCATTCAGCATACGCCAACATAATGACAGGAAACACAATATGCAGGAAAATATGCTAAAATAAAATATGCTATATATAAGTGTTGAATTTAATGCCTCCAACTAGGCAAAAACTCGAAAAGGATATATCAATACAGTATTGAGAATGATGAGTAAAATGATAAGAATTTCAATCTCGTTTGCCAATAGCGGACCACAAATGCGAATCAGCTGTCCATGAATTCCAAGCCCAAAAAATCAAAAAAATATGCAGATGGGGCTTGGGATTATTTGCAGCCAGGGGCTATAGCAAAAAGATAGATAAATATAGGTGCCTGGAAGAAATGAAGATGAGGGCATCCCGAAGTGGTGATGGAGAATGCGGGTGTTGGGGTATGAGTGGAGTCATGTGGGGTAAAATTATGTGGGTCCTAATAATGGTGATAAATGGAAGGCATGACCTAAGTGGTGTGGTCAGATTTGGAAGTCAAGGTCTAGTGATCAATCTTTGTCTTTCCCAAAGATGCTTGAGTATCATCATTTCCTTTTTCCTCTTCCAAATCATTCAATTCCAATTCCCAATTATCACATGATTCAGCAAAATTTTTAGCTTCCTCAGATAATTCATCATATGTAATCCCTAATAGTCTTTCAATCTCTTGAATATCTTTTTCATAATGGAATACTTCCTCCTGCTCACTTAGATGGAATTGGGCATTAGATTCACTATTGAGTCCCTCCATGAAAGTGGAATGGGTTGACTCATTGAGTGAGGAGTCGTTAAGGTCTTTTTGATTTTGTTGTTTAGTGTATGTGATAATCTAAATCAATTCATCAATGTCTCCACGGGTGTTGTTGATGCGCGAAATCGATGTTTTAAAAGATGCGTCTTAGTATAGGTTGAAATCGCTCAAAAACAAATAAAATTTATAACTCGAATTTGAAGTCCGAGGTCAAACACAGGGAACAAGTATAGCAACTAATCTCAAGATCACAATTTAATCACAAAGATAACAATTTATAATGAAAACTCCAATCAATAATGATATGTATATAAGAGCAAATGTCAATGGTACAAAAAGATTAGCATAAAATGGTGAGTTGAATCACCAATTATTCCTTATACAACAATATCAAATAAGTGCACAGTATCAACCAAGTAATTCCATGCAAGGTAAGTAAGTAGTATAGCCTCAGAAGCATCCTGCTACAGTGAGTGTGCACTGTTCTTCTCCTTCTTCTCTTCTCTACTTTGCTCTTTCTCAAGTCATGCACAGAGGCAAAGGCCTCTTTTCTTCAAGTGTTAGAGAGTTAGAGAGCGAGGCAAATCCCCCCCCTCTCTCTCTTTCCTTCTTCTTTCTCTCAAAGACCCGTGGTAAACCAGGTAATCAAGTAGGAATAGTAACTGGATCTGGGGACTATTGTTGAGTGCTCTATCAGGGATTTAAATCAAAGTATTGTCATCGTAGCTAGAAATCCACAATAAATCGAAGAACAAATAAAATTTATAAGCTCAGAATGTCAGAAATGAAGTCCGAGGTCATTCGCTAGGAGCAAATATGGAATTCACTCACTAATCTCAATTAATAGTATAAATGAGCACAATTAATTACTCAAAAACTAATATGCAATGTATAACATGAGTATATGAGGAGATAAAAAGAACTCTAAACAAAATAATGGTGATTTGAATCACCAATTATTATCCTAACACATATATAGCAATTACTCAAATAGAATCAAATGAACAAACAGTGAATCAGATGTCTTAAATGTTCAACTGCTACAATGCACAAGCACTTGGTCTTCCTTGATTCTCCTTCTTTTCTTCCTCTACGGTTCTCCTCTTCTTCTGCCTTGCCTCTTTTCTTCCTTCTTCTTCTTTCCTTCCTTTCTTTGGCTCTATCTCTTTTCCTCTTCTCGCGACTAAGTGTCGCACAGTTGCCTACAAGAGCAAAACCCCCTAACCCCACGCTCTCTCTCTCTCTCTCTCTCTCTCCCTTCTCTTTCTCAAGGGACAATCGAGCATTCGGGTAATCGAGCATAAGCGCACCCGGGACCAGGGCAACCTACAGTGGGTAGCAGCCGAGGTGTGAGGCTTAGGCAGGTAATCTAACCAGACCTGCATGGTGGTGTCACGGGCGAGGCATGAAGGGCCAAGGGGGACCTCACCCCCCAAGTGTCTTGAGGCACTAAGCCGGTGTAACAAATCAGCTTTATGCACTGCAGGGGGTGCTGTGTTCCACAATGTGGAACTAAACTCCCACACCGTTATTCAACTGCAGCAGTAAGGAACTTCGCCAAATTCAAGCATAAGGGCAGTCAACACCCTAATTCGTTGGTCCACGTATGTTGCTGGAGCAATTTTATGTCACCTAACACTATGACCTGGAGCTGGAGGTGACGAACAAGCTTCAAGCTTCGCTCGAAGCTACCGTCAATGGTGATGAAGGAGCGAACACTTGAAATAATAAAAATAGCCTAAAGGCCACATCAGAATAGCTCACGAGGGTCGCTGATGGACGAGGAATGCAATGGTGGTGGTTTTGTGGCATAGGAGTCGATGTAGTGGCCGAACTGAGGCGGAGATGGCTGAAGGAAGTGGGTTTGTTTGGTGGGTGTTTTGGGTGGATGGGAAGGCAAATAGATAGAGGGGTTCTGATGGGTGGAGTACGGCGGAGGTTAAGGGCATGTTAGCGAGGTGGATGGAGGTGTGTAGTGCACGAAAGTCCTCACTGGAGGAGTTGCTGGAGGTGGAGACAATGGTTGTGGGTGGTGTAGTCGAGGGGTCCAAACAAAGTTTGAAAGGGGGAGAATTAACCTGAGTCTAAGGGAACTAAACTGCTCCTAAATTAATGGATGAAAGGGGTAGATCTCCTTGCCGGGGGTATGTCGGCATCTAAGAAGAACTCTCTGGTGGGGTAGAAGCGGCGACGACGAGGGGAATTGAGGCACCCACTGGTATGGCACGACGTGGATGAGGGGGAGAAAGGCAAATCCATCGTTGGTATTGCATACAGACGATGAGGGAAGTCAGAGAAGATCGTCATATGTCGTGGAGTCTTTCGGTTGGAGAGGAGGAAGGAAGAGGGGATTTCCAGCCAAAAGCGAGTGTGGAAGGATCGGTGTGCATTAGGGATCTTTTATAGGCTTTTAGAGGGCGGTTGAAGCTTGGAAACCAAGCTTTTGAACTTGGAAGATTTGCCGGAGTTGGAAACTCGAGAGATACCCAAATCTCTCATGCGTTCGCATGAGAGATTGAGAAGGTTATAAGATTCAAGGTCGAGTGCGTTGAAAAGAGAACTCCATAAGGAATCTCCCTTCTAATTTTGGAAGGGATTCATTGATCAGAGAAGGAGTTCTCTTCAATCAAAGGTCATCGGAGAAGGATTCCTTCATGATAATGGCATAGGGACCTATTTGGAAAGAGTGACGACAAAGATAGGAGTCTGTTTGTAAGGATTTTGAAAGTTAGGGTCATGTGTGTAAGAGAAAAGAGTCAGACAAGACTAAATTGCAAACTATGTCAAGATGATCTCAGATTGGGTCGAAATTTTGGTACAAACCTAATTTAGACCTAAGGAATACAATGGTAAAATGGGATTTAGGTTTTGACCAAGTTTGACTAGGTAATTTATGCAAAAATCCAAATTATGGCAACTATCTGTCTGAGACTCTATTTTAGGTTAAATTGGGTTCTAATGGTCAAATCAAGCATACCAAACCCTAGAGAGTATTTGTCTATAACTTTTAGAGGGTTTATGTGAATTTTATCCTGAACAAAACTTCAGTAAATTAAGCGGGTCTATTTTTAAGGTTTCAAATGTCATTTAATTTTTGAAATGCATGAAAACCCATTTTTGTCTTGTACTAACCTGCTTGTTAGACTCTTAACACCATTTGACCTTAAAATCCCATGATTGTTCAGCAATTGAGATGTGCTATTAAAACTGCATTTTTACCCATGTTTTACTATATTTCTCTCAAAATGATTGTGCAATGAATTATAGTTCTCTAGCAGTTATGTAAGAGCATTTATTCCTTGATTGTGACTAATTAAAGCTAGATATGGCTAATGATGACGTTATCATCATACCCCCATTCATAACTTTTGCTAGTCCCTTAGCAAAATCTCATAGAATTAATTCAAATTCTAGACCGTGCCTTTAATGCTCAGATCTCTGATGTGTGCTCTCTCTAGAGATTAGGTCAGAATACTAATAGCAAGCCTAGAGGTACTCAAGTACCAATCAAGATCCAGACTTGACCAGCTCTAACCTCAGTCTGCCACGAAGGTTTCTAAGGCCTATGGGAACTAACCTAAGGTTCGTTGAACTCCACGGTTAAAGCACCCGTGCTTGAAACAAGGTCAGTCCCAGTTCAGTTTGCAATGCATTTTTGTAAGAGAGAGATAGAAGAACTTTTGCATTTTTGGAGAGTTTTCTCTCTCTTTTTCTTTTCTTTTGTTCTAGCTTCGAATTGGCCTACAAACACATTCTGTATCGGATTTCTAGCTCCCACCATCAATCCTCGCAGGGTTCCTGGCTTTCAATGCTTTGAGATAGCACTGCCCATGGCAACCCCCAGAACCCTAGCTTTCGACACTTTGAGATAGTGTCGGCCATGGCTTTCTATAACTAAATTCGAGTCCCGGCAATCGACATTTCGAGATAATCCCGCCCATGGCACCTGAATTAGCACAAGGTGCTTACATGCCCCCGGTAGGATATTTAAATATCCTAGGAGACAAGCACTGAGGAGACGGTATGTTATTGCGCATCTTCGAGGGAAATTTCCCGCCTCTCCGCACCGGGAACTCATCCAAATCAACTTGTGTTGATAAGCCACTCCTAATCTAGGTGGCTTTTCAAAACAGAATCAATGCATTTGCATGATTTTGATACTAAGCACACTGAACCAGACTATGTGTGGATTAGGGTGCTTAGGTTAGCGAGTCTTGCAAACCAAAGGTCAATTAACGTGACTGAATAATCCCTAAGGCTTAGACCTAATACTTAAGCTTCGCATTTTCCTCAACCTCGTGAGGACTATCCAAATCTTAACGGATACTTGAATTTTTAAGCCTAAACACAACCTAAGAGGCCTAAGATCAGCACTCATACTAATCTTCATGTTTCTGTAGCAGTTTTGATTTTCATTTTTTTCTTTTGATTTGGTCTAGAACTTAAATAGATTCCATAATCTTTTACTAATGACTAACTCTTTTTATTTCAAATTGTTACTCCTTTTTGACATTTAAATCACCTCCTCTCTTCCTCCTCAAGAATGATATGCAATTAATTTTTTCAAAATTTCCTCCCCTTTCTCCAGTTCTTTTGTTCTTTTTTAATTTTCTATTTTATTTTATTTGTGAGAACCCTTCAGAACTTTGAATTTTTGTATGTTTGCACTTTACCCCCCATGCCTAAGTTTTGCAATGTCCTCATTGTAAATCGGAGGGTATGAAATTAGTTTGGGTTCAGGGATTAGAACAAGATAATTGGGTAGGCAAACAGGTCGGGATGACTGTTGCAAACAATTTCAAACTCCGATACGAGTACCACAGGTGGAGTCGATTGTTCTAAAACTGAACTCGAAGTGCAATAGACGTGAAGTACAAAAGAATAATCAGAAGGATTTCAAATTTTTGGAATGACAGGTTGCCTCCCGTTAAGTGCTAAATTCAATGCATTTAGCCGAGCAAAAATGGTCATGGAGAAGGAGTGGTCAAATCAGATGAATTTTGTAGAATAAGCACCTTGATCAATAGCCTGGTTGGTCCAACTAGGTGCTTATTCAAGTCAACAGGCTAATGATGTAGCCCAAACCTAATCAATCTGGTGGGTTCATAGATGTGAATCAGTAGATGCGGAACCCACCATATGCTGTGGAGCTCAAGTAGATGTGGAAGTGTGAAACTAGGGTTTTGCTGAGTCCAATCAGCCTGGTCAAAGTAGGGATCCTTGAAAGAGAATGGATCTATGGAGGATGTGAGGTCCCTACGAGCATGATCAGAGAAAGATGGCATGTAATTTACAGTCTGATCTATATCTGATACTGATTGCGCAGCAATCATAGGTCTTAATTGACCTAAATTAGGCTAGGACTTAGCATAAGTTAGGGTAATTCATGCATGCATAAGCATTACTAGCACCTTTACTGCTTTCTTTTAGCTATGCATAAAATAATGCTATAATGTACTGATTAGGTGCATTATGTCAATTATAGGTAATAAGCTGATCAGAAGGTAGATCTGAAGCTGGATCTAAAGCTGGATCAGAAGAATAGAAAAATAATTTGTGTTACAGTAGAGCTGGAGCGGAAGACCTAGAATAAGATGTAGTAGACAATAATGTAAGGGATTTAAGGTATGCTATTCTATTAAGTAGGAATAAAGCAGTAAAATGTGAAGAACTTAGGTCCATCCTAGTCCTAGGATAGCCTAGAAGCTTCCCCAAGCCTTAGCCACCCTTAGATTAGGTCACCACACCCTAAAAAACCTTAAAACCCTAATTCTAACCCCTATCTGGACATCCAGATAGATTATAGGCTGTCAAAAACCCTTAGCCAACTCCTGCACACCTTAAACCCACTTCTGCAGTGTTATTGGTCGTCCAGACACTTGGTCAGACATCCAATTTCTGCAGAATACCCAAGATAGAACCTAGAATCCTTTCTGACTCTGATTAGATGTCTAAGATTGAAGTCTGGACTTCTGATTTTTGAGTATAAGTCGTCTAATGCTATTATGGGACGTCTAGAACTATTCTCCAGTTCCTGTTTTGAGATTCAAGCCTTGATCTTGGATCTCTAGCTCCCTAAACCCAATTCCAACACCATAGGAACCTAAATTAAGGTGCCATAACCCTAGTACATCACCTCTAGACCTCCCTAAGGACCTAATTAGGTCCTCACTAAACCTAATTGACTTAGATCATAGTCAATTACCATTGCCTAGTCAATTGGACTCATAGGGTCCAATTGAGCTCAGATCTCAACCCATACAAGTCCAATTGGACTTAGTGAGAGTCCAATTGACCTAAGCCCAACCTAATTGAGTTATTTCACTCTCAATTAGGTTCACACCCATTCAATTAAACTTGTGTTAAGTTTAATTGCAATTCCCCCTTATCAATTAGGGTTTGCAACCGTAATTTAAGGCCTACACCAACCTAAATCCCTTAAGACCTAACCTATATCACTTAGACACCTAGGGCACGACCACACACACACACCCACTCATGCACTCCCACACAACCTAGAGTATTTTAGGTTCTTCCAAAGGTGGCGCCACTCTTGGTTGCCAAAATTAGCAACCAAGAGCCATTCAAATTGAGATCCACAAATGGTGGATCTATGAACCACCTCTCTCTCTCCTTGGTCGGCCACTCTTGGAGCTCTCTCTAGAGAGTTCCACACTTCTCTAGAGAGCTTCCCTTAGGTCTATAAAAAGACCTAAGGGGTGGCCATGTGAACCCATCCATCTCTTGGCTTTATTAACTTCCATTTAGGTTAGCTACATTCCACCTCCATGAGTTGCTCACCATGGCCACCACCATCTCCATGCCAAGATGCTAGATCACCTCTCCAACCTCTCTCCAAGGGTCGGCCTAAGCATCATTGGCTGCCCCTCCTTCTCCTCTCAGCCAACTCAAAGGCCATCGGAGACCACCTCCAAATGCCCATATTTTTGCTAGATTAGTAGCTTAGTTCTTCATAGTTACATGCTTTTATTACTCCTTAGTAGTGTAGCTCTTTATTCTCCCCCAATGATGCATGCAAAATCCCCCCATAGATTCATGTATGCGATCATTTTCTGTTAGTTAGATTTATGTTTTCAAGCTTTCCTCTAGTTCTATGTTGCAAACACCATGATGAGTGAATGAATGAAAGATCTTTTTTTCTATATATATATATATATATGTCTATGTGTTGAGAATCACCATGAGCTTATTGCAATATATTTTGTGTGATTAAAATTGCCTGCTTTTAATTTCTGATATTCTGGCAACTAAGCTTGTCGTGCATAAATACGTGATGTAAACACAATTACACTACTTAAAAGGTCTATTTTTGCATGTTCTTAAGCATAGGATTGCATTTCATGATATAAATATTGCATTACATGCATCATCTTGCATTTGGAATAGTTTGAATAAAATGGAGGTTAATTGTCTCCTTTTATGTGCTTGGACAGGGCAAATATTTTATCAGGGCCTCGGATCAAAGATCCAACTATATGGATGTGATCAGGCGACGATTGGAGTTCAACGACTCCAAGATCGCCCTAATCAGGCATCCGTAGCATCAGATAAGTGACCCGGGAACCCTAGAAGATCAAGGGCCAGGATGGTGTAAATTTGCACTTCAGATGATAAATCCGACCGCACGGATGAATTTGGATCGACGATCGCAGCCCAACGACACAAAAATCAAGTCAATCCGACATCCGTGGCACCATCTACAACTTCCAGAAGATGGATGGCCAAGATGGCGCCACGTGGTGCCATCTCAGCCGCCCAAACGGCCGCTTGCACTTTGTGAAGGCCCCCACCCGATCGCTCTCTGCCGTCAGATGGAGATCCAACGGCTGTGGTCGCTCGCGCTTAAAAGCGTCCGCGCGACCATTTCGTCCGCGTAGCGAAGCGGCGACGCAGCAGCGGGCGAAGCAGAGGTCGCGGGTTCGAGCCGCGGTGAGGGGGTGAAAGGCGCGGGCGAGCGGGCGCGGACGAGCGTCAGATGAAGATCCAACGGCTGTGCACGCTCAATCAGGACGACGCGCGATTGGACGCCGGGTGTAACGCGCGATCGCACGCGGGCGGGCGCGCTACGCAGCGAGCGCGGACGCGATTTAAGCCGTCCGATCTCGCAATCGGACGGCTGAGACTTCGCGGACGTGCGTAGGCGTTATGCGCACGGGCAGCCGAACAGGCGCGCGTGGGCGCAGAGGCTACGCCCACGTTGGGGGCTTTAGCGACGGTTTTATCCGTCACTAAAGACCCCTTATTTATTATTTTGAAGATGTAATGTCCATTTTGCCCCCACTCCTTGCAACTATAAAAGGAGACCCCCTCCATACGAAATTTTCATCCCTTCCTTCTCCTCTCTACCCCTCCAAAGCTCAAGAGAAGCTTGTCCCACACCCGGGATGCTTCTCGCGAGATAAAGTCCAAATTTTCTTCCCCCTTCGGAAGTGGATCCCACGACGACGATGGCGTGCTGCTCCGTTCCCATTCTTCTGCTTCGTCCTCCTTCGTCCCGCTTCGTCCTCCTTCGTCCAGGCGTCGTCCCGTTCGGCTCGTCCTCCAAGCGACCGTCGAGGAGGATTCTCTCTCCCTACTCTTTTTACTGCTTTCTAGAGTAATCGCTTTATGCTTTCTAGTTGTAACGAATGATCTCTTTTATGATAAATTCCTTGTCTATTCTACATCTCATTTTGATTTCCATGTGTAGTATTCTCTCTCTCTCTTACTCTCTCTCTCTTCTATTTGTTGTAGATACTTAGATAGTTTAAATTGAATTTCTTCGTGACAAAATAAAAACGAAACGCGAAGTTTTTAAATCAAACGTCCGCCTCCCTGTGTTCGACCCGGAATTTTAATTTCGGTATAAATTTTATTTGTTGAACACGAATCCTTCGCTTTCGAACTACAACGACGGGTTTTTCCAAAATCGAACACGTTAGCGTAGCTTCGTAATCGTTCAACATTTTGGCACCGTTGCCGGGGAGGCAACGATCTTTGATTTCTCTTAGCATTTTGTAACTTACAAATCATTTACCTCACTTTTCTCCTTTCTTATTGTAATTGCAGGTACTCTTTCGAGGCAGGCAAAAGCGGTAGATTGGAGTAAAGTGCTGTAGAAGGTTTTGTGAGTTACCCCCCACCTCCCACCCATTAGATTTCATTTCATCACATAATAACTCAAACATCAATCAACCTAGGTGTTTTTATAAACTCTAAGGTTAGATTGTTTGTTGTTTGACACCCATACTCACCCCAACCCCCACATTAAAAAAAAAAAAAATCTCACAGAGGTACACAACCTCATCTGATTTTCAAACTCAACCGGTAAACCAATCTTAGGAGCCGGTACACACATCTAAACACATAATTGAGTAGAAATCGGATTAGGTAATCATTTGTGTGCCTAATTAAGTGGTGCAACAGGCCAATTGTTTGAGTTGATTGGGCCGCACCACTTCAAATAAAATCAACTCATCAAGTAGCTGCCAATTAGGTTCAACTCTTAGGGATTTACCAGGCACTCCACATTCTTTTTAAACTTTAAAGGAAAACATCTTCACCTGTGTTTGCAAAAACTTGGTGTGCTAATGAAACTTGATTGAAAACACCTAAAGTTGAATCCTAAAAGCTACTAAGCAAGATTTGAACCTTAAAATTCACCACATCAAAAACAATCTTGCTTGAAAACCACTGGTTGTGCACTCACACATGAATCAATCAATCATTAAGGGCACAACCCATTTAAAGGGCCCATCACATTCCAATGCACATTCAAACCTAGCCCTAAATAAAACAGAGTAGGCGTTGGCCTTAAGGATTGGACTCGCTCTTCAGAACTCAGAACGAGATTATTTTCGATTAGTCTGTTTCTACTGTTCAATCTGATGTCTAGCTAGGGGAGCAGAGTCAAACGATCGCGGATGGGGGGTACATTAGGAACCGGAGGCACAAGCCGAAGGAAGAACCTTCTCCCCAGTCCCTCCTTCTAACTGGTTGGATTGAACAGACGGAAGTAGATCAAATCGTTCCTTTATCTCAAGACGGGTTTTGAGAGTCTGTAGGTCTTTAGGCTAACCTATTTAAGGACAGGTTTGATTATTTGTATTGCAGGGCACCTTTCTTCCTCTCGTGTATCATGAATCCTTCCACATATTTCACACATTCCCGCTCTTTCCCTCCTGTTGTAAATTATCCTCAACATGACGATTATCCCAACTCGTATTGTAATCGACCATTAGTTAGTTGGGATAATTCGGATTGGGGATACAATTCTGGACCCCCGTGTTTAGGGTCTAACTCTGAACACTTTGATTCTGATTTCTATCCTTCTCAGAGTTACATCGATTATAGATCGTCCACCTTTTATGAACAACCTAATGCGATCTACAATCAAGAAGGATACACTGATCCTTACCCATCCTCTGATTTCACTGCCTTTAGGTCATCACCATCTTTTGAACAATCTGAAATGACCTATTATCAGGATGGGCATAACGAATCTCAATTCGTTAATTCCTCTACATTGATGTCAAACCCGCCCAACCCTGAACCAACTCATTTGGTTCAGGTTAATCAGGTTCAAGATAAGGTTCTGGCTAACTTGAGGAATATCATTCAATCTTTAGAAGTTCAGCCAATACCTTGCATTGAGAGATTGGAGCCCCTGATTGAAATGATTGATGATTTAAACAAGTCTTTGTTGGATTGGCTCCAGGATGTTAAGGATAAGAACCCGGGTGAGTTTCTACTTGGGAAATTAGCGAAATTGAGGATGAGATTCGTGGTTGCTTTGATTCAATCTTGGAATAATTTGCAAGATGAACTCTCTTCAGGAAAGCCAATGACAGAACCCGCGCAGGCACCTGTTGGGGGGGACAAGTGTTATGAGGCTGACCAGATTGAATTAAAGCAACCAATTAAAGATGATCTGATTTCTTCACCTGAGATCCCTAAGCCGGGTTACAAGGAAACGTGTGTCTCCTTGGAACACAAAGTGACAAATGATTTTGGGACATACATTGATACGGATCTTGATGGTGAAGATTCAAGTTGCGAAGTCTCACGCGATTTTTCTGAACCCGATTTCTGTGAGACAATTGGGCCTGAGGAATCTGATAGATCATTTAATAGCCCAATAACTGAGGAAACTGATCTTATTAGGGCACACATTATGGATCCAGAATTGCATTTTCTGGAAGAATCAATTCAATGCCCTGATTATCAGTTACACCCTGTTGAGCTTATTGATGATTCTAATTCTGAGATAATTAGACCCAAGTCAATTTTGATTCTACCACATCATTTAGACTTGGAGATTTCAGACGGGGTGACAAATGTACAAGAGGTCCTGGAATTTGATATGCTGAATGAGGAGGATAGGAGCGGGGAAGTTCTGATTTGGGAAGTTAATTTTGGAGGAAATGGAAGATTGAGTCGAAGGGTTCCTTTTAAGCTGAAACCATCAAATCAGAACCCTTACGACATTTGTTTCGAGGATGTTCAACTCAAGCACACATTCAACGATTATCCTTTTGAGCTTCAATTTTCTGTAACCCGACTTTTTGGTCTTGGGTTGCATCCTCAGAAATCGCAGGCCCGATCCCGCTTACATTCTGATTTTAGGTTTTAGGTAATTTTTATCCAGAACCTAAGATATTCTCGATTATGGGGTGCGGGTCTGCACCACAATCTGGTCCACATCTGTGGACCTCTGGTGACAGGTCAGAGGATTCTTCTATTCATTCTAATTCTGACCTGCACATGTGGATTCTTCATTTCTCTTCTTTGTATAGTGTGCCTAGCTGAAGGCACTAAACTCAGCACTTATACAGTTCTTTTTCGTTTTCATCTTGGAGCGGACCTGATATTCACGCAATTCAGGTGCTTTCTACACTTTTCCACTCTGTTTTATGTCTTTTTAATACATTGAGGACATTGCATTAGATAGGCATGGGGGGGTGGATATTCATCTCTGAATTCATTCGTCAGCTCCGTAGATTTATTTATTTTCTTTTATAAAAAAAAAAATAAATAAATAAAAATTTCGGAATTAGGAAAGAGAATTTGGGTTTAAGAAAATTTTCAATCTTAGGAAATACTACATTAGGATCTGAACACAAAGACCCCTCAGGTCTTTGGACTTAATTAGCCTGTGTATCCACTAAAATGTGGATTTGTCTTTGAGTCCTCGCCATTTTAATTGGAATAAATAAGTTTGGGTGATAAGTATACGACTTATCAACCCGCCCTCTGATTTGAGGGAATTTCGAGTCTTAAGGATCTACACACTTTCTTTGCACTAACTCGTTGTTCGGCGATTTTTACGGAAATTGGATAGCTAATGAACCTTCTAGGGTGATATGGCTGGCAAGTTATCGTGGGTAACAGCCCATAGGTAGGTTGTCCAGAGCCCAGTCACTGGACCTTTCTCTTTTTGTTGCCTTTAGGTAAATCTTAGACCAGGGAAGCCACCTACTTAAAAAAAAAAGAAAAAAAAAATCAAAAAGGAGAAAAGAACAAAAAGAAATAAGCCACACTTCGCCGCACGAGTATGGCTGGCAAGCTGTCGGTGGTAACAGCTCATCGACCGGTTGTCCAGAACCCAGCTCAGAAAATGCACTAAATATTCCCAAAACACTTAGGAAGAAGCGGAGAAGTAGAATAAATCGAGGAGATATACACTGGATTCACCCTTGTGTTGACCTCGTTAAAAAATAAAAGTAGGGAGAAAGCTACCGGTTGTAAAGATACACCTTTAGGCAGAATTCTTTTTAAGGTCACCTAGAGGCGTAGAAATCTGAAGTCCGTTCTAATTGCCGGTCAACGAGTCTATCACAATCACAATAAGATGCTTAAAACTTAGGGTTCTCATCAAATCTTGGGTGAGTTGAATGGTCGTAGAAAGCCACTCTTAAACCCTAAAATTTGAAAATCCAAAAAAATTAGAAAAGAGTAAAAAGAGAAAAAGAAATTTTTCTTTGAATAAGGCGAGGGCTTGAGGCAGTCTGCATTTTGGCTGATACCCGAGCGCTGTTGTGTCTTTGAAAGTTCAGTTCCTAAGTAGAAAATTTCTTAATGATTGAAAGTGACTCAGGTCCAAATAATCCAACCTAATTCTTTTATAAATAGCATATAGTTTTTGCTAGGGACTAGCAAAAGATAGGCATGGGGGTATGATGTAAACAAAATTACACTACTTAAAAGGTCTATTTTTGCATGTTCTTAAGCATAGGATTGCATTTCATGATATAAATATTGCATTACATGCATCATCTTGCATTTGGAATAGTTTGAATAAAATGGAGGTTAATTGTCTCCTTTTATGTGCTTGGACAGGGCAAATATTTTATCAGGGCCTCGGATCAAAGATCCAACTGTATGGATGTGATCAGGGCGACGATTGGAGTTCAACGACTCCAAGATCGCCTTAATCAGGCATCCGTAGCATCATATAAGTGACCCGGGAACCCTAGAAGATCAAGGGCCAGGATGGTGTAAATCTGCACTTCAGATGATAAATCCGACTGCATGGATGAATTCAGATCGACGATCGCAGTCCAACGACACAAAAATCAAGTCAATCCGACATCCGTGGCACCATCTACAACTTCCAGAAGATGGATGGCCAAGATGGCGCCACATGGCACCATCTCAGCCGCCCAAACGGCCGCTTGCACTTTGTGAAGGCCCCCGCCCGATCGCTCTCTGCCGTCAGATGGAGATCCAACGGCTGTGGTCGCTCGCGCTTAAAAGCGTCCGCGCGACCATTTCGTCCGCGTAGCGCAGCGGCGACGTAGCAGCGGGCGAAGTAGAGGTCGCGGGTTCGAGCCGCGGTGAGGGGGTGAAAGGCGCGGACGAGCGTCAGATGAAGATCCAATGGCTGTGCGCGCTCAATCAGACGACGCGCGATTGGACGCCGGGCGTAACGCGCGATCGCACGGGGGCGGGCGCGCTACGCAGCGGGTGCGGACGCGATTTAAGCCGTCCGATCTCGCGATCGGACGGCTGAGACTTCGTGGACGTGCGTAGGCGTTACGCGCGCGGGCAGCCAAGTAGGCGCGCGTGGGCACGGAGGCTACGCCCACATTGGGGGCTTTAGCGACGGTTTTATCCGTCACTAAAGACCCCTTATTTATTATTTTGAAGATGTAATGTCCATTTTTCCCCCACTCCTTGCAACTATAAAAGGAGACCCCCTCCATACGAAATTTTCATCCCTTCCTTCTCCTCTCTACCCCTCCAAAGCTCAAGAGAAGCTTGTCCCACACCCGGGATGCTTTTCGCGAGATAAAGTCCAAATTTTCGTCCCCCTTCGGAAGTGGATCCCGCGACGACGACGGCGTCCTGCTCCATTCCCGTTCTTCTGCTTCATCCTCCTTCATCCCGCTTCGTCCTCCTTCGTCCAGGCGTCGCCCCGTTCGGCTCATCCTCCAAGCGACCGTCGAGGAGGATTCTCTCTCCCTACTCTTTTTACTGCTTTCTAATATAGATTTACTGCTTTCTAGAGTAATCGCTTTATGCTTTCTAGTTGTAACGAACGATCTCTTTTATGATAAATTCCTTGTCTATTCTACATCTCATTTTGATTTTCATGTGTAGTATTCTCTCTCTCTCTCTTACTCTCTCTCTCTTCTATTTGTTGTAGATACTTAGATAGTTTAAATTGAATTTCTTCGTGACAAAATAAAAACGAAACGCGAAGTTTTTAAATCAAACGTCTGCCTCCCTGTGTTCGACCCGGAATTTTAATTTCGGTATAAATTTTATTTGTTGAACACGAATCCTTCGCTTTCGAACTACAACGACAGGTTTTTCCAAAATCGAACACGTTAGCGTAGCTTCGTAGCGTTCAACAATACGTAATAACCATAAACTGCCATGCGATTTTAAGCAAGTAGAGCAAAAAAGATCGATTTCAAATTTACATAAACGCCTCCCAGAGACGAACTACTGGGACTCAAGTCTTGTTATCTTTACAAAATCATTTTTTGACGAGTGTTTTAGAACGACTATACTATGATTTCCGACGATTTCAAAATGCGCAAAAAACAGTTGTCAAATACCCGATTAAAAGATGGAGGAGAATCATCTGCAACCGACTCGTCGAGAGGAGAATCAGAGTAAAAATTGAGTTCGGTTGCTGGTTGGGGTTGAGAACGGGTTTTGGAAGGCTTTGTATGTGTAGAAGAGGTCGCATCAATAAAAATTGTGTGTGAGGGCTCCTTTAGGAAGGATTCCAAAGTAGGTTCATCTAGAGAGTCCTCATAATGGCCATCAAAATCAAATGTAAATGCCTGAAGAGTGTTTAGAGGGTTATGGAAATCTGAGTCAAGGAAAGATTTGAACTCTGGATTGCAGACACTCTCGGCAATCACTATTTTTGATTCCTGAGGATCAAAAAGGAATGATTCCATCTTAGTGGAACCTGATTTTGAATTAATGATCTCGAGATTAGGGACCTCAGAGATAGAGTCAAAGAATGGATCATGTATGCTGAGGTCGTAGATTGGCTTAGAGTTGTTAGGAAACAACAGTTCTTTGAAATCAGGGTAAGATTCGAAATCGTCGGAGAACTTGCGAGAATCACGTTCTGAATCTGATTCGGGATTAGGGGTTCCACCACAGAATAAATCAAGAGATGTACAATCAGTAACCTGACTTGGATCTAGCCTATTCTTAGAATCTGAACTAAAAAAGATGTTCTTATTAGGCATGGGTTCAGGTTCTTGACTCCTAAGATAGACCTAATCTAGTCCTAACTCTTCCAACTCCTCGGTTTCTATATCGTAAATTGGTGTGACTTCCAAAAAATCGATCTATGTCTCTAAGGAGCATGAAGAGGTGCAATCATCAAATATAGGTTCGGAATCATAATCCAGATTCAAAATCTGATTTCCACCACTTGGGGCCTTGTAATCATCCTGATAAGGCTTAGATCCAGATTCTAGGTTAAGGGTGTGTGTTGGATTACTAGAATCTAGGTTGGGCTCTACAGGGATGTCGGAATTGCTCTCAAGAGTCACCTTATCAGAAAAAGGGATGAAATTTACACCCTCGAGAGGTTCTGTTTTAATCTTAGTATCACAGGTGTCTGGGAAATCTAAGCTCAATGAAGCAAGCTTTCGATTTTCTAGGGTTGGTTCGAGATTGGGAACACCTCTAAGTGGATCCTCCCAACCCTCATCAAGATCAAAAATGTCAATTGCTATGAAATTTGAATCTGAATTCATCTGGGTTGGGTGTCCATAACAACTATGATCATCAAACTCGGGATTTGGGAAATTACATGGATTATTGGAATTACTCTAAGATGTCATCTTAACTTCTGACGAGTATTTTTGATCGATGGATCTATACAAATTATTCAGAAATTCTCCCCGTGTTTCCAAAGAATTCTGGAGTTCTTCCAGAACTGAAGGATTTGACCAATATTGCAGACAATCATTATTGTGTAATTTCACCAATTCCATGTGTTCTGCTAAGAGATCATCTCAAGTTGAACCATGGTTTAGTTGTATCCATATCATCTACATACGGTTCAAAATGTGCTCCATTGTTTTCTTGAATTTATTCAGAATGTCCCTTTTACAATATTTATTATGGTGTCTATAAGCATTCTCAAGTATCTTTTCTTTCATGATCATTCGGAACTCAGGTTTCTTAAACAATCTTCCTATATAGCCAGGCTGCATTTTTGAATCAAGTGGTGGAATCAAGATGCAGAATCAAACTCAAGATTAGATTTGAAGTTGATCAGATCAAATTAGAAATTCCCAAGAACCTAAAGAGGTCTCTTAGGTTAAAAACCTAAGGACCTTCCTATGTGTGTGCTCTAATAGGAAAGATAAGGAACTGGATGTGAAATTTGACCCAATCAAGGCACCCAAAGATTTTTGGATGACTAAGGTAGTTTCGAGGTAGATGATACCTTTGAATCAGAAATTCGCACACCCGAGAAGTACCTAGGCAGCCAAGAAGGGAGAGACCCTCAAAGACCCCTACACGGTAGAGCATCCCCACGGGTTACAGGGTTTCCCCCACCCAACCTTCCATGTCACTATGGTTCCAGGTAGACTGGAATGTATGAACTCAAAACCATAGGTCTACTAATTTTAAGTCTTAATTTATGCCTTGAGTTTCACTTGATTGAAAGTTGATTTGACTTGTGACTTAATTTAGAGGTTGGTTGGCCCACAATGTAGGTCAACTTCACCTAACCTACCCTAAAGATGGTAGAATGAAATCTAGGTGAAGACCTAGAAATCACCCTGAATTGACTCTCAAGTTATTAGGTCCAAGGGTTTTAGGGTTCAAGTGAATTTAGAGCCTGATTTTTAGGGTTTTTGTTGATTAGATTTTTTTAAATAGGGTTTGGGTGGCACACAAATGCAAGTGGGTTTGTTTCCTTTTATGAAAGCAAGCGTGAACTAGCACTCCAAAACCCTAAAATTGAAACCCTAATTAGCTCTAATCCCAAGTCTAGTTGATCTCCAATTGTTCACCCTGGGCTCCAAGCAAGAAGATGTGTGAGCCCAAAGTGATTTAGGAATTAGCGTGATCCCTAATATGTACAGGCAATTAAGGATGGGAATCTCTAACAAAATTGCCTCAAGCTTCAATCAAATATGAAATTTGTTTGCAAAACAAGAAACTTGCCTTTTTAAATGATGATTACTATAAAAATAAGGCGGGTGATTGCTAATTGATTGTTTCCTTTTTTTGTCTTCCCAAGATTAAGAGGTTGATTGGGGAAGAATAGAAAAGTTACCTACCCTAGAGTGGTTGTTTCATGCGGAAGATCGCCTCATGATATACCTCACAAAATCACAAGAAATCAAACAAGGCAAGTTAGTGCTCAAACATAATCAAAATATAGCAAGAGAATAGCGGTGAATTGCACGTTGCTCCTCGGCAACGGTGCCAAAATGTTGTTGAGCGATCTATTGGGGATTTAAATCAAAGTATTGTCATCATAGTTTGAAATCCACAATAAATCGAACAACAAATAAAATTTATAAGCTCAGAATGTCAGAAATGAAGTCCGAGGTCGTTCACTGGGAGCAAATATGGAATTCATGCACTAATCTCAATTAATAATATAAATGAATACAATTAATTACTCAAAAACTAATATGCAATGTATAACATGAGTATATGAGGAGATAAAAAGAACTCTAGATAAAATAATGGTGATTTAGATCACCAATTATTAGCCTAACACATATATAGCAATTACTCAAATAGAATCAAATGAACAAATAGTGAATCAGACGTCTTAAACGTTCAATTGCTACAGTGCACAAGCACTTGGTCTTCCTTGATTCTCCTTCTCTTCTTCCTCTACGGTTCTCCTCTTCTTCTGCCTTGCCTTTTTTCTTCCTTCTTTTTCTTTCCTTCCTTTCTTTAGCTCTACCTCTTTTCCTCTTCTCACGACTAAGTGTCGCATAGTTGCCTACAAGAGCAAAACCCCCTAACCCCACTCTCTCTCTCTCTCTCTCCCTTCCTTCTCTTTCTCAAGGGACAACCAGGCATTCGGGTAAACAGGCATAAGAGCACCCAGGGCTAAGGCTACTTACAGTGGGTAGCAGCCAAGGTGTGAGGCTTAGGTGGGTAATCGAACTAGACCTGTGTGGTGGTTTCACGGGAGAGGCGTGAAGGGGCATGGGGGACCTCACCCCCCAAGTGTCTTGAGGCACTGAGTCGGTGCGACAAATCAGCTTTATGCGCTCTAGGGGGCATTGTGTTCGACGATGTGGGACTAAAGTCCCACACCATTCTTCAACTGTAGCAGCAAGGAACTCCTTCGCCAAATTCAAGCACAAGGGCAGTCAACGCCCTAATTCGTTGGTCCACGTATGTTGCTGGAGCAATTCTATGTCACCTGACACTGCGACCTGGAGCTAGAAGTGATGAATAAGCTTCAAGCTTCGCTCGAAGCTACCATCAATGGTGGTGAAGGAGCAAACACCTGAAATAATAAAAATGGCCTAAAGGCCACATCAGCATAGCTCACGAGGCTCACCGGTGGACGAGGAATGTAGTGGTGGTGGTTTTATGGCATGGGAGTCGGTGTAGTGGCCGGACGGAGGCAGAGATGGCTGGAGGAAGTGGGTTTGTTCGGTGGGTGTTTTGGGTGTATGGGAAGTCGAATAGATAGAGGGGTTTTGATGGGTGGAGTACGACAGAGGTTATAGGCGTGTTGGCAAGGAGGATGGTGGTGTATAGACCGCGAAAGTCCTCTCCAGAGGGGTTGCCGAAGATGGAGACGAAGGTGGTGGGTGGTGTAGTTGAGGGGTCAAAACAAAGTTTGAAAGGAAGAGAATTAACCTAAGAGTATAAGGGAACTAAACTACTCCTAAATGATAAATGCCAGTTTATCATCATTCTTATGCACTAAAACAAACCTAGCTTTTAGGATTTTACTCCGCAAACGGGTTTTTGGGCTGCATTTAGGCATTAACTAGGTTAGGCATGCATTGCATTTTCTGTTGTTATTTTAATGTGTTTTTGTGAGTGTTAGGGATGAACAGATACACAGATCCCTAAAACCCTAGCACTCAAGAAGGCAATTGGTGAAGAAAGAGTTCAAACTAGCTGGAACTCAGCTTGATCCAGCTCACCACAGCTGGAACCTAGCTCACTTGAACTAGGGTTAGCTCATCCCAGCTCCATTCAGCTAATCTTAGCTGAATGGCAGCTCAAGAGAGTTCATCTTAGCTCACCCTAGCTCAAGTCAACTCAGATCCAGCTCAACTTAGCTGAGTCCAGCTCATCTCAGCTCCCACTAGTCCACATGGAGCTCTAGCTAGCTCAGCTGAGTTGACAGGAGTTCACCCCAGCTCAGATCCAGCTACATCCAGCTCCACTCAACTCCAGCCAGCTCAAGAAGAACTCATTCCAGCTCAGGAAGCTCAAGTCCAGCTCCCGGGGACCCAACTTAGCTCAAGCTAATTGAGCTAAGCTACCTTAGCTATCTCACCAGCTCAATCCTCCCCAGGAGCACCAGACCCAGCTCACCTCAGCTCCTTTCAACAGAAGCTAGCTCACTTTAGCTTGTCTTAGTAGCTAGCAAAGAACTAGCAAGCTAAGCTGCTAGAGTAGCCCCATGTTGACCTCTTCAGCAGCTGCCTACTCCACTTCAGCTCCAAATTCTTCAGAACCAGCTCCTCTCTTCAAACCCTAGCTCCAATACCTCCTCCTCTGCTCCTCCATTAGCTAAGCTAGCTTAGCTTAGCTTAGATTAGCCTAGCTATGCTCCAACTTCCTTGGCTTGTACCACCCCAAAAACCCACCTAACAACTCCACCCAACTAGCTCCACCTAAGCTCCACATAAGCTAACCTACTTGGAGCCAACCTAGCCTACCCACCACCTCCAAAAGACACCTAAAAGTGGCGCCAAAACCACCCTAACTACCCCCTTGTTGGTGCCACTTTTCCCTCCAAAAATCCCCTTCATCTCCACCACACATCTCCCCTTAAACCCATCTCCACCCTCCACATAACCCCTCCTTCTAGAACCTTTCTTGGCGCCACCTAAGACCCCCTTCCAGAAGCTATTTTGGTGCCAACTTCAAGGGGTGTCACCACCCTCTATGAGTCCCTTGGGTTGGCGCCAAATGCCCTTAGCCATAGGATCCCCAACCACCTCCATCCTTCCATCTTAGCCCTCCATTTCAAGAGGCATCTTAACCCCCCATCCTACCCTATAAAAAGACCACTACCCACCACCATTCAAAGCATCCTTGGCTAGCAATTTCACTCTCATATTCTACCTAGAAGCCTATGCCCAAGAGAGAAGAAGAAGAAGAAGAAGATTAAGGGGATATTCTGTCCCCTTGGTGCCTTCCCCTCTTCCCTTCTCTCTTGTGCCCACGCCAGCCAAAGGAGAAGCCAGGCAAGGAAGATCTTTGGAGGAGATTTTGAAGGTGGTCCATGCCACCTTGGAGGAGCTTTTGAGGGTGGTGCACGCCCATCCATTGGAGGAGAGCATTGAAGGTGGTAGCACCCACCTTGGAGGAGCTCTCAAGGAAGGAGAAGAAGGAGGCCCTCTTTTCAAGCCAAGGAGAAGCTAGGCTTGGAGCAAGAAGACTCCCTTCACCAATTTTTGCAAGAGGATTTGTGTTTCTTTTATTTCTTTTAAATTTCTTTTATTTCTAGTAGAAGCATTCCTCTACTTGTCCTTGAAAAGAACACAAATTCTAGTTAATCAAATTGCCTTCTTTTTAGTTTTCTGTTGCAATTGTTACTGTTGTTCTAGCACTTATTCTACTTCCACTCCCTAATTACTCTAGGCCTCCACTTGCCTAGAGTGAGCTTAGGTAGTGGACTTTTTAATCTCTTAAGTTTCAGCTTAGCATTTTAGGTGTTAGCACTCTTTCGTCATAATTCGCAATTTGCCCGTATTATTTCAAAACACAAAAAAGATATATATATTTAAAATACCAAAAAGAAAGCTAAGATGTGTTTTTAGCAAGAGAATTGAATTGCAATTTTTGCCTCCTTTGACGACCCTAGATACTCCCCTATCTAAGATATAAATTTAAAAGCGTATGCGAATTCGCGTGTTACAACGACGTTAAAAACCCGCTTTTACAAATCACACGTATTTCACATCACTAAATTAATGGACGAAACAGGGGAGATCTCCTTTCTGGGGGTACGTCGGCGTCGGAGAAGAAGAACTCTCCGGTGGGGTAGAAGCGACGACGACGAGGGGAATTGAGGTGCCTGCTGGTATGGCGCGACGTGGACGAGGGGGAGAAAGGCAAATCCGTTGCTAGTATTCCGTACAGACGATGAGGGAAGTCAAAGAAGATTGTTGGACATCGTGGAGTCTTTCGACCGAAGAGGAGGGAGGGAGGAGGGGGATTTCCGACCAAAAGCGAGCGTGGAAGGATCGATGTGCATTGGGGATCCTTCTATAGGCTTTTAGAGGGCGGTTGAAGCTTGGAATCCAAGCTCTTGAACTTGGAAGGTTTGTCGGAGTTGGAAACTCAAGAGATATCCGAATCTCTCATGCGTTCGCATGAGAGATTGGGAAGGTTATAGGATTCAAGGTTGGGTGCATTGGAAAGAGAACTCCATAAGGAATCTCCCTTCCAATTTTGGAAGGGATTCGTTGATCAAAGGAGTTCTCTTCAATCAAAGGTCACTGGAGAAGGATTCCTTCGCGATAATGGTGGAGGGACCTATTTGAAAAGAGTGATGAAAAAGATAGGATCCTATTTGTAAGGATTTTGAAAGTTAGGGGCATGTGTGTGAGAGAAAAGAGTTAAACAGGACTAAATTGCAAACTAGGTCAAGATGATCTTAGATTGGGTCTAAATTTTGATAAAAACCTAATTAAGACCTATAGAATCTAATGGTAAAGTTGGATTTAGGTTTTGACCAAGTTTGACTGGGTAATTTATGCAAAAACCCAAATTAGGGCAACTATCTGTCTGAGACTCTATTTTAGGTCAAATTAGGTTCCAATGGTAAAATCAAGCATACCAAACCATAGAGAATATTTTTATATGATTTTTAGAGGGTTTATGTGAATTTTATCCTGACCAGAACCTCAGTAGATTAAGTGTGTCTATTTTTAGGGTTTCAAATGTCATTTAATTCTCAAAACGTGCAAAAACTGTTTGTCTTGTACTAACCCATTTGTTAGACTCTTAAGATCATTTGACCTTTGCTTAACCCTTGAAAAACTCCATGATTGTTCTACAATTGAGATGTTCTATTAAAACTACATTTTTACCCCTATTTTACTATATTTCTCTCAGAATGATTATGCAATGAATTATGGTTCTCTGGCAGTTATGTAGGAGCATTTATTCCTTGATTGTGACTAATTAAAGCTAGATATGGCTGATGATGACATTATCATCAGGGACCAGGCTTACATGCATGGGTTGCAAGTGAGGAGTGAGTCTCGTGAGTGGAGGACCCAATCCCCCAGTGTCTTGGGCAACCGAGTGGAAATAGAAATTCCTTTTATGCGGCTTCAACCACTCTGCTGCTTAACATGAGTCCCCGCCTTCTTAACATGAACAACAGCAGCAGCAGGTGGGGTCAATTGGCATCTGAGGAGTAGTCAAAGCTCCCAATTGACCACTTGGAGACGATCCTTAGGTGATTCCACGTCACCTGGAGTGAGCACTTGGGAGCGAGGTCACAAGAACATGCTCTGGAGCTCTTCAAAGAAGCTTCAGGAATGGTAGCTTCGACCTGTACCTAAAAACACAAATAAGGACTTTCGGCAGCATTAAACAAGTTCAGCACCTTCACCATGGGATGGCGAACATGGTGGTGTGCGTGGAGTGGCGAGAGGATGAGTGGAGAGGCCTGTCGACCTCAGGCGAGCAGTGTGAAGGTGGAGTTGATCGGTGGGGCGAACGAGTGATCAAAACCCCAAATTTCTTTAGGGCTTTTGATCAAGGGAGCGAGGCGATGCTCGCTGACTTGGTGGAGAGTGGAGAGATGGACTGTAGCGACAAAAATGCTTCATCGGAGGCATGCCAGCAAGGTGGAAGACGGAGGTGTGGACGGCGTGAGAGTGGTCGTAATAGCGAAGTAGTAGAACGGTGATGATGAGATGATGATAAGGAGTCGACGAGACTAAGTAGCGGACAAAGGGGGATGGAGGAGGCACCGGTTGTGGTATGGCCGACGTCAGAGAAGGAAGGTGCTCCAAAGGTGGACAACAACGATGACGGAGGGTTAGAGGACACCTCATCGGTATTGCAAGGTGAGGAAGAGAACGAG
This sequence comes from Thalassia testudinum, assembly GCA_037157565.1. NCBI lineage: Eukaryota > Viridiplantae > Streptophyta > Magnoliopsida > Alismatales > Hydrocharitaceae > Thalassia > Thalassia testudinum. Next base: position 25,380,998 of record JAZHRO010000014.1, read on the forward strand.
GAGCAGGAACCAACCACCTATCGTATGTGGTGGCCAGCGAAGAAGTCAGAGGAGGAGAGTCGCCAGAGCGAGGTGGAGAGAGTCGAAGATTAGAGGAAGAAGAGGTGTTTTTGGCTCTATTTCTTACTAAGGAGGTAAGGCAGGCGAGGGAGGTCTTTTATAGGGCTTAGGAGAGCTCCTAGAATAGGAAGCAAGCTCCATTATCTTGCTTGGGATTCAAGAAGAACCCTACTGATTTCATGGGTTTGCACACACGAATCAGAGAGATTTAGGAGTTAGAATCAATCCCACTAGGTTTTCTTATGTGTGAACATCAATCCCACCAAATTTGGTAGGATTTGATTGAGATTTGAGTATGATTTATGTCGATCAAAGCTTACCTAGAGGTTGGTTGACCTCCAATGGCAGCAAGGACTAATTTGTGAAGAAATTGAAGAACTTGGGGGTTTTTTTGCGAAGATTTCGAAAGCTGAGGGGTTATTTGAGAGAATAAGAGTCAAACTTGGACCAAAATGCAAACTAGGTCAAGATGATCTCAGATTAGGCCTAAATTTTGGTACAAACCTAATTTGGGCCCAAGGAATCTGATGATGAAGTCGTATTTTGGTTTTGACCAAGTTTAACTAGGTAATTTGCGTAGAAACCCAAATTAGGGTAAATGTCTATCTGAGAATATTTTAGGTTAAATTGGGTTCAAATGGTCAAATTAAGGGTACTAAACCTTAGATAATATTTTTCTATGACTTTTAGAAGGTTTACGTGAATTTTATCTTGATCGAAACCTCAATTAATTAAGCAGGTCTATTTTTAGGATTTCAGAAGTCCATTAATTCTTGAAATGCATGAAAACCCGTTTCATTCTGCATGAACCCACTTATTAGACATTAATGACCACATGACCTTTAATAAACTCCTGAAATACCCGTGGTTATTCTATATTTGTGGAATGCTATTAATTTTGCAGAAATAACCTTATATTCTTCTCTTCTTTTCAAAACAGGATAATGTGCCTTTAGGACCTTCTGATGGATATGTAGGAACTTTTATCAACCTTTTTAGACCAAATTGAGCTAGTTATGCTTCATGATGGTGTTCCCATAATACCCCCATGCCTAACTTTTGCTAGTCCCTTAGCAAAATTCTATGGATTAGACCAGTTATCTAGGTCGGATGTAACCATCAAGATGCCCTACTAGGCCACATCTTTAGGAATCAGATCTTAATACCAACAATATGCCTAGAGGTACTCAAGTACCAACCCAGATCCAGACCTAACTAGCTTTCACCTCAATTTGCCACGAAGGTTTCTAAGGCCCGTAAAAACTATCCTAAGGTTCATTGGACCCAGCGGTTAAAGCACCCATGCTTGTAACATGATTAGCCCAGGTTCAGTTTACCAATGCATTTTTTGTAAGAGAAAAAGGGATAAAAGACAATTTTCATTTTTTGGAGAGTTGTCACTCTCTTTTTCTTTTCATTATATTTTTCCTTAGATCCAACCTCTAATTGGCCCTAAACACATTCTGTATCGGATTCCTTGTCCCCACCATCAATCCTTGTAGGGTCCCTGGCAATCAATGCTTCGAGATAGCACCACCCATGGCAACCCCTAGAACCCTGGCTTTCAACACTTTGGAATAGTGCCACCCATGGTGTTATGTAGCTAAATCCAGACCCTGGCAATTGACATTTCGTGATAATGCTGCCCATGGCATCTAAACCAGCACAAGGTGCTTACTTGACCCCGATAGGATATTTAGATATCCTAGGAGACAAGCACTAAGGAGATGATATGTTATTGCACATCTTCGAGGGAAATATCCCGCCTCTCCGCATTGGGAACTCATCCAAATCAACTTGTGTTTTCGAAACGCTCCTAATCTAGATCTTTGAACCATTTTCAGAACAGCATAAATGCTTTTTGGCATGATTTCATATTCAAGTGCACTGAACCAGACTGTGTATGATTTAAGGTGCTTAAGTTATCGAGTCCCACAAACCAGAGGTCAGTTAACGGGGTCGAATAATCCCTAAGCCTTAGACCTAATACAAAAGCTTTGCATTTTCCTCAACCTCTTAAGGATTAATCTGGATCTTGACAAGTACGAGAGTGTTTAAATCTCAGAACAGATCCAAGAGGCCTAAGGTAAGTATTCGCCACTAATCCCTTAAGTTTTAGCATTCCAAGTCTTAATTCATCATTCGATCTAACCTAGAAGTTAGGTAAGTTCCATAATATTTTGAAGGGACTTAATTTTTTTTCTTTATTTTATTGCTCCTTTCTTTCTTTTCTTTCCTCATTTTTCTTCATTTAACTCAAATCACCTCCTCAAGAATGATGTGATATCTTAAAAATTCCTCCTCTTTTCTCCTTTTTTTATTTATTTTTTAATATTTGTATTTTTTATGAAACCCTTTTTTGATTTGATTTTCATAGCGTTTTACATTTTAATAACCCCCCATGCCTATGATTTATAATGTCCTCATTGTAAATTAGGTGGGTTCGAGTTCAGCTTAGATTGTACATTAGAACAGGGTCAAAGGGTGGGTGGACAGGTCGGGATGACTGTTGCAGATGATTTCAAGCTTTGATACAGGTACCAAAGGTGGAGTCGGCTGTTCTAATGGATGAACCCTAAAGTGCAATATGAGTTCAGCAAATAGTTCTGCCAAAAGGATTTCATTTTTTTTTCAAAAAGATGGTAGGTTGCCTCCCGTTAAGCGCTAAGTTTAATGCCATCAACTGGGTGCAATGGGCTCAATAGGTGGATGCAGTGATCGGGAAACTATGTGATTGTGATGAATGAGAATCACATGGCCACAGATGAATGTCAAATTATGATGAAGAGTCATTCTAGAAGATCTATGATATGGATCAGATGGATTCGTTTCTGGATAGTTCTTATGGAGTTTCTGCAAAGGAATCACTTGGAAGATGTATTGATTATGGAGTTCTAAAATATGATCATTGTGGGTCTAAAATCCAATAGAAGTGAATCTAATCAGCATATCCTATATGTGTGGTTCCTCTCGTGCTATGTAGCCTAATGAATCGATATCCAATGAGCCATTTTGATCCTTTTCTACTGAATATGAGATCATCTCCTCAAGAAATGACTCAAAGATTGGGTCTTCCAATGAATCTTCACTATAATTTTCATCCCAATCAAAAGTGAATGTTTGGAGAGTGCCTTTTAGATCATCTATCTTAAATTCTGTAAAAGATTCATATTCTGGGTGGAGGTCACTCAAAATATTTGTTAAGCCTGATTCGTGGAGGTCCTTGAAACAAAATTTCTCCATATTCATGGACTCTAAATCTAATATGTCACCATGTTTCCCACAATCCCTAGGTACACCCTCAAAATCAAAGGTGAAAGCCTCCACTATGCTCATGTCAGTATGCTCAGTCAAATCAAGATCATCTAGCATGTGAAAAGTTTCAAATTCTGGCACTAGGTTTTCCACTAATGATATAGTCATGAGGTCCTAGATAAAACCTAGTTGTTCTACCGAGCATTTTCCTTTTGTTGCCTCGAATATATTAATCTCAGCATGTTGATCTCCTGAGGCAATATCATATGCCCTGATTCATAGTTGATTATGGCTCCTGTAGTAGCCAAGAATGGTCTTCCCGAAATCATGGGAATATCTTGTATCTATTGTGGCATATCCATGTCAAGAATTAGGAAATCAGCTAGCTAGTTGAAATCCTTAACTCTAATTACCACATCCTCTACCATCCCAATCGGTGTAATCAGGGTTTGGTCAGCTAGTTGCAAAGTAACATGAGCAGGTTTTAGCTGTTCGATCTGTAATTTTTCAAATAGGGTGGTAGGGATGAGGTTGACTGAAATGACAAGGACCAGTACAACCTGCTTGAAATTTGTATCACCAATATTGCAGGGGATTAGTAGGGTGCCTGGATCAGATTTCGTAGGAGGTAGATTGTTTTGGATTATGGTACTTACATTTTCAGACAGTACTACCTTCCCTTGTGATGGTTCTTCTACCCCTTTTTGGATAATTTAGGTGAGGTACGATTGAGAGTGAGGATATCGAGTAATGGAATGGTGACTTGTGCGTTCCTCAAAGGTCCTGTTATATCAGTTTCCGACAATCCTCTGGTGTGGAGGTGGGATAAGAGCTAGGATAGGGGAATGGATTGGCTATCTTTGGGGATGGGTTTCTGTTGTTCTCTCATAACATTCATCATAGCACAATCATGATGTGGAGGCGTGGGGGAGAAAGTTGTTCCTTGCTGCTGATGTGGAAGTAGGGTTGGGTAAGTCATGGTGTGTTTTGGCTCAACTAAGGTGGATGGAGAGAATACGCAGGTATGACTCATTGGGCCAGGTTGGGTATAGCATGATTGGCCCTGGATTTGGTTCACAACGTGTTTTTGGGTTGACATGCTGTTTGGATTAGGGAGAGGTTGGGAAGGAAGTGCACCCAGCTGGAGAGAATTCACCATCCATGCAAGCTGATTATGGACCTCTGTGATCTCATCCTTGTGATGTTTTTGCATAGATGCATTCATCTTTTGAATGTCACCCAGGGTTTGAAGGATTAGAGACATTTGATCTTCTTCTGTTGGCATAGATTGGTAATTCAGATTGGGCCTAGGCTGAGGTGGTAGATATGGACGAGAAACTTGTGGTTGGGGCTGATACTAAGATCTCTAATTATTCTCTAACCACGTGAAGTTAGGATGATTACACCATCTAGAATTATAAGTGTTTGAGAAAGGATCATTCTGAACGATATTGAGGTCCTTGCAGGCCTGAGGAACCTTTGAGAAATCAGAATACGAGGGTTTAGAGTTCCCCCAACTAGAGTAGGCAGGGCCGGAGTTTCCTCCGAACCCTGGATTAGACAGGGGTGGATACAGATCCATCCCCTGAGAAGATTGACGGTAGATGTTATGCACAGCCTCCCTACCAGAAGGTGGTTACGCAAATGGGTTTTGTGTACAAGTGGCTCACTGTAGATGTCGAGTCATTTCGTCCACCTTCTTCTCGATGATCGAGACCTTGTCAAGGTGACTGGCCATCAATTCCAGATCGACGGATGAGGGCAGGCCCTGAGTCTCGTGTGCTCCCCTCATATTCGTCAATGCACGGGCAGTTGTCCAGTCGAACATGCCCATGGATTCATTATTAATGGAGTTCTCGCACATATTCTCAAGAATCTCCCACACAGTGTCCTCATGCTGACCCATGATGTTTCCTCCACAGGTCGCATTGACAAATAGTATGATATCCTCATGGAGTCCCTGGTAAAAAGACTGGACTTGTTCCCATTTAGGAACTCTGTGATGGGGTCACTTCCGCATGAGATCCAGAAAGCGATCCTATGCTTCATGAAGAGGTTCTCCTGCATTTTGCATGGTATGAGTGATCTGGTGCCTTAAAGCATTTGTCCGGCCAACGGGAAAGAACATTTTCAGAAACTCGGATTGTAGTTCAGCCCATGTGTTGATCGGATGAGTTAGGATTTGATACCAGTGAGCAGCCTTGTCCATGAGAGAGAAGAGAACATCTTCATGAGCAAGATATCCCGATTTTGACCTTCTAACCCGAAGGTCTAGGCCAGATGCTTGAGTTGCTTGATATGTTGGAAGGGATCCTCGGAATTAAGCCCACAAAATTTACGGATATCATGAATCATGTTGGGCTTGAGTTCTGTATCGGTCCCTCCAACCGGGATTTAAACTCTAGGTTTGATTGCTACCGTAGTGGAATTACAATGATCTCTCATCATAGGGCGCTGTGGTGGATTCATAAAAGCCTGGAATAAATCGTTGACTGGAGCTAATTCTGGAGATTGTTTTCTTCTTCTACTAGGTGCTCCATGATTATGGATGAAGGAGATCTAGGCTCAAATGAATCAGAAGAGATATCAATCTGGTCGGGAGTTTGCACAAACAAGGAGGTCAAGGTTTGGCCTCAACGAGAGTGAATAGCTAATGGAGGCCTCAAAGGTGGTCTTAAGGACCTCCTCCCGAACATACACCAAAAAAGTAGACGAGGGACAGAAAGTGTGATGGACCCAATCACGACACCCAATTATTTTTGGATGACTATAGAGGTTCAAGGCGGATGATACCTCTAGATCAAAAATTCGTTTACCTGAGAAATACCTGGGTAGCCAGGGAGAGTCCCGCAAAGGACCCTACATGATAGAGCATCCCCACGGATTACAGGGTTTCCCCCACCCGACCTTCCTTGTCACCGCGGATCCAGGTAGACCAGAATGGATAACTTGACCTCTTAAGTCTACCAATTTTAAGTTTTAGATGAGGTGCTTAGAATTTCACTTGAACTTTAGAATGAGTTTGTGAGTGGTGACGTAATTTGAATATTGGTTGACCCCACAAGGTGGGTCAACTTCACCTGATTTGTCCTGGGATTATTAGATCCCAATTTTATGATTCAAGTGGATGTTTAGAGCTTGCTTTTAGGGTTTGCTTGATTAGGTGAATTCAACCAAGGCTTAGGAAACACACAGTTTGGGAAAGTTGATTCTTTTTTAAGCAAGTGCAGCCCTCAACCTTAGAATAGACACCCTAATTTGGCTCTAATTGGTCCAATCAATTTCGTCCAAATTTGGCACCTAGGACTCAATCAAGAAGGTGAGTAGCCGTAGGTGTCTTAAATCCCTAATAGATGCAAAAATCAGGTTCGGGATTTTTCTAAAAATGAATGAAATCAGGTAACTTGAGATGATTAATTCTAAGTATGAAATACAAGTTGATCCTAATTGATTTCTTCTTTTAGCTCTTCTCGGAATCAGGGGCTTAAGAAAAAGGAGATGAAATTACCTACCCCTGGAGTGTTTGATGTGCAGCTGATCCTCCTTCAATGAATCCCTGCATAGATCACAGCCAAAGCGATAAAGCAAGTTAGTACTAGATCAGAAATCGTAATCAGAGAGATCAAATTGCGTGTTGCTTCCCAACAATAGCGCCAAAATGTTGATGTGCAAAATCGATGTTTTAAAAGAGACATCGTAGTATAGATTGAAATCGCTTGAAAACAAATAAAATTTATAACTTGAATTTGAAGTCCGAGGTCGAACGCAGGGAGCAAGTATAGCAATTAATCTCAAGATCACAATTTAATCATAAAAATAATAATTTATAATGAAAACTCCAATCAATAATGATATGTATATAAGAGCAAAAGTCAATGGTGTAAAAAAATTAGGGTAAAATGGTGATTCGAATCACCCATTGCCCCTTATACAACAATATCAAACAAGTAAACAGTATCAACCAAGTAATTCCACTCAAGGTAAATAAGTAGTATAGCCTCAGAAGCACCCTACTACAATGCGTGTGCATAGTTCTTCTTCTTCTCTTCTCTGCTTTGCTCTTTCTCAAGTCACGCATAGAGGCAAAGGCCTCTTCTCTTCAAGTTTTAGAGAGTTAGAGAGCGAGGCAAAACCCCCCTTTCTCTCTTTTTCCTTCTTCTTTCTCTCAAAGACCCGAGGTAAACCGGGTAATCGAGTAAGAATAGTAACCGGATCCGAGGACCAGGCTTGCGGGCGTGGGTGCCAAGCGAGGAGTGAGGCTCGTGAGCAAGGGACCCGACCCCTCGATGACTTGGGCAACTGGGTGGAAACAGAAATTCCTTTTATGTGGCTCCAACCGCTCCGCTGCTTATGATGTGGGACTAAAGTCCCCTCCTTCTTCGCGCGGACAGCAGCAGCAGCAATTGGCTTCAATTGGCATCTGAGGAGCAGTCAAAGCTCCCAATTGACCACTTGGAGATGAGACTTAGGTGATTCTGCATCACCTAGAGCGAGCACCTGGCAGCAAGGTCGCAAGAACAAGCTCTAGAGCTCTTCGAAGAATCTTCAGCAAGGACAGCATTGACCTGTACTTGAATCCACAAATAAGGCCTTTTAGCCGTGTCAAATAAGTTCAGCACCTTCACCGTGGGATGGAGAACGTGGTGATGTGCGTGAGTGGCGAGCGGATCAGTGGAGAGGCCTTTCAACCTCAGGCAAGCAGTGCGGAGGTGGAGTTGATCGATGGGGCGAACGAGTGATCAAAACCCCAAATTTCTTTAGGGCTTTTGATCAAGAGAGCAAAGCGACGCTCGCTGACTTGGTGGCGGGTGGAGAGATGGACTGTAGCAATGAAAATGCTTCACCAAAGGTATGCCAGCGAGGTGGAAGATGGAGGTGTGGATGGAGTGAGAGTGGTCGTAATGGCGAAGTAGTAGCACGGTGATGATGAGCTGATGATAAGGAGTCCAGAAGACAAAGAAGTGGATGAAAGCGGTCAGAGGAGGTGCTGTTTGTGGTATGGTAGGTGCTGGAGAAGGAAGGTGCTCCAGAGGTGGATAACGGCGACAACGGAGGGTTAGAGGGCACCTTGCAATACCAGAAGAGAACGGGGAGCAAGAACCAACCTCCTATCGTACATGGAGGCTGGTGAAGAAGTCGAAGGAGGAGAGTCGCCGAAGCGAGGTGGAGTGAGCCAAAGATTAGAGGAAGAAGAGGTGTTTTTGGCTCTATTTCTCGCTAAGGAGGTAAGGTAGGTGAGGGAGTCTTTTATAGGGCTTAGGAGAGCTCTTAGGACAGGAAACAAGCTCCATTAGCTTGCTTGGGATTCAAGAAGAACCCTACTGATTTCATGGGTTCGCACACACGAATCAGAGAGATTTAGGAGTTAGAATCAATCCCAATAGGTTTCCCTAGGTGTGAACATCAATCCCACCAAATTTTGTGGGATTTATTTAAGATTTGAGTAGGATTTAGGTCAGTCAAAGCTTGCCTGGAGGTCGTTTGACCTCCAATGGTGGAAAGGACTAATTTGCAAAGAATATGAAGAAGTTGGGGGGCTTTTTGCAAAGATTTCGAAAGCTGAGGGGTTATTTGAGAGAACAAGAGTCGGACTTGGACTAAAATGCAAACTAGGTCAAGATGATCTCAGATTAGGCCCAAATTTTGGTACAAACCTAATTTGGACCCAATAAATCTAATGGTGAAGTCAGATTTTTATTTTAACCAAGTTTAGCTAGGTAATTTGCGTAGAAACCCAAATTAGGGCAATTATCTATCTGAGACTCTATTTTAAGTCAAATTGGGTTCAGATGGTCAAATCAAGGGTACCAAACCTTAGATAATATTTTTCTATGACTTTTAGAAGGTTTAGGTGAATTTTATCCCGACCGAAACCTCAATTAATTAAGCAAGCCTATTTTTAGGGTTTCAGATGTCCATTAATTCTTGAAATACATGAAAACTTGTTTCGCTCTGCATGAACTCCCTTATTAGACATTAATGACCATATGACCTTAAAAAAACCCCTGAAATACCTCGTGGTTATTCTATATTTGTGGAATGCTGTTAATTTTGCAAAAATAACCTTATATTCTTCTCTTCTTTTCAAAATAGGATAATGTGCTTTTAAGACCTTCTGATGGATATGTAGGAGCTTTTATCAACCTTTTTAGACCAAACTGAGCTAGTTATGGCTCATGATGGTGTTCCCATCAGGTGTCCTCAAATACAACAAAATCATATCCAGGCCCATTAATGCTTGGTTCCTCAAAATAAAATGATTGATATTTAGGGCCTAAATCTTCTTCCTCAACTTCAATAGGGACATCAATATCATCCACCTCGGGTATCTGATCCACAGAATCCTCAATGACAACCTCAAATCAAAAATCTGTTGAGGCACACCTGACCTAAATTCAAACATTTCTGATTTTTGTTGCTCGTCCCAGATTCTATGAAGCTTTTTTCTTATATCATCATATTCTTGAGCACTAGATTCTTTTATTTCCTAAACCATTTTGATCAGCTGAGGAATTTGGGATTCATTACAAGGGGCAGGGGTTTGAATTAGGTTGGGTCGGTCTAGATAGTCAACCATACTATAAAAGATTTGATCCTGTATTGAGGGTGATTTTTGCGATCCAGTGGATTCTTGATTCGGGTCATGTAGCCCTACCCAAGTGTCAATTGACATGGTTTCTTTCGAATTATCCTTTAAATCACTTTTCGTATCATCAAAAAAATACCTTGACTTTGTTTTCTTAGCAGCTGCATAAATATCAAAATAAATCTTCTCATTTCCACCATTCATTTCCATACATCCTAAGTAACAATCAATCCGTGCATTGGTCGTAGCCAAGAAAGTGCGACCCAGAATGATGGGTGAATCACTTAGCTTCTCCGATATATCCATGTCAAAAATAATAAAATCAACTAAAAAGCTAAGACCTTGCACTTTGATGATCACGTCATGAACTACCCTCTTAGGTGTGTTGATGGAGCCATCTACCATTTTAATGGTGACAGATGTGTGGTTTAGATCTCCAAGTCTGGTGTGGTCAAAGAGGGCGATAGGGATCAAACTAATCGATGACCCTAAATCCACAAGGGCTCTATTAAAGGTGAATCCCTTGATTGCACAAGATATGAAAGGTTTTCCCGAGTCAGTCTTTTTGGGTGGTAGAGTGCTAGAAACAAATGCACTTATGTTGTAGGGATGTAGAAACAAAACCACCTTTTTTGGTGTGCAAGTCTATTTCTTTTCTTTTGACTATCTTTAAGGCCCCAGGAAAGGGTAAATAGGTCAAATCAAATCAACTTCAGGAACCTTTCTCTTCTTTTTGTCCCTAGAGTCTGAGTCAGAGCTGGATACAGGTTTGGTTGAGCCCAAATCAGATCGCTTGGGTGCACTATTGCCTTTTCTCTTCCTTTTAGAAGCCAACGAATTTTCACCTGCATAATGGCACATATGAAAGATTGGAGGAGGGGTCGGAAGAATAGGTGGAGAATAGATTGGAGGAGTGCGCATATGGGGATAGAATGATTCTTAAAGTCACTTGATTTGATCCCCTTGAGATTTCACTTGATTTTCCAAATTGGTCAGTCTTTCTTCATTTTTCTTATCAAAATCCAATAGAAGGTTCATGATATCATCAAGGGTGGTTGTGGGTTGGGTTGGACTAGGTGGTTTCCCTAAAGTGGATTGAGTGGGATACTGGGCTAGCCTAGGTTGGTTTTGATTTTGTCTTAGTGGAGGCCATAAAAGATCGAGATTGTCTCTCCACTCAAGGTTATATGAATCAGGATATGAATCATAGTGTGTACCACCCTAGGTGGGGCTAACTATAGAGAGAGTTGATTGAGAACTTGATGCGTGGTCCTGTACTTGTGATCCATTATTCCAATTCTCATGTAAGATATCATTAAGTACAAGAGTATCAGAAATGGTGCATTCCCCAAATGATCTACCCAAATCATGAAGTAGGTCCAAAGGTGTCTTCTAGGTTGGCTGAGTCCAGGATGCCTCCCCACGGTAGCAAGAATCAATAGAGTAGTTAATGGATCCAAAATATGGGTCATTAGACCCACTAGGCTGGGTATTCCAGGTCTCTTATACCTGGGAGTATTGATAAGATTGAGATTGTGCCTGGCATTGTCTAAGTTGCTTCAAGATCTTGGCATGTTGATCCTCTAAGTTCCTATTAAACTCCTGGCATTCAACAACTATGGCCTTCAATTGGTTTTGATCTAGATAAGGGTCAGATCCATGAGGTTCAGGTTCTAAGTAAGTTGGGGGATAAAGAGTATGAGAATAATCATATCCCAACTGCTGAAGATGAGTCTCCCAACCAAGAGGAGTCAGAATCATGGCTGGGTTGGGAAAGGAAGAACCCTGAGAGTAAGAAGGATGATATAGGTTCATGGATATTTGAGAAAAGGATAGGAGAGATAAGATAAGGACTTCCTCAGGAAGACACAACCAGCTACAAGGGGCTAGTGAAAAGAAGGCAAAGGCCTAGGAAGAAAGATGAGAGAATGCCCTAAATCAAGCACACAAGTTAGCTGTAAAGTGTATACCCTAAATGGACCTAAACCTGGCACCCTGAAATGGACTTGGGTTAAACCAACCCTTGAATTACTTGGTTGGCTAGAAGGGTGGGACCCCCTAGGACACCCCACATGGCGAGACATCACTAGAGGTTAACGTGGTTACCACACCGACCTTTATCGTCACCAATTGGTCCAAATAGACAAGGTGTTGATCTTCACCCAATTAAACTTCGGTTACCAAGTAAGTTAGTCCTACCTAGGCCACGTCTACTTAGTTTTAGGCTTGGGCTTGAAGTGCTCTTGGAATGTGGTGGGCGTTATGGGGGTGTTGCCCTTAAAAATAGATTTAGAAATGTGAAGTGCACAGACAATGAGTTTGCAATACAAGCTTTAATTGGTGCAGTGACTTTTATGGTTCAAGTACATGTATTAATTTCTTTTAGGGTTTCCTTGTTTAAGTTAATTCAAACAAGGTTGTAGTGAAGCACACAAGAGGCTTTGCAAGTCCCAATTTGTTCTATGAATTTCCTTTAAATGTGCTCAACCTTAATATGGAAGGCCTAATATCATATAGGTCTAAATGATGATTTTAAGTCCAACAACGTAGAAGCGGTGTGACCTAATCAAAGAAAACAAGTGTCCTAATGCACCACTACTAAGTGAAATAGACCTAAGTGGTTGCCTAAGTTGAAATGTAACTCGATTTTAATTCAGGTAGGTGAGGGGGTCAATCAAGAAATCAACCTCACCTACTAGGCAACTAAGTTGATTCAAGTCAGTTTAGGTCTCTAGAAAAAATTAAACCCTAAAGTTTTAAGTTCTAGGGTTTATGCTTCTAAAAAAACCTACATTCAGACCCTGTTCTGACTTTAAATCACTCCCCAAATCAGTAAAGGAAGCCAAACAAGATGAAATTTGACAGAGAACTTTCCTTTTCAATAAGGTTTTCAGGGAATATTTTTTTGAAGATTTTTAGGTGTCAGGGGGCACTACAACAAAATACACCTTTGGCAACCACATTTTAAGGACAAATTTATTTTTGGTGACCAAAATGAGGTGGGTGACAAAAAAATCGTCTCAAAAAATTAGTCACTATTTATAAGACCTATATTTGGTCACTAAAAATTGGTCACCCACCTACCTAAATTCTTTCCCACCCATAATTTTCGTTTCCCACCAAAATCCCACACAATCCTACCTCAAACCCTTTCAATCCCCCCTCCCATCACCCATGCCCTCAAGCCTCTCCCTCGTCGCCTCTGACTATGGCAACGTTGGTCCATCAAGAGGTTCTTGGTGAGGAACATCATCAAGCAAGCTGTCGTCTCGAATGTCCACTCCCATGTCGTGAGGGTGAGGTCTCGCACCGTGAGGTGGAACCGTGAGCTGCTGCAGTGCTTCCGTCGTAGGGATGACTTCTGCCACAGTGCTTTTTGTCCCTCCCTCTCGCCCACACCTTCTTCCTTTCTCCCTCTTGCCCTCACCCCCTCCTCTAACGCTAATGCCTCCTCACCCTCTCCCTTTCTCCCTTGCCCCCTTCATCAGCACCCTTGCCCCCTCATCCTCTCCCTCTTGCCCTCGCCCCTGCCCCCTCCGTCGATACCCTTGCACGCATCCCCTTGCCATTGCCCCATCCATTAGCATCCTTGACCTCCTCTCCTATGAATGGCCTCATCCTCGCTCAGCCTCATCCAACTATAAAAGCCTCTTGAGAGCAAATTCCCTCTCTCTCAGAGGTGGTGGAGGCATAGGCAGGAGGCAGCAAGCCAAAGCAACTCAGGACACCTCCACTGAGATGGCCATCTCTCTCCTCGCCGTCACCGCCTCCACCGCGTTATCGGCGTTGTCACCTTCCTCCTCTTCCTCCTCCTCCTGCCCCTCCCTAAAAGGCCACCTCTTGAGCAAAAACCACTGCAACCTTCTACTGTTCTTACCCCTTCGTGCCATCTCCTCTCCGAGGAGGTGCAAAAGAGTTGTGTGTTGGAGTGCCCCCAAGGTCGTTTACTCCAACTAGCATCATTCTTCGAATGGTACCTATAGTAAGGGGATTTGGTCTATTAGGGATGATCTGGAGATGGTTTATTCACCACATACTCCATTTGAAGTGTAGAATAGAGAAGGGCTGCCACCAATGGTGCAGGAGAGGTTCCAAAGCATCGTCAGCCAGCTTTTCCAGCATAGAATTATATGTTGTGGTGGAGAAGTTAATAATGAGATGGCAAATATCATTGTTGGGCAGCTACTTTACCTTGATGCAGTTGATCCCATCAAGGATGTATATAAACTCTACAGGAGGCTCAGTCACTGCAGGAATGGCAATATTTGATACTATGAATCACATCTGCCATGATGTTTAACTACATACATAAGACCTCACCCTCCTATAGGTGCTAGTAAGAAAAATGAGGGAGGGCACCAACCGACTCGGGAGGGAGGGTACCGACCGAGAAGGGGGGCATGGGGGGTTTTCCCCCCAGATTCCATTTGGGTGTTTTGAGTCTAGGTTGAATGGAGGGAGGGCACCGACCGGAAAGGGGGGCATGGGGGGTTTTCACCCCAGATTCCATTGAAAAGAAAACAAGGAGGTGAGCCCCAGTGAGCCAATCAAGAGTAGCATGCCTGAGAATGCGTCATCAGGGTGGTGAGTTTAAGTAGAGTTAACCACCACCCTTTGGGGTGAAGTGGTTATACCATAATCAATAGACCTCAACACCCCTTCAATAAGGAGAGGACTGGTAGCAAGCATGAAGGAAGAAAAATCATCAAAACCCAACCCATATGAATATTTTCATCACATAGCTAAGCTGGGTGGCTATCAGAACTACCGTCCAAGGTCTTTTTTCCCCATTTTTCACTAATTCGATTTTCATTTAATTGTGATGAGAATCTTATATGCTCATGTTCTATTCCATCAATATTTGGAGACTTATAATTCCAATTTTTGAACAACTGTATATTTGGAGGTTTTCTTTTTTTTTTTTTGGAATAAGAGGTTTCTAATTTTGCAAACATAGAACTAACTTATTTCTCTGACCATGCTTTTTGATGTTGTGAAAGTCTTTTTCACCATGTATGTTTCCATTCTTGTAGAACTAATCTATTTGTGCATTTAGTAAAAGTTGCAAAAATACTAACTCTTTATTTTTAGTATGTTGGAGATCCTAGTTTAGAGAATGACCCTTGGTATGGATTCCAAAAAAGTCAAAACCAGATCAGAGGTCTTCTTGACCACAGCAGATGGTTAGACCAGTGTAGAGATCAATGTTCTTCAAGGTGAGAATTTATTAGGGTACTAATTATGTCTTATTATCTAAATCAGCATTTGATAAAAAAGAAAAAAACTGCAAGCTAGATTTGGATTGAATATGTTTCATCTTTTTCAAGTTGGTCCTTCACCCTTAGACTAGTTTGGATATCATAAACATACTCCATTATCTTAGTTGGTTCTTCGTTGCTTTTTTTTTCTCACTAAACCATAATTCATTTTAGCACACAATGCAACATAAGCTCCCAAGGAAGATGTCATACCAGCACCAGCAATAATTGATGTATTGTCATCAATTAAGAATGAAATTATGTGCATAGATCTCATCATATATTGCGTTTATACTGAGATGGAGCAATGAGTACATTGCAAATCCAGTTTACATGCATGAACAGGCACTAATCCAAACCGCTGATAATTGATTAATTAAGAGAATCAAATTATATCTTCCCGTGACCTCCCAATTTTGCTTCTGAGATAATTGATTTCTTGGAATTTGTTTGCTTCCTCTGCCTCTAATATGGAGAATCTGCCGCTGATGATGATGTTAACATTGTTGATGATGATGACGATGGTTATGAATATTATTATGATGCTGGACTGAAAGCAAACGTGTAAGTTTTAGTAGCAGTAGCAGTAGCAGTGGCAAGTAGCATTGGCAACGTAGCAGTAACGTAGCATATTATATTGTTGGATTGAGGAATTTGTTTACTTCCTCGGCAATGTAGCAGTAGCAGCGGCATCAGCAACAATGTAGCAGTAGCAGATTAAGATTTAGGCCTATAGAAGGAGTAGTATACAACATATTTTCATACATGAGCATATCTATAAGTTTATTTAAATTGGTAATTATGTCATGAAATGTTCTCTCCCTTTCTTTTTATTAGTTTTCTTCTTCCTACGTAGGTAAGCCTAACCATTTCTCAAGGATGCAACTTGTTCAACTTAAATTATTCAACAAGCAGTGTTATCCATATTTATTTTTTTTGCACAATATCAACCAGCAGAGCAGGTAAGGAGGAGAAGGTTTAAAAGAACAAAGAGTCAAATAAGGATATGTGCTATAGATTATTTGATTAAGATGAAAGTTAAGTTGTGGTTTGTTCATATTATTTTCTGTTAGTTTGTTTTTTTTAGAAAATAGAATGTTAAAAGGTTAGTTCATTTCATCACCCTAAATACACAGATCAACTAGGTGATGTTTAAGTCAATGTTCAGTCAAAAAAGGAAGGAAGCATAACTAAATCCATATATTAAAATAATTAAATGTTTCTGCAATTGATCTTAGTGTTTGGTCTCTACATTCCCCAACTTGGATTAGATTTTGCTAATAATGGTTGTAGTTGGTGAAAACATTGCTACTTTTTTTGTTATTTATTCTGCCAAAAGCAGCTTGTTATTGGATTATGGGATCTCGTGTTCTTGTTTGGAAAATCTTTCTATACTATTGCCATTTTGTGCCTGTTGACTTAGATATTTTAGATTGGTGCTAGCCCTGATCAGTGGCATGTATGGTTGGTTGTCCCTATGTGCTTTAAGTTTCAAAGTGTTGTGTTGATTGAGGTTTTGCTTAATTTCAGGTTTTGACTAATGGCATTGAAGTGAAGTTACAAAGGAATTCTCTTACTGTCATTGAAGCCCCTACAGGGCAAGAGGAAGACAATGACATCGAATGTGATAATATGAGATGGAATGGTTCTTGTATCTATGAGAATCCATTAAAATTACTTGTCCCTTTTGTTTTTTATGTTGTTTGTTCTTTTATTCAAACTTTTTTAGCTGTTAATGTCTTGTTAAGTAATTTCCTGTGGCTCAACTAGACTTTTGCCTCTCATGATAATCAATTTATCTTTCTTTTGTTCGATAAATGTGATTATTTGGTATGGGACCTCCTGCATCAAGAAACAAGATATATTTTTAAATTGTGGAATTTGTTTGTCTGTCTTATCACTTTAATTTGCATTTGCCAATTATACTGAATCACCAATGCTAGCTAAATATTGGAAGATCGGGAACTTACTGGTGTTGTATACCAAATTATTTACCCCCAAGGATCTGCTGCTACAGAAGAGACAGCTGCACACTAATCTACTCCATCTTCATCATGCTGATTCCAGTAAATTTTGATTTTGCAAAATCTATAGTCAATGCTGGCACCTTTGAGAAGTGGCTAAATTAAAAATGTTTGTTAAACTTTCACGGCACTCTTTTAATGAAATTTCCTACACTGGTTTACAAAAGGACCCAGCCTATTTATCTATTTATGAAGCGTGTTTCTGAGTTTCTCATCAATATTTGGCTTTACCTTTGTTCAACAAAAAAACAAATGGCTTCACTGTATGTAATTTCTTTTGTCCATTCATTTCTTTACTATATTTTCTACTTTTTGTTCACATTTGATTTATTGTGGCCCTTCCTCATTTATTGCACTTGATTTTCCTCCATGCATGTTAAAATTTAGTCTGTTTCTAAGAAAACTTTTTCTAGCAGTGTAAGTTAGAACCAAATCTATCCAAGAGAGCAGAACATTATTTTTCAGAAAGTGTACGAGTTGCAGAAGGTATACATTTATCTTATTAATTGAAACCTTTGCCTTTTGATGTTGCTAACAAGGAAAAAGTTATATGATCAAGTCACCAAGAAAAATTTTACTATCGAACCGTGACAATAGCTACTTTTCCAAACTTTTAGAAAATAATATCTTGTCAGTCGTCATTGTCAAATCTTGACATGTCTCCACTTGCCATGAAATTTATATGGTACATTTCAGATGCTAATAAATTTTCATGCATTCCTTCTTTATGGTATTATGATGATAACATCAACATCAGCCATATCTAGCTTTATTTAGTCATATTCCATCATTAAATGCTCCTGCATAACTGCAAAAGATACTAATTCATTGCACATCCTTTCTAAGAGAATAACAAGAAATAGGGCTAAAACTGTAATTTTACCATCCTATCATTAATGCAGAACAACCACAGGGTTTCTCAAAGGTTAATTAAAGGGCAAATGGTCATAAATGTCTAATAAGTTGATTCATGCAGACAGGAATGGGTTTTCATGCATTTCAAGAATTAATGGTTATCTGAAACCCTAAAAATAGACCTGCTTAATTAACTGAGATTTTGGTCAGGATAAAATTCATCTAAACCCTATAAAAATCATAGAAAAATATTCTATATGGTTTGGCATCCTTGATTTGACCATGTGGACCTATTTTGACCTAAAATAGAGTCTTAAGCAGATAGTTACCCTAATTTGGGTTTTTATGCAATGTCACCAGTCAAACTTCGTCAAAACCTAAATCTGACTTCACCATCAGATTTCTTGGGTTCAAATCAGGTTTGTACCAAAATTTGGGTCCAATTGCATTTTGATCCAGTCTAAGTCTTTTCTCTCACACACACGCCCCTGATTTTCAAATTCTTTGCAAATAGCCCCCCAGCTTTGTCTCCTTCACCAACAAGTTCCCGCCGCCTTCAATTCCTAAACCTACTTCACCGGCGATATCCCTGATTGATTGACGAATCTCTCCCAAAATAGAAGAGAGGATTCCTGAGGAATTTGCCTTCCATTTAAGCCATGCACGAGGCTCTAATTCCTACTCCAAAGCTCGTGAGAACCTTTTGAAGGTTCGGGACTCCTAAAATCGTGAAGCTTGGAAGCCTCCAAGCTTGGTTTCCAAGCTTGGAAGGCCTCCTTGAGCCCTATAAAAGGACCCCCAATTTAAATCGTACATCCTTAGCTTGTTCTTGACCTGTATCTCACCTTCTTCCCTCCTCTCCAGCAGAGATCCTCCGCGAGCTCCGACGAGCCTCTCCGACCTCCTTCCTCGAACGCCGTCATGGACAATAAGCGACGGATTCCTCTTCGTCTCATTCGTCCGCGTCTCACAACACCGGCGAGCGCCCCTCAGAACCCCTCTTCCTCGTCGTCCACCTCAATAGAGATTTCATCTTCTTCGTAGCCGGTGTGACAAAATCGACACGGATTCCTCCCTTTCGTCCAATTAGAATAGGCTAGCTAGATCTCCTTAGTTTCCTAGGTTAAATCCCATCTCCAAAAACCCAAAAACATCCCTCGACACTTACGCAAGCCACCTTCGTCCTCTACTCCGGCCACACCTCCGGTGAGGTCTTCCCATCACTTGATCGCACCATACACCTCGTCAACACCCTCACAACCTCTGCCACTCATCCCCGCACAAAATCCCTCAACTAATTTCACCTTTTGCCCACTCATGACTACCTCTAAACAACCCACCTTCACACAACCTTTCCCGCCTCCGTCCGGCCACCACACTCACTCCCACACCACTAGGACACCGCCATCACCTTCGCCATCCTCCAGCGACCATCTTGAGGTATTATAATGTGGCCGTGAGGCCATATTTGTGTTTTAGGGTACTCGCCGGAGCACCGTCATCGCCACCACCTTCTCCGACTCCAACTGCAGTTCACCGGGCACATTCATCCACGCTATCATCTCCAGGTGACATGGCTCAGCTCTAGGTGCATCCTCAAGCCTTCAATCAGCCAAGACAGCAACAGCAACACACCAATTCGATGAAGTTCCCCCTGCTGCTACTACGTGAAGGAGGGGGACAAACAAGTCCCACCTCATGGATAGACAAACGCTCGCACACCCATATATTGATTTTGTGATGGTAGCTGTTCGCTAAGTCACTTGAGGGGTCGGGTCCCTCACCCCCTCACATGCCTATTAACCCGCCTATTCACTCCTCGGCTACGACCCACTCCCGCAGCCCTGGACCACGGTACACACTTGACCTAAATACCCAATCTGATTACCTGGTTTCAGTGAAAGAGAAGAGGAGCAAGAGAGAGAGTGGGGGAGGGTTGGTTTTGCTCCTCTATGTGTTGGCTGAACACTTAGCTGTGGGGAAGGAAGGAAGGAAACCTAAGGAAGAGAGGATGTGCAGCGAAAGTTAAGAAAAGAAAGAAGAAGAGAAGGCCAAAGGAAAAAGAGAAAAGAAAAACAAAAGAAGGGCTCATACAGAGAAGAAGGAAGAAGAAGAAGAGATGAAGAAGATGAATAGTGTCCTTGCACTATAGCATCTGGACACTATGGCATTATTTGAATTACTATTCAATAATTTAAGTACTATGGTTAAGATGCCTGCTTAAATGTGGATCTAAAAGGTGATTTAAATCACCACTTTTTGGGATATTTTCATTCTTTTTGCAATGACAAACTCTTCATATACTCATTATATATTGATGATCAATTTTGAGTAAGAAGTGTTCATTGCAAATCATTATTGGCTTAATTATTGTGATCATTTATATTTTGATTGAAATTAGTGCGTGAATGCAACAATTGCTCCCTATGTTTGACCTCAAACTTAAATTTGAGTAATAAATTATATTTGTTCACGCGCTATTTTCGACTATATTGCAATGAAGTGATTTTTAAACCCTGATTTAGCATGTAAACATTTTGGCACCATTGCCGGGGAGCAACGCACAATTCACCGCTATTCTTTGCTTTATATAATTGTATTTAAGCACTAACTTGTCCTGTTTGATTTCTTGTGATTTTGCAAGGTACTTCACGAGGTGATCTTCCGCACAATCAACCTCTCCCAAGGCAGGTAATCTTGTTCTTCCCTAATCAACCTCATAATCTTGGGAAGATAAAAAATGGAAGCAATCAATTAGGATTCATTTACCTTATTTTCATAGTAAATCATCAATTAAAAAGGAAATTTCCTTATTTGCAAAAAACTTTCATATCTAATTGAAGCTTGAAGCGATTCTATTTAGAATTCCCCCCTCAAATTGCCAGTACTTATTAAGGACTACGCCTAATTTCTAAAATCACCTTGGACTAGTCACCTTCTTGTTTGAAGTCCAAAGTGTACATTTTGAGATCAAAATGGACTTGAAATAGAGCCAACTAAGGTTTTTAACAGTAGGGTTTTGAAGTGTTAGGACACATTTGCCTGCATAACGAGAATAAAGCCTCTCGCATTTGTGTGCTACCCAAGCCCTGTTTGAAAAGATCTAATCAAGAAAAATCCTAAAAATCAGGCTCTAAATTCACTTGAACCCTAAAATCTTGAACCTAATAAATTATGAGTCATTCAGGGTGATTTCTTGGTCTTGACCTAGATTTCATTCTGCCATCTTTAGGGTAGGTCAGGTGAAGTTGACCTACATTGTAGGCCAACCAACCTCCAAATTAGGTCACAAGTCAAATTAACTTCTAATCAAGTGAAATCCAAGGCACAAATTAGGCTAAAATTGGTAGAGTTAAGGTCTTAAGTCTGTACATTCCAGTCTACTTGGAACCACAGTGACAAGGAAGGTCGGGTGGGGGAAACCCTATAACCCATGGGGACGCTCTACCATGTAGGGATCTTTGCGGGGCTCTCCCTTCCTGGCTGCCTAGGTATTTCTCGGGTGTGTGGATTTCCGATTTAGAGGTATCATCTGCCTCAAAATTACCTTAGTCATCCAAAAATCTTTGGGTGCCATGATTGGGTCCAAATAACATCCAGTCCCTCATCTTTTTACTAGAACACACAAAGGAAGGTCCTTAGGTTTTTAACCTAAGAGACCTCACTTGATCTTCTTAGGAATCTCTTTCAGATCTAATCAACTTCAAATCTAACTTGAGTTTGATTCTAAAATCTTGATTCCACCACTTGATTCAAAAATACAACTTGACAACTTGGGAGAGACCAAATTAAGAAACCTGAATCCCAAAATGATCATAAAGTCAAAGTGATTGAGGTTGCCCTTAGATACTTTTAGATACTTTGAAGATTATCCAGCCAGCTTGATTCAGGTTAATGTCCCAGGAACAACAAAATTCATTATGAACCATGTTAAACTATTACTTACCCAACTAAGAAATGGTTCAACCCAGGAGACCCTCATACCAGAATTCAATGAAGTTTACGAATTGCATAGAACAGAGGGTTTACATTACTTTGCAAATCCATCACTCTAGAAGATACACCATGATCTCATTGAGCAACATGCAGATGTTCTGAATCTATTACGAAAAGCCATTCATGAGACATCTTGGAGTGATTCGAAAGCCACCATAGAGCATGGGATAGACATTCAGAGTTGTTATGGATCCCCAACCCAAATGAATTCAGATTCAAACTTAATAGCAATTGACATTCCTAATCTTAATATAGGTTGGGAGGATCCAATTGTAGATGGTTCCAATTCTAAACTGGCCCTAAGTAACCAAGAAGCTGGTCCATCGGGCATAGATTTCCCAGACACCTATGATAATAAGATTGAGTCAGAACCTCTCGAGGATGTAAATTATGTCCCTTATTCTGATAAGGTGATTCTCAAGAACAATTCTGACATCCCTGTAGAAACCAACCTAGATTCTAGTGCTTCAACCCACACCCTTAACCTAGAATTTGGATTTGAGCCTTATCAGGATGATTACAAGGCCCTGTGTGATACAAGTCAGATTTTGAATCCAGAATATGATTCAAGGCTCATATTTGATGAGTACACCTCTTCAAACTCCTCAGAGATACAGATTGATTTTTCAAAAGTCATGTCGATCTACTATTCAAAAATCAAGGAGTTGGAAGAGTTGGGTTTTGATTGGGTCTTCCCTACAATCCAAGAACCCAAGCCTATACCTACTAGGGACACCTTTTCGAGGTCAGAATTTGAAATTAGGTTAGATCCAAGTCAGGTTGCTGATTATACACCCCTTGATTTATTCCATGGTGGAACCTCTGATCCTGAATTAGATTCAGAACATGATCTTTGCAAGTTCTCCAATGATTTTGAATCTTACTTTGACATCAGAGAACTGTTGTTTCCTAATGAATTCAAACCAGATTACGACCTCAACGACCACAACCCATCTTTTGATTCAAATGTTGAGGTCAATGATTTAAAAGAAAACACCTCTTATGCTCCATATAAGAAACCTTCCAAAACTTGCTTTCAACCCCGACCTGCCACTGGACTCAATTTTTACCCTGATTCTCCTCTCGATGATCTGGTCACATATGATTCTTCATCTTTTAATCAGGTTTCAGATATTGATCAGACTACAAATCATGCCTCATCCTTCTCTGATCACCCCCGTAGGGATCTCATATCCTCCATAGATCCACTCTTTTGAAGATCCCTACTCTTACCAGGCTAATTAGACTCAGCCAAACCCTAGATTTACATTTCCACATCTTTTCAAGTTTCAAAGTATCTGGTGGGCACCACATCTACGGATTCACATCCATCAACCACCAGACTGATTGGGTTTGGGCTACATCATCAGCCTATCAATCTGAACAAGCACCTAGTTGGACCAACCAGGCTTTTGATCAAGGTACTTATTCTACAAAACTCTACTAATTTGACCACTCCTTCTCCATACCATTTTTTGCTCGGTTGAAGGCATTGAATTTAGCGCTTAACGGGAGGCAACCCATTGTTGTAACACTTTGTCGGGCTTTTTAGATGAGTATAAGTCAGTCGCGTTGTAGTATAGGTGACCAAGAGTTGATACCAAATAAGAATTTATTACTCGAAAACCTAAGTATCCAAGGTCAAACACAAGGAGCAAATGGAATTTATTCATTAATCTCAATAATGTAATTGAACACTTAGAATTACTCAAAACCTAATTCAGAATATAAATGCAAGAGTTTATGAACTAAAATTATAGCAAAAATAGAAGAATTGGATGTCTGATTCTACGATCAGACGTCTTAAATGATGGCCCTTCTTTCTGCCTTCTCTTCTTCTTCTTTCTTTATCTCTGGCTTTCCTCAACTCTTCTATTCTTCTCCGACTTTGGCTGTCTTCAGCTCTTCTTCCTTGTCTTTCTTTCTTCTATTGCACAGTGCCTTTCTCCTTCTTCTTCTGTGGTCTTCTTCTTTCTTCCTCAGTCGCACCTCTGCTACAGTGTTGCTCCTTCCCTTGGCTTCTACCCTTCTTCTTCCTCATTTTCCTTCCTTTCCTTGATTTCCTTCTTTGGCCTTTTCCTTAGCTCTCCTCATTTTCTTCTTCTCTTTGGCCTTCCTTCCCTACTCAGCTTCGCCTTCCTTTTCCTTCTTCTCTTCTTCTTCCCTGCACAACACCACGCAGCAAAACATACCCCCTACCCTCCCCGCGTCTCTCTCGCTATATTTCTTTCTTTGGTATGCACTCCCAGAGCCAGGCAATCGGGTCGGGTATCGCACGCTCGGGTCCAGGTGCACTGGCATGGGTGTGATGCGCAAGGAGTGCTAGGTCTATGTAAACGGGTCAGGTGCCAGATCCACGGGGGCAGGTCGTGGACGAGGCGTGAGGGCGAGGGACCCCACCCCTGTGTGACTTGAGGCGATTAGAAGAAAGCACAAAATCAACTTATATTACACAGGCAGCTCAAAAGTTACCAAGGTGGGACTAAAAGTCCCACCTGCTTCTTCGCGTGCTTTCGTAGGGGATGTCCCCTAATTGCTGCAGCTGCGGAGTGCTTTGTCCCTCAATAGGTGGCTGATGCGGTTCACAGAGGAAAGCCACACACCTGGGATTAGATCTCCTGGAGCAGGGCCACCTGATGCAAGCTCGCAAGCAAGCTTCAATTCTTCTCCAATGGTAGCAAGGGGTCAGACCTATCCACACAAATGTGGCCTCACGGCCTTGTCAGACAATAGGAAACCTTCACCATATCACGGCGAAGGTGAGGCGGGGCTCAGGTGACTCAGAACGGCCTAGGCATGTGTGCCTAGGCTGGATTGTGACCATGTGTGTGGGGTTGTTCAGTGGAAGTATGGGGCATGTGTGTTGGGCAGTGAGTGGGCGGAAAGTGATCAGTGGACGATGGCGGAGGTTGTGAGGTGTTTGGCGAGGCGTGTGGAGGTGTGGAGCGGTGGAAGGGCCTCGCCGGTGGGCGGCCGGAGATGGAGAAGATGGCAGTGGACAGTGGCTGCGAAGGGTCAACAGGGAAAATAAAGAGAGGGGAATTTAAGAGGGGATAGAGAGGAGTAATTCTAACCTAACTAAGCGGATGAAGGGGGAGAGGTGGCTATTGGCTATACCTGCTGTCGCCGGAGAAGACGGTGTCTAGGGGAGGGAGAGCAACGACGACGACGGGGCTAGAGGTGCGTGCACGGGTGTTGCGCGATGCGGAGGAAGGTGGTGAAGGCATCTATGCCACTGGTATGGTGGCAGAGTGACAAGAAAGAGGAGGGGGGCTCACCAGAGCTCGCTGGACTCCTGACCGGAGGAGAAGAAGACGAAATTGGGGTATTCTCCAGCCAAGTCGAGCTAAAGAGATGCGGTCGGGGTTGAGGATCCTTTTATAGATGCTGGCAGGGGCTCTTGTGCTTGGAAGACAAGCTTCCAAGTGCGAGAGTCCTCGTCGGAGAAGGAATCTGTTGGATACCCAAATCTCTCGAGCCTTCGCACAAGAGATTGGGTGCAAATCAGATATTAAAATCACGCTCAAATGGAAGGGAATTCCTCAGAGAATCTCCCTTCCAAATCTGGGAGATCTCTGAGGAATCAGGGAGTACTCCCCCTCCATTCCTCGCCGGAGTAGGATTTCTCCCCATTAATGGTGGAGGGACCTGATTGTAAGAGTGGAGAGGAAGTTAGGGGGGTCTACATAAGAGTTTTCAAAAGTTAGGGGGTAAAATGTAATTAGGTAGACTATTTTGCAAAGTAGGTCCAGATGGCCTCCCCTTAAGTCCAAATTTTGGTACAAACATAATTTGGACCTAAGGAATCCAATGATGAAGTTGGATTTTAGGTTTGACCATGTTTGACTAGATATTTTACACAAAAACCCAAATTAGGTCAAATAATGAGCTGAGACCCCAATCTAGGTCAAAAGAGGTTTCAAAGGCTGAATTGAAGGTTCTAAAGCCTAGAGGATATTTTTCCATTAATTTTAGAGGATTTATTTGATTTTTATCCTATCCATAACCTTGTTGAATTAAGCAGGTCTGTTTTAGGGTTATAGAATGTCATTTAATTCTTTGATTGCAAATAACCCATTTCTGACTGAACCAACCCACTTTTTATCTTATTCAGACCATTTGACCTATGTTTTGCCTCAGAGAAATCCCATTTATGTACTGCAATGGTATAATTGCAGTTTTAACCTTTGTTTCATGTTTTCTTCTCAGAACATTAATTCCTTGAATTAGGTCCTTCTCTAGGTTATGTAGGAGCTCTTATTCTCTTTCATAGGTCAAACTGAGCTAGTTAGGTCTCTTGATGAGGCTCTCATCATACCCACATGCCAAACTTTTGCTATTCCCTTAGCAAAATTTCAAGGTTGTAACTTCTAATTTAGACCCTGAGTGTCTGTTACCAGTTATGATAAGTGCTTTTTTTCTTCTTTTGATTAGGTTAAGAATGCTAACAATAGGCCTAGAGGTACTCAAGTATCAACCACAATCCGGACCTGACCTGCTTTAGCCTCAGTCCTCCGCAAAGGTTTTTAAGGCCCGCAGAAACTATCCTACGGTTCATTGGACTACGCGGTTAAAGCACCCATGCTTGAGACATTTTTAGCCTAGGTTCAGATTGCCATGCATTTTTGTAAGAGAGAGAGACAGAGGATTTATTTGTTTGGAGAGTTTTCTCTCTCTTTTCTTTTTATTTCTAGCTTCGGATTGGCTTCTCAACACGGTCTATATTGGATTCCTCGTCCCCATAATCAATCCTCAAAGGTCCCTGGTAATCGATGCTTCGTGATAGCACCACCCATGGCAACCCCCAGAACCCTGGCTTTCGAGATTTCGAGATAATCCTGCCCATGGCATTTGATAAGCTCGAATAGGTAGTGTTAATATGGTGATATTATTTTTGAAATGAGTATAGTGGTTAACCTAAATCGAGCCTAACCATCTTTTTACAAAATTTTTAACCTGGCTTACTTAATTTTTATCTTGGTCACTTTTAGGCCCAGGGTCGAACTCAAGGAGGCGAGGATTAAGGGTGAATAAGTTTCTACGCCTTTCTTACAACAAATCTTTTCTGTGCATTTATTACGTTTTTGGTTTTTTTTCTATTTAAGATTTTTTTGCTGATAATTTTATCCTTGAGGTACACCCTCAAAATCAGGTCCTTGGCTTTGAGCCAATTTAGAGTTCCAAAAAAAACTAGTCTTGCTATTCACAAGACCGAGTACCTGCAAGACAAGGATTATCTTTTCTCTTTTACTTTTTTTTTTATCATTTTAATAGCAGGAAACAAAAGAGAAATAGAGGTTTCTTGTAAAGAAATAAATATAGTCTATATATATATAGATGTATATATATTATATATATAGGGGTGGGGGTGGAGGTGGAAATGGCATGTAGCACAATGTCGAGTTGGTTGACATCTAGGAAGACGCAACCAACAAGATGAAGTGCCGCGTGGAGTGTAGGATGGATGTGCGGAAGTGTGTGCGGAGGTGCTTTCTCTACGCGGGTATTGGGGAATATCAGCAATTGGTGCAGATATTCCTGCAATATAACGCGTGGTGTAGGGATACAGTTAGGTGATATGAATGTAAATATATATTTATATGTATATATAGGGTTGTAATTATATAGGTGTATATGTAGTTATATGTATATATATATATAACTAGATGTATATGTATATATGTCTAACTATATAGATATAGATATATATATATAGTAATATATGTATATAGATATATATATGTATATATGTATATAGATATATTAGTATAAGTATCTATGTATATAGATATATATATATGTATATATGTATTTATATCTATAGATATATATATGTATATATGTATGTATATATGTATATATATGTGTATAAATATATATATAAATATATATATATATATATTTATGTATGTATGTATATATACTTATATATAGTTTTATAGGTACTAATATGTATATATATATATGTATATTTAAATATATATATGTATATATATATAAGTATATATATAGGTGTGTACAAGTGAGTGTGTGTGTACAAGTGAGTGTGTACAAGTGTCGTGTGTGTATGTGTGTGTCTGCTAGAGAGTGAGGGAGTGGCTGTGAGAGAGAGAGCGCGGACGTTTAAGCCGTCTGGAGCACGCAGGCGCCGTCTGGACGCCAAGGCATGGACGCGGGCACGCGCAGGTGTAGGCACTCAAGGGTGCGCACATGCGCTGGAGGGAGCAGGCATGAGGGAGAGCGCAACACAGCGCACCGCGGGTGGATGCGGACGAAGACGCGGGCGCGAGCGCAGGCAGGTACAGGTGCAGACGAGGGTGCTCGCGCTGACGCGGCGACAGGCTGGAGGCGGTAGTGACGCGGAGAGAGAGCGCGCGGTGACTGGATAAGTGAGAAACTTTTCGGTCACCGCACTGTAGCTACGATTTTACGCAGAAACACGTGAATAGTAGCTACAGTGCCCGTGCGGCTTCGTCAACCGGTTACAGCCTGTTCTGCATGCGCGGGTGCGCTGGAAGGCACCTACATGCGTGAAAGGAGCTTGCGCCGGCTGCTGCAGGGGCACGCTGTGGCTTGTGCTACTGCTGGTGCCATGCTGCTGCTATTGCTGAGCTTTGAAGCTTGGAGCTGGGGTAATGGCGTGAAGGTCTTCAGCGATGGAAACAGAGAAGGAACCCACCACGCCCACCAGCTCTTGGATGAGCTGGGTGATGGTGGTACTCATAGTGGTGGTCGTGGGACCACTGTGAGCCTACTCCTGCTCGCAGTGTATCTCTTCAGTGAGAAGAGGTGCTGCATATGGAGGGGAGAAGGGAGGAAGATGGCTTGACGAAGGTGGCTGTTGTGTTCTCTATGTGCTAGGCTACCTTCGCAAGGAATAAGGCAAGGCTTCTTAAAGGATAGTGAGGCATGCACGGCCATGCCCTAGGCTGCATGACCAGCCATGCAACCGGCAGAGAATGGTGCTGGCAGAGAATGGCATGAAGAAGAGCAAGCCATGCCTTGAGTTGCGCGGAGAAGAAGAAGTTCAAAATAAAAAATGAAGATGGTGAAATTGCGAGGTGTTGGAGGTCGTAGCTCGCATTTTTGATAAAAGTGTCATAGTATAGTTGCGAAATACAATCCAACAAAGATATTGTTTTGAAAATAACGAGACTTTGAGTCCCGGTCATTCGTCTCTGGGAGGCGTTGTTTTTGTTTTTGAAATCGATCTTAAAGTTGCTCTACTTTATTTAAACGACATGCTAGTGCGTAATACATAGGCGGTTAAAGAACAGGCACTTAAATCACGCAAATATGATAATCATTCAGCTTGTGGTGATTTCAAACACATAAGAGATATATATGTATAAAATGAAATTTCATTCATCATGGGAGAGTTGTTGCACAAGGAAATCTAGAGGAAAGCTTATACATGAATGCTTAAAATTAAATCTAACTACCAGAAAACGATTGCATACAAGAATCAACGGGGAGATTTCGCATGCATCATTGGGGGAGAAGTAAGACTACTCTACTAAGCAGTAAATGAAAGCAATAAAAATTATGAAGAGCATGATCTAGAGCTAGAAGAATAAATGGCATTCAGGGGTGGTCCCCAATGGCCTCGGAGTGGTCGAGAAGAGAATGAGGGGCGGCCAATGTAGCTTAGGCCAATCCTTGGAGAGAAGTAGGGTTGATCCAGCATCCCGGCATAGTGTCCTCCATGGTGGTGGTAGTGAGCTCGTGGAGGTGGAGTGAGTGGCTAAGTGGAGGTGGCGTGAATGGAACCAATGGAGAGCAATTGCCAAGGGAGTGAACGGGTGCAAATGGCCACACAAGGGGTCCTTTTATAGACCTAAGGGAAGCTCTCTAGAGAATTATGGAATTCTATAGAGAGGCCTATGGTGGAAGCTCGTGGGAGAGTGAGAGAGAGAGGGTGGATGGTGGTTTTTAGATCCACCAAATGTGGATCTAAAAATTGAATGGCTCTTGGTTGCTATTTTTGGCAACCAAGGCAACCACACATGGTAGAGAGTTCTAGAGAACTCTAGGCTAGATATTTTCGTGTGGATGGTGTGTGTGGGTGTGTGTGGGTCGAAACTTAGGTGGCTAGGTTGATTAGGTTGGGTTCTAGTGGATTTAGGTCAAGGTAGGTCTCAAATTAGGGTTATAAACCCTAATTCACTAAGGTAAAGTGCAATTAAACTTAATACAAGTT
Source organism: Thalassia testudinum (assembly GCA_037157565.1). NCBI lineage: Eukaryota > Viridiplantae > Streptophyta > Magnoliopsida > Alismatales > Hydrocharitaceae > Thalassia > Thalassia testudinum. Next base: position 25,411,232 of record JAZHRO010000014.1, read on the forward strand.
TAATTAGGTGTGTGGAAACTTAATTGAGAGTAAAACAACTCAATTAAGTCAGGTCTAGGTCAATTGGACTCTCACTGAGTCCAATTGGATAGTGTGTGCTGAGATCAGGGCTCAATTGGACTCAATGAGTCCAATTGAATAGGCTGATGGAGTTGACTAAGATCCAAGTCAATTAGGTTTAGTGAGAACATAATTAGGTCATTAGGGAGGTCTAGAGGGGATGTACTAGGGTTAGGGCACCTTAATTTAGGTTCCTATGGGGTTGGAATTGGGTTTAGGGACCTAGAGATCCAAGATCAAGGCTTAAATCTCAAAACAGGAATTGGAGAGCAGTATCAGACGTCTAATTATATAATCAGACGTTTTATACTCAAAAATCAGAAGTCCAGACTTGTTGTCTGGACATCTAATCAGAGTCAGGAAGGATTTCGGGTTCTGTTTTGGGTATTCTGCAGAAATTGGACGTCTGACAAAGTGTCTGGACGTCCAATAACATTGCAGAAGTGGGTTTGAAGTGTGCGAGAGTTGGCTAAGGGTCCTGGACATCTTAAAACTTCTCTGGACGTCCAGAGAAGGGTTGGAACTAGGGTTTTAGGGCTTCCTAGGGTGTTGTGACCTAATCTAAGGGTGGCTAAGGCTTGGGGAAGTCTCTAGGCTATCCTAGGGCTAGGATGGACCTAAGCTCTTCACATTTTACTGCTTTATTTCTACTTAGTAGAATAGAAAACCTTTAACCCCATTACATTATTATTCCTATATCTAAACTAGGCCTTCTGCTCCAGCTCTGCTACAACTCCCGTTATTCCTGATCCAGCTTCAGATCCAGCTCCTGATCAGCTTATTCCCTGCAATCGACATAATGCACTTAATCAGCACATTATAACATTATTTTATGCATAGCTAAAGAAAAGCAGTAAAGATGCAGATAATGCGTATGCATGCATGGATAACCCTAACTTATGCTAAGTCCTAGCCTAATTTAGGTCAATTAAGACCTATGATTGCTACGCAATCACGAGGCAGCACTTGAAAAAGATGTTATTTACATGGCCAATTATTCACTTTCCTCCCCTCTCAAATAAATGCATGCATGTGTCAATTTTTACAAATGCAACTATGGCTACCTAATATGCAATGGCAATGCTAGGAAATAACACAAGATGGCATTTTTATTGGTGCATTTTTGTTGTGCTATCATACCCCCATGCCTATCTTTTGCTAGTCCCTAGCAAAACATTTTGTATTGTATTTAGAAATGATATTAAGCTGAAGATTTTCTTCTGAGGCGACATAGGTGTGTTTATTTGTTGGATATTGTGAGAACCAATTGTAGAGAAGACTACCAGTACTTTAAGTCTTACGTGACAAAGACCATCTCTCGACTAACCTGGACTCTTGATATTTAAACCTTAAGAATGATTTCCAGGACTCAGGAAGCTTTTGCCGTACTCGAGAACTCAAGGGATTATGGCTTGTGCATAGTGAAGGATCAAGATTTACCAGATGAACATTAAGACTCAAGCCCAGGGTTTCATGAATCTTTAAGTGCAGGTTGGTCTTAGTTTCAGCTCATGTCTTCGGATTAACCCTTAAAAAGATGACGGAAAACTCAACCCTCATTTTTTTCTTTTATGGCTCAAAGAATATATGGTAGAAACAGGGTATTTGTAACTTTGCCCTGAAACATTTTTGAGGGAGACGAATTTACAGACATTTGTGAGATATACTGACTTATTTACATAGTTTTTTTTTTTAAAACACGTGTCAGTATATCTCTTACAACTTTATTTGGAGGAGCACACTTTTCTTTTGGTGGGAGAGTTCCTTTTTGGCGGAAAGAGTCTCTCCTAAACATAAGACTAAAGCCTGGGATAAAAGTCTACCTGCATGCATAGGTAAGGACTCCACCTTCCCTAATGAACACTAGGGTTGGATCTTATGTTCACTTGGTCTTTCTTGATATCTGTAGTGTGAACCAAGATTACTTAGGCTCTCGAGTAGAAGCAAACCAACGGATCCTGTACTGGTGTCTCAGGTACAAGAATACGTCCTTAGTTAGGAGAGATTCTGATCTATCTTGTCAATGCTCAAGTGAATTAAGCCGAGCCTGAACGAATCAAGCTTCTGTGGCCTGGAAAGTCTTCAAAACAGTGGTTGAATATCCATAAACACTTATTGCATTTTTTTGTTTTAGCCTTTAGATCATTACTAAACACCTTTTTTTTTTATGTACATATTTATAGATGGATGGAAGTTGCATGATACCATATAATACCCAGATCCTATAGATGCCTATCCACCCCCCCATGCCAAATGATGCTATGTCCTCATATGCATGCAGGGTAGGGTAGAGGAAGGTCCAAAGATCTGGTAACAAGAGCTGAGGTGCAGGGTATATAGTAGGGTGGTAGGGTGGGTGGATGGTGGGTGGTGAAGTGAAAAGGTGCGAAGTGAAGTGTTTGTGGTAGTGGCGGAGTGTTGTTGGGGTGTCTCCAAACGAGTGCTGAATTTAACGTCCCCAGCTGGACTCAGAATGAGGCTCGACATTAGTTACCCTCCAGCAGGGCAACAGTTTCTCCAACGAGGGCAGTTCATGAGTAAGATAAGGTTTTAAACGCTACCCATTGACCGTAAATTTATGTCCAGATTTGATATATTCAATTTCAATGGCCCCATTGGGAAATGGTCTCGAGACCAGGAAAGGACCAGTCCATTTGGACTTCAATTTCCCTGGAAAGAATTTGAGCCGGGCTTTGTAGAGCCAAACTTGCTGAGATGGCTCAAATTCTTTCCACCGAATATGGCTGTCGTGAAAAGCCTTAGTACGCTGCTTGAAAGTTAAGGCAGAATCATAGGCTTCACGATGGAGCTCTTCCAGCTCTTGGAGTTAGAGTTTCCTTTCTCGACCACACAAGTCTGGGTCGAGGTTACACTGGCGAACCACCCAATAAGCACGGTGCTCCAGCTCCACGAGCAAATGACAAGGCTTCCCGTAAATGATTCTATAAGGAGACATACCAAGGGGAGCCTTGAAGGCGGTCTGATACGCCCAAAGTGCATCAATCAGCTTGTCGGACCAATCCTTATGGTCAAGCCAAACCGTTTTCTGGAGAATTTGCTTGATTTGTTGGTTTGACACCTTTGCCTGGCCGTTCGTCTGAGGATGATACGGAGATGCGATACAATGGTGGACTCCATATTTCCTCAGAAGTGCCCGAAAAGAAGCATGGGTAAAGTGGCTTCCTCCATCCGAGATAATGGCTCGAGGGATCCTAAAGCGTGCAAAAATGTGGTCTTTGACGAATCGAGTGGATATGACATGGTCAGCATGGCACGTGGGAATAGCCTCGATCCATTTCGAAACATAATCAACAGCCACAAGGATATATTCGAAGCCGTTGGAAGGAGGAAAGGGACCCATGAAATCAATTCCCTAAATGTCGAAAATTTCAGCAGCTAGGATGGGTTGCAAGGGCATCATGTCACAACGTGACATTGACCCTAACGGCTGGCATCTAGGGCAATGTTTGGCATAATCGTGTGCATCCTGATGAAGGGAGGGCCAAAAGAACCTGCACTGCAACACCTTGGCTGCAGTTTTCCTTCCAGAGAAATGGCCTCTGCAGGCCTGATCGTGGTAGAAGGATAGCACACTGGGGAATTCACTGTCAGGAATACAGTGACGGATGATCTAATCAGCACCTACTCGAAAAAGAAGTGGATTATCCCATAAATAATACTTTGCTTCTGCAATGAGACGCTCATGCTGGTTTTTAGGCCAGCCACGTGGAAGGGAACCAAAAGCAAAGTAATTGGCAATGTCGGCATACTAAGGTCCACTTGCCACATTAATTGCCAATAGGTGCTCATTGGGAAAAATCTCATTGATCGGCAGGGTAAGTCCAATGTGATCAGGGTCCAGTCTCGAGAGATGAGCAGCCACAACATTCTGGGCTCCGGCCTTATCGCTGATCTCAATGTCAAATTCTTGGAGCAGAAGGATCCAATGAATCATTCTAGGCTTGGCATCCTTCTTGTGTATGAGATGGCGAATGGCTACGTGGTCAATGAAAACAATAACATGTGAGCCCAAAAGGTAAGAGCGGAATTTCTCCATCCCAAAGATGACCGCCAGTAGTTCTTTCTCAGTGGTAGTATAATTATGCTAGGCCTCATCCAACATCTTACTGGCGTAGTACACCACGAAGGGGTGTCTATCGCGTCTTTGTCCCAGGATGGCTCCGACTGCAAGGTCGGAAGCGTCACACATGAGTTCAAAGTCAAGGGACCAATTAGGTGGCTGGAGAACAGGGGCCTTGGTGACAGCACACGCAGTTGCGTGAATGCTCGTATGTAGTCGGGGCCCATATCAAAGGGTACGTCAGTCGATAGGAGATGAGTTAAAGGTCGAGAAATCTTGGAGAAGTCTTTGATGAATCTCTTATAGAAACCGACGTGTCCCAGGAAGGAGCGGATTTGTTTGACAAAGCCAGGCACAGGTAAATCAGCAATTACATCAAGCTTAGCTCTGTCAACCTCGATACCCCTATCGGAGCTGATATGCCCGAGAACAATTCCCTCGTGTACCATAAAATGACTCTTTTCCCAGGAAAGCACGAGGTTCACATCAATACATCTCTTAAGGATACGGGTCAGGTTGGCAAGATAGTCATCAAAAGAGGGTCCAAAGACCGAAAAGTCATCCATGAAGACCTCGAGAAAGTCACCCACTGACGTGCACTTGTGCGTGTGTGTTAAGTGGTGTCATTATAGTCACACTTGTAATGCCAATTTTAAAGTAAAGAAACAGAGGTGAGTCCAAGTGTCGGTCTCAGGGAGGCGTGAAAATCGTATTTTGCTTATCACTTATTGTCACGGAAAGCGTGGAGTTTTGCTTCCGAAAGGTGCGATTTGAAAAGCGAGAGAGAGATAGAGAGAGAGAGGGAGAGATTAGGGTTAGAGTTGTTTCTTGCTTGATCATGCAACTTAAACAGGAATTAAAATAAACAACTGAATGAAAAGTACTTCATTAATCATGCAGCTTTAGTTCATAGCTTACAACATTAAATACATGCTCAAACAAAAGTCAAGGAAAGCTTAAAAGAAAGGAAGAGAGAGAGAGAGGGGGGAGAGCGGTGAGGTGGCCACGGCTGTGGGGGAGGCTCCGTCGGCGGCTTGTCGACTCCGGTGATTATAAGAGGGCCTAAAGCTAGCTAAGAGAGGGGTAGAGTAGTTGCAAGGGAAGTGAATGCCTTGAATGAGTGGTTGGAGGGGGTTTAAATAGGGAGAAGGGCTTTCTAAAAGAAGAAGGGGCTTTAGCGACGTCCCGACGTCCGGGACATCGCTAAAACCATTCCAAAAGCGTCGGTGAAGCCCTCCAGCCCGCCGGTCAACCGCCCACGCCGTTCTTCTTCGCGCCCGATCCGCAGCCGCTGCGTGAGAGCCGTCCAATCGAAGATCAGATGGCTGAGATCTTCCCTTGGATGCGCTCGGATCGTGCCTCGGGCTCGCGTGTGCGCGGGCATCGTCGCCCAACGTGCGCATGCGCGTGGGCGCTCGCGATCTGAGGGCACGCCCCGTGGTGCGATCTCGATCGCCCGCTACTGATCGGGCGGCCCAATTTCACCGCACGCTCCTTCGTCTTCAATTTTACGCACCGCGCGGCTCAAACCTGCGTCGCGTGCGTGCAGGCATGCGCGCTAATCGTTGCGCCACGCCCGCGCTTTGTCGCAGCGACTGTGGGCGGGTGCACGGTTCTCAGCCTTCCGATCAAAGATCGGACGACCGCAATTTGATCTTAGCTGAAGGAAGAGGTGGCGTGCGGTGAGCGAGGGTGACATGGCGCAACGAGGGCCGTTGATCATCAGATCAACGGTCAGAACTTCTTGGGCCCATTGTAGGAGATCCGGATGTCGGATTTAGCAGATCTTGAGTCTGTTGGACTCCGTTCGTCGTTCTAAATCCATCTGTGTGGTCCGATTGCTCATCTGAGGCCTGCTTCAACAAGTGCTTACACAAATAGCCATTAATACAATTTTATAAGCAATCTTGGTATATGATGCATGCAATGCTCCCATTCTACTTATGTTGTGCCTTTTATTCCTAAGATGGGTCCTATTTAACAGAATTATCACCCCCTTGTGCAGTATTATCATACCCCCATGATTACTCCTTGCTAGTCCCTAACAACGTTTATTCTAGCCTTTATTTTCTTTCAGGATTTAAGAAGTAATTTCTTAGACACTTCGTCACTTGTCAATAGGAGGAAATATACCAAGACCTTAATCTACAAAGACTAAGCAGCACCCAGGTGTCTACCAAAATACGAATCGCCCGAATCCTTGCTTTAATGTATATAACTATACATATGTATATGTATGTATGTATATATATATATATATATATTTAGAGTTTTTTGGAATTTAGTGTGGGTTGGTAACTTTTTACGGCTACCCAACACACCCAAAACTCAGTCAAAACCCTAAGTTCTAAGCATCTTAGTGTGAAGATTGTGATAGACTCACTTAACGGTAATTCAGACGGACTTCGGGTTTCTACACCCCTAGGTGACCAGAAGAGGAAATAAATTTGCCTGAAGGTGTATTTGTTTGATTGGTAGCTTTCTCCCTACGTTTATTTAATTGGGGTCAACACAAGGATTTTTCCAGTGTATATCTCCCCGGCTTGTACTACTTCCCCGCTTCTTCCTTAAGTGTTTTGGTTCTTGTTGTGCAGTTATTGAGCAGGGCTCTGGACAACCGACCAATGGATTGTTACCCACGATTACTTGCCAGCCATACTCGTGCGGTGAAGTGTGGTTTATTTTCTTTTCTTCTCCCTTTTTTTTCGTAGGTGGCTTCCCTGATCTCAAATGTACTTAGAGGCAATGAAGAAGGAATGGTCCCATGGTTGGGTTTTGGACAACCTGCCAATGGGTTGTTACCCACAACAACTTGTCAGCCATACCACCCTAGAGAGTTCATTAGCTACCCAATTTCTGTCAAAATCTCCGAGGAGTGAGTCTATGCAAAAATGTGTGCAGATGCTTAGACTCAAAGTTTTTCTGAGTTAGAGGGTGAGTTGATAAGTCGTATACTTATCACCTTATTTAGTAGGTGGATTAGAATAGCTTAAGTTTGCAAGGACTCAAAGCTAAATCCATATTTTAACGGACACTAGGGCTGATTAAGCTCGAAGGCCTGAAAGGTCTAAATGTTTAAGTTCTTTTTGTATTATTTTCCACTATTGACAAGTTTCTAATGCCTAAGTTTTCTTCCTAAATTCAATTTTTTTTTTTTATTCAGACTGATTAAATGAGCTCAAGATTATGCAATTTACCACCCCCCCATGCTTAAGTTGGACAATGTCCTCATTGGCAAGTACATGGATGCATAAGGGTTCAAAAAGATAGTACCTGAGTGACGTAAAATACCGGATCAGTCTGAATCCTCTGGGTTGCCTCCCAGGAAGCGCTGAGTTTAACTCCCCCAGTTGGGCGGTGCTCCGTGTCATCCCTCAACGAGGGTGACACTCTCTTTTGGGGGAACCTGGGCCAGGAAGTGCTTCAATCTTTGACCATTAACTATAAAAGTGTGCCCAGTGTTAGGATCAGCGATTTCAACTGCCCCATTAGAGTAGGGCTTAACCACCCGAAATGGTCCTGTCCATTTGGACCTGAGTTTCCCTGGGAAGAGTTTTAGGCCGGCATTAAATGGCCAGACATGCTGGTTAGGCTCAAAGGTTTTTCTATGAATGAGTTGGTCGTGGACGGCTTTGATTTTCTCCTTATACAGCCGACTATTGTCAAAGGCATCCCGATGAATTTCTTCGAGCTCAGATAATTGGAGCATCCTCTGCGCACCGGCTAATTGGGAATCCATGTTACATTGCTTGACAGCTCAGTAAGCCCGGTATTCCAATTCGACAGGAAGATGGCAGACTTTGCCAAAGACCAGGTGATAAGGCAACATGCCTATCGGGGTCTTGAAAGCAGTCCTGTATGCCCACAGGGCATCATCAAGTCATGTGGACCAGTCTTTCCTGTCAGGTCTCACAGTCTTCTGTAAAATGTTCTTGATTTGTCTATTTGAGACCTCAGTCTGCCTGTTTGTTTGCGGATGATACGGGGTAGCAATGCGGTGGTTCACCCCATATTTTCTAAGTAGGGCGCGGAATTGGGAATGGATAAAATGGCTTCCACCATCACTGATCATGGCCTTGGGTATTCCAAATCGGGAAAAGATGTTCTTCTTAACAAAGTCCATGACAGTCCTGTGATCGCATCGGCCGGTGGCAACGGCTTCAATCCATTTGGAAACATAGTCTACCGAGACCAGGATGTACTCGAAGCTGTTGGATGGTGGAAAGGGGCCCATAAAATCGATACCCCAAATGTCGAAGATTTCGACAATAAAAATGGGCTGGAGGGGCATCATATCTTTCTTGGTCATGGTCCCCAGCGTTTGGCAGCGTGAGCAAGTCTTGGCAAAGTTGTGTGCATCCTTAAATAGGGACGGCCAGTAAAATCTAGACTGCAAAACTTTTGCAGCTGTTTTCTTTCCAGAGAAGTGGCCACCACAACCCTGGTCATGACAGAAGGAAAGCACATTCTGAACTTCATCTTCGGGGATACACCTCCTGATGATCTGGTCAGCACAGAGGCAAAACATCATGGGATCATCCCAAAAATAGTGCTTGGCCTTAACCAAGAACCTGTCCCGTTGCTATCTAGACCAGCTATGCGGGGTTTGCCCTACAACTAGGTAGTTGACGTAGTCAACATACCATGGCATTCTCTTGTCTTACACAACCAGAATGTGTTCATCAGGGAAGGCGTCAGATAGAGGTAGGGAGGGTCCAATGTGGTCTAGATGAAGTCTAGACAAGTGGTCAGCCACCACATTCTTCGATTCGGCCTTGTCTCGGATTTCCAGGTCAAATTCCTGCAAAAGCAGGATCCATCTGATGAGCCTGGGCTTTGTGTCCTTCTTGGCCAACAGGTGCCGGATGGCTGAATGGTCAGTGTAAATCATCACGTGGGATCCCAGTAAGTACGATCGGAACTTTTCAAGTCCAAAGACTACAGCGAGCAGCTCTTTCTCTGTGACTGTATAATTTCATTAGGCCTCGTCCAACGTTTTGCTCGCGTAGTAGATCACCACGGGCTTCTTGTCTTGCCTTTGTCCCAGGACATCGCCTATGGCAAAATCTGATGCATCACACATAATCTTAAAGTCCTGGGGCCAGTATGGGGGTTGAAGTATAGGTGTGGTGGAGACTAAGTCCCGGAGGGTGTGATAAGCCTGGATGCAATCAGAAGACATGTGGAATATGGCGTCGTTGGCTAGAAGGTCGGTCAAGGGTTTGGAAAGCTTGGAAAAGTCTTTAATGAACCTTCGGTAGAAGCCAACATGTCCTAGGAATGAGTAAATCTGTCAGACCGAGCTAGGTGGAGGAAGTTTGGAAATCAAATCAACCTTAGCCCAATCTACGTCGATGCCCCTATGCGATAGATGTGACCGAGGATAATTCCTTCTTGAACAATAAAATGGATCTTTTCCCAACTTAACACCAGATTAACCTCGATACATCGTTTCAGGATTTTCTCCAAGTTGCTCAGACAATGGTCGAATGAATTCTCGAATACAGAGAAATCATCCATAAAGACCTCTAAGTATTCACCCACCATTTCTGAAAAATGGCTAGCATGAAATGCTGGAAGGTCGCAGGTGCGTTGCATAACCCGGACGGCATTCGACTGAATGCAAACATGCCGTATGGGCAAGTGAATGTGGTCTTTTCTTGATCCTCTAGAGCAATTGCGACTTGGTTATATCCTGAATATCCATCCAGGAAGCAAAAATACTTCTGCCCTGCCAATCTTTCAAGGATTTGGTCAATGAACGGCAAGGGGAAATGATCCTTCTTAGTGGCTTCATTGAGCTTCCTATAATCAATACACACCCGCCATGCGGTGGTGGTGCGGGTGGGGATGGATTCGCCATGATCATTGGTGACAACGGTGAGCCCAGCTTTCTTAGGAACCACTTGAGTGGGGCTCACCCAACGGCTATCGAAGATAGGATAGATGATGTCAGCGTCAAGCCGCTTGATAATTTCTTTCTTAACGAGCTCCCGCATGTTTGGGTTTAAACGTCTCTGCATCTGGTGGGAGGGTCGTGCCCCGTCTTCCAAGTAAATCTTATGGGTGCAATAGGTGGGGTTAATTCCTCTTAAGTCAGAAATGGTCCAACCAATGGCGGCCCGATGTTCTGAAAGGGTCACAGTCAACCTGAGTTCCTGATCCTTGGTTAGATGAGAATTAATAATCACTGGGAAGGTCTGCTCAGGTCCCAGGAAGACATACTTGAGGTTCTCGGGCAATGGTTTAAGTTTAGGTGCGGATGGAACCACAGTTGATGGAAAGGGAAAGGGCGGGAGTTGATCAACATCGATCTCCTCAAATGGTGTTGTGTGATGGTACTCAACCTTACAGAGGTCCACGGGTAGTGATGGTGACGAGTCAGAATAGTCATTACGGGTTTGGTGGTCTGATACAGAACTGAGGGTGAGGCATTCCTCGATTAGAGTTTCCATGGGATCATGTTCCTCAACGCAATCGCAATCAAAAGACTTTGTCGCCCGGAAGATATCCAATTTCATTTTCCTGTCCCCGAAGGCGATTTCCATACATCCCATGTCACAATCAATGTTTGCCTTAGCTGTAGCTAAGAAAGGTCTGCCTAAGATTATGGGTGCGTTCTGTAATTTTTCAGGGACTTCCATGTCAAGCACCAAAAAGTCGACCGGGAAATAGAAGTCCTTGACCAGTACAATCATGTCCTCGACAACCCCCTTCGGGGTTTTCACTGATCTATCAGCCAGTTGGATGGTGACAGGGGTTGGTGTCAACTCTCCGAAACCAAATTGGTGGTACAGGGTTGTTGGAATCAGATTGATAGAAGCACCTAAGTCCAGGAGCGCTCTATCAAATGTCATGTCCCCGATATTATAGGAAATCAGGGGCTCTCCTGGGTCAGTTCGCTTGAGCGGAAGGTTGGTTGATATTACGGAACTTACTTGTTCAGAGAGCACAACCTTCCTAGGTGCTTGAGGTCTCGGCTTACGCTTGGGTGTACAGGCATCCTTTAAAAACTTGGCGTAAGCAGGGATGTGTTTGACGGCTTCAAGGAGCGGAACATTAATCTGTTCTTGCTTAAAGATTTCCAACAGCTCCTCAGTTTCCACAACATTCTTGTTTTTCTTGATTGTTTCCAAGGCCTCAGGGTAGGGTGTCTGAATGTGGATTGGTTCTATTTCTAGGTCCTTGGTTGGTGCCTCTTCTGAGTTGGGTATTTCAGCGGGTGAAGTCTCGGGGAGAGTCGGCCATTTCGGATCCTGGGTTTTGGTGCCACTTCTTAAGGTCACCGCATTCGCAGAGGCATTGGGGCCATGGGTTGATCCTTGAGAAGATGAGGACAAAGAAGCACCAAACCCAGGGGGTATTTTTGGGGCTGGCTAGACCATGTGAGCCTACCCGGGGTTGCCTTGGAACCCTTGCGAATTGGGGCCTCTGTTAATTATGTTTCGCGGGTTCGGTTGTGGATGGGAAGGTAGGGATCCTTTTGCTTACAGTCCAAGAGTTGGCTTAACTGCCCCTTTACCAAGGCCATTTCCTCCTAATGTTTCTGGTTCATGTCAGTCATCATCTTTATTAGGGTGTCCATTTGATTTTGTGGGGGAGGGGCCATCCTATTCTGATTATATTGGGGTCTAACTGGTGGTCCTTGCTGATAGGGGGCAAGTGTGGCTGCTGGTTTGGCTTGGGTTGGTTTTGGAATTGCGATGGTTTTTGGTTTGTCCAAACAAAGTTGGGGTGGTTACGCTAGCCAGTGTTGTAAGTGTTGGAGAAAGGGTCTGGTTTCGCATAACCTTGGACAGCTTGCACATCCTCGAGGATAGCCGATGTTGATGAAGAGGGAAGGGAGTAATCAAGTGTTGAGGGAGCAAAGGTCCCTCCCTGGAACGTGGTTAAGGGTTGCTCCAGGTTCAGTTGGGTAAAGGGCTGGACCAAGTCAACATTATGTGCTCCCTTTGCTAGGGAGAAAGTCTGTAAGGGGTTCCTGGTCTGGTTCAATAGCTCATCAATCTTTTTGTCCACCAATTCCACTCGATCCAGTTTCTTGGCAATGATGTCCATGTCAACCATTCCAAAATTTGCTTGTACCTCATAAATCCCACCACGGGGTTGACTGGACCTGCTGAACTGTGTCATGGAGGCATTGTTGAGCGAATTCTTGCTCATAGACTCAAAGAGCTCAAACGCTCTCTCCTCATCTTTGTTCAGGAAGTTCCCCCCGCATGAGGCATCGACGAAGTTTTGTAGGTTGCTATCCAGACCATGGTAGAAAATCTGGGCCAACTGCCTCCTTGGTACTTCGTGGTGTGGGCATTTCCTCAAGAGTTCATTAAATCTTTCCCACGCCTCATGAAATTGTTCCCCACCCTGGAGTGTAAAGGTAGTGATAGCTTTTCTGAGGGCATTGGTCTTTCCTATGGGGAAGAATTTCTTTAAAAATGCATGCCTCAGTTCTTCCCAGGTGGTGATGGGTCTACCTAGGGTTCTAAGCCAATGAGAAGCCTTGTCTCTTAATGAGAAGGGAAACATCTTGATTAGAACAATGTCAAGGCTAATGTTCCTAGGTTTCACAGTTCGCGCTATGCGGTCGAGATCCTCTAGATGCTGGAAGGGGTCCTCATTTGAGCTTCCATGAATGTGGTTCTGGATCAAACTTAAGACATTCAATTTCAGCTCAAAATCATCTCCCCCTTCGGGGATCCTAAGGTGTGGCTCGACTCTAATAGCGGAGGGATTATAGAAATCGCGGAGGGGCCTCAGCTGATCCTGAAATGGTGGTATATCGAGTGGTGGTTGCTCTTGTACGCCTTGGAAAGGTGGTGGTGGCTGTTCTTGTGGGTTCTGTAACTGTTGTATGGCCTGCATGATGGTGTGGATTTGTTGTTGCTGAAGCCGGTGGTTTGCATTAATTTGGGCTTGGATGAGGGCCATTGCGTCTGGTGGGGGTTGATACTCAGCCTCATCTACACTAGATTCCGCCATGCTCCTAACAGAATCACGTCGCCTAGATTCCTGCCCCAAAACACACAAATCAGGATGTAGTGAGCGTCTCCCGTGCATACACTAGAGAAGAACAGGAGGGGATGCGGAGGGTGACAGATGCGAGAAATGTGTTTCAATCAAGCACACAAGCCTAATCCTTACGGTGTATTCCTTAGGAGACCTAAAAATCTCACAAAGGGTGATTAAGTCCGTAAACAGTGGACTCCCCTTCCCAAGGCTAATCTGGCCAGGTTGATTACGAGGGGATTGCAGGGAAGGTTCTTCCTTTGGCTTGCACCTCCAGTTCCGTAGACCCCACAACCGCGGTCGTTTGACACTACCCTGCAGCCTAGTCACCAGATTCTACCAAGGGAATGAAAGCCAAGTGCCTAGCGAACAAAAGCTCGCCTTTCGAGACTTAACTCAATCCTGCCTAGGGCACGTCTACTCAGTTTTAAAGGGCTAGGATAGTGCTTGTGCTAGGGTTATGTGATGAGGCGTTGATTGGGGTGGTGCCTCTTAATTTTCCACTTTCAAGGTGTGTGCTTCTATCAAAACATGGTTTTCAAGCAAGGATTTTTAAGATGCGGTGTCTTTTAGTGTTTCATCCTTACTTTAGTGCTTTTTAGGGTTGACGTGTCTTAATGTTTTCAGACAAGTTTCAATGGGCACGTCAAGTTCTGCACATAATTCGGTGAAAGTAGATTTCCTTTTATTCTTAGAGGCTCTAAAACCCTAATGTACTCATCCTAATGATCATGTAGCTTCTATTAGATGATTCGATTTTAGGGTTGAGTGGTGCGGCCCAGGTCAACTCACGATGGCTTCGCAAACACCACTCAAAAAAAAAGAGAAAAGAACACTCCAAGAATTTATTCAGAATGTTAGAGTGTACATTTTTTGTGGGGTGATGTGTTAAGGATGTGGGTCAAGCAATCATACACCATGCCAATTTTTTTCAACTTTTACAATTTTTTTAGTTCTTTCACTCAAGCAAACAATCATGAGTAAAGAATTACTCACTATCAGTCCTTGTTGCGCCTACTCCCTTGTTACCGTCGTGGGATGCATCGCTTCGCCGTCCAAGCACCGAATTCCTACAACCATCAAGTAAAAAGGAAACAGGGCATTAGACGATGTGAGAATGGATGTGGAATGGAGGAGACAAAACAAATCCGTTGCCTCCCCGACAACGGTGCCAAAAACTGACGTGCGCTTGTGTGTGTGTGTTAAAAGGTGTCGTTATAGTCGCACTTGCAACGTCGATTTTAAAGTAAAGAAACGGAGGTGAGTTCGAGTGTCAGTCTCAGGGAGGCGTGAAAATAGGATTTTTCTTATCACTTGTTGTCACGGAAAGCGCGGAGTTTTGCTTGCGAAAGGTGTGGTTTGAAAAGCGAGAGAGAGATAGAGAGAGAGTGGGAGAGATTAGGGTTAGAGTTGTTTCTTGCTTGATCATGCAACTTAAATAGGAATTAAAATAAACAACTGAATGAAAAGTACTTCATTAATCATGCAGCTTTAGTTCATAGCTTACAACATTAAATACATGTTCAAACAAAAGTCAAGGAAAGCTTAAAAGAAAGGAAGAGAGAGAGAGAGGGGGAGAGCGGCGAGGCAGCCATGGCGGTGGAGGAGGCTCCGTCGGTGGCTCGTCGTCTCCGACGATTACAAGAGGGCCTAAAGCTAGCTAAGAGAGGGGTAGAGTAGTTGCATGAATGCCTTGAATGAGTGGTTGGAGGGGGTTTAAATAAGGAGAAGGGCTTTCTAAAAGAAGAAGGGGCTTTAGCGACGTCCGGGACGTCACTAAAACCATTCCAAAAGCATCGGTGAAGCCCTCCAGCCCACCAGGCAACAACCCGCACCGTTCTTCTTCGCACCCGATCCGCGGCCGCTACGTGAGAGCCATCTTCCCTTGGATGCGCTCGAATCGCGCCTCAGGTGCGCGTGTGCGCGGACGTCGTCACTCGACGTGCGCGCACGCGTGGGCGCTCGCAATCTGAGGGCACGCCGTGTGGCGCGATCTCGGCCGCCCGCTACTGATCGAGCAGCCCAATTTTGCTAGGCGCTCCTTCATCGACTCGAACCCGCATCTCGTGCGTGCTAACCGTTGCGCCACGCCCGTGCTTTGTCGCGGCGGCTGCGGGCGAGCGTGCGGTTCTCGACCATCCGATTGAAGATTGGACAGCCGAGATTTGATCTCAACTGAAGGAAGAGGTGGCGTGCTGTGAGAGAGGGTGACATGGCGCAACGAGGGCCGTTGATCATTAGATCAACGGTCAGAACTTCTTGGGCCCATTGTAGGAGCTCCGGATGTCGGATTTGGTCGATCTTGAGTCCGTTGGACTCCGTTCGTCGTTCTAAATCCATTCGTGCAGTCCGATTGCTCATCTGAGGCCTGCTTTGACAAGTGCTTACACAAATGGCCATTAATACAGTTTTATAAGCAATCTTGGTATATGATGCATGCAATGCTCCCATTCTACTTATGTTGTGCCTTTTATTCCTAAGATGGGCCCTATTTAACAGAATTATGACCCCCTTGTGCAGTGTTATCACCCACCATGTCATGGAATATTTCCAGCATACATCTCTGGAAAGTTACTGGCACGTTACAAAGTCCAAACGGCATCCTTCTAAATGCAAAGGTGCCGAAGGGGCAGGTAAAGGTGGTTTTCTCTTGGTCCCGGGGGTCAATTGCCACCTGGTTATATCCAGCAAATCCATCCAGGAAACAGAAATATTTATTTCCCGCTAACCGCTCCAGGATTTGGTCAATGAAAGGTAGCGGAAAGTGATCTTTCTTAGTTGCAGCATTGAGTTTCCTATAATCTACACACACTCTCCAAGATGTAGGAGTGCATGTAGGGATGGATTCGCCCCTGTCATTGACACGGATGGTGAGTCCTGCCTTTTTGGGGACGACGTGAATTGGACTCACCCAGGGGCTATCGCTGATCGGGTATATTATACCTGCATCCAACCACTTAATAATTTCCTTCTTAATGACCTCCCGCATGTTGGGGTTGAGACGTCGCTGCATCTCACGGGAAGGTCGAGCCTCCTCTTCTGTATATTTACGGTGAGTGCAGTAGGAGGGGCTAATGCCAGTTAAGTCTGATAAAGACCATCCAATGGCTGCCTTGTGTTCCATAAGGACCTTTGTTAGTTTACACTCTTACTCCCTGGTCAATTTTGAACTGATGATTACGGGGAGCGTTTCATTTGGTCCCAAGAAAACATACTTAAGCGTACTAAGCAGCTCTTTCAACTCAGGAGTGGATGGTGAAAGATCTAGCATTCCTTGGGACAAGAGTGTCCCAAGCAGATCAAAAGAAAATAGGTCAGGAGGAAGAAGTTGGTCCTCAGTTTGGCCAAGAAGAGGGGCATCTTGGATAGATGGATCCAAAAAAGGATAGCCCCAGTGAGTAGTATGTGGGCTCAAGGTCCCAGTGTGGAGTTGCAATTCTGCCTAATTTGGCAGGAAAGAAAGGGCAATCCGATCTTCAAGAGTGTGGACCGACGGTGAGTAGCCCGAATATGACTCAGACCATGAGGTATGGGAAGTGGAGAAAACCTCGTCAGAAGTCTGGTCAGGAGAAGGTGCGGGAAAAGGAAGGGATGGGGGAACGTCACAATATGTGTCGGTCAGGGAATCGTCAGTGTTTAAAGGCAATCCGCAGCAGTTAGAATAGGTCCCAATTAGTCCGATACACGCACTGACAGCCATGTCCTCGTCAGACGTGTCATCCTCGATGCAATCACAATCAAAGTTCTTGGCTGCCTTGAAGATGTTAAGTTTGAGCTTCTCAGATCCAACGGCAATCTCAATACAACCTGACTTGCAGTCGATATGGGCGTGGGTTGTGGCCAAGAAAGGTCGACCAAGGATGATCGAACAATCAGAAAGTGAGCTAGGAACTTCCATATCCAAAACAAGAAAGTCAACAGGAAAACAGAGACTGTTGACCCTAACCACCACGTCTTCCACCACACCCTTTGGTATTTTGACAGAACGATCTGCCAACTGTAACGTAACAGGGGTGGGTTTCAGATTTCCTAAGGCAAATTTCTCGAGCATGATGGTTGGTATAAGATTGATGGAAGATCCTAGATCAAGCAGGGTATGGTTAAAATTGCAGCCTTGGATGCTACAAGAAATAAGTGGTGTGCCCAGATCTTTCTTCTTCGGTGGTAGATTTGACAGTATAGCACAACTCACATGAGACGAGAGAACCACCGGATTCTTTGTTTTCTTTGGCTGTCACCTGGGTGTTGTGTAGTCTTTGAAAAAATGGGCAACAGTAGGTATGTGGTCGATAGCCTCTAGCAAGGGTACCTTGATTTCAACATCCCTGAATAAATTACGCAAGTTATCAAAGGTCTATGTATCCTTTTTCTTGCCTTTTGGCTCCCTCAGTAGAGCCTCAGGGAATGAGACTGATTCTGGCACCAGTTTGGGTGTATCGTCCTCTTGCAAATGCGGTGCGCATCCCGAATGAGAGGGTGATAAAAAGATGGGCCAGGATCAGGTCGAGGTGGATCGACAGTTTTCTTACCGCTCCTTGTAGTAATCGCGTTGGACGTTGCCAGTCTAGTGGGATCATAAGGCGGAGGAGGGTTCACAATAGGGACATAAGAGTGAGGTACTACAACGGGATTAGCCTGAAATCCCAGTGGAATGCTCGGAGCCTGCAGAATCTAATGAACCTGCCCCTGAGAAGGTCGTACCTGTGGTTGAAGCCACGGGGTATGAAATTTCACGAGTTGGGAACAGGTTGGGCTGGAAGAGTGCCCTGAGATCGAGTCGCCATGCGTAGTTGACTGGTCTCAGCATTCTGCTGTGCCAATTGGTGCTGAAGAGAGGTCATGTTCTCTTCATGGCACTTTGACATTTCCGTCATCATTCGCATCAATTTCTCAAGAGGACTTTATGTGTGTTCTATTTGCGGTATGCAAGGACCCGATGGCGGATTCGCCCCAGGATTAGACTGGGCCCTTGGGATGATGGGTGCAGACGGTTGCACTGGCCCACCCATGGGGTTTTGGCGCTACGGGTTGCTGGACCATTAGAAGTTCGGATGATTTCACCACCCTGGGTTATAAGTAGTAGAGAATGGGTTGTTCCCTAGGGCGCAAGTATCTTCTAAGCCAGAAGACGAGTCCACATGTAAATATGCTTCTGAGCACACGAAGGCTTGGTCCTCCGTGTCAAAATGCTGGCTTGCAGGAGCCAGATCCACATGACTTACCGAATTGCTCGGCGCGACGCTTGGTAAGGAAGATCTCACTGGGTTTCTAGGGATAAGCCTGGTGTTGGAAGAATTGGGATTGTGACGAAGTGGTGAGGTGGGGGTGTTTGCCATAGAACGGGCGGGATTGGCCAGAAGCTCATCCAGCTTCTTGTGCACGATGGAGACTTCATCCAATTTTTGTGCAAAAAGGTTAAGATCAATGGATGAATGGGAGGGTCCCGTGTCAACCTCGTGAACATTACGGGGCAGGCTGGTATGATTAAAGGCGACAATGGAGGCATTGTTCATTGAGTTTTTGCTCATGTTTTCAAATAATTCGAATGCTCCATTCTCGTCTTTATTCATGAAATTCCCTCTGCGAGAAGCATCTGCAATCTGCTTCAAAGTCTCATTTAGCCCATAATAGAAAATCTAGGCTATATGCCACTTAGGCAGACCATGGTGTGGACACTTCCAGAGGAGGTCATTATACCTCTCCCAAGCCTCATGAAACTGTTCGCTGTTTTGTTGCGTAAAGGAAGTTATAGCACGGCGAAGCGCATTGGTTCGCCCAATTGGGAAGAATTTCTTGAGAAATGTTGTTCGCATCTCTTCCCAAGAATGGATGGTTCTCCCAAGGGTGCGTAACCATTGAGACGCTTTATCCCGCAACGAAAACGGGAACATTTTCATGAGGACAATTGATAACCCGATGTTTCTAGGTTTAACTGTTTCAGCCAATCGGGTTAAGTCTTCCAAATGGAGAAAATGATCTTCATTTGCAAGACCATGGAAGTGGAAGTTAATCAGGCCAATTATGTTGGGTTTCAATTCAAAGTCGTCCTCGCCCATGGGGACCCGAATTTGTCCTATGGCTCTGTAGCAGCGGGATTCTGATAGGAGCTAAGAGACCTAGGCTCCTCCCGTTCGGGAGGGTTCTGCATTTCCTCCAAGGTTTCCCTAATGGATTCAATTTGCTCATTATACATTTCCATTTGGGCTTGGAGGCGGGTTATGGGGTCCATGGCTCCACCACCTGGTGGGTTTTGAGGGCGGTTTCCTCCCTCGTGGTTTGGGGGTGGGCATGCAGCCATGTTTATGGAGGAGGAAGATGATTTGGTTTCTATTCTTCTAAAATTATCAGACAATTCAAATAATTCAAGGTTCTGTGACCTCCTCCCAAACATGCACTACCGCAGAAAGAATTAGGGGGATAAGAAGGGAAAAGGAGATGAGAGAAATGACGCCACAAAGGTACACTTGATGACAAATCAAGACAATCAAAGCCCTAACCTCTATAGTGTGCCCTTAGACCTAAAGATCTAAGTTACCTACTATCACGACCTACGGAACCAAATGCGAGCACCGCAGAACCACCAGGCCAAATTGAAAGGCTGTTTGCCCCAGTCTTAGACACCAGATAGCACGTAGGAACCCGCACCAACACGTAGGCGCTACACGCAAGTAGTTAGACCTCCAATCCTTAATAAGGGTCAAGTTGCTACCAGTTTTAATTATAGGCTTAGGATCAAGTGCTTCTGGAATGTGAAGGACGTTGTTGACAGCGAAAATACGCGGTTTGTTAAAATACGTCGTTGTAACGCGTAAATCCGCTTTCGCTCTTAAATTTATAATCCTAGATAGGGAAGTATCTAGGGTCGTCCAAGGAGGCAATATGGTTGCAAAATTGATTCTCTTGCTTGGAATATATCTCAACTTTCTTTTGGTAATTTTCAATATACCATTTTTTTTTGTTTTTGAACTAAGGCAACATGCGAAATTATGGCGGGAAAAGTGTTTACACTTCCAATTAAGTAAACTACTCTAAAGTGGCAAGTAGAGCCTCTCCCTAAGCTCACTCTAAGCAAGTGGAGGCCTAGAATAATTAGGGAGAGGAAGTGAAGAATGCTGAAAATAAGCAAATAGAAATGCAAACAAGATATGCGAAGAAGGCAACTAGATAATTGATAAAGTGTTTAACAAAAATGCCTAGTAGAGGAATGCTTCTACTACTAGATAATTGAAATAAAGAAAGAAAACACAAATCCTCTAAATAGATGGTGAAGAAGAGGGCTTCTTGCTCCAAGGTTGGTGGCTCCCAAGCTTGAAAAGAATCCTTCAACTCCTTCCTTGCAGTACTCCGCCAAAGTGATGACCTCCAAGGCAAGCCCTAAGGGGGCGTGCCCTAAGTTTCTCTCCAAGGGTGGACGTCCACCCTAAGCTTTTCTCCTTTGCCTGGCCGTCCTCCTTGAAGTGGGAGAGTCCTCCTCCTTGGCGTGGCCCAAGTTGAAGAGAGTGGGGAGAAGAAGGCACCAAAAGGGCTGGTGATGTGCCCCTTTAATCTCCTTCTCTACTCCTTCTCCTTGGGCGTAGGTATAGGTGGATGTAGGTAGAAAAATACACTAATGGAGGATGCTCCAAAATGGTGGTGGGTGGTGGCTTTTTATAGAATAGGATGGGGGGTTAAGGTGCCCCTTGAAATGGAGGGCTAGGATGGAAGGATGAGGGTGGTTGGTGATCCTATGGCTAGGGTGAGTTGGAGCCAACCCAAGGGGTGTTAAAGGGGGTGGTTATGGTGGTGTTGGTGTCTTTTGGTGGTGGAGAGACTCCCCCATGTTGGCGCCAACATGGGGTCTTCTAGAAGGGGGGTTAGGTGGATGGTGGAGATGGGTTCAAGGGAGATTGTGTGGTGGAGATGAGGGGGGATTTTGGAGGGAAAAGTGGCGCCACTAAGGGGTGGTTATGGGTAGTTTTTGGCGCCACTTTTAGGTGTCTTTTGGAGGTGGTGGGTAGGTTAGGTTGGTGCCAAGTAGGTTAGCTCATGTGGAGCTTAGGTGGAGCTAGTTGGGTAGAGTTGGTAGGTGGGTTTTTGGGGTAGTACAAGCCAAGGAAGTTGGAGCATAGCTAAGCTAAGCTAAGCTAAGCTAGCTTAGCTAATGGAGGAGTAGAGGAGAAGGTGTTGGAGCTAGGGTTTGGAGGAGGGAGCTGAGGAGAAGAAGTCTGGAGCTGGAGCTGGAGCTGGCTGCTGCTGAAGAGGCTGGCATGGGGCTACTCTAGCTGGCTTAGCTTGCTAGTTCTTTGCTAGTTGCTAAGCCAAGCTAAAGTGAGCTAGCTTCTACCAAAATGAGCTAAGGTGAGATGGGTCTGGTGCTCCCGGGGAAAATCAAGCTGGTTGAGGCAGCTAACTCAGCTTAGCTCAACTGAGTTGAGCTAAGCTGAGTCCCTGTGAGCTGGACTTGAGATTCCTGAGCTGGGATGAATTCTTCTTCAGCTGGTTGGAGCTGAGTGGAGCTGGATGTAGTTGGATCTGAGCTGGGGTGAACTCCTGTCAACTTAGCCGAGCTAACTAGAGCTCCCTGTGAACTAGTGGGAGCTGAGATGAGCTAGACTCAGCTAAGTTGAGCTGGATCTGAGCTGACTTGAGCTAGGGTGAGCTAAGGTGAACTCTCTTGAGCTGCCATCCAGCTGAGATTAGCTGAATGGAGCTGGGATGAGCTAACCCTAGTTCAAGTAAGCTAGGTTCCAGCTGCGGTGAGCTAGATCAAGCTGAGGTGAGCTGGATCAAGCTGTGGTGAGCTGGATTAGGCTGAGTTCCAGCTAGTCTGGGCTTCTCCTTCACCATTTGCCTTCTTGAGTGCTAGGGTTTTAGGGATCTGTGCATCTGTACATCCCTAACACTCACAAAAACTCATTAAAATGACAATAAAAAATGCAATGCATGCCTATCCTAATTTATGCCTAAATGCAGCCCAAAAACCCGTTTGCAGAATAAAATCCTAAGAGCTAGGTTAGTTTTAAAGCATAAAAATGATGATAAACTGGCATTTATCAGTTGTTTACGGGTAATGCCTAAGTGCGTTGATTTTAGAGAGTGTGTAAACCAAGCATGCAACAGGGAAATCTCCCCGAATTGAAGTTTTAATTGGTGAATGGTTTTTAGAATTTCTGCCTTAAGTAGTATGGATTTTAAGATTTCGCTGAATTACCAATTCAACCAATCTTCGGGTTTTGGGAGAATACAAGTTCTTCTATGCCCAACAAACCCTTCTTCAATATGAGTTAGTTAATGCATGATAAAAATGCAATGGGCTTCTTTAGGTGGAAATTTCTATGTGTGGGTGCACGAGTCAATTTTAAGTTAATGTGAAGGGGAGCCAAAGCACTTCAATTCAAGTGCTCCCAATCACCAAAATAATTTTCCACACACAAGGCTCAACCACAAGATAATGTAAAGAAAATCAAAATGTTGGGGTTGAAATATTCGGGATCCAATCTTAGGCACATGAAAGGTCGTGGTGGGGTTGGAATCAACTCAATTCCAAGTCTCCCCACCGAAAATGTGATCCCGAATTGTGGATGAATGAGGCAAGGAGGGATGACAATCAATCTATTTAATCCTGCCTCAAAGAATACTTCACACGGCGAAGATTCAAGAATCAAGATTCTTGAATCTTCGCTATGCGAAGTTTGGCGGGAAATCCCGAGGTGGTGGGAGTGATGGCAAACAATCAAGCAAGTGATTTTTAATCCACTTGCCCCAAGAGATCCCAAGAATTTTTTTTTTTTTATTAAGGTGGCAAGTTGACCTAAGTTGCTAAGAGAGAGAGACTTACCTGTTCAGCAATGTGGGCGAAGCTCCAATGCAGTGTCGGCGACTTCTCGCTCTCATTCCCACCTTGGATCTGCCCACGTCTCCGACTTCCTCTGCTTGCCTCCTCCTTGCAACTGGTTCACCTACACACCAGTAAACAAAAACACCTGTGAAGAGAAGGGTGTGAGAAGAGAAAACTAAACGGATGGAGTAGAAACTTACCTGAATGCGTACCTCCCCGGCAACGGCCCCAGAAAAAAAGGTGTGATAAGATCGGATAGGTAGTGTTAATATGGTGATATTATCGTTGAAGTAAGTATAATGGTTAACCTAAATCGAGCCTAACCATCTTTTTACAAAATTTTTAACCTAGCCTACTTAATTTTTATCTTGGTCACTTTTAGGCCCAGGGTCGAACTTAGGGAGACGGGGATTAAGGGTGAATAAGTTTCTACGCCTTTCCTACAACGGATCTTTTCCATGCGTTTATTATGTTTTTAGTTTTTTTTCTTTCTAAGATTTTTTTGTTGATAATTTTGTCCTTGAGGTACACCCCAAAATCAGGTCCTTAGCTTTGAGCCAATTTAGGGTTCCAAAAAAAATTGGTCTTGCTATTCACAAGACCGAGTACCTGCAAGACAAGGATTATCTTTTCTCTTTTACTATTTCTTCTTTATCTTTTTAATAGCAGGAAATAAAAGAGAAATAGAGGTTTCTTGTAAAGAAATAAATATAGTCTATATATATATAGATGTATATATATTATATATATAGGGGTGGAGGTGGAGGTGGAGGTGGAGGTGGAAATGGCGTGTAGCACAGTGTCGAGTTGGTTGACGTCTAGGAAGACGCAACCAACAGGACGAAGTGCCGCGTGGAGTGTAGGATGGATGTGTGGAAGTGTGTGCAGAGGCACTTTCTCTACGCGGCTATCGGGGAATATCAGCAACTAGTGCAGATATTCCCGCGATATAATG
This sequence comes from Thalassia testudinum, assembly GCA_037157565.1. NCBI lineage: Eukaryota > Viridiplantae > Streptophyta > Magnoliopsida > Alismatales > Hydrocharitaceae > Thalassia > Thalassia testudinum. The sequence continues at coordinate 25,435,151 of JAZHRO010000014.1, forward strand.
CGTGGTGTAGGGATACAGGTAGGTGATATGAATGTAAATATATATATATGTAAATATATATTTATATGTATATATGTCTAACTATATAGATATAGATATATATATAGTAATATATGTATATAGATATATATATGTATATATGTGTATAGATACATTAGTATACGTATCTATGTATATAGATATATATATATGTATATATGTATTTATATCGATAGATATATATGTATATATGTATGTATACATGTATATATATGTGTATAAATATATATATAAATATATATATATTTATGTATGTATATATACTTATATATAATTGTATAGGTACTAATATGTATATATATATATAAGTATATATATAGGTGTGTACAAGTGAGTGTGTGTGTGTACACGTGAGTGTGTACAAGTGTGGCGTGTGTATGTGTGTGTGTCTGCTGGAGAGTGAGGGAGTGGCTGTGAGAGAGAGAGCGCGGAAGTTTAAGCCGTCTGGAGCACGCAGGCGCCATCTGGACTCCAAGGCACGAACGCGGGCACGCGCAAGCACAGGCATGCAAGGGTGCATGTGCGCGCTGGAGGGAGCAAGCGAGAGGGAGAGTGCAACACATCGCGCTGCGTAGCGCAGGGCACCGCGTTGCGGGCGAGAGTGGACGCGGACGAAGACGCGAGCGCGAGCTCGGGCAAGTGCAGGCGCTGAAGCGCAAGCAGGTGCAAACGCCGGTGCGGGCGCTGGAGCAGGTGCAGGCACTGACGCGGCGACGGGCTAGAGGCGGTAGCGGTGCAGAGAGAGAGCGCGCGGTGACCGGATAAGTGAGAAACTTTCTGGTCACCGCACTGTAGCTACAGTGCCGCGCAGAAACGCATCAACAATAGCTATAGTGCCTGCGCAGCTTCGTCAACTAGTTGCGGCCGGTTCTGTGTGCGCGAGCGTGCTGGAAGGTGCCTGCGCGTGCCGAAGGAGCTTGCGCCGGCTGCTGCAGGGGTACGCGGTGGCTTGCGCTGCTGCTGGTGCCGTGCTGCTGCTGCTGAGCTTTGAAGCTTGGAGCTGCAGCAATGGCGTGAAGGTCTTCAGCAATGGAAACAGAGAAGGAACCCACCACGCCCACCTACTCTTGGATGAGCTGGGCGGTGGTGGCACTCACAGTGGTGGTCGTGGGACCACTGTGAGCCTGCTCCTGCTCGTAGTGTATCTCTTCAGTGGGAAGAGTTGCTGCATGGAGGGGAGAGGGGAGGAAGATGGCCTAACGAAGGTGGCTGCTGTGTTCTCTATGTGCCAAGCTGCCTTCGCAAGGAATAGGGCAGGGCTTCTTAAAGGATAGTGAGGCATGCACGGCCATGCCCTGGGCTGCATGACCAACCATGCAGCCGGCAGAGAATGGTGATGGCAGAGAATGGCGCAAAGAAGAGCAAGCCATGCCCTGAGCCATGCGGAGAAGAAGAAGTTTAAAATAAAAAATGAAGATGGTGAAATTGCAAGGTAGCACTTGAAAAAGATGTTATTTACATGGCCAATTATTCACTTTCCTCCCCTCTCAAATAAATGCATGCATGTGTCAATTTTTACAAATGCAACTATGGCTACCTAATATGTAATGGCAATGCTAGGAAATAACACAAGATGGCATTTTTATTGGTGTATTTTTGATGTGCTATCAGCGTTCTGTGGACGAATCCAGACCCTGGCAATCGACATTTCGTGATAATGCCGCCCATGGTATCTGAACCAGCAGAGTGCTTTCATGCCCCCGGTAGGATTTTTAAATATCCTAAGAGACAAGCACCAAGGAGACGATATGTTACGCATCTTCGAGGGGAATTTCCCGCCTCTCCACGTCGGGAACTCATCCAAATCAACTTGTGTTGCTCGACCACTCCTAATCTAGGCAACTTTTTCAGAGCATTAAAATGCTTTTGCGTGACTTTGATAGTTATGCGCACTGAACCAGACTGTGTGTGGATTGGGGTGCTTAGGTTACTAAGCCCTGCAAACCGAAGGTCAGTTAACGAGGCCGAATACTTCCTAAGCCTTAGACCTAATACTTAAGCTTCGCATTTTCCCTAACCTCTTGAGGAATATCTTGATCTTAGCGGGTACGTGAATTTTTAAGCCTAAGAGACTAGCCCAGAAGGCCTAAGATCAGTGTTCCTGCTAATTTCTTTCTATGTCTTATTAGCACTTTTCTCTCATTTTTTTCTTTATGTGGTCTAGAACTTCGGTTAATTCCTTAATCTTTTACTAATGACTATCTCTTTTTCATTTTATTCTCCTTTTTGTCATTTTGCTCTTTCTCTCCTCCTTATGGTTATGTGGCTCACAAAATTTCCTCCCTCCATTTTTTGTTCTTTTTCATAATTTTTCAATGTTTTTATGTTTTTGACATATGTTAATTTTTTTTGTAAGAATCCTTCTCACTTTTTCTTGGTTCTGTATGTATGCACTTTACCACCGCTCCATGCTTAAGTTTTGCAATGTCCTCATTGTAAACGGAGGGTGTGAAATAGTGTTGAGGTCAGGGACTTAGAATAGGATACATCGGGTGGGTGAATGGGTTGGAAATGACTGATGTGGATGATTTTAAGCTCTGGTACATGTACCAGAGGTGGGATCAACTGTCTAAGGCTGAACTCAAGGTGCAATGGACATGGAGTACAGATAGATAATTAGATGAGTCTCTATTTTTGGAATGACGGGTTGCCTCTCGTTAAGAGCTAAATTCAACGCCTTCAGCTGAACGGAACATGGGGTGGAGAGGGAGTGGTCAACTCAGCAGATTTTTGTAAAACAAGCACCTTGATTAAGAGCCTGGTTAATCCAACTAGGTGCTTGTTAAGATCAACAAGCTGATGATGCAGCATAAAACCCAATCAGTCTGGTGGGTTGACAGATGTAGATCAACAAATGTGGAACCCACCATATGCAATGAAGTTCTGATGGATGTGGAAATGAAAACTTGGGTTTAGGCTAAGTCGAATTAGCCTGGTCAGAGTAGGGTTGCGAAAAATAATCAGTGCATGGTGTGGAAACCCTACAGGGGTGATCAGAGAATGATGGATCATGTTTTTCAGTCTGATCAATACTCGATGCCCAATATAGATGTGGAGTTGAATCATCTGCAAACGGCTCAGTGAGAGGTGAATCAGAATAGAAATTGAGTCTGGTTGCAGGTCAGGGTAGAGAATGGGTTTTGATCAGTTCTGTATGTGTGGAAGAGGTGGCTTCAATGAGAATTGTGTATGAGGGCTCTTCTAGAACAGAATGACAGATGGTCTCATGTAGAGAGTCCTCATGGTAACTTTCAAAATCAAAAGCGAATGCCTAAAGAGTGTCTATGGGATACTAGAAATCGGAGTCGAGAAAAGATTCGTATTCTGGGTCGCAATCACTCTCAGCATTTGCTGGTTCTAATTCCTGAGGATCGAAAAGAAATGATTCCATGTTACTGGAACCTGAACTGAAATCAGTGATCTCGGGAACCGAGACCTCAAAATCGGAGTTAGAGAATGAGTCATGTGAGCTGAGGTCGTAGATTGGCTTGTTATAATCAGGAAGTAAATTTTCTCCGATGTTATGGTCAGATTTGAAATCGTTAGAGAGTTTGTGAAAATCAAAATCTGAATGAGATTCAAGATCATGAGTTCCACCATAGAATAAATCATATGCTGTAGATTCAGCAGCCTGACTGGTGTCTAGCTTAGATGTCAATTCTAAGCTTAAAAAGGTGTCCTTATCTGGTAGAGGCCCAGGTTCCAAGCTGGTAGAATAGACCCAATTGAAATCCCACTCGTCCAACTCAGTTTCTGTATCGTAAATTGGCATGACTTCCAAAAAATCGATTGGTTTCTCTAAGGATGTTGGCGAGGGATATTCATCAAATAGAGGCCCAAAATCATATTCTTCATTGAAAAATGTATCTTCCTCATATGGGGCCTCGAAATCTTCCCAATAGGTTTCAGATCTAGATTATGGGCTTAGGATGTGAGTTGAATCACTAGAATCTAGGTCTGAATAACCTTCGAGGGTCACCTTATCAGAATAAGGGGCGGAATTTACACCCTCTTCAATTCTACTCTCATTATTGCAGGAGTTTTGGGATTCTAAGCCTGGTGATTCATGGTCTAGAGTTGTCTCAACATTGTGTTCTCCTGCAATTGGAACTTCCCAACCTTCTTCAATATCAGGCACATTGTACTCCATCTGGGTTGGGAATCCACAACCATTTTGTGCCTCAAACCCGAGATCAGATTGATCCTCGATGTTGTCCCAAGATGATTCATCCTCTGTTTGTGGTATATATGGGTATTTCTGGTCTATAATTTGTTTTAATAATCTCATTATCTCTTCCTATTTTTCAAGATCATCTTAGTGTTGCTCCCAAAGTATAAGATTTGTTATGCATTGAAGGTATTCAAGATTGTGCAATTTTTCTATCTCAATGTATCCTGTGATGAGCATGTCTCGGGTTGATCCTTTTGTGGCTTCTGCCAATAGCACTTGGGCACAAGTTATGATGAAGGTTGTGGTTGTTGGGACATCAACCTGAATGTTTTCTATTGGTGTTGAGGTTTTGTCTTCTTTTTCATAGAATTTCATGGCATCCTCAATCATCCTATCTCTCATGGATCTCCGATATTCAGGCTTCTTAATGGTAGTCCTAAGTGGTTTGGCTGCATATTTGGATCAGGTAATGGAATCAAGATGTAGAATCAAGTTATGAAGCGATTAAATCTGAATAAAGAGTCCCACTGAAAATGTATGTGTGTGCTCTAAAGAGAAGATGAGGGACTGGAGATGTTTTTGACCCAATCAAGGCACCCAAAGACATTTGGATGACTATGGAGGTTCGGGGCGGATGATACCCCTGGATCATAAGGTCATCCACCCGAGAATTACCTGGGCAGCCAGAGAGGGAGAGTCCCGCAAAGACCCCTACACGGTAGAGCATCCCCACGGGTTACAGGGTTTCCCCCACCCGACCTCTCTTGTCACTGAGATTCCAGGTAGACCAGAATGGGAACCTTGACCTCTTAAGTCTACCACTTTTATTTCAAAGGTGCTTTAGGGTTTTCAATTGAACTTTAGATGTTTTGATGCTGTAACCTAATTTGGAAGTTGGTTGACCCAAGGGATCAACTTTACCTAACCTGTCCTAAAGATGGTAGAATGATTCTAGGCTTGGGACCTAGATATCACCCTGATTTGACTCCCAGTTTATTAGGTCCAAGATTTCTTAAGATTCAGGTGTTATTAGAGCTCAATTTTTAGGGTTTGTCTTGTTTAGATCTCTTCAATCAAGTGCTTGGGTAGCACACTGATGCGGGAGGGTTCATTTCCTTTTATACAGGCATGTGTGACTAGAACTCCAAAAACCCTACTATTGAAACCCTAATTTAGTTCTATTTCCAATCCTCCTTTTCACAAAAATTCTCTTTGGACTCAAAAACAAGAAGTGTGTTGTCTGCAGTGATTAAGCGTGATTTCGATTAGGCATAGGAATTTTGTGGGATAGGATCTCTAAGAAATTGCTTCCACTTCAATAAGTTTTTAAAAATTTTCGCAAAATCAGGAAACCTTTGCCTTAAATATGGTAATTACTATAAAAAGAAAGCAATTGATTCCTAAGTTGGTTTCTTCCTTTTGTCTTTCAAGGGTTAGGCGATGGATTTTAGAGAAGAAGAGAGGTTACCTACCCTGGAGAGGTTGACTTGCGCGGGAGATTTCTTCTCTTGAAACACTTAGCAAGATCACAATAAAATAAATAGGGCAAGTTAGTGTTCAATATAGTAAAAAAGAGTGTAGAGATTAGTGATAAATTGCACGTTGCTCCCTGGCAACGGTGCCAAAATGTTATAACACTTTGTCGAGCTTTTTAGATGAGTATAAGTCAATCACGTTGTAATATAGGTGACCAAGCATTGATAACAAATAAGAATTTATTACTCGAAAACCTAAGTATCCGAGGTCGAACACAGGGAGCAAATGGAATTTACTCACTAATCTCAATAATGTAATTGAACACTTAGAGTTACTCAAAACTTAATTCAGAATATAAATGCAAGAATTTAAGAATCAATTATAACAAAAATAGAAAAATTGGACGTCTGATTATAGAATTAGATGTCTTAAAAAGATATTTCTTTTTAAGCTCTTATTTCCTTCTCCTTCTTGAGTCTTCTCATTTTTGCTTTCTTCCTTCACTTTTCTTCTTCATCTCTTTAGTTCTGCTCTTTCTTATGTTCCTCTGTCTTGTTCTTCTTTTACTTCTCTTCTTCTTTCTTCTTCAGCCGCACCTCTGCTACAGTGCTGCTCCTTCCCTTGGCTTCTGCCTTTCTTCTTCTTCCTTTTCCTTCATTGCCTTGATTTCCTTCTTCAGCCTTTTCCTTAGCTCTCCTCTTTTTCTTCTTCTCTTTGGCCTTCCTTCCTTCTTCCTTTCGACGGCTAAGTATCCTTCCTTCCCTGCTAAGCTTCTCCTTCCTCTTCCTTCTTCTCTTCTTCTTCCCTGCACAATACCACACAGCAAAACCTACCCCCTACCCTCCTCGCATCTCTCTCTCTATTTCTCTCTTCAGTACGCACTCCCAGAGCCAAGCAATCGGGTCGGGTATCACGTGCCTGGGTCCAGGTGCACCGACGTGGGTGTGATGCATGAGGAGTGTTAGGTTTAGGTAAACAGGTCGGGTGCCAAATCCACGGGGGCAGGTCACGGACAAGGCATGAGGGTGAGGGACCTCACCCCTGTGTGACTTGAGGCGATTAGAAGAAAGCACAAAATCAACTGATATTACACGGGCAGCTCAAAACTTACCGAGGTGGGACTAAAAGTCCCACCTGCTTCTTCGCGTGCTTCCGCAGGGGATGTCCCCTAATTGCTGCAGCTGCGACATGCTTTGTCCCTCAATAGGTGGCTGATGCGGTTCGCAGAGGAAAGCCACACACCTGGGACTGGGTCTCCTGGAGTGGGGCCACCTGGTGCAAGCTCGCAAGCAAGCTTCAGTTCTTCTCCAACGGCGGCAAGGGGTCAGACCTATCCACACAAATGCAGCCTCACGGCCCTGTCAGACAACAAGAAAACCTTCGCTATATCACGGTGAAGGTGAGGCGGGGGTCTGCATGGCTCAGAACGGCCTAGGCGTGCGTGCCTAGGTCGGACTGTGACCGTGTGTGTGGGGTAGTGATGAGACACTCATCATGATCTCTAATTACCCCTAATTAACTAGTCTTCCTAGTTAATTAGCTAAGGTTATGAATATATAAGGGTTAATTATAGAATAAGGGATATTTAGTTAAGGACCTTAAAATAAGTTAAAAATGACATTTTATCATTCAAATAACATTATTAATAATTTAGATAATAATTGGACTCGAAATCATACTAATCATTTCCTTAATTAATAAGATAAGTACTTAAATATAATGTATACCTAAGTATGTAATAACTTAAGTAATTTTACTTAATCTAATAAATTAATCTAAAAAGGTCAAAGATGTAAATTCAAGGTGTAAACATAATATTTACCTTGTTTACTAACACATATAAAAAGTTGAAAAAAATCTAAGTTAAAATAAACCTTCAAAACCTGGGTTTACATTTTAGTCCTTAATTTTCATTACAGTCGAGTCCTTATTTCTCACATAGGTCCTTAGGTTTTATTACTTTTAGATCCCTCTTCGTCTTCTTCTTCTTCTTCTTCTCCAGCCAAACGAACGGCTGGTGGCAGAGAGTCATCCTACCGCGCGATCACCGCCTTACTGACATCATTCCTCTTTGCCCAAGCTCTTACAGCTTGCGCTCACCACCTCCACTTGATCCATCGGTCTGGATTAACCGAAAATCCTATTTTTCAGTGGGAGTTAACCTCACCGTCGTCGGAGATGACGACGAAGGTTAAGCTCCTCGAGCTTCTTCTTCGGCCAGGCTCCGCCCCTCTCTTTGCCGCAAAATGCTATAAATACCCTCTCTCACCTCTGATTTCAGCAAGTTGGCTCCCTTCCCTCTTCTAATATTGCAGCCGACCCAATAGGCTATTCTTCTAAAACCTCCGGCGAACCCCCATTTCATCTTCCGACTTCCTCCATCCACATTAAGTAGCCGAGGAAATTCGCCGTGGTCTTCCGCACCTCTGACAAAGGCACCGACCCTAGGATTCCTCTGCTCCACCTCAAATTCGCTGCCGGAGCTCTTTCGACCACCCTCTGATTTCGTCGTCCGCCATGAGACTTCGGCGGAACCCTATTGACCCCTTCGTCCAGGTAACAGTAGACTAGGAGTACGAGTAGGAGTAGGCTAGCTTAGTTAATTAGTTTAGTTAGTTAGGTTAGAGTAATTGTAGAATTTAGCTTCATCTCTTCCAGCTCCGGCGAGTTCCTTGAGCTCGCCAGAGACTTTAATTTTGTCTTTTAACTCACTGTTCACCTTCTTTTATCTTCCATGTTCATTTCTAATCCACTAAATAGTTTAATTAGATCACCTAAATGCCTAATTCATATCTCACCTTCACCGACTACTTCACTATCCATGGTGACAGAAATTGGCCTAATTCCACCTTCATTGGGTTCTTTCATCATTTATCATCACTAATGAACCCTAATCGACTTTATATTACCTATTAATATCATCTATAATTAAACGCCCAAATTTAATTTAAGTTTCTGAGTTCGTTGTCCATGGCGGCTCAGGAACATTTAAGACTATAAATTAAATATATATTTATGATTAATAATATATGTTGACCTAATTTAACTTCTCAATCGAGTAGTTAAATCAAGTCCTGAGCTTAAACCAATCAAACTTTTAAGAAACAAGTTTACTGTCAAACCTTTTATTTCAATGAACAAACAAGGAATTTAATGTGAAACAGAGGTTCCTTGTAACCTCAGAATCATTTTTGGTTTAAAAACAGTTAATTTTGTTAATCTGTACATGCATTTGGTGTTTTCTGGACTCACCGGAGCTCCGGCGAGCTCCGGTGAGTCAAAGTTGAGTTGCAGCCTCTAGAACTTGCTAGGTGGCTCCAGAATGTTATTACATGGATTACTGATCATTTTTAAGAAATTTGTTTAAGGTTTCATTCACTGGAGCTTAAGATTCAACTTCATCTTCCCCAACTCCGGTGAGTTGGAGAAGTCTGTTATAAAGGATTTTAGAAGCATTTAAGGAGCTCAGAAGCTCCAATGCAATGCACTGAATCTATTTTAACTTTTAAAACACTGTAACTAACACTGATTAATTCTGTCGAACAAACACTTATTTTAGTTCAGGCGGCAAGCCTGAAACCTTAGAGATTAAGGACAGAACATAAGTTTAAAGATCTGAGTGAGTTCCAGATGATGAGAAGACTCTATCCAAGGCCTTAATTTCTTAGGGAGAAGTTCTAAACAGAAAGTCAAATTTTCGAGCTTCTACAGTCAAACCTGAGTTTGATAATGGTGTTCTGAGCTTTGATTGAGGAATTGAGATGTGGAAATTGCTTCTGAGATTCTGTTTGATGTTTTTAAATCGATTAAAGTAAGCTCAGATGTTGTTTTTAGTGAAAATTTTGTTCCTGCTAAGTTGGGTTACTCTCGAACCCAAACCAACAGAAGCACTGTTCTATTGAAATTCAAATCTAAAACCTGCCCAGATTGATCAGTTAAAACCCTTAGAATTAATCTAAATAGATTAGGAACACTTTAAAGTATCTGTTGCACTTGTTGAAAACTGAAAATTAATCTCTGAAGTTTTCAGAGAAGAGAAAAGCTTCTCTGCAGGTTCTGTAGGTCTCAAGAGCTTTAAATCCATCCTAACAGAAGCGAAATTGTTTATATAATGTATACAGACCTTTAAATAGATGAGATAAGTCCATCTGAGGACTTCCCTGAGTTAAAAACATTTCCAGGCTTGTTATTAAACCAGTAGAAACCCCTGATTTCATCCCTTAAATTGAAGAGATAAACATCAATAAAACATTAAATTGACCTTAAAATTGAATAGATTACCCTTAGAGCTTTCCAACGAACTTTAAATCATCGAATCTGGAGCTCTGGGTAGGAAGTTATGATGGATTGAATTCGGGTCTGGAAGGGTTAACTTTGTCCCACCTCGGTTATCCACGAGCGCGCGCCTAGGTATAAAACTCTTTTGTTCCTAAGGCTATGCAGTCGTCAAGTGCAAGGCGCACCAATTTTGATTCAGATCTGATTTGAGCATTGTTCTGGGTGTGGGCATTGGCTTGCGGGTTTGTGCGCCCTTGGGGGCGTGTTTGCAGATGTGAATATGTGCCCTAAGAGGGCTTGAGTTTGGCCTAGGAGACCGGGTTGAGCCTATGTGGCTCGATAATGTGAACCGATAAATAAATAAACCACAACAAACCTAACTGAGATTAGGCGAGGACCGAGTAGGGTCTGGTCCCACCTTGGTCTCAGGGTGCTGTGTATCCTCGAAAGGACCTCGCCGCAAATACAAAAACTTTTGGTTTAAAGAGTAAAAAAACCTGATTCAGCTGAAAGAGAAGCCGCTGAAGAAAGCTAAGGCTAAGGAAGAAAGGAGTGCAGACGCTGAGTGTTAAGGAGAAAAACTTAGGGAAGAAGAAAAGGCAGGAGAAAACAAAGGAAAAAGGGATAGGAACAAGCGAAGAAGACTTAAGGCGGGAAAAGATTAAGGTAAGAAAGAAAGGAGATGAGAGGCTGAAGAGATAAATTCATTTTTTCTTGCATAATTACTTTTTTTTCTTAATTGTAAAAGGCATGTTTTAATTAGATACTTTTTGCCTTAATTTCTTAGAATGAAATAAAATTGAAAAAACTAGCATGTTTACTTGTTAATAAAGTACAATATTTTGAGTAAATATGTTTCATATGGAATTTTGTATGTTCTTTATAGTTAAATATTTTGACAAAATTTATGTTTTGGAAATTAAACTAGTTTTACCTCCTAAACTTAAAGAGATAAAAGGAAATTAGTGAATTTGGAGAAAAATTATTAGGCCTCCCAGTGGACGACCTGGACTCAACCAGTAAAAATTTCTAAAATGTTAAGTTAATTCGACCCTATACTACACAATTGACACAACTTCGAGTTAACCTAAGTGATTTCTTCTACTCTTAATTAAGTGAAATTAACTTAATTACTGAGTTGAGTGAAAACACCCGATCAAGTTGTTCGGTGGAAGTGTGGGGCGTGTGTGGTAGGTAGTGAGTGGGCGGAAAGTGATTAGTGGACGATGGCGAAGGTGGTGAGGTGTCTAGCGAGGCATGTGAAGGTGTGGAGCAATGGAAGCGCCTTGCCAGTGGGCGGCCGGAGATGGAGAAGATGGTGGTGGACAGTGGCTGCAAGGGGTCGAAAGGGAAAATAGAGAGAGGGGAATTTAAGAGGGGATAGAGAGGAGTAATTCTAACCTAACTAAGTGGACGAAGGGGGAGAGGTGGCTACTGGCTGTACCTGCTATCGTCGGAGAAGATGGTGTCCAGGGGAGGGAGAGCGGCGACGACGACGGGGCTAGAGGTGTGTGCGTGGGTGTTGCGCGACGCAGAGGAAGGTGGTGAAGGCGGCTCTGCCACTGGTATTGTGGTAGAGAGATGAGAAAGAGGAGGGGGGCTCGCCAGAACTCGCTGGACTCTTGACCGAAGGAGAAGAAGGGGAAATTGGGGTGATTCTCTGGCCAAGTCGAGCTGAAGAGATGCGGACAGGGTTGAGGATCCTTTTATAGATGCTGGCAGGGGCTCTTGTGCTTGGAAGACAAGCTTCTAAGTGTGAGAGTCCTTGCCGGAGAAGGAATCCGTTGGATACCCAAATCTCTCGAGCCTTCGCACGAGAGATTGGGTGCAAATCAGATATTGAAATCACGCTCAAATGGAAGGGAATTCCTAAGAGAATCTCCCTTCCAAATCTGGGAGGAGATCTCTGAAGAATCAAGGAGTAGTTCCCCTCCATTCCTCGCCGGAGTAGGATTTCTCCCCATTAATGGTAAAGGGACTTGATTGTAAGAGTGGCGAGAAAGTTAAGGGGGGTCTGTGCAAGAGTTTTCAAAAGTTAGGGGGCAGAATGTAATTGGGTGGACTATTTTGCAAAGTAGGTTCAGATGGCCTCTCCTTTGGTCCAAATTTTGGTACAAACCTAATTTGGACCTAAGAAATCCAATGATGAAGTTGGATTTTAGGTTTGACCACGTTTGACTAGACATTTTACACAAAATCCCAAATTAGGTCAAATAATGAGCTGAGACACCAATCTAGGTCAAAAGAGGTTCCAAAGGCCGAATTGAAGGTTCTAAGCCCTAGGGGATATTTTCCGTGAATTTTAGAGGGTTTAGTTGATTTTTATCCTAACCAAAACCTTGTTGAATTAAGCGAGTCTATTTTAGGGTTATAGAATGTCATTTAATTCTTGGATTACACAACCCATTTCTGACTGAACCAACCCCTTTTTATCTTATTCAGACCATTTGACCTATGTTTTGCCTCTGAAAAATCCTGTTTATGTACTGCAATGGTAAAATTGCAATTTTAACCTTTGTTTCATGTTTTCCTCTCAGAACATTAATTCCTTGAATTAGGTCCTCCAGGTTATGTAGGAGCTCTTATTCTCTTTCATAGGTCAAACTGAGCTAGTTAGGGCTCATGATGAGACTCTCATCACCCGTCTTTCCAAAAAACTTGAGATCCTTCTGATTATCCTTTTCTACTTCACGTCTACTACACTCTGAGTTTAGTTTTAGAATAGTCAACTCCACCTCTGGTACTTGTACCAGAGCTTGAAATCATCTGCAATAGTCATCCCGACCTATTCACCCACCTGTGTACCTTGTTGTAATCTCTGAACCAAACTGATTTCATATCCTCCAGTTTATAATGAGGACATTGCAAAACTTAGGCATGGGGGGTGTTAAAGTGCAAACACATAAAAATTAAAATTTCTGAAGGGTTCTCACAAAAAAATTACATATTCTAAAAAACCAGAAAATTTTAAAAAATAGAAAAATGGAGAAAGGGGAGGAAATTTTGAGGATTAATTGCATATCATTTGGAGGAAAAGCAGAAGTGATTTTAAATGTTAAAAAGGAGCTACAATTTGAAACAAAAAGATTAGTCATTAGTAAAAGATTATGGAATCTACTTAAGTTCTAGACCAAATCAAAAGAAAAAATTAAGTCCTAGAATAACAGAGAGACAAAGAGATTAGTATGAGTGCTGAACGTAGGCCTCTTGGGCTTGTTTTAGGGCTTAAAAATTCACGTATCCGTTAAGATCTGGATAATCCTCAAGAGGTTGAGGAAAATGCGAAGCTTAAGTATTAGGTCTAAGGCTTAGGGATTATTCAGCCTCGTTAACTGACCTTTGGTTTGCAGGACTCGGTAACCTAAGCACCATAATCCATACACAGTCTGGTTCAGTGTGCTTAATATCAAAATCGCACAAATGCATTAATTCTATTCTGAAAAAGCTACCTAGATTAAGAGCGGCTTATCAACACAAGTTGATTTGGATGAATTCCCGACACAAAGAGGCAAGAAATTCCCCTCAAAGATGCGTAATAGCATATCGTCTCCTTGGTGCTTGACTCCTAGGATATCTAAATATCCTATCGGGGGCACGTAAGCATCTTGTGCTGATTCAGGTGCCATGGGTAGGATTATCCTGAAATATCGATTGCCAGGGCCTGAATTTAGCTACAGAACACCATGGGTGGTACTATCTCGAAGTATCGAAAGCCAGGGTTCTAGGGGTTGCCATGGGCGGTGTTATCTCGAAACATAGATTGCTAGGGACCCTGCAAGGATTGATGATGAAAACAAGGAATCTGATACAAAACATGTCTTTAAGCCAATCCAAAGCTAGAAATGAAGAAAAAGAGAGAAAACTTTCCAAAAATACAAGAATTCTTCTATCCTTTTATCTTACAAAAATGCACTGTAAACTGAACCTAGACTAACCACATTACAAGCACGAGTGCTTTAACTGCTGGATCCAACAAACCTTAGATTAGTTTCTATGGGCCTTAGAAACCTTCACGGTAGACTAAGGCTAAAGTTGGTTAAGTCTGGATCTTGATTGGTACTTGAGTACCTCTAGGTCTACTATTAGCATTCTGATCTAATTTCTAAAAAGAAGAAAGAATCAGGACTTTGAACATCAAGGCATGGTCTAGAATCTGAGTTAATTTCATAAGATTTTGCTAAGGGACTAGCAAAAGTTAGGCATGGGGGTATGATGATAACGTCATCATCAACCATATATAGCTTTATTTAGTCATATTCCATCATTAAATGCTCCTGCATAACCACCAGAAGACAGTAATTCATTGCACATCCTCTCTAAGAGAATAACAAGAAACCAGGGCTAAAACTGTAATTTTACCATCCTATCATTATTGCAGAACAACCGTAGGGTTTCTCAGGGGTTAATTAAAGGTTAAATGGTCATAAATGTCTAATAAGTGGATTCATGCAGACAGGAACGGGTTTTCACACATTTCAAGAATTAATGGACATCTGAAACCCTAAAAAGAGACCCACTATCGAATTAGGGGTATGATGGGAATACCATCATGAGCCATAACTAGATCATTTTGATCCAACTAAGTCAGTAAATCCCCTTACATAACTGCCAGAGCCATAAGTCACTACATAACCATTCTGAGGGAAATACAAGAAAACAGGGTTAAAACTGTAGTTTTACCATCATATCATGAATGCAGTACAATCATGGGTTTTCTCAGGAGGTAATTGAGGGTCAAATGATCCTAAAGGTCTAACAAGTGGGTTAGAACAAATAGAAAAGGGTTTGCACGTGTTTTGAGAATTAAATGACTTTTGAAACCCTAAAAATAAACCCTCTTAATTAACTGAGGTTCTTGTCAAGATAAAATTCATCTAAACCCTCTAAAATTCATAAAAAAATATTATCTAGGGTTTGGAACCTTCAATTTGACCATCAGAACTCGTCTTGACCCAAAATAGAGTCTCAGACAGATATTTACCCTAATTTGGATTTTTGCATAAATTACTAGTCAAAATTGATCAAAACCTAAATATAACTTCACCATTGGATTCCTTAGATCCAATTTAGGTTTGTACCAAAATTTGGACCCAATCTAAGATCATCTTGACCAAGTTTGCATTTTGGTCCAGTCAGACTCTTTCTATCTCATTCAGACCCTTAACTTTTGAATTTTATTACAAATAACCCCCCAACTTATTTACCTTCTTCACAAGTAGGTCCCCGCACCATTTTTGGAAGGTGAAACCTTCACCATCGAGTTTTGAGCGAGGATTTCTCGCTCGATTCTCAATCAATCCCTTGCAAAATTGATTTAGGGATTCTTTGGGAAGTTTTCTTCCATTTGAGCCATTCCTTAGGCTCTAAGTCCTTCCCAAAAGGCCATGTGAACCTTTCAAAGGTTCGAGTATCCTTTGTCGCAACTACCTTCCATGCTTGAAAGCTTCTTTCCAAGCTTGGAAGGGCTTCCTATGGCCTATAAAAGAGACCCCAGTGCACGACCGTGCATTTCAGCAAGTTTTGGCCTAAGAAACCCTCCTCTACTCCATCTCCAGCCACCTTCAAACTTAGCTCCGATGACTCCTCTCCAGTCTTCTCCTCCAGTTGTCCAACAATCAAATTGGATGGCTGACTATCTTCCCCTCATCTTCGCAAACCTCTCCTACTAATGAGAGGTCGTGCCTCTACCTCAGTCAACGTCGCCTCCTCGCCGCACCATCCTCCTTCTTCGACTTCGGTCGACCAACACTGGAGCCCTCTGCCTCCCTACTCTCTTGCTAAGTGCTTCTTTTTCTCTCTCTCTCTTTCTATTTCATTTTCCTACCCTCACAGACACACACAACCGCCAACCGCCACCGCTCACCTCCATCTTCTTCATCTCCGGCCGCTCCTCTAGTAAGGCATATCCGCCACTACACTCCTCCATCTGCCTCGCCGACCACCCCATAACCTTTGTCGTTCCACCACGAACAAAATCCCTTTTCTGTTTTGCTCCACCACTCACCCAAACGCACCCTCAAACAACCCACCTTCGCATTGTCGTCTCCGTCACCTTCAGGCCTCCACCCTCACTCTCACCACACGTTGCACCCACCATTGCACTCGCCACTCCATGACGAACCTACTAAGCTATCTGACACGGCCGTGAGGCCCTTTTCTTGAGTTTTAGGTCTCCAGCCGTCACTGCCATTACCGCAAAGCTTCAAAGGAAGCTTGCAGCTTCGTTAGGCACCTACAGCTCCAAGCACCACCTCCAGGTGACATGGATTGGCTTCAGGTCTCATCCCAAGGCCTCAATTGGGGGCGTAAACCTCAGCAACTGCCTTGATTGAGAGGTAATCCAGCCATAGACGCATGCGAAGAAGAGGCACTATCTTTAGTGCCACCTCAGAAACCCGTGGCGCTATAACCCCACATAAATTGAATTTGTGTCTGGGGCTTATCACCTCAGACACAAGGGGTGACATCCCTCACACACATCACGTGCCTCATCCGCAACCTCTCCTCTATGGACTTGGTACACCTGACCCACCTAAGCCTTCACTTCTCGCTCACCACCCACTGTCGATGAGTCTAGACTCGAGTGCGCGCTTGATCCGAATATCGGAATACCTGGTACTGTAGAAGGCTCTGGGAGAGCGTGACCTAGAGAGAGAAAGAGAGAGAGTGCACAGGGGTTAGGGGGTTTTGCTTTCTGGAGAATTGGCTGACACTTAGCCAACTTTGAGGAACCTCCCCCCTCTGTGTGAAGAAGAGAGGAAAAGAAGGAGAGATGCACAGAGAAGAAAGGTAGAAGAAGAAGAAGGCCATGACAAGAAGAAGAGAAGAAGATCTGAAATCAGAAGAAAGAGGAAAGCAAAGAAGAAGAGGAAGAGAAGAAGAGCTGCAACATTATAAGAGTCTGTGAAAAAGAAGGAAAGCAAGAGAAGAGAAGAAGAAGAAATCAGAGAAAGAAGCAGAGCACTGTTCATCCAGATGTTTAAGACATCTGATCATTCAATCAGATGGCTAATTTGAGTTTATTTCATACATAGTTATTGAGTTCCATTTAATATTATTGTAGGGAGTAATTGGCGATTCAAATCACCATTTTACTCTATTCTTTTTGTAGTCTAACACTTGACATTATTGCCACATTATTCTGAGTCAATTCTTGATTACAATTTCTTATCTCTATTGTTTAAATTGAAATGTTGAGAATTGAATTCCTACTTGCTCCCAGTGAACGACCTTGGACTTTTCGAGTATAAATTTTATCTATTTTTCACAAGATTTCAACTATACCCCTTCGAGTATAAATTTTAGGCTCTAGGAAAGCGTGACCTAAGGAGAGGAAGAGAGGATCGTGTGTAGGGGCAAGGGGGTTTTGCTACAGAGAGTAACGACTGACACTTAGCCATTTGAAGAACCTTCCCCCTCTATGTGAAGAAGGAGAACTAAGAAGAAAGGTAGGAAGGCAAGAAGAAGAGGAGAAGACCTAAGCCACAAGGAAAGGAAAAGGAAGGGGAGCCGCACAGGAAGAGAAAAGGAAGAAGGAGAAGAGTAGAAGAACAAAAGGAAGAAGAGAAGACAAGGTAGGAGAAGCAAAGCACAGAATGAAAGAAAGAAAGAAGGAGAAGAGAGACCCTTGAGTCTCTAAGTAGCACTACAGCACCAGGTTGTTTAAGCTGTCTAAGACATCTAATTACATATATTTGAGGCTTTGATTTAGTTGCTATTTGTCAGGAGTAATTGGTGATTTAAATCATCAATTTACTCCATTCTTTTTGCACATTGATACCTGACATTATTCTTGTGCAATCTCTTATATTTCTGATTCAGATTGCGATCTTGAGTTTGAATTCCATATTGCACCTTGTGTTCGACCTCGGACTTAATTCGAGTAATAAATATTATTTGCTTTCAAAGTGATTTCGGCTATACTACAACGTAGTTTTAAACCTCTATTTCACTTGTGAATAGTACGTGCTTGACCCGAATACCCAATCCAATTACCTAGTTTCAGTGAAAGAGAAGAGGAGGAAGAGAGAGAGCAGAGGAGGGTGGGTTTTGATCCGTTGTGTGTTGGCTGAACACTTAGCTGTAGGAAAGGAAGGAAGGAAACCTAAGAAAGAGAGGAAGAGTAGCGAAAGCTAAGAAAAGAAAGAAGAAGAGAAGGCCAAAGGAAAAAGAGAGAAGAAAAACAAAAGAAGGGCTCGTACAGAGAAGAAGGAAGAAGAAGAGATGAAGAAGATGAATAGTGTCCTTGCACTATAGCATCTGGACACTGTGGCATTATTTGAATTACTATTCAATAATTTAAGTACTATGGTTAAGATGCCTGCTTAAATGTGGATCTAAAAGGTGATTTAAATCACCACTTTTTGGGATATTTTCATTCTTTTTGCAATGACAAACTCTTCATATACTCATATTATATATTGATGATCAATTTTGAGTAATTAGTGTTCATTGCAAATCATTATTGGCTTAATTATTATGCTCATTTATATTTTGATTGAAATTAGTGCGTGAATGCAACAATTGCTCCCTATGTTTGACCTCAGACTTAAATTTGAGTAATAAATTATATTTGTTCACACGCTATTTTTGACTATATTGCAATGAAGTGATTTTTAAACCCCGATTTAGCACGTAAACATATTAGGACTCAAAGCATTGGCTTATGGGAATCTAAAGCAGTTTGGATCTCTAATTTCAGCTTTCTGTTTGAGTTCCATTAGAAATTATGAATGTGGTGAGTGATACTGCAACTATAGTAAGGTCGTAGAAACAACAACCAGCAGAAGGTTCACCTCCAACAGTAGCAGGGTATTAGGGGGTTGTGCAGGGATCAGGAAAGAACTACTCTAGGCAAACACCGTCTCTAAACATACCTCGAGCAAGAGCAAATTGGAAATTTCGCAGATATCTAAGTAGATGAAGATCCCTTATCAGTGCAATGACTTTCTTCTCATGCTTCTTCATGGTGTTAGATTGGAATAGTTTTAACTTCTATTGTAAAGAGGAAAAAAATAGTTCGAGTGCTCTTTTGTATTATGATGTATTTGTTTATTGTTCTTTTTTGTAATTTCTTCATAACATTGTAACAAGTACTTTATATTTTCATTTCAATAAAAATTTCTTCTGTCAAAGATCACTTTTGTCAAGATATGCATGTTATATGTGTTGCTATAATTAAGAATGTTCTAATGTTTTATCTTAATAATTAACACTCACAATTACATATTCCTTAAAAGATTATGAGGAGCACATATTTTTGTTCCTAAAACTTGTAGAGATAGCGTAATTCATCCCTAAAAGAAATCAAATGCCAAGTCATTATCTTCTTTTGTGTCTAATCTATTGTGACCAATTTTCCGTCACAATAGTTTTGAGGATAGAAAATCTGTCCCTAAAACTTTTAGTGACTTATTTGGGGGATGGATTTTTGGAGATAGATTTTCCATCCCCTACCCTAAAATCTATCCCCATTGCCTTCAATCCTGTCTCCAAAGGTCGTCACTACAAGTCTATTTTGTTGTAGTGGGGTCAAACAGGCCAGACAGACCCCCTACGAGGAATTCAGTTTGAAATAGTACCAAAAAAGATCCAAAAACTCTTGAAAATTTATACAAAAAACTAGGTTTCGGTGGCTTTCCAACCACACAAATTTTAGATCCATCTAATTTATACAAAGGTTAGAATTAATGTTTAAAGTTAGATAAAATCAATGTGCATATTATTCTGACCCCTGTCCATTGTGCGAATTTTCAAAATTCTCACGGTGCAAATTTTTCCTAACAAAAGGTAGCATTGGAAAGCTGGTTTGAAGCCTTAATAGAAGATCGAATCCCAAGATTTTTGGAGTCCTCTTTTAATGGCAACAAAATTTTTGAAATTCGTAATCTATTCTAGCTGAATTTTCAAATATAGAGTTGGTGTATTTTAAGTAGTTTCCAAGCCAAACATACCCCAAACAAAGATTTTTTTCAAATCTAAAAATTTGAGTTTGACTTTTTTTTGTTTTTTTTTTCAAACCTAAGAAATTAACCAAATAGAGGATCAAGAATAATACCTGTGATCTTCACCATGAGTTGATGCGTGTGCGGATCCTCGTCATGACCCTACAAGCAAAACAAATGCAAAGATAAGCAAATCCAAATCTAAAACCTCGCCCATTGCCTCCCCTGCAACGGTGCCATTCAACAAAGTAGTTTTCGCACGTGTTTTGCAATATGTTGAATTTGTAGTATAGTCGCACTAAACCCTCGATCAAAAATATTTGTTTTAACAAAACTCGCATTGATTTTTATTCTTTTATAACATGAGTCCCAATCGTTTGTCTCTAGGAGGCGTAAAATGCAAGTAATAGAATTGGATCCACTTTTCTAACATAAATCTAACCAACCTAATTTTCTGGTCTTTTTGCTTTTGCGATATTTTTTTATGTTTTTGATTTTTGAAAAATGAAATTGAATATGAGAACTACCTAAGAGAAACCCTAAAACGTACATGCATCTAGGTGAGGGCCATGATGGTCGTGCATATTGTAGCTAACCTAAGAGTGGACGACCCTAAAACTAAGGAAGAAGGCATGAATATATAATGGTGTAGAGGCAAACAAACGCAAAGATATGCATATAAGAGAATTTAATTCTAGAGTAAATCATAAAAACATCAACCACACAATATTATGGACACATAGAACAATAAAAAATGTCAAATAAAGTTTATACTAAAAAGCACAAAATAGAGAAAATCCCTTGCGTTGGAAGGTGCCACAAGGGCCATTGGCTTTTGTGTGAAGGTGTAGGCTAGACCTTGGGTTGCAAACCCATCTACATGCCTACTAAGAAGATAAGATGACCAACCAAGGTATGGAGGACCTTGTGGCCATCCAAAAATAAAGAAGAAGAGAGGGCATGTGCCTTCTCCCAAGGAAGAAGAAGACACACCCAAGAAGAAAATGAGGAGAAGAGGGTAGAGGACCCTTTCTCTTCTAGCCATCCTTGATCCTATGGAGGAGAGCATCTTGAAGCTTCACTTGGTCGTCCGGGGGGCAGCACCTTGGAGGACCTTCTTTAGGCATCCATGGGGGACGTCTTGGAGAGGAGGAGGTGGGAGATCGCCAATTGAGATGTGAGGAGTGTGAGATTCGAATTCCCTACGATCTCTTTTTGGTTGGCCTTTTATGGGAAGTGGCCATTATGGTACTCGCAAGTTGGCCCTCCAAAAAAAGGAATCGGCACCTATTTAGGATCTAGTTTTTGACGCAAGGCTTGTAAGCTTTCCTAGAATGGGTGTGCATGGGATTTTTTTGGTGAAGGTTGGCGGCAACAAATGGGTAGATTAGGAAGGTGTGTGTTTAGGAAGGTGTGTGTGTGTGTTTAAATTTCGTAGACTAAGGTTGTAGGATTGGTTGGATTAGGTTGGGTCAACCTAGATTAGGTAGGTGTGGACCTGATTAGGCTTAAGTGAGTCTAATTGCATAGGATTGAACCTAATTGGGTCTAGGGTAGCCTAATGGACTCTAGTTCAAGTCTAATTAGATTCTACTGAGCCTAATTAGACTTGAATGGGTAGGTTGGAGTCAATTAGATCTTGGGTGGATCTAATTGGGTTCAAGTGCACCCAATCAACTGTAGATGCACCCAATTAGGTATGGGCTAGTTCAATTGGGTTGGGGATAGGATAACTAAGGGTATGGATAGTGGGATAGGACATGTGGATAGCAGGATAACACTATGGGTGGTGTTATCCAAGTTTTGGGATTGTGGGTTTAGGCTATCCTAAGTGGAGATTAGGGATAAGGATAGTGTGGATAGGAACATGGATAGTGCTATCCATGTTTTATGTTCTAAGGCCAAGATGTCCTAATGGAAGTGATTTTGGGTTTAGGAAGGCTGTCCTAGGGTTTTTAAGTTAGGGATAAGGCTATCCTCCTCACTCCTCTTGTCTGGATCAAGCTTCTTCTTTCTTCTTTTCTTTCTCACTTTATTCCACTCTATCTTGCATCCTGGCTTTATTTGGATCTTCTTATTACTTGCAAATAGCAACAAAAACATTAAATAGCAAGATAATCTCATCTTATTCTACATAAAATGATACAATGCATGATATGAATGAAATATTTACAAATTAAGCTAGGTTCTAACATTGTTTTGGTTGATTAAGACCTATGATTGCTGCGCAATCACTGACTTTGTCTTTGATTTGCAGAAGGTTGATTAGTGGGTATAGATAAGTGTTCACTATCCCAAAGGAAAGTGTACACTTATTGTACATTATTGAATCAGCCGAAAGGAAGGTTCATAATTGACACGGAATTGAACTAACAATCCTTACCATGCCATGCTTTTAATTACATATCAATTTCTCATCCAAAGATGAGATGTTTGATGGAGTTAACTAGGACATGCGGTGGGGTTATTTAAATTATTCAGTCTCTTATATAGGAGCTAATCTTGTGCCTATTTGTGAATTTTTTCAGAAATGTCTTCTGCCAACACTACCGGCACCCTAAATTCCATTCCTATGTTGAGTGGTTGAAACTTTAAGTCCTGGAAAGAAAACCTACTAATTATCCTCAGGGTTACGAACCTGGATTTAGCAATTAGAGAAGCCTCTCCTATCATTATGAAAACAAGTACTCCCGATCAAAAGAGAGAAAAGGAAAGGTGGGAGAGGTCTAATCACATTTCTATGATGATCATGAAAAGGGCTATCCCTAAGGTTTTTAGGGGCACTATGTCAAATAATATAGCCACTACCAAGGACTTTCTAGGTGATATTGAGAAGAGGTTTACTAAGAATGAAAAGGCAGAAAATGGTACACTCTTAACAAACCTAATCTCAATAAAGTATAAGAGGGGAAGAGTAACATTAGGGATTACATTATGGAGATGTCTCATATTGCTTCCAAGTTGAGAGCACTAAAGTTGGATCTTTCTGAAGATCTATCAGTGCATTTGGTTTTGATTTCTCCCACTCCTGCCTTTAACCAATTCAAGGTGAGCTATAACTATCACAAAGAGACTTGAATAAGCTCATCTCACACTGTGTCCAAGAGAAGGAGAGAATAAAGTAAGATAGGACAGAAATTGCTAATGTTGCCTCTTCCTTTAAAGGTAAGGGCAAGGCTAAAAAGAAGAAGCAGGAAGTTGCAGATATAGCTCCCAATAAGCAATAACAAGGGAAGGCTAGAGTCTTCCAAGTCAGAATATTTCTTCTGCGAAGCTGAGGGGCACCCAAAGAAGCATTGTACCAACTACCACTTTTGGCATGAGAAGAAAGGTATGACTCTCAGTTTAGTTTGTTCAGAAATTAATTTGGCTTTGGTTGCTAAACACACTTGGTGGATGGATTCAGGTGTAACCACTTACGTTAGTGTGTCTATACAAGGTTGCTTGAGCTGTCGAAGGCCAACAGAAGCTGAGAAATTTATCTATGTCGGGAACGGGAAGGCCATAGAAGTTCAAGCCATAGGGCAATTTAAATTATTGATGAAAATTGGAATGTATTTGGAATTGAATGAAACATTTATTGTACCATCTTGTAGACGTAATTTAGTTTCAATTATGTTTTGGATAAGTGTGGTTTCACTTGTAGTTTTGGTGATGAAAAAGTTTCTTTGTTTCATGATTTCAAAATAATTGGTACTGGTTTTCTTTCATGTTTTGATAATTTATATTGCATTGATACTATAACTTCGTATTATGAGTTTTCTCTTTTAGATACATGTGATGTGAAAAGGAAACTAAATAATGAAAACTTAGCATCTTTATGGCACAAGAGATCAGGTCATATCTCTAAAAAGATAATAAAGAGACTTGTGTCAAATAGAATTTTAGACCCCTTAGACTTTTCTGATTCCAATCAATGTACAGAGTGCATTAAGGGGAAACAAACCAATACTAGGTGATGTAAACACATTTACACTACTTAAAATGTCTATTTATGCATGTTCTTAAGCATAGGATTGCATTTCATGATATAAATATTGCATAACATGCATCATCTTGCATTTAGAGTAGTTTGAATAAAATGGAGGTTAATTGTCTCCTTTTATGTGCTTGGACAGGGCAAACATTTTATCGGGGCCTCGGATCAAAGATCCAACCGTATGGATGTGATCAGGGCGACGATTGGAGTTCAACGACTCCAAGATCGCCCTAATCAGACATCTGTAGCATCAGATAGTGATCGGGGAACCCTAGAAGATCAAGGGCCAGGATGGTGAAAATCCTTACGTCAGATGACAAATCCGACCGCACGGGTGAATTTAGATCGACGATCGCAGCCCAACGACACAAAAATCGAGTCAATCCGACATCCGTGGCACCATCTACAACTTCCAGAAGATGGACGGCCAAGATGGCACCACGTGGTGCCATCTCGGTTGCCCAAACGACCGCACACATTCTACGAAGGCCCCACACCCGCTCGTTCTCCACCGTTGGATCAAGATCCAACGGCTGTGGATGCGGCTGGCTGATTCGTCCGCGCGACCATTTCGTCCGCATAGTGTAGCGGAGACGAAGCGGCGGGCGAAGGAGAGGTCGCGGGATCGAGTCCCGCGAGCCTCAAATCAGGCACAAGCGAGCATTGCGTGGAGCGTCAGATTGCGATCCAATGGCTGCGCGCGCCCAATAGCTCCGACGCGCGATTGGACGCTCGATCACATGCGGGTGGGCGCGCAGCATAGCAGGCGAAGATGCTTTTTAAGCCGTCCGATCTCGCGATCGGACAGTTGAGACTCAGCATGCATGCGATGGCGTTGAGCGCCCGGGCAGCTGAAGTGGCGCGCATGGGCGTGGAAGCTACGCCCACATCGGGGCTGTAGTGACGGATTTATCCGTCACTAGAGACCCCTCATTTATTGTTTTGAAGTTGTAATGTCCATTTTGCCCCCACTCCTTGCAACTATAAAAGGAGACCCCCTCCATACGAAATTTTCATCCCTTCCTTCTCCTCTCTACCCCTCCAAAGCTCAAGAGAAGCTTGTCCCACACCCGGGATGCTTCTCACGAGATAAAGTCCAATTTTCATTCCCCTTCGGAAGTGGATCCCGCGACGACGATGGCATGCTGCTTCGTTCCCGTTCTTCTGCTTCGTCCTCCTTCATCCTGCTTCGTTCCCCTTCGTCCAGGCGTCGTCCCGTCCGGCTCGTCCTCTAAGCAACCGTCGAGGAGGATTTCTCTCTCCCTATTCTTTTTACTGCTTTCTAGTATAGATTTACTGCTTTCTAGTATAGTTTTGTTCATCCTCCAAGCAATCATCGAGGAGGACATTTCTCCCTCCATTCTTTTAATGCTTTCTAGAGTAAATTTATTGCTTTCTAGAGTAATTGTTTTATTCTTTCTAGTTGTAATGAACAATCTCCTCAATGAAAAATTCCTTGTTTATTCTACATCTCATTTTAATTTCTCTGTGTAATATTCTCTTTCTCTCTTACTCTCTCTCTCTCTTCTATTTATTGTAAATAATTAGACAGTTTTAAATTGAATTATTCTGTGACAAATAAAAAGAAACGCATAGTTTTTAAATCAAACGTCCGCCTCCCTGTGTTCGACCTGGAATTTTAATTTCGGTATAAATTTTATTTATTGAACACGAATTCTTCGCTTTCGAACTACAACGACAGGTTTTCCAAAATCGAACACGTTAGCGTAGCATTCGTAACGTTCAACACTAGGAAGTTTGACGCCAATAGGTCAAATGGTATCTTAGATGTGATTCATACAGACATCTATGGATCATTTCCTACGCTTGCATGAAATGGTCAATAGTATTTTATTACATTCATAGACGACCACCCAAGATATAGTTTCATCTACCTAATTCATGAAAAGGCATAGTCACTGGACACAATCAAAAGTTATAAAGTCGATGTTAAGAATCAACTCAACAGGGGGATTAAATCTGCAAGATTTGACCATGGTGGTAAATACTACGGCAAATATGACATATCAGGTGAACAACATCTAGAACTACTTTCTCGTTTCCTAGAGGAATGCGGTATCGTTCTTCAGCACACCATGTCGGGTTCGTCCACTATGAATGGTGTTGTTGAGAGGTGAAATAGAACACTTAAGGACATAGTAAGGAGTATGATTGTTCATTCTACCTTACCATGATCACTCTGGGGAGAGGCCTTAAAGACTACAGCTTATATCCTGAATAGTGTTCCCACTAATGCAACTAATAAAACCCAATATGAGCTTTGAACTAGGTGGAAACCTAGTCTTAAATATTTTCATGTGTGGGAATGTTCAAGTGAGGTTAGGCCCTATAGACCTAATGAAAAGAAACTGGACTCAAGGACTATTAGTTGCTACTTTCTTGGGTACTTAGAAAGGTCAAGTGGATACAAGTTTTATGATCTGATGGGAACACCATCATGAGTCATAAATATCTCAGTTTGATCTGATTAAGTCAATAAAAGCTCCTACATATCCATCAGAAGGTTTTAAGGGCACAAAACATTGATTTGAGAAGAAAATAAGATTACAGGGTTATTCTTACAAATTTACCATTCTATCATAAAAATAGAATAACCACTGGTTCTCTCAGGGGTGGAACAAAGGTCAAATGGTCTTAAGAGTCTAATAAGTGGGTTAGAACAGACATAAAAGGGTTTTCATGAGTTATAGGAATTAATGAACATCTGAAATCCTAAAAAAATAGACCCGCTTAATCTATTGAGGTTCTAGCTAGGATAAAATTCACCTAAACCCTCTAAAAATCATAGAAAAATATTCTCTAGGGTTTGGTATGTTCAATTTGACCATTGGAACCCATCTTGACCTAAAAGAGAATATCAGACAGACAATTGCCCTAATTTGGGTACTTATGCAAATTACCCAGTCAAACTAGGTCAAAACCAAAATCCAACTTCACCATTGGATTCCTTAGATCTAAATTAGGTTTGTGCTAAAATTTGGGCCCAATCTGAGATTGTTTCAACCTAGTTTGCACTTTGGTCCAAGTCTGATTTCCTTTATTCCACATGGGTCCTTAGCTTTTGAATTTATTACACAAAGGTCCCTATCTTTATCGTCGTTTTCTTCAAAAATGTCTCTGCTGCCATGAATCCTAATCCTACATCTCCGGGGACCTTAATATGGCATGTTCTCCTTGATTCCTTGACGAATCCCTCTAAGATTTGAAAGGGAAGTTCGTCAAGAAATTCCCTTCCTTTTGAGCCAAATCCTAAGCCTTAAAACCTTCCCAATCTCTCATGCAAACACATAAGAGATTTGAGCATATTTCCAGTTCCTATCTTCGGCAAGCTTTCCTGCTTGGGAAGCTTGCTTCCCAAGCTCAAAGCACCCTCCAGAGACCTATAAAAGACCCCCAGATCAGACCGAAGATCCCAAGCTTGACCGAGAAGCTCCGCAAGTTCTGACGATTCCTCCTGACCTCCTTCATGTCCATCCACGATATTAGTGGCCAAATTTCTTTCCTCTCTCTCATCCGCTCCTAGTCGTACCAGCAGGAGTCTCCTTCCCATTGTCATCACCGTTCCTACCCTCACTGGAGCACTTCGTCTTCTCTGTCGCCGACTTATCCTCGAAGCGGATTCTCCCGCCTTTCGTCCATTTAGATTAGGTTAGTAAGGCTTAGTTAGGTTTACACTCTTTCCCACTCTCCATATCCCAATTTCGACCCTCGACGCCGCCGTTCACCTCCATTGTCCTTCGCTCCGACCAGACCTCCAGCGAGGCTCCCCTCTCATTCCACTACTCCAAATGCCTCACCGATCACCTCATAACCTTCGCCTCATCCTCCCGAACAAAAGCCCTCTCCTTATCTCTCCATTCACACACCCAACATTTCCCTCGAACACACCCATCAATGGTTTCCTTCCCTGACTCCAACCGACCACCACACACTTCCACAAGCCACGAAAACACCACCAATGCACTCCATGACCTACGGTGAAGCTCCTGAGATTGTTTAATTAGGCCGCGAGGCCGTGTTTATGTTTTCAGGTATTCGCCCTCATCGCCATTAACAGAGCTTCTTCGAGGAGCTTGAAGGAGGTCTCTTGCCGCCGCGAGTCCCAAGCAACATCCCCATGCTGTGCGAAAGACTTCTAAGCACACACCCAAGTGGTCAATTGGGTTCCACACTACTTGCTGCAGTTTCAATTGAAGAGACCTTCACCTACAGCTGATGCAAGCAGAAAGATGGTGGGATTTAGTCCCACATTGCTAACCACAAAGCAGTTGAAGGCGCATAAATTGAATTTGTGCCTATCCCTCTTCACCTCCAAACACGAGGGTGAGGTCCTCCTTACCCACGCACACCTCACCCATGACATGTCCCCCGCGGGTCTCACACATCGATTACCCGCCTAATCTAAGCACTCGTTGCACACCACCCACTGCCAGTGAGCCTGGTCCCGGGTGCGAGTGTGCCCGTTAACCCGATTACCTAGACTGTGGCCTTGGGAAGGCGAGGAAGAGAAATCCCAAAGAGAGAGGAAGGAAAGAGCGTGCGGGGGCAGGGGGGTTTTTGCTTCCCTGTGTATTGGCTAACACTTAGCCAATTTTGTGAGTTTCCCCCTATGCATAAAGAGAAGAAAGAAAACCTTCGTAGAAGAGGAGGAAATGAAGAAGGCCTGCAAAAGGAGAGAAAGAGAAGAGGAAGAAGGAGAAGGCACAGAGGAAGAAGGAGAAGGCACAGAAGAAGAAGTAGAAGAACAAGAGGAGCTGAAGAAGGAGAGAAAGAAGAAGACGCTAAGATTTAGCAGAAGTGCACTGTGCACTTATACTACGTGGCATTTAATTGATTAGCACTGTTGAAATATTTGATATAATTGTGAGGGGTAATTAGTAATTCAAATCACCATTTTATCTCATTCTTTTTGCACTATTTGACATACGCTTTCATTTATATATCATTACTACTTGGAATTTTGTTATAAATTGCTCATATATTTGCTTGAATTGCAATCTTGAGAATCATTTTGTTAATTGCTCCCTGTGTTCGACCTCAAACTTCTATTCGAGTAATAAATTCTATTTATTTTCAGATGATTTCGACCTATACTACAACGCAACTTTTATAACCTTGATTTTGCTCGTTAACATGATCCCACATCTAATGTCATATTTGAGTTTAGAACTACTAAATTCTTTAAGAATGTAGAGTCTGCCAAGGAAAACAGAGTTAAAAACTATCTTTGAAGAGGAGCATGTAGATATTCTTCTTGGAGT
Organism: Thalassia testudinum; assembly: GCA_037157565.1. NCBI lineage: Eukaryota > Viridiplantae > Streptophyta > Magnoliopsida > Alismatales > Hydrocharitaceae > Thalassia > Thalassia testudinum. The sequence continues at coordinate 25,464,320 of JAZHRO010000014.1, forward strand.
TACTCAGCTTGATGAGGAACATGGCTATGACATTTCTCTAAACAACTCCAATGAAGATAATGTTATGGATATATCTCCTGAAGAGAAGCCTCAAACACATGTTAAGCCTGTGCCATTGAGAAGATCCACTAGGGAAAGGAGTGCCATATTTGATGACTATGTTGTATTCCTTCAAGAACATGAAACAGACATTGGGGTGATGGAAGATGATCCAATCAACTTCCGTCAAGCAATGGAAAGTCTAAATCATGAAAAGTGGATAGAGGCAATGAAAGAGGAAATGTAGTCAATGAAAGACAATGACATTTGCAATGTCGTTCCACTACCAGAAAGTGCGAAACCCATTGGTTGCAAATGGATATTTAAGACCAAATGAGATACGAAAGGAAAAGTGAAGCGATACAAAGCATATCTTGTCGCAAAGGGTTTTATCCAAAAGGAGGGCATTAACTATAAGGAGATCTTCTCTCTTGTTCCTCTAAGGACTCATTGAGGATTATAATGGCACTTGTAGCCCATTTTGATCTCAAGTTGCATTAAATGGATGTTAAGATTGCTTTCCTTAATGGTGACATTGAGGAAACCATTTATATGGCTCAACCCAAGCATTTTCTCTCAAATGATCCAAAAGGCATGGTATGCAAACTAAACAAATCCATCTATGGACTTAAATAAGCATCCAGACAATGGTATTTTAAATTTCATCAGGTGATTCTATCATTTGGTTTCGAAGCGAATCAAGCTGATGAATGCATTTACCATAAGTTTTATGGGAGCAGGTATATCTTCTTGGTTCTATAAGTTGATGACATCTTGCTTGCTGCAAATGATGAGTATCTTGTTAGACAGCAAGAAATTTCTTGCCAACCACTTTGACGTGAAAGATCTTGGAGATGCTTCATTTGTGTTGGGAATTGAAATATACCGAGATAGATCTCAGCATATTCTAGGTTTATCCCAAATAAGTTATATAGAAAAGGTACTCAAAAGGTATGGCATGCAAGATCACAAACCACTAGATACTCCTATGGTTAAAGGAGACAAATTTAGTCTCAATCGGTGCCTGTTAAGTGATTTTGACAAATGAGAGATGCAAATTGTTCCTTATTGTTTAAGTCGCTAAATCGATGTTTTTAAAATTGTCTCATTGTAGTATAGCCAAAATAGCACTCAAACAAATAAATTTATTACTCGAAAAAGTTTCGAGGTCGAACACAGGGAGCAATATGGAATTCAATTTTCAAGAATTGCAATTTAAGAAAAGAAAGCTATGAAATTGTAAATAAAAACTACTTCAGAATAAAGTAGCACTAGGATCAAATGTCAGAGTGCAAAAATAATGGAGTAAAATGGTGATTTAGATCACCAAATACTCCTTACAATGATAGCTAATGAACTCAATGTATATATCACATGAAATGCAACCAAACCAATCCTCTGATTAGTAAATCAGATGGCTTAAACTGCTTAAGCCTCTCTGTTCTTCTTCTTCTTTCTCTTTCTCTTCTCTACCTTTCTTGCCTTTGCAACTCTTCTTCTTCCTTCAGCCCTTCTTTCTCTGGCTTTCGTCACACAGCAGGGGAAACTTCTTGAAATCGACTAAGTGTTAACTGGTTCTTGTTAACAAGGTGAAATCGGGTTTAAAGTAATGCATTGTAGTATAGTCGAAATCGCTTTGAAAACAAATAAATTTTATTACTCGAACTTTAAGTCCGAGGTCGAACATAGGGAGCAAATGGAATTTATCCACTAATCTAAATAATAGAGGCAATTTGAACACATAAAATTACTCAAAATCTAATTCAAAATGTAAAGCAAGAGTATATGGTTAATAAAATGTAGCTAGAAAATATATAAAAGAGAAATTTGGAAAGAATTGGACTTCTGATTGTATAATCAGACATCTTAAAATCAAATGCTACTTTCTGATTTCTTTTCTCTTCTCTGCCTTTCTCTTCTTTGGCTTCTTTCTTCTTTATCTTCTTCCTGCCTTGGCTTTCTCTCCTTTCTTCTTTGATTCTTCTGTTCCTTCCTACCTTGGCCTTCATCTCTTCTTCTTCCTTCTTTCTTTGGCTTCAGCTTTGCCTTTTCTTTAGCCATGCCTTCTCCTTCCTTAGCTTCTTTGCCTTAGCATCCTCTGCGACTTCTTCTCCTTAGCTTCCTTCTTCAGCTTCTTCCTTCAGTCCTTGCTATGCCTTCTGCCTTCAGCTTCCTCTCTCCTCTTTGGCTTTCTTCTTTCTTTCCCTTCAAGTGCAAAACCTTCCCCTACCCTACCCCATGAACTCTCTCTCTTTTCTCTCTTAAGCTCACTCTCCCAGAACCTTTCTCGAGTAAATGGGTCAGGTTAGCATGCCTAGGTCCAGGCGCACCGGCGTGGATGGTGCGCAAGGAGTGCACAGGTTATTAGGTCAGGATACTAGGTCCGCGGAGCGTAGGCACGGATGAGGCATGATGGGGAGAGTGGGACCTCACCTCGTGTCAGGAGGCGATAAGCCCCTAACACTTTTATACCACTCTTCCCACTCTAAACTTACCAAGGTGGGACTAAAAGTCCCACCCACTTCACGTGCGCCTGCAGGGGATGTCGCGCTCAATTGCTGCAGCTGCAAGGGTCTCCAAAGCCAATCTCCTGGTTGGAAGCGTGTGTGTGACAATTCCGCATCGCCTGGACCTGGATGCCTGGACCGAGGTCGCCTAGTTCAAGCTTGCGAGCAAGCTTCACTCTTGCTTCAATGGCGGCCAAGGTCAGAACCTGCATTCAAGCAACATGGCCTCACGGCCTCATTAGAACACGCAGGAGGCTCCGCCGTGGCATGGCAAAGATGTCTCGATGGTCGGTGTGGTGCGGGGTGGCCTAGGCGTGCGTGCCTAGGTTACCCTGTGGCTGTGGAGTTGGGTTTGTTCGAGGAAAGAGTGTGGAGTGTGTGGCGGTTAATGGAGAGGAGGAAAGTGATCAGTGAGTCATGGCGGAGCTTTTGAGGTGTTTAGCGAGGTGGATGGGTGCGTGGAATGACGGAAGCACCTCGTCGGAGGTCTGCCGGAGGTGGAGAAGATGGTGGTGGTCTATGAGCGTTGAGGGGTGAAAATAGAAATAGAGGGGAAAAATAAAGAGAAGAGAAAGGGGAAGTATTTGACCAATTTTATGGTTGAAGGGGGAAGAGATGGAGGGCGGCGCGTATCTGCCACTGCCGGAGATGAAGATCCCAGTTAGAAGGGGACGGCAACGATAAGGAGGATACAGGCATGTGCGTAGGTATGGCGCAACGTGGACGACGGAGGCAAGGGCAACTCTACCACTGGTATTGTGGTAGAGCGACGAGAGGAGGAGAAGTAGGTCACCAAAGCTCGCTGGGTGTCTGGCCAGAGGAGAAGAGACGAAATTGAGGGGTTATCTTTGGCCAAACCAAGCTAGGGATGAATGGCAGGGTTAGGGGACCTTTAAATAGCCTCTGGCAGAGGGCCTTGTGCTTGGAAGGCAAGCTTCTAAGCACAGGCAGCCTCACCAGACATGGAAGGTGAGAGATACCCAAATCTCTCATGCGTTCGCATGAGAGATTGGGTGGCAATCAGGGCTTGTGATTGTGTTCATATGATCGAGAATTCCTCAGAGAATCTCCCTTTCAAATTTGAGAGGGAGTCTCTGAGGAATCAAGGAGAACTCCCCCTTAGATCCTTGCTGGAGTAGGATTCCTCCATTGTAATGGCAGAGGGACCTAATTGCAAAGAATGACGAGGAAGCTACGGGGGTATTTGCAATGGTTTTCAAAAGTTAGGGGTCTAAATGTAGTTGGGTTGGACTATTTTGTAAAGTAGGTCAAGGCGAACTCTCCTTAGGTCAAAATTTTGGCATAAACCTAATTTGGACCTAAGGTATCCAATGGTGAAGTTCAATTTTAGGTTTGACCACGTTTGACTAGGAATTTTACATAAAAACCCAATTTAGGGTAAATATTTGACTAGGACACCTATTTAGGTCAAAATAGATTCTAAAGGCCAAATTGAAGGTTCTAAATCCTAGGGGATATTTTTCCATGATTTTTAGAGGATTTATTTGAATTTTATCTTGATCAAAACCTTGTTAAATTAAGGGGTGTGTTTTAAGGTTACAAGAAGTCATTTAATTCCCAGATTTCACATTAACCCTTTTCTGATTGAACCAACCCACTTTTTATCTTGTTAAGATCAATTGACCCTGTTTAGCCCCTGATAAATCCTGTTGTTGTACGGAAATGGTAAAATTGTAATTTTACCCTTTGTTTCTTACTTTTCTTTCAAACCAATTATTCCTTGTGTTAGGCCCTTGACTTGGTTATGTAGGAGCTTTTGTTCTCTTTTCTAGGTCAAAATGAACTAGTTAGGGCTCATGATGGTGTTCCCATCAGTTCTCACCAAGAGAAAAACCCTCCCCATACCCACACAGACTCTTCTTCTCTCTTTAGGATCCACTCTCCCAGAGCCATAGGGTAATCGGGTTATCGGACCTAGCGTACCCAGGTCCAAGCTCACCAGCAGTGGGTGATGAGCGAAGAGTGAGGGTTAGGTAGGTTAACAAGCCAGGCCAGGTCCGCAGTCAGAGGTCACAGACGAGGCGGTGCGTGGGTGAGAGGGACATTACCTCATGTTTGGAGACGAATAGCCTACTTGACAAATTCAATTTATGCGTGGTTGCGGGGTCATCTATTCACAATGTGGCACTATCCGCTAGGCTTCTCTTCACACAATAGCAACGTCTGATGCTACGCCAATTAGGTGAGCTGTAGCTTCTACGTCTTCGACTGGAGGACCTGGGAAGGGTCCAGGGGGTGATGTGCACAGTCTTGGAAGTGGAATTGAGGGGACTGCGACTATAGAACTGTGTTCGTGGTCAGAGACAGAGGTAGCGGCGGTGACGGACGGCGGGTACCTGAAAGCAAAAATATAGCCTCGCGACCTAATTAAACTCACTCAGGACCTTCACCGAACCACGACGAATGTGTGGGTGATGGTCTTGTGGCATGAGAGGTCATGTAGGGGGCAGTCGATGACGGAGGAGATGAACGGAAGTGGGTTTATTCGATGGAGCGTTGGAGGGGGAAATAGGGTGAAATAGGAGAGGGGAAATGAGAGGAGAGGTGTGGCAAAGGTTTTGAGGTAGTCGGCGAGGGGTTTGGTGGTGTATGGAGCGAGATGTTCCTCACCAGACGTGTGGCCAGAGCTATGGAAGACGGAGTCGTGGAGGAGTGATTGAGGTCAAAACGGCATGTCGAAAGTGTTGGTGTGACGAGGAAGAGGTTAGGGAGTAGTTGAAGGTACTAACAGACGAAGTGGGAAGGAGAAGGCACCAGTTGTGGTGTTGCTGGCGCTGGAGAAGAGAATGGCTCCGGAGAGAGGGAGATGGCGAGGAAGAGATGAAGGCGCCGGCTGGTACGACTCGACGCGGGAAGAAATGAGGAGGATGACTCCACTGCTGGTATTGTGAACGAAGGACAAAGATGAATGGAGGGGCTCGCTGGATGTTGAGGAGCTTTTGACAGAGAGAGAGAGAGGAATTAGTGGGGAATCTTGGTCAACTTCAAGCATGAGGAGGACAGTCTGAGAAAGAGGTTCTTTTATAGACCTCAGGAGGAGGTTTTGGGCTTGGGAAGAAAGCTTCCCAAGCTTGGAAAGCTTACCAGAGTTGGAAAATTCCTTGATACCCAAATCTCTCATGCGTTCACATGAGAGATTGGGAAGGTTTTGGGGCGTGGGATTTGGTTCAAAAGGAAGAGAATTTCTTGACGAACTTCCCTTTCAAATTTGAAAGGGATTCGTCAAGAAATCAAGGAGTTCTTTCCAAATTAAGGTCGTCAGAGCAAGTAAGAATAGGTTTAATGGCAGTAGGGACCTTTTTGTGAGAATGATGATAACGTTAGGGGTCTGTTTGAAAAGATTTTGAAAGTTAATGGCAGAAATATAATCAGACAGGACCAAGTTGCAAACTAGGTCAAGACAAACTCATCTTGGGTTGAAATTTTTGTACAAACCTAATTTGGACCTAAGGAATCCAATGGTGAAGTTGGATTTTGGTTTTGACCATGTTTGACTATGTAATTTATGCAAAAACCCAAATTAAGGCAAATGTCTGTCTGAGACTCTGTTCTGGGTCAAAACGGGTTCTGATGGTCAAATTGAAGGTTCTAAACCCTAAGAAATATTTTTCTATGAATTTTAGAAGGTTTAGGTGAATTTTATCTTGACTAGAATCTCAGTTAATTAAGCGGGTCTGTTTTTAGGATTTCAAAAGTCATTTAATTCTCAAAACACATGCAAACCCTTTTCTGATTATTTTAACCCACTTGTTAGCCTTTTAGGACCATTTTACCATTAATTAACCCTTAGGAAAACTCTTAGTTGTACTGCATTCATGATATGCTAGTAAAATTGTAATTTTAACCCTAGTTTCTTATTTTTCCCTCAGAATGATTATGCAGTGACTTATGACTCTCTGGTAGTTATGTAGGAGCATTTACTGACTTAATTGGATCAAAATGAGCTAATTATGACTCATGATGGTGTTCCCATCACTTATGTATCAGCCATTGGAAGTATAATGTATGCTCAAGTCTATAGCAGACCATACTTAGCATACATTACAGGTATGTTTGTTAGGTATTTGAGTAATCCAGGAAAAGAACATTTGAGAGTAGCCAAGAGAGTAATGAGATATTTATAGAAGACAGGATTACGTCCTCACTTTTCAGAGGTTAGAAAATCTTCAAGTTTTTGGCTATACTGATGCTAATTTTGCTGGATACCAAGATAGCAGAAAGTCTACCTCAGGTTATTTTTTTCTGCTTGCCAATGGTGCCATCTATTGGAAGAGTGCAAAATAGTCTATTACTGCATTTTTCACTATGGCAGTAGAATTTATTGCATGTTACGAGACATCCAACCATAGAGTTTGGCTGTGGAATTTTATATCGAGGCTACAAATTATAGATGGCATTGGTAGGCCACTACAGTTATATTGTGATAATTAGTCTGCAGTCCTTTACTTAATAACAACAGGAGCTCCTTCAAATTGAAGCACATTGAGATCAAGTTTCTGGTTGTTAAAGAAAGGACACAGAATGGACAACTGTTTATTGAGCACATCAGGACAAACTCCATGCTTGTGAATCCGCTTATTAAAGGAATAACATCCAAGATGTTCTAGGAACACGTAGAAAATATGGGTCGTATGTCCTTACAGAAATTTCAGTTTTAATGGAGTTTGTATTTTGTAGTGCTCATTGTAATATACATTATTTTAGTTTTGGAAAATTTTAAAGTTTTATGGTGATGTACATGTACGATTATAAATTTTGTAAAGCTTTATTTCTATTGTGATAACAAAGCTTCAAGTTCCAAGTCCATTCTAAAAAGATTTACATTCGTTTTTGGTTTTGATCTAAATTCAGTGGACCAGATGGAAATAGGTATGTTACTAATCACATTGCATGTAATTTCCATGCTGTACATCCACATGTTTCTAGTTAGTATTTTGCACTAGTGTATATGATCATTGTTGGTTTAATTATTGTTATTGAAACAAAAACTACTTTAATCCTATTACTAGTGTGAACGGTAGATCAAATCATTTATAGATATGCATTCCTGTTATGACAACAAAGTTGAGCTTAAATTTTGGTTTTATATGTTGTTTGATTGATAGGTTACATATACAATCCAAGTGGGAGATTGCTGGATCATAATCCAACATATGGACTAGTATATGTATTTATATATAGATATAATCATACAACATAAGGATATGGACTATCATTGTTAATGCCTATAATTTAAAGTGACCAACTAAGGCTACTCTTGGGTATGGGCATAAAATGCAAATGGTTAGTGTGGTTTTGAAAAAAATGTGCAAAGACCTATTAGTGATTTGCAATTCCTTGATGGGTGGCAATACAAATCACCAATGGCAATTAGTATGGTTAATTTCTAATTACAAGAGGTTATGATCCCTAATAGCCCTCCCAAATTTTCTCTGCAATCAACCCCATCAAGACTGAGAGAGCGAGAGAGAGAAGAAAGAGAAGGGGGAACGACTAGATGTGGCTGGAGCTTCTCCTATTGGTTCTTTGCCTTCAGCTAGAGGGAGGATCTATTGGAAGACCATATCTATAACCCCAAAATCCTCTTAAGAGAGATGAATATAGGTACCATTTATAATATATAGATTTGTGTGTCTATGTGCATGTGCATTTTATCAACCTTGTTTTATGATAAATCATTCTGCATGTCAGTATATATTATCTCTTTCATATTATATGTTCAGCTATACCTAGGTTTTGCATAAACTAGGCTTAGATTACATGTTTCACAAACCCTGAAAACTCATATCTTATTTTCATAACTGACATAAGTACGGGTATTCATCATGAGTACTTTACAATCATGGTTCTAAAACTCAGAAATAGGGACTGTAGCATACTAGTACCAGTACTCAGCATAAGTACTAGTACATATGAGTTACAAATCAACACTTGGACTCCATAAACCAATATATGTGACTTGTGTATATTGGTACTTATTATGAGTACCGGTACTCATGGGGCACAAACTTGGCTAATGGATTGAAGTGACTAAGATCTGTATGTTACTAGCACTGGTACTGATCCTTAGTACCAATACATGTTGGCTACTGGTTGAGGTTAAGATAGTACTCAACAAGTACTAGTACTTATCATGGGTACTAGTACTTGTTGAGATTACTAAAGTTCTAGAGGGTTACCAGTATGCTTGTGGTACCGGTATTACTCATTAGTATCGATACACAATGAATACTAGATAAGTGTACATAACTAAACTCAAGTCCCAAACACTAAGCCATAGGTATCAATACTTGTTAGATATAGGACTTGAACCTATATATCAATGATACCGATACTGGTTCATCAGTATCGGTACTTAGTATATGAGTTACTGGTACTGGTCTACCAATACTGGTACTCATCAAATATGAAGTTATGTTATGTTAAGTTATAGTTCAAGTCCATCCTAAGCCAGAAGGGGGTTATTTATGGATTAACCCCAACACTACTATCTACTTACTCTTCTTTTATTTGGCCTTTTTTTAGCTTTGTATTTTTTTTGTTGTTTTGATAATTATGCAAAAACAAGAATGGATGAGAAACTATACAACACTATTCTTGTCATTTTTGGCTTTGCGATTTTTTTTTGGACTTTTGATTTTAGAAGGAAAACAACTTGCTCTTTTTTTGTCTTTTGATAAAGAGAAAGAAAGCAACAAAGAGGCTACAACTTAAAAATGAAAAGCATCAACTTTCATTACTTGAATATGTACAAGACTAAGCTAGTAAAACATGACACTTGGAAGCACAAAAAGAAATAACTAACTCTTATAACTTTCAATGTGGCTCAAGCCACTTGTACAATGCAAAGCTCAAAAGAAATATTTGCAATGATCTTATGCACCAACAGTAGTGATGATGAGTGAAGTGTAAATAGAACTTTGGTGCATTGTGTGAGCAAGGTGAGGTTATGGAGTAGGAGTGAAGGTGGTTGTGGTGGTGATGATTGTAGTGATTACTATGAGGAGATATGCCATGGATGTAAGTGTATTAGGAGGGTGTTTAGAGGTCGATGGTGGTATGATGGGTCATGTAGGTGGTGTTGGTGTTGTGGATGGTAGTGATTATGACAATGGAGGTGAGTTGTATGTAAACATCTATGGTTTGATCGGGACTTTGGTTTGGAAAGGTGACGGTGTAGTGGATGGTGTGGTTCACAAAGGTATCTACTTAATAAGGTATGTGAAAGGGATTGGGTATGACCATTTTAGGTTCTAATGGAGGGATTAAGGATAGGGCAAGTGTCGTAATAGTGAAGTGTTTTGTCGGTAGTTAGGACAAGGCCTTGTAGGTGGTGGTGGTTGTGATGGTGGTCGATGTTAGTGCTTAGAGTGTGCATGTAGTGAGTGTGTTTTTGTAGTGAAGTGAGGAGCTCCTAAGTTGTAGGAAGGGCTAAGATAGTGAGGTAAATAATGGGATAGTGAGTGAGTGTGAGTATGTGTGTGTTTAAGTGTAGGCATGGGGTTTTGAGTAAGTGAAGTGGTGATGATGTTGGTGTGGATAGTGAGGTATTAGGTGATTGTGAGAGTTCCAATGTGAGGGTCATGGATAGGTGGTGGTGTTTGTGTTGGTGGTATATGTGTGTTGCAAGTGAGGATGTGAGTGTGTGAAGGTGTAAGTGAGTGAAGTAAGGTGCTTAAGTGAAGTGAAGTGAAGTGGCATGCATAAAGTGGAGTAGGGTGAGTGCGAAGGTGGTGAGTAGTGATGGTGGCCGTTGATGGTGGCGTGGATAGTGGGGAAGTGGAAGGTGGTGGGCGTGTGGTGTACAGTGTGTGTGAATGTGTTTATATTAACAAAAGTAAAGTCCAAATAAAGAAACAAAATGGCAATAATAAAAAGAGCTTGGAATGAAGGTACTTGAAATCAAAAGGAAGCAAACACTATTCTACTTGCAAGAATTAAAAGGGAGTTGAAAGACTTGCTTTAAAGGAAATCTAACTAACAAAAAAACCACAAAAGAGAGGAGCTTGAGAGGAGAAGGTGTTCAACCCAATGAGGGCTACAAGTAGCCATAGGGATGATGGTGGAGATCCTTGTCTAGTGCTTACTCCAACTTCACCTTGACAGCACCAAGAGACCAAGGGGGTTACTAGGTAGCCATTGGCCCTATGGTATGGGAGGGGGAGCTTGAGTATGGAGAAGAGAGGAAGGTGGATCAGAGAGGAGAGAATGGAGGAGGGTGGGGGGGTGCTTATGGGTTGAGCTCTTTTTATAGAAAGGTGTGGTGGTGGTGAGGAGTAGGCTAAGACCTAGGGTAAGGGTTATATCCTAAGGCTATAGGAATATTCTAATGGGGCCTCTTGGGTGCACAACTTAAGGGAGGTGTGGTTAAGGTTGGTCAAGTGACTTGGGGAGAGGGCTAAGGTGGTGTGGGGGTTTAATGGTGGCATGGAGGCTTAATGGGTGATTAGGTTAGGTGGTTTGCTAGGTAGGTTAAGTGGTGAGGTGGGGTTCTGAGGTGGTGGTGTTGTTGGGCCTACCATAGATAACTAAAAGAAAAAGAAAATAAGTGCACCTAGAGAGAGTTTTTATCATGAATTGGTGGACCAATTAGGGAGAGTGTGTATGGAATAATTTTAGATATGTGCACCCATGTGTGCATGTGTGTGTAGATGTGTTAATTGTGTAATTTAGACATGTGCGCATGCTTTAAGTGTGTGTGTGAATGATTGAGAGTGTGTGAGTGGACGTGTTGTTGGTCGCGAAGATCGTTGTGTTAAGGAATATACGTGTCATAATATAGGATGAAAGTCGCAACAACACTTAAATTTATAAAACTCGAAATCAAGAAATGAGTCCGAGGTCACTCGTAGGGAGCAAATTGGCAACTTCAATCAACTAATCACAATATCAAGAAAGATATGCAAGAATAATGCTCAATGTAATCAAAATAATATTTCAATAAACTTAAGAGTGAGAGGGCAAAAAGATTAGGATAAAATGTTGGTTTGAACTGCCAATTTAACCTAATAATCAAGTTCTAATTAAGCCAAATAAACCAACAATATCTTTAATCAAATGAATATTCAATATCAGAACCAACACAAGCAGAACCAAATCAGACGTCAAGTTTAGGCTTCAGACGCCTTAACTCGGCACCTTAGAGAACCAAGGAAAAGCACCATAGAAGAGACACAAGGGTCTCGCAAGCTAAGTGCTAAAAGAGGAGGGCAAGAATCCTGAGGTGCAAAACCCACCCCCTTCCTCCTTCAGATTTTCCTTCCTCACAATCAAACCAGACCTGGGTAACCGGATCTTGCCTAGACCTATGTGGCATAAACCGCAGGTGAGGGCATGCGTTGGCGCGTGCGTGAGTAGGGACCTCACCCCTGGTGCATGCCAAGGCGAAGAGCCATATGCACATTTGTGTAATATATGTTGTAGCTGCTTCACAAATGCCCGATGTGGGAGTAAGCTGAGGGCTCCTTCGCTGGGGCACAGCAGGTGGTCCTTCATCTAATTAAAGGTGCTGGAGTGGCACGGTGTTTCAACCGAGGGTGTAGGTAGCTTTGCAAGGTTGGGCCACATCTATTGGATGCGGAATATGGTCAGAGATGCTCGGATTGCAACAGCTGGAGGTGTGACTGGTGATGGTGATGGCAAAGCTCTTACAATTCCTTGAAATCAAGAATATGGCCTGGTGGCCCAATTAAATTGGCTTAGAAGCTTCGTCGGACCACGGTGAGTGCAACTGTGGCCGTGGTTTGGTGTGTGCATGTGTGTAGAGGGCTGTTAGTGACGAAAACGAGGGTGGAGGGTTGGTTTGTTCAACAGGGAAGTGGAGAGCGTGAAACCCAAAATAAGCTTAGGGCTTTTGAAGATGAAGGTGAGGCGGAGCTTGTGGAGGTGATCGTGTGGTGTTTGGAATGTTGTGGAGGCCATGCAAACTCCCTAGAGTTTCACCGACCATGGGGAAGACGAAGTGTGTGCAGGTGGTGCGGTGGTTTAAAGTGAAGCTAAGGTGGATGAAAGTGAAGTGGACAAGTGAAGGATTAGATTATAGGGAAGGAAGAGGAGAAATAGGGAAGGAAAGGCACTGGCGTTGGCAGGCCGACGTCGAGGAAGATGAAGGATTCCAGTGGAGTGTCGGCAACGAAGAAGAGGTGGAGGGTGGCCGAACTTTGGCTGGTTGTGGTCGCAAAGAAGAGAGGAAGCTAGAGGGCCATCCAATTTAATGGTTGGATGGCTAGAGGAGGAAGACGAAGATCGTCGGAGCCGAGTTGTGGAGCTAGCCAGAGGAGAAGAAGAGGTTTTTCTAGTTCATACTAGGCTAAGGAACATGGTCATTTCATGAGGGTCTTTTATAAAGCTTCAAATCGAGCTCTAAATCAGGTAGAGAGCTTGATTGAGTAAGGGATTTCAAGAAAACAAGATCCCCTAAAATCTTGAACTCGCTTGAGATCTAGGGATCGTTATAGGGTTTCCTAGTTGATTCAATAGATCGAGAAGGTCCTTACGAACAATCCCTCCAATTTTGGAGGGATTTTGATCCGATTTGAGGGAGGAATTCTCCCTTGAATCTCGATTGCAAAGCTTTCACACTAACAATGGCGGTAGGGATGGAATGAAGAAAATGGTGAAAAGTTAGGGACCCATTTGCAAAGAATTCGAAACCTAAGGGGCTAAACATGGTCAATATGATCTCTAATTGTGCCTAAATTTTTTGCCTTAAGCTAATTTGGACCCAAGGTACCTAATGGTGAATTTGGATTACAATTTTTACCACATTTGACTAGGAAATTTGCACAAAAGCCCAAATTAGGGCAAAATCTCGTCTGTAACTCTATCCAAGGTCAAAATGGGTTTAGATGGTCAAACCAAAGGTCCCAAACATCTTGGAATATTTTCCTCTAAATTTTTGGAGGTTTAGATGAATTTTATCCTGACTAGAACCAGTTTAATTTAAGCATGTTGAGAACTAGGGTTTTATGTGCTTTTTTGGTTCTCAAAATGCGTGAAACCCCATTTCTATCAGTGATAACCTACTTTTTGGACTTTTAAGTTCATTTGACTTTCATTTAGCCCCTAAGTAACCCCGTGGTTAATCTATGTTCATGATGTGCTATTAAAATTACTGAATTAACCCTGATTTCCCATTCTTCTCTCAAATCAGAATAATAAGAAATTATAACCCTCAGATGATTATGTAGGAGCTTTTATCAATCATATCTAACTAAAAGTGGCTAGTTAGGGCCTATGATGGTGTTCCCATCATACCCCCATGACTAGCTTTTGCTAGTCCCTAACAAAATCCTATGGATCAAACTAGATTTCTAAGTCGGATAAAACCGTAAAGATGCCCTGCTAAGTCGCATCTCTAGAAATCAGATCAAAATACCAACAATAAGCCTAGAGGTACTCAAGTACCAGCCAAGATCTAGACCTAACCAGCTTCAACCTAAGTCTACCGCGAAGGTTTCTAAGGCCCGCAAAAATTGCCCAGAGGCTCGTTGACCCCAGCGATTAAAGCATCCGTGCGTTAGACATATCAAGTCCAGGTTTAGTTTGCCAGTGTATTTTGATAAGAGAGAGATAAAGAAGGAATTTTCATTTTGAGTGTTTTCTCTCTTTTCTTTTCATATTTCCCTAGATCTAGCCTCTAATTGGCCCTAAACACGGTCTGTATCGGATTCCTTATTCCCACCATTAATCCTTGAAAGGTCCTTGGCTTTCGATGCTTTGGGATAGCACCTCCCATAACAACCCCCAAAAATCCTGGCTTTCGACACTTCGAGATAGTGCCGCCCATGGCATTCTGTAGCTAAATTCAGGCCCTAGCAATCGACATTTCAGGATAACCTCGCTCATGGCACTTGAACCAGCACAAGGTGCTTACATGCCCCCAGTAGGATATTTATATATCCTAAGAGACAAGCACTAAGGAGATGATATGTTAATACGCATCTTCGAGGGGAATATTCTACCTCTCGACATCGGCAACTCGTCTAATCAACTTATGTCTTCGAGCCACTCCTAAGTTAGATCTTCAAGACGATTTTCTCAAAACAGGCACTTTTGGCATTATTTCTTTATTAAGCTCACTAAACTAGACTAGTGTGTGGATTTTGGGTGCTTAAGTTACCAAGTCCCGTAAACCAATGGGCAGACAACGGGGACGAATAATCTCTAAGCCTTAGACCTACTACATCAACTTCACACTTTCCTCAACCTCTTGAGTACTAATCTAGATCTTAATGAATACTTGAGTGTTTAAACCCTAAAATAGGTCCAAGAGGCCTAAGATCAGCACTCATACTAATCTCCTTGTCTCTAGAATTTCAGGACTTAATCCTTGTTTTGATTTGGTCTAGAACTTAAGTAAATCCCATAATCAATTGCTATGACTATCATTTTTTTTTCAATGTTTGCTCCTTTTTGACATTCTATATTTCCTCCTCTTTTCTCCCTCGAGAAAGATTTGCAATCAATTCTTCAAAATTTTCCTCCCCTTTCTCCATTTTTTTTAATATGTAGTTTTTTGTGAGAACCCCTCAGAGAATTGATTTTCCATTTGTTTGCACTTTAACACCCCTATGCCTAAGTTTTGCAATGTCCTCATTATAAACTTGGAGGGTATGAATTCAGCTTAGTTCAAGGATTAGAACAGGGTCGAAGGGTGGGTGAACGGGTTAGGATGACTGTTGTAGACGATTTCAAGCTCTGATACAGGTACCAAAGGTGGAGTCGGCTATTCTAAAGTTAAACCCAAAAGTGCAGGAGTGTAGCTAAAAAGATGAATTAGAAGGGTCTTAAGTTTTTGGAATGATGGGTTGCCTCCCGTTAAGCGCTAAATTCAATGCCTTCAGCCGAGCAGAAGGCGAGGTGATTACCAATTTAATACAATTTGTTACTCGGAAAATAAAAGAGTTCCCGAGGTCGAACTCAGGGAGCAAGTTGTATTTTAGAGGTACAAAGTTTCTTTTACAAAAAAAATATAGATAGAGAGAGAGAGAGATGAAAATTTGTTGGCTTCTTCTTTCTCGTCTGTCTTCTTCTTTCTTTTCTCTTCTCTTTGGCTTTTGGTTTCTTTATCTCCTTGTGGTCTTCTTCTTCTTCTTTCTGTCTTTTTTATCTGCAGCAGTGGGTGTGATGTTCTTCTTCGTCTTTCAACTCTTGTTTCTGCTTTGTCTCTTTCTTTTTCTGCAGAGCGGTCCTTGTGGTCCTGTTCTTCTTCTTCTTCTTTCTTTCTTCTTTTCCTTTCTTCAGACCTTCTTCTTCTCGTGCTCTTCTTCTTTCAGTTCTTGTCTTGGCCTCTCTGCTTTCTCCTTCTTCTTTCAGCTCTTTCTGCTTGTCTCTCTGTGTTCTCCTCTGCCTCGCCTTCCTTCTCCTTCTTTGCCTTCAGGACGTCGTCTGTTTTTCCAATCAGACGACTTAAACCGCCGCTGCTACAGTGCCGCTCGGTGATCCTCCTTCCTTCAGCCTTCGTCTTCTTCCACGGTTCTTCTTCACCTGTGCCTGCACACTTACACAGCTTGATCAGAGAGGGGCAAAACCTATCTCTACCCTCCCCCGCGTCTCTCTCTCACAGAATCCGCTCATAGGATAGCTCTCCCAGAGCTGCCGGGTAGCCGGGTACGGGTCGCGCCCGGGTCCAAGCCCACCGGCGTGCGTGGTGGGCGAGGAGTGTAGGTCAGTCTAAGTCGGGTCGGGCCAGGTCCGCGGGGCGTGGTCGCGGACGAGACCGGGTCGAGAGAGCGAGTGAGTGAGAGGGACCTCACCCCGTGCTCAGGAGGCAACTAGCATAAGGCACTTTTTGCCTTTATGCGGGCGCTCTCCTTTGAAAGGTTACGAGGTGGGACTAAATGTCCCACCCCAATTTCGGTGCCTGCGCGGAGGAAGCAGCGGCCGTCGAGGCGAAGCGCGGGGGCTTTGCGCGAGAGCTTCGACTCGACTGCAGCCTGGTACTTCGCGAAGGCGCCTCGCGCTGTCTGGGAGCGTAACCTGGGCATGGCGCACCTGGGGCAGCAGGTGAAGAAGCTGCTTCGCTTCAACAATGGCGGCGACAAGCGCAGGTACCTGCCCACAGAAAAATGGCCTCTCGGCCCAATCAGAAATGCGGAGGACCTTCGCCGTGGCACGGCGAAGGTGGTCGGGGGGTGTGCAGGCGGCGGGGCGGAGCCTAAGGGTTGCCCTAGGTCGGACTGTGGGTCGGGAGATGGGTTTGTTCGGTGGAGTTGCAGAGGGTGATTTGGGGGAAGTGGAGGGGCGGAAATGGATCAGGGTGAGGAGGCGGAGATTATGTGCAGGTCGGCGAGCCGTGTGGGATGCTGGAGTGATGGAAGCGGCTCGCCGGAGGATGGCCGGAGGCGGAGAAGGTGAGGGTGATTTGTCGGGATCGAGGGCGACAGTAGATGTTTAAAGTGAGGAAAAGGAAGAGGGGAGGAAGAGGAGAGGTTCTACCTACTTAGCAGGATGAGGAGGGGCCGGAGCGGGCGACAGTCGTATCGACTGTCGCCGGAGAAGAAGATGCCCGAGGGAAGGGGCGGCGGCGAGCAGAGGGCCGGAGAGGCGCCAGCTGGGTACGGCGTGGCGCGGGAAGAGCGAGGGAGAGCAACCCTGCAGCTGGTAGTGCGGCAGAGCGACGAGGAGGAAGAGGGGAGGCCGCCGGAGCTGGAGGGCTTCCTGTCGGAGTGGGAAGAGAGGAAGTGGGGGTCTTTCTCCGTCAGGACCGAGCTGGGAAGAACGGTGGAGCGACGGGTGTATTTATAGGGACCGAATCAGGGAGGAAGGCGGAGGGAGACAACGTGTCTCCCTCGCCGGAGGACGCCGGAGATGGAAACCCATACCGTCCGTGCGTTCGCACGGCCGGTATGGTGGGTTACAGCGACCAGGGGGGTGTCCCTGCGACGGCTGACGACGTAGGGCACCCCCGGTTTACTTGCCAGGCTCTCCCCCTCACCCTGCGCGGCGCCATGCTCCGCGCAAGGTCGCCGGAGCATGGTGCTGGCAGGTTTTGCAGGGGGGACCTGAACGCAAAGAACGAAGGAGAGTTAGGGGCCAAAATGCGAGGGTTCAAAAGTTGAGGGTCAAAAAGTAAATATATGAGGACCAAAGTGTAAAGTTGGTCAAGAAGGTTTCTTCTTAGGCTCAAGTTTTTATACATGACTAATTAGGACCTAAGGAATCTGATGGTGAATTTTATTTCTAGATTAAACCTTGTTTGACTGGTCAATTTACGCAAAAACCCAAATTAAGTTATTAATTGGGTAAGGTTCTCAATGTAGGTCAAGATGGGTTCCTAAGGTCAAATTGAAGGTTCTAAACCCTAGAGATTATTTTTCTATGAATTTTAGAGGGTTTATTCCATTTTTGCTTTGCCTTGAACCTCGTGAATTGAAGTGGGTTTGTTTTAGGGTTACAGATTATCATTTAGTTCCTTGGAATTGCTGTAGCCCTTGCTAGATCATCTCATCCCACTTTTATTCTTATTAAGTTGCTTTGACCTATGTTTGGACCCTGAATTACCCTGTATGCAGATTATACTGGTAAAATTGCATTTTTACCCCTTATGACTTATTTTCTCCTTAAACTCAGAATTCTCTGAGTTAAGCCTTTCCTTGAGTTATGTAGGAGCTTTTATCCTTTGTATTGGGTCAAAATGAGCTAGTTATGGCTCATGATGAGGTTCTCATCAGTGGTCAAGGAGAAGGGGTGGTCAAATCAAAGGAATTTTGTAGAACAAGTACCTTGATGAGTAGCTTGGTTGGTCCAATCAGATGCTTGTTCAGGTCGACAGTTTGATGATGTAGACCAAACCCAATCAGTCTGGTGGGTTGATGGATGTGAATCAATAAGTGTGGAGCCCACTAGATACTGAGGCTCGAGAAGATATGGAAATGCAAAGCATGGGTTTGGCTGAATCAGTTCATCCTGATCAGAGTAGGGGTCCTCAAATGAAAATGGATTTGTGGAAAATGTAGGAACCCTACTGGTGGGATCAGAGAAGGACAAGATGTGATTAATGGTCTGATTAGTGTCTGATTCCCGATCAAAAGATGGAGGTGAATCATATGCAACTGGATCAAAAAGAGGTGTCAAAGTAGAAATTGATTCTAGTGGCAGGTCGGGGTTGGGATCGGATTTTGAAAGGCTCTATGATACCTGTGGCTTCATCGTAATCAAAGTGCGATGTGGGCTCTTCTAGAAATGATTCAAAGATAGGTTCATCTAGAGAGTCTTCATGATGCTCATCCAAATCAAATGTAAATGCCTGGAGAGTGCTTATAGGATCATGGAAATTTGAGTCAGTAAAAGATTCAAACTCTAGATTGTGGACACTCTCGACACTTACTGTTTCTGATTCTTGCAGATCATAACAGAGTGATTCCAACTCAATAGAGTAGGAATTTGCACCACTGATCCCGGGATCAGCATCCAAATTAAATGCAAATGCCTGGAGAGTGCTTATAGGATCATGGAAATCTAAGTCTGTAAAAATTCAAACTCTAGATTGTGGATACTCTCGGCACTTACTGTTTCTGATTCCTATAGATCATAATAGAATGATTCCAACTCAATAGAGTAAGAATTTGCACCAATGATCTCAGGATCAGGGACCTCAAAATCAAAATCAAAGAACGGATCATGGACACTGAGTCGTAAACTGGCTCATTTCATCTGGAAACAAAGGTTCTCCAAAATCAGAGTATGATTCAAAATCATCGGAGAATTTAAGAAAATCAATTTCTGAACCTGATTCCAGATCTGGATTTCCACCACAGAACAAATCATGATGCATAGAATTAACAACTTGACTTGGATCTAACCTAATCTCAAATTTTGAGCTCAAAGCTTATTAGGCAAAGGCTCGTGTTCTTGGCTCCTAGGGTAGACCTAATCAAATCCTAATTCTTCCAACCCCTCTGTTTCTGTATCATAAATCGGTGCGACTTTTGAAAAATTAATTCATTCCTCTTAGGAGTATGGAGAGGTATAATCATCAAATATAGGCCTAGAATCACAGTTCAGATCTAAAATCTGATTCTCATCACATTGGGCCTCATGATCATCCCAAATAGGCTCAAATCTAAATTTTAGGTCAAGGTTAGGAATTGGGTCACTAGAATCTAGACATGGTTCTATTAGGATGTCAGAATCACTCTCGAGGATTACCTTAATAGGATAAGGTGCGGGAATTACATCCTTGAGAGGTTCTGACTCTACATTGTCATAAATGTTTGGAGAATCTAGGCATGATGGACTAGCTCCATGATTCTCTATGGCTAGTTCATAATTGGAACACCTACAACTGGATCCACCCAACCAACATCAAGATCAGGTATGTCATTCTGCACAAAGCTCGAATTGGATTCCATTTGGGTTGGGGGTCCACAACAACCTCTATTTTCTAACCCAAGCTCTTGGAAATCACATTGATCCTCAATATTGCTCCAAGATGTCCCATCAATTTCTGAATATAGGTATCTCTGATCTATGGCTTGGTGTATCATATTTAGAATATATCCACGTTTCTCAATGAGAACCTGGTGTATCTCCCAAAGTTGTGGATTTGACAAACATTGTATATACTCAGTATTGTGTATTCTCCACAATTCATTATATTCTGATAAAAGATCATCTCAAGTTGAACCATGTATCATTTTTGTTAACATCATTTCAACACGGTTCATGATGAGGTCTGTTGTTTTGGGTACATTAACTTGAATGTTCCTAAATGGATTTGAGGACTTGTAATACTCATCATGATGTCTAAGAGCAGCCTCGATCATTTTCTCTTTGATGCTCATTTGGGATGCAAGTTTCCTAAACAATCTTCCTATGTTGTTAGGTTGCATTTTCAAATCAAGTGGTGGATTAGGTTGTAGAATCAAATTCAGGTTCAGATTGAATTGATCAGATCAGATCAGATTTCTCCAAAAGAAGATCAACTCTAATGGAGGCCTCTAGGTCAAACCTAAGACCTTTCTTGTGTATGTGCTCTAAAGAAAGATGAGGGACTGGATGTTTATTGGACCCAATCAAGGCACCCAAAGATTTTTGGATGACTAAGGCTGTTTCAAGGCGAATGTTACCTCTAAATCAGAAATCCACACACCCGAGAATTACTTTAGGGTGAGGGACTGGATGTTTATTGGACCCAATCAAGGCACCCAAAGATTTTTGGATGACTAAGGCTGTTTCAAGGCGAATGTTACCTTTGAATCAGAAATCCACACACCCGAGAATTACTTGGGTATCCAGGAAGGGAGAGTCCTGCAAAGACCCCTACACGGTAGAGCGTCCCCACAGGTTACAGGGTTTCCCCTACCTAACCTTCCTTGTCACTACGGTTCTAAGTAGACCGGAATGTGAGAATTAAGACCTTAAGTCTACCAATTTTAGTCCTAATTTGTGCCTTGAATTTCACTTGATTAGAAATTGATTCAATTTGTGACCTAATTTGGAGGTTGATTGGCCCACAAAGTGGACCGACTTCACCTGACCTACCCTAAAGATTGAGGATTAAATTTGGATTAAGGCCCAAAATCACCCTGAATTGACTCTCAGGTTATTAGGTCCAAAATTTTAGGGTTCAAGCGAATTTAGAGTCTTGATTTTAGGGTTTTCTTGAATAGATCTTTTCAAACAAGGGCTTGGGTAGCACGCAAATGCGGGAATGTCAATTTTCTTTAATGCAGGAAAATGTGTACTAACACTTCACAACCTTAAAGTGGAAACCCTAACTGGTTCTATTTCAAGTCCAATTTATTCTCAAATGTGGCACCTTGGACTCAAACAAGAAAGTGAGTAGTCAAGATGTCGAGAATTTAAGCGTAAATCCTTAATAGGTACAAGAAATCAGGATGGAGATTTCTAATCAATTTGTCTCACTTCAATCAGATATAAATCAAGTTCACAAATCAGGAAACTTTTTCCTTTAAGTGATAGTTACTAGAAAAATAAGTCAAGTAGATCCTAATTCATTTGTTTCCTTTTTCTCTTCCCAAGATTAGGAGGTTGATTAGGGAAGAAGAGAAATTTTACTTGTCCTTGGAGTGGTCGATTGGGCAGAAGATCTTCTCATGACGTACCTCACAAAATCACAAGCCAAACAGATTGGGCAAGTTAATAATAAGCTCAATCAAATATGACAAGTGGTGAATTACGCGTTGCTCCCCGGCAACTATGCCAAAATCTTGATCATGAAGATCGTCGTTTTAAGGAATATACACATTGTAGTATAGGACAAAAGTCGTAATAACACTTAAAATTATAAAACTCGAAATCAAGACATGAGTCCGAGGTCGTTCGTAGGAAGAAAATTGGCAATTTCAATCAACTAATCACAATATCAAGAAAGATATGCAAGAATAATACTCAATGTAATTAAAATAATATTTCAATAAACTCAAGAGTGAGAAGGCAAAAAGATTAGGTTAAAATGGTGGTTTGAACCACCAATTTAACCTAATAATCATGTTTTAATTAAGCCAAATAAACCAACGGTATTTGTAATCAAATGAATATTCAATATCAGAACCAACACAAGCAAAACCAAATAAGATGTCAAGGTTAGGCTTCAAACGCCTTAACTCAGCACCTCAGAGAGCCAAGGCAAAGCACCACAAAAAAGACACAAGGGTCTCTCAAGCTAAGTGTTTAGAGAGGAGGGCATGAATCCCGAGGTGCACAACCCTCCCCCTCCCTCCTTCAGAATTTCTTTCCTCACAATCAAATCGGACCTGGGTAACCAGATCTCTCCCAGACCCGTGTGGCATGAACCACGGGCGAGGGCGTACGTTGACACGTGCGTGAGTGGGGACCTCACCCCTAGTGCATGCTGAGGCGAAGAGTCGTATGCACGTTTGTGTAATATATGCTACAGCTGCCTCGTAAATGCCTGATGTGGGACTAAGTTGAGGGCTCCTTCACACAAGCACAGCTAGTGGTCCTTCATCAAATTGAAGTTGCTAGAGTGGCACGGTGTTTCAACCGTGGGTGCAAGCAACTTTGCGAAGTTGGGCCACGTCTATTGGACATGGAGTTGTGGCCAGAGATGCTTGGATTACAGCGGCCGGAGGTGCGGATGGTGACGGTGATGGTGGAGCTCTGTCGATTCCCTAAAATCAAGAATATGGCCTGGTGGCCCAATTAAATTGGCTCAGAAGCTTCGCTAGACCACAGCGAGTGCAACGGTGGTCGTGGTTTAATGCATGCGTGTGTATGGAGGGTTGTTGGTGACGAAAACAAGAGTGGAGGGTGGGTTTGTTCAAAGGGGAAGTGGAGAGTGTGAAACCCCAAATAAACTTAGGGCTTTTTGATGAGGAAGGTGAGGCAGAGCTTGTGGAGGTGATCATGTGGTGTTTGGAGCATTGTGGAAGCCGTGCGAACTCATTGGAGTTTCACCGGTCGTGGGGAAGATGAAGTGTGTGCGGGCGGTGAAGTGGTTTAAAGTGAAGCTAAGGTGGATGAAATTGAAGTGGACAAGTGGAGGAGGAGATTAGAGGGAAGGAAGAGGAGAAATAGGGAAAGAAAGGCACTAGCGTTGGCAGGCCGATGTCGAGGAAGATGGAGTCCGGAGGAATGTTGGTGACGAAGAAGAGGTGGAGGGCGGCTGAACTTTGGTTGGTTGCAGTCGTGAAGAAGAGAGGAAGCCAAAGGGTCATCCAATTTGATGGTTGGACGACTGGAGGAGGAAGATAGAGGAGATCGCCAGAGCCGAGTTGCGGAGCTGGTCGGAGGAGGAGAAGAGGAGGTTTTTCTGATTCAGACTAGGCTAAGGAGCACGGTCATTGCATGGGGGTCTTTTATAGAGCTTCAGATCGAGCTCTAAATCAAGGAGAGAGCTTGATTGAATCGAGATTTCAGGAAAACAAGATCCCTTGAAATCTCGAACTAGCTTGAGATCTAGGGATCGTTGTAGGGTTTCCTAGTTGATTCAATAGATTGGGAAGATCCTTACGAATAATCCCTCCAAATTTGGAGGGATTTGGATCCAATTTGAGGGAGGAATTCTCCCTCGAATCTCAGTTGCAGTGCTTTCACACTAACAATGGTGGTCAGGACTGGAACGAAGAAAATGATGAAAAGTTAGGGACCCATTTGCAAATAATTAGAAACCTGAGGGGCTAATGTAAGAAATAAAGTTTTAAAGGGCTAAATTACAAACTAGGTCAATATGGACTCTAATTGGGCCCAAATTTTGGCCTTAACCCAATTTGAACCCAAGCAATCTAATGATGAACTTGGATTTCAGGTTTGGCCACGTTTGACTAGGAAATTTGCATAGAAGCCCAAATTAGGGTCAAATCTCGTCTACAACTCTGTCTAAGGTCAAAATGGATTCAGATGGTCAAACCAAAGGTCCCAAAACTCTTGGAATATTTTTCTACAAATTTTAGGAGGTTTATATGAATTTTATCCTAACCAAAACCACTTTAATTTAAACGAGTTGAGAATTAGGGTTTTATGTGCTGTTTTATTTCTCGAAATGCATAAAATCCCGTTTCTGTCAGTGCTAACTCACTTTTTGGACTTTTAAGCTCATTTGACCTTCATTTAACCCTTGAGTGACCTCGTGGTTAATATTTGTTCATGATGTGCTGTTAAAATTACATAATTAACCCTGATTTCCCATTTTTCTCTCAAATCAGAATAATACGGAATTACAACCCACAGATGATTATGTAGGAGCTTTTATCAATCATATCTGACTACAAGTGGCTAGTTAGGGCCTATGATGGTGTTTCCATCACGTGCATGGTGTTGTTGGGGCTGCATGTCCTTGTTCTAGTCCCGCATGAGCCTGTCGAGGCTGGGACTTAGCTTGTTCCCTCTTCTCTGCTATTTCTTGTTGTTGGCTCTCCTTACTTTGTTGCGAGCCATATTTGATGTAGTCTTTCCATATCCTCTTGCATTTTCCTCATAGTACAACTCCCTTGCTCATAGTGTAGGCCTAGACACATGAAATGTGAAATATCACTACAGGTCCTTATTTTAGAGAAAACTTAGACAAGAATGTACAGAGATGCAAATGAATGTTATGCATGAAATGCATGACCTATTTATAATGTAAGCTGGGTATTTAACCTGATTTAGTCATTTTAGGACAATTAATATGTGCATAAAATGCCTAAACTAGCTTAGCCTTAGCATGTTAATATGTATACATATATATCTACATTTCATGCATTTAGGTCATGCATGCATATTTGGTTTAGTAAGTGTTTTACAACACTAATTCATGTATTTGTAACATGTAGGAATAATTAGAGGTCATGGACAAGACAAGCCAAGGAAGAAAGATAGGATAAAGGGGACACTTGGCACCTCTCTACTTTCCCTACTCCTTAGACCTAGGTCAACTTACTCTAACATAGCCTTGTTTTAAACCCTCTTCCATTCTAGTAATAGCCTTTTCTACATTTAAACTCCACACAACCTCAAGCCAAATCCCAACCGTCCATCTTAGAGACCAAATCCTGGCCCTACAATTCAAAAGCTACATACTAAAAATAGTCACCTAATTAAGTGTAACCAAACTCAACCAAGCCTCTCATCTCCACCATTAACCCACCATCCTATGGTCCATGATAATCCTAAACCAATCCTAATCCCAACCTTTCATCTTAATTAAGCCTAATCCTAGCCCTCCATTAAAGTCTAATGAACCTAGACTTAGACTACACCCACATTCCCATGCCAACTCTAATTCAATCCTAGCCCTCCACCTCTTCCTACCATTCAAGGGCAAGAAGACTGGGTGGAAACCTCCACCCCCACTCCAGAGCTTCTACACTCGCTCCAACTCTCTGGCAGATTTCTTCTTCATTCCTATTTCTCTTTTTATTTCTTCTCTTAGTTATAGTTTCCTTTTTATTGTTATCAATTGTAATTAACTCTCTTTTGATTAATGAAAATTTTTATTTCATATCTTCTATCTCTGTTTATGCTTCCTTATTATTGCTAGCTTTATCTATTTTGATACTCGTAGCTAGATTTTGTTTTTGTAGTTAGATTTAGATTGTAATCTCTCTTTATATTTTGCTTTTTATTCAAAAAATACAAAAATATAGGAAATATAAAATTCCAAAAATATAATAAAAGAGCATTTTGAAAGTTGATTAACTATAATTGCCTCCCTACGAACGACTTAGACTCACCATTGTGATTTGAAAATATTGCAAGTTTGGTACTTCACAAATTTAAAACGTTCACAAATTTTTGCACTATAACGATGAGCTTTTATCCAACATGATTTTCTGTGAACATCTTTCTCTTGTTGAACTTTGTCTCCAAATTCTTCATGAGCTTCTCAAGACTTGACATGTGTATGGCAAATTGATTCACGAAACTTAATAGATAATCGTGATCTTCATGTTGGCGCTTTAATTAGAGTTCTATACCATAAAACATGCCTTTTTGAAAAGCCTCTTGGTTGCCCTGCACATTCTCCTAAGAATAGTCCCACGATGCATTTGAGTAATAGAAGTAGAGAGAGGTGAAAGCATGAAAGGAGTTTGAGAAGGTGTAGGAACACAAGTAGAAGGTTCCTCTTGATTTGCCTCTTGTTGATCTTCTTCATTTCCCTTCTTAAGACCCATAAGAAGTAGAGTGGTCCTATCAAATTTCTTGATGGATTCATCTATGTATTGCCTCTTAAGGTCTAGGTTAAAATGAAGAAGCATATTGGAAATGAAGGCTCCAAAATCACTAAGTTTCTGTAGTGTGTGGCACAAAGGGAGTCCACAATAAGATCACACCAATTCAACTTGGTATGATTCATTATGAAGTATAGGATATAGGCAAGCTCTCTAGAAATATGGTCAAAAGAACCGGATTTCCCATGGAGGTTCCATAAGACAAATCAAGCCAAAATCCTAGGAGCAATTTTAAGATGTTTGGCTTCTAGTTTTATTCGCTCAAAGAAAACATTCTCTTTTACTAGGGGTGGGAGATGGTAGTGAAATTCACTTCCTTTGCTATGTCCCGCCAATGAACACTAGAGTCAGCAGTGGAAGCAATGGAGGAAATGACCTCATTAGTCAAGGTGAAAGAGACATTCAAGATGGAAGACTCAAGGATGGCAACTTCAGTTGTGCAGTCATTAGTTAGGTTTGCATAAAAAGTTTCTCTAGCTCAGGGAACACCCTGAGAAGTTTCCTGCTGGGATAAAATTCTTCATCAAAGAAGTGGTGTATCCCTTATGCTTGAAACAAACCTAAGAGGCCAAAGTCACTAAATTCATTCCAAACTATGGGCCATCCAATTCTAACTTTTAAAATTTCAAAATTATTTAGCTTTTGGGAGGCTTTCTTCTTTAGGCAAAATCACTCCATAACATTAGGGAGTTCTTCTAAGGTAGGGTTGCTAGGTCCTACACACTTTTGCTTCTTACGAGGTGCCATAGGAATGAGAATCAAAGAAGAAAATAGGCAAAATCAATGAAAATAGTCACATCCAGACATTTGAAAAGGTCTTTTAGATGTCTGAAATGAAAAAAATCAGATGATCGAGAAGAAAATCTAATAATCGAAAGAACTCAAATGAAGAGTACACTTTCACATAAAACACAGACATCCGAAATCCAAGAGAGACATCCAAATTTTTTGCAAAAATTAAATGATCGAAGGGATTGATGGATGGATGAAAGAAATGCATCAAAGATTAAAATAATAATAATAATAAATCCCAAACATGAATCAAGATAAGATTAGTGACAAGATATACAAAAATATAAAGAACTTGAAAGTATAAGAGAGTTTACCAAAGGAAGAAGTAAGTTTGTTCATTGAAAGAGAAGAGATGAGAGGTGTTGATGGGAGAGAGTTGGTGATGCAGACATCTAATGGATGTTGGTAGACATCCGACATTGAGGTGGATGAC
Organism: Thalassia testudinum; assembly: GCA_037157565.1. Lineage (NCBI taxonomy): Eukaryota > Viridiplantae > Streptophyta > Magnoliopsida > Alismatales > Hydrocharitaceae > Thalassia > Thalassia testudinum. Next base: position 25,491,751 of record JAZHRO010000014.1, read on the forward strand.
CTGATAGAGGGGCTCAGACAACCGACAAAGAGAGAAGAGAGAAATGACTTGAAGGTGAAGGTTTGAGAGAGAGGAAGAAATGAAATAATGTGTTGTAAGTGAGAATATAAAGGGTTGAAGAGAGTTTAAATGATTTTGAATGAAGATTTTGAAATGATTTGAAAAGGTAACACTATAATAACCAAGATAGGAAATTACCTATTGAGTAAAAAGATTTCAAATTTCAAAAACCATCAAAAGAGAGTAGGTGGGTCAAAATTTTCAAATTTCAAAATTCAAGAACCAAACATCTCAAAGACCGATCAGACGCCTTAAATGAATCATCTAGACATCTAAGAGTAGGAATAAATGTTTGAAAATATGAAGATTAGGAAAATTTGAATTTAAAATTAGAATTCAAAATTTGAATGAGACAACTGTTGAAGAATAAAATCAATGATGAATGAGAAAAGTAGACATCTAAAGGTAATACTAGACGTTTGACATTTCTCAGAAATCTCAAACTAAGTTCATTCAAAACAACCAAAAACTCAGACTTCTAGGGGGTTATGCCAGACATTCGAAAAACCATTTTTGCTAATTTTCTAAGTCTTTTAACTTGCAAATCTTTAGAAGCCTTCTAATATAGCTATACCTTTCTAAACTAAGAGGTTTAGTCAATATATCTACAAGTTGAACTTGTGCATTTACGAATTCTGACATAATTTCTCCTTTAAGTACATTATCTTTTAAGAAGTGATGTCTAACATCTATGTATTTTATTCTAGAATGATTAACAGGGTTCTTTGAAAGGTTTATAGCATTAGTGTTATCACATAATATTCTAGTTTGGTCAAATTTCAATCGTAGGTCAGATAATGTTTATTTCATGCAAAGTACTTGTGACAATGCTTAAGCAACTAAAATATACTCAGCTTCAATAGTTGATAGAGAAATGTAATTTTATTTCTTAGAAAACCAAGAAACAAGTGCACTACCAAGCAATTGACAAGTACTACTACTAGCATAATAAGCATAACTATATGCTAGTAAGTTTATTGAATGTATCCTAGGGTAGACAAGTCCACAATCATTAGTCTCTTCTACATTCTTAAGAATCCTTTTAACTGCATTCAGGTGTGATTCTTTAAGTGAGCTTTGAAAATGTGCACATAAACAAATGGCAAACATTATATCTAGTCTACTTCAAGTAAGATAGAGTAGAGATCTTATCGTGCCTCTATACATTGTTTGGTCTACTACCTTTCCATTTTTGTCCATGTCCAAACTGGTGTTGGTTCCCATTGGTGTTGACATCCCTTTTTGCACTTTCCATATTGAACTTCTTTAGGGTGTTGTTCGGATATTTATCTAACAAATGAAGATATCCCCATCCAGCTGATAAATTTGAAGTCCAAGGAAGAACTTCAATTCACCCATAAGGCCCATCTCAAATTTTGTCTCACACTATCTTATAAAATTCCTTGCACAAACTTTCATTAGTAGCACCAAAGATAATTTCATTAGCTTAAATTTTAATTACTAATAATCTTGATTTTATTTCTTAATGAAAAGCATTGGGTTAACTTTTCACATTAACAAACTAGATTTAATGAGATAGTTTCTTAATGTTTTGTACCAAGCTCTTGGTGCTTGCTTAAGACCATAAGTGCTTTCTTAACCTTATATACACTGAGTTAGGATGTTCTTGATTTATAAACCTAGGAGGTTGGGCTATATATACTTCTTCTTTTATAAAACCATTAAGAAAATCTGATTTTACATCCATTTGATACAGTTTAAGACCTAAATATGATGCAAATGCTAGAAGCATTTGAATCTATTCAAGCCTAGCTACTAGTGCATAAGTTTCTTCATAATCTATTCCCTCTTATTGATTATACCCCTGTGTAACAAGTATGGCCTTATTTCTTACTACTGGACCTTCTTCATTAGTTTTATTTTTAAAAACCCATACTTGATTTCTTTCAAATTGAATTAGTTCTTGTTGCATAGCAAGTATCCAAGAAGAGTCTAAACAAATTTGTTTTATGGTCTTAGGTTCAAGTTATGAAATAAAAGCACTTAAAACAAAGTTAACTTGAGATTTTGTTTTTACTTTGTCATTAATCTCTCTAATTATCTATTCTTTTGGATGATCTTTACGAAAGTTCCAATCATTAGGTAGATTATGCACATTTTGATCTTTAATGTGTGATACATCTATATAAGGTAAATCCTCATCATTACTACCTACTACTTCATCTTGTTTATCTAGGTGTTCCTTATTGATAAGCATATAGCACCTACTTCCAAATATTTTTAAATAGTTAATTTTAGGGGTTCTATCATAATAAAGCTCATAACTAGTTTTATTAAGTATAGGCCTAATAAGCATCCTATTTAATACATAGCAAGTAGTGTTAGTGGCTTTGACTTAAAAGTATTTTGGAAGACCAGATTTAATAAGAAGTATGTGAGCAAACTCTTGAAGAGTCTGATTTTTCCGTTCCACTACACCATTTTGTTGTAGAGCTTTAGGAAATAAAAACTCATGTTTTATTTCTAGTTCTTTAGAAAATGTGAAAAATCTTGTTTTTCAAATTCACCTCTATAATCAGATCGAATTTGAGAAATCATATAACCTTTCTCATTTTGAACAAGTTTCAAAAACTTTTTAAAATACTCAAGAGCTTGATCCTTAAGTTTAAGAAAGTACACCCAAGTAAATCTAGAGTACTTATCTACTATTACAAGACAATATCTACTATCATTCAAGTTACTTGTTCTAATTGATCCAAATAGATCTAAGTGCAAAAGTTCTAGAGGTCTAAATGTTGAAACTATGTTCTTACTCTTAAAGGAAATTTTATACAACTTCCTTGAGGTGCATGCATCACAAAAAATATTAGCATTTAATTTCTTTTTAGGGAAACCTCTAACTAAACCATGCTTGACTAATTTATTCAAATACTTGTAATGCAAATGACCTAATCTTTTATGTCGAATAAGTTTCTCATAATTAGAGACAAGTAACAACCATAAGTTCCATTTTTATATATTTCAACTACATAAATATCCTTATATCTTTTTCCTTGCAACGAAAATTCATTTGTAATTCTATAAAAAATCTTAAAGAAATTAGAACTAAAAGGAAAATCAAATCCTCAACGACATATTTGGCTTATACTCAAGAGGTTATGCTTGAGTCCTTTTACCAAAGCTACATGACTAAAGGAAGAATTATCTTTACCAATAATACTGATACCAATGATTTGACCTTTGTGGTTGTTCTTAAATGTAATAGAACCCCTTCCTTGTATTTGATTTCCATAAATAGGTCCTTGTCTTCAGTCATATCCTTGGAATAATCGTTGTCCACAATCCAAGTCCCTTTACCTTTGTCCTACAAAATATGATCTCCTTTGAGTTGATCTTCTTGGTTGATGTACTATCTTTCTATATACTTGGAGTCCATCTTTAGTTCTCTTAAAGATATATCTTGACAAATCTACATCTCCTTGACCTACAAACCAACATTGTAAAATTCATTTTGTACCAATGTTTTCTTGGGTCGACATGAATTAGTTTTAGTTTTCATGGTTGACTATGAAAATTTCCTTTCTAGTTCCTATAAATCAAGTTAGTTTTGATTTTAATGTACTAGCTTCATGAAAATAACCAAGATCAAATTTGCAAGAGAAAGATTTCTGTGATGCTCGAAGTTTATCTAAGTTTTCTTTTCCCTTACTATATTTAGTAAGATCATTTACTAATTTTTTAGAATTCTCTTTCAGAACTACAATATCAATTTCAAGAGAAGATATTTTTGTTTTCAATGGCCTAGTCTTACCACTAAGAAATTCTTTTTCTTGAAATAATTCATCTTTCTCATTTTGAAGTACTAGACATCTTTCTTTAAGCTCCTTATTTTCATATTTCATTTTTTTTAAAGTACTTTACAAATCATCAAAAGCTTCTATAAGTTTTTCTAGGGAAAGATCATTTATCTCATCTTCTATAACCATGAGTCCAAGACAAGTGGCTTACTCCACATTTGAGTTGTTTTCTTTGGTTTCACTATCACTTGAATCCAAGTCGTCCCAAGTTGGTTGCAACGCCTTCTTCTTCTTGAACTTGTTGAAGGGTTCCTTTGCGTCTTTCTCATGTTTCTTCTTACTCCTTTCCCTATCCTTCTTGAGTGGACAATCATTTCTAATGTGTCTATTCTTTCTGCATTGGTATCAAGTCAAAGGTTCTCCTTTTGTTTCCTCTCTCACTACTTTTCTCCTAAAATTTTTGTTATTTATTAAAAATTTCCTAAACTTACGTGTAAGCAAGGCAAGGTTTTCATCATGCTCATGATCGTTATCCTTTGAATTTGAATTTTCTTTGAAAGCTAGTTGGTTTTTCTTGGTTTCATCAATTCTTTTCTTCTTCTGATTCAACTTTGTCTTGTAAGCCATCAGATTCTCAAGAAGTAGATCCATATCTAAGTTCTCAACTTTGTTTACTTCTCCTATGGTTGTCATTTTGGGTTCAAACACCATAGTCAAAGAATGTAATATCTTGCCTTTGAGCTTACCTTTGATGAATGTCTTTCTAAGAGCCTTCAAGTTTTTGACTATGAATGTGAAGCGAGTGTACATGTCCTTTACATTTTCTCCTTCTGGCACTTTAACTTTTCGAAATTTTGGGTTAGCATAACAACTTTGGAATTTTTTACCTTATTAGTTCCCTCTTGAGTGATTTGCAGAGTCTTCCATATCTCATTCGTGATTGTGCATTGTGAGATCCTATTGCACTCATTTGGGCTTAATGCATAATGCAAGAAATTTATACCTTTCAAGTTTAGTGAAAGCTTCTTCTTGCCTTCCTCCAAAAGATTTCCTCCTTTGGGTTTCACCGGTTTGACAAATGGTGTTTTCACCATTTCCCAAAGGGTGTAATTCCCTGATTGAAGAAAATCTCCATCCTTTGCTTCTAGTACAAATAGTTCGTACAAGTAAGGAGAATTTGTGGTAGAGAATTCGTTGTTTCCGTTAGCTGCAACTACCCTTGATGCCATTGGATCTCTCGAAAGGTTTTTACACCTATGAACAAGAACAAACAAAGCTCTAATACCAAATGTTAGCAGCACAAGAAGTAGGTTTCATTGCACAATAAAATCAAATAAAACAATATACAATCAATCGCACAAATGAAGATAGAATACATAGAGGAAACCTTTGCAAGAAAAACCTCTACCTACATCTCCAAATCTATGATTTTGCCCTACTCCAAGTTGGAATCCCTGACAAAATGATTACAATTCCTCTCCTGGATAGCTCCCAAGGAGAGTTTTATCCCTCTTTAGGAGGAAATGGGAAACCCATAGCCCGGGTACCCAAACAAACTAATAAAAAGTAGAATATTGAAAATCCTAAGAGCCTTGAAGGATATATAAAAATAATGTAAGAAATGATTACTCATTTTTTAAACCTATATGAAGCAGTGATTAAGTGGAGGGAGTATGGATGCTCTCAAAGATTATAAAAAGCTAGATGAGCATAACAGCACTAAAGCATAGAAGCTTAAAGAGAGAATTTTAGCACAAACATGATTCTTTGCTTGGTGTGTAGGCTTGAGGCAACCTTAGGTGGGTGTTTATAAGTGTAGAAGGTCAGGTTTAGGCTATATGTGTTGTTGGAATTTGAATGGAATAAGTTAAGGTGAAACGACTATACAACATTTAATCTTATTTTGATTAGATCAGACATTTAAAAATCAGGTTGAGACATTTAAAGGACACAACTAAGATGTATGAAAATCAAGTGATACATCAGAAGTACAAATAGAAGACGTCCTAAGGAAGAGTCAGACATTTGAAATTAAATGACTTGATGTTTAAAAAATTCCAATAACTGATCATCAACATTTGAATAGGTAGAGACGTTTGAGTAAAGAGTTGGGATGTTTGAATAGAGAGTTGAGACATCTCAAAATAGAAGTCAAACATCTAAAAAAGAATAAAGACGTCTAAGAAGATCACAGTAACAAAAGATGCAGGGTCATCTTACACAAATGATTAGATGTCCTATAAGATAAATAAGGCATCTGATAAAAGTGATAGACATCTGATAAGAAGGATCAGACATCTCAAAGAAAAGATTAGAAGTCTAAAAGATTGAAACATTAGATTTAAACAAAAATAACTAATCATTAATCAAAGTTTGAAAGTTAGAGTTTGAAAAATATCATCGTTGATGCATTTTCAAATGGAGAAAGATGGCTGAAGAATAAACTAGACATTTAAAATCTTAAGAGAATTTAAGATGTGAGTGAAAGAATATTGGAGTGAAGATAGATGTCTTATACCTAATATCAGACATCTAAAATGGGAGGTTCAAACATCTGAAGATCAAGATAGAAATCTAAAATCTTACGAAAGATTAAGATAAAGGAGAAGTTAGTATGAAGGGTAGAAGTCTTAGATGAGAGGACATGCATCTGACATGAAGGTTTTAGACATCTAAAATCAAATATAGACATATGAAAAATCTAAAAGAGTGATTTTTCAAAATTTAAAGATTATGAAAGATATAGGTATGTTCTAAGGTAAATCCTATAGATAGATTAAAGATTGCAAAGGCTCTTTTTATATTCTAATAAAGAAAAATAATACATCAAAAATGAAAGAAAGAACTATCCTAAAATCTTCAAATCCTTGTTATCTTTAGCTCCATCTTTATGCTCAATTAACCTTTGGAATTTCTACATTACTTGTTAGTCATCATGAACCATAATTTATCATTATCAAAAACTTTAATAATCATGTTAACAATTCTATAAGAAATATGTTAACAATACATTAGGTTAATATCACATATATTTATAGCATCGACTAATAAGCATTTAAAGCATTTAGTTAAATAAGGCCTGTGGACATATAATGTATATGTAATTATTAATTGTCCAAAGCGATGATAATCTAAGGCAATCCTAAACATCATTTCATCGACATTAGGTCTTCTACCATCAAGATTCAAGTGACTCCTTGCATTCTTTCTTTGATTCACTCCATTATTAGGTAATGAAAGATTTAACGATCCTCTTCCATGTTTTTTGAATGTTTTTATGTTATCCTACAATATCATATAGTGCACTAAACTATAAATTGTATGCCAAATCTCATGTTCTCTTCCCCTCCTCCATTGGACATCTTGTGGTGTTGATACATTCAACGTCAAGGGTCGTAGGGAGGCTCTTGTCATCTCCTCGATGCTAACTTTTTAGTATCCTTGAGCAGTTTTCCAAGTTATTGATGGGCATATGTTTTAGTGAGGGTTGCAAAACTAAATGAAAGAAAGTTTTAAATGATTGCTTCATTAGATTTTAAAGAAATAATATTGATTGGCCAGCTTGGTTTAAGCCTAAATATATTTAATTTGGGCTAGGTTCGAGCGTGAGTTGGAATGTTTACATAAACAAGCTTTGTCTAGTATGTCTCACCATCATATTGCCAGCCTTATCGACAATTACCACTAGTGATGAGTATTGGATTGGGTTGGCCCAGCTTAGCCCAAGGCCTAGTTTGATAGGGTTAATCGAAGCTCAAGCCTAAAATTAACTTAGATTGGGCTTGGGTTATAAATGTGGGCCATTTTCTAATAGGCTAAGCCTTGGATCGAGGTAATCTAACCCCAACCTGACTTAAGGCCCTATACACTTGGCTCGTTCATTGGCTTGGCTTATCTTAAAGGACGTGGGTTGGGAAATGCAAACAGTGATGCAAAAGTTGACGCACAGCATTGTGAACATGATCCCCACTTGATATATCATCTTTTTATGCAAAAAAAGTACTCACACGTTGTTAAGACCCATGCTATTTGAGCCTTTTAAGATGTCTGGACTGTGGGTTAGACGTCTGGTCAGACATCTGGACACCTTCTTAGATGTCAGGAAATCAAAATTTTTTGGGTACAAGCTCACATCTGCACGCGGGCTGCGCACAGATGGTGCCTTCTCTTTTTCCTTCCCTTCTTCTCTCTCTCCCCGCCTCCAGCAAACCCTAACCCACCAACCTTATAAACCCCTTCCCCCTCTCTCGTTCTCCCCACACCAGCCATCTTCCTCTCTTCTTCTCCACTCCAGCGAGAGAGCCAGCGCGAGCGAGAGCATGAGAGCGGCGTCGAGGAGGAGAGATGTGAGGAGAGGAGGAGGAGAGTGAGTTCGCGAGCTCATGTGGGAGCTCGCCGGGAGCACATTGCCGGAGCGGCACTCGTGGGAGGAAGAGGCGTGCTTTGGGGAAGTCATCCTCGACACTGCTGCAGCCGGAGCTGCAGGCGAGGGGGCGAGGCGCGGCTACGCGTGACGTGAGCGAGCGGAAGCAGGTTCTGGTTCTGGGTTTTTCCCAGAATCAGACGTCTAGAGTGACCTCCAAACGACAATGTGGACATCTAGAGGCGGTTCCAGACGTCTGAAGAGAGGTCTTCGCGAAGGTATGTCCCCTTTGCGGATACGACCATGCAGGCCGCTCCGCTGCTACCCTTTGCATGGGTTGTTTTGAGAAGATTTGCTGGTGGCGTGCAGGATTTGCTTCGGGAAGGCGCGAGACATGCCCTCCCATGCAGTTTAGACGTCTGGGGAGCTTACCAGACGACTAAAAGCACTTCCAAACGTCCGGAGAGGTGGTTGGATGTCTGGAGCTGGGTCCATACAGTCCAGAAGAGTTCCTGGACATCTGGGGTAGACGCAGAGACTGAGGTACATTTCTGGACACTTTTAAGACGTCTGGAAGTTGTTCCAGACATCTGATTTTGCGTCAGTAACCCTGTTTTGACCCGTTTAGGGTCCGTTTGAGGTCCGTTTTACGCAAATAAGATACCGATGTTTTCCTTGTGAGTTCCTTTACTTGTTAGAAGGCTTTCTATACTGTTTTGATTATTCCTTGGTGATTGTTCCTTGTGATAGGACTTTGTTCCGTTGTAGGTTCGGGGCCTGCTGAGGCACGTGAGCCTGCCGTTCGAGCCCCCAATCCTCCTGGGTTGACTGGTAGAGTGGCTTCCCCTAATTTAATTATAACCTAAATGCATGTGTGGAATGAATGATTAGAACCTAAGATATGGCATGAATCCTAGGACGAGAAATACTTGAAATGTCTCTATTGGATGATTGAATTGCAGTCTTGAATGAGTAGATAGAAATGATGACAACTACCTGTAAATGAACAAAAGCTGCCTGTGAAATATGAAATACTTATGCTAGTAACAGTTGCATGTGACTTTTCTGTTATATACGTTAAATGATATAACATGGGCTGCATCTGTAGAATTTGAGAATGGCAATGTAAATGATAAAATATGAGCTGCATGTGTATAGCCTGAGAATGGAAATGTAATTGATAGAATATGAGCTGCATGTATATAGCATGAGTATGGAAACATGAATGATGAAACTCGGTACGGAATGGCATAAGAAATATGCTCATGAACCCTACGGGGAGATTAGGAGTAGAACTCTTGGAAATATATAGAATGGATCTAGAAATGTGAGTGGGGAAGTGAGCTAGCCCTTGAGTACGTAGTACCAAGGAGAGCGACTATCCCCTGTTTAGTGTAGAGCGGAGCTAGCCGCCCTTGGGTTGGGACCCGAGGTTAGGATTGGCCACTCTACACCGACTTCTTGGCCCTCGTGTACACTATACCAGGGAGAGCTACTAGTGTAGGGAGAGAGATAGCCACCCCACGGGGCCCGGGGTTCAGCTAGCCACCCTACATTGACTTGTTAGGCCCACTGGGCAAACCAGGGTAGTCAGGCGAGGGTGCGCAGACTGTGGAGGGGCAAGACCCCTGTTTGGTTCTTAGGGGCTAGACCCTTGTTATTGAGAGGGATAGGCCCTATATTATTCCGTGTTGTACTTTGTGTGCACCCGTTAGCGGAATCGACTGACCGTGTGCCAGTGCGGAGTAGCTACCCGTGCACTTATCGCGCGTGCCGTTGTCACTGTTACATCTGTCCGTGACCTTGGGGTGGTTGACTGGGTGTAGGATCACCACGGGAGACTCTCCCGGCCAGGAGAGCACCATGTGTGCCTTCTACTCTTCGAAAAAGACTGCAATCAAGATCATTCCCACGAGGAACATTCGAGATCAAGAAAGAGATCTGATAAATAAACCAAGTGCTGAAAAAGAATAATTAGTTAAAGAAAGTAATTGAAAAACCACAGTTACCTGTCCACTTTGACTACTTTAGTTAGTTGGTTGCCACTCTACTTAGCGTTCGCTGACGTTGTGTACTCATAACCCCTTTTCAGGTCTAGGTGTTGAGCAGCCCGAGTCTACGGCTGCAGAGGGTGCTGGGCCCAGTAGAGCCTAGTAGCAGTAGTTTCTCTTGCTGTACATTTTTGTTGTAGTGAGTTCAGACTCTTGTTCTTTTACGTTCTGTACCTTTACTTTACTGCACCTTTATGTTCCTGTAACTTGTTACTGTTCTACTGTTGTGGTGGTGATATGTACTGTAGCAATTTTTACTTCTTTACTGCTGTACCTTTTTACTGTTAGTTGCTTAGCATAGTGAATGCGGTTTACTTTCCTATATTTTGGTTATTTCTTGTTGGACGACTGGATCTTGGGATTAGTCGAGTCGGTCCGATCTCGTGTCCTATAAGGATTTGGGAATCGGGTTGTAACACACGTGGTGGGGTCTACCAATGTTTTTTTTTTTTTGAAACAGAAAGGAGAGCTATCTTCTTACGATAGCAATCCGGAGCAGTATATTATATGAAACATAGGGGAAATTACAAAAAGGATCCCCAAGAATGTATGAGGAACCAGCACTCTCTTACAATACTCTCACAACATACCAGCCTCTTCTGAAAAAGTCTCTCATTCCTTGCCTTCCATACACACCAAATAGTAGCAGCCATGTGGACATGTGGCTTCCCTCTCACCTCAAACCCGTGCCAGATAGAATCCCACTCTGGTAAAGGCTCCTGACAAATTTTTCTCCAGATGGCATCAGTGACAAGGCAAGAAGAAAGGAGGTGGTTTACATTGTCAGTACTCATCTCGCACAAAAAACAAACATGGTGATCAGTACCCAACCTTCTGTGGCATAGATCACTTGTGATTAAACCATCTCTCCTGCATAGCCAGAGAAAAATTTGTACCTTGAGAGGAATTTTCAGCAACCAGATCTTCTTGTCAATGGAATCATATCTCCAACCATCTTCAATGCTCAACATTTTGTTATAGCCAGATTGGACACTATAAATCCCCTCCCAAAGGTATTTGTCCTCCATTCCAGGCCTAGTTCTGAAGCTCTCAAGGTCTGATATAAGCCTTCTCTTTTCTTCCCACAACCGAGTAGCTCTTCTGCTGGACACCTCACCATCCAGATTCCAGCTGCTGCTGCTGCTACAGGACCAGACCTTGCTGACAGTGGCATCCTTGTCGACTGCTACAGCAAAAGCTCTTGGGTAGAGCTCCTTCAAGACACCCAACTCAGACCAGCCCTCCTTCCAGAAATTGAAGGACCTGCCATCTCCAAGTGATGGTTGCAGCAGATGGAAGTGATCAGTCAACGCCTTAGTCACAGATTTCCAGAAGGGAGAAGGATAGCTGGGCTGAAGTCTGGACAACATGCTATTGGATGCTCCATATCTGTCTTTGATCAGAACAGACCATGGCTTCAGGTCGCCTTGTAGCAGTTTAACAGCCCATTTAAGTAGCAGAGCATCATTAAAATGCTTCAGGGATTTAATCCCAAGACCACCCCTCTCTTTAGGATAGCAGATCTGATCCTAATTGAGAGGCTGCAAGAATCTGCCCTCATGTCTAGCTCCCTTCCAAAAGAACGTCTTCCTCATCACATCCAACCTTTTCCAAATGGATTTTGGTGCTTTGAATATGGAAAAGTAGAAAACAGGGATAGAGGTGACTACCGAGTTGAGCAAGACAAGTCTTCCACCTTTGGAGAGGAACCTGCTATGCCAGCCATCTAATTTCACAGAAATCTTGTCAAAAAGGCAGTTCCAATCACTTTTCTTCATCCTGGAACACCTCAAAGGAAGCCCTAGATATCTAATAGGAAGATTGATGCGGGGAGACATCAAAATAGCTGTTAAAGCATCTTGCTCCTCCTTAGGTAAACCAAAGCAGACCAAACCAAACTTATCTCTATTCAACCTCAATCCAGAAAGCTCACCCAAAATATTAACCATATGATGCAGAGCCAATGTGGGTTTCGGCCCTACTAGGAGGGATGACGTAATAATTGCGGAAATAAATAATAAACAATCTTCACAAAATAACAATCACACAAAAGGCACAAAGTATTTTTAGGTGGAAACCCAAACCGAGTGAAAACCACCACCTAACCCTCTCGAGTTAGGATTTTCCGATCAACCAAGTTGATCAAAATCTACTAAACCGAATCACTTTAAACGAGGGTGATTCAACCTCAATACAACCACGCTACTTAAACGAGGGTAGCGTACCTCAACCCCTTCTCTTCACGAGAAGGATTTTGTCTCGCGAAGGAGACGGGAATTTGTAAAGCGAATACCAACCAAATAACAAAGATAAAATAAACAAGTAATCCTATAGAGCCAACAAAGTAATTTTAAACCTAGCTTCTATAGGAATTAGGAAACTCCCCTTTGCAAGGAGTGCGTCGAGTTGATGACGCGGTGCATGTGCCACGCGACGGCATAACTTCGCTCTCGTGAACTATGGTGGGAGAGTGGGTGCACGAAGCTTGATGCTCTCAAGATGAATGGAACTAGAGCTTGGAGAGCAAGGGCTTCTCTTGGACACAAAAGAGTGGAACTAAGTTGCTTAGGTGTGTCTTGTGTTTCTCTTAGTGTGTATCTTATGTATCTAGGTGTCTAAAGGCTCCCCTCTATTTATAGAGGCCTTAGGAAGGCTTTGGAAGGCTTGGAAAAGCTTCCATAGCCGTTGGGTACAAAGCCCAAGTGAATCAGCCCAAAATCAGGAACAATCATTGTTCTGACAGGCTTATCAGACGTTTAATTCTAGAATCAGACGTCTGATTTCAAGGTCAGACGTCTGATTTTGGGCGGGTCTCTTCCTGACTTGGATCAGATCTAAACAGGGTTCTTGTGCAAGTCCATCAGACGACATGCAGGACGTCTGGCACTATGTCTGGACGTCTGGAAACCTACTTTTTCGTGGGAATGGATTTGCAACGGCTAAAAAATCTCTGAGAAGAGATTTTTGGGTCAGTCGAGGCAAAACGGTCAATTACCAGACGTCTGGAAGGGCTTAAGGACATCTGATAAAGCTCTAACGGTCATATCCTCGTGTGTTTGCTAAGAGAGCCAACGGTCCACTAATTGGACGTCTGGCAAAGTCATCAGACATCTTCTAAGACGTCTGGACTAAGGTATGGATGTCTGATTTCATCAGACAGAATACTAAGTCCAGCCTAATAGTTATCAGACGTCTGAAACAATGGTCAGACGTCTTAAAATACTTTATCAGATGTCTGATTTGGGAATTAGACGTCTGGAAACTCTGTTTAAACCCTATATTGGTTTTCTAAGTTCTCTACAGAAAACCTAAGTATCCTAGGATTGTGCGGGTGTTCCTAGGACTACTGTTAGGGTACTTTGAGGCTCTTTAACATAATGTTCTAAGGAAATAAAGAGCAAGAAAAAATAAAGACAAGAGTACAAGAAAGAGATAAACAGAATTCTATCCTATTCTTCTTGTCCTTCCATCTTCAATCTATCGCTCCTCGCGAATCTTCTCTGTTCTCCGTCGAGCTCCTCCAATCCGTCCTGGATGCGAGCTCGAATTCCGTCTAATCACGTCTACATTTGCAATTGACCTGAAATCTAAGACTCCAAGTGCAAATGTTAAATAACACGTGTTTTGTTATCATCAAAACAAATGATCGTGGTGCTCTAGCACCAACAGATTGATGCGGGGAGACATCAAAATAGCTGCTAAAGCATCTTGCTCCTCCTTAGGTAAACCAAACCAGACCAAACCAGACTTATCTCTATTCAACCTCAATCCAGAAAGCTCACCAAAAATATTAACCATATGATGCAGAGCCAATGGTTCATCCATGGACCCTTCAACAAAAAAAATAGTATCATCTGCATACTGAAGAATGGGAACCAGATTATGAAATTTCCTGCTAGGAGGGGGTGACGTAATAATTGCGGAAATAAAATAAATAATCTTACAAATAAGCAATCACACAAAGTACACAAGAATTTATAGGTGGAAACCCAAACCGGGTGAAAACCACCACCTAACCCTCTCGAGTTAGGATTTTCGATCAACCAAGTTGATCAAAATCTACTAAACCGAATCACTTTAAACAAGGGTGATTCAACCTCAATACAACCACGCTACTTAGACGAGGGTTGCGTACCTCAACCCCTTCTCTCCACGAGAAGGATTTTGTCTCGCGAAGGAGACGGGAATTCGCAAAGCGAATACCCAACCAAATAACAAAGATAAAATAAACAAGTAATCCTATAGAGCCAACAAAGTAATTATAAACCTAGCTTCTATAGGAATTAGGAAACTCCCCTTTGCAAGGAGTGCGTCGAGTTGATGACGCGGTGCGTGAGCCACGCGACGGCGCAACTTCGCTTTCGTGAACAACGGCGGGAGAGCGGGTGCGCAACAGCTTGATGCTCTCAAGAGAAAGGAACTTGAGCTTGGAGAGCAAGAGCTAGCTAGGACACAAGAGAGTGGAAAGTATATTACAAAGTGTTTCTTGTGTATCTTGGTCTCTCTAGGTGTGTCTTAGTGTGTATATGTGTTGCAAAGGTTCCCCTCTATTTATAGAGGCCTTAGGAAGGCTTTGGAAGGCTTAGGAACGGTTCTATAGTCGTTGGGAACAAAGCCCAAGAGAATCAACCCGAAATCAGGAACAATTATTGCTCTGACAGGCTTATCAGACGTCTAATTCTGGCATCAGACATCTGGAAGTTCACTTTAAGACGTCTGATTCCAAGGTCAGACACCTGATTTTGGGCGGGTCTCTTCCTGACTTGGATCAGATCTAAACAGGGTTTTTGTGCAAGTCCATCAGACGACATATAGGACGTCTGGCACTATGTCTGGACGTCTAGAAACCTACTTTTTCTGTGGGAATGGATTTCCAAACGTTGCAACGGCTAGAAAAGAGATTTTGGGTCAGCCGAGGCAAAACGGTCAATTATCAAACGTCTAGAAAGGCCTAAGGACGTCTGATAAGGCTCTAACGGTCATATCTTGAGTGTTTGCTAAGCCAGCCAACGGTCCACTAATTGGACATCTGGCAAATCCATCAGACGTCTCCTAAGACGTCTGGTCTAAGGTCTGGACGTCTGATTTCATCAGACAGAACTAACTATGTCCAGCCTAATAGTTATCAGACGTCTGATTTTGGAATTAGACGTCTGGAAACTTTGTTTGAACCCTATATTGATTTTCTAAGTGTTCTATAGAAAACCTAAGTATCCTAGGGTTGTGCAGGTGTTCCTAGGACTACTGTTAGGGTACTTTGAGGCTCTTTAACATGAATTATCTAAGGAAATAAAGAGCAACAAAAGAAACGAAAAATACAACAAGTACAAAAGAAGGAAATCTATCCTATTCTTCATTTCCTTCCATCTTTAATATATCGCTCCTCGCGAATCTCTTCTGTTCTCCATCAAGCTCCTCCAATCCGTCCTGGATGCGAGCTCGAACTCCGTCTAATCACGTATCCATTTGCGATTGACCTGAAATCTAGGACTCAAAGCGCAAATATTAAATGACACGTGTTTTGTTATCATCAAAACAAATGATTGTGGTGCTCTAGCACCAACAGATTATTCCTACAAGATAGTGAATATCCTCTGACAAAACCAGCTTCAGCAAGCTTACAAGCAAACAAAGCCAAACTGTCAACTGCCAAATTGAAGATCAGGGGAGCCAGGGGACATCCTTGCCTGATGCCACATTGGGGCTGAATCCATGCACCACAGGGTTTACCATTTATTAGAGGGGTGAATGAGGCAGTGGTAATACATCTTTTAACCTAACAGATCCAAGTAAAAGGAAAGCCCCTTCTTTTAAGCACATGCCACAGATAAGGCCAACTGATGGAGTCATAAGCTTTACGAAAGTCAACCTTCCAAAGGAAGGCCTTGCATGTTCTCTTATGCCAGCCACAAATCATCTCTTGGGTTAAGATAAATGATTCTTGTAGAGATCTGCCAGGGAGGAATGTTGATTGAGCATGATGGATTAGATCTTGCAAGACGGGCATCAATCTATTGGCTAGGACCTTGCCAATCACCAAGTATAAGGGGTCTACCAATGTTGAAACCAACAACAAACCACTTTTGTATGGGTGCAAACCACCTAAATCACCTTCAAAACCACTTTGCACCGGTGCAAAATTACTTTGCATCGGTGCAATCTTACTTTGCACCGGTGTAAAACTAATTTTTACCTTTGAAATAATTTTACGGCGTAAAGTAAGATTACACCAATGCAAAGTTTCGCTAAACTCTAAACCCTATGGTGAAAAATCATCTTTCAAGTGAAAAATCACTTCTCATACGTGAAATCACTTTCTATAAACCTAAACCCTAAACCCATAGGTCAAAATCACACTTTGCACAGGTGAAACCACCCTTGGAATAATTTTGCATCGGTGAAAAATGAGATTGCATTGGTGCAAAGACACCTTAGAATAATTTATCACCGATGTAAAATCATTTCACACTAGTGTAAAATCACTCAAACTAATTTATCACTGGTGTAAAGTAGTTTATCACTGTTGTAAAGTTGTTTATCACCTGTGCATTATTTCAAATTGGGGTGGTGGGATCCACTATGTAACAAACTTTAAGTTCTTTTGCTTCTTTACGTCATTGTTTGCATTTCCCTACGGAAATTATATCTTAAATTAATAGCAGTTGGACTAAGTGCCTGATATGCCATAAGACTCAAAAACTTTTGGACGAAATAATTGATGGAATGTCAATATATGTTTCAATTTACCTAGAGCCAACTATAAGCCCATTTTTGTTTCTCCTTGTGTATTTTGTACACACTCTATTTTATGTGTTGACATCAAGGTTAGAAAATCACAAAAGATGTTAAGTTTCATAGAGAATAAGAGGTGCATAAGATAACATCATGACCACTTTAAAAAAAAAAGACATTCACTTTCACAAGATATATAGATTGACCCTTCATATTTCAATTCTATCCCATGACAAAGACAATCAAGTCATGAACAACAATATACTTGATTTTTATTATCATGAAAAGTGCAAGCGACTTATGAGAAAAAAATAAACAATATAGATGAATCAAATTACTTAAAGTTAAACAACACATGACTAGACTAACATGAATTATAAATACGTCGACCATGCCCACCTTGAGCCTATTCTATCAAAAAATTTTATTATGAGTTAATCCTCAATCACAAGGGCTTAGTCTATACTTATTCCATGCTACGGCCATTCTACTTTCTTTCTTTCTTTATTTTCTTTTCTTTTTTAGTCTCTCCCTTAAAGCCAGCCACAGCCATTCAAAAGCGCTCCCCTCCTAAGAGAAAACACCGTTTTCCCGCCCAATTCCACGGCACTCCTTTTTGTACTCGGACCCTTTTAATTCCTTTTATTGCCCAATTATTACACCGCCGCTCTCACCACAACACAACCCCCACCCCCCCGGCCCCCCACCCACATTACTCCACTCCGCACTGTGCAAAAAAAAAAAAAAAATAACGTCCGTTTTTTTTCCTCCCTCCATCTCTTCTTCTCTTTCTCCCATACTCCTCCATTTCAAACAGCAGAAAGAAAGAAAACGGCTTCCCTCTTCCTACCTCCTTTTTCCCCCCCTTCTCCTCTCCATCCATCTATTATTATCTACCGTCCCTTCGATCCCCTCCTTTGCTTCTTCTGCTCGTCCATCGCCAGTGGAGAATGGAGGGGATCGCTCTCATAGACGTCGCAGCAGAGGACGATCTTCTCCTCGTCCCTTGCCCGACCGAAGGCGAAGGCCCAGCTCCATCCGTAGGTTGGTATCCATCTCACACTTCGACCATCACTAAAATCCACGTGTTTGCTCATTGCTGAGATCGCAAGGGTTAATTCATGTGGCTCGATCGATGTGCTTCTTCTACTCTAACCCCATTCCTTCGATGCGCCATCGATGATCGTGGGGCTTCATCGCGTGATTGTTGTTGGACGGAAGGGGAGGTGTGGGTCTTGATGGAATTGGAGAGTGCTTTATTAGTGATGTCTAGTGGTGTTTGCTTTTAGCGAATATTCCTTGCTTAGCTGAGCATTGGATGTGCCTGTTAGTTAATTGCTTAATTCGATGCCTTGGATTGAAAAAGAAGAAAAGACAAGAATTAGAAAAAAGGAAAACAAAATTGAGGGAGAAAAAGGATACTTTCACCCTTAGGCTATGTTTGGAGGCAAGTTAATGAGGAGTTATCCTCTTTTCTAGTTTTTTCGTCAAATCACAACAATGTTTACTTCTACTTTTAATATTAAATAGATATTAATTAACATCCTCTACTCGTACTTTTGATATTAAACAAATATCTACAACATTCTTCACGTACACTTTTAATATTAAATAAATACCACTAATATCATATTAATACACCAATCATTATACTCATATTAATCTATTCCTATAATGTTTTATCCTGCATCTAAATAGGTCCTTAGTTTATTTCAGCATTGAGGGCTTAATTTTGGAGTTGGTCAATTCCATAACTGGGTGGTTATATCTGGATTTGATCAATTCTGAATTCAGCTAACCAAAAACCGGAATAAGCGCCTTATTCCATTAAACAAGCACCACCTCAAGGAACAATTGCACAATCCTTAGAAAATGTCTCATGTTGCATGGATTAAACCTTGCATGGGAGTGAGGAAATGTGTTTGCTTTTCCTGCCAGTTCAGTTCTCATGAATGATTGCTCCCTGTAATGAATGTTCATGTGTGCTGATTTTAGTAGGTGCTGAGACATACTAACTCCCCAGCTGTTTTTTTATTTGGGGAGAAAAATGCATGATATAGTCAATTCAATATTTTGATGTTTACCATTTTACTCTTTAGATCAACAACAGCTGATAGCCTACACGTTTGCATTTTAATATGTCTCAAAATGTTAGAGGACATTGCTACTGTTTATGCGATTAAAAATCATTTCCACTTTATACAATTTACGGAATAATGTTAGTTTTGTCTACCACTACATTGTATTGCTGTTGAATAAAAGCACTGTCGTTCACTTTTCTTTCCAAATCACTGGTCTCACTGGTTTTTTTAGCCATTATAAATAAAATAGTTGCATTGTCAGTGCAATTAGTTCTTTTATGTTGTTCCTTGCAAACTTGACCTCTTTTTATTTAGTCTAATAATGTTAGATATGCTTCTGCTGACTGTGGAAACTCAGCATGTTTCTTAGACAGTCATTGTGAGTGCCTGAATGACTGCTGCTATGCCCTTAAAAATGCCCAGCTAAAATATAACCTATATCTTCCAGAGCAATCTGGCTTTCCTGAGCAAAAAGGACAAGTTGCTGAGATGTACAACTTGCGTAAGAGCTTAGCTTGGGATAATGCCTTCTTTACGACTGAGGGTATCTTCTATATCTTTAGGTTGATCCTTTACAAGTGTTTGTTTCTTTCAGTGACCATCTAAATCATCTTATCTTCAGGTGTTCTTAATCCTGAAGAATTGGCTGTGGTAAATGGCACTTTTTGGAATATGGAACAGCATGCGTTACCACAAATTCAAGAAGAAACTTACAAATCATCCGAATCTCAAACAACACTTGCCAGGGAGAACTTGAAGCTTGAAAGCCTTGAGACTGATCTATTTGAAAATCTTCGAGTTTCCATCCAAAATTCTCTCGACAAATGTGATGGACCTTGCAGTGCACGAACTCAAGCCATTTATGGTAAAGGTCGAGTTGACTTTTTGTTGATCTTTTCAGTCTCTTTAGCATGTCTTGCTTAATAATATTTCGGTTTTTGGTTCTTTTACATTTAGCTGCTCAATTTTTTAGATCATTATCTACTTTGGGTAGTTGCTCAAGCTAAACATTTTTGTTTTGCAGCTCGAAAAAAGGTTAATAATATCCCATGCCTGAGTAATGTAAGTCACCCTTAACGTTTGTAATGAAAAGTTTGCATTATACTCTTGTTTATTTAATGGGGTATGAATATCCAGTCAAAAACTCCAGTTGCTCCTGGGAGATGCCCTGCTTCCAGACAAGGCGAATCTGGAATGATGAAGAATGTTTTCCATACACAGGTGGTACGAAATAGTTTTTTTTCTTCTAGAAATATCAGTAATATTTGAAAATTAACTGATATTTAGCAGAATAAGGTCACCGCTGCAAATGGAGAACAGAAGCTGTCATTGAGGCCACCTCGTGGTGCTTCAGGAAAACCAGAAACACCAAACAGAAGGATATCTGCTCCTCATTTAGTTCGAGCATGGAATAAAGTTGGAAAGGATTTACCTGGTAAACTGGAGTTTGTAATCTAACGTCCCATATTTTTTCAAAAGAATATTTTCTCATCATAGCATGATTTCTTATTTTAAATGTTATGCTTATGTTCTAATTCAGGCTACCCTCAGAATATTCCTCCAAAGAATGCTGCTGTAGACCAAGCAGGCAGTATTTCATCCAAGTCCTCACCGTTAAAGAAAGCTTCATCTTGTTCATCCAGCCCAACCAAAATGCTGCAAATGTCTTCTCCTATGCGTGGTGGCTCTTGCGACCGAATAAGTAAAGCATCCTCGGATAATTTAGCGATTTATGAATGCAAGAGAAATATATCCAATCATCTAATTCTTTTAATATATGAACAACTTTTGATACTGCAATCCACTAAATAGGTTTGCCGTACAATTGTTTTTCCTATGTTAAATATTATGTGTTTAATTCAGGGTATTCTAAGGTCGTTCCCCCAAGGAGAGTTACTGCTGGCCGACCAGCTAACATCATTCCTGGGTCTTTGCCAGCCAAGAAAGCAGCTTCATCCTGTTCGTCCACCCCAACAAAAATGCCGCAGATGGCTTCTCCTGCACACAGTGGTTCATGGAGCAGTTCATCGAGTGTACTATCCTTAGATAATTTAGACAAAAGTACTTTAAAGGGTAAAAGTAGATCTTCCTCAAGCCTGGCAGGCAGATTCACCAAGGTTCCTAGAAGGAAAATCAACTCTAGGAATATGAACAATAGTACTACCACTCCAAAGTCTATATTCGGCTTCTTCTCAAGTGGATCTCCTAGCAAGTCTGTTGACAGTCTAGGTTCTGCATCATCATCTTCATCAACCTCTACTGGTAGGAAGCAAGTAGGTTCAGTGAACACTGACCAGAGCTCATCGGTGTGCCTTTGTACATCTTCAGAGCCTTCATCTGGAGCTATACTGATGATTTCAACTGATAAAGATGAGCAAAACAGTCACTGCAACTCAAAAGGGCAAGAATTCAAACAATCAGGCCTCCGTCTCCCAACTCCAAAGATTGGATATTTCGATACGGTAAGTGCTATTTTTGCTCAATCACATTCTGTCTATAAGTTGATGCATTATGTGTTGCTTGCAACTATCTGAATCTGTTGGTCAATCGCAGGACAAGTCTGCATTTCGAAATTCTCCTAGATGTCCTTGGAGGATTCAACAAGCTGCTTTACAGCAAAGCAAGTCTGGTTTGGGGGACCTTTCTGGAGCAAGAAAAGGAAAGATGAATAAGGATCAATTTCAAACATCAACGAATGGGGACTCTAGGCTGATAGGACTGTCGGTTATGCCATCCTTCAGCAAAAAATTATTAGAAGACATCCAGATATCTACATTAGGAACATTTTCTACAGTAGGTACAACTCAAACAAAAGCAGAGAAGTTTCATGAGCAGACCTCTAATATTCAGGCAAGTGTTTCCCCCAGGGAATGTGAATTTGGGGTAGATGGTATTTCTGAAGTTGAACAGGATCGATCATTTGAGTCTGATGTGAAATGCTTTAACCATGGTCCTATATTTTCTGAGTCCACAAATTCCAGAAAGACAGAGGCCATAATGGGTTCCGGTCTTGAAAAATCCTCACCTTCAATGTCCAAAAGCTATGATAAGGAGAACTTACATTCTTTTAGTGGGTGCAACTGCTTAACCAGAAGGGAGTTGAGAGCTGGAGGTCCCAAGGTAGCAACAATAGAGCAGCTGGAGAAAAGACTATCTTCCCTGAAGCTCTCTCTTTCCGAGGCTACTGAAAATGCTAGAGACTTGATACCATTTTTGGAGAACAGTATATTTGTCTCTGAGAAAGTAGACTCTCTTCAAAGCTTTCTAAATTCAGTATCTTCCACACCAGCGGACTTTGGCTCCCTACCAAGAATTCCACTGTCAGAAAACAACTATGAAATTTAACTGATCGCTCAAATCTGGGAAAGATGGTACCAAAAGAACATATGAAATGAGATATGTTTGTCTAAATGTCAAATTTCTCACAATTAAGGTAATGTCATGTTGCCTATGCTTGGTGTCTCCTCAGCAGTGATGCCTTCTCTCGATCTGACAACTGACAGGGGTATGCTGCATCAACAGTCCTGCTGACTATGGTTCCTATGTGAGAAATTGAAATTTCTACCACCCTAAACCATATGGATGTTGTTGAAGAAACATGAATACAAAACTCAGAAATGCAACTATGCTACTTGCATATATGAAATGAAGACTGAGTTGCAAGTAGGCATTTCTATCACCAGGAAGGTTGGTGAGTTATTGATGCAATCATCAATATATGTGTTAACTTTGTTTTAGTAGGTCTGAGGTCCTGTTTTACTTTGATTTGTTGGAAATTGACCAAATAATCAATTAATCAGATGGCAGGATTGGTCGTGGACTATCAGGTATGTGGATGGCCATGACATTTCAAGCATATATAGTTATATGCTACAACACACCAGTGCTTTGCCCATTGATTTTCTTTAAACCTCTCATCTAACCTGTACACCTGCAAGTTTAAGCACCTAATGCCATCATCTGAAAATTTAGTTTAAAATGCTTAAGAGGGCATAACTATTGACTTAGTTTCTCATTACCTGAGTAATATGATTGTGCATTAGACATTGATTATTTAACTGGAAAGAGCAGGTGAAATTGGTAGTTTTTTGAGTTAGCGCATAAGTGGATTGAGAAGGCTGGAGAAAGGTTTATGTAGGGAAAAAGGGGGGGAAGGGTCCAATAGGTGTTCGGTCATTGTAATTTACAATGGAATTTTAAGTAAAAGTTAAAATTGTTGTGAACCTTAATAGGTAGAAAAGTAAATAAAACCATTGGAACAGTTCCTCAGTTGGGTAGTTTGTTCTCTATCCAAAAGAATTTTACTTTTCTCAAGAAAGGAAAAGAAGCATCGAGGAAAATGAGAATACAATAAGACAAAGTGGTTTGATTACGGCAAATCTGAGCGAAGTTGAAAATTGGACATTTCATCTATACAAATTAGATTTTTGTTTCAGAGAATGATCAATCAGAACAAAATGGCACCAGAGAAGCAAATATCAAGTAGCTTGTGGCTGTTATGACCTAATCATTTTGTATCTTGCATTTCCCTTCAAGATTTATATCGTGTATTGACAAAGGTAAGTAAGTGGTGCATTAGCTTCTCAACGAACCTAGTGTAGCCTTTATTGTGGTCGTAGACATAGGTTGAGTTTTTTTTCCAATTTGGACATCATCATTATTTCATGATATAATCATTAAAGAAATTGAGTTTACCATAAGGGAATCGAGTTGGTTGTTAGAGGGAAATGCTTTACGTGAACAACCGTATCCTCCACTGGTAATGCAGGTGGAGTTCCCCTTGGAAAATAATTTCCCTTTATTATCTATAGAGCCTAGAAATTTTCTACGGAAAGGTATACATAATTGAAGAAAATAAATGTGTCTTCAACCTTGCTACATTTTCATCTTCTCTTTCTTTAGCACCCACTTTGCCTTTGGTGTCCTTGTTAATTCTTAGCTTGTCATGTCAATCCTCTCCTACGATTCCTTTATTGTCTCAGGTGCCATTCTAATCTCTCAAGAATCAATACTCTAATCAGAATTACACTCAATTGCTGCTACTTGATCCACATCCAACTATAGATCTCATACTATCCTCTTGATTATATCGTTGATCCCATTCTCTTCTTACTAATACACTTGTTTAAGATCTCTCCTTTCCTCCTACTTTCATTCTCACATACTTCTTGATTAACTTTGTTTTCTCTTGATCCTCTCTTCACTTTATTTCTCTATATGGTGAATGTTGGGAGGACATTGGATGGATAAGGAACTCCCACTATATCAAGAAGGTTCCTCCACAGATGGAGTTTAGTGAAACAATCCTTGAAGACCTTGAGATTTGGAGGAAATTTGCATATGCTATAAGGTTCACATAGATAAACCTATAAGAGGACAAGCAATTGTGGAGACTTTCAGTTTAGTCTGGAATGTTCTTGCATCATTTAAAGAGAGTAATCACGAGGATGTTCCATTTTGAGACAACATTAGAGCTCAATAGGAACACTCGGTTCCATGGATTTTCCAAAATGACATGCTTATGCTTAAAAAAGCAAAATTAGTTAAGAAAACTTCTAAGCACATATTTTCAACCTTGTCTTCCTCAATAAGAATGGGTAATATACCTCTGGAAAATAGATGTAAAAGTGCCCACTTCTTTGGCTATACAAATTAGGGCTATTGTTAAAATTGTTTTGAGTAAGGAATCTAGGTGTGGTCTTTATGTAAAAATCAGAATCAAGTTTACTAGTAGGCCAATAGTCTTGATGGTGTTGGATCGTGATGAGAAGACTTTGTTGAGTACTATCTATTCAACTATGGGGAATTCCTAAGATATTGTTCTTTGTGTCGTTGTCTAGGTCATTAATATGATCAACGTGAAGAAAATTTCAGAAAGATGCTAAAATTAGACCCAAGCATGCATATGACATCAAAGGGTTCATTAATGAGCACCTAGTTAGTTATAGAAAGGTTAATACTATAGTCCCTCATTCTCTTCCTACAATGTTAATTCCAATGCTCTTTCGAAGCCTTACTACTTTCAGGTTTGGTGGGAATATTCTCCATGGTACTTGTGGAGAGGAGTTGTGGACTATAGATTGTTAGGATATTTGAGATTCAGGGAAAAAGAGTCAAGGATACTACGTATCCTTCTAGAAGGGTTCCAGATACTAGTAATAGTAGAAGTAGTTCTTCTATTTACCTTACCTAGTCATATCAATAATAGTATAATTGTATCTGGGGTTGGGGAAGAAAGTATGTAGCCATAGTTAGTGATGAAGTTTCTATACTAGAAAAGGAAGACATGAAGTTGTATGGAGTTAATAATGATTTAGGAACTATTTGTTACCTAGGATACTCACCATTTATCTCTTCAAATAATCCCTCCAACCACATGTTAATTTCAAACACCCCTAATCTTGAGATTTTCCTAATCTTGCTTTCCAAATGCTACAACTTGTCTAACCACCCTACTATCCCCTCAAATAATTCCACCCAAGGGGGTGGGAGAAGTTCTATCCCAAGGATGTGGGATAAGCTTATCCCTTGTCCACCCAAACAAAAGATAGATAAATCCCATGTCAACCAAACACTACCTTAGCATTTAATGTTGACTCTAACGTTGAAATGGATAGGCTTAGTCATATGTCTAAGTGGAAAGCTGAAGCTAGAAACCTAGCTCCATGTTTCAATGATGTTAAGGGAGTCTAAACTCCTTTTAGACAATCTAGAAAATAGTACCTTTCAAAAGAGGCTAGTGGCATAAGGTGGTCATCTTGAACACACTGTTAAAAAAAAGGAGCCTTGATCTTAACTCAAAGTTATTATTGGAATGACAGAAGTTGAGGTAAAGGTGAATCTTATGATATGATTGTTGAAGAGGTTTAGTAGATTTCTTCTTAGTGACAAAATTCAAGTACACTTAATCTAGCTTTGATATCTATGAGGCAATTTGGAGAATTGGTATAGAATGCTATTTCTAAGGCAGTCTTGGTAGGTTATCCATGATCAGGCTATGTCAATCATGGAAGAATTTGATCCTATCCCTCTTCCTATCCATGTTCCTACTGAAAGGATGATTAAGGTTGGTAGTAAAGGTTTCTTTGTGGCTTTGAATAATTAGGAAGTTATGTTGATTCCTAGTATTGGCTCTTCTACCAATAATTAGATGCCTTTAGTGGTCAATGATGGGGATGTTGCTATTAGAGGATTCTTTGGGACTACCGTAATTAGTCCTAGTTGGTTTCATGAATGCTTTTAAGTTGAAACTACTAAGGGAAGAGGGACCCTCAAGCAATTCACCATCTTAAAGCTCTTATTAATGCATCCAATACTGATGTTTGCTTTTTGTTAGAAACAAAAATAGCCAAGTTACCTCTCAATAGCTTCTTCCATAAGTTTCCAAACCTTAATTTTCATTTTAACTTCTTTCTTAATGTTAGGAAAGGTTTAGTTTTGAAACGGAACATTTTATATCTTGCAACATAATTAGTGTAATTCCCTACGGGAGGGGGTGAGATTTACGGAAAGATAGATAATGTGGAAATATACTAAACAATCTCACAAAAGATCAATCACACAAATACACAATGATTTTTAGGTGGAAACCGAAACTTAGGTAAAAACTACCACCTAAGTCTCTCGACTTAGGATTTCCCGATAGATTGAGTCGATCAAAATCACTAATCGAACTACTTGAACAAGGGTAGCTCAACCTCTTACAACCGACGCTACTTTGAACGAGAGTAGCGTGCCTCAAACCCCTCCTCTTCACAAGGAGTATTTAGTCTCTCGATGAAGATGGGAATTCACAAGGCGAATACCCAACCAAAGACAATAAACAAATATCCTATAGAGCCACAAAGTATGTAAATGAAACTAGCTACTATAGGCAAAGAAGACTTTCCTTTAATGGAAGTGTGTCGACAAGTGACGCGGGTGCGTGATCCATGCAACAGCACAACGACTCTCTCGTATGCAACAACGAGAGAGTAGGTGTACAACTAGGATAGTGCTCTTAAGATGTAGACTAAGGCTTGTGAGAGCAAGAACTTCTACTTCTCTACGACACAAATATGGTGGAAAGAAGTGATACTTAGTGTGTCTTGAGTGTCTTAGGTGTGTTTAACAAAGAAGGGCTCCCCCTCTATTTATAGATGGCCTAGGAAGGCTTTGGAAGGCCTTGGAAGGCTTCTATAGTTATTGGGAACAAACACAAGGCAGATTAGGTCAAAATCAGGGTCATTAATGATTCTGACAGTGTTATCAGACGTCTGGGTCAAGTATCAGACATCTGTAAATCACTTTTCAGATGTCTGGAAAGTAAATCAGACGTCTAATCCTAGACGGGTTCCCTTACTGACTTTAGTCAGACCTAAACAGGGTTCTTGTGTAAGTGAGTCAAACAACATATTGGATGTCTAGCACTACGTCTAGACATCTGAAAACCTAAATAACTACAGGAATGGATTTCCCGAGGCATAAACGGCTCTATTTATAATTAGAAGTAATTTTGGCTTTGATCGAGGCAAACGTTCATTTATCAGATGTCTGAGGATCACTACGGTCGTCTGAAAGTGAAAATAGATCATATTAAAGGTTAATCCTCTAAGATTAGTTTGATAAAGCCAACGATCCTCTAGTTGGACGTCTGGCAATATCATCAGACTCTGGACTAAGGGCTTGTCGTCTAGAATCAATAGACAGAAGGCACTAAGTTCAGCCTAAGTGTTTGGACATCTGATCAAACAGTCAGATGTCTTAAAGTCAAGGATCGGGCATCTGATTTCCAGATTGGATGTTTGATTAGGTTGTCTGATGCCTTGTTTGGCTTTCTAAGTTTTCTACGAAAAAGCCTAAGTATCCTAGGGTTGAGTAAGTATTCTTAGGACTACTATTTTGTTACTTCGGGGCTCTTTAACAAGTAATCTAGGAAAATAAAGACCAAAGAACAAAAGATACAAAGTACAGACTACAAGACAAATAGAAATCTATCCTATTCTTCTTATCTTCAAGCTCTCGCTCTAAGCAAAGCTCTTTCTCCTTCAACGAGCTCCTTTAATCCACCATGGACGCGAGCTCTTCATACATCTCCTTCAAACTTGTATCCATTTGCAAATAACCTGAAATCTTAGACTTTAAATGCAAATGTTAAATACAAGTATTTTGTTATTATCAAAATTAATGATCGTGGTGCCCTTGCACCAACAATTAGAACTATCGATAATTTTAACAATGTTCGATTTTAATAATGACTCTCCTTGGTATATTGTTGGGATATATGGTTCTCTTATAGAAGTCAAAGGAAGAATTTCTACATTGGATTGTCTTATTTAATTTCCTAATTGCATGGTGAAGTCTTATATTCGGTGGATTTCAATATCACACTTGAGTCTTTTGTTAAGCTAGATGGAAAAAAGGATTAATGAGGCCACTAGATTCTTCAAGGATTTTATAAATAAATGTTGTATGATTGGCTTAAGATTCATTAATCTCAATAGGCCTAAGGGATTATTGGCTTGGTCCTTAGTGGTCTACCACTAAGTGCATCCAATTTTGGTTGGTCTAGGTTTGAAATAAGGATTCAAATGACTAATCACACAATGCATAGAGAATCGGTTATTGAGTTCATGTCCACTAATGGACTTTATTTCTTACAGGAAATGCAAGTCTCCTATTGAAGTATGATAGTATTTGGGGTATAGGAGATCCTGATTGGAAAGGGATTGGCCAAAGCTAGAAAAGAAAGTTCTCACTTATACAAGCCTTTGGACTAATCTCGACTCTAACTGAGCAGGACTCAATTTAAGATCCTCTTTGGTTGTTATTGGATATAGGGAAAGATTTTGGTTGGGATTGCAAGTCCCTTCCCTCGGGGCTCTGTAGGCTTGATATAGTTAGGCCATTGGCCTTCCACATGGAATGAGTTTAGGGTCTTAATACAAGTTTGCACCAATGTGTTTCATTATTATTAAAGATTCATATGCTAAGAAATGATGATAGTCACTTTAGTTAGGAGTTACACTACTTGTAGCAATAGCAAAGAAGATTGCTTTGCAAGTATTGTATTAATTTCCTAAGTGATCCTCATCCTCATGCCTCCTATCATATGCTTTTGGTGGATCTATTTCCTACTTGCTCAATTCCCTTGGCTTTCGAAACTTGATGTGTCTAGACCCTACGCTTCTAAACCATTTTACAAGTATCCTTAGAAGGTTCAATTTGGTCCAAGATTGATGCTGGTCTGATTGCAGGAGTGGGTTAGAGTTTGACCCCTATAATTTGTCCCTTGCCCTTTGTAGTGGCAGAGCTCTATGTGGAGAGTAAGTTTAGCTTCTTATCTTCCTAGTTGGGTTTGTTTGAATGTATTCAATACTTCATGCTTGCTTACTTCAAGGCTTTGTGCTCCTTAATTGGAGTTTTTTTGCTCTTAATACCCTTTGTACAGGGGTTTTCAAAGGCTTTTACCTTTAAGGACCCCATGATGGCTAGGCTAGGGAGATTTTAGATGCTTTTGCTTCAAGTGCCCTCAAGTTATTTTCAAGGGGGGTTTTTCAATGTCTTTGATCTTTGCCGAGAAGGATTGTTGGGTGAAATGCTCCCTCCCAAATTAATATATGAAATTCAATCGGGGTTAGGGACGTAGTCATTTTGCCACTAAAGGCCTAATCCATAGGGTGGAAATAGATGCCTACTTCTAATAAATGCCAGTTTATCATTATTCTTATGCATTAAAATAAACATAGCTCTTAGGATTTTTGCTCTGCAAACGGGTTTTTGGGCTGCATTTAGGCAAAAATTAGGATAGGCATGCATTTTACTTTTTATTATCTTTTTGATATGTTTTTGTGAGTGTTAGGGATAGACAGAGAGTTAGATCCCCAGAACCCTAGCACTCAGGAAGGCAACTGGTGAAGGAGAAGCTCAAACCAACTGGGACTTAGCTTGATCCAGCTTACCATAGCTGGATTCCAGCTCACTTGGACTAGGGTTAGCTCATCCTAGCTCCATTCAGCTTATCTTATCTCACCTTAGCTTAGGTCAACTCAGATCCAGCTCAACTTAGCTGAGTTTAGCTCATCTCAGCTCCCATTAGTTCACAGGGAGCTCTAGCTAGCTCAGTTGAGTTGACTGGAGTTCACCTTAGCTCAGGACCAGCTTAAACTAGCTCCACTCAACTCCAGCCAGCTGAAGATGACTTCATTTCAGCTCAGGAAGCTCAAGTCCAGCTCCTGGGGACTCAGCTTAGCTCAACTCAGTTGAGCTATGCTACCTTAGTTGCCTCAACCATCTTGATCCGCCACGGGAGCACCAGACCTAGCTCACCTCAACTCCTTGTGGTAGAAGCCAGCTTACTTTAGCTTGGCTTAGCAGCTAGCAAGGAACTAGCAAGCTAAGCCAGCTAAAGTAGCTCCATGCCAACCTCTTCAGCAGCTGCCAACTCCAATTTAGCTCTAGACTTTCCTTTGTCCAGCTCTTCTCCTCAAATCCTAGCTCCCATTGCCTTCTCCTCTACTCCATTACTAGCTAAGCTAGCTTAGCTTAGCTTAGCTTAGCTTAGCTAGGATCCAGTTCCCTTGGCACTCACCACCTTAAAACCCCACCTAACCAACTCCACCAATTAACTCCACCTAAGCTCCACATAAGCTAACCCTACTTCCACCTCACCTTGGCACCAACCTAGCCTACCCACTACCTCCAAAATCCACCAAAAAGTGGTGCTAAAACCACCTATAACTACCCTTGTTTTGGCGCCAAAAACTCCCTCCAAAAATCCCTACATCTCATCCCTACACCTACCCTTTGAACCACATCTAGCCATCCACATACCCCCCTTCTAGAACCCTAAGATGGCGTCACCTAATGGCCTTCTAGAAGGCCCATTTTGGCACCAACTCTAAGTGGCACCAAAGCCATAACCACCCCGCCTTGTGCCCTCTCACTTGGTGCCATTTATTCCTAGCCCTAGGATCCTTAACTACCATCCCAAATCCCATCCTAGCCATCTATTTTATCCACGCCAACCCCCCTCGCGTGCACGCCTACCTCCTCACCTGCCACACATTCAACACCTACCCACGTCCAAAAAATCTCAGCCGTCTGATCGTGAGATCGTACGGCTTAGATTGCTCCTCACCCGCTTCAGCTACGCGCACCTGCACGTGCAATCGGGCATAAGGCGGTGCATTTGACCGTGCGTGCACCCGATTGGGCGATTTGGGCCATCCGCAGCCGATCGTGCGATTGAGATAACACGCGCGCGCACAGCAGATCACGAGTCTAATCTGTGCCCTGCTCTCGCACAAAGCTGCTTGATCGCTTCGCTGCCTCCTCTTTTTCGCGCTTACATTTTAAATAAGTGCGCTCATGGCCGTTGGATCCAGATCCAATGGCCCAGATCTCACCTCGTTCGTGCCTTCAGAAGATGAGAAGCGATGCTGCGGTCGATTTGGGTGGCTGTGATGGTGCCACATGGTGCCATCATGGCCATCCATCTTCTGTGACATGTAGAAGGTGCCACAGATGTTGGATTGAGCCGATTCGCGTCGTTAAGCTGCGATCATCGACCCAAATCCATCCATGTGATTGGATTTGTCGTCTGAAGTGCGGTTTGGCACCATCTTGGCCCTTGATCTCTAGCCTTCCTCGGACTATATCTGGTGCTACGGATGTCTGATCAGAGTGATCTTGGAGTCGTTGAACTCCAATCGTCGCCCTGATTAGATCCATATGGTTGGATCTTTGATCTGAGACCCCGATTAGAGGTCACCCTATCCCTGGCCATAAAAGGAGATAATTACTATACAATTTATACAATTTGTCCTAAATGCATGATTATGCATGTTATGCAATATTTACAATGCATGATGCTAATAGACATTTTTAACTATTTAGATGTATGCATATCACACCCCCATGCCTATATTTTGCTAGTCCCGAGCAAGAACTACATGCTATTTATAAAAGAATTAGGATTGGATTACTCGGGCAAAAGTCATTTTCAACATTAAGAAATTTTTACTTAGGACCTGAACTTTCAAAGACACAACAGTGCCCAGGTATCTGCTAAAATGCAGATCTCCTCAAGCCTCGCCTTATTCAAAGAAGGATTTCTTTTTCTCCTTTTTCTTCTTTTCTAAATTTTTTTTTGGATTTTTGAGTTTAGGGTTACAGAGCGGCTTTCTATGGCCATTCAACCCACCCAAGACTTGATGAGAACCCTAAGTTCTAAGCATCTTTTTGTGAATGTGATAGACTCATTGATCGGCAATCAGAACAGATTTCGGGTTTCTACGCCCCTAGGTGACCTTAAAAAGAATTTTACCTAAAGGTGTATCTATACGAGCGGTAGCTTTCTCCCTACTTTTATTACTTTTTTATGGGGTCAACATAAGGGTGAATCCAATGTATATCTTCTCGGCTTATTCTACTTCTTCGCTTTTCCTAAGTGTTTCAGGAAATTTTGTGTGCATTTCTTGAGCTGGGTTTTGGACAACCTACCTATGGGCTGTTACCCATGATAACTTGCCAGCTATACTCATGCGGTGAAGTGTGGCTTATTTCTTTTGTTTCCTTTTCTTTTCTTTTTCTTTTTTTTCTTTTCTTTTTGGACTTTCTTTTTCTCTCTTTTTTTTTAAGTAGGTGGCTTCCCAGGCCTAAAATTTACCTAAAGGCAACAGGAAAAGAATGGTCTTGTGACTGGGCTCTGGACAACCTACTAATGGGCTGTTACCCACGATAACTTGCCAGCCATATCATCCTAGAAGGTTCATTAGCTACCCAATTTTCGTTAAAACCGCCGAACAACAAGTCAGTGACGAATAGTGTATAGATGCTTAAACTTAAAGTTCCCTCAAATCAGAGGGTAGGTTGATAAGTCTTGTCTTATTACCCAAACTTATTTTAAAAAATTAAAATGGAATTCAGGATGGCAAGGACTTGATAAACAAATCCACATTTTAGTAGATACCCAGGCTGATTAAGCCCAAAGACTTGAAGGGTCTTAGTATTCAGATCCTACTGTAATATTTCCTAAGATTGAAAAGTCCTAATACCCAAGTATTCTTTCCTAATTCAATTTTTTTAAATAAATAAATCAAAAGAAAACAAAGAGAATCTATGGAGTTGACAAAATAATTCAGTGATGAATATCCACCCCCCCATGCCTATCTAATGTAATGTCCTTATTGTATTAAAAAGACATGAAATAGAGTGGAGTAGAAAGCACCTAAATTGTGTGAATAATGGGTCCGCTATGAGATGAAAAGAATCTATATATGTGCTGAAGTTAGTGCCTTCAACTAGGCACCCTATACAAATAAAGAAGAAATAAAGTATTCACAGGTGCAGGTTAGAATCATAATAAAAAGATTCACCTCAAGACCTGCCAGCAAATGTCCACAGATGTGGACTAGATTGTGATGCAGACCCATACCCCATGGTCGGGTATATCTAAGGTTCTGGATAAAAATCATCCAAAACTTGAAATCAGTATGCAAGCGGGGTCGGGCCAGCTATTTGTGAGGATGCAACCCAAGACCAAAAAGTCAGGTTACAGAGAAATCAAGATCAAAAAGATAATCAATGGACGTGTGCTTGGGTTGGACATCCTCTGAAAATATGTCATAAAGGTCCTGGTAGAAGGTTGGAAATTTTAGACAAATTGGAACCTTAGACTTGGTTTTCTGCTTCCTCTGGAATTGACTTCTCATATCATCATTTCCCACTTTCTATTCTCCGCAATCAGAATTTCAAATTCTGGGTCCTCCTGTATATTAATTACCTCATCTGAATTTTCCAAGTCTAAAAGATATGACTGAATCAGAATGGACTTGGGCTTAGTGATTTCAAAATCAAAATCGTCAATAAACTCTATGGGATGTGATTAAGGATCGGGGCTATGAATTGAATCCTTCAAAACAGGATTTGAATCTGCCACGCGAGTCCTAACAGGATCAAATTCCTTAATTTTAGGGCCATCAAATGATTTATCGAATTTCTCAGGCCCAGTTGTCTCACTAAAATCGTGTTATGGAAACTCATGTGAGACTTCGCATAATGATTCTTCACCTTCAAAATCAAAGAAATCTAAATCCATATTAATGTATGTCTCAAAATTATTAATCACTTTCTGATCCATAGAGACATACGTTTCCTCGACCCCAGCTCAGGGTTCTTAGGTGAAGAAATCAGTTCATCCTTAATTGTGCTTTAGACCAATCTGATCAATCCTGGCCTCGTAACACGTGTCCCCCCAAACAGATACTTGAGCAGGTTCTGACCTTGGCTTTCTTGAAGGGGGTTCATCCTGGGTATCATCCCAAGATTGAACTAAAGCAACCACAAATCTCATTCTTAATTTCAAAAATTTCCCAAGTAAAAACTCACATAGGCCCTTATCTTTAACATCCTGAAGCCAATCTAACAAATACTTGTTCAGATCATCAATCATTTCAATCAGGGGCTCCAATTCTTCAGTGCAAGGTGTTGACTGAGCTTCTAAAGATTGTATGGTGTTCCTCAAGTTAGCCAACACCTTTTCTTGGACTTGGTTAACCTGAACCACATGGTTTGGTTCAGGGTTGGGTGGGTTTGGGTTCAGTGCAGGGGAATCTATGAATTGAGGATCTTGATACCCTCCCTGATAATAGGTCATTCCAGGTTATTCATAGGGTGGTGATGACTTAAAGATAGTGTATTCTGGGGAGGGGTAAGGATCAGTGTATCCTTCTTGATTGTAGATCATGTTATGTTGTCCAAATGAGGGCAATGATCTAACATGAGTGTAGCTTGAAGAAGGATAAGAATCAAGATCATGGTGTCCAGGGTTAAACCCTGAACATGGAGGTTCGGAATTGTATCCCCAATCAGGATTATCCCAACTAAAAGATGGATGAGAAGTCTGGTTGGAATAATAATCATTTTGGGAATAAAATGTATTAGGAGGATAAGAACGGGAATGCGTGTAGAATGTGGAAGGATCCATGACAGAATGAGAGGAAGAAAGGTGCCCTGCAATACAAACAAACATACCTATCCTTAAGTGGGCTAGCCTAAAGACCTACAGACTCCCATAACCCATCTTGAGATAAAGAATCAATTTGATCTACTTTTTTTCGATCAATCCAACCAGTTAAAGAGAGGGACTGGGGAGAAGGTTCTTCCTTTGGTTTGTGCCTTAAGTTCCTAGTGTACCCCCCAGCCACAATCGTTTGATTCTACTCCCATAGTTAGACATCAGATTGAACAGTAGAAACAAACTAATCGAAAATAATCTCGATCTGGGCTCCGAGGAGGGAGTCCAATCCTTAGGGCCAATGTCTACTCTGTTTTAATTAAGGTTAGGTTTGAATGTGCTTTGGAATGTGATGGGTCCTTTAACTGGGTTGTGCCCTTAATGATTAATTGATATTTGTGTGCGTGCACAACCAATGATTTTCAAGCAAGATTAGTTTTGGATGCAGTGAATTTTAGGATTTAAATCTTGCTTAGTAGCTTTTAGGATTCAACTTTAGGTGTATCCAATCAAGTTCAGTTGCCACACCAGGTTTTGAAAGCACAAGTGAAGATGTTTTCATTTAAAGCTTAAAAGAATGTGGAGTGCCTGGTAAATCCCTAAAAGTTAACCTATGCGGTAGCTACTTGATGAGTTGATTTTAATTGAAGTGGTACGACCCAATCAACTCAACAATTGGCCTGATGCACTACTTAGGCACACAAATGATTACCTAATCTGATTTCTACTCAATTATGTGTTTGGGTGTGTGTATCAGTTCCAAGAATCGGTTTACTAGTTGAGTTTGAAAATCAGAAGAGGTTGTGTACCTCAGTGAGAGATTTTTTTTAAAATTTTTCTTTTATATGTGGAGGGTGAGGCAGGTGTAGGTGTCAAAAAAGTAATCAAAACTAACCTTAGAGTTTATGCAGGCTCCTAGGTTAATTAGGGTTTGTGTTATTAAGTGATGGAATGAAATCTAGTGGGTGGGGAGGTGGGGGTAAACTTACAAACCCTTCAACACTTTACTCTAATCTACTGCTTTTTCTTGCCTCATGAGAGTACTTGCAATCACAATAAAAGAGGAGAAAAGTGAGGTAAAAGATAAGTAAGGTGGGAAAATGCGAAAAATCAAAGAGCTTTGCCTCCCCGACAACGGCGCCAAGATGTTGACAGTGGAAAACTACGTAATCGAAGTTGGATTTGAAAAACTCATTGTTGTAGTGTGATTTGTGAAGAATTCCGTCAACAGATAAATTTATACCGAAACTCTAAAAATTCTAGGTCGAACATAGGGAGGCAGACGTTTGATGCAAAACTGCATTTGTTTAATTGTCACGAAGCAAATTAGCTAGTCGGATTGAATCTAAACAAACTATCTTACTTAAAGAATAAAGAATAGAAGACAGAGAGAGAATATTACAAATAAAGACAAAGGAGAGGTAGAATAAACATGGATATCATTATCACAAGCTGATGTTCATTACAATTACAACTACTCACTACACTAGAAAGCAGGAAATCTACACTAGAAAGCAGTAAAAGAGAAGGTAAAGAGATGTTATCCTCCTCGACGACTGCTTGGAGGACGAGCCGGATGGGACGATGCTTGGAAGACAGAGGATGGAGTGGGAAGAAGGAGGACAAAGCAGGAAGAAGCGGGAACGAGGCAACACGTCATCGTCATCGCGGGATCCACTTCCGGAACGAGGGTGAGAAAATTGGATTTGGCTCTAGAGTAGCATCCCAGGTGTGGGACAAGCTTCTCTTGAGCTTTAGAGAGCGAGAGAGGTGAAGGAAGGGATGAGAATTTCATTGGGTAGGGGTCTCCTTTTATAGTTGCAAGGATTGGAGGCAATTTAGTCATTACATAGTTAAAACATTAAATAAGGGGGTCTTTAGTGATGGATTTAAGCGTCACTAAAGACCCCACGTCACCGCAGCCTTGTGTGCATGCCCGCCTCCTTGCCTGCTGCGCATTCAACGCCTACCCACATCCAAAAAATCTCAACTGTCCGATCGTGAGATTGGATGGCTTAGATCTCTCCTTGCCTGCTTTAGCTGCGTGCGCCTGTGTGTGCAATCAGGTGTGAGGCGGTGCATTTGACCCTACGTGTGGCCGATTGGGTGATCTGGGCCGTCCGCAGTCGATTGGTTGGTCGAGATAACACGCGTGTTCACAGCAGATCGCGAGTCGAACCCGCACCCCGCGCTGGCGCAAAGCCACTCAACCACTACGCTGCTCCTCTTTGTCACGCTTACGTTTTAAGCGCGCGTGCTCACCGCCGTTGGATCAAGATCCAATGGCCCCAATCTCTCCTCGGCCGCACCTTCAGAAGATGAGAAGCGATGCTGCGGTCGATTTGGGCGGCTGTGATGGTGTCATGTGATGCCATCATGGCCGTCCATCTTCTGTGACATGTAAAAGGTGTCACGGATGTCGAATTGAGCCGATTTTCACGTTGTTAGGCTGTGATCATCGACCCAAACCCATCCGTCGATCAGATTTGTTATCTGAAGTACGGTTTGGCACCATCTTGGCCCTTGATCTCTAGGCTTCCTCAGACTATATCTGGTGCTATGGATGTTCGATTAGGGCGATCTTAGAGTCATTGAACTCCAATCGTCACTCTGATCAGATCCGTACAGTTGGATCTTCTATCCGAGGCTCTAGTTAAAAGTTGCCCTGTCCCTAGCCATAAAAGGAGACAATTACCATACAATTTATACAATTTGTCCTAAATGCATGATTATGCATGTTATGCAATATTTACAATGCATGATGCTAATATGACATTAAGAACATGCAATAGTATATTTTTTTGGGCATTTAGATGTATGCACATCACCACTCCACTTCAAGTGTTGGTGTTCTGATTTTCGGATCTAGAATTCTATCCGAATTTCAAAAATCAATTCCTGACACCACAGACCTCCTAAAATAGTGAAATTTCACCCAGTGATTCCAAATCAAGTGAGGAACAGTTCTTTCAAATTTCAGAGTAATTGGATTTATATTTAATTTTTAAAAATTCATAGACTATAGGGGGTCACACCCTCTAATCTTCCTATTTTTTTACTGTCCACGAATTTTTAGAATTTTTATACTCATCCAATTTTTGTGAAATTTAGTTTTCTAAAATCCTTGTGAAATTCTACACATCACATAAAATCATCAAAATTTTCTTAGCTGGTGGTGGTACTGAAAAGTTCAAAATACCCACGAATATCATTTCTGGACTTTGACACCAGTACAAAGAAAAATTCTTTAAATATATCAAACAAATTCCTAAAATCTTAAAAAAATATTTTCTAGAATCCTTGTTTGATTTTCCATATGGTGTTGTTTGATTTGTTTGGATCACTACTTAATACAGAATGCCTAAAACATATTCATTGGTAGTTAATTTTCTGCCTTAAGACTGAATGGATTAGGATTTTCCTTTTCATTTTCTAGAAACCCACTTTAAAGAAAATTGATCTTCACCAATACAACTTGTTTTCCTTTGATTATGGAGCTTGAAACTTGTTTGAACTCTTAAGAAGGAAACCCTAAAAACACTAACTTAAATCCAATTCTAAAAGACAAGAAATATATTAAATTGTGTGACAACTTGCTTTTCATTGGAATCAACTTCCAATTCCCACACACACACACAGAAAAGAATTGAAATAATAGGGCAATACCCCCATCAACGCCCTCCACATTCCGTGTGCACAATAGTCTCCTAGACCTAACAAAAAAATTGTAGCAATTTGACCTTTAAGGTTTCATCAACTTAGGCTTACTATCTAGGTCTTAAGTTTTCTCTAGTTAGTACCAATTCTGTCATCTATATCTGGTGTTAAGTTGAGAGGTCGTGTCAAACAACCAGGCACGGGTTTGCACAAGCCCCTGGGGATTTTCCTGGGAAATGCTTGGGCCCAAACCTCCACTTATGCAACTTGGCCAGATTTGTTGATAGAACAGGTATTCACTATTGATTTCTTATTTCCTAGGCAGATCAAGTCTTAGGTTAATTTTTAAGGAGTCACATTTAAGTTAGGTCTAGAATTTTAATTGCCCGTGTGCACACATTCTCTCATCTCCATCTCTTCTCCTCCCCTCCCGTTCTTCCATTTGATGCACGAGTGACGATCTCAAAATCCGCACTTAGAGGGACCTTTTGATTTCGCCCTACGCGCAAAAAGATCACTTTTTCCATCTTCTTCTTCTAAAAAAATGGAAAATCAACAAAATAGGGCCACTAACCCTTCACTTCAACCTCTAATCCCACTTGTAACCCCACTACTAACCGTAATTTTGACCCTTCCACCCAAAACCCCCCACCTTTGACTTCCCACACTTGGAGCTCCCTAATGCTGATTTGCCTCATTCACAACACCAAGCCCCCCTGCCTGATCTTTACACCATGATGGCAGAGCAAATTGCTCAACTTAATACCAATCAACAAGTGTTGACTAGGAATATCCAAAACCTAGCCAACCAAAGGCCAAACCCACCACCTCGTTAGCAGCTTGTTCCTCTAAAAGATTTTTATGATCCTTCTTACTATAAGGAGAGACCGGGGGTGGTCATACCAAAGGGGGACTTCGAGACCCAGCCAGCGGTTTTGAACCTGATTAAACATTTCCATGGCCTTCCTAGGGAAGACCCGTTTAGCCACCTTGAAGAAGTCTCTCTTCTTGCACAAATAACTCATTCTCGAAATGTGAAAGAAGACATTTCGCTAATGCGACTATTTCCATTATCTCTTAAAGAGAAGGTCGCCTATTGGTTCAGAACCATTGGTCGACCCATCACCACATGGCCTCAGCTCAAGAGCACCTTCCTCAATAAATTCTTTCCCATAGGTCGTATTAATTCCCTGCGAAGATCTATTATGATCTTTCAACAAAAATCTGGTGAGACATTCCATGATTCTTGGGAAATATTTCAAGATCTAAGAAGTTGCCTGCACCACGAGATTCCTTTATGGTAGCTCGTGCAGATCTTCTATCATGGTTTAGAAGATCAAATTCGACGTTTTGTCAATGCCTAGTGTGGAGGCAACTTCTTGAATAAAGATGCTGAAAGTGCCTATGATGTGCATACATTTGATTAACCTAAAATGTCTATTAATGCATGTTCTTAGTGTCACATTATCATCATACATTATAAATAGTGCATAACATGAATAATCATGCATTTAGATTAAGTTGTATAAATTGTATAGTAATTGTCTCCTTTTTATTGTCAGGGATAGGGTGACTTTTTATCGGGGCATTGGATCGAAGATCTAACCGTACGGATCTGATCAGAGCAACAATTGGAGTTCAACGACTTCAAGATTGCCCTAATCGGATATCCATAGAATCAGATAGAGACCGAGGAACCCTAGAAGATCAAGGACCAAGTTCGTGCTAATCCACAGTTCAAACAACAAATCCGACCGCATGGATGGGTTCGGATCGACGATCACAGCCTAACGATGCGAAAATTGATCCAATCTGATACCCATGGAACCATCTACATCACTCAGAAGATGGACGGCCAAGATGGCACCACGTGGCGTCATCTCAGCCGCCCAACTAGCTGCATGCACCCGCCTTAGCTCATCTGATTGACGCTTCTCCGCTGTTGGATGCGCATCCAATGGCTGCAAGGCATGCGTGCTTGAAATGTAAACACGATAAAGAAGCGGTGATAGCGCAGCGGTCGAGCAGCCGTGCATGAATGCAAGGTGTGGGTTCGACTCGCAATCAGTGGCATGCACGTGGTTAATCTCGACCATGTGATCGGTGGCGGACGGTCTAGATCATCCAATCGGCTGCATGCGCTATCAGACGCTCCCGTTTGACATGAGATCGCACATGCAAGGTGCTCGCAGTTGAGGCTCGGCGAGGAGAGATCTAAGCTATCCGATCTCACAATCGGACGACCAAGATTTGAAGAACGTGAAGCACCCGTTTTAGGCACGGAAGGCGAGTGGGTGCACGAGCGCCGCCCACGAAGGCCACATTTAGGCTTTAGTGACAGATTTATCTGTTACTAAAGGTCCTAAATTAATTTTTTCATAATGTAATAACCAAAATGCTCCCAGTCCTTGCAAATATAAAAGTAGACCCCCTCCATACGAATTTCTCATCTCTTCCTTCTCTTCTCTCCCTCTCCAAAGCTCAAGAGAAGCTTGTCCCACACCCGGGATGCTCCTCAAGAGATAAAATCAATTTTTCGCCCCCATTCTGGAAGCGGATCTCGCGACGACAGTGACGT
This sequence comes from Thalassia testudinum, assembly GCA_037157565.1. Taxonomy (NCBI): domain Eukaryota; kingdom Viridiplantae; phylum Streptophyta; class Magnoliopsida; order Alismatales; family Hydrocharitaceae; genus Thalassia; species Thalassia testudinum. The sequence goes on from JAZHRO010000014.1 coordinate 25,533,028, forward strand.
GCTGCCTTGTTCCCATTCTTCCTGCCTTGACCTCCTTCCTGCTCCATTCTTCATCTTCCAGGTGTCGTCTCATCCGGCTCATCCTCCAAGTGATCGTCGAGGAGGATAACTTCTCTCTCTCATTCCTTTTTCCTGCTTTCTACAATAGAATTTTCCTGCTTCTAGTTGTAATAGTTTTCTTGCTTTCTAGTGTAATTTCTCGCTTTCTTAGTTGTACAAACATTTTGCAATATCAAGTGGATGTTCTCTCTCTCTCTCTCTTTCTTTCTCTTATTGTTTATGGTATTTCATTTCATTGTAATTACTCCGCTTTTTAACAAAAACACAAAAAGAATATAATTGCGAATTTTGATCAACGTATCCTCCCTACGTTCGACCCGGGATTTCTATTCTGGTATAAATTTTATTTGTTGAACTTGAGTTCTTTGCTATTCAAACTACAATGACAGGTTTTCAAAACCAAATCCAATAGCGTAGTGCTTCGACATTTCAACATTTTGGTGCCGTTGCTGGGGAGGCAACAATTTTTCGATCTTCTTTTTGCATTTCACGCACTTTACTACCTTCTAACTTGCTTTCTCTTGTGTCTATTGTTTTGCAGAGACCTCCATTAAGGAATCGTCAAGCGGTAGATCGGAGTAAAGTGTAGTTGAAGACAGCTGTAAGTGCTCCCCATTCTTTTCCCCCTCCATAGATTTCATTTATCACATTAAATTCAAATTCCAATTAACCTAGGTGTTTGCATAAATCCTAGGATTAGTTTGGTTGTTTGGATTTTTACTCACATTAATTTCACCCTTGCTTATATAAAAAAACAAAAAGATAATTTTGTGGGGTAATTTTCAACATACACACAACATACACCCACATTCAAGGCACTTAACCTAATTGATTTTCTTCTACTCAACCGGATTCTGATATGTGGAACCGATACACAAATCAACACATAAAAGAGTAGAAGTCATTCTAGGTTAATCATTTTTGTGTGCCTAACTCAGTGGTGTAACTGTGGCCAATTGTTTGAGTTGTTTGGGCCACACCACTAAACATAAAATCAACTCATTAAATAGCTGCCACATAGGTTCAACTCTTACGGATTTAGCAGGCACTTCACATTCTTTTAAGCTTCAAAGGAAAACGTCTTCACCTATGCTTTCAAAACTTGGTGTGCCAACAAAACTTGTTTGAAAATACCTAAAGTTGAATCCTAAAAGCTACTAAGCAAGATTTGAATCCTAAAATTCACCGCATCAAAAATAATCTTGCTTGAAAATCACTGGTTGTGCACACACACATATCAATCAGTTATTAAGGGCACAACCCAGTTAAAGGGCCCACCACATTCCAAAGCACATTCAAACCTAGCCCTAAATAAAATAGGGTAGACGTTGGCCATAGGATTCGACTCGCTCTTCGGAGCCCAGAATGAGATTATTTTCGATTAGTCTATTCCTACTGTTCAATCTAATGTCTAGCTAGGGGAGTAGAATCAAATGATCACAGCTGGGGGGTACACTAGGAACTGGAGGCAAAGCCGAAGGAAGAACCTTCTCCCCAGTCCCTCCCTCTAACTAGTTGGATTGAACAAACAGAAGTAGATCAAATCGTCTCTTTATCTTAAGATAGGTTCTGGGAGTCTGTAGGTCTTTAGGCTAGGCCACTTAAGGACAAGTTTGATTGTTTACATTGCAGGGTGCCTTTCTTCCTCCCTTCTAACATGAATCCTTCCACATTTTATAAGCATTCCCGCTCTTTCCCTCCTGTTATGAGTTATCCTCAATATGATGATTATCCTGACTCGTACTCTAACCAACCATCGGTTAATCGGGACAACTCGGATTGGGGATATAGTTCCTGACCTCTGTGTTTAGGGTATAACCCTGAACACTATGATTGTGATTTCTATCCTTCTCAGAGCCACATCGATTATAGATTGCCACCCTTTCATGGACAACCTAATACGATCTACAATCAAGGAGGATACATTGATCCTTACCCATTCCCTGAATACATTGCCTTTAGGTCATCACCACCTTTTGAACAATTCAAAATGACCTATTATCAGGAAGGGTATCACGAATCTCAATTCGTTAACTCCTCTGCACTGACCCTAAACCCACCCAACTCTAAAGCAAGTCATTTGGTTCAGGGTAACCAGGTTCAAGATAAGGTTTTGGCTAACTTGAGGAATACCATACAATCTTTAGAAGTTCAGCCAATACCTTGCATTGAATAATTGGAGCCCCTGATTGAAATGATTAATGATCAGAATAAGTATTTGTTGGATTGGCTCCAGGATGTTAAGGATAAGAACCTGGGTGAGTTTCTAATTAGGAAGTTAGCAAAATTGAGAATGAGATTTGTGGTTGCTTTAGTTCAATCGTGGGATAATTCTCAGGATGAACCCCCTTCAGAAGAGCCAATGTCAGAACCCACTCAGGCACCTATTAGGGGAGACATGTGTTACGAGGCTGACCAAATTGAATTAAAGCAACCAATTAAGGATGATCCAATTTTTTCACCTGAAATCCTTGAGCCGGGGTACGAGGAAATGTGTGTCTCCATGGATCAAAAAGTGACGGATAATTTTGGGACGTACATTAATACGGATTTTGATTTCTTTGATTCTTATGGTGAAGATTCAATTTGCGAAGTCTCACGTGAGTTTACAATACATGATTTTTGTGAGACGATTGGGCCTGAGGAATTCGATAGATCATTTGATGGCCCAGTAACTAAAAAAACTGATCTTATTGGAGCTCACATGACGGATCCAGAATTGCATTTTCTGGAGGATTCAATCCAATGCTCCGATTATCAGTTATACCCCATTGAGCTTACGGACGATTTTGTTTTTGAGATAATTAGACCTAAGTCAATTCTGATTCAGCCACATCTTTTAGACTTGGAAATTTCAGATGGGGTGACTAATATGCAGGAGGTCCCGGAATTTGACATTCTGAAGGAGGATAGGAGCTGGGAAATTTCGATTTGGGAAGCAAACTCCGAAGGAAGTAGAAGATTGCGTCTAAGGGTTCTAATTAATCTGAAATCATCAAACTAGGACCCTTACGACATTTGTTCTGAGGATGTCCAACCCAGGCACACATTCATTGATTATCCTTTTGATCTCGAATTCTCTGTAACCTAAATTTTTGGTCTTGGGTTGCATCTTCATAAATCGCAGGCCCAACCCCGCTTGCAAACTGATTTTAGGTTATGGATAATTTTTATCCAGAACCTTAGATATTTTCGATCATGGGGAATGGGACTGCACCACAATCTGGTCCATATTTGTGGGCTTCTGCTGGTAGGTCAGAGGTTTCATCTTTTTATTTTGATATCGACCTGTACCTATGAATTCTTTGTATCTCTTCTTTGTATAGTGTGCCTAGCTGGAGGCATTAAATTTAGCATGTATACAGTTTCTGTTCATCTCAGAGGAGACCCGTTATTCACGCAATTTAGGTGCTTTCTACTCTATTCCACTCTATTTTATGTCTTTTTAATACAATGAGGACATTACATTAGATAGGTATGGGGAGGTGGTATTCATTGCTGAATTATTTCGTCAGCTCCGTAGATTCATTTTATTTTCTTTTATTTATTTTAATTTTTTTTTTTAATTATGAAGGAATACTTGGACATTAGGTCTTTTCAATCTTAGGAAATATTACATTAGGATCTGAACACAAGACCCTTCAGGTCTTTGGGCTTAATCAGCCTGTGTATCCACTAAAATGTGGATTTATTTTTTGAGTCCTCGCCATCTTAATTCTATGGTAATTTGATTAAATAAGTTTAGGTGATAAGTACACGACTTATCAATTCACCCTCTGATTTGAGGGACCTTTAAGTCTAAAGCATCTACACACTATCTTTTCACTGACTTGTTGATCAGCGGTTCTAACGGAAATTGAGTAGCTAATAAACCTTCTAGGGTGATATGGCTGACAAGTTATCGTGGGTAACAGCCCATAGGTAGGTTGTCTAGAGCCTAGTCACTGGATCATTCTCTTCTTGCTGTCTTTAGGTAAATCTTAGACCAGGGAAGCCACCTACTTAAAGAAAAAAAAGAAAAAGAAAGTCAAAAAGAAAAAGAAAAGGAGAAAAGAAAAAGGAAACAAAAGAAATAAACCATACTTTGCTGCACGAGTATGGCTGGCAAGTTGTTGGTGGTAATAGCTCATCGATCAGTTGTCTAGAACCCAGCTCATGAAATGCATTGAAAGTTTCCAAAACACTTAGGAAGAAGAGGAGAAGTAGAATAAACTGGGGAGATATACATTGGATTCACCCTTGTGTTGACCCCATAAAAATAAAAGCAGGGAGAAAGCTACCAGTCGTAAAGATACACCATTAGGTAGAACTCATTTTTTAAGGTCACCTAGAGGCGTAGAAACTCGAAGTCTGTTCTAATTGCTGATCAACGAGTCTATCACATTCACAATAAGATGCTTAGAACTTAGGATTCTCATAAAATCTTGGGTGGGTTGAATGGCTGTAGAAAGCCACTCTTTAACCCTAAACTCAAAAATTCAAAAAAATCAGAAAAGAAGAAAAAGAGAAAAAGAAAATTTTCTTTGAATAAGGCGAGGGCTTGAGGCAGTTTGCATTTTGGCAGATACCTAGGCACTGTTGTGTCTTTGAAAGTTCAGATCCTAAGTAAAAAAATTCTTAATGTTGAAAATAACTTATGCCTAAGTAATCCAATTTAATTCTTTTATAAATAGCATGTAGTTTTTGCTAGGGACTAGCAAAATATAGGCATGGGGGTGAGGCATGGGGGCTAGGGACTAACAAAAGATAGTACATTCTCGTCGCTGTTGATTTCATGTCCAAATGGATTGAGGCGATTCCCACCTGAACCAATGACCATAAGGTGGTCATCAATTTTGTCAAGAAAAACATCTTCAGCAGGTTCGGGATTTCGAGGGCCATCATTAATGATGGTGGCACTCATTTTACTAATGCCCAATTCGATAATTTGCTGGCTGAATATGGGGTTAATCACTGAATCTCCACACCTTATCATCCCCATACAAATGGATAGGCCGAGATCTCCAATCGAGAGATCAAGAATATTTTGTAGAAAATGGTTAGGCCTAATCGTAAAAACTGGACTCAAAAGCTTGATGATGCTCTTTGGGGCTATCGTACGGTGTATAAAATGCCCATTGGCATGTTTCCGTTTCGTCTGGTGTATGGAAAGGTGTGCCATTTACCCATAGAAATTGAACATAGGGCATTCTAGGCAATCAAGTAGTGCAATTTAGATTTGAGTTTAGCCGGGAAGACCAGGAAACTCCAACTATCTGAGTTGGAGGAGCTTAGAAATGATGCATATGAGAATGCCAAGATCAACAAGGCTTGAACCAAAGCTCTACATGATCAATTGATTTCCTGCAAGAGCTTTGAGCCGAACTAGAAGGTTTGGTTATTTGATTCTCGACTTAAGCTCTTTCCCAGCAAACTTAGGTTGAAATGGAACGACCTGTTCATTATCGACCAAATTTTTCCAAACGGAGCCGTTCAGATCTCTGACCCGAAGATAGGTAATTCATTTAAAGTCAACGGTCAACGTCTGAAACCTGTTATTGACCGTACTCTTCTAGAACCCATCTCAGACACGGTTACTCTAGCCATGTTGTGACTTCTTTGGCTGGAATTTGCCTAGCTGACGACATTAAACTCAGCAGTTGTACATATGACACAAAGCTGACCCGAGCTTCATATTCAGGTGATATCTTTCATACTCTACCCTTTCTTTCATGTTTTCTTTTTTTAATGTGGACATTGCATTAGCTAGGCATAGGGGTGTGATGTGTATATATCTGATTATCCTAAAATGTCTATTAATACATGTTCCTAGTGTCACATTAGCATCATACATTGTAAATAGTGCATAACATGCATAATCATGCATTTAGAATAAGTTGTATAAATTGTATAGTAATTGTCTCCTTTTTATGGTCAGGGATAGGGCGACTTTTTATTAGGGCCTCGGATCGAAGATCCAACCGTACGGATTTGATCAAAGCGATGATTGGAGTTCAACGGCTCCAAGATTGCCATAATCGGATATCCGTAGCATCAGATAGAGATTAAGGAATCCTAGAAGATCAAGGGCCAAGATGGTGTTAATACACACTTTAGACGACAAATCTGACCACACAGATGGGCTCAAATCGACGATCACAGCCTAACAACGCGAAAATCTATCCAATCCGATACCCGTGGCACCATCTACATCACTCAGAAGATGGACGGCCAAGATGGCACCACATGGCGCCATCTCAGCCACCCAACCGGCTGCATGCACCCGCCTCAGCTCATCTGACCGACACTTCTCTGCCGTTGGATGCGCATCCAACAGCTGCAAGGCACGCGCTTTTGAAATGTAAACGCGATAAAGAAGCGGTGATAGCACAGCGGTCGAGCGGCCTTGCATGAACACAAGGCATGGGTTCAACTTGCAATCAGTGGCGTACTCGCGGTTAATCTCGACCACGCGATCGGTGGCAGATGGTCCAGATCATCCAATCGGCTGAACACGCTATCAGACACCCCTGCTTGACGCGAGATCGAACGCGCAAGGCGTGCGCAGTTGAGGTGCAGCGAGGAGAGATCGAAGTCATCCAATCTCATGATCGGACGGCCAAGATTTGAAGAACGTGAAGCGTGAGTTTTAAGCGCGGAAGACATGCCAACGCGCGAGCGTCACCCACGAAGGCCACGTTCAGGCTTTTAGTAACGGATTTATCTGTCACTAAAGGTCCTGAATTAATATTTTTCAAAATGTAATGACCAAAATGCCCCCACTCCTTGCAACTATAAAAGGAGACCCTCTCCATATGAATTTCTCATCCCTTCCTTCTCTTCCTCTCTAAAGCTTAAGAGAAGCTTGTCCCACACCCGGGATGCTCCTCAAGAGATAAAATCAATTTTTTTCCCCCATTCCGGAAGCGGACCCCACGATGACGACGACATGCTACCTTGTTCCCATTCTTTTTGCCTCGACCTCCTTCCCGCTCCATTCTTCATCTTCCAGGCATCGTCTCGTCCAGCTCGTCCTCCAAGCGATCGTCGAGGAGAATAACTTCTCTCTCCCATTCCTTTTTCTTGCTTTCTACAATAGAATTTTCCTACTTTCTAGTTGTAATAGTTTTCCTGCTTTCTAGTGTAATTTCTCACTTTCTTAGTTGTACAAACATTTTGCAATATCAAGTGGATGTTCTCTCTCTCTTTCTCTTATTGTATATAGTATTTCATTTCATTGTAATTACTCCGCTTTTTAACAAAAACACAAAAAGAATATAATTGCGAATTTTGATCGACGTAGCATCCCTGAGTTCAACCCGGGATTTCTATTCTAGTATAAATTTTATTTGTTGAACCCGAGTTCTTCGCTATTCAAACTACAATGACAGGTTTTTAGAACCAAATCCGATAGCGTAGTACTTCGACGTTTCAATAGCCTACGACCTGTTTGAAGAAATGAGTGAAAACTCATTTAATCAAGCTTCCATGAACACATTTTGCAGAATGTCAAACCCATAGTTCGGTGTTCATGAAGTAGGCACTTCATCTATTCCTGTAACCCAAGACGATCTTCAAATGATTGCACAAAAACTCGACTAGATGCACATTAATCAAAAGAAAATTGAGGAAAGACTCACCACATCAACCCCAGCTCCACACATTCCACATCTAACCCACCTTAACATTCCACGAAGAGAAAATTTGCACAATCTCAACACTACTCTTGCTGATTATTACCAGTATTCTGAGGTTGCCCAGGATTCACTGGGGAATTCCAACTATCCTGATCTTAACCCCACTCAAAATATTTCTACCATCTAGGAGCCATTTAGAAATTCCTCCAATTGGAAGAATTTCCCAAACCACTCCTAGAATAACCAGGTTCCTCCCCAACCAAACTAATTTAATGGGTATAGGTTTAATCTAACCTTTCATCATGGGCCATCCCAACAAGACATCAATGTCCAGATGATGAGAACCCTGCAGGAAATGCAGACAAAGATGACAGAAGTAACCTGCACAATCACAAATCTGAATAATCAGATTGGGGTTACTACCACTCAAAGACCTGCAGGACATCTACCCTCCCAACCCATGCCCAACCTTAATCATCACAGGAACCTGTATCAGGGTAGAAATCAAAACTTTCATACCCAGTCTCCCATAAATCCATCATCTCAGCAGCCTCCTAGGTTTCAACAACCACATGCCCCCCACCTCCTCCAAATAATAATTCGACTGCACATGCAGTTATGTTGAGGAGTAGGAAAACCACCATTGATCCCGAGCCTTCACGAAAACCTGGTGACATCCCCATTCTTGTGCACATTGACTCTCCACCCCCTATCAGGAAGAAAAAGAAATCCAAAAATCTCAAACAAAATTTCTATCCCCTTTCCACAAGCCCTCCACCCCACCACCAATCGAGAAAAGAAATCTGAGCCCACCATAGAAGAACTCATGGATTTATTCGGGAAAGTTCAAATCAATATCCCTCTCCTAGATGCAATCAAGTATATACCTGCCTACGCTAAATTTTTGAAGGAGATTTGGACTCCAAAAAGGCAGGCCAAAAATCTATGACAGGTACATCTGTCGGAGATAATAAGTTCTGTCATACAGAGCAAGCTACCTCCTAAGATTAAAGAACCAGGGGCGCCATTAATTTCAGTGATTATTGATGATACTACTTTTGATCGCGCCCTCCTTGATCTTGGTGCCTCAGTTAATATCATTCCCACAATTTTATTTGAAGAATTTCAGATTAGTGAACTAAAACCTATTGAGGTTAACCTTCAATTAGCCAACCGATCTACAATCAAACCTTGAGGGATTGTTGGGGATGTTTTGGTTAAGGTCTAGAATTGTGTCTTCCCTGCAAACTTTCTGGTCCTTGACATTGAGGTACTCGAATCTTTGATGAATGGTCCTATAATCCTTAGACGACCCTTTTTGGCCACTGCAAAGGTAAATATCAATTGCCACACAGGCAAAATGGATATCACCTGCTTAGGCCAAACTATCACTCTTGATATTTTTAAATCCTCCAGGAGATTCCATGATAATTTTTTCGAGGACTTAGGTACAGAAATTTCAAATTTGGTGGAGACTATTGGTAGATACCCTTCCCGACCACAAATTTTTCGAGGAATCTGACTCAGAATCAGTGGTCGGCAAAAACTTTGATTTGGAGACTTGTCTTCCATAATCTATTCCTGATGACCCCCTTGATCATTCCCCTAACCCATCCACTCTTCTCTCACCCCACCCTTCCACACTAACTTCACCCACTCTTCACCATTCTTCCCCCAAACCCTTTCTAATGGACTTGCCACCAGACCCACCCGAGTATGGCATTCTTCCTGAATTAAAACCTTGGCTAGACTCGGGCTACACTTATTATTTTCCATCAAATTTCGATCCCTATTTTTCTTCCATTCAACTTTCTAGGGATCTAGAAGAAGACCCTTTTTATGCGGGCATCCAAGTGTCTAACTATTTACATGATTCTCCATCTTCTGTGCATACCTTCACGCTCGACTGAATGGTGTTAAAGATAGCACTGGATGGGAGGTAACCCATCATTTTTCCTACTTTCTTTTTCCCTTTCTTTTTCCAGGTTTTGAATATTCTAAACCTGACCGTCTTTCACTAAGGTGATCCCTTCTCCCTCCAAATGCATGAGGACATTGCATATCTTAAGCATGGGGGGTGTTTTAAAATTTTGACGATCAAATTAGGATTTTCAAAACCTAAAAACATGCATTTTTCTTTAGTCAATTTTGTTCTATTTTTCTGTTTTCATACCCAAAAAAAGGTTGAAAACTTTTTGAGGAAAATTTTGAAATCGAGACTAAGGTTGAAAACTCACTTTTGGTATAATGGGATTTTATCTTTAACAAACTAGGGATGAGGATACAGATTTGATCATTAGAATTTCAGGATCTATCTTTAGACTAGATCAGATATCCTTCTCCAAAATTCCACCTGAACTCATGATTGTTTGGTGACTTGATTCTCTTTTGTAACATGGAAAGTATCTGGCTTAGCTTCTGGTTCAAAAACTTGTATTTCGTGCGAAACTTCCTATGTCAAAATTCATACACAAGCCAATGCCTAAAAACTACCAAAAATTAGAAAAAGACCCCTTGTTTGGCTTTAGTAAAAGTCCGAAGTAGATCATTAGTTTGAGTTCTCATCGCCGAGAAGGAGGAAAATGCCTCCTTTGAGGATGCGATGTTAACATGTTACTGCCTCGGCGCTGCTCCATATCTATATTTCATATCTTTAGAAGGAGCATTAAAGTGCATTTTTGCAGCTCAAGTGTCTTGGATGGTGCTCTACCTATAGTGTCAGAGCATGATCTTGAGTTTACTTGGAGCGTCCCTTTACACCGCATTGTGTTTTGGGATTGTGAGCTCCTGGGTGGTGTCATGGATAGTGCTATCTTGAAGTACTGGCACTAGAGCCCCCTCGAGGATTGGTAATGGGAATGATGATCTTGACACATCTTTTGTAAGACTAAGCTAAAAATAAGCATGGAAAAAAAAGTTTTAAACCAAAAACATGCCTTATAAATGTTGGCTTTTCACAAACACAGACACAAAGTTTTAAAGGTTATTGCAAGTTCTGAATCAGATTCAAGAGCCAAAAAAATCCTAAAAACAAAAATTTCAAGTCATCTGAATTAACAAGGGGTTAATCTGTGAATTTTTTGGAGGATATATTGATCCCATTTTTGTCTAATCTTTGGTTCCGAAAACAAATCCAGATGTTTGTCCTTAATAAATCTCGTACCTCCAGTGTTTGGATCATCTTATGTCCCATAATCTCTTTTTCCTCAAAAGTCAAAAAAATTAGATTTCTCAAAAATTTTGTTTTGTAATAATTAAAGTTTTGCTAAAAGACTAGTAAAAAATAAGCATGGGGGTGTGATAAGTACCAATTTATCATCATTCTTATGCATTAAAACAAACCTAGCTCTTAGGATTTTTGCTCTACAAACGGGTTTTTGGGCTGCATTTAGGCATAAATTAGGATAGGCATGCATTTTACTTTTTATTATCTTTTTGATATGTTTTTGTGAGTGTTAGGGAGAGACAGAGAGTTAGATTCGCAGAACCCTAGCACTCGGGAAGGCAACTGGTGAAGGAGAAGCTCAAACCAGCTGAGACTCAGCTTGATCCAGCTTACCATAGCTGGATTCCAGCTCACTTGGACTAGGGTTATCTCATCCTAGCTCCATTTAGCTCATCTCAGCTAAATGGCAGCTCAATAGAGCTCATCTTAGCTCACCCTAGCTTAGGTCAGCTCAGATCTAGCTCAACATAGTTGAGTCTAGCTCATCTCAGCTCCTATTAGTTCACAAGGAGCTCTAGCTAGCTCAGCGGAGTTGACTGGAGTTCACCTTAGCTCAGGACCAGCTTGAACTAGCTCCACTCAACTCCAGCCAGCTGAAGATGACTTCGTTTCAGCTCAGGAAGCTTAAGTCTAGCTCCCAGGGACTCAGCTTAGCTTAACTCAGTTGAGCTAAGCTACCTTAGCTGCCTCAACCAGCTTGATCCGCCTCGGGAGTACCAGACCTAGCTCACCTCAGCTCCTTTTGGTAGAAGCTAGCTTACTTTAGCTTGGCTTAGCAGCTAGCAAGGAACTAGCAAGCTAAGCTAGCTAAAGTAGCTCCATTCCACCCTCTTCAGTAGCTGCCAGCTCTGATTTAGCTCCAGACTCTCCTCTATCCAGCTCCTCTCCTCAAACCCTAGCTCCCATTGCCTTATCCTCTACTCCATTACTAGCTAAGCTAGCTTAGCTTATCTAGGATCCAGCTCCCTTGGCATTCACCACCTTAAAACCCCACCTAACCAACTCCACCAATTAACTCCACCTAAGCTCCACATAAGCTAACCCTACTTCCACCTCACCTTGGTGCCAACCTAGCCTACCCACTACCTCCAAAAGCCACCAAAAAGTGGTGCCAAAACCACCTATAACTACCCTTATTTTGGCACCAAAAACTCCCTCCAAAAATCCCTACATCTCATCCCTACACCTATCCTTTGAACCACATCTAGCCATCCATATACCCCCCTTTTAGAACCCTAAGATGGTGCCACCTATTAGCCTTCTAGAAGGCCCATTTTGGCGCCAACTCTAAGTGGCACCAAAGCCATAACCACCCCCCCTTGTGCCCCCTCACTTGGCGCCATTTATTCTTAGCCCTAGGATCCTTAACTACCACCCCATATCCCATCTTAAACATCTATTTTATCCATTCCAACCCCCCTCCTCCCTATTCTATATATACCCACCTATCTACCCACATTTGGATGATCCTCCCTTTAGTATTATTCTACTTATACCCACCATAACCTAAGGCCAAGGAAGAAGAAGAAGAGAAGAAGATTAAGGGGGCATCCTACCCACCCCCTTGGTGCCTCCTTCCCCTTCTTTCTTCTCCCTTGTGCCACGCCAAGGAGGAGGACATTCTCCCCTCATGGAGGGTGACCAAGCAAGGAGAAGCAAGGGTGGTGCACGCCCACCCTTGGAGGAGATCAATTAAGGTGGTACCTTCCACCTTGGAGGAGGCAAGGCATGTCCATCGTAGGGCTTGTCGAAAAGGAGGAGACCTCACCTTGAAGGAGCTTACAAGGAGGAGTTGGAGGAGTTCTTTTCAACTACGGGAGTAGCCATAGTTGGAGCAAGGGCTTCATCATCTTTGCCATCTTCATCATCAGGATTTTTGTTTTGCTTGTTTGGTAGTTTTCTTGTTGTTATAGAAGCTTTCTTCCACAAGTGTAGAACAAAAATCTGCTTTTATAAAGTTGCTTTCTCAAATTTGTGTACTTTGTTCTCTACTTTAGTTTGTGTTAGGATTCTCACACCCTCTTCCCAATTATCCTAGGCCTTCACTTGCCTAAGGTGAGCTTTAGAAGAAGTTACTCTTTCCACTTAGATACTAAGTTAGTGATAGTCTCTCTTTCCTGTCAATAAAATTCGCTTTGTCCCCATATTTCAAAACTCATAAAAGTTATATAATTAAAAAGCGCAAATGGAAAGGTGAATTTCATTTCCAAGCAAGAGATGTATTTTGCAAATAAATTATCTCCTTGGATGACCCTAGATACCCCACTATCTAGGTTATAAAAATTTAAAAGAGAGAGTGGATTTACGTGTTACAACGACTAAAACACAATTTTAAAAAATCATGTATTTTCGCCATCAACTTCTTACCCCTTATTTTGAAGTGGGGCAAGGTTCTCAACATAGGCCAAGGCTTTTCATTACATGATTTTGGATCAGGGCTTTCCTTGGCATCTCGAGAGACACCTAGTTTGCTCTTCCTAGGGCACGACCCCCCCTTTAGGTAGGATTCTATTGGGGTGTCGGGTTTGGCTTGAACCCAAACATGATAGTGTCAAGCCCTTTTCTTTGTATTTGAGATCCAGATAAGTGTCAAGTATTTGGAATATTAGGTTTTGTGGTTAGCTCAAGGCAGTAGGGTCTTTTAAGGGGATAATGTGATGACCTAGGTCCCACTAATTGGCTAAATCCAATAGAACTTGAATCATCGAAAGCAAATTATCAACTAACAACAATATCATAGTCACTCAACATGTAATCACAAAACAACAATAGCCTACAAGTAATTCATAAGGTATTAAATAAATAAAAGAACAAGATATTGACCATAATGGTCGCTACAGACCATGAATACACAAATTAGGAAGATGCTCCAATTGCAATCACTATCTCTAGCTACCAAATTACACCTAAGTATGGAGTTCAAGGAATACATCAACTTTATTTTTAAGCTATTGCTAACTTGATTGCGGATCAACTTTTGAAAATATAGTTGCACCTCGTAGTTAATTGAACAAGTCATCGTTTTGTGGAAGTGGGTACTATTCTTGTTAGTCATCTTATCCAGTTGATAATAGTCCATGTAATAGGAGAAGGTGTCATTCAATACAAGCAAGTGATATTTAGTTTGTACCTAGGATAAGTGAGAACTCGGACTTGATCTCTATTATATCCTAAAATTTAAGTTCAAGCCATATTTAGACTAAGCATGTCAAGACGAACCCGTTGACATTTGTCGGGTGCGAATTGGATTAGTGTAGCTTGAAAATAAGGAATTTCTGGTTTTAGTTAATGTCAAGGAAAATTTGCACGTAAGGGGCAATACTTGGTACCGTTGGATTTCTCATGTAGCAAGCCTTCCAACGAGACTAATTTTGTGGAAATTTGAATTGTGTGGCAAAGTCTACGCGAAAAATGACTTTTAATGAGAATGCAAATTACGTGGTCAACCCAAGGGCATACCTATCTTTGTTTTGTGAAACCTAAATGCTAGAGGGTCCATATAGTCGATTTAAACCCTCAAAACCCAGCCTAACTGATGGACTCATCATTGCTCCTAATTCACTTAAATAAGCTAGTTTACCTAATTAATTGGTTAGTAACATCAGTAAATCAGGGTTAATTATCAAACAAATTAATATTGAGTAAGGACCTTAATTATATCCTAAATTAGCTTAATTATGTACAATAAGCATTCCTCTATGTTTATTTAATATTAAGGACTTAATTCTATAAATGTAACTATTTATAGATAAGTTAAATTAAGCTTATATGTAATATACAAGCTAAGTTAATAATATAAGTATTAATATTAACCATTAAACTAAATAATACAAAATGAGACCAAAATGTAATTTTGACCCATAATAATATTCCTTAATATATATATAACATATAATAAAAAGTTGAAAAGAAATAAATTAATTCACATATTTAATTTAATGATTTACATTTTAGTCCTTATAAATTATTGCATTTAGATCCTTTTTATCATAATCAGGGCCTTTGTTATTTTGAAGAGGTCCTCCATTTATTCTCTTCTTCTGTTCTTCTTCTGGATCAATAGCCGATGACTGCCATTATTTCCTTTCGCCAATAAAGCACCATCAGACGATATTCCTTCATCGTCGTGGCTGTCAAGAAATATCCTAACAGATTCTTTAAATCTAACGACTTCGATGAGCCTTTAATTGCATCTTTCGATGTGTCACTCCTTGTCGTCGTCGGAGATGACAATGGAGGTTCTGATGCATCTAGACCATATCCAGTCCACATACATTGACCTCCTCCGTCGACGGCTATAAATAGCCTCCTCCACCTCTGATTCACGGTATCAAGCCCCTACCCTCTTCCCCCACCGCACTTGGTTAGTAGACCTCTTCCAAACTTTGACATCCTCTCACCCCGATCTCGGACTCACTTCGACGGAGCAAGTTGTCTCTCCCATCTCCTCTTCCTCAGCTCCACCTCGTCAACGGTGAAGCTGCACTCCAAATCTCTCTAATATTGCTTTAATTCATGTTGGACTTCTTTTCTCAACTCAACTTTTTCACTCTCTGCTTCGACAAGGCTTCGTTGAGGCTCCTCTCACCCTTTCTTCTAGGTAAGACCTCCTTAATCCTCACCTCCTTCTGTAGAATGCCTTAGGACCTTAAATTTGTAGTATTAGCTTAAATCTAGTTCTTGATTAGTCTTCTTCTTTGCCGCTAGTGATGTCATTCTGGAATCGTCTGGTGTTCTTTCATTGAATTAAACCTTCAGTCATTCTCCTCACCTTTTCATGACACTCATTGATAATGCTAAATCACAGGGTAAAAAATCAAGAAATAGTTGCAGCATAAAAATCAAGCAAGCAATTAAAATTTATATTTCTGAATGATTGGGAGTCCAAGTCGAACACATGGAGGTAGCCACTATTTTAAAAAACCTTTCGTAGTAATTTTTTTATCTTTTTCGATATGTGATTTATTATTATTATTATTTTGAAATAAGGTTGCAGGCAATAGAATAACATATTAAACTACTTAAGAATGCAAATAAAGAGAAATGAAAGTGGAAGAATGATTCTATTAATAACATTGAAAAGTTTTACAAAAGCTAAGAACAAAATAAAAATGTAAAAAGCGTAAAGAATGAAGGAAAATGTGGAGTCGCTTGGTGGTGTGGAAGATGAGGAAGGAGAGGGGCACAAGGAGAGGTTTCTAGCTAAGGTGGAGGTGGGTTTATTGTGGTTGGCTATGGAGGTAGAGAAGGTAGGCGTGTGCTCTATTAGACTTATGGTAGGAGGGCTACTCTTAAGATAAGGGTATTAAACTAGAAAACTACTTGATGTGAGAGGGTAGGAGGGGGTGTGTTTTTATAGGAAAGGAAGGTAAATAAGGGCCCTTAGATTAGGATCAATGGTTGAGGTGTTTCCACCACTTCAAAACTAATCCTAGTGTTTAGATGGGCATCTAATGGTGTAGGATGAATACTAGGTTGGGTATCTTTAGATCCAGGCCTTAGGTTTCTAGATTAAGGGCTAAGATGGAGTAGGATGATGTGGCATGGGTAGGTTATTAATTAAGGGTGATATGGTCCATTGGATGGTGAATGGAGGGAGGGGATTTAGGTAGCTATGGTAGTGTACTAAGGATAGGTTTTTGGGTGGCTAATTAGGACCATAGGATGGTGGGTAGATGGTGGAGATGTGGTCATGGGAGTTGAGAAAAAAGGTTACTAAAAGTAGGCTGTGTTATGGGTGGCCTTAGGATGGAATCTAAGGGTAGATGGGGTTTCTCTACACTAGATTTAAGACAAGGTTTTGTAGAGAATTAAGTGTCCTGATGTCTAAGAATAGGGAGGGCTTGGGTGGTGCCATGTGTCCTTCTTTGTCTTCCTCCTCTTTGCTTTTCCTTATTTCTTCAAGTCACCATGTCTTTTTTTGCTTTCTTCTTCTTGATTTCATCTTCCCACGAGTCTTTCTCTTCTTCCAAGTAGACCTTCAAGACCTTCACTCTTTATTCAACATTCTCACTACCTACATTATTATTCACAAAAACATATAATTAACAACATTTAATTACAAAGCACACTAGGTCCTATATTATGCATGCATGCATGTATTACTTTATTTACAACCAAAGTGCATGTTTTAACCTAGGAACTAACCCAAGATTAAGCATATTAGGAATATAAAATATGTTGTTATCACACCACCATGCCTAACTTTTGCTATTCTCTCGCAAAATAGAGAGTAGAGAAATATGCAAGAATACAGGAAAGCGATTTTACTGGAAACAGAGAATGCAAGAAAATCAGCATACGAACTTGAGCTAAGCCAGATTTGGAAATTCGATATGATTTTTCACCAATACAAAGGAAATTATACACAAAACCTTAATGGCAAAGACTTAATAGTTCTAAAGTATTGATCCAAATATCGATGGCCTAAATCAAATCAGAAATCCTATTAGCCATTGGACTTGGGTTTAGAGAGAAACTTTCTCTGACTAAGTCAACCCACCCAAGGTTCGAATTGAATGCGAGAAATAGGCATCTTGTGTTTGAAATGATGTGACTCATCAAGTGGGAAACTAAGCTGATTCCTAGTATTCAATAAGTGTTAGAATATCTCTTCGCTCTACAAATCCAGTTTTTGGATTGGCCTTACTAACATTGGCAGCTTTCTCCTCACCACTTTTCTATTCCGTGGTCAACACACTAGGTGTGTATCTCCTTGGACAGATCCCTAAGTCTCTTATTTCTAATTCTTTTCTCTGTATTTTTTTCTTTTTATATAAGAGAAGCACCCATGTAACAAGGTGATTTTATTATGGAAATAGAAAAGGCAGCATCCATATGTAGTGAGATGATATTATTTAGTGGAAACGCTCCCATTTGTAGCGAGGTGCTATTTATTTGGTGGGGATTTTCTCATAAATATTTTTTTCCCCTCATTTTTCAAGGCTAAAAATAAATATTTTTTTCTCCATATTATTTTTCTAGGTGAGTGGCTTTCCTTCATTCTTTTAAGAACTGCACTTAAACACAGATCCAAAAGCTAAAGACGTAGGCTGGGCTTTAGATATCCTACATATGGGGAGCATAGCCAATGCAACATGCTAGCTATACCCACAAGGTGAAATTGCACTAGTGGGGGGTGAATAGTGAATAAAAAAAATAATTGTAAGATGAAATGCAATCACAAAAGGGAGGCACAAGATTTTTTAGGTGGAAACCCAAACTGGGTGGAAACCACCACTTAAGCCAATCCCTTGACTTAGGATTTACGATCACAAAGTGATCAATCCACTAACTACACTACTTTAATGAGGGTAGTGTACCTTAAATACGAATCCCACCTCTGATCCCTAAATGGAGGTTTCTCCCTTCACAATGAAGAGATGAGGATCCGATAGCCTGGATACCCAACTACAACAAGTAAAATGGAAAGTAAAATGCACCCTATAGAGCACCCCAAAATATGAATACTTTGCTTTTCTACTAAGGGTGAAGGAAACTCCCTAAAGATGAAAATATGTAGCATAGTGGAAGTCTTGGTTTGCCCCAAATAGAATGATTACATAGCATAAGGGCAAAGGAAGCAATAAGTAAGTGATCAAGTGATAATTTAAGTGAATTATATCTCAAGAGGTGTGTTTTGCCTAAGAGGGGTTATAGTGTATTTATAAGCAAGCTTAGAGCCTTCAAGAAGGCTTAGGAGAGGGCTCCTAGTCGTTGGAGGCAAGTCCCAAGAGATTGAGACGAAATCCAACTCAGATCAGGGTAATTATGATTTTGACAGCAAAATTAGACATTTGATTTTTGGGTCAAACATCTTATAAGATGCCTGATTACAATTATAGACGTCTAATTTTATGGGTCAAACTTACTATTTTCATTAGATCAAAATAAGGTTCTAGGTGGATGTCTGATATGCTATTATAAGATGTCTGGTAATAAAATTGAATGTCTAATTATAGACGGGTTCGTTCCTATTTTAATTAGATCCAAACAGGGTTCTAGATTTTAAGCATCAGATGTTAGTTTGGATGTCTGACTAGTGGTCTAGACATCTGGAAAGAGATTAATATCTTACTTAGATAGTCAAAGAGGCAAGATTTGATTTTTGACAAATCTCCTCAGAGGAAGCGGCTAACGGTCCATGACTAGACATCTGGAGACATGTCCACGCCTAAAAATGTATCTAACCGTTAGAATTAAATAATGATGAATGAAAAATAAATTAGAGTCTAACAGTTGGTTTAAGGACATTTGAGGTATGTACTGGACGTCTAATTAAAGGTTGCATCGATTGGCGCCTAAATGTTCGGAATGTGGAGGCAAGACTATAGGAAATTGGACATCTGTAATCATGATCAGACATCTTAAAGTTGAATATCAGACGTTTGACATGTGTGTTGGACGTTTGATATGTGTTTTGTGTTAGGTTTTTATTTCTAATTTTTCCTAAGTGTAGAGAGCCTAAGTTAGCTATGTATATGTTATCTTTGGGGCTCTTTACAACATCCTAGACTCAATAAAAAGAAGATTACAACCTTTTGAATGTGTGCATAAAAATGCCTAAGACCTATAACAAGATGTGTCTTCATGCTCTTAATCATCTGTCTTGGAAAATCCACGAGACCTACAATTATGTCATGATAGAGAAAAATTTGCTATTTCTATGTTTTATTTCTTTTTCTTGATTTTGTAAAACCATTAAAATATTATTTATGAGGGGTTGAACTAACCCAAGGATCATTTGACCCTCAGACTAAACCATATTAACCACTAAGGACTCAACAGAAAGTCACCCATAAGACGAGTCAGTGCAAGGTGTAGGTGAAGATTGCTTGAATCTCAAAGACTACAAACTAGAGGGTGGGAAGATAAGTCATTTACTTATCACTCTTTTCAACTTAATACTTTCAACCTTTTCAAATCCCTTCTAGGAATCGGGTTACAAATCCATATTTTAGTAAATACTCGAGAAAATTAAGTCAGAATTTGACTCGAAGAGTTTAGGCATTTCTGAAAATTGGTAAATCCTCAAATTCAAAAATTTTCAATCTTTTATATCTCAAATTATGAAAATGTCAATTTTTATTTATTTATTAATTTATATATATTTTTTGAAGTGATTAGAAGAAATAAGAGTAGCTGACACATAAAATAAGGCAGTAGAAGAAACAAGAATAGTTGACACAAAAATAAGACATGCAATGTTCACTCCCTATGGCTATTCATTACAATGTCCTCATAGAATGTATGCAAATAAAAATCAAAGTGTAATAAACAAGAGAAGGGGATATCACCTGACTGAACTTGTTGTTTCAAGTCATCTTAGAAAAATAATGATATAGGTACCTGTATAGAATACTGAGTTGCCTCATAGTCAGTGCTAAGTTTTACGTCATTAGCTAGACAAAAACTCAAAAAATAAAGGAATGATCAAATGAATGGGTTGAATTAGGATTAGAGTAAGATATGATCATTGAGGCTTAAAATCATGTGCTAGCATATGCGAGCTAGGTGGTGGTGGAGACCCATCCCTAGGGATGATGACTATGCAAATGGTGCATCACAGATGCTCAAATCTTGACGTCCATAGTTCGTCAAGCATGTAGACGAGGGTTTAGTTTTGAAGGATGCAACTCGAATTCATAATTCCGGGCACCATAGATGTAGGCTAAATAATTAGCTTACCGCCCTTTGAAAATCCAATCAATATTGTCACAAATTAACTCGCATTCAGGTTGCAATGGCTTGAAATCCACTGGGTCCTTAAGGGAATCCACAATCTCATCATGGATCCTAAAGTCAAAAATTAGATTTCTCTCAAAATAAAAATTCAGCCCTCCATACCAAATCATGTTTTTCATGATTGATTCCTCCATATTACTGGGCCTCAAAATGATTTCTTTGTCTTTGTTGTTCGCGCTAAATCGGTGTTTAAGATTGTCATGTTGTAGTATAGTCAAAATAGTGCTTAAACAAATAAATTTGATTACTCGAAAAAGGTTCCGAGGTCGAACACAGGGAGCAAATAGGAATTCACGCGCTAATCTCAATAGATAATATAAATGAGCACAATAAATTACTCAAGAACTAATATGCAATGTATAACATGAGTATATGAAGAGATAAAAAGAATTCTAGACAAAATAATGGTGATTTGGATCATCAATTATTAGCCTAACACATATATAGTATTTATTGAATATAATCAAATAAAGGAACAAATAATCAGACGGCTGATTTTACAATCAGACGACTTAAAGTACTTTTTCTTTAGCTTCTTTTTCTTGCTCCTCTTCTCTTCTTCCACGATTCTCCTCCTCCTTTTCTTTCTTTCTTCTGTCCAGGCCTTCTTCCTCTTCTTCTACGGGTCCTGTTCTTCTTCTTCTTCCTCTGTTCAACCTCTTCACATAGGGAGGGGGATTTCTCAAATTGGCTAAGTGTCCGCCAATTTCCTTTGCAGTAAAACCCTCCCCCAACCCCGCGCAATCTCTCCTTCCCTTCCTCTCTTAGGCTCCACCCTCCCAGGGCCTTTCTTAGGATATCGAGTTATCAGGTACACGTGCACTCGGGTCTAGGGCTACAGGCGTGGTTGTAGCCGAGGAGTGCTTGGCTAGGCAGGTTAATGGGTTAGGCCAGGTCCGCGGGTAGAGATCACGGACGAGGCGTGTGTGGGGTGTGCGGGGGACCTCATCCCCTTGTGTCTTGAGGCAACAAGCCAAAAGCAGAAAATCAATATATGCGTGGCCAAACACTCGGCTCTTTATGATGTGGGACTAAACCCATGTCCTTTTCCTTGAGCATGACTGCTATAGCTCGCTGAAGAAGATGTGTCTGATTAGCATAACTGCTGGGGTTCTCACTCCCAATCAAAGACCTGGGAGTCTGGCGCTATTGGTTCCACACCACCTGGAGTTGATGCTAGGACTTGCATGTCCTGAAGCTCGAAGAACAAGGCTGGAGATGGCCACAGTGGTGGAGCTCCGACCTAACACCTGAAACAAACAAATAAGGCCTTTCAACCGTGCCAAATACGTTCAGTAGCTTCGACATGTGATAAGGAATGTGGTGATGGTTGTGGCGTAACGCGAGGATGCTTGTAGGTGGCTGGCGGAGTTAGAGTCGGTCGGAGAATGATGGGTTGTTCGGTGGGTGGTTTGGGAGGTGAATAGGGTTGAATAGGTGAGGGGTTTTATGCGTGGTGTTGTGGCGAAGGTTGTGGAAGTTTTGGTGAGGCAGATGGAGTTGTGTAGAAGTGGAGCCATCTCGTCAGAGGTTCGGTAGGAGACAGAGAAGATGAGGGTGAACGTCGGTAGCGAGGGGTTAGTTTTGGTATTTTGGGTAGGAAATTAACCTAGGAACCTAAAGGAACCTAACTACCTATTCTAAGTGGACGAAAAGGGGGAGGACGACATCAGATGGTATGGTCGGCGTCGGGGAAGATGTTTTCTCCGGTAGGAAGGAGCGATGATGAAGACGTGGAAAGGGGACAGCCGCTGGTATTGTGGCACGCGGAAGAATCTGAGGATGAGGAATCTGTTGCTGGTTTTGTGAGAACAGACGAGGAAGGAGGTCAAAGATATCGTCGGAGCTCGTGGAGTTTTTACGGTCGGAGAGGAGGGAAGAGCATGGGGTAACTCCGGCCAAAAACGAGTCTTCGGAACTTGGCGAGGTCTGAGGGTCCTTATATAGGGCCTTAGAGAGAGTTTTGAGCATGGAAGCCAACCTTCCAAGCTTGTAATGCTTGCCGGAAAACCTGAATCTTTCATGCGTTCGCATGAGAGATTGGGAAGGCTATGGAGCTCATGGACAGATTCAGAAGGAAGAGGACTCCTCAATGAATCACCCTTCCAATTTTAGAAGGGATTGATTGAACAGAGGAGTTCTCTTCAATCAAAGGTCACCCAAGAAGGATTCCTCCGCGATAATGGTGGAGGGACCTATTTGTGAGAACAATGACAAAATAAGGGGCTTGTTTGAAAGAGTTTTCAATGTTAAGGGTAGAAATGAAATTAGACAAGACTAATTTGCAAATTAGGTCAAGACAAATTCATCTTGGGTCAAAATTTTGCTACAAATCTAATTTCGACATAAGGAATCCAATGGTGAAGTTGGATTTTGGTTTTGACCATGTTTGACTAGGTAATTTATGCAAAAACCTAAATTAGGGCAAATGTTTGTCTGTGGTTCTAGTTTGGGTCAAAACGGGTTTTGATGGTCAAATTGAATGTTCTAAACCCTAGAGAATATTTTTCTATGATTTTTAGAGGGTTTAGGTGAATTTTATCCTGATCAAAACCTTAGTTTATTAAGCAGGTTTGTTTTTAGGGTTTCAAAAGTCATTTAATTCCCAGAACACGTGCAAACACTTTTCTGATTGTTCTATCCCACTTGTTATCTTTTTAAGACCAATTGACCTTCATTCAACCCCTGAGAAAACCCTTGGTTGTACTGCATTCATGATGAGATGGTAAAATTGTAGTTTTAACCTTAGTTTCTTATTTTTTCTTTCAGAATGATTATGCAATGACTTGTGACTCTCTGGTGGTTATGTAGGAGCATTTACTGACTTAATTGGGTCAAAATGAGCTAGTTATGGCTCATTGTGGTGTTCCTATCAGTCTTCAACCTCTTCTAAATTAGAATATAATTCCAAAGTTGAAGTAGAAGTAGAGCTAATGAAAATCTCATCATTCGAATCAAACTTGGATTCATCACTTTTTCACTCTTCTAAACTTGGGATGGGGTATTCAAACAATTCAACATCAAAAATCTCACAATCAGGTTCCCAAGCCCCATCTTTTGAAAATGTCTCTATAATGAAATTAGTTCCAATAGAATTTGGGTTAGATCTAGAGACATCAACCCCAATTTTTGGATTTTGTGACTTAATCTTAATCAGTTCGGTATCCTGATGTTTCTTAACCTCTCAAAAATCATGATCCAAGGGTTTTAAATTATTGTCCAACTTAGGAGGGATGGGGAAATCAACCTTGGACTTAACTAGTTGAGGGAAATCTGAGTTAGTCCAATCAATTACCATAGGGCCTTCTTCCATTAATTCCAAGAATGAGGTTTCCTCAGTTATGGTTCTTTGGTCCTCATCCAATTGTTGGAATGCATTAATCAATTTTGTTTACCCCCAATCAATTTTTGATTATGTTGGTACATCTCCAATTTAAGTCTACAATGTGTTGATTGGGTTCTACCTTGGGTCAAATTTAGGTTGGACCTATTTGATGATTTGAGTGGTCCAGGGTTCATAGGATGGCTTTGGGTGGTCTAAAGATAGTAATTTCCAAGGTTTCTAACTTCACCCAAATAAGAATATCCATCATCTGAGTGATTATCTTTGGACCCAAACTGGTTCCAGTCAAGGTTGGGCCTAAAAGAAGAGTCGACACAAGGAGGGTCATAATCAAGATTTGAATACCTTGGGTAAGGATCATATCCCTCAGTGGATGGTGTGGGTGAAATTGGGATAATCAATGAGGTGATTCTAGGAATATAATAGATCTCCTAGGTACTAGGGTTTTGAGGCATATCCCTAACTAGGGGAGGGTTATCCTAGGTAGATTGTGGATAAGGTCTACTTGGGTTCAAGTAGGAATCATGTTGGGGATAGTTATGACAAGATGTAGGATAAGCATGGAAATTCATGATTTAGAATAGAGGGAAGAGAAAAGAATTGAGATGACAAAATTATATTGACCCTTAGCCAAAAAGTTCAAGCAAGAAATTCTACCCCTAGAGGGTTTCATCTTGCTACGTCCTAAAATTCAAATCTAAGCTTAAATCTAAATTAAGAGTGTCAAGAAGAACCCGTCAGCACTTGTCAGGCATGAATCGAGCTAGTGCATCCTGAAAATAAGAAATTTTGGGTTTTGGTCAACCTTGGTCAACCCTCAGAAAAATTTACACGGATCGTGTCATAATTGGTACCATTGGATTCCTTTCGTCACAAGCTTTCCAATAAGCATAATTTTGTGGAAATCCAAGTTGTGTGATAAATTGTATGGAAAAGATAGATTTTACGGGAACATGGTTTAAGTAAACCCAACCTAAGGTTATAACGGTCATTTGGCCAAGTTCTAAAACCCTAGAGGGCCCACTTAGGGCCTATTTAAATCCCATAGCCATCATTTTTTTTTCTCTTGAGGTGTTCCAGGCATGAGATCATGAGAAGAGAGAGAGTGAAGGAAAGAGAGGAAGAGTTCCCTCTCCTTCTTCTCCTTCTTGTCCTCTTCTTCCCCTCCCTTCCACACCATGAGAGAGGACGATGTGGTGGCGGTAGCATCGACCGAGGGGAAGATCCTAGACTGGAGATGTCAACAGCGGCAAGATGCAATCAAGGTGACCATATTTTCATTCATGCATGGGGCAAGGGGAGAGTTGTCGTGTGGAGGAAGAAGCAAAGAGGAGGGGTGGTTGACCATGAGGAGAGGTTGGGGAAGTGGTCGTGTTTGTCAACAGCCACTCGATGTTGGCACAAATGTGAATAGGCATGATGGCGATGGGTCCTTGAACCCACTTGTAGTCAGTGGAGGAAGGAGAAGGAGAGGATGTTGGCAGTTGGTGAGGGTTGGCAAGGCTCTAGCGAGGGTCGGCGGGGCTTCGCCAGGAATGGTGGCGGTTGGCCATAGCTGGCGGCAATGGTCGGAGGCCCTACATACGTGCAAGCATGGTACTTGCGTGAATTGTATCATGCAAGGAAGAATGAAGATGCGAAGTGGAAGAAGAAGGCAACGTTGGGCTTTTGAAAATATTATAAAAGGAAAATTATGAGTTTTTGAAGTTACAATTTGGTCCCTGATCATGTTCTCTTTGATTGTTTGATTCAGGGAGTGTTGGAAACCTGACTTCGACAAGTCACCTGCTATTGGAATCGCGTTGAGACGTGCTCTAACGTGGTAAGATATGATTTTCCATTAGAAGTGGTAAATTGCATATATACCCTTAAGTTCTATTTATTTAACTTTGACGAATTTTTTTCTCTCTTGTAAAAAACTAGAGATAGACACCTGAGGCAAGTGCGGAGTTCGAGTATTCTTTGATGTGACTTGTGAAGTTACCGTGGCCTCCTGGGTGACCCTAAGTAGGGTAGCCCTACACCTCTAATGTAATGGCCCTATTCTATGTATTAACTATTCACTGAATCAATATTTTGGGTTGTTGTATCCTCCTTGCCAAGTTCATGATACTCATGTAATCAAGAAGTCTTATGGGTACTGAATTGATTAGTGTATCAATTAAATTGCCTGTGTAAATAATTAATAATGATTGATACATGTTCGAAATAAATAAACCATGACAACTCCTTTTGTTAAATAAGTAAACTTCTGATTCACTTATTAACAACACTAGAATTAAGACATGTGGATAATTGATAGTGACATGGAAATTGAAATGTGATGATTGAATAAAGGGAACTAATTAATTGTTGTATCTTGATTACAATGATGAATCCAATTGATAGATTAATTATAAACAAGTTGAGAGATTATTTAAATCTACAGTTCCATATCTAGATAATCACTAATGGACAAGTGATCGACAATGGGTAGGTATACCTACAAAACTGAGACATTTTTTGAAAGTCAATGCTTGTGCTCGATATCAATGGCAAGGATGGCTACACCCTTTAGGGTTAAAGATTGGCTCAGGGAGTAAGCTAGCCTCCCCGCGACTCGCTTTGTTAGGTCATTTTGGCCAACCGGGTAGCGAGGTGTTGGGTATGTTTTGCTGTTACAAGAGGTTGGAGCAGTTGTTCTTGTACCTTGTAGTGGAAAGGACTAACTGTGCACTAGTGCGGGATAACTCCTCGCATGTTTATCGTACGGACTGTAGTCACAACTTCACCTTGTTAGCTAGGACCCCGAGGCGGTTAACTAGGCGATAGAACGGATAAGGGTTGTCCCCTAAGCCAAGGGGGTGAGTCGTATGCAATCTACTGTCTAGGATATTATAGCAAGATCTCCTTGTGCCTTCCAAGGAAACTAATTTAGACTGATAATGATTGAAATTGTGGCAAGGCACACAAAATGAGTGAATAAAAGGTAAATTGAACTAATTGAAAATAGTACTCGCTCTTTGTTTCATATCTGTTTAGCTTGCTTTCTTTTCTTTTATTTTGCTACTCTACTCAGCATCTGCTGATGTTTACTGGGAACTCTATACTCAGGTCCTGGAGAGCTACATTCGGACTCTATGGCTGCAGTTGATAGTGTTAATTTGAGTACAGCACCGTAGTTGGTAGTTATAGTTCTAGTTTCAGTGTTTTCTTTTGTTTCATTTCTATAGTACTTAGTTTCTTTCAGTCCTTGTTCATTCTTTTCAATTTTGTGTCCATTCTTGTGATGGCTATGAATTTTATGTCCGTTCAGTTTCCATTTCTGTTGTTTCATAATTATGTGATGTGATGCATTGTGAATGTTTTTATTATTCTATGTTTATGAGATGGATGACCGAATCTTGGGTATTTGGAAAATCGAATCAAGCCCCTAGTGGGGCAGGGGTTCGATTCGTTACACATCTAGGGGACCTAATCCCATCACAAATAGGTAGATTGAATCAACTTAGCCCTTAAATTACTTGACCATGCAGATCAGAGGGACCTCTTAGGAGAACCTACACGTCGAACCTCCACTACGGGTTGATGTAGTACTGCACCGTCTGATCTTGGCAATGGTTGCCCCAGGTAGATAAGGTCCTAACTTGAGTTCAACCTAGCCTAAATGTACTAGAATAATTAAATACAACCTAGGGGGCACATCTACTCTTTTTTAGGGTTAGGTAGAATGTGGTCAAGGAATGTGATGGGGTGTTGTTTACTGGGTTGGTGCCCTTTAAAGATTAATTTGAAATGTGTAGTTCACAAACAAAGGGGTTCACAATGCAAGCTTAATTGATGTGGTATCTTTTAAGATTCAATACTTGTATTAGTGGATTTTAGGGTTCACTTAGTTAAATGAATTCAATCAAGGTTCTATTGAAGCACACAAGAAGTTTTGCAAGTCCCAATTATTTGATAAATTCCTTTCAAATATGGAAATGCGAGTATGTTCTACCTTGACATGAAAGCTCTATGAATAGATAGCTCTAAATAATGAAATTTAAGTCTACAATGCTAAATATGATGCGGCCCAACTAGAGAAATCAATGACACCCTAATGCACCACTAATTAAGGCACTCAAAAAATTTTTAGAATTTTTTAAGGCATGTTTTATAATTTTTCCGTAATTAAATGTGCACTGGGGTTTAAGGTCTATTTTGACCCCAATCGGTAACTGGATTTTTAGAGTAATCAAACGTGTTCAAATTATTTTTCTTAGATTTTTCCATGGTTCTTAATTATCACATGAATCTAATGCCACTATTTCAGATCAATCGGAGTAGTATAAAAAATCTTCTGATTTTCAGACTAACACAAAACAGAAAGAAAAATCAGAACGGATATTATTCTATTGTGCAAATTTTTAAAAATAGAATATAAATAAGATGAATATGAAATTTGACACAAGCTTCGAGACTTCATTACCTACCAATGTGTAGGTTTGGGAATTTTATGAGGTCCGAAAAATTAGAAAATAATTTTTGAAAGAGTTTGCAAACTATTTTCACAAATAGAAGTTGGAGATCTAAAGAAATGCAAGTCAAAACCACTACAACAAAGATTTTTTTTTTTGAAAAGTAATAACACAAGTAAATCTCTAACCTAGGATTCAAACAAAGCACCAATTTTTTTTTTTTCTGGAATTCTTTTTTCTTAAAATAAATCTAACCTATAACTAGGATAGATGCACTTACCTTGAGACTCCTGAATCTACTTTCCTTTCATTGCCACACTTTTCCTAGGATTTCTGATACTTGCACACAATGCGACAAATATGAAGCAAAGTGGATTAGTAATCTAGAAATAAGTGCAAACTCGAAAGGAGAAAAATAAATCTATGCCTCCCTAGCAATGATGCTAAACTGATAACGCTAAATCTACACGTTCAAAAATTGAGAAATCATTGTAGTGTGGAAATCAAGCAATCAATTAAAATTTATATGTTTAAACCACTAGGAATCTAGGTCGAACACAGGGAGGTAGTCGCTATTTTAGAAAAGCCTTTCATAGTAATTTTTTTATCTTTTTTGGTATGCGATTTTTTGTTGTTGTTTTAAGATGAGGTTGTAGGTAATAGAATAAAATATTAAACTACTTAAGAATGCAAATAAAGAGAAAAGAAAGTGGAGGAATGCTTCTACTAATGACATTGAAAAGTTTTACAAAAGCTAAGAAAAGAATAAAAACATAAAAAGCATAGAGAATGGAGGGTGATGCGAAGCAACTTGAGGGATGCTTGTGTGAATCTTTTGGCAAAGCTTCAGATCCAGGCTGCCAGGAAGAAGGTGGAGATCGAAGAGTAGTAGCAAAGCCACCAAAGTGGCATGGAAGATGAGGAAGGAGAGGTTTCTAGCTAAGGTGGAGGTGGGAGAGTGCTCTAGTAGATTTAAAGTAGGAGGGCTATTCCTAAGCTAAGGGTATTAAACTAGAAAACTACTTGATGTGAAAGGGTAGGACGGGGTGTGTTTTTATAGCAAAGGAAGGTAAATAAGGGCCCTTGGATTAGAATCAATGGTTGAAGTGTTTCCACCACTTCAACATTAATCCTAGCCTTTAGATGGGAATCTAATGGTGTAGGATGAATAATAGGTTGGGTGGCTTTAGATCTAGGCCTTATGTTTCTAGATTAAGGGCTAAGATGGAGTTGGATGATGTGTCATGGGTAGGTTAAAGGGTGATATGGTCCTTTGGATGGTGAATGGAGGGGGGGGATTTAGGTAGCTATGGTAGTGTACTAAGGATAGGTTTTTGGGTGGCTAATTAGGACCATAGGATGGTGGGTAGATGGTGGAGATGTGGTCATGGGAGTTGAGAAAAAAGGGTTACTAAAAGTAGGTTTTGTTATGGGTGGCCTTAGGATGGAAATCTAAAGGTAGATGGGGTTTCTTTACACTAGCTTTAAGACAAGGTTTTGTAGACAATTAAGTGTCCTAATGTCTAAGAATAGGGTGGGCTTGGGTGGTTCCATGTGTCCTTCTTTGTCTTCCTCCACTTGGCTTGTCTTTATTTCTTCAAGTCATCTTGTCTTTATTTGCTTTCTTCTTATTTATTTAGTCTTCCCATGAATCTTTCACTTCTTCAAAGTAGACCTTCAAGACCTTCACTCTTTATTCAACATTGTCACTACCTACATTATTTACAAAAACATATAATTAGTCACATTTAATTACAAAACACACTAGGTCCTATATTATGCATGCATGCATGTATTACTTTTTTTACAACCTAAATGCATGTTTTAACCTAGGAACTAACTCAAGATTAAGCATATTAGGAATATAAAATAGGTTGTTGTCATGCATCACCTTCAATTACTCTCAATTAACCCTCATACACAATATGCCCAATATCTTCACCTTCATCGGACCAACGCTGTCTATGGTGAAGATCCGATGAGTTTCTTTCACTTAATTGACCATCCTTACACCATCACTTCACTTCAAGGATCATTTTGCCTAAGATAATAGAGTGATTCCTTCATTCATTTAACGTACTATCGAACTCGAGTCCATTCTTGAATTAATATGAGTTTGTGCAGCTTTTATAAGCTTCCATCGACCCAATTGAGGAGCTTTTAAGCTTCCTGACCTTTTTAGGAATCTTTTGAGCTATTTATTGAGCTGAATCATCAAGGAATCTAATCTGATGACTTTAGCTACTTATCATTGAAGTTTCAACACCTCTGGCGAGGTGAACCTTGGGATTAATTGCTTAGAATAGGTTCTATTGACTCTACCTTAATTGAGTATCCTCTAGAGAGTAATTCCCAATCTTTATAGGTGATTCTCATTAACTATAGCCATCAAATCTCTTACATCTCCAACTTTGGTAGAGTTACATAGAGTTTATTCTTCTTCTTCGGAGCTTGCAAATAGGTTGTTGAGCATCAGTAGAACTTGTTGAATTTGTAACAACATTTAGATAGGTTGTTAGACCTTTAGTTTGTTCTGATGACCAACCTCACTTGAGAACACAAGATCATGAAAGCCTTATGAGATGTTCAATTCTTACATCTTTTGATTCTCGAAGTTCCTAAAAGCTATGTAGAGTATATTTGGTTTGTTAGTTTGATATAAAAATCTCTTAAGCTTAGAGTCAACTCTTGACTTGAGTTGAGCCAATTAAACCTGGTTCACAATTGTTATTTAGAGCTTCAAAACTTGGTTCTAGAGCTGCAATACACGTTAGAGGTTGTTAGTTATTATGTTAATCCATTATTAGAAAGGTTCTAAGTTGTTTAAGGGTTGATTGTGAAATCTGTGTATTTTGTGTTCAATTGAACTGCGAGCAAGTCTTCAAAAGCTGTATTTGAGTTTTGCTTGTTTCCTCTAATGCCAAAAGTAGCTCATCATACTTGGAAAGAAGTAGAAAGCTGTGTAAAAGCATAAAAGTGCAATTCATTCTGATTTTGAGTCATCTTTGCATTCCTATGTTATTATTCATTTGTGAAGTTGTTCTATAGGTTAGAATGGGACCTTAAGTTTTCTCCTTTGGTTCTACAAGTGGTTTAGTTATTAAGTAGGCATTAAGAGTTCTATAAGTCATGAGTGAGTGTTCTTTAGTTCATAGTTTAGTGTCTATAGCTCCACTTTTAGCTACTGCATAGATGCAGTTTTCAATTGAACTGATAAGACTATGGCTAATCTGTGTTGATAAATTCAACGCTAATGAGTGTTAGGTGATAGTTTGGTCTCTAATTGAGTTGTTGAATTTGAATTGGAGTTGCATTGAAGAGAAGATAGCTGAATTGAAGAGAAAGTAAGTTGTTGCAGACACTGCTATGAAGAGAAGAAGAGCCTAGGCACATATGAAGAAAGAGAGTCTTATTAGTTCCACATCGAGCAACTACGACACCTTAGAATGTGACCTAACCATATACCCTTCTGAGCATACTTGAGTATATGATGATCCATTGGCCCATTGAGGAGCGGCCTGTGGGTGATTAAACGTAGACCTGCCACGTGGTTGTAGATCTGACCGTTCATGGCTATTGATTTGGCCATTGGTTGCTAAATTTTTTTTGAAGTAGGTTGTAGTTGTGAGTTAAGTTTTGTGCTTTAACTGTGATTATGATTAAAGGCTTGTACTATTCGAAACCAAACATTTTTAGCTATTGTGTTTTTTATGCAATCAAAGTTTATTTTTTTTAATGTTTATATATTGCATGATTAGCATTCACTTAGGGATTGATTACCATGTTTATTGTCAAATTTTATATGCAATTGATTCATGTGACTAAAATATATACTAATTATCTAGTTAATCTAACAATAACTTAAGTCTTCTAATTAAATAATTTATATAAACCTAGTTAAGTTAATATAATTTAAGTAAATTAAGTATGTATTAAGATTTTACATAAATTTAGTATAGTTAATATAAGTTAAGTAATAATTATTTATAAGTTATATTTATAGATTAACTAAGTATTGGCTAAGTTATTAGTCTATGAGCTCGTCGGATAGCTCAGCTGGTGAGTAGGTTCATATCACCTAAGTGGGAATGGTAGGTCCCTAGTTTGAGTCTCGACTAACCTGGGGGAATAGGTTTGTGGGCTATTTATCCCCTTTGCCCAAGATGAGTGTTATCATCTTTTAAGTTATTAGTATATGTAGTTTAGTAATAATCAAACTAATTAAGTTATTAGTAAATATTTATGTATAATAAAGTATGTAGTAATGGTAATTATACTTAGGTAATTAAGGATTAGCTAAATTATGTAATCTAAACTTATGTTACTTATATATGTTGTACATTATATATATGACTTAACTTAAGCTAAGTGATTAACTTATGTAAGTATTTAAGTAAACCTAATTTATTAATTACTGATTCCTTAAGTATTATTAAGTATAATTAATATAATTAAGAAAATAAAAATAATTTAAGAGAATGATTCATGAATTAAGCTAAATAAGCCTCCCAGCAAATGACTTAACCCAGTATAAATTTATAAAATATGTTCGTTATATTTCTCTCTATACTACAACACAAACGATAAATATTATAAATGCAAGAAAACTAAACATCACTAACCCTTCCACAATCGCCACCCCCATTCCCTTCATTGAAAGAGAAGAGGGAGAGAAAGAGAGAGAGAGAGATAGGGAGATCGACAAGTGAGAGAATGAGAGAGAGAGAGAGGTTGAGGAGGAGAGGATGGGCCACCTCTCCCTCTCTTCTTGTTCATCTTTGACAAGATGGTGCAGCTGTAGGTGGCGCTGGGCATGCTTGTTGTCACGCAAGAAAAGTAGTGACAAGAAGGTATTCCATGTATTTTTGTTCTTCTTGTTCATGTTGTCATTGTCAAGAAATTTAGGAAGAAAAAGGGACTAATTAAGGAGAAAGAGTTGGCTAGGATCTTGATCGCAAGGCCAATTAGACTTCCAACAAAATTTGTAAGAAAAAACAGTGTAAGAATGGTAGGCTATCATGGTCGGTGGATGTGCATGCATGGATTATCCTCCCTGCATGGACGTTGACATGAAGAGAGAGAAGGAAGGGAAAGGAGAGGCTAGCAATGGTTGGCAAGGTCAATGATGGTTGGATTTGGCTGGTGGCAGAGCTCGCAGGGGGTGCCAACGTGCATGCTTCATGCACATGAACAGTAGAGTAGCGGGGTAAGGAGGAAGATGTGAAGAAGAGAGAGGAAGGATTGAGTGTTGAAAAAATTATGAAATAAAAATTCAGAGTTTTCATAATTGCATATTATGTGTCGAGTGTAGTTTATTTACTTATTGATTCAATGAACAATCGAAACTTGATCTTGATGAGCCACCTGCTGTTGGAATCGCGTCAAGGTGTACTTTGATGTGGTGAGATCTATTTTCTCATTAGAAGTGATAAATTGCAATTTCACCAGTAGATTTTCGAATATTTTTATTTTTGACGTGTTGTTTTGATCTTGATTAGAGGCAGATACTCGAAGTGTGTGTGGAGTGTGAGGAGTCTTCGACATGTTTCTTGGAATCACCTTCACCCCTTATTGACCCCAGGTAGTGTAGCCCTTGATTCCACCCTAATATCCAATTTTGTAATGATTTAATCATGACGACTTTTGCCTATATCTTAATATATCATTTTCTTGCTGAGTATTGAGTTATGTGATTTTATCTTGTAAACTTTTGGGTACTCGAATTACTTATGCGTTAATTAGAATTAAATGCTTAATTAAGTTGCTATAGTCAAATTATGGTTAGATTTGATGAATAATTGATAATAGTCTATTTTATAACTCTAATATGCTTTATTTTGGATTAGTTCTTAAGTTAAAGCTTGCATTTAGCTTATAATTAGAATAATACATTCATACATGCATTATTAGGGTTTATGCAGCTTTTAGTGTATAATTAGTGTTTTTGTCAATATTGCAGGTTTTAGGAGGATGAGAATAAATTGAAGAGGCTAAAGGATCAATTTTGGAGAAGAAGAACCTTTGAAGAAGACTAAATAATAAAGAAATAAAGAAGACCTACACAAGGGAGGAAAGAAATAAAGAGACAAGGAAGAAAAAAGAAGTTAAGGACACTCGGCACCTTCTCTACCTTCCACATTTCAGACAAAATTCTCTACCTAAAACCTTGCCCTAAGCTAGCCTAAGACCCTCCTAATTGAGTAAACCTAAGCCTAATTAATCCCTACCACCCATCACAAATCCTAAGTCCAAAACACCCTTCCTATTTTTAGAAACCTAAGAACCTATCCACTCACCTAGTCTCCCATGGCAGCTTCTCCAAGAAGCCACCATGGCCAGCCACTGATGATAATATCATCATCAGCTATAACTAACTTTATTTAGTCATAATCAACAGATAAATGCTCATACATAATTGCCAAAGAGCCATAATTCACTACATAACCATTCTGAGAGATAAACATGAAAACAGGGGTAAAACTGTAGTTTTAACAGAATATCTTAATTGCAGAACAATCACGAAATTTCCCAAAGGTTAATTAAAGGTCAGACGTTCATAAATGTCTAATAAGTAGGTTCATGCAGACAGAAACTAGTTTTCACACATTTTGGGAATTAATGGACATTTAAAACCCTAAAAATAGACCTGCTTAATTAACTAAGGTTTTGGTTAGGATAAAATTCACCTAAACCTTCTAAAAATTATATAAAAATATTCTATAAGGTTTGGTATGCTTTCTTTGACCATTGGAACCCAATTTGACCAAAAACAGAGTATCAGATGGATAGTTACCCTAATTTGGGTTTCTATGCAAATTACCCAGTCAAAATTGGTCAAAAACTAAATCCAACTTCACCATCAAATTTCTTAGATCCAAATTAGGTTTGTACCAAAATTTGGACCCAATTAGAGATCATCTTGATCTAATTTACATTTCAGTCCTATTTGACTTTTTTCTCTCACAATATGCCTCTAACTTTTGAAATCCTTACAAATATACCCCTAACTTCATCATCTTCACCAACAAGTTCCCACTGCCTTCAACTCCTAAACCCACTTCACTGGCGACCTTCAATTAGGGATTACTCCTTGATTTCACGGCAAAACTCTTCCAAATTTAGAATGAAGAATCATGAAGGATTTCCCTACAATCTGAGTTGCATCTTGGGCTCCAATTCCTACTCAATTCATCATGCAAATCCTTTGAAATTTAGGGTTTGCTTGTGTGTGAAGCTTCCAAGCTTCTAAGCTTGGAATGCTCACCTAAGCCCTATAAAAGGACCTAGGTAGCAAGGTCATGCTCCTTAGCTAGGTTTGGGGCCAAAAACCTCTTCTAAACCCTACTTCCGGCCCCTCTCCGACCAAGCTTCGGCAGTCCTCTTCATTCTCCTTCAAACGCAGCCCCAACTGTAAAATTGGAGGCACAGCTATCCTCCCCTTTTTCCTTCGACGGTGGCCGGTCAAAGCCCTGTCGTCTCGAACCTTTCTATGCCGTCGTTCCTCTCAAAAGAGTTCGTCTTTCACGGCACCGGCCTACCAAAGTTGGTGTCAATCCTACCCCCTTCGATCGTTAGAGTAGGCTAATTAGGTTTATTTAGGTCCTTAGGTTAGTTTCCACTACTCAAAACCCAAAAAAGACCCCTCGACCTCCACGCACATCGTCATCTTCCTACGGTCCAAGCACCCCTCCGACGAGGCCTTCCCATCATTCCATCGCACCACACACCTCGCCGAAACCCCCTACACCTCCGCCGTTACCCCACGATCAGAACCCCTCTTCTTATTTGCCATTCCATTAACTCACACCACCCCCCGAACAAACCCACCTTCGCACTCACTTCCTAACTACGTCTGACCACCACACACCTCCACATGCCACGAGACCACCGCCAATGGACTCCACCCCCTACGATGAAGTTCTTAAGCTATTTTAATTGGGCTGTGAGGTTGTATTGATGATTTCAGGTCTTCCATCAGAGCTCCTCCGTCACACTTTATCTCCGATGTCATTCTTCATGTTCTTAGCCTCGCGAGTTCCAGATGACACCTCCAGGTGCTACGTAATAGTCCCAGGAGTCTTCCTGGGCAATTGATCAAAGGGCCCAGCTGTTGCCTCACACCAATTGGACGAAGACCCCTCTGCCATGTGCAACAAAGAAGGGACAGGATTTTAGTCCCATATCGGTGAGAGATATGCCAACAAAGTCGCATAAGTTGATTGTGTCTAAGGCTTATCGCCTCTGACACTTGGGGGTGAGGTCCTCGCTCACCCTTGCACTTAACCCGACCTAGCTAGCCTTACACTCCTTGGCTGCAACCTCACACCCTCAGCCTTGGACCCGGTTACGTGACCCACATACCCGATTAAGATCGAATATTAGAGAAAGAGGAGAAGAGGAGAGAGAAAGCATGGGAGGGGTGGGCTTTGCTCTTCAGAGAGAAAGCTCGACCCTTGTGCGTGAGAAGCCAAGGAAGAGGTGAAGCAAAGCAGAAGAGGAAAGAAGAGAGTCATGCCTGAAAAAGAAGAGGCCAAGGAAAGAAAGAAGAAGAGAAGAAGAAGAAAGTAACAGAAGAATAGAAGAAAATTAGAGAGAAACACTATAGCAAGGCTTGGTTAAGTCATCTGATTTTTAGATCTGACGTCTAAGTATTGTTTATTTATTTGACATTATTGAGTAATTGATATACATGTGCTTAGGCTAATAATTGGTGATCTAAATCACCATTATTTTGTTCTAGGTATCTTTTTTTTCTATAAATGCATTGATCTTCATTGAAGATCGAAATATCCTACCGGGGGAATGTAAGCACCTTATACTGATTCAGGTGCCATGGGTGGGATTATCCTGAAATGTTGATTGCCAGGGCCTGAATTTAGCTATAGAACGCCATGGGTGACACTATCTCAAAGTGTCGAAAGCCAAGGTTCTAGGGGTTGCCATGGGCGGTGCTATCTCTAATCATCGATTGCAAGGAATCGTGAGAGGATTGATAGTGGGAGCAAGGAATCCGATACAGACCGTGTTTTTGAGCCAATCTGAAGCTAGAAATAAAGAAAAGAAAAAGAGAGAAAACTCTCCAAAAATGCAAAAATTCTTCTATCTCTCTCTCTTACAAAAACGCACTACAAACTGAACCTAGACTAACCATGTTACAAGCACGGGTGCTTTAACCGTTGGGTTCAACAAACGTTTGGATAGTTTCTGTGGGCCTTAGAAACTTTGCGGCAGATTGAGGCTAAAGCTGGTCAGGTCAGGATCTTGGTTGGTACTTGAGCACCTCTAGGCCTACTAATTAGCATTCTGACCTATTTTCTAAAAAAGAAGAAAGAATCAAGACTTTGAGGATCAAAGGCATGGTCTATAATTCAAGTTAATTCCATAAGATTTTGTTAAGGGACTGGCAAAAGTTACGCATGGGGGTATGATGATAATATCATTATCAGCCATAACTAACTTTATTTAGTCATAATCAACAGATAAATACTCCTACATAACTGTCAAAGAGCCATAATTCACCACATAACCATTCTGAGAGATAAACATAAAAATAGGGGTAAAACTGCAGTTTTAATAGAATATCTTAATTACATAACAATCATGGGGTTTCCCAGGGGTTAATTAAAGGTCAAATGTTCATAAATGTCTAATAAGTAGGTTTATGCAGATAGAAATAGGTTTTCACGCATTTTGGGAATTAATGGACATTTGAAATCTGAAAAATACATCTACTTAATTAACTGAGGTTCTGGTTAGGGTAAATTTCACCTAAACCTTTTAAAAACCATAGAAAAATATTCTATAAGGTTTGGTATGCTTTCTTTGACCATTGGAACCCACTTTGACCTAAAATAGAGTCTCAGACGGATAATTACCCTAATTTGAGTTTCTACGCAAATTACCTAGTCAAACTTGGTCAAAATCTAAATCTGACTTCACCATCAGATTCTTTGGATCCAAATTAGGTTTGTAACAAATGT
Source organism: Thalassia testudinum (assembly GCA_037157565.1). Classification (NCBI taxonomy): domain Eukaryota; kingdom Viridiplantae; phylum Streptophyta; class Magnoliopsida; order Alismatales; family Hydrocharitaceae; genus Thalassia; species Thalassia testudinum. The sequence continues at coordinate 25,571,436 of JAZHRO010000014.1, forward strand.
GGACCCAATCAGAGATCATCTTGACTTAGTTTACATTTCATTCCTGTCCGACTCTTTTCTCACACATATGCCCCTAACTTTTGAAATCCTTGCAAATATACCCCTAACTTCATCATCTTCTTCACCAACAGGTCCCCACCGCCTTCAACTCCTAAACCCACTGCATCGGCGACCTTCAATCAGGGATTACTCCCTGATTTCACGGCCAAACTCTTCCAAATTTGGAATGAAGAATCATGAAGGATTTCCTTACAATCTGAGCCGCATCTTGGGCTCCAATTTCTACTCAATTCCTCATGTGAATTCTTTGAAATTTAGGGTTCCCTTGTGTGTGAAGCTTCCAAGCTTGGTTTCCAAGCTTGGAATGCTCACCTAAGCCCTATAAAAGGACCTAGGTCGCAAGGCCGTGCTCCTTAGCTAGGTTTGGTGCCAAAAACCTCTTCTAAACCCTACCTCCGACCCTTCTCCGACCAAGCTCTGGTGGTCCTCTTCATTCTCCTTCATCTGAGGCCCCAACTGTCAAATTGGAGGTATTGGCATCCTCCCCTCCCTCCAATGGTGGCCGGTCAAAGCCTTGTTGTCTCGAACCTTTCTTCTCCGCCGTTCCTCTCAGGAGAGTTCATCTTCCACGATGCTGGCCTGCCAAAGTCAGTGTCAATCCTACCCCCTTCGATCGTTAGAGTAGGTTAGTTAGGTTTATTTAGGTCCTTAGGTTAGTTTCCACTACTCAAAACCCAAAAAACACCCCTCGATCTCAACGCACATCGTCATCTCCCTCCGCTCCAGCCACCTCTCCGGCGAGGCCTTCCCATCATTCCACTACACCACACACCTCACTGAAACCCCCTACACCTCCACCGTCACCCCATGATCAAAACCCCTCTTCTTATTCGTCATTTCATCAACTCACACCACCCCCCAAACAAACCCACCTTCGCACTCACTTCCCAACTCCGTCTAACCACCACACACTACCACATGCCACGAGACCATCGCCAATGCACTCCACGCCCTACAGCGAAGGTCTTGAGCTCTTTTAATTGGGCCGTAAGGTCATATTGATGATTTCAGGTCTTCCACCAGAGCTCTGCTGCTGCGCCTTATCACCGACATCGTTCTTCATGTTCTAAGCCTCGTGAGTTCTAGGTGACACCTCCAAGTGTTGCGTAATATTCCCAGGAGTCTTCTTGGGCAGTGGATTGAAGGACCCAGATGTTGCCTCACACCAATTGGACGAAGACCCCTCTGTCGTATGCAACTAAGAAGGGATGGGATTTTAGTCCCACATCGGTGAGAGATAAGCCAACAAAGCCACATAAGTTGAATTTATGTCTAAGGCTTATCGCCTCAGACACTTGGGGGTAAGGTCCCCGCTTACCCTTGCACTTAACCCAACCCGACTAGCCTTACACTCCTCGACTGCAACCTCATGCCCGCAACCTTGGACCCGATTACGCAACCCGCATACACGATTAAGATCGGATATTAGAGAAAGAGGAGAAGAGGAGGGAGAAAGTGGGGGAGGGGTGGGTTTTGCTCTTCAGATAGAAAGCTCGACCCTTGTGCATGAGAAGCCAAGGAAGAGGTGAAGCAAAGCAGAAGAGGAAGTAAGAGAGCCATTCCTGAAGAAGAACAAGACGCCAAGGAAAGAAAGAAGAAGAGAAGAAGAAGAAAGCAATGGAAGAACAGAAGAAGAAAATCAGAGAGAAACACTGTAGCAAGGCTTGGTTAAGTCATCTGATTTTCGTATCAGACGTCTGAGTACTGTTCATTTATTTGACATTATTGAGTAATTGATATACATGTGCTTAGGCTAATAATTAGTGGTCTAAATCACCATTATTTTGTTCTAGGTATCTTTTTGGTCTCTAGATATATAGATCTTCATTGAGTATCTAATGTGACAGATTAATATTCATTGAATATCTTTATAGTGCTTTATTTAATGTGCTCATTTCTATTTTAATTAAAGATTAGTCTGTGAATTCCTATTTGCTCCCTGTGTTTGACCTCGGACTTCATTTAGATATTCGAGTTATAAATATTATTTGTTGATTGAGTGATTAGAGGGTACTACAATGAATGCATATTTTATCTCCTCAAAAGTTTGACAACAACGACCCATGGCATCTGTATATCCACCTTCCATGTTCCATCGTAGGGTCCATATTTAGCCTATCAAAAACCTGATCCACCCAACTCTAAATGTAGATCATATCCCTTCCCATTTCCTCTCAACTAAAGAGCAAAAACCTAGATTTAATCCTAGCCTTCCAACACCTAATCTAAGGTCCTAAAGCCACCCATGTAGCCAACCACCTAGCTTCTTTAGGACTCCTCTTGGCCGACCAACATATGTCCCAATCCCTTCCCTCCATCCACCATCCGATGGCCTACATTAAGTGTAGTTTAACCGTTACTTATGATACATCACTCCACCTAATCTAAAACTTTCATTTCTAATCTTAAGGCCTTATCTAACCTGCACATAACCCATGGATATTCCACCACCATTAGATGCCCATCCAAGGGCTAGTATTAATTTTGAAGTGGTGGAAACACCTCAACCATTGATCCTAATCCAATGGAGATCATTTCTTCTCCATTCTTATAAAAACACTACCCCTCCCTCCACCTAGAATCAATTAGTCTTAGTTAATTTATAGCATAGTTTAGTAGTAGCCTCCCTACCTTAGTTCCACCATAGTGCATGCCTATCTCCACCATTACTCCACCTTCTTCCTCTTCATAGCCACCTTGGTGGCACTACTGGCTCTCCAGTCTTCTTCATCTTCTTCCCGACGCCCTAGATTTGAAGCTTTGCTAGAAGCTTCATATAGGCATCCCTCCCTCAATTCCCTACTTTCTTATGTTCTTATTTTGCTTGTATTTTTATTCATAGCTTTGTAAGACTTTTCTCCATTATCAATAGAAGCATTTTTATATAATCTCTCTTTTCTTGCTTTATTAGTGGCATAATACATATTTCTATTATATTGCTTGCTACTCTATTCCAAAAGCGAAAAAAATTCGTATATGGAAAAAAGATAAAAAATAATAATAACGAAAGGTTTTGAAAGTAAACGATTTTCTCCTTGTGTTTGACTTGGACTCCAACTAGTTCAAAATTATATTTGATTGATCGCTTTATTTGCCCACTACAATGATTTTTGATTTGAAAATCATGTAGATTTAGCATATCAATAATCAACAAGTAAAGAGTGGAATTGGCTATGCATGAACATTCTCGTTAAGCAATTGAGAGTCATGACCCAGATTATTAATTGGGTTATAAATAAAAACTTGTGATTTATGTGCAGATTTGGAAGATAATGTAAGAATCGGGGAAACAAAATTAATTAAACAAATGTGAAAAATGATATTGCTTTTGGTGATATTTTATAGAAAGGGTTAATTGAATCTAGAACTCATGATGTTTATTGAAAGTCAATACTTGTGCCTAGTATCAACATGAGGTCAGCTATACCTGTTAGGGGTAGAGACTAGCTTAGGGAGTAAGCTAGCCTCCCTATGACTCATTTGACAGGTCATTTTGGCCAACCATGTGGTACTCTTTGCTACTATGAGGGGTTGGGCCTTTTGTTCTCATACCTTGTAGTGAAAAGGATAACTGTGTGTCAGTGCAAGTCAACTCCTTGCATGTTTATCGCATGGATTGTAGTCACCACTTTGCCTCATTAGCTAGGGTCTTCGGGTGGTTAACTATACGATGGAGTAGATACGGGTCGCCCCTCGACCAAGGAGGTAAGTCGTATGCAATCTACTGTCTAGAATATCATAACAAGATCTCCTTGCGCCTTTCGAGGAAACTAATTTGGATAGATAATGACTGGAATTGTGGTAAGGCACAAATATTGAAATTAATAAATGATAAATTAAATGAGCACAATACTTGCTTTTCCTGCTTTCTGTATTTGTTTAGCCTTGTTCTCTTTTCGTTGTTTTTACTACTTTACTCAGAATTTGCTGACATTTTCTGTGGCTTCTGTACTTAGGTCTTGGAGAGTTACAGCCAGACTCTACGATTGTAGGAGCTGATGGTGCCAGTCCGAGCACTGCACCATAGTTGGTAGATATAGTTATAGTATCAATTGATGTTTCTCCTTGTTTGATTTTGTAGTACTTGTTTGTTCTTTTAGTACTTTGTTCTCTTTGATTTTATGTTCATACTTGTGATGGCTATGAATATTCGAATAATATCCTTTGTAATTCAATTTATTCCCGTTGTTCATATTTTATGTGATGTTATGTGTTGTGAATGTTTTGATTATTCTATGTGTATGAGATGGATGGCTAGATCCTGGGTATTTGAAAAAATTGACTCGGGTCTCTACTAGGGTGGGGGCTCAGGTCATAACAATCTCATAACTTGAAGGAAGCCTAAACAACTCCTCTAGGAACACATCTGCGTATTCTTGGACCACTGGTAGGCTACTTAATTCAAGTTTCCCTTCTGGGGTTTGTGCCACATAAGCCAAGTACTTGTAGCACCCTCTCGTTATGAACCTCATGACTTGGAGAGATGACATGCATCTGATAGAATTGCCCTCCAATTGGCCATATATTCAAACCATGCCATTCCTAGGATGGAAAAAATAACCCTCTTCTAGAAGGAAACAATGAGTATGTGATAAGTAGATATCCAACCATAACTAATGGTATCAATCCCTTTTTCATTCTTCGTTAGGTTAGCTAGCAACTATTTAATTGATAGCCTCTGAAGACTATCTTCACAATCAGATTGGTCCTCATCATGTCAATGCACACTTGCATGTCCATCATTGTAGTGACATAATACTTTGAATAACTATGGGGGCAATAAGTTCCACCCCCTACCTAGTAAGGAGGTCACCACAACCTATCACAGCACTTTAACTTGGTGTCACATGGAATAGGTATCCCTTGATACCACACATGAGTTTTTGTTGTTCATAGGATGAGGCACATCTAGCCACTTGTACACCTGATCTACTCAAGGATTCCGATTGTGGTCTTGACACTCTCTACTTCATAAGATCCTTAACCTTATGATAGTTATGCCTCCTTTGTAACCTAAGTGAATATATGTCTTCTCTCTTTTAAGGAGGAGCTGACTATGGTAAAGCTCTAGCGTTAGACTAGGACTTTGAGTTGGCGTAACTCCCTTTGGGTGGAGAGGGATAGGAGGGGTCAAAATTAGTGATTGCCAATCAATATAGAGCGTCGTCATGCCTAATATGAATTTGACTTGTTGAGTACCACCACAATCTTGAGGATGCTAAGGATTGGACAAAGCCTTGTACCTTAATTAGGTCATGGAACTTCACCCTTTACTTTGATATGTTCAATGAATATAGTACCAAAGTGATCCATAGCAATCATGGAGCTCAAGTGGTAATTGTAGTGACTACTAGTCGTGTTAGTATTGACCAATAGGTTGAACATCGATATGTCAATTGGTGACCAAGGTACACTACACTTTCCCATGACAAGACTAGTAAACTACTTCTTAAATGCCAACACCATAAATCGAGTTTCACATTAGGGTGGTGATTCAGACCCTTAAAATTATTTTACCCTACAAGCAAGCCAAGCCACACGAGGACTATCCGACTCATGACCTAGAGCAGGAAACCATAGTTTTCACCTTGAAAATTCTAAGAAACTATTTATAGGTGAGACCTCTAAGATCATATTGAACACAAGAGCTTGAAATACTCATTTGATTAGAAGGAGGCGAACTTGAGGCAGCATTGCTAGATGTAACTCTTGAAGGACTACAACTATTCTATTATTTACCACCTCGAGAAGTGCAATTGTCAATGTGCTTAGTAGAAAGCCACAGGCAAGATTGACAGCACTTTAGGCACCAAGGTGGAATTAGAAGACAGAAGTAGAATGTTAAAGATCACAAGAGAATACCTAAATATCTTATAACACTTCTCATCCTGAGATGAAGACACCCTGAGTTGATAGACTGCATCATTACTAAGCAGATGGCCAATCTAGAATTTTAGAAATTCTACAACTATGTCTTGGAAGGGAATCCAAGGGACTTCACTTTTGTGGATGGAGCACAAAGACTCTATTGCCAATAAGGGACTTCCTAAGATGATGCTCTAAAGAGAGAATTATTAGCGAAGGCCCATTGTACCAGATTCACCATCCACCCAGGTTCTATCAGGTCTAGCCAATTGTATTGGTGATAAAGAACCGCGATCATTGATTTTGATGATAACAAAATGTGTTATGTTTAAGATTGTATTTGGAGATCAATATTTTAGGCTTAGGGATGGAGGAAGCTTAATGAAAGCTCAAGCCCAAACTCTTGTTGGAACCTAGTTCCACTTTCTTCTACGTTTTGGTGTTAACAAAGTCATTTTTAAATCTAATGCATTATTGTGAAGTGGAATTCATAGGGATAATCACAGGAAAATAGGAATCTCGATTTTTGACAAGGAAGAAGATGAAGTTGATGAAGACCATTTCTTTGTTATTTTCTTTTTGTTATTTTAGATTTTGTATGTCTCCTAAATAAGAAAATGGATATAGGAGGTAAAATCAAATTAGAGATGATTAGGTCACAAATTCACAAACCATCTCTCGTTTGCAAAATCGAAAAATGTTTCGTTGACAAATTAAAAGTTGATTAGCTTTGAAAAGAGCTAAAACATGGACTAAAAAATCTAAATGAAGGCACTTGTCGCACGTATCGATACTGTTTACCAGTACTAATACTTGTAGGGCATGGGTTTGAGCCCATGACTCAAACTGTGAATAACAAGTACCAATACTCATCATGAGTATCGGTATCTGATGCTCATAGTTTGCAGGGTATGTATGTGCCTAGACCTCACAAGTATCGGTATGTATTGTGCATATCGGTACATGAAGGTCAGAATGCTTCCTTTACCTCAAGCCCGTGAGTAACAAGTACCGGTACTCAATATGAGTACTAGTAACTGTTGACTAGTTGGTACTCATCTTTGAGCACTGAGTATCGGTACCCATGATGAGTACAAGTATACTGACTCTTTTGTACTAATTGCTGATAGGCTATGAGCGGCTAGTACTGGTACCAACTATCTGAATGGCTATTTTGTTACTGAACTTAATTATTTCATCCATAATTTGCCCCCAATTTCTAGGGAGCATGGACGGGGTGTTTGCTGGCCTATAAAAAGACCCCTTTGAGTCTTTTTCATAGCACACAAGATATACTCATCTCCCTTTTTTCCAAATTTCATATATTCCCTATATTTATAGCAAGGTGCTAGTGTTTGTTGCCTAGAGCTTTCAAGAAACTCTCTGGAATTGCAACAAGCTTTTAGGTGCAAAATTTTTGCTTCCAATAAATCCTGTTTGTGCATTGATCTTTACGCAAGCTTTCATTAGTAACTTTGTTAATTATATATTGTTGAGAGACTTAGGTTTCTAGTTGTAAGCCTTTCAATTCATTGTTTAGACCTGTAATCATTTTATTCTTATTCACTCTTGTAAGTGGGTTGAGGTAACCCATTAATTATCTCGTGTTTTAGTAAATTGATTCCCTCCAGGTTGAGTGAATTAGGTTAAAAATCCTAAGTCAGGAGACTTAGGTAGTGGAGTACCTAGGTGAGAGGAACCGTTATATATTTGGTGTCAAATTTTGTGGTTTGATTTATTTACAAATTATTTTTACCACACTATTCATCCCCCTTTCTAGTGTGCTTGTACTCTTAGATCCTACAACTCTATGATAGGATGGAGTAAAAACACCAAGGAGATGAAGATAGATAGTTTTAACAATTTTATTCTTTTTATTTTGATCTATTAGAATGTAAAAAGAGCCTTTGGACTTTACAATCTTGAAAATACTCATAGGACACATCTTAGAACCCATCTATTCAATTCTACTTTAAAACCTTGAAAACTCATTTTGTCAAATTTTTCAGATGTCTTATTATTTTTTCAAATGTTTGCATCTGTTGTTTCAAAAGTTTGATTTTCTTTCAGATGTCTGATTTCTAATTTCAGATGCCTACTTTCTTCCAAAACATCATTTCTTTTGGAAAATCTTGATCTTGAATTATCCAAGATTTAAGACGTCTATGTTTTCTTTCAGACGTCTGAATATGCTATAAAAATTCATCAATGTTCATATTTTTCAAATCTCATCATTCAAAAGAGTGATTAACCATTAGTTACTTATGTTTCATTAAACGTTTCAAATTTTCAGACTCCTAAGTTTTCTTTCAGATGTCTACTTTAGATTTTCGGACTTATTTTTTTTCAGATGCTTGATTCATCATTTTCATACTTCTGATTGTCATTTTCAGACATTTGATCTTGTTTTTGAGATGTTTGGTTGAGTCAAACTTCAAGTAAATGCAATGTAGCCGTTCTACCTTAATTTATTCCATTCAAATTTAAATTCCAATGGTTCCTAAGGTTTAAACCTGACCTCCTATACCTATAAATACCCACAAAGGATTGCCTTAAGCCTACACACCAAGCATAGAAACATTCCAGTATGAAATTCTTCCAATTCTCTTATTCTAAGCTTTCTAGTGCTATTGTGGTCTATTGTTCTTAGCAAGTTCTTGAGAGCAATTCCACTCCAACTCTGATTCTTTGCATCTCATAGATTTGCAAAGAGAGTATCTTAGTCTACTTTATATTCTATTTTATTTAAGGCTCATAGGATCTTTTTCATTATATTATTTTTATTAGTTTGCTTGGGTGCCTGATTTGTAGGTTTCCCATTTCCTCTTAGTAGAGGGGCAAAGCTCTCCTTGGGGGTTGTCTAGGAGAGGGGAATTGTATTTTGAGGAACACCACCCTTGGATTAGTGGTGTGACTTAGTGATTCCCATTTGGTTTCGGGGCAAAATTTTAGATTGGGAGATCTAAGTAGAGGTTTTTTCTACAAGGGTTTCTGATGAGCACACATGAATTCATGATAAATTGCTTATTTATGATAGTTCGTAGGCTTAGCATTGCATATCATGTTATAAATACTGCATAACATCCATTGCATGACATTTAGGATAGTTGTATGTTTTGTATATTAATTCCTTCATTTTATATGGCCAGGAGGCAATGTGACATCCTTACAGACTTCAGATGAAAAATCCGATTGTACTGATGGATCTAGAGCGTCGATCGCATTCCGACAACGTAGAAATCACCTCGATCCAAGCACTGTGACATCCTCTGCAAGCAATGAAGTGTGGACGGTCCAGATGGTGCCACGTGGCACCATTTGGAGCATCCATAGCCACCTGCCACATCTTCAAAGCCTGCCCATCAAGTGATCTTAGCCATTGGATGCAAATCCAAAGGTTGAGAGCTTGCTGAGCTACGTAGTTGCAAATTCCTCCTCGCGACACACATGCAGGCTTGGCGTAGCGGGTGGAGCGGCGATTCGCAAGGGAGGGGCGCAAGTTCGAATCCCCGTAGCTCCCCCCTTATTCTCAATCGAGCATGCACGCAACGTATGCTAGCACGCGCGTGCACGCCAGCGCATGCCATCACGCACACCAGCGGGCTGTCGCGCAATCCACGTGCATGAACAGGCACAGCACAGGCAGCACCAGCAAAGCATGGGGCGGGCACGTGCTCGGTTGGCGCCAGCTTACAGCGACGCGTGAGTTGGACTTATAGCAACGCTTACAGCTGTCACTAATTCTTCGTGCGCCAGCAAAGCTAGCAGTCGGCGTGAGCGGGATGAGTTGTCTACAGCGATGCTTCCAGTGATGGCTTGGAGATCACTAATGGTCCCATGCCTATTTTTGCCTCTTCTCCTCCACTATAAAAGAACCTACACCCCTCCCTTCCAAGCCATCTCTACCTACTCTACTCTCATCTACTCCCAAGCTCTAGTAAGCCTCCTACCAATGCTATGTTAGAGCTTGCTCTCAAGCTCCCAAGGTGCCTATTAGTATACGAACCTCTGCCCCACCAAATACTCCTCCAACTTCCCATCCCCATTCATAGGTTGCCTAGGAGCTATCCTCCCATCTCCATTCCGGTAGCAGATCATCTCCGCTTTCTCACCTCCATTCCGGAGCTACGCCAAAGCTTTCCTCTACCCGACATCCTCCTGCATCTCACCTCCATCTTCTCGCTCCTTACCTCCTTCGTCCGAGCTTCCGCCAGACATTGTCGTCTCACCAAACAATTGATTCGGGAGATTTCTTCTCACCCCCATCTCTTTTTATGCTTTCCTAGTTTATTGTAATCGACATTGGAGTGATATATATATCATATTTGTTCCATCTCTATCTTGTGATTCATTTGCTTGTCTTCTTTCAAAAATACAAAAAAATAACAAAACCCTAAAATACCAAAAACAAACAAAATGAAGCATGGATTTCAGTTAAAGTAAAACGTCGCCTCTCTGTGTTCGACCCGGGACTCCCTTGGAGTTTTAGTATAAATTTTATTTGACCACGAGTTTTGCAACTACGACGACGGGTTACTTGTAACCCTGATTTCAAACACGCAAAACACGTGCAATCATTTTGGCATCATTATTGGGGAGGCAACGGAATTTACTTTATTATTTATTGCCCTTCTTTGATTTACATAGCACTAACCCCTCTTGTCTTTAATCTAATGTCTTGCAGGTACCCTACTTGGAGATCCAAGTGTGGTAGACCAGAGTAAAGTGCGGGTAGAGTACTCTGTAAGTGTCCCCCACATTTCCCCCTACTAGTTCATTTCGCCACACTCATAACCAAAACCTAATCTACTTAGGTGTTTGCATAAACCCTAGGATAGACTTTGTTTGTCTTGTTTGCCACCTTCATCCACCTTACCCCCGCATTTAAAAAAAAAAAAAGAAAAGGATACTTTCTGTGAGATGAATCAATATACACACTTCATACACCCACATTTGAGGCACATAATCGGACTTGATTTTCATCTACTCAACCGGGCTTTCGACCTATGGACCCGGTACACGAATTCAACACATAAAAGAGCAGAAATCATATTAGGTTAACCACCTTTTTGTGTGCCTCAATCGGTGGTGCATTTGAGCCGATTGATTGAATTGTTTGGGCCGCACCACCTAATCTAAAAGAGGTTCATTTTGTAGCTGCCCCATATGATTCAATAACTAGGTCTAGCTAGGCACTCCATATTTTTCTTGATTTCTAAAGGAAAATACTTGAACACGTGCTTTCAAAAATAAACTTGGTTTACCTCACAAAGCTTGGTTGAAAACACCTAATATTTGAATCCTAAAAGCTATTAAGCAAGATTTGAACCCTAAAACTCACCTCATCATTAATAATCTTGCTTGAAAACCTCTTGGTTGTGCACATTCACACATTCTCAAACAAATCATTAAGGGCACAACCCATTAAGGGCCCATCACATTCTAGAGCACCAATTTCCCAAGCCTAACTAAAATTAATTAGACGTTGGCCCTAAGGATTCATTCGCTCATCGAGATCTAGATTGGGATTATTCACGATTAACCTGCTTATACTAGTCAATCTGATGTCTAGCTAGGGGAGTAGCATCAATCGACTGCGATTGGGGGGTACACTAGGAACCAATCCCTAATCCCTCCTAACTGGTTGGATTGCCTCGACATAAGTAGAGTAAATCATCCATAATCTTAGGACGGATTCTGAGAGTCAGTAGACATTAGGCTACCCCATCTAAGGATAGGTTCGTATTCTTGTGCTGCAGGGTTCCCTCTTTTCCCTGTCCTTTCGACTTCCATCCAGTGTATGCTTGGAAGGAGGTCATTGAATCCTAGATTGGAAGGACCTTTAGACCATTTTAGGAGGTCGAGGTTGAGCTATAACTAAGCAGATCCCATGGCTGATCAACAACCACCTCCCCCACCCCCGAACCAGCAGGAGCTGATTCAGAGGCAGTTGGAAGAATTGCAGCAGATGCAGCAATGGTTCCAACGTATGAATGGTTAGGGCGCTCGGCCCTTGAAGGATATTTATGATCCTTCAAACTATGGGGAACGTCTTGGCATCATGATTCCCGTCGGAGACATAGAAATCAAGCTTCAAGTCTTAAGCTTGATTAAGCATTTTCATGGGCTTGGCTAGGAGGACCCATTCCAGCACTTGGAGGATCTGACCACTCTAGTTCAGACCACCAAAGCAAGAAATGTGAACAAAGAGAAAATGATCATGAGGCTCTTCCCCCACTCTCTTAGGGATAAGGCCACACATTGGTACCCGACTATAGGAAGGCCGATTGAAACTTCGCCTGCTCTTAAGTTGGCTTTCTTGAAGAAATTCTTCCCTATCGGAAGGACCAATGCCTTGCGACGGGCGATTACCACTTTCGCCTAGCGGCCAGGGGAATCATTTCATGGTTCCTGGGAGCAATTCCAAGAAATTTTGAGGAAATGTCCACACCACAAGGTGTCGAAATGGCAACTCGTGCAGATTTTCTATCACGGGTTGGTGGAGCAACTTCGTAATCATGTGGACGCTTCCTACAGAGGCAATTTCCTCAACAGCGATGCAGATAGCGCATACGACCTATTTGAGGAAATGAGAGAGAACTCAATTAATCACGCCTCCATGGATGCATTCAACTGGTCCCAACAACCTAAGTCAAGTGCTAATAATATCCAGGATTCTCATTCATTTGACATGGAATTAATTTGTAATAAACTAGATAAAATGGACTTGGTTGCTAAGAGAATGGAAGAATGGATGTCTAGGAATTCAGGAAACACTTTTATACCTACACAATCCCAGAATTTAGGATTCCGTTCCTCACGAGCTCCCACGGGGCAGGAGTTCGTGAACCAACTTGAATCGGCTCAACCTATGAGCCAGGATTTCTTGGAACCTTAGAGGTTCCAAATAGGGGCCTTTGATCTGAGTTTTTCTGATCCTTCCTTCTCTCCGTCCTCGGCCTATGAGGATGTGTATGCAATGCAGGAGAATGTTAGGTCCAACCCATATTCCAACACTTATAACTCAGGTTGGAGGACCACCCTAACTTCTCCTGGAAAAGTCAGGGGCAACAGACCCAAACTCAACCTAGCAACTATGCATCTCAAAGACCTATAGGTCAGGGTCAAGTATACACCCAATTTCCCCCGAGATCGGTTACTCAACCATCTTGGAATGTCCAACAATCTGCAGGGCAGGCTGAGTTAAACCAGTAGATGGTAGAAATGCAAGTGTCCATGCTTTAGCTTATGCAGCAAATGAAGACATCATTGGATAACTTGCAATTTAGGTTAATTGCTAACACCCGAAAACTCGAATCCCTACCATCTCAACCCATACCCAACCTACGTAATGTGCAAAATCAGGCCAATTGAGCCCAAGGGTACGGGAATCAAAGGGACCCACACGCACATGCTCAGGTGGTTGAGTAGGGTCCCTCATCTTCTTCTTCTAGTTACATGACCAACCAAGGTCCTCTAATCTTCACTAATCCACCTCAAGACCCAAGCCCTTATGCCTCTGCAAACTCTGTCACCTTGAGAAGTTGGAAGCAGACCCAGAACCCTAAATTACATTCTAGAAGCAAAACCCTAGGGAGCTTGAGAAAGAGAAGGAGGTTGAAGAAGACAATAAGGCCCAGGGATCGGAAATTGAAAATACCACCCATATCCCGTTCCCTGAGGCCCTATTGAAAACTAGGAAGAAGAAAACCATAGACAACAACGAGGAGCTCCTGAATTTATTCAATAGTGTAGAGATAAATATTATGCTCCTCGATGCTATTAAGCATATCCTAGCTTATGCTAAATTCTTGAAAGAACTGTGTACCCAAAAGCGTAAGTCGAGAGAACTCACTCCGAGGAAGGTGATTCTCTTTGAGCAAGCAAGTTCTCTTATCCTGCATCACCTTCCTTAAAAGAAGAAAGATCCAGGTGCCCCCTTGATATCATGAGTTATTGGGGAATACACTTTTGATTGGGCACTATTGGACCTAGGTGCATCCATCAACCTAATCCTGACTTCTCTTTATGAGAGGTTTGGGTTAGGTGAATTCAGGCCAACCTCAGTAACGCTACAATTAGCATACCGATCGGTCACCACACCAAGAGGCTTTATTGAGGATGTAATTATCAAGGTCAAGGATTTCTATTTTCCTATAGATTTCCTCATTCTCGACATGGACGTACCTAATGATTTGAGGAACACGCCCATCATTTTGGGGCGTCCGTTCCTAGCTACCGCCAAGGCCAACATAAACTGTGAAAGTGGTAGTATGGAGATCGCCTTTGGGGATAAGAAATTAACTTTGGATATTTTTAAGGAGATAAGAGGATCTGAGGATTGTGGATTCATTGAGGAGCTCGAGGATCAGGATCTTGAGACTTGTATGACAATCAGTGCACTCGAGGACTCCACCAGCTTTAGCGAACCCAACCCACAACCCTTCGTGGTAGACTTGCCACATCCTGAAGAGGCTATTGATTTTGTTCATTCCCAACCTCTTCCACTCGATTATCCTGATGAATCTTCATTAGCATCCTCCCTACCTTCTATTCTAAACCCACCCCAGCTGGTATTAAAACCATTGCCCAAAAATTTGAAATATGAGTTCTTAGGACCTGAAAACACGCTCCCTATAATTATTAGTGCTGAGTTGACTAAGGAGCAAGAATTGAGGTTAAGGTCCTTAAGAACAACAAGGAGGTAATTGGTTGGACCATCCACGACCTTAGGGGGATCGAGCCATCTTATTGTAATCATCATATTTTCATGGAAGATGGATCCCGCCCTTCTCGCGAAATGCAAAGGAGACTAAACCCGAATATGCGAGAAGTGGTCAAGAAGGAGATAATCAAGTGGCTCGATGCTAGGATTATTTACCCAATCTCAGATAGTTCGTGGGTTAGCCCTGTTCAGATTGTACCCAAAAAGGCGGGAATAATCGTTACGACTAATGAGAAGGGCGAAACCTTCACCACTCATTCAACTTCTGCTTGGAGAGTCTGTATTGACTATTGGAAGCTGAACACAACCACTAAAAAGGATCACTTTCCCTTGCCATTCATCAATCAAATCCTCAAAAGGTTAGCTGGGCAAAAATATTTTTGCTTCCTAGACAATTATTCAGGATATAACCAAGTCCCTATCCATCCCGAAGACCAGGAAAAGTCAACTTTCACATGTCCTTATGGAACCTTTGCTTTCCGTAGAATGCTATTCGGGCTTTGCAATGTGCCTATGACTTTTCAAAGGTTCATGTTGGCCATCTTTTTTGACATGGTGGGAGATTGTCTTAAGGTGTTCATGGATGATTTCTCCATTTTCGGAGATTCTTTTGAGTCCTGCCTAGCTAACCTGGAATTGATCTTTCAGAGATGCATCAAAACACAGCTGGTCCATAGCTGGGAAAAGAGCCACTTTATGACTCAGGAAGGCATTGTCCTAGGTTACGTGGTCTCTAGTTGGGATATTGAAGTTGATAAAGCTAAGGTGGATGCTATCTCTAGACTTCCTCCACCCACATCTGTAAAACAGATTCGCTCTTTCCTTAGGCATGTGGGTTTTTATAGAAGATTCATTAAGGATTTCTCGAAGGTTGCTTGGCCCTTGAGTAACCTTTTGGTCAAAGATACGCTGTTCGAGTTTGATCAATCATGCCTGATGGGCACACCATCATGAACCCTAACTAGCTCATTTTGACCCAAAGAAGAGAACAAAAGCTCCTCAACAACCAACTGGAGGTCCTAATTCACTGAATAATCATTCTAAGATAAAAGCAAACAACAAGGGGTAAAACTGCAATTTTACCATTGCAGTACAACATCGGGTTTTCTCATGGGCTAAACATAGGTTAAATGGTCTTAACAAGATAAAGGTGGGTTGGTTCAAACAGAAAAGGGTTCATGTGAATTCTGGGAATTAAATGACTTCATGTAACCCTAAAACAGACCCACTTGATTTAACAAGGTTCTGGCCAGGATAAAATTCACCTAAATCCTGTAAAAATCATGGAAAAATATTCTCTAAGGTTTAGAACATCCAATTCAACCCTTGGAACCTATTTTGACCTAAATTGGGCATCTTAGACAAATATTTACCCTAAATTGGATTTTTGCATAATTTCCCAGTCAAACGTATTCAAACCCAAAATCCAACTTCACCATTGGATTCCTTAGGTCCAAATTAGGTTTGTACCAAAATTTAGACCTAAGGGGAATTCATCTTGACCCACTTTGTAAATAGGTCCAACCCAATTGCATTTCTACCCCTTTCTTTTGAAAACCTCTACAAAAACCCCCCTAGCTTCTTCTTCATTCTTTTCAATTAGGTCCCTCTACCATTATAGCAGAGGGAATCCTACTCCGATGAGATTTCAAAGGCAAGAACTCTCTGATCTCTTAGAGAATCCCCTTCAAAATTAAAATGGAGATTCTCTAAGAAATCTCCTCCAGTAAGAACCCAATTTGAGGCTCTATTTGGTACCCAATCTCTAATGCGAATGCTTGAGAGATTCGGGTCTCCTTCAAGTATCCATCACTAGTGAACTTGCCGTGCTTGGAAGCTTGGCTTTCAAGCACAAATCCATCCTCAGAGACCTATATAAGCATATACCCAAATCACCCCGCATCTCCTAAGCTTGAAATTGGCCGAAAAATCCCTCAAATTCGTCTCTTCCTCCTCTGGCCGGTGGCTCATCAAGCTCCGGCGATTTCCCTCTCTCTCCCTCATCGCCTAGCCACAATACCAGTGGCAGGTTCCTCTTCCTCTGGCTTGTCTGCGTCGCGCCGCACCTGCCGATGCCTCTACTACCCCTTCATCCTCGCCGTCGTCCCCCACTAAGCGCCTTCGTCTCCGGTGACGGCAATACGAGTTGACCGCCATCCCTAACTTCCCCTTTGTCTCTTTATGCCCAGATAAGTTAGCTCTCCTTTCTATTCGTTTTTCCTCTCTTTATCTCTCAAAAACGTCCTTGGACGCACTCCACCACCATCATCCCTTTCACCTCCGGCCAGACCTCCGACAAGGCGTCCTTGTCGCTTCGTGCCTCCATTTCCCTCGCCAACCACCCCATAAGCTCTGCAACACCTCACTGGACATAACCTGTCACTCCATACATGCCATCACTCAACCAGAAGGGTCCCTGAACACACCCACACACACAGGCATAGGTTGCCCTAGGCACATGCACCCAGGTAGTCCCACACCACGCCGACCCCTGCAGTACACTCACTGTGCCTCGGCGAAGCCTCCTGAGCATTTTGATGTGGTCGTAAGGCCGTTTGCGTGATTGTAGGTCTGGTGGGTCGCTGCCATTGACGACCAGCAAGAAGCTTGCTTGCGAGCTCTCTTCAGGCCCACTCGCTCTAGCCCAATAGTCCCAGGTTGCACGGACTTCCCTCGCGCATAGCTCCAGGCAGCCAATTGGCATCGAAGGTCGAAGTATCAGCTGCAATCAACCGAAGCTCCCTGCTGCAGACGCACGTAACAGAAGGTGGGAATTTAGTCCCACCTCGGAAGTGGGTGAGTGGGCGCAGCTGCATAAATTGAAAAATTACATAGGCCTTATCGCCTCAATACCACAGGGTGAGGTCTCACTCACCCTTCACCTGCCTCGTCCGTGACCTTGCCTCCACAGACCTGGCTTGACCTATTTACCTGACCCTGCACTCCTTGCCCACCACTGCACTCTAGTGGGCCTGGTCCCGAGCGTGTACCCTATCCAATTACCCGAAACGATTGCTCTGGGAGAGTGAAACTAAGAGAGAAAGAGGAGAAGAGAATGCGCATAGGTAGGGGTAGGTTTTGCTCTGTAGGGAAAAAGAGAAGAAGAAGAAGAAGAAGCCAAGGGCTGAAGCTAAGGAAGAAGAAGGTGGCAGCCAGAGAAAGCTAAGGAAGGAGGAAGACAAGGATGAAGAGGAAGCTAAAAAGCTGAAGAGTTGAAGAAGAAAGAGAAGAAGGACTAAAGGCAGAAGCAGAAGGAGCCACAAGAGAAAGAGAGAAAGAAAAAGGAGAAGTAGCTGAAGGCTAAGGCTCGAAATCAGAAGAAGAGAAAGAAAGAAGAAAAGGAAAGAGAGCAGCCAGTGATAGAGAAGAGATCAGAGGCTAAGGAGCTGAAGAATAGAGAAGAAAAGAGAAGAAAGAAAAGCACTGTACCATCCATATTTTAAGGCGTCTGATTCATAAATCAGGTGTCCAATTTTTGTGCTTATTCAAATAATTTGATATTCTGTGTTTACATTTATCTTTTTGCACTATAACTCTGGTTTCTATTGCATATTATATTCAATTTCTCAAGTTGTGCTCTTGATTTCTAAATCCTAAATTGCTCCCTGTGTTCGACCTCGGACTTAAACTTAGAGTAATAAAATCTATTTGTTTTCAAAGCGATTTCAACTATACTACAACGCTTTACTTTAAAAATTGATTTTGCCTTGCAAACATTTTGGCGCTGTTGCTGGGGAGCAATGGCCAATTTAGAAATATTGATTACAATTGCTGATTTGGTACTAACTTGATATATCTATTTTGTTGTGATTGTTTCAGGGAGAAGATTCAAAGGAAGACAGCTGCACAGCAAACACGCCTAGGGCAGGTAATTTCTGATTAATCCCTTCTCTTAAGCCCCTCATTCTGAAAAGGAAAAAACAAGATAAAATCAATTAGGGTTACCTGCTTTCCATCTTTATCCAATTCACCAAAGCTTCCTAATTTGATTTCAATAAACAAATACTGATTTGTGCACCCATTTAAGGTAACTAGGGCTACCACCTTCTTGATTGATTCCTAGATGCCATATTTTTGCAACTAAATTGGACCAAAATTAGAGTCAAATGAAGGATTTCAATTTAGGGCTTTAGAGACACATCTTTATAAACAAGAATCAACTATCCAAAAAGAGGTGTGCCCAAGACTTGGTTGAAGAGACTTATTCAAGAAAAACACTAAAATTCAGGCTCTTAATCTCACTTGAATCCTAGAAGAAAGGACCTAAAACTTCTCAAAAGAACAAATAGGTGAAGTTGACCCCCTTGTTGGGTCAACCAACCTTGAAATTAGGTCACTTTTGCACTCAATACATCTAAAGTTCAAGTGAAATATTAAGCACCTTTGCTCTTAAATAAAAGTGGTAGACTTAAGAGGTCAAAGTCCCCATTCTGGTCTACCTGGAACATCAATGACAAGAGAGGTCTGGTGGGTGAAACTCTGTAACTTGTGGGGACGCTCTACCATGTAGGGGTCTTTGCGGGACTCTCCCTCTCTGGTTGCCTAGGTATTTCTTAGGTGGACAACTTTCTGACTAAGGGGTATCATCTGCCCTGAACCTCTATAGTCATCCAAATTTTTGGGTGTCTTGATTGGGTCCAGCACATTCTAATCTCGTCCAAACCTTCGGTGCATGTTTGGTAGGAGGTCCTTAAGACCATCCTTAAGACCTCCTTTAGCAATTCACCCCCTCCAAGGCTAGGCCTCAACGTCCGTGTTTGTGCAGCAACCCCACCACATAGACATCTCCTCTGATTCTTCTAAACCAAATTCTCCTTCTTTTATCATCATGGCACAACCAGTAGAAGAAGAGAATAATCTTGAAAACCAACTCCAGTGCCTGAATGATTTATTTCAAGCCTTTGTAAACCCGCCGCAGTGTCCTATGATGGGAGATCACTACAATCCCACTGCGATGGCGATCGAACCTTGAGTCCAAATCCTAGCTTGAGGTCTGGATTCTGAACTCAAGCCCAACATGATTCATGCTATTCCAAAGTTTCATGGGCTTAATTCCGAGGATCCCTTCCAGCACATCAAACAACTCAAACATCTGGCCCAGACCTTCAGGTCAGATGTTCAAAATCAGGATGTTCTTCTCATGAAGATGTTCTCTTTCTCTCTCATGGACAAAGCAGCTCGCTGGTATCCGACTCAAACACGTCTGATCAACACATGGGTTGAACTACAATCCGAATTCTTGAAAAATTTCCCAGTTGGTCGGACGAATGCCTTACGACATCATATCACACACTTCACCTAGCAAACTAGAGAACCTCTTCATGAAGCATGGGACCATTTCCTGGATCTCATGCGAAAGTGCCCCCATGACAGAGTTCCTAAATGGGAACAAGTCCAGTCTTTTTACCAGGGATTCCATGAAGACATCCGCTTATTTGTTAATGCAACCTGCAGAGGAAATATCATGGGTCAACACGAAGACACTGTGTGGGAGATTCTCGAGAATATGTGCGAGAACTCTATCAATAATGACTCCATGGGCTTATTCGACCGGATGAATGCCCGCGCATCGACAAATCCAAGGAGTGCACATGAGACGTAGGGCCTGTCTGCATCGTCAACTTGGAATTGATGGACAGTCGGTTGGACAAGGTCTTTATCATTGAGAAGAAGGTGGATGAGCTGACTCGACATCTGTAGCGAGCTACTTCAATGCAAAACCCGTTTGCATAGCCGCCTTCCAGGAGGAAAGCTATGCATAACATCTATCACCGATCTTCTCAGGGGATGGACCCGTATCCACCCCTGTCTGACTCTAGGACCAGAGGAAACTTTGATCCGACCTACTCTAGTTGGGGGAACTCTGAACCCTCGTACTCTGACTTTCCTGAGGTTCCTCAGACCTGCGAGAACCTCAATGCCATCTAGAATGACCCATTCTCTAACACCTATAGCCTTGGATGACAGAATCATCAAAACTTCATGCGGGTGGGAAATAATCAGTAGCAAACACCACCTTATCAACCTTGTCCAAAAGCTCCTCATCCATATCATCTGCCTCAGCCTCGACCTAACTCCACCCTATCAATCTGGGCCAACTCAAATAGATCAAATGACTCCTATCCTTCAGACTCTGGCTGACACTCAGAAGACGAATGCAGCTATGCAAAAATAGCACAAGGACGAGATCACAGAGGTATAAAATCCACTTGCCCAGATGGCGAATTCCCACCAACCTGGCACACTCCCTTCGCAACCTCTACCGAATCCAAATAACGTGCCGCACCAGAGGCAAGTTATGAACCCAAATTTGGGCCAAGCCTACATGATTTATCAGGCCCCTTCTGTTCCATCACCCAACGGGATGGAAGCTTCGACATCGTATGCGGGATTTCAGCAGTAGCCACCTATTTTACCAACCCCAAATCGAAACTAGGAAGGACTAAATTCGGTAACACCCCGTAGTGGCAAAGCAACACAAGACCCGCCTTATCCAAGCCACTTTCAGCCTGGTAGTAACCCAAGCCCTAGGATAGTTATACAGGATACCCCTGTCCCAGATCAAGAACCTAGACCTATTCTAGAGGAACCATCCAAGGTTCCATTTCCTGAGGCCTTGACCAAGGGAAAGACGACAAACAAACCCGTGGCTCCTGAGGAGGATTTGGTCAAGCTCTTTGAACAGGTCCATATAAACATCCCCTTGATGGATGCAATCCACCACGTATCGGCTTACGCACGATTTCTGAAAGACATGTGTACACCCAAACGTAAGCCGCGAACCAAAAGTGGGAGTCCGATTGTACTGTCAGAGCAAGCCAGCTCTGTAATTTTGAGTAAACTCCCACATAAGGCAAAAGACCCAGGTACTCCCCTAATTTCTTGTACCATTGGTGATACCCAATTTGATAGAGCTTTATTAGATCTAGGAGCCTCCATAAACCTAATACCTACATCCCTCCTTGAC
This sequence comes from Thalassia testudinum, assembly GCA_037157565.1. Classification (NCBI taxonomy): domain Eukaryota; kingdom Viridiplantae; phylum Streptophyta; class Magnoliopsida; order Alismatales; family Hydrocharitaceae; genus Thalassia; species Thalassia testudinum. The sequence goes on from JAZHRO010000014.1 coordinate 25,593,053, forward strand.
CACCTTGAGGAATCTGAGCTTAAACCAACAGAGGTGACATTGCAGTTTGATAACCGATCTATTAAGTCACCTAAAGGAGTTCTTGAGTATGTCATTGTTAGGGTGCGGGATTTCTATTTCCCAGTGGACTTTGTAGTCTTGGATATGGATGCTCCAGAAAACCCGAGGGATACACCAATTATACTAGGGAGACCCTTTCTAGCCACTGTTAGGGCCAATATAAATTGTGAGGAGGGCCAAATTGAACTGAAATTCGGGAACCAAACATTAAAGATTGAAATCTTTAAGGCCCAACAAGGGATTAATTACGGTGTTATAGAATAGATATATGATATCAAGGCTGTGGTTGATGAACCGTATATTGAGGACAACCTAATTACTTCCGATCAACCACAAGAGGATCAAAACCTGCAATCAGAGGAGTCCGAACCTAACCTAGATACACCCATAACTCCTTCCCTTGCTCTTGACACACACCCCAAACCACCCGCTATTGCTGATAACCTTGTTCTAGAACTCAAGCCTCTTCCCGACCATCTGAAATACATCTTTTTGGGTTCCAATCAGACGTTTCCTGTGATTATGAACTCTAGACTCACACCTAACTAGGAATCCTGTCTGATTTCTATTCTCCAGCAACATCATAGAGCCATTGAATGAACTCTCGATGATTTGACTGGTATCAGCCCCTCTTACTGCACACACCATATCTACACTGAACAGGGCACACGACCTTCCCATGAAATGCAGGGACGTCTGAATCCTAATCTGTAGGAGGTCGTAAAAAGGGAGATCATCAAGTGGTTAGATGCAGGGATCATCTACCCGATCTCCGACAGTCGGTGGGTGAGTCCAATCCAAGTTGTGCCTAAAAAGGCAGGACTCACCGTGATCACAACTGAAACTGGAGAAATCATACCGACCTGTGTGGCTAACTCATGGAGAGTCTGCATTGATTACAGAAGACTAAATTCCTCCACAAAGAAGGATCATTTCCCACTACCATTTATTGATTAGATCCTCGTGAAACTAGCGGGAAATAGGTTCTTTTGCTTTTTGGATGGGTACTCCGGTTATAATCAGGTGGCAATCCATCTTGAGGATCAAGAAAAGACCACTTTCACCTACCCCTTTGGGACATACATGTTCCGAAGGATGCCATTCGGTCTCTGAAAGTACCTGCTACTTTTCAGCGGTGCATGCTTGTCATATTCTCAAATATGGTAGGTGATTATCTGGAAGTCTTCATGGATGAGTTTTTAGTATTTGGAGAATCATTTGACGATTGCCTCTTGTACTTGGTCCAAATCCTTAGGCAGTGCATTGACGTGAATCTGGTTCTCTACTAGGAAAAGAGTCTTTTCATGGTGCCTGAAGGAATTGTCCTGGGACATCTCGTAGCATAAAAAGGCATCCAGGTCGATCAAGCCAAGGTGAACTTGATTTCCAAACTCCCTATGCCTAGCTCGATCAAGGACATCTGATCTTTTCTGGGGCACATCGATTTTTATATCTATTCATTCCTGATTTCTTGAAGATCGCGCACCCCCTGACCACTTTGCTTTCTAAGGATGTACCTTTCGAAATCTCCAAGGAATGCACTCAAGCATTTGAAATCCTCCGTGATCAAGTTACCCAAGCTCTGATCTTACAGTCCTCTAATTGGTCTCAACCCTTTGAGATCATATGCGATGCATCTGATTTCACTGTAGGAGTGGTACTTGGGCAGAAAATTGATGGGAAACCTGTGGTCATCTACTACGCTATCAAGACACTTGACAAGGCTCAGCATAACTACACAGTTACTGAGAAAGAGCTATTAGCCGTAGTATTTACCCTAGAAAAATTTAGATCTTATCTTCTGGGTTTTCGTGTTATCATTTACTCTGATCACACTGCTGTGAGGCATCTCCTTGCGAAGAAGCACATGAAACCTCGATTAATCCACTAGATCTTGCTGTTGTAAGAGTTTAACCTCGAGATTTGCAACAAAGTGGGAAAATAGAACGTGGTAGTTGATCACTTATCCTTCCTTCCTTTTGAGATCATCACCCCTTCTAGACACATCATGGAACATTTTCTTAATGAGCACCTCCTGACTATAAATATAGGGCTTCCATGGTTTGCTGATATAGTAAACTACTTGGCATCACATTAGATCCCGTCCGATTGGCCGAAGGCCAAGAAGGATAAATTGCTTTTCGATGCCAAGTATTACTTCTGGGAAGACCCGTATCTTTTCCACATCAGTGCTGATCAAATCATTCGACGATGTGTCACGGAAGCGAAAATTCAGGACATATTGTCTTTCTGCCATGACCAGGCATGCGGTGGACGTTTTTTAGGTAAAAACCGCAGCGAAAGTTCTCCAGTGTGTCTTCTATTGGCCCACGATTTTCAAAGAGGCATACAATCATTGTAGGGCATGCACTCGTTGCCAGATCTTAGGCAACATGAGTCATCATGATATGATGCCCTTACAACCGATTCTTGTATGTGAAATCTTCGACGTGTGGGGGATTGATTTTATGGGACCCTTTCCTGTTTTGGATGGCTTCGAGTACATTCTACTTGCTGTTGACTACGTGTCCAAATGGATCGAAGCCATTCCGACCCGAACCAATGATCATAAGGTGGTTATCAAATTAATTCATCAAAACATCTTTTCGCGATTCGGGATTCCACGTGCTATAATCTTTGATGGAGGTACCCATTTCACTAACGCTCAGTTCAGGTCACTGATGACCAAATACGGGGTGTCGCACCAAATCTCTACTCCTTACCACCCCCAAAATAATGGTCTAGCTGAGCTATCAAATCGGGAGATCAAGAAAATCCCCCAGGTTACTATTCGACCTGACAGGGAGGACTGGTCATCCCGACTTCCGGAAGCTTTGTGGGCTTATAGGACCACCCACAAAACCTAATTAGGTATGTCACCCTTCAGATTGGTGTATGGGAAGGCATGTCACCTCCCCGTTAAATTGGAGCACAAAGCCTATTGGGCAGTACGGAACTGCAACCTAGATCTTTCTAAGGCAGGAACCCACAAAAAGCTTCAAATGAATGAGATCGATGAATTACGCCACGACGCGTATGATAACTCGCGATTTACAAAGAGCGGGTTAAGGCCTTTCACGACAAGCACATATCCAGAAAGATCTTCCATCCTGGTCAAAAAGTTCTACTCTTCGATGCCAAGCTTAAACTGTTCCCAGGAAAACTACGATCAAAATGGATCTGACCCTACCTCGTCCAACGAATCTTCGGAAATGGAGCATCAAGATCAGTCCACTAAGCCACGATTCAGAACCTTTCGTCGTGAACGGTCAGAGACTCAAATCGTTCATTGACTTGACCGATACAAATTTGGCTGAGATATCCTTTAGCCTCCATTCTCCCTGAGCACATTGCACCCAGCTGATGGCGTAAGACTCATTGCTTAATGGGAGGCAACCTATCATTTTTGAAAAACTCAAAACCTTTCTTGACATTCCTATGCTGAATTCAAATTGCACTTTAGGGTTCATCCATTAGAACAACCAACCCCACCTTAGGTACCTGTACCCGAGTTTTGAAATCGTTCGCAACAGTCATCCCGACCCGTTCGCCCACCCAAAACCTGTTCTAATGAATGATCTAAGCTGATGTCGAACACACCTAATTTACAATGGGGACATTGCAAATCGTAGGCATGGGGGGTATGAAAGTGCAAAACACCGTGAAAACTCATCTCACAAGAAAAGGTTTCAACAAAAAAATCGCATATCACAAAAACACCAAAAAAATGAAAAAAATTCTTGAAAAAGAACAAAAAATTCTAAGGGGAGAGAAAATTTTCAGGCCGTACAAAATCATGAGGAGAAAAAGGGGAACCATGAAAAATGTCAAAAAAGGAGCATAAAATGAAAAGAAAAAAAGAAGAGATAGTCATTAGTAAGAAATTAAGGGATTAATTAAGTTCTAGACCATATCAAGAAAATGAAAATGAAAGGAAAAAAGTGCTAATGAGACACAAAAGAGATTAGTAGGAACGCTGATCTTAGGCCTCTTAGGCTTAAAAATTCAAGTATCCGCTAAGATCTGGATAGTCCTCAAGAGGTTGGGGAAAATGCGAAGCTTAAGTATTAGGTCTAAGGCTTAGGGAGTATTCGACCTCATTAACTGACCTCTGGTTTGCGGGACTCGGTAACCTAAGCACCCCAATCCACACACAGTCTGGTTCAGTGCGCATAAGTATCAAAATCACACAAAAGTGTTTAATCGTTTTGAAAAAGTTGCCTAGATTAAGAGTGGCCGATCAACACAAGTTGATTTGGACGAGTTCCCAGCACGGAGAGGAGGGAAAATTCCCCTCGAAGATGCACAATAACATATCGTCTCCTCAGTGCCTGTCTTCTGGGATATTTACATATCCTACTGAGGGCATGTAAGCACCCTATGCTAGTTCAGATGCCATGGGCGGCATTATCATGAAATGTCGATTGCCAGGGTTTGGATTTATCTACAGAACACCATGGGCGGGATTATCTCAAAATCTTGAAAGCCAAGGTTCTGGGGGTTGCCATGGGCGGTGCTATCACGAAGCATCGATTGCCAGGGACCCTTCGAGGATTGATGATGGGGATAGGGAATCCGATACAGACCGTGTTAAGAAGCCAATCTGAAGCTAGAAATAAAAAGAAAAGAGAGAGAAAACTCTCCAAACAAAGAAAATCCTCTGTCTCTCTCTTACAAAATAAATGCATTGCAAACTGAACTGAGGCTAAAATATGTTACAAGCACGGGTGCTTTACCCGCGGGAGTCCAATGAACCTTAGGATAGCTCCTGTGGGCCCTAAAAACCTTTGCGGCGGACTGAGGCTAGAGCTGGTCAGGTTCGGATCTTGGTTGGTACTTGAGTATCTCTAGGCCTACTATCGGCATTTTAACCTAATCAAAAAGAAAAAAAGCACTCATCATAATTTTTGAACATCAAGGAACTCATGGTCTAGAACCGAAGTTAAAACCTTAAAATTTTTCTAAGGGACTAGCAAAAGCTAGGCATGGGGGTATGATGGGAACACCATCATGAGCCCTAACTAGCTCATTTTGACTCAAAGAAGAGAACAGAAGCTCCTACATAACCAACTGGAGGTCCTAATTCACTGAATAATCATTCTGAGATGAAAGCAAGCAACAAGGGGTAAAATTGTAATTTTACCATTGCAGTACAACAACAGGTTTTCTAATGGGCTAAACACAGGTCAAATGGTCTTAACAAGATAAAAAGTTGGTTGGTTCAAACAGAAAAGTGTTCATGTGAATTCTGGGAATTAAATGACTTCATGTAACCCTAAAACAGACCCACTTGATTTAACAAGGTTTTGGCCAGGATAAAATTCACCTAAATCTTCTAAAAATCATGGAAAAATATTCTCTAAGGTTTAGAACATCCAATTCAACCCTTGGAACCTATTTTGACCTAAATTGAGGGTCTCAAACAAATATTTACCCTAAATTAGGTTTTTGCATAAATTACCCAGTCAAATGTGGTCAAACTAAAAATCCAACTTCACCATTGGATTCTTTAGGTCTAAATTAGGTTTGTACCAAAATTTGGACCTAAGGGGAGTCCATCTTGACCCACTTTGCAAATAAGTCTAGCCTAATTGCATTTCTACACCAATATTTTGAAAACCTCTGCAGAAACACCCTTAGCTTCCTCTTCATTCTTTGCAATTGGGTCCCTCCACCATTATAGTGGAGGGAATCCTACTCTGGCAAGATTTCAAAGGCAAGAACTCTCTGATCTCTCAGAGAATCCCCTTCAAAATTGAAAGTGAGATTCTCTGAGAAATCTCCTCCAGTATGAACCCAATTTGAGGCTCTATTTGGTACCCAATCTCTCATGTGAATGCATGAGAGATTCGGGTCTCCTTCAAGTATCCATCTCCGGAGAACTTGCCATGCTTGGAAGCTTGGCTTCCAAGCACAAATCCATCCTCAGAGGCCTATATAAGCATACCGAAATCACCCCGCATCTCCCAAGCTTGAAATTGGCCGGAAAATCCCTCAAATTCATCTCTTCCTCCTTTGGCCAGTGGCTCATCAAGCTCCGACGATTTCCCTCTCTCTCCCTCATTGCCTAGCCACAATACCAGTGGCAGGTTCCTCTTCCTCTAGCTTGTCTGTGTCGCGCTGCACCTGCCGATGCCTCTACCGCCCCTTCGTCCTCACCGTCCTCCCCCACTAACCACCTTCGTCTCTGGTGACGGCAATACGAGTCGGCCGCCATCCCTACCTTCCCCTTTGTCTCTTTATGCCTAGATAAGTTAGCTCTCCTTTCTATTCCTTTTTCCTCTCTTTATCTCTCAAAAAATCCTTGGACGCACTCCACCACCATCATCCCTTTCACCACCGGCCAGTCCTCTAGCGAGGCGTCCCTGTCGCTCCGCACCTCCATCTGCCTTGCCAACCACCCCATAAGCTCCGCAACACCTCACTGAACATAACTCCTCACTCCATACATGCCATCACTCAACCACAAGGGCCCCCGAACACACCCACACACAAGGCCACTAGTTGCCTTAGGCACATGCACTCGAGCAGTCCCACACCACGCCGACCCCTGCATTACACTCACCGTGCCTCGACGAAGCCGTCTGAGCATTCTAACGTGGCCGCGAGGCCGTTTGCGTGATTATAGGTCCGGAGGATCGCCGCCATTGATGACTAGCAAGAAGCTTGCTTGCGAGCTTACTTCAGGCCCGCCCACTCCAGGCCAATAGTCCAAGGTTGGGCAGACTTCCCTCGCACATAGCTCTAGGCAATCAATTGGCATTGAAGGCCGAAGTAGCAGCTACAATCAACCGAAGTTCCCTGCTGCAGAGGCACGTAACAGAAGGTGGGAATTTAGTCCCACCTTGGAAGTGGGTGAGCGGGCGCAACTGCATAAATTGAAAAACTGCATAGGCCTTATCACCTCAATACCATTATATGAGGTCCCACTCACCCTTCACCCACCTCGTCCGTGACCTTACCTCCGCGAACCTGGCTTGACCCGTTTACCTGACCCTGCACTCCTTGCCCACCATCGCACGCCGGTGGGCCTGGTCTCGGGTGCGTACCCAACTCGATTACCTGAAATGGTTGCTCTGGGAGAGCGAACCTAAGAGAGAAAGTGGAGAAGAGAGCGCACACAGGTAGGGTTAGGTTTTGCTTTGTAGGAAAAAGAGAAGAAGAAGCCAAGGGCTAAAGCCAAGGAAGAAGAAGGCGGAGGCTAGAGAAAGCTAAGGAAGGAGGAAGACAAGGATGAAGAGGAAGCTAAAAAGCTGAAGAGCTGATGAGCTAAAGAAGAAAGACAAGAAGAAGGACTAAAGGCAGAAGCAGAAGGAGCTACCAGAGAAAGAGAGAAAGAAAAAGAAGAAGCAGTTGAAGGCTAAGGCACGAAATCAAAAGAAGAGGAAGAAAGAAGAAAAAGAAGAGAACAGCCAGAGATAGAGAAGAGATCAGAGGCTAAGGAGTTGAAGAATAGAGAAGAAAAGAGAAGAAAGAAAAGGACTGTAGCATCTATATTTTAAGGCATCTGATTCACAAATCAGATGTCCAATTTTTGTGCTTATTCAAATACATTGATATTTTGTGTTTACATTTATCTTTTTGCACTATAACTCTAGTTTCTATTGCATATTATATTCAATTTCTCAAGTTGTGCTCTTAATTTCTAAACCCTAAATTGCTCCCTGTGTTCGACCTCGGACTTAAACTTCGAGTAATAAAATCTATTTGTTTTCAAAGCGATTTCAACTATACTACAACGCTTTACTTTGAAAATTGATTTCGCCTTGCAAACAATGCCATAAGGCATTTGATTTATTAAAAACGACAGTCACCTGAGCCCTGGTGTTGCAACTACCAGTTTGGAAAACCCCATTTGAGATTATGGCTGACGCATCTGATTATGCTGTTGGGGCTATCTTCGGTCAAAAGACTGAGAAAAAGCCCTCTGTGATTTACTACGCTAGCAAGACCTTGGACGAGGCCCAGAGGAACTACACCATTACTGAAAAAGAATTTCTAGTTGTAGTTTTCGCTTTAGAAAAATTCAGGGCTTATCTGTTAGGTTCTCGTGTCACCATCTATACCTTCCACTCGGCCTTGAAACATCTCTTAGCCAAAAAAGATGTCAAACCCCGTCTTATTCGCTGGATTCTACTGCTTCAAGAGTTCGATCTTGAAATCAGGGATAAAGCCAGGGCACAAAATGTAGTGGCGGATCACCTCTTGAGAATCCTAATTGATTCTCCTCATCCGGATGTCCCGATCTCTGATACTTTTCTGGATGAGACTATCCTCATAGTCTCGGGTATTCGAACCCCCTGGTTTGCAGATATTGTTAATTGTTTGGTCGTTGGTCAAATCTCCCAAGATTTTACCAAACAACAATGGGATAGACTTGTGTCTGAGGCCAAATATTATTTTTAGGACGATCCCGAGCTGTACCGCATCGGCGCAGACCAGATTATTCATCGATGCATCCTGAAAATCAAGTTCCATAGCATACTTGAGTTCTGCCACACATCCGCGTGTGGTGGACACTTTTCCGGGAAAAAGACGGCCGCAAAAATCTTGCAATTCGAATTCTATTGGCCATCATTATTTAAGGATGCCCAAGAATTCTCAAAGTCATGCACCCGATGCCAGACACTTGGGAACATGGCTAAGAGAGATATGATGCCCCTGAACCCAATTCTTTTCATTAAAATTTTTGACGTTTGGGGTATCGACTTTATGGGACCCTTCCCTCCTTCATTTGTACACCAGTATATTCTAGTCGCTATTGATTATGTGTCCAAGTGGATTGAGGCAATTCCCACATGGACCAATGACCACAAGGTGGTCATCAATTTTGTGAAGAAAAATATCTTCAGTTAGTTCGGGGTTCCTAGGGCAATTATCAGTGATGGTGGCACACATTTCACTCATGCCCAGTTTTGGAATTTATTGGGGAAATACACGGTGAACCATCGGATTTCCACACCTTACCACCCTCAAATTATTGGACAGGTCGAGGCCTCCAATCGGGAGATCAAGAACATTTTGTAGAAAATCGTTAGGCCTGATAGGAAGGATTGGACCCAAAAGCTATATGATGCTCTTTGGGCCTATCGTACGGCATACAAAATGCCTATCGGTATGTCTTCGTTCTGTCTGATGTTTGGTAAGGCCTGTCACTTACCCATAGAACATGAACACCGGGTATTTTGGGTCATCAGGAAATGTAATGTGGACCTTGAGTTGGCTAGGAAAACCAGGAAACTCCAACTATCTGAGTTGGAGGAGCTTCGAAATGATGCTTATGAAAATGCCATAATTTATAAGACAAGGACCAAAGCTCTCCATGACTAGATGATTTCACGTAAGAGCTTTACGCCAAACCAGAAAGTGTGGCTTTTCGATTCTCGATTGAAGCTTTTCCTCGTAAAACTCAGGTCTAAGTGGGACGGCCTGTTCATTATTAAGCGGATTTTCCCTAACAGGGCCATTGAAATCTTCGACCCCATGATGGGTAATATTTTCAAGGTGAATGGATAGCATCTCAAACCCTTTGTTGACCATGCGCTCCTTGAACCCGTCTTGGACAAGGTTACTCTTACCTTGCCTTAACCACCGTGGCCTGATCATCGCCCAGTTGAAGGCACCAAACTCAGCACATGTAAAGACTATTCCAAGTTGACCAGAGTCTCATGGAAACCAGGTGCTATTCTTCCACTTCTACTCTCCTGCATGCTTTCATTTTTCACAATGAGGACATTGCAATAGCTAAGCATGGGAGGGTGGACATATTTTACAACCTTTTTGTCAGTTGGAACAATAATTTCCTGTTATTTGATTCTTTAAAAGAAAAAAAATTGAAAATTCAAAAAAGAAAAAAAATTAAAAAAATTATTAGAATTAGGAGATGAGAACTTAGGCATTAGGAGTTGCAAACTTTATGAATTGATACTTTGAGACCTAAACACTTAGACTCTTCAGGTCTTCGGGCTTAGTTAGCTTAGGTGTCCACTCGAATGTGGACTTAGTCTAGAGTCCTTGCCAATTAAAATTTATTTTTAATTTGGCTAATAATTTGGGATGAAAAGTATGCGACTTATCAACCCACCCTCTAATTTGGGGGGACTTTAAGCCTAAGCATCTACACACATTTTTTTTGCACTGAGTCACTTTTCAGCGATTTCTTCGGTTGGGTAGCTAATGAACTGTTTAGAGTGGTATGGCTGCAAGTTGTCGGTAGTAATAGCTCATCAGCCAATTGTCCAGAGCCCAGTCACAAGACCATTTTCATTATACTGCTTTTAGGTAAATCTTAGATCAGGGAAGCCACCTACTTAAAAAAAAAACAAAAACAAAAAAAAAGAAAGAAGAAAAAGAAAAAAAAAAAATATAAAAACGAGAAAAAAAACAAAACCACACTTCACTGCACGAGTATAGCTGGAAAATTGTCGGTGGTAACAGCTCATCGACCGGTTGTCCAGAACCAAGCTCACAAAAAAATGCACAATAATTCTCCAAACACTTTGGGAAGAAGCGGAGAAGTAGAAAAAACTGGGGAGATATACACTGGGTTCGCCCTTGTGTTGACCCCATAAATAAAAGTAAGGAGAAAGCTACCAATCGAAAAGATAAACCTTTAGGCATGGTCACCTAGGGTCGTAGAAACCTGAAGTTTGTTTTAACGGTCGTCTAGTGAGTCTTTCACTATTTTCACAAGATGCTTAGCAGTTAGAGTCCTTTTCTAGTCTTTGGCGGGTCGGGTAGCTGTAAAAAGTTATCACGGAACTCTCAAACTCCAAAGGTACAAAAGAAATTAGAAAAGAAGAAAAATAAGAAAAAATTTTTTGTATCTTCTCTTCTCAAATAAGGCGAGGGTTTGGACGGTCTACATTCTGGAAGGCACCTAGGCAATGTTGAGTTTTTGTAATTAGGTCTTGAGGTGGAGATTTTCTAAAGCAATCAATGAATTTTGCCTAAATACTCAAACCCTGATTCTACTTTTATACATAGCAATTAGGTTAATTTTGCTAGGGACTAGCAAAAAGTAAGCATGGGGGTATGATGAACACACATGAATTCATGATAAATTGATTATTTATGATAGTTCCTAGGCTTAGCATTGCATATCATGTTATAAACATTGTACAGCATCCATTGCATGGCATTTAGGATAGTTGTATGTTTTGTATATTAATTCCTTCATTTTATATGGCTAGGAGGCAATGTGACATCCTTATGGACTTCGAATGAAAAATCCGACCATACAGATGGATTCGGAGCATCGATTGCAGTCCGACAACATAGAAATCACCTCGATCCAAGCACAGTGGCATCCTCTGCAAGTAATGAAGTGTGGACAGTCCAGATGGTGCCACGTGCACCATCTAGGTTGCCCACAGCCACCCGCCACATCTTCAAAGGCCGCTGATCGAGTGATCTCAGCTGTTGGATGCAAATCCAACGACTGAGAGCTCACCGCACCATGCAACTGCAAATTACTCCTCGCGACGCACATGCAGGCTTCGCATAGCAGGTGAAGCTGTGGTTCGCAAGAGAGGAGTGCGGGTTCGAATCCCGCAGCCCCCCCATTCTCAATCGAGCATGCATGCAGCGCACGCCAACGAGCACCAGCAGCCCGCGTGCGTACACGCCAGCGCATGCCAGCGTGCACACCAGCGTGTTGCCGTGAAATCTGCTCGCATGAACGGGTACAGCACAGGCAGCGCCAGCGGAGCATGGAGCGGGCACGTGCTTGGTTGGCGCCAGCTTACAGCGACGCATGAGCTGGACTTACAATGACGCTTATAGCTGTTGCTAATTCTTCGCAAGCCAGAAAAGCCAACTATGGGCATTAGCAGTCATGAGCTGTCTACAGTGACGCTTCCTGCAACAGCCTGGAGGTCACTAATGGTCCCATACCTATTTTTGCCTCTTCACCTCCACTATAAAAGGACCTACACCCCCTCCCTTCCAAGCCATCTCTACCTACTCTACTCCCACCTACTCCCAAGCTCTAGCAAGCCTACCAACTCTCTGTTAGAGCTTGCTCTCAAGCTCCCAAGGCGCCTATTAGTATAGTGAACCTCTGCCCCACCAAATATTCCAACTTTCCATCCCCATTCATAGGTTGCCTTGGAGCCGTCCTCCCACCTCCATTCCAGTAGCAGATCATCTCTGCCTTCTTACCTCCATTCTGGAGCTACGCTGAAGCTTTCCTCTACCCGACATCCTCCTGCATCTCACCACCTCACCTCCTTCATCCGAGCTTCCACTAGGCACCGTCGTCTCGCCGAATAGCCAATTCGGGAGATTTCTTCTCACCCCCCTCTCTTTTTATGCTTTCTTAGTTTATTGTAATCGACATTGGAGTGATATATATATCATATTTATTCCATCTCTATCTTATGATTCATTTGCTTGTCTTCTTCTTTCAAAAATACAAAAAAAATAACAAAACCCGAAAATACCAAAAACAAACAAAACGAAGCGTGGATTTCAGTTAACGTAAAACATCACCTCCCTATGTCTGACTTGGGACTCCTTTGGAGTTTTAGTATAAATTTTATTTGACCATGAGTTTTGCAACTACGACGATGGGTTACTTGTAACCTCGATTTCAAACACGCGAAACACGTGCGATCAATTTCCTCTCTAAATCCTTATGCTATTTTGTGTGATTGATTGTATATTGGTTAGATAGATCTATTTAAATTTTTGTTGCACAATTCAAGCCTCCTTCTTGTGCCACTAACAATTGGTATCAAAGCCTTTTTTATTCTTGTGTGTAGGTGTAAAAGCCTTTACAAGACGATTTGATGGCATCAAGGGTGTTCACAACAAGTGGAAACAATAGTTTCTCTACCATGAAATCTCCTTACTTCGATGGCATGAACTATTTATAATGGAAGCAAAGGATGGAAATTTTCCTCCAATCAGTGGATTACATTCTTTAGGAAAACCAGAGAACCCAGAAAATAGAGTTTTGAAGGAGGACAACACGAAGAAGCTCTCTCTCAATTCTAAGGCATTGAATGCCTTGTATTATGCATTGAATCTCGATGAGTTTAATCGGATCTGTCTAATGCACAACTGCAAATGAGATCTGGAAAACTCTCGAGATTATTCATGAGGGAATGAATAAGGTAAAGAATTCAAAAGTTATGATAACCCAAGATTTCGAGAAATTTGAAACGCAGGAGAATGAAAGTATGAAGGATATGTACATGTGCTTCATATTTATTGTCAACAACTTGAAGGCACTTGGAAAAACATTCATCAAAGGTGAGCTTGAAGGTAAGCTTTTGCATTCTTTAACTAATTTTTTTGAGCCAATGGTAGTAACAATTGAAGAGGCAAATGAAGTTGAGAACTTGGATATGGATCAACTTCTCAGGAATCTCATGGCCTATGAGATGAAGCTAAAGCAAAAGAAGAAAGGAATTGATGAAGGGAAGAAAAAGCAACTAGACCTTAAAGAAAATTCAGATTCAGAAGAAAGTGATCAAGAAGATAATGAAGATCTTGAGTTTCCCACATGTAAGTTTCAAAAATTTTTGAAGAATAACATGAATTTTAGAAGCAACAGAGATAGGGAAGAGACAAAGAAGGAACCAATCATTTGTTACCATTGCAAAAAGATGGCACACATTGAAAAGGATTGTCTACTTCTCAAAGAAGATCTTGAAAGGACTAAGAAGAGGCAAGATGAAGAAACAAAGAAGTTTAAGAAGTTCAAGAAAAAGAAAGCCACACAAGACACTTAGGATGATGATTCGAGTGAAAGTGAACAAGAAGAGAATCATTCAAACAAAAAAGAATCCACTTATCATGGATTCATGGTATTTGAGGATGAAAGCAAGGAAGAAAGCGAGCATGATGACGTATCACCTTCTTACACTATAGAAGAATTGCAAGATGCTTTAGAGGAAATTTATGAACTTTGTATATTGTTAACAATAGAAAATAAAAAGTTAAAAAGTTCTTGTAGTTCTTTTGTGCATGAGAAGAATGAGCTCGTAATAGAAAACATAACTCTTGTTATGGATAAAAGTCAACTTCTTAAAGAGAATAACTCTTTCAAAATAAATATTTCCTTTTAAAAGATAGAATATATTTTGTTGAAAAGGATCTAGCTAGCCTTAAAGAAAATTCAAATAAGCTAGTTAATGGTCTTCCTAATTTTGTTAAGGGAAATGATAAAATGAATAAAGTCAAGCCTAACCTAGCACACACTAAGAAAGGTTTTGTGCACCAAATCCAAGTGGATGTAATCCAAGAGACACACACATTGATGAGAAATTCTAACCCCAAAGGACCCAAGAAAATATGGGTACCTTGATGTTGGAGCACTTCTACCGTGTTTTAGAAAAGAGATGTGTCGCAGTATAGGCGATAAAAGTGTAACACTTAAATTTATAAAGCTTGAAAAATCGTGAGTTTCGAGGTCATTCGTAGGGAGCAAAATTGAAATTCAATCCACTAATCAATTATAAATGATGAACACAATAAACAAGTCACAAGAATAATGATATGCAATGAATAATCAATCACAAATATATTCAATAAAGTGCCAAATTATATCTTAAGAGTCAAATGACAAAAAGATAATAGAGAGCCAAAAAGCGGTGGTTGGAACCACCAATTAATCATTTACACTTAGGCTCAATTCCCAACTCAAGATCAAATCAATATCTTAAAGGGCATCGGATGCTTCAATTAAATGGTCAATTCAAGCCACTAGACGAACTTAAACATTTAAATCCTTCAGACATCTTAGTTAAGCCTCAAATGGCTTAAAGTTCAAGCCACAACATTCACAATTTTGCCTAAGTGTGTAGGCACATTCCTTGAGAGCAGAACCTAACCCCCACTCTCTCAGAAAATTCTCTCCTTTCTCTCTCTTCATAATCGGGTTGCATAATAGGACCAAGCTTGCTCCGATGTGGGCGGCGGGTGAGGAGTGCATAGGGTGTGAGAAGAGGGATTGAAACTACAATTTAAGGTCCTAATCCTATTCTAGAGAGGGAGAGGAAGCAAAAGACCTAGGTTATTGGATGAAAAGAGGGAGAAATCTAGGGTGGCTTGCCTCACCGGTGCCGTGGACGATGACGTCTCCATTGATGAGAAGTAATGATGACAAAGAAAGGGGTCGAACTAAGATGTCTGGAGGATTTAAATGTCTCTGGAGAGGAGCGGAAGAAGATGAGGGACAAGATAGGACACCCAATTTGGTCGTCGGAGGCCCTGAAGAGAGTGATTAAGAGGGTTACTGAAGCTGATGGAGTTTGTGGTCGGAGAGGAGGGAAGAGGGGGGATTCCGGTGTAGACTTGGCTGGGAAAATGTAGAAACGTAGAAGAGTTTATATAGAAGAGGTTGCGACCTTAAATTGCACGAAATCATCACGAATTCCATAGAATTTTTGCAAGGAATCCTCTCCAATCTCATGCTCTCACCGGTGGTCTTGGGTAGACATTAGATCTCCATGTTGGGTTTAATTAATAGGGGAAGGCCTGAACACCAATCTCTCCAGATTTTGGGGGATTTGGTGAAGATCTAATGGAGAAGTCATAAAATCAAAGTCGGTACTGATGGGTTCTGGGATTCCATTCAGATGGAGGTGAGGGAGAAGGTAGCAGGGGTATTTTTGTGAAGATGATGAGAAGTTAGGGGCATAAATATAAGGAAACTTGAAACCTAGGGGTATAGATGTGAGAAATAGAGATTTTAAGGGTAGAAATGCAAACTAGGTAATATGGATTCTGATTGGGCCCAAATTTTGGTGTTAACCTAATTTGAACCCAAAGAATATAATGGTGAACTTATATTTGGGTTTTGACTATGTTTGATTGGGTAAATTGCATAGAAGTCCAAATCAATGTAAATTCCAATTTGAATCTCTATTTTTTGTCAAAATGGGTTTAGATTGTCAAAGTGAAGGTACCAAACCTCTTAGAATATTTTTTAATGAATTTTAAGAGGTTTATATTGAATTTATATTAACCAAAACCATTTCAATTTAAGTATGGTTGATAATAAGAGTTTTCAATACTATTTTCATCCTTGAAATGCGTAAAACCCTGCTTCAATCAGTATGAGCCCACTTCTTAGTCTTTTAGTTCATTCGACCTTGAATTAACCCTTGATTAACCCCTTGGTTAATATGTATTAATGATGAGATGGTAAAATAGTAGAATTAACCCTATTTCCTGCCTTCTTATATCAGTTTAGTATGGAATTATGATCGTCAAACGATCATTTAGGAGCATTTATCACTTGATTCTGACTAAGTCAAGTTAGTTATGACAAATGATGGTTGATGAGAGCCTCATCATGAGCCATAACTAGCTCATTTTGATCCAAGAAAGAGAATAAAAGCTCCTGCATAACTTATAAGAAGGCTTAATTGAAGGAATAAGTGTTCTGAGAAGAAAACATGAAATAAAGGGTAAAACTGTAATTTTACCATTGCAGTACATAAACGGGATTTCTTAAAGATAAAACATAGGCCAAATGGTCTAAATAAGATAAAAAGTGGGTTGATTCAATCAGAAATGGGTTCATGTGCAATTCAGGAATTAAATGACATCTTGTAAACCTAAAATAGACCCGCTTAGTTCAACAAGGTTATGGTTAGGATAAAATTCATGGAAAAATATCCCCTAGGGTTTAGAACATTCAATTTGGCCTTTGGAACCTAGTTTGACCTAGATTGGGGTCCTAATTCATTAATTGACCTAATTTGGGTTTTTACACAAAATGTCCAGTCAAACATGGTCTAACCTAAAATACAACTTCACCATTGGATTTATTAGGTCAAAATTAGGTTTATACCAAAATTTGGACCTAATGGGAGGTCATCTTGACCTACTTTACAAATTAGTACACCCAATTACATTTTGACCCTTATCTTTTAAAAATCATTACATAAACCCCCATAGCTTCCTCGCCACTCTTACAAACAGGTCCCTTCACCATTAATGGGGAGGAATCCTTCTCCGGTGAGGAAGGGAGGGGGGATACCCCTTGATCCGTCAGAGATCTCCTCCCAAAATTGGAAGGGAGATTCTTTGAGGAATCCCCTTCCATCTGAGCCCAATCACAATCTTTGATTTCTGTCCAATCTCTCGTGCGAACGCACGAAAGATTTGGATTCCCAACTACCTTCCTTCTCCGGAGAGACGACGGTGGCAGAAGGCTTTCCCTCCACACACTAGAAGCTTGGCCAGCACTTATAAAAAGACCCCCGACCCTCTACGAATCTCTCAGACTTGTTTTGGCCGTAGAACCCTCCAAATTTCATCTCTCCTCTCTCCAGCCAAGAAGCCCACAAGCTTCGACGATTCTTCCTCCTCCCTCTCATCGCTCTGCTGCCATACCAGCAGTAGGGTTCACTCCGCCTCATCCTCTCACGTCGCACTGCACCAAGCGCACGCCTCCCTGACCTCCTCCTCGTCGCCGTTATCTCCCTCAGGGCCATCTTCTCCGACGACGGCACAGACGAGCCATTTGTCTCCGTTGCCCCCTTCACTCCCAACAATCCATATAAGCTCCCCTTCTTCTAGTCTTTCATTTTCCTCACTTTATTTCACACAACACCTCTCGACTGTCACTATCCACCTCCATCTTCTTCATCTCCGGCCACCCTCCGGCGAGACGCTCCCGTTACTCCGCAGCCCCACATGTCTCGCCAACCACCGCACAACCTCCAGCACACTCCATTGAACATCCTCCACTCGTCCACAAACTGCCTACACCACCACAACTGCCCCCCGACTAAACCCATCCGTCCGACCACAGAGCGACCTAGGCACGCACGCCTAGGCCACCCCGCGGCTTGCCACCTACTGCCTCACCTTTGCCGTGACACGGCGAAGGTGCTCCTGTGGTCTGATTGAGCCGCAAGGCCCTTTTTGTGTTGAGCAGGGTTGAGCTCCAGCCGCCATTAGCGGTGACTCGAGGAGGTTGCACGCTTGCTCCAGGCTGAAGGACTTCAAGATTCCAGGTGCAGCAGATTCAGGGAGATCTCACAAAGTCATCTGTTCCAGCAAGTGGCACCAAGAGACCTACAGTTGCTGCAATTGGGGGATCGGTCTGCTGCAGGCATGTGGGAAAGAGCGGTGGAGCATTAGTCCCACCTTGGTAAGTCATAAGGTGCTTGAGTACTTTATATTGATTTTGTGCTACCGTTGGGTTGCCTCCAATACACTAGGGTGAGGTCCCTCCTCACCTATCCACGCACCTTGTCCGTGAGCTCATCACGCAGATCTGGTGACCCAACCCGACAACCCTCCTGAGCGCTCCTCGCGCACCACACCCATGCCGGTGCACTTGGACCTAGGCGCGCGACCCGACCCAATAACCTGGCTCTGGGAGAGCGTACCGAAGAGAGATTCAGAGAGAGAGAGACACGCGGGAAGGGTAGGGGAGTAGGTTTTGTTGCATGGTGCTTGTGTGCAGGAAGAGGACGCTAAGGAGGAAGTAGCTAAAGAAGGAAGCAGGGACTTAGCCGCTGCGAGAGAGGAAGAAGAAGAAGAACACCCTGAAGCAGAGGTGCAGCAGACCAAGAAAGAAGAAGATAGAGATCAAGGGGCAGACAAAGAAGCAAGAAAGCAAAGGAAGAAGAGGAAGAAGAAAAAGAAGGCAACCTAAGAAGAGGCAAGCCAGGACTTAGCTGCAAGAAGAGAATCAAGAAAGGAAGGAAAAAGAAGAAGAGCAGAAGCGGCTAAGGAAGAAAAAGAAAAGGAGACCAGCAGAAGAGACCTCTGATGCAATATCAGACGTCCATTCTTTTTGAGCAATTTCTTTCCATATCATTCTGATGTCACTTCTATTGAACTAGTCATTTCTTTTTATTTAAAAGTTGTGTTCTCAAGTTTTGGAATACTCAGATTACTTCCTGTGTTCGACCTCGGATACTCTGATTTTCGAGTTATAAATTTTTATTTTTTTTCATGGAAAGTTCATCTATATTACAATGAGATATTTGTTAAAACATGATCTAGCCGCATTAACCTTTTGGCGCCGTTGCCGGGGAGCAATGGGCACTTCTAAAGCTTTTGATCACAACTTTTTACCTAATAGTGACTTAATTCCTCTCTTTTGTTGTGCTTGTCTCAGGGAAAGCAGAGAAGAGCAGCTGCTCAACAGCCACACCAAAGAACATGTAACTTTCATTAGCCCTCTCTCTTAACCCCCTCAAAGTCTGAAAAGGAACAAAAAAAGAATCAACCTAGGGCTACCTGTTTCATACTTAGTAATTCATCAAAGTTGCCTGATTTTCATTTCAACACATCTTGAATTGCTCCTCCAACTAAGGTAACTAGGGCTAAAACTTTCTTGATTGAGCCCTAGATACCAAATTTTGAGGCAACTAAGTTGGACCAACTAGAACCAACCTAAGGATTGCAGAGCTAGCGTTTTTAGAGACACATCTTCTCTTAAACAAAGAAAAATGTTTTTCCAAAAAGAGGTGTTCCTAAACCTTGTTTGAAAAGATCTATACAAGAGAAACCCTAAGCAAATTAGGCTTTTAAATCCATTTGAACCTTAAAAGAAAGGACCCAAAAGCTCTCAAAGGAACAAGAGGTGAAGTTGATCCTTTGGGTCAACCAACCTTAAAATTAGGTCACTTTTTCACTCAAAAGACCTAAAAGTTCAAGTGGAACCTTAAGCACCTTGATCTTAAAATAAAAAAGGTAGACTTAAGAAGTCAAGGTCCCCATTCTGGTCTACCTGGAATCTCAGTGACAAGAGAGGTCGGGTGGGGGAAACCCTGTAACTCGTGGGGATGCTCTACCGTGTAGGGGTCTTTGTGGGACTGTCCCTCTCTGGCTGCCCAGGTACTTCTCAAGTGGACGACCTTTCTGACTAAGGGGTATCATCCGCCCCGAACCTCTATAGTCACCCAACAATTTTTGGGTGTCTCGATTGGGTCCAGCACCTTCTAATCTCATCACATCCTTCAGTGCATGTTCGGTAGGAGGTCCTTAAGACCATCCTTAAGACCTCCTTTAGAAATTCACTCTCATCGAGGCCAAGCCTCGATGCCCCTGTTTGTGCAGCAACCTCACCACATAAATCTTTCATCCGATTCAGAACCAAGTTGTTCTTCTTCTCCCATCATGGCACAACCCATTTAAGAAGAGAACAACCTTGAGCACCAGCTTCAACACCTGAATGATCTCTTTCAAAACTTTGTAAACCCACCGCAGCGACCAATGATGCGAGATCACTATAACCCCGCTGCGGTGGCAATCGAGCCTCGAGTCCGAATCCCAATTAGAGGTCCTGATTCTGAACTGAAGCCCAATATGATTCATGCCATACCAAAGTTTCATGCTCTTAACTCCGAGGATCCATTCCAACACATTAAACAACTTAAGCATCTGGCCTAGACCTTCGGGTCAGATCCACAAAATCAGGATATCCTACTCATGAAAATGTTTTCTTTCTCCCTCCTGGACAAGGCCGCCCATTGGTATCAAACTCAGACTCGTCCAATCAACACATGGGAGGAACTTCAGTCCGAATTCTTGAAAAAGTTCTTCCTCGTTGGCCGGATGAATGCCTTGCGCCACCAGATCACCCATTTCACTCAACAAACAGGAGAACCTCTTCACGAAGTATGGGATCGATTCTTATATCTCAAGTGAAAGTGCCCCCATCACGGAGTTCCTAAATGGGAACAAGTCCAGTCTTTTTACCAGGGACTCCGTGAAGACATTCGATTATTCGTCAATGCAACGTGCAGAGGAAACATCATGGGTCAACATGAGGACACAGTGTGGGAGATTCTCGAAAACATGTGCGAGAACTCCATTAATAATGACTCCATGGGCTTATTCGACAGGACGAATGCCCGCGCATCGATGAATCTGAGAGGGGCACATGAGACGCAGGACCTGTCCACATCCGTTGACTTGGAACTGATGGCCAGTCGGTTGGACAAGGTTTCTATCATGGAAAAGAAGGTGGATGAGCTAACTCGGCATCTGCAGCGAGACACCTTTGCGCAGAACTCTTTTGCATGACCACCTCTGACGAGGGAAACTGTGCAAAACATCTACCACCAATTTGCTAAGGGGATGGACCCGTATCCACCCCTGTCTGACTCTCGCACCGGAGTGACCTTCGATCCATTCTACTCGAATTGGAGGAACTCTGAACCCTCGTATTCCGACTTTCCTGAGGATCCTCAGACTTGCAAGGACCTCAACGCCTTCCAGAATGACCCATTCTCCAATACCTACAACCCTGGACGGCGAAATCATCCCAACTTTTAGTGGATGGGAAATTCTCAGACTCAAAGACCACCGTATCAGCCCCATCCACAAGCCCCTCGTCCATATCAGCTGCCTCAGCCTCAGCCCAATCCCACCTATCAAACCTGGCTAAACTAGGATCAAATGACTCTTATCCTTCAAGCACTGGCTGACATTCAAAAGACGAATGCGGCAATGCAAAAATAGAACAAGGATGAGATCACAGAGGTTCGCAACCAATTGGCCTAGATGGCAAATTCCCGCCAACCTGGCACCCTTCCTTCGCAACCTCTACCAAACCCAAAAAATGTGCTGACCCAAAGGCGCATTATGAACCCAAATTCAGGCCACGCACATTTGATTTATCAGGCCCCTGCTGCTCCATCACCAAATGGGATGGAAGCTTCGACATCTTATGCGGGATTTTAGCAGCAGCCACCCCTCTTACCAAACCCAAACCAAAACCAAGCTGGATTAAACTCTGTAACGACATGTAGTGGTAAAACAACCCAAGACCCACATTATTCGAACCACTCCAAGCCTAGTAGTAGCCAAGACCCTAGGATAGTTATCCAGGATACCACTATCCCAGATCAAGAACTTGGACCTATTCTAGAGGAATCAACTAGGATTCCATTTTCTAAGGCCTTGACCAAAAGAAAAAGGATAACCAAAGCCGTGGCTCCTGAGGAGGATCTGGTCAAGCTCTTTGAACAGGTCCAGATAAACATCCCCTTGATGGATGCAATTCACCACATATCGACTTATGCAAGATTCTTGAAAGACGTATGTACACCTAAACGTAAGCCGCAAACCAAGGATGGGAATCCGATCATACTATCAGAGCAAGTCAGCTCTGTCATCTTGAGTAAACTCCCACCTAAGGCTAAAGACCTAGGAACTCCCCTGATTTCTTGTAAAATTGGTGAAACCCAATTTGATAGAGCCTTATTAGATCTAGGTGCCTCCATAAATCTAATACCTACATCCCTCCTTGACCACCTTGAAAGAGTCTGAACTTAAACCGACTGAGGTGACGTTGCAGTTAGTTGATCGATCCATCAAGTCACCTAAAGGAATACTTGAGGATGTCATTGTTAGAGTACGGGATTTCTATTTCCCGGTGGACTTCATAGTTCTAGACATGGACGCACCTGAGAACCCAAGGGACACACCAATCATATTAGGGAGACCCGTTTTGGCCACTGCTAGGGCCAACATAAACTGCGAAGAGGGCTAGATAGAATTAAAATTTGGAAATCAAACTCTAAAGATTGACATTTTTAAGGCCCAACAAGGGATTAATTGTGGGGTTATATAACAAATATGTGATATCAAAGCCGTGGTTGATGAATCGCATACAGAGGATAACCTGATTATCCCTGATCAACCACTAGAAGATCAAAACCCACAAACAGAGGAGTGCGAACATGATCTAGACACACCCATAACTCCGACCCTTGTTCCTGATACAAACCCTGAACCACCCGTTGCTGCTGACAATCCTGTCATGGAACTTAAGCCCCTTCCCGAGCATCTGAAGTACGTATTTTTGGGTTCCAATCATATGTTTCCTGTGATTATCAACTCTCAACTCACACTTGACCAGGAATTCTGTTTGATTACTGTTCTCTAGCAACATCGTAGAGCCATTGGATGGACTCTTGATGATTTGACTGGCATAAGCCCTTCGTACTGCACACATCGAATCTACACAGAAGAAGGCGCATGACCTTCAAGAGAAATGCAAAGACGTTTAAACCCTAACCTGTAGGAGGTCGTGAAAAAGGAGATCATAAAATGGTTAGATGCAGGGATCATCTACCCGATCTCCGACAGTCGTTGGGTGAGTCCAATACAGGTGGTGCCTAAAAGGGCCAGACTTACCATCATCACGACTGAAATAGGAGAGATTATTCCTACCCGAATAGCTAACTCATGGAGAATCTGCATTGATTACAGAAGACTCAATTCCTCCATGAAGAAGGACCATTTCCCACTTACGTTTATTGATCAGATCCTCAAGAAACTAGCGGGAAATAGGTTCTTCTGCTTTCTTGACGAGTACTCCGATTACAACCAGGTGGCAATCCATCTAGAAGACCAAGAAAAGACCACATTCACCTGCCCCTTCAGGATGTATGCATTTTGAAGGATGCCTTTCGATCTCTGCAATGCACCCGCAACCTTTCAGCGGTGCATGCTTGCCATATTCTCAGATATGGTAGGTGATTATCTGGAAGTCTTCATGGATGACTTTTCAATTTTTGGAGCATCATTTGACAATTGCCTCCAACACTTGGTCCAAATACTCGGGCAATGCATCGATGTGAATTTGGTTCGTTCCTGGGAAAAGAGCCATTTCATGGTGCCTGAGGGAATTATCCTGGGACATCTAATCTCGGAGAAAGGCATCCAAGTCAATCGAGCTAAGGTTAACCTGATTTCCAAGCTCCCTATGCCTAGCTCGATTAAGGACATCCGATCTTTTTTGGGGCACGTCGATTTTTACCATCGATTTATCCCTGACTTTTCAAAAATCGCGCGCCCCCTAACCACTCTTCTCTTCAAGGATGTGCCTTTCGAAATTTCCAAGGAATGCACTCAAGCATTTGAGATCCTTCGTGACTGAGTCACCCAAGCCCTGATCCTACAGTCCCCTGATTGGTCTCAACCCTTTAAGATCATGTGCAATGCATCTGACTTCGTTGTAGGAGCGATTTTGGGGCAAAAACTTGATGGGAAACCCGTGGTCATTTACTATGCTAGCAAAACACTGGACGAGGCTCAGCGTAACTACACAGTTACTGAGAAAGAGCTACTAGCTATAGTATTTGCCCTAGAAAAATTCAGATCATACCTTCTGGGTTCCCGTGTTATCATATACTCGGATCACACAACCGTGAGGCATCTCCTTGCAAAGAAGGACGCAAAACCTCGATTAATCCAATGGATCTTGCTGTTGCAAGAATTTGACCTCAAGATTCACAACAAAGCGGGAAAGCAAAATGTGGTAGCTGATAACTTGTCCCGTCTTCCTTCTGAAATAATTGACCCTTCCGGACCTATCACAGAACACTTCCTGATGAGCACCTCCTAACTATCAATACAGGCCTTCCATGGTTCGTAGATATAGTGAATTACCTGGCATCACATCAGATCCCATCCGATTGGCCGAAGGCCAAGAAGGACAAATTGCATTCCAATGCCAATTATTACCTATGGGAAGACCCGTATCTATTCCGCATTGGTGCTGATCAGATAATTCGATGGTGTGTCACGGAAGTAGAAATCAAAGACATACTCTCCTTTTACCATGACCAGGCTTGCGGTGGACATTTCTCAGGACACAAAATCACATCTAAAGTCCTCCAGTGTGGTTTTTACTGGCCCACAATTTTCAAGGATGCATACGATCACTGTAAGGCATGTACCCGTTGCCAGACCTTGGGCAACATGAGCCATCAAGACATGATGCCTCTACAGCCGATCCTGTTATGTGAAATTTTTGACATCTGGGGGATCGATTTCATGGGACCCTTCCCAATCTCGGATGGCTTCGAATACATCTTACTCGCCGTTGACTACACGTCCAACTGGATAGAAGCCATTCCGACCCGAACCAATAATCATAAGGTTGTTATCAAATTCATTCATCAAAACATTTTCTCAAGGTTCGGGATTCCATGAGCAATAATTTCCGACGGAGGGACCCGGGTTACAAACGCTCAGTTTAGGTCACTGATGACCAAATACGGGGTGTCGCATCGAATCTCTACTCCTTACCACCCCCAAACTAATGGTCTAGCTGAGCTATCAAACCGAGAGATCAAGAAAATCCTTCAGGTTACTGTTCGACCTGACATAAAAGATTGGTCTTCTCTGCTTTCGGAAGCATTGTGTGCCTATAGGACCACCCACAAGACCCAATTAGGAATGTCTCCCTTCAGATTGGTGTACGGGAAGGCATGTCGCCTCCTCGTCGAATTGGAGCATAAAGCCTATTGGGCAGTACGGAATTGCAATTTGGATCTTTCTAAGGCTAGAACCCGTAGAAGGCTTCAAATAAGCGAGATCGATGAATTATGCCATGACGCGTATGAGAACTTGCGAATTTACAAAGAACGGGTTAAAGCTTTTCATGACAAACACATTTCTAGAAAGATCTTTCATCCTGGTCAAAAGGTTTTACTCTTTGATGCCCGACTCAAATTATTCCCAGGAAAACTATGATCTAAGTGGGTCGGACCCTACCTAGTCCAACAAATCTTTGGAAATGGAGCCATTGAAATTAGCCCACTCAGCCACGATTCCGGACCCTTTGTTGTGAACGGGCAGAGACTCAAACCGTTTGTTGACATGACCGATACAAATTTGGCTGAGTCATCCTTTACCCTCCATTCTCCTTGAGCTCATTGCGCCCAGCCAATGGCGTAAAACTCAGTGCTTAACAGGAGGCAACCCGTCATTCTTTGAAAAACCAGAAACCTTTGCTGACATTTCTATGCGGAATTCATATTGCACTTTAGGGTTCATCCATTAGAACAGCCAACTTCACCTCAGGTACCCCTACCCGAGATTAGAAATCGTTCGCAACAAGTCACTTCGACCCGTTCACTCACCCAACACTGTCCTAATGCATGAACTAAGCTGAAATCGAACCCACCTAATTTACAATGGGGACATTGCAAATCTTAGGCATGGGGGGTATGAAAGTGTAAAATGTCAGGAAAATTCAAATCAAGAAAAGGTTTCAACTCAAAAAAAAAATTCGGACCATACAAAATGAGAGGAGGAAAAGAGCAAAAAGAAAAAGAAAAAGAGATAGTCATTAGTAAAAGATTAAGGGATTAACTGAAGTTCTAGACCAGATCAAGAAAAGAGAAATAAACGAAAAGTGCTAAGGAGACATAACAAGAGATTAACGGGAATGCTGGTCTTAGGCCTCTTGGGCTAGATTCTTTAGCTTAAAAATTCACATATCTGCTAAAATCTGGATAATCCTGGGGAAAATGCGAAGCTCAAGTATTATGTCTAAGGCTTAGGAAGTATTCAGCCTCGTTAACTGACCTTCAGTTTGCGGGATTCGGTAACCTAAGCACCCCAATTCACACACAGTCTGATTTAGTGTGCCTAAATATCAAAATCACGCAAAAAGCGTTTCAATGTTCTAAAAAAGTCACCTAGATTAGGAGCGGTCGATCAACACAAGTTGATTTGGACGAGTTCCAGGTGGGAGAGGCGGGAAATTCCCCTCAAAGATGCGTAACAACATATCATCTCCTCGGTGCTTGTCTCTTAGGATATTGAAATATCCTTCCGGGGGCATGTAAGCACTCTGCTGGTTTAGATATCATGGGCGGCATTATCACGAAATGTCGATCGCCATGGTCTGAATTCGGCCACGGAATGCCATGGGCAGGATTATCTCGAAATCTCGAAAGCCAGGGTTTTGGGGGTTTCCATAGGCGGTGCTATTTCGAAGCATCGATAGCTAGGGACCTTTGAGGATTGATGATGGGGACGAGGAATCCGATACAGATCGTGTTGAGAAGCTAATCCGAAGCTATAAATAAAAAGAAACGAGAGAAAATTCTCCAAACAAATAAATCTTCTGTCTCTCTCTTACAAAAAATGCACTGCAAACTGAACCTAGGCTAAAAATATCTCGAGCATGGGTGCTTTAACCGCAGAATCCAACAAACCCGAGGTTAGTTTCTGCGGGCCTTAAAAACCTTTGCGGAGGGCTGAGGCTAAAGCGGGTCAGGTCCAGATTTTGGTTAGTACTTGAGTACCTCTAGGCCTATTGTCGACATTCTAACCTAATCACAAAAGAAAAAGAAAAGCACTTATCATAACTAATGACAGACTCAGGGTCAAGAACAGAAGTAAAAACCTTGAAATTTTGCTAAGGGACTAGCAAAAGCTAGGCATGGAGGTATGATGAGAGCCTCATCATGAGCCCTAACTAGCTCATTTTGATCCAAGAAAGAGAATAAAAGCTCCTGCATAACTTAGAAGAAGGCTTAATTTAAGGAATAAGTGTTCTGAGAAGAAAACATGAAATAAAGGGTAAAACTGCAATTTTACCATTGCAGTACATAAATGGGATTTCTCAGAGATAAAACATAGGTCAAATGGTCTAAATAAGATAAAAAGTGGGTTGATTCAATCAGAAATGGGTTCATGTGCAATTCAGGAATTAAATGACATCTTGTAACCCTAAAATAGACCCGCTTAGTTCAACAAGGTTCTGGTCAGGATAAAAATCAAGTAAACTCTCTAAAATTCATGGAAAAATATCCCCTAAGGTTTAGAACATTCAATTTTGCCTTTGGAACCTAGTTTGACCTAGATTGGGGTCCTAGTTCATTAATTGACCTAATTTGGGTTTTTACACAAAATGTCCAGTAAAACATTGTCTAACCTAAAATCCA
This sequence comes from Thalassia testudinum, assembly GCA_037157565.1. Classification (NCBI taxonomy): domain Eukaryota; kingdom Viridiplantae; phylum Streptophyta; class Magnoliopsida; order Alismatales; family Hydrocharitaceae; genus Thalassia; species Thalassia testudinum. The sequence continues at coordinate 25,620,787 of JAZHRO010000014.1, forward strand.
ACTTCACCATTGGATTTCTTAGGTCCAAATTAGGTTTATACCAAAATTTGGACCTAATGGGAGGTCATCTTGACCTACTTTGCAAATTAGTACACCCAATTACATTTTGACCCTTATCTTTTGAAAATCATTACATAAACCCCCCTAGCTTCCTTGCCACTCTTACAAACAGGTCCCTTCACCATTAATGGGGAGGAATCCTTCTCCGGCGAGGAAGGGAGGGGGGATGCCCTCTGATCCCTCAGAGATCTCCTCCCAGAATTGGAAGGGAGATTCTCTGAGGAATCCCCTTCCATCTGAGCCCAATCACAATCTTTGATTTCTGTCCAATCTCTCGTGCGAACACATGAAAGATTTGGATTCCCAACTACCTTCCTTCTCCGGAGAGACGACGGTGGTAGAAGGCTTGCCCTCCACACACCAGAAGCTCGGCCAGCACTTATAAAAAGACCCCCAACCCTCTATGAATCTCTCAGACTTTTTTTGGCCGTAGAACCCTCCAAATTTCATCTCTCCTCTCTCCGGCCAAGAAGCCCTCAAGCTCCGGTGATTATTGTTGGTGCTAGAGCACCATGATCATTTGTTTTGATGATAACAAAACACGTGTTATTTAACATTTGCAATTTGAGTCCTAGATTTCAGGTCAATTGCAAATGTGGACGTGTTTAGACGGAGTTCGAGCTCGCATCCAGGATGGATTGGAGGAGCTTGACGGGAAACAGAGGAGGTTCACGTGGAGCGACAGATTGAAGATAGAAGACAAGAAGAATAGGATAGATTCTTTTTAATCCTTTCTTGTATCTCTTGTCTTTATTTTCTTGCTCTTTTTATTTTCCTTAGAAAATTATGTTAAAGAGCCTCAAAGAACCCTAACAGTAGTCCTAGGAACACCGGCACAACCCTAGCATACTTAGGTTTTCTGTAGAATACTTAGAAAACCAATATAGGGTTCAAACAGCACTTCCAGACGTCTAATTCCCAAATCAGACGTCTGATAAAGTATTTTAAGATGTCTGACTGTTGTTTCAGATGTCTGATAACTGTTAGGCTGGACATAGTTAGTTCTGTCTGATGAAATCAGACGTCCAGACATTATACCAGATGTCTTAGGAGACGTCTGATGGACTTGCCAGATGTCCAGATAGTGGACCGTTGGCTAGCTTAGCAGGCGCTCAAGATTATGACCGTTAGAGCCTTATCAGACGTCCTTAGGCCTTTCCAGACGTCTGATAAATGACCGTTTTTCCTCGGCTGACCCAAAATCTCTTCTCAGAGATTTTCTAGCCGTTGCAACGTTTGGAAATCAATTCCCACAGTAAAAGTAGGTTTCCAGATGTCCAAACATAGTTCCAGACGTCCTGTATGTCGTCTGATGGACTTGCGCAAAAACCCTGTTTAGATTTGATCCAAGTCAGGGAGAGACCCGCCCAAAATCAGACGTCTGACTTTGGAATCAGACGTCTTAAAGTGGCCTTCCAGACGTCTGATGCAATAGTTAGACGTCTGATAACCCTGTCAAATGTAATCATTGTCCTGATTTCGGCCTGATTCTCTTGGACTTTGTTCCCAACGGCTATAGAACCTTTCCTAAGCCTTCCAGAGCCTTCCTAAGGCCTCTATAAATAGAGGGGAGCCTTTACACACCTAGAGACACCAAGAGAAACACAAGACACACCTAAGCAACTTAGTTTCACTCTTTTGTGTCCAAGAGAAGCCCTTGCTCTCTAAGCTCTAGCTCCATTCCCTTGAGAGCATCAAACCTTCGCGCACCCGCTCTTCCGCCGTTGTTCACGAGAGCGACATTGCGCCGTTGCGTGGCTCACGCACCCGCGTCATCGTCGACGCACTCCTTGCAAAGGGGAGTTTCCTAATTCCTATAGAAGCTTAGGTTTATTACTTTGTTGGCTCTATAGGTTTGTTGTTTATTTTATCTTTGTCTTTTGGTTGGGTATTCGCTTTGCGAATTCCCGTCTCCTTCGTGGGACAAAATCCTTCTCATGGAGAGAAGGGGTTGAGGAACGCTACCCTCGTACTTGTAGCGTGGTTGTACTGAGGTTGAATCACCCTCGTTTTAAAGTGATTCGGTTAGTGGATTTGATCAACTAGGTTGATCGGAAAATCCTAACTCGAGAGGGTTAGGTGGTGGTTTTCACCCAGTTTGGGTTTCCACCTAAAAATTACTTGTGTACTTGTGCGATTGTTTGTTTATTCTGTGATATTATTTTATTTCCGCATTTATTACGTCACCCCTCCTTCGAAGGGAAACTTCAATTGGTATCAGAGCAGGTTCTTGCAAGATCGGAGTAACACCCGGCAAGAAGATCATGGAGGGAAGCTGTTCCACAAGCAGGATTTCCGAGGGGCAGTCCACAACCCGTCCGCCGTTCTTCGACAGGAGCAACTACCCCTACTGGAAGTTGCGGATGAAGACCTGGCTTCAAGCCACCGATTTCACAGTCTGGGCCAGGTGCGAGACCCCCTTCGACATCCCAGAGAAACCCGCCGAAGGATACTCGCAGCAGCAGATCCGGGAGCTCTCTCTCAACGCAAAAACAATGAACGCGTTGTATTGCCGCTCAGCTCGGAGGAGTTCAACAGAATCTTGCAATGCGCCACCGCATACGAGATCTGGCACACACTTGAGGTAACTCATGAAGGTACCTCTAAGGTAAAAACTTCTAAACTCAATTTACTTTCACAAGAATTTGAAGCTTTCTCTATGAAATCTAACGAAACTTTAAGTGAGATGAACACTAGGTTCACTCTCATAGTAAACAATTTAAAAGCTTTAGGGAAGATCTTCATCAAGGGGGAGCTTCAAGGGAAGCTTCTTCGTTCCCTTGGACCGGAGTGGGAACAGAAAGTTGCCGCCATCGAGGAGGCGAATGAAGTAGAGGAGCTCAACATGGAAGATCTCCTAGGTAATCTAATGGCCTACGAGACAAAGTTGAAGCAAAAGAAGAAGGATACACCGGAGCCCAAACTGAAGAAGACTCTTGCCTTCAGAGCCGCGTCGGATAGCGAGGTAAGTTCCGACGACGAAGACTTTAGAATTTTACTTTAAAATTTTTCCAAGTTTTGTAGGGAATTAAAGAAAGAGAAAAAGGAGAAGAAGGAAAGCCCGAGACATTGCTACCACTGCAACGAGAAAGGGCACCTACGACCAGAGTGCCCTCTTCTCAAAAAGGAGAAGAAAAAGGAAAAGAAATCTAAGAAGAAGGCGTTCCAAGCCACTTGGGACGATTCCAGCTCAGAGGAAGAAGAAGAAGAAAAGGAAGAAACCGCTTGCTTTGGTTTCATGGCCAGAGGAAGCAACAGCGACAGCGAAAGCGGAAGCGACGACAGCGACAATGAGGTAAATTTTGATTTATAAGAAGCTTTTAATGAACTATTTGAGATTAGTAAATCACTTAAGATAGAAAATAAAAGCATTAAGAAGAACCTTAGTTTCTTAAAAATGAAAATGATAGGTTAGAAAAATAACTTAAGGACATAGAAGCTAGTCCTAGAATTGATAACCTATTATTAGAAAATCAAGACCTCATCAATGAAAATAATAAATTGATTGAGGAAAATGATAGTCTAAAGTTAGAAATCTCTAATTTAAAGACTAAGATGAGTATTATAGAAAAAGAAATTGCATGTCTTAGGGAAAACTCTAACAAATTAATCAATAAAGTAGATAATTTTTATAGCCCTAAGATTGAGAAAGGATCTCCATCAAGGAGACCCGCTAACAGATCCGGATCCAAGCCCACTTGGATACCGAAAAAAGAATTAGAATCTTATTTTGTAGGGTTCAGGGATAATTACAACATAAAGGACTGGACCTACAAGCTCAAAGCTGGTCAACTCAAGTTGGGAGAACCAAGGAGTAGACCAAGGAGGAGAACAAGAAGACCGACGAGACGGCGAACAAACGACGGACCCGCCACACGTCGACCACTAGATTGGAGACCGGTGCCGATGCCCGGGCCTCCAAGCTACGGATGGGAGCCCCATCCGATGTGGCATCCACCACCACCATTCGGGCCATTTTATTGGCCATGGTAGGTGAGGTAAAACCCTTTACCCTATCTTTTTATCAGTAGCATTTAGATAGGGGGAGTTAAAATTTATGAGCTAATTGTCAATTTTTAAGGGGGAGATATAAGGTAGCTAATTTTCCTTTAGTAAGGGGGAGAAAAATAATAGCTATCTTGTTGTTACAAAAAGGGGGAGAATATCACCTTTGTTAAAATAAATTCATAGAAGAGCATGTTTTAAGGGAGAGTTATAGGAAATGTAAAACCAATCAAACCTTTTTGATAATGTCAAAAAGGGGGAGGATTTTTATGCATTATTATTTACGGTTTTGTCATCATCAAAAAGGGGGAGATTGTTGGTGCTAGAGCACCACGATCATTTGTTTTGATGATAACAAAACACGTGTTATTTAACATTTGCAATTTGAGTCCTAGATTTCAGGTCAATTGCAAATGTGGACATGTTTAGACGGACTTCGAGCTCGCATCCAGGACGGATTGGAGGAGCTTGACGGAAAACAGAGGAGGTTCGCGTGGAGCGACAGATTGAAGATAGAAGACAAGAAGAATAGGATAGATTCTTTTTAATCCTTTCTTGTATCTCTTGTCTTTATTTTCTTGCTCTTTTTATTTTCCTTAGAAAATTATGTTAAAGAGCCTCAAAGAACCCTAACAGTAGTCCTAGGAACACCGGCACAACCCTAGGATACTTAGGTTTTCTGTAGAATACTTAGAAAACCAATATAGGGTTCAAACAGCACTTCCAGACGTCTAATTCCCAAATCAGACGTCTGATAAAGTATTTTAAGACGTCTGACTGTTGTTTCAGACGTCTGATAACTGTTAGGCTGGACATAGTTAGTTCTGTCTGATGAAATCAGACGTCCAGACATTATACCAGACGTCTTAGGAGACGTCTGATGGACTTGCCAGACGTCTAGATAGTGGACCGTTGGCTAGCTTAGCAGGCGCTCAAGATTATGACCATTAGAGCCTTATCAGACGTCCCTAGGCCTTTCCAGACGTCTGATAAATGACCGTTTTGCCTCGGCTGACCCAAAATCTCTTCTCAGAGATTTTCTAGCCGTTGCAACGTTTGGAAATCAATTCCCATAGTAGAAGTAGGTTTCCAGACGTCCAGACATAGTTCCAGACATCCTGTATGTCGTCTGATGGACTTGCGCAAAAACCCTGTTTAGATCTGATCCAAGTCAGGGAGAGACCCGCCCAAAATCAGACGTCTGACCTTGGAATCAGATGTCTTAAAGTGGCCTTCCAGACGTCTGATGCAATAGTTAGACGTCTGATAACCCTGTCAAATGTAATCATTGTCCTGATTTCGGCCTGATTCTCTTGGACTTTGTTCCCAACGGCTATAGAACCTTTCCTATGCCTTCCAAAGCCTTCCTAAGGCCTCTATAAATAGAGGGGAGCCTTTACACACCTAGAGACACCAAGAGAAACACAAGACACACCTAAGAAACTTAGTTTCACTCTTTTGTGTCCAAGAGAAGCCCTTGCTCTCCAAGCTCTAGCTCCATTCCCTTGAGAGCATCAAACCTTCGCGCACCCGCTCTTCCGCCATTGTTCACGAGAGCGACATTGCGCCGTTGCGTGGCTCACGCACCCGCGTCATCGTCGACGCACTCTTGCAAAGTGGAGTTTCCTAATTCCTATAGAAGCTTAGGTTTATTACTTTGTTGGCTCTATAGGTTTGTTGTTTATTTTATCTTTGTCTTTTGGTTGGGTATTCGCTTTGCGAATTCCCGTCTCCTTCGTGGGATAAAATCCTTCTCGTGGAGAGAAGGGTTGAGGAACGCTACCCTCGTACTTGTAGCGTGGTTGTACTGAGGTTGAATCACCCTCGTTTTAAAGTGATTCGGTTAGTGGATTTGATCAACTAGGTTGATCGAAAAATCCTAACTCGAGAGGGTTAGGTGGTGGTTTTCACCCGATTTGGGTTTCCACCTAAAAATTACTTGTGTACTTGTGCGATTGTTTGTTTATTCTATGATATTGTTTTATTTCCGCATTTATTACGTCACCCCTCCTTCGAAGGGAAACTTCAATTCTTCCTCCTCCCTCTCGTCGCTCTGCTACCATACCAGCAGTAGGGTTCAGTCCACCTCATCCTCCCGTGTCGTGCTGCACCAAGCGCACGCCTCCCTGACCTCCTCCTCGTCGCCGTTATCTCCCTCAGGGCCGTCTTCTCCGACGATGGCACAGACGAGCCGTCTGTCTCCGCTGCCCCCCTTCACTCCCAACAATCCTAATAAGCTCTCCATCTTCTACTCTTTCATTTTCCTTACTTTATTTCACACAACACCTCTCGACTGTCATTGTCCACTGCCATCTTCTTCATCTTCGGCCACCCTTCGGCAAGACGCTCCCGTCACTCCGCAGCCCCACATGTCTCACCAACCACCGCACAACCTCCGCCACACTCCACTGAACATCCTCCACTCGTCCACAGACCGCCTACACCACCACAATCGCCCCCCGACCAAACCCATCCGTCTGGCCACAGAGCAACCTAGGCACGCACGCCTAGGCCACCCTGCGGCTTGCCACCTAGCGCCTCACCTTCGCCGTGACACGGCGAAGGTGCTCCTGTGGTTTGATTGAACTGCAAGGCCCTTTTTGTGTTGAGTAGGCTTTGAGCTCCAGCCGCCATTAGCGGTGACTCGAGGAGGTTGCACGCTCTCTCCAGGCTGAAGGACATCAGGATTCCAGGTGCAGCAGATTCAGGGAGATCTCGCGAAGTCATCTATTCCAGCAAGTGGTGCCGAGAGACCTACAGTTGCTACAATTGGGGGAACGGTCTGCTGCGGGCGCGTGAGAAAGAGTGGTGGAGCATTAGTCCCACCTCGGTAAGTCATAAGGTGCTTGAGTACTTTATATTGATTTTGTGCTACCGTTGGGTTGCCTCCAATACACTGGGGTGAGGTCCCTCCTCACCTATCCATGCACCTCATCCGTGAGCTCATCACGCGGATCTGGTGACCCAACTTGACAACCCTCCTAAGCACTCCTCGCGCACCACACCCACACTGGTGCGCCTGGACCCAGGCGTGCGACCCGACCCGATAACCCAACTCTAGGAGAGCGTACCGAAGAGAGATTCAGAGAGAGAGAGACGCGCGGGAAGGGTAAGGGAGTAGGTTTTGTTGCATGGTGCTTGTGTGCAGGAAGAGGATGCTAAGGAGGAAGTAGCTAAAGAAGGAAGCAGGGACTTAGCCATTGCAAGCGAGGAAGAAGAAGAAGAACACCTTGAAGCAGAGGTGAAGTAGACCAAGAAAGAAGTAGACAGAGATCAAGGGGCAGACAAAGAAGCAAGAAAGCAAAGGAAGAAGAGGAAGAAGAAAAAGAAGGCAACCTAAGGAGAGGCAAGCCAGGACTTAGCTGCAAGAAGAGAATCAAGAAGAGAAGGAAAAAGAATAAGAGCAGAAGTGGCTAAGGAAGAAAAAGAAAAGGAGACCAGTAGAAGAGAAGAATTTGAGAAATACTTTAAGGTGTCTGATGCAATATCAGACGTCCATTCTTTTTGAGCAATTTCTTTCCATATCATTCTGATGTCACTTCTATTGAACTAGTCATTTCTTTTTATTTAAAAGTTGTGTTCTCAAGTTTTGGAATACTCAGATTGCTCCATGTGTTCGACCTCAGATACTCTGATTTTCGAGTTATAAATTTTTATTTGTTTTCATGGAAAGTTCGTCTATATTACAATGAGATATTTGTTAAAACACGATCTAGTCGCGTTAACAATGGTATTACCATCATACCCCCATGCCTAACTTTTGCTAGTCCCTAGCAAAATCCTATGGAAAGAACTAGATCTCTAGACTATATTTTTGATGTTCAGATGCCTGTATGTTCCACTTCTATAGAAATCAGATCAGAATACCAACAATAGGCATAGAGGTACTCAAGTACTAGCCATGATCCAGACCTGACCAGCCTCAACCTTGGGTCTGTCGCAAAGGTTTCTAAGGCCCGCAAAAGTTGCCTAGAGGTTTGTAGACCCCAGTGGTTAAAGCACCCGTACGTATTCGTAGTAAGTCTAGGTTTAGTTTGCCAATGCATTTTTGATCGGAGAGGCAGAGATGGATGTTTATTTTAAGTGTTTTCTCTCTTTTCTTTTTAGATTCCCCTAAATCCAACCTTGGATTAGCCCTAAACACGATCTGCATCGAATTCCTTGTCCCCACCATCAATCCTTGTAAGGTTCCTGGCTTTCGATGCTTTGGGATAGCACCGCCTATGGCAACCCCCAGAACTCCTAGCTTATGACACTTTGTGATAGTGCCGCCCATGGTGCTCTGTAGCTAAATTAAGGCCCTAGCAATTGGCATTTCAGGATAATCTCACCCATGGCACCTGAACCAACACAATGTGCTTACGTGCCCCTGGTAGGATATTTAAATATCCTAGGAGGCAAGCATTGAGGAGATGATATCTTATAATGCATCTTTAAGGGGAGCATTTTTCATTTCACTTCTTCGCATCAAGAACTCGTCCAATAAACTTGTGTCTTCGAGCCACTCCTAAGTTGAATCTTCAGGAAAACATTTTCAAAACAGAACACTTTTGGCATTATACTTCATTAAGCACACTAAATCAGACTGGTGTGTAATTTTTGGGTGCCTAGGTTACCAAGTCCCGCAAACCAAAGGGTAGGCAACAGGGCCAAATAATCCTTGAGCCTTAGACTTAATACATCAACCTCACACTTTCCTCAATCTCTTGAGAAATAGTCCAAATCTTAACAAATACGTGAGTGTTTAAGCCCTAGGATAGGCCCAAGAGGCCTAAGGTTGGTATCTGTCAATTATCACTTTGTCTCTAGCACTTTAGGACTTAATCCTCATTTTGATTTGGTCTAGAACATAAGTAGATTCCATAATCAATTGCTAGGACTATCAATTTTTCTTTAATTTTGCTCCTTTACTGTTTTTGTATTTTCTCCTCTTTTTCCTCCTCAAGAAAGATTTTTCATTCAATTCACAAAATGTTTCTCCCCTTTTTTCCATTTTGTGCGTGTGTGTATATATATATTTGTGAGAATCCCTCAAGGAATTGAATTTTCCATTTGTTTTTCACTTTAATACCCCACCATACCTAAGTTTTCCAATGTCTAATGGTAACACCATCAATCATCATAACTAACTTGAATTAGTGGAAATCCAATGATAAATGCTTCTAAATGATCATCTAAGGGTCGTAATTCTGTACTAAACTGATCTTGGAAGATAAGAAAACATGGTTAATTCTGTTATTTTACCATCTCATTACAAATGTAGATTAACCAAAGGGTTGATCAAGGCTTAACTAAAGGTTAAATGAGCTTAAATATCAAAGAAGTGGCTCACACTGATTGAATCAGGGTTTCACGCATTTTGAGGGTTAAAATATTATTAAAAACCCTAATTATTAGTCGTACTTAAATTGAAAGGGTTCAGGTCGAGATAAATTCAAGCTAAACCTCTTACAAAACATTAAAATATATTTTAAGTGATTTGGTACCTTCACTTTGACCATCTGAACCCATTTTGATCAACAACAGATATTCAGACGAGAATTTATTCTATTTTGGACTTTTACGTAAAGTACCCAGTCAAACAAGGTCAAAACCCAAATCCAAGTTCACCATTAAATTTCTTGGGTTCAAATTAGGTTAACAGCAAAATTTCTATCCAATGAAAATCCATTTTGACCTAGTTTACATTTTGGCCCCTAAAATCTCTATTTCTTGCATCTATAACCCTAGGTTCTATGTTTCATTACCAAAATGTCCCTAAATTCTTCATCTTCTTCACAATAATGTCCTTGCCTCCTAAAATTTCCTAATTCCTAAAACAGAGAATCAAACCCATGAGCACTGACTTTGGCCTGATAAAAGATGTATTAAATCTCCAAATCCCTTCAAAATTGGAGGGATTGATGTTCAGACGGTGGAGAATCAAATCAACCACATTTCAGAGCCTAATTTAGAGTGGAGAGCTCTTGCAAGCTCACAAAAATCAGGGGCTAAAAGCTCCTCGAACCAAGTTGCTAATTTGTGAATTCTTCCTATTTTGAGCTCAAATCCTCATCTATATAAACTCTAGGACATTCATGATCAAAACTAGCCCAGTTCCAGTCAAGAATCGCTCTTCCCTCTTCCTCTGGCCAACTCCGATCGCGACTCCTATGACCGTCTCTTTCTCCTTCCTCAAGCCGTCCAACCGCCAAATTAGATGGTTGATGAGCAGATTTTTGTGAAGAAAAGTTACAGTTTCAGGAAACTCATCGTCGCAGTCGCAAAACTCGCTATCAAATAAAATTTATAATCAAAACCCAAAAGGGAGTCCCAGGTCGAACATGGGGAGATGAACATTCGATTTTGAAATCCATGTTTCACTTTTATTTGTTTTTATTGTTTTTTATCTTTTATTATTTTTCTGGAGTTTTTATAAGATAAGAGATTAGGTCGACAACATAATTATCTAGCTAATATACTTGCAAAGTAAGAAAGATAGAGAGATAGAGAAAATATCAATATTTTTATCTAAACAAGTGTTTGCTACAGATAGAAAGTGAAAAACTACACTAGAAAGCGAAAAGATAGAGAGTGGTGAGAAGAATCCCTCTCGACGATCACTTGGAGGACGGCTCGCTTTGATGGAGCTCCAACGAAGATCGTCAAGAGCAGGACGAAGGAGAACAGCGTCGGAGGATGAAGAGCAGAATGGGATGGCATTGTGGTGAGGTTCTACTTCCCAAACTGATGAGATGACGGCCATGGGATGCTCCATGAATGGGAATGAGAGGTGGGAAAAATATTTGGTTTTCTACTCTAGTGGAGCATCTTGAGCATGGGACAAGCTCTCTCTAGAGCCTTGGAGGTGGTGAGGGAAAGAAAAGAAGAGATGAAAAAGAATGGGAGGGGTAGGGGTCCTTTTATAGTGGAGGATAGAATCCATTTCGAACATAGGATATTTAGTGATAGCCATAAACGTTGCTGAAGATCCGTTGCAAGCATTGCTAAAGCTCTAGCTCACGTGCCTCACATGCGACGCTTGCGTGCGCACGCTCCGAACGCTCGTGCCGCGCACGCCCGCTGGCACTGCGCTGTCTCTGCGCACCTACTACTGCATGCACCCGTGCGCTGCGTTACATGCGTCCGGTGGTGCGTGTACTTCCATGGGCAGCCTGGATAGCGCCACATGGCACGATCTGGGTCATCTATCTTCTTTCCTTTGTAGGGGCTACTACAGAAATCAGATTGAGTCAATTTTCATGTTGTTAGGCTGCTATCGTCGACCCGAATCCATCTGTGTAATCAGATTTGTCGTTTGAAGCTTCGAATTGCGTCACCTAGTCCCTTGGCCATTGATCTTCCTTGGATTGTATAAGGTGCTATGGGACTTCGATCAAGACGATTTCAGAGGCGTTGGACTCCGATCGTCGTCCTAATCAAATCTATATGGTCAAATCATCAATCCAAGGCTCCGAATTAAATCTCCTTCTCTCTTAGCCAGAAAAGGATGTAATTAACCTAAAATTTATACAGACTACTCTAAATGCAAAATGATGCATGCTATGCAATATTTATAATATGGAATGCATATCTAAGCTTAGGAACATGCATAAATAGGTAGTTTACCCTAATTAAAAGTGTCTTCATCATACCCCCATACCTATCCTTTGTTAATCCCTAGCAAAATCAAACCAAATGCTATATATAAAAATAGAATTAGGATCTGATTATTTAGGTAAGTTTTGTTGATTACATTATAAAATTTCAACTAAGGACCTAATTACAAAAACTCAACAGTGCAAGGGTGTCTGCCAAAATGCAGATCGCCTAAGTCCTTGCCTTATTTGAAAAGGGAAGATGCAAAAATTTTTTTCTATTTTTGTTCTTTCTAAATTTTTTGGAATTTTGAGTTTAGGGCTTCAAGGTAGCTTTCTACGGCTACCCAACCTACCCAAGACTTGAAAAGAACTTTAACTTCTAAGAATCTTTGTGAATGTGATAGACTCACTGAGGGACCATTAAAACGAACTTCATGTCTTTACAACCCTAGGTGACCTTAAGAGTTTCTGCTTAAAGGTTTATCTTTCCGATTGGCAAATTTCTCCCTACTATTTTTAATTTTTTATGGGGTCAACACAAGGGCAAACCCAATGTATATCTCCCCGATTTATTCTACTTCCCCGCTTCTTCCCTAAGTGTTTTGGAAATTATTTGTGCCTTTTTGTGAGCTAGGCTCTGGACAACTAGCCAATGGGCTGTTACCCATGGCAACTTGCCAACCATACTTGTGCGGTGAAGTGTGGTTTATTTTTCTATTTTTCTATTTTTTATTTTTATTTTTTAGTATCATTTTTTTTTTATGTAGGTGGCTTCCCTGATCTAAGATTTACCTAAAAGCAGTAGAATGAGTATGGTCATGTAGATGGGGTCTGCACAACCGGCTAATGGGTTGTTACCCATGACAACTTGCCAGCCATACTGCTCTAGAAAGTTCATTAGCTACTTAATTTCCATAAAAATCATTGAAAAGTGAGTCAGTACAAATAGTGTGTAGATGCTTAAACTTAAAGCCCCCTCAAATCAGAGGGTGGGTTGATAAGTCGTGTACTTAGCACCCCATTTTATTGGCCAAATTAGAATAAAATTACTTGGCGAGGACTCAAGACCAAGTCCACATTCGAGTGGACACCTGGGCTGATTAAGCCCGAAGACCTGAAGAGTCTAAGTGTTCAAGTCCTAAAGTATCGTTTCCTAAAGTTAACAACTCTTAATGCCTAAGTTCTCTTCTCCTAATTCTTTTTTTTTTGAATTTTTGAATTTTTTTAAGAAAATAAAAGAAATTTCACGGAGCTAAAAAGATAATTTCAAAATTAGGTATCCACCCCCCATGCCTAAATGATGCAATGTCCTCATTGTAAAAATAAAGTCATGAAAAGGGTAGAATAAACATAATATCGCCTGAATTTCGTGATAGATCTGGTAAGCTCCACAGTGAGAAAGATGTATACACACATGCTAAGTTTATTGCCTTTAGCTAGGCATAATTTACAAATAAAGAGAAGATTAAGAATTCATAAGTGCAGGTTAAGATCAGAATTAAAAGATTGATCCTTAAACCCACTAGAAGAAGATGTCAACAGATGTGGACTAGATTATGGTGCAGACCCATTCCCCAGGGTCGGGTGGTTCTAAGGTTCGGTATGAAAATTTCCCAGAACCGAAGATTGTTGTGCTTGCAGGGTTGGGCCTGCGGCTTTATAGTGTGCAACCCAAGTCTAAAATGGCAGACAATGGGTAGATCTTGTTCACTAAATTCAGGTGTCCACTTAGAGTTCAGCTCAAAAACATAATCAATTATTCTGATCTTGGGTTGCACATCCAAGATATCATAAGGGTCCTGATAGAAGATAGGTGATTTTAGATCAATATGAACCCTTAGATCGAACATTATACTTTCCTTAGAATTAGCCTCCTAGATTTTCATTTCCAAATTTCTATCCCCCAAAATCAGGGTTTTCGGGACCTCCAGATTGTTGTACACCCCATTTAAGATATCCACGTCAAACAATCACGGCTGAATCAAGATTGACTTGGGTACAATGATCTCAAGAATATCATCATTTAATTCTTTAGGGTATGATTGAGGAATGGGGCTAATGATTGAATCATTTAATAATTCAGGACCAGAATCCTCCATGTCGGCCTCAGTAGGATCAAATTCCTCAATGATCGGGTTATCAAATAGTTCATCAGATTCCACAGGCCCATTTGTCTCACTAAAACCATTTTCTTTGACCTCAAGTGAGACCTCACCTATAGATTCTTTACCCTCATAATCAAAGAATTCTTGATCCTCATTTATATATGTCTTAAAATCATATGTTGTTCCTTGGTCTATAGAGACATTTTTCTCTCTCCCTGGCTCAGGGATCTCGGGTGAGAAGATTGATTTATCCTCAATGGGTTGCTTTAGACCAGCCTGGTCATCCCTGGTCTCAGAAAATGTGTCCCCCCCGACAGGTGCCTGAGCAGGTTATAACATTGGCTCTTCTGAAGGGGTTTCATCCTGGGAATCATCCCAAGATTGGACTAAGGCAACCTCTAATTTCATCCTCAATTTTAACAACTTCCCAAGTAAAAACTCACCCGGGCCCCTATCCTTAACATCTTGGAGCCAATCTAATAAAGAACTATTAAGTTCATCAATCATTTTGATCATAGACTCCAATGCTTCAGTGCATTGTGTTTGCTGAGCTTCTAAAGATTATATAGTGTTCCTCAAGTTAACCAACACCCTATCTTGGACTTGGTTCACCTGAACTAGATGGTTCAGTTTAGGATTGGGTGGGTTTGGGTTTAATCTAGGGGAGTCAAGAAATTGAGGTCCTCCTTGATAATAGGTTGTTTCGGGTTGTTCAAAGAATGGTGGTGACCTATGTTCAGTGTAATCCTAGGGAGGGTAAGAGTTATAATCATCATATCCTTCTTGATTGTAGATCGGTGTTCGAACGCTAGATCAGTGTTTTAAGAATGTCGCATTGCAGTATAGCCAAAATAGTATTTAAACAAATAAATTTTATTACTTGAAAAAGATTCCGAGGTCGAACACAGGGAGAAATATGGAATTTAAAGCTCAAGATCACAATTTATAACTGAGGACAATATATAAATAAAGTTTAAGATAAAATGATATAAAAATCAATGATCAATGTGCAAAATGAAAAGGGTAAAATGGTGATTTAAATCACTAATTCCCTTATACAGTGATAGCAAGTAGAAGCACAATATCAGAGTTAATTATAGCTTTAGAAACTTAAATCAGACGTCTGAAAGTGGGATCAGACTACTTAAATGTTTGATGCTACAGTGCACTACCTCCTTTTTCTTCTCTTAGCCTCTTCTTTTTCTCTGTTGCAGCTCCTTCTTCTCTTCTTCTTCTTCTTCCTTCTGCTTCCTTCTCCTTCTTCTCACAGGGGAGGGGAACTTCTCAAATTGGCTAAGTGTCAGCCAATGGCTTCAACAAAAAAACTCTCCCCTACCCCCGTGCAGTCTCTCCTTCCTTCTCTCTCTTAGGCTCCACCCTCCCAGGGCCTTCAACATGATATCAGGTAATCGGGTACATGTGCATCTGGGTTTAAGGTTGCTAGCAGTGAGGTAGCAGCCGAGGAGTGCTTGGCTAGGCGGGTAAACGGGTCAAGCCAGGTCCACAGGCAAAGATCATGAACGAGGTGTGTGTGGGCGAGAGGGACCTCACCCCATGTTTGGAGGCAAATAGCCACCAACACTTTTACAATTTATCTAGGCACAGGGCTTTGCCACTTCCTAGGTGGGACTATCCCACCCTACTTCCTTCGCATAGTCTCAGAGTAGCTTCCTTCATTGAATTGGCGTAGAGGCTTGGTCAAAGGCTTCAATTGACTACGCAAGGATACTCTTGGAGGTAATTTGCAGTGCCTGGGATCGGCACCTAGAACCTACAGGCATGATGAGAGCTTCAAGCAAGCTTGCTGCTGTTGCGGCAATGGCGGAGGAGCCTGGCTCACCTAAAATAAGAAATAAGGCCTCGTGGACACATTTGAATAGTTCGGGAGCTTCGTAGGATGTCAGGGAATGCAATTGAGGTGGTGGCGTCGCGTGCGAGTGGTTGTGGAGGTTTGTTGACCTCATGGTTTGTGTGTGAGAGTGCGTGAGTTGGGGGGGTGATAAAGAGACCAATCCTCTCAATTGCTTGAGGGGTTTTGGTCGGTGAGTTGAGTCGATGGTGAGGAGAGTGGAAGAGGTGTGGTTGGGCGAGTGTGGAAGCCACTAGGGCTCGCTGAAGGCCTACCAGCGAGGTAGAAGACAGAGTCGCGGGGGGCATGTCAGCGGTCAAAATGAAGTGGCGAGGGTGTGAAAATGAAGAGGGGAAGACGAGGAGTTATTTAGGAGGGGAGGCAGACGAAGGGGAGAGGAGTTGGCATCGGGTCAGGTGCGGCCGACGTCGGAGACGAAGAGCTCAGAGGGAGGCGATCAGCGAGGATGAAGGGGGGCAGGAGCGTCGGCAGGTGCTGCGCGATGTGGGAGAAGACAAGGAGGAAGAGTCTGCCACAGGTATTGTGGTCAGACGATGAGGGAAGGTAGGGAAGGTCGCTGGAGCTTGAACAACAAATCAACCTGAGGAGGGGAGAGGAATTAGAGGGAATCTCTTGCCAAGTTCAAGCTTAGGGAGTTTGTTGTGATCTGGGGAGTCTTTTATAGGTCATCAGAGGTTGGTTAGATCTTGGGAAACAAGATTCCCAAGCTTGGAAATCTTGCTGGAGTTGAAAGTTTTTTGATACCCAAATTTCTCATTCGTTCGCATGAGAAATTAGGTAAGTTTTAGGTTTAGGATTAGGTCCAAAAGGAAGGGAATTTCTTGACGAACTTCCCTTTCAATTTTGAAAGGGATTTGTCAAGAAATCAGGGAGTTCTTTCCTTTTTAAGGTCACCGAAGTAAGTAGGAATAGGTTAAATTGCAGAAGGGACCTATTTATGAGAACGATGACAAAGTTAGGGGCCTATTTGAAAGGATTTTTAAAGTTAAGGGTAGAAATGAAATTAGATAGGGCCAATTTGCAAACTTGGTCAAGACAAATTCATCTTGGGTCCAAATTTTGATACAAACTTTATTTTGACCTAAGAAATCTAATGGTGAAGTTTGATTTTGGTTTTGATCATGTTTGATTGGGTAATTTATGCAAAAACCTAAATTAGGGCAAATGTCTATCTGTGATTCTGTTTTGGGTCAAAACAGGTTCTGATGGTCAAATTGAAAGTTATAAACCTTGGAGAATATTTTTCTATGAATTTTAGAGGATTTATGTGAATTTTATCAGGATTATAACCTCAGTTAATTAAGCAAGTCTGTTTTTAGGGTTTCAAAAGTCATTTAATTCTCAGAGCACGTGCAAACCCTTTTTTGTCTGTCTTATCCCACTTGTTATCTTTTTAAGACCAATTGATATTCATTAGACCCCTGAGAAAATCCGTGGTTATATTGCATTCATGATGAGCTGGTAAAATTATAATTTTAACCCTAGTTTCTTATTTTTCCTTTAGAATGATTATGCAAGGACTTGTGATTCTCTGATGGTTATGTAGGAGCATTTATTGAGTTAATTGGGTTAAAATGAGATAGTTATGGCTCATGATGGTGTTCCAATCAATTGGGTTAGGTTGATCATCAAATGGTGGAGATCTATAATCATTATAGGTGTGAGAAGGATAATAATTGTAGTCTTGTTATCCAGGGTTAGGTCCTGGACATTGAGGTCTGGAATCATATCCAAAATCAAGGTTATCTTGCCTAGTGGATGGGTAGTCATAAGTCTGGTCAGGAAAATAATCATCTTGGGAATAAGTGGTGGTAGGAGGATAGGATTGGAATTGTGTGTATGGTGTGGAAGAATACATGATGAAGTACGAGGGAAAACATAACAGAGAAAGGTGCCCTGTAGTACAATCAACCAAACCTGTCCTTAGGTGGGTAGCCTAAAGACCTATAGACTCCCGGGACCCATCTTGAGATGATAGAAACGATTTGGTCTACTCTTATCTGGTCAATCCAACCAGTTAGAAGGAGGGGTTGGGGAGAAGG
Source organism: Thalassia testudinum (assembly GCA_037157565.1). Classification (NCBI taxonomy): domain Eukaryota; kingdom Viridiplantae; phylum Streptophyta; class Magnoliopsida; order Alismatales; family Hydrocharitaceae; genus Thalassia; species Thalassia testudinum. Next base: position 25,638,449 of record JAZHRO010000014.1, read on the forward strand.
TTCTTCCTTTGGCTTGCACCTCAGGTTCCTTTGATACCCCCCAACCATGGTCGTTTGACGCTACTCCCTTAGCTAGACATCAGATGGACTAGTAGAAGCAGATTAATCGAAAAAAATTTTAGTTGGAGTCCCAAAGAGTGAGTTAATCCTTAAGGTCAATGTCTACTCAAATTTAGTTAGGCTTGGGATGATCGTGCTCTTGGAATGTGATGGGCCCTTTAGATGGGTTGTGCCCTTAATGATTAGTTAATACGTGTGCGTGCACAACCAGGGTTTGCAAACAAGGTTATTTGATGATGTGTCTTTTAGGGTTTAATCTTGTTTAGTAGCTTTTAGGGTTCAATCCTTAAGTGTATTCAATCAAGTTCTAGAGAACACTCCAAGTTTTGCAAGCACCAGTGATGATATATTCCTTTAAAAATTAAAAATAATGTGGAGTGCTTGATTCAACCCTAAAAATCAACCCTGTGAGGCAAGCTTTTGATGAATCACTTTTACCTTAAGTAGGGTGGCCCAAACAGCTCAATCAATTGATCTGTTGCACTACCTAATTAAGGCACACAAGAATGTTTAACCTATTCAGATTTCTACTCACTTATGTGTATTGAGTTGAATTGTACTGGATCCAAAGGTCAGATTCTGGTTAAGTGGTCAAATCAATGTTGAGTGGTGCTTCTTAAGTTGAGAGTTGTGGGTGTTTAATGTGTAACTTTCAATTTAATCCCACAATAAGAGAAGAATTTTTTTTTTTTTTTTGAATTTATGTAGGTGGGTGAGGTGAGGTGAAGTGATAATCAAACAATTAGATCTATCCTTGGGTTTATAAAAGCACCTAGGTTGATTTGAGTTCAAGTTATTAGTGTGGCGAAATGAAATCTAGGGTGGGGGTGGTAGGGATACACTTACATAACCTTCTAACTGTACTTTACTCCGATCTATTTCGCTTTGGCTCACCTTGGAAGGGTACCTGTAATCACAAAAAGAAAGGAGAAAAGTGAGCTAAAAAGTTAAGGTGGAAAAACACGGAAAAACCAAAGAGCGTTGCCTCCCTGCCAACAGTGCCAAAATGATGAGTGGGTTTTCTTGAAGAAAAGTTAGGGTTTCGGGAAACCCGTTGTCGTAGTCGCAAAATTAGGTATCAAATAAAATTTATAATCGAAACTTGAAATGGAGTCCTAGGTCGAACACGGGGAGGCGAATGTTCGATTTTAAAATCCACGTTTCGCTTTTATTTGCTTTTGTTGTTTTTTATCTTTTGTTTTTGTTTGGAATTTTTATAAGACAAGAGATCAAGTCAACAATATAATTATCTAACTAATCTACTTGCAAGGTAAGAGAGAGAGAGAAAATATCAATATTTTTATCTAAACAAATGTTTGCTACAGATAGAGAGTGAAAAACTACACTAGAAAGTGAAAAGATAGAGTGGTGAGAAGAATCCCCCTCGACAGTCACTTGGAGGACGGCTCGCTTTGACTGTGCCCGGACGAATGTGGTGAGGAGCGAGATGAAGGAGAACGACATCGGAGGATAGAGGGTGGGACGAGACGGCGTCGCGACGAGGATCTACTTCTTGAAGTGATGAGATGATGGCCACGGGATGCTCCATGAATGGGGATGAGAGGCGGGAAAAATATTTGGTTTTCTACTCTAGAGGAGCATCTCGAGCTTGGGACAAGCTCTCTCTAGAGTCTTGGAGGTGGTGAGGGAAAGAAAGGAAGAGATGAAGAAGAATGGTAGGGGTAGGGGTCCTTTTATAGTGAAAGAATCCATTTTGTACGTAGGACATTTAGTGACAACCATAAATGTCACTGAAGATCCATCGCAAGCATTGCTAAAGATCCAGCACACACACCCCACGCGTGGCGCTCCTGCACGCGCTTTGCGTTGCCATGTCGCATGCACCCGCTGGTGCTGTGCTGCCTCCACGCACCCGCTACTGCGCGTGCCTGTGCGCTACGCACTGTGTTGCTGCACGCCCAAGTGCTATGTGTGTGCGGTGATGCATACGCACCCATGGGCAGCCTGGATAACACCATGTGGTGCAATCTGGGTCGTCTATCTTCTTTCCTTTGTAGGGTCTGCTACAGAAGTCGGATTAAGTCAATTTTTGCGTTGTTGGGCTGCGATCGTCGACTCGAATCCATCTGTGTGGTCGAATTTGTTGTTTGAAGCTTTGAATTACATCACCTAGTCCCTTGGCTGTTGATCTTCCTTAGACTACATAAGGTGCTGCAGGACTCTGATTAAGATGATTTTAGAGGTGTTGGACTTCGATCATCATTCTGATTAGATCTGTATGGTCGGATCGTCAATCCAAGGCTCCAAATTAAATATCCTTCTCTCTTGGCCATAAAAGGATGTAATTAACCAAAAATTTATACAAACTACTCTAAATGCAGAATGATGCATGCTATGCAATATTTATAACATGGAATGCATATCTAAGCTTAGAAACATGCATAAATAGACAGTTTACCCTAATCAAATGCATCTTCATCAATGGTCCACCATCTCTTTCTCTCTCTTTCGCTCCTCGCTAGCCATAGTAGGAGCACCCTTTTCCCTCATCATTCCATTCTCCCTCATTGGAGTTCGTCGCCTTCCTTGCATTTGGCCGGTCAACGCCAGATTTGCCTCTCCTCCTCTCCCCTTAATAAGTTCCTCTTCTTCTTCCGCTTCCCTCCTAGAGTCTGGTTAGCCCCTTAGTTCCTAGGTTCACTCACTACACACCCACATCCACCTCCTTCTCAGCCTCCAACGTGGTTGCATGCACACCATACTTCACCAAACTTCATGCGACCACCACCACTATCTTCCTCTCATCCCAGAGATCAAAAGCCCCAAGTTTATTGGAGCTCTTGACCTCTAGAGATCATTGTCTACAAAACCCACCATCCACCACCAACTCCGAGGTCGACACACCTCCATAGTCCACTAAACACCATAAAACCACTGCCATCTTCTTCCTTGTCTCACAGTGAAGCTCCAGAGCTTTCTAATTTGGGCTATAGCCTGTGTTTTGATGTTTAGGTCTTCGCCGGAGATACCAACTTTGTTGCCACTATCCACCTCCGATCGTCGACTTCGCTTCCACCACCAACTAATATGGAACCATCCCCACAAAGCTTCCTCAACCGTCAATTTGACAAAAGTCGTATAACAACGGTAGCAATCACTTGGATTCTCATCAGCTGCAACACGTGAGAAAAGCTCAGTACATAGTGCCACATCGTGGCCTTTTAGATTTGAAATCGATATATAACATTTTTGGTTCGATAGCTACTTCCCTCAAAACACACGGGGTGAGGTCCCTCCTCACACCTCATGCACACCTCACCCGTGCCCATGCCCTATGGGTCTGGTCCCTGGATGTGATTACTCGATCACCCAATTTTGAAGAGAGAGAGAGAGAGAGGGATTTTCTGAGAGGCTTGGGGGGGTGTTGAGCAGCGAATTTCCATCTAGTGGTGCACTATCGAGTTTTATCCCTAGTAACGATGCCAAAATGTTGAGCAATGCACACCTCACCCGTGCCCATGCCCTATGGGTCTGGTCCCTGGATGTGATTACTCGATCACCCAATTTTGAAGAGAGAGAGAGAGGGATTTTCTGAGAGGCTTGGGGGGGTGTTGAGCAGCGAATTTCCATCTAGTGGTGCACTATCGAGTTTTTATCCCTAGCAACGATGCCAAAATGTTGAGCAACAAATTTTCGTTTGTTGGCGCACTACCGAGTTTTTATCCCTGGCAACAACCTCAAAATGTTTTGTCGTCGAAGATTGTCATAGTTTAGAAAAATATCTTGTCGTAGTCTAGTGACGAAAATGGCAACAATGTTTAAATTTATAAGTGCTCAAAAGCAAAATGAGTCCAAGGTCATTCGCAGAGACCAAATATGATATCGAATCACTAGTTGAAATATAAGGAATAAGCAAGCACAATGATTAATCACAATAAAGATATTCAATGAATAATATACTCCAAATGTATTCTACAATAGCAATAGTATCTCAAAAGTGAATGGGATAAAAGAAGATTAAAATCCTAAAAATGGTGATATGAATCACCAAGTTATTCCCACAATTAAGCACATATCCCAATGTAATCAGCCAATTCAATTTTGCTACAGTGGTCTTAAACCACTTATTTAAATACCCACGTCAGCATAAAGCCAAAAAGTCCACAGTATCTAAGCCAAGAGCCTTAAGCATAAGGAACCAACCATTCAAGATGCATGTGTTGGGCATGAATAGGCACAAATCTCAAGGCAACAGTGTATAAACACCCCCCACCTTCCTCAAAATTTCCTCTCCTTTTTTTAATCATATATACGGGCATCAGGTAATCAAGTATGAATATTGACCAACTCCATTGGTGTGCGTGGTAGGCTAGGTGTGCACGGCATGTGAGGTGGGGACCTCACTCCTTATGACTTGAGGTAGTAAGGCAATTCACTCAATTCCATTTATACGTGGAAAAGTCATCCACGCTCGATGTGGGACTAATCCCAGCTCTCTTCCTTGCGTGAATCTACAGACGAATTCTCAAGCAATTGTTGCTGCTATGGTTGTTACATTGCCCAATCAAGGGCCTAGCTTTCTTCAGGGTTTCCATTCACGGCTGTAGAGGGTTGAAGCAGAGCCAGAGATGGTTGGAGTGCAGCGGTTGGAGGTGAAGACTGTGGCTGTGGCAGATGTCTAGAGAGGTACCTGAGACATGAGAACAGCCTCTCAGCTTGAATTAAACATGTAGAAAGCTCTGGTGTAGCACTTCGGGGTGAAACCCTAGCTCTATTAGCTTCTATTGTGGCCAGATGACTGTGGTGGCGAAGCTCGAAGGAGCTCTGTTGGAAAAGATGGTGTATGGTGAAGGAGGTGTTGTAGGGGCTAATTGGGGATCTAGGAAGCTCTGTCGAGGTTTGGCAATGGGATTGGTGGTGATGATTTGGAGATTAGTGGACGAAGGTGGTTGGATGGCGGAGGGGTGGTCGATGATAGAGTGGGTTGTCCGACCGAAGTGTTCAGGGGTCAAAACTCTAAATAAATTGAGGGCTTTTGATCTCTAAACTATGGGAAAGGTTTTGGCAGTGGTAGTGTAGCGTATGGTGGTGTGTGGTGGTGGAATGACCACACCGGAGGCATGGCTGGAGTCGAGGAAGACGGAGGGGGAGCACGGTGATTGTCGGTTGAATTAGGGTCTAAAGGGGCTAAACCTAAGCTAGGGAGGGAGAGAAAGAACCTATCTATGTGGTCAAAGGAGGGCAGAACCATGCTGGCATGGCTTGCCGAACACGGGGAAGGTGAATTCTCCGGTGGGGTTGAGTAGTGAGGAAGAAGAGGAAGGATGCTCCCTCTTTGGCTAGCGAGATGCGAACGAAGCTGAGGAGGATGGAGGACCGACCAATTTGGCCGTTGTCTGACTCGAGGAAGATGTCAAGGATGTTCACTGGAGCCATGGTTGGAGACAGCTGGAGGGAGAAGAGGAAGATTTTTCTTGGCCTAATCTAGGCTAAGGAGGATGCTGGGACCTAGGGGACTATTTATAGAGCTCAAACATGCTTTAAAATTGGAAGAATTCATGTGATTACATTGAGATTTGGAACCAAGAACTCCCATATTTTTCATGAGCTCACCTGATCTTTTTTCCTGAAATCAAGGTCTAAATTCGTGCTCAAATGGTTCACCGTTTGTACAACAATCAGGGATTTGGTGCTGGTTTGATGAAGTTTTAAGTCGGTCAAAGGTCAGTGCAGCTCGGTTGACTCAACAATGGTGGAAGGGGTATAAATGTGAAGATGACGAGAAAGCTAGGGGGCCATTAGTAAAGAACTTTGAAAGTTAGGGGTCTAATTGTGAGAAAGAGATCTTGGGGACTAAATTGCAAACTAGGTCAAGATGGACTCTGATTGGGCCCAAATTTTGGTCCTAACCTAATTTGGATCCAAGGAATCTAATGGTGAACTTTGATTTGAGTTTTGACTATGTTTGACTAGGTAAATGTCACATAAGCCCAAATTAGGGCAAATTCCCGTCTGAAGCTCTATCCTAGGTTAAAATGGGTTTAGATGGTTAAACCAAAGGTACCAAACCTCTTAGAATATTTTTATATGAATTTTAGGAGGCTTATATTAATTTTATCCTGACCAAAACCACTTCAATTTAAGTGGGGTTGAAAAATAGGGTTTTGTGTCTTGTTTCCTCCCTCAAAATGTGTGAAACCCTATTTCTATCAGTGTGGACCCACTTTTTGGTGTTTTATTCTCAATTGACCTTTAATTCACCCCTGAGTAACCTCGTAGTTAATCTGCATTTGTGATGTGTTGTTAAGACAACAGAATTAACCCTATTTTATTATCTTAGAATGGATTAGAGTAGAATTATAGTCCTCAAGAGATCATTTAGGAGCATTTATCTCTTCATCCCAACTAATTCAAGTTAGTTATGATGAATGATGGTGTTACCATCAGAAGGTTTGCCTTGGGAAACATGCCTAGGGACTTAGGCGCATTCTTAAGGTTTTTTAGAGCTGAGACTTTAAGTCGTCTAAGGCTTGCTGAAGATGTCTGATTTGTAAAGAGATTTGATGCTTATTTGGCTAAGTGTTTGAGATCTGATTGGAAATTGTACCTAACTATTGAGAGTAATTGGTGGCTCCAACCAGCATTTTTCATGCTCTTTATTATATTTTAGTTCTGAGATACAATATTGAGCATTTATTGTTTATACTTGTGATTGATTATTGTGCTCATTCCTTATCATTTGATTAGTTGATTGAATTGCAATATTTTCTCCTTGCGAATGGCCTTGGAACTCACGATTTTTCGAGCAATTACAAATTTAAATGTCGATTCGATTTTCGTCATAATACTATAACGTGTTTTTCTAAACTACTATGAATTTCAACTCAACAATGTCCTCATTGTAAACCAAGTGGGTTCAAATTCAACTTAGTTCATAGTTTAGAACAGGGTCAAAGGGTGGGTGAACAGGTCAGGAAGATTGTTGCGAATAATTTCAAGCTTTGATATAAGTATCAAAGGTAGAGTCGACTGTTCTAAAGTTTAAACCCTAAAGTGCAATATGAATGTAGCTTAAAAAGAATCAAAAGGGTCTCAGGTTTTTGAAATGAAGGGTTGCCTCCTGTTAAGTGTTAAATTCGATGCCTTCAGTTGAGCAGAAGGTGGTCAAGAAGAATGGGTGGTCAGATTGGAAAGATTTTGTAAGACAAGCACCTTGATGAGTAGTCTGGTTGGTCTAATCAGGTGCTTGTTTAGATCAATTGACTGATGATGCAGACCAAACCTAATCAATCTGGTGGGTTGAAGAATGTGAATCAATAGTTTGGAGCCCACCAGATGCTTTGTGGCTCAAACAGGTATGGAAATGCGAATCAAGGGTTTGGCTGTATCGGCTCAGCCATATCAGAGTAGGGGTCCTCAAAAGATAATGGATTGATGAAGGAAGTAGGAACCCTACTGGTGGGATCAGAGGGGGATAATACATGGTTGTCAGTTTGATCAGTGCCCCATTCACTATCGAAACATGGTGATGAATCATATAGAATAGGATTAGAAAGAGGTAAGTCAGAATAGAAATTGATTCTAGTAGTGGGTCGAGGTTGGGATCGATTTTTGAATGGTTCTGGCTTGAGAGTAGGAGGTAGGGCTACTTCGAGTTCTAAATCATTGGCCTTAGAATCAGAATCAAAGAATGAATCATGGATTCTGAGGTCATAAATTGGCTCATAGTCATTTGGAAACAATGATTCTCCTAAATTAGAGTATGATTCCAAATCATTAGAGAATTTGCGAAAATCATCTTCTGAACCTGATTCAAGATCTGGATTTCCACTACAAAATAAATCAAGATGCATGGAGTTGTCAACTTGACTTTGGTCTATCGTAGTTTCAAATTCCAAGCTCACACGGATATCATTATTAGACCTAGGCTCGGGTTCAGGTTTTTTAGGGTAGATCAAATCAAATCCCAACTCTTCCAACTCCTCTGATGTTGTATCGTAGATCGGTTTGACTTCCGACAAATCAATTTGTTCTTTTGAGGATTTTGGAGAGGTATCATCATCATATATAGGCTCAAGATCATAGGTTAAATCTAAGATCTTGTTCTCATCACATTATATCTCATGATCATCCCAACTAGGCTAAGATCTAGATTCTACATTAGGTGTAGAAATTGGGTGACTAGAATCTGGACTTGGTTTTATTGGGATGTCAGAACCATTCTCAAGGAATACCTTAACATGATAAGGTGCAGGAGTTACATCCTCAAGCGGTTCTAAATCGAGTTCATCATAGGTGTTTTGAGAATCTAGGCATGATGGACCAACTTCATAACTTCCTTTGGCTGGCTGATAATCAGGAACACCTATAATTGGATCTGCCCAACCTATAGCTTGATCAGGTATTTCATTCAGCACAAAATCAGAATTTGGTTCCATTTGGGTTGAGGGTCCATAACAATCTCCACTTTCGTACTCGGTGTTTGTCTTGTAGATCGCGTTAAAAGAATGAATACGTCATAGTATAGCATGAAATACATCGAAACAAATGCAATTTTAACAAGAGTTGAGCCCCGGTTGAACTCAGGGAGGCAGAAAACACTTCTGATTTCATAAACTGAATTAGAAATACATGCTACTACGTGCAAAGTAATTAATATATATATATAAAGCAAATCAAGTAAGTTTGAAGTGCCAAATAGAACTAGAGTTTATGACTAATACATGCAAAGCTAGAGTAGGAAAAATAGCTATCTATTCTATCAGAAAAAGGGCACCATGGGTGGTCCATGGTGGCCTTCTAGAGAGGTTGGGGAGAGCAGTAGCAGTGCACCAAGGTGGCTTGGTTGGTGCTTCAGAGGGAGAGAGAGCCAGAGAAGAAGATCTAGAGAGTTGGAAAGGGTCTGGAGGGAGTTGTCCTTCGACTAGGGGCCCTGGGGCTCCTTTTATAGCTTCCTTGAGGGGTAGAGTGGGCATTTGAGCCCTCCAACTCGTGCTTGAGGCTTGGATTGATCGGATTCGTTGATAGGGAGATCAACGGCTCTGATTGAGATTCAAAATGCCTTCCAAAACTCCTTAAACATGCGGATGAGTTATCTGGATGACACGTGGCTTGCTCCCTGCCCTTGGATTGTGATTTGACAGTTGTCTCTCGCTTCGCGCCCACGCCTCAACCGCAAGTGCACAATTTGCACTCAATCCTCATGAGCGTGTGCGTATCGCCTCTCAGCCGTCCGATCGTGAGATCGGACGACTTAAACGCATCAAGCCCACCTCCTTCAAATCTTAACGTGCACGCATGTGCGTTCTTTTGCACGTGAGCACGTGCATTCCCATCTGAGGCCTGCCAGCATGCCATGTGGTCGCACTATCACTGCTTAATGCTGATTTGATGCTTGAGATTCATCCACGCATGCTACCACCTTGAATCTGCATGAATTGTGCTTCAAACCTGCATCCTCCCTTTACGGTTGAGCACGTGAGCCAACACTCTATGGGTGCACTTTGTCTCGATTTCCATTTCTATGCGTAGCTGCCCTCACGGCTAAGGATCTTCCTTCCTTGATAAGGCACATTGGTGCAGTCAACGTGGGCACATTGTGGCCATTGGATGATGATCCAACGGCCCATAGCACACAGGGGAAGTGCCTTTAGAGGTTGGGGCAATGCTGGGCAGCTGCGATGGCGCCACGTGATGCTATAGTGGCCGTCCATCTTCTTTTCTTTGTAGACGGTAATCTAGGCCTCCAATCGAGATGATTCTTGCACCATTGGACTGCGATAGTTGATCGAGATCCATCCATGCGGTTGGATTTGGCATTTGAGCTCTAGATTTCCACCTATTTGCCTCTTAGCCCTTGCTTTTCTGTAGACTCCATAGGATGCTACTGGAGTTTGATCAATGCGATGTCAGAGGTGTTGGACTCCCGTTATCATTTTGAGCAGATCCATATGGTTGGATCAATCATCCGCAGCTCTGAATTACCTACGATTGTAATACCTCTCAATTAGAACATAATATGACATTATTATTTACCAAACTAATAAATCAACTATGATGCAAAGTATGATGCGTATGTATGCATAATGCCTAATTTAAGCTAGGATCTAACTTAATTCAGGTATATTAGGACCTATGATTGCTGCGCAATCATACTCCCATGCCTAAATCTTGCTAGTCCCTAGCAAGTGCAAGACTAAATGCATTCTACCAAGAGTTTGACTAGAGATTTATTTCTTTTTGTCTTCATCTAGAAATTTAGAATCTAGATAATCGTGAAAGTATAGTATTGTAGCCTATGCAATGGATCCAAGCAAAAGGTCGATACACATCTACAAATTGTGCTTGGCCCTTAGTAAAATTCTATTGGGATAGGCAAAACTCTTCTCTCAGGGACATAGAATAACCTCTAGTTTTAACCCTGCCTTTTTGGCTTAGGTAGAAGATGTCTGAGTTAAATGGATTTGTATTTGCTAGATCATTCTCGTTTGGTGCTACATAGAGACTAGTATTTCAGAATCTAGATTTTCATATTATCGAATGAATTCAACTTAGAGAGAGGTTGGAAAACTATGCTCTCTTAAGTCCTTTGTACTCATTCTTTTCTTCTCTCTTTTTTTCCTCTCTTGTTCTTTTCTTTTCTTTTTCTTCTTAAGCTCACATCTCACCAGATTTGTAAATATGTTTGGTGGTCTCTCATGGCATTACACTTTAATTAGGTTCTAATACCCTATGACTAAGTAGAAGCCCTCAACCTGTATTTAGGTGGTTAGAAATATAGGAAAAGTAGGTCAAGACTGTATTTGGTAGTTCGTGAGGGTGGTAGGTGTTGTTGCCTCAATGTACTTGACAAAACTTAAACATAACTCATACTTCTCAACATGGCTTTTTTTTCTTCTTTTTTTTTCTTATATACTCTTTTTTCATACCCATATCTACTAACATAATGCCATATCTACTAACACAACGCAACATAGCATACGTACTTTTATTCATGAGGTTTTATTTAGGATTGGGGATGTTTAAGAGGATATCAGGTGGCTTATTTGGTGGAAGTGCCTATTCTCGGCACCGGGAAAGGAATGGATAGGACAACAATTTTTGACCTTGACATTAGTGCCCTCCTTTAGCCGAGGATTCTGTAAAGGACAATCATGACCATCCACCTTAGTTTAGTTTTATCAGAACTTGTTCTCTGTGTATTTGACTTATTTGGTAGCTCTCACAAAAATTCTCACAAAGAATTTGTACACAAGTACCGAGAGCGAAAACTATGCCCAACTCCAAGTACCATTACCCAATTATCTAGAAATTAAGATTCCTTACACTAGTCTTAGAGCACCAGTAGACTCTCTACTCTCATCTCACAATTATTTGGTGGATCTATTAGAAGATGATTTGCTTGACTCCCTAATTACTATCCAAGGGTTCAAGAGAAGAAGCAATGCTTCTTCTTGACAAACTAGAGATGTTTATTGGTCTTCACAGTGGATCCATTGCAAATTCTACGTGCAAGTGTGAAAGTGTATTGGATTCTAAGTTCAGGAATCAACTAAAGAATAAATCTCTAATAAAACCTATTGATAAAAAGATCTATTTCCTAAGGTGTTGGTAGGAAATTTTTCAGTTTATATGTACTACCCCCCCATGCCTAATTTCTTGCATGTCCTCATTCATGAATAAGAGAAAATGAAATAAGACAGGGCGTAAGTGGGTAGAAATCACCTGGAGTTGCTCTTGATTTGTCGTTCAGCTCATGACAACACTACAATGGTAATCACAATATGCATAATAATATGCCAAAATGAAATATGCTATGTATATATGTATAAGTGCTGAGTCTAAATGCAATGCCTAAATGTTGTGCCTAATGTTCAGTTTAACTCCTCTAGCTGGGCAAAACTCCATCAAATGGATCAATGACTGCAAGAGATAGAGTCAAGATGGTAAGAACTTGGAGTTCCATCGTCATCCACGGGCCAAAAATGTAGAGCAGCTACTCGTGAATACCAAGCCCACAAGGTCGGTAGAATAAAATTTCAAGACTTAGAATTGGTTGTAGCCAGGTTTTATACAAGGAATAAATTCGAGTGCCAGAGTGATAGGTAGCAAGTGGCAACCTTGAAGGGTGGTGTATGAGAAATGCAGATGAGATGGATGAAGAGTCGGGAGCAAGACACAAGTCATATGGGTCCTAAAAGTGGTGGAAAATGAAAGGAGGGACCCAAGTGGTGTAATCTTAAATGGTATAAAGAACCATTTAGTGAGTGGATTTGGGTGCTGGTGGTTGTGGAGAGGGTGTGTTGAATAAGATGTGGTGCTCTATCTTAGTAGCTCTATACTCGTCCAAATCATTCTCCTCTCTAAGTTGATTAGAATTCTCTTATGGATCGCCCAAATTCTGTTCATGGTGTGAATCCTAAAATGTAATGGGCGACAATTCATTTTCCCCAAGATGTGAAGAATCAGAATCTAGATTCAATAAAGCCTCAAATTCTTTCATTTTGTGCTCTATGGCTTCTATGAAATCCTTGATATCCAAGAGCGAAGATGTAAAAGATGTGATAGATTCGTCTGACTCAAAATCCAAAAATGCCTCAAGATTTTTCAGATTTTCCTTACAATTAGAAATGGAGTTTTTAGGAGATTCTTCCTCAACTTCGATTGGATTCTTTGACAATTCGAAATCACCCCCATGGATGTACAGAATCTCATGTACATCTAAGCTTATCATGAGGGTTTTAGGCAATTCCACTCCAGATCTCTCAGAATCTAAATCGTGTGTCTCATCAATTGCTTTTGGCCAATCAGCATTCACCACGATGTCAAGATCATTATAACTCAAATCAATGAGCCTGATAGAAGCTGTGTGCGAAGTTAATCCATCAAGAAGTTCTATGTTCCCACAGAGCTCAGGTTCGTCATTATCTGAGTCCTCCACGATAAAATTACAATGTGGGTCCTTATTTGCCTTAAAAATATCCAATCTAAGTTTTTCATCCCCCAGGGTGATCTCCATACACCTAGATAAACAGTTAATGTTAGCCTGGGTAGTTGCTAGAAACAGTCGACCTAAAATGATAGGTGCATCACGGAGACTAGGAGGAATGTCCATATCCATGATGAAAAAATCCACTAGGAAGCAAAGCCCATGGATTTTCACAATGACATTCTCTACCACACCTCGGGGCAGTTTGAATGATCTGTCAACCAATTGGATATTGACCAAAGTGGGTTTTAGCTCCCCAAATTTGAAGTGGTCAAAAATAGTAGTGGGGCCTAAATTAATGGCTGAACCCAAATCGAGTAAGGCTCTGTCAAAAGGAACATCTTGTAGCTGACAGGAAATGAGTAGGGCTCCCAGGTCTTTCTTCTTAGGTGGCAGGTTAGATAAAGTGATTGCACTGGCTTCCTTGGACAATACCACCTTATTGGTCTTCTTCGGTTATCACTTGGGTGTACAATATTCTTTAAAGAATTTAGTGACAATGGGAATGTGATCAATAGCATCAAGGAGGGGAACCTTCATGTGAACATCTTTGAAGATTTCCTTTAAGTTCTCATTGCTTTTGATTCCCTTTATCTTTCCTTTAGGTTCACAAGTTAAGGCTCCAGGGAAGGGTAAAGGGATGTCGGTGATCTCAGTGATTAGTTCCTTTTCCTCAAGGAAGAGGAGCCAGCCTAAGAAGTATCATGACCCACCTGCCTACATGGTGGGTCCTTTGTAGCTTTTTCGCTCCTCAAGGTGATAGCATTTGCATCAGCATACTGTCTATGAAGTGGGGTAGGAGTAGAAGGGGTAGATTGGGTGAGATTTTGCAATAACGGTGGCTGACTTTGTCCATAATCAGGTGGTGCAAGAGGCACTTGTAAAATAGCATGTGCCTGTCCCTGTGGTGCTTGGAACCTAGGAGGGGCGCCCTAGTTCTGCACATATCTTGGGTTATGGATAGGTGGGGATGGCAAGGCTCCCTATGATCTATGCTCTTGCAACAGCTGATTCTGCATCTTCTGAATGTTTTGAATATGATTCGCCATCGTTTTCATGAATTTCAAATTGTCATAATTCGATTGACGCATAGATTCCTTCAATTCCTCTCTCAATGCCTTGAAAAAGTCAGCTCACCTTGGAGGGTGATTGGCAGCTTGATGCGGCAGCTGATAAGTACAATGGGATTGCTACTGAGACTAGGAAAAGTTAGGATGCTAGAGCCAACCAGGATTATACGTCACCGAATATGGGTTATTACGCCTGTAACCTTGGATAGCATTGATATATTCATAGGCTGAAGATGCTTGAGACGTATATTCATCAAAGGAATATGCATTAGAATCGTCATGAGGTGTGTAATGCTGATTGTATGGTGCCAATTCTAGATTATTCATGGGTTCCTGATATGTAGGATCCCACAAAGATGGAGATGAAACATCCCAAGTGAGAAGATGTACTCGAGTAGGAGGGCCTCGGGATGCTAGAGAGGAGTGTGATGCAGTTGTATTGCCAAGAAACCTAGATCTTGCTCGCATTAATTCATCGAGCTTCTTATCGAGCAGATCCACCTTATCCAGTCTCTTGGTGATAATGTCCATACCAGCTCAGGTAGATTCGGCGTGAGCTTCATGGACACTAACTCGTTGCTGTCCAAGTCACTGGAATTGGTTCATAGAGGCGGCATTCATCTAGTTCTCTACTAAGGACTCGAATAGTTCGAATGTGCTGTTCTCGTCCTTTGCGAGGAAATTCTCGCCGCTAGATGCATCGTCCAAGTACTTATGTGTGTCATCCAGTCCATGGTAAAAGACTTGTGTAAGGTGCCATCTGGGTACACCATGGTGCGGGCATTTCCTGAGAATATCATGGAATCTGTCCCAGGTGTCATGTAGTTTCTCTCCTAGGCCTTGGGAGAAAGTCGTGATTGCGTGCCTCATTACATTTGTTCGACCAATCAGGAAGAACTTTTGGAGGAATTCGCGGCATAATTCCTCCTAGATTCCAATAGACCTCCCAATGGTGTAGAACCAATAGGAAGCTTTGTCCTTGAGAGAGAAAGGAAAAACCTTCATGAGAATAATTCCGATATCAATATTTCTGGGTCGAACTGACTCTGCAATTCGACTTAGATCCTCGATGTGTTGAAGGGATCCTCATTCGAGTTTCCATGGAAGTGATTCTGAATTAAACTTATTATGTTTGGTTTCAACTCGAATGAGTCTCTGCCTGCAGGAATCTTGACCTGAGGTGTTATAATCATCGTCGTTGGATCGTAGAAGTTCTGCAGTTCTCTACGTAGTGGATGCTGCATCCTATTTACCATCATGAGGATCCTGTCAATGCACTGTTCGTATCTTTGTTCAGACTCCTCAACCTTGGCTTCAAGACGATCTATTGGGTCTTGATTTTTAGGGTCTTGACCAGCTCCAGGATCGGGATTAGCCATCTCAACTAATCGAGAAGAAGAGGGTTGGCAAGAAGGGTCGAGCGAGAATCACCTTTGTCACCTTGGGTTTGGTTCCTAAGGTCCTACAAGTTTAGGTCTTAATGACCTTCTTCCTTGCATATGCCAACACAAAGGGTTGGTGTAGCTAAGCCAAACAAGGCTAAGGCCTTGTTGATCAGATTGGTCCTTAAGATCAGATGACCATATTTTTCGTACAGGTTTAAATTATTGAAGAAATTCGTCGAGAAATCGACTAAAGATAATCCCCATCTCTTAAGCTAACCCAACCAGTCTGGTTACGAGGGAACTAAGAGGAAGGTTCTTCTCTCGGCTTTCACCTCCGGTTCCTTTGAACCTGTTAGCCGCGGTCATTTGATGCTACCCCGCAGTCTTAGTCACTAGGTTTGGAAGAAGAAGTTGAAATTACTCAATAGTTTCAAGACAAATGCAGGTTATTTGATATGTTCTTTGGGACTTTTAACCTTTTTCTTCAATTTGATATATGGCATTCGGTCCACAAGGTGACTCAACTCACCGAGTAATCACTGGCCTTGATTGAGTCCAGGCTAGTCCAATGTGGTCCTAGGGCTCATTCACTTCTAAGTTTTTTCAAAACTAAACCACTGATAAAAAATATACTCTCAGGTAAAGTTGGAATCCAAATGATTTGAAAATTGGCAATGAAATTTATTTTTTAATAAGCTTTTCAAAGAATATTTTTTCAGAATTTTTACTATTTCCAATAAATATTTATGAATTTGTAACTAATAGGGGGTTGGATATGAGATTTTGACCCCATGTTGGTTTTTCTATTGGAAACAGTAGCAAATATGATCCAAAAATTTGCAAAAAATATGAGAATGAAATATAATTTGATTATCTTTCAAACCCCACGATTAGTAAGTCAATCAGATGTGTGTGTTGGTCAAAATCAATTTTTGAAGTTCAGAAAAATTCAGTTTTCAATCTATTTGACCCTTGTGTATTCCATGAATTTTCAAAAATTCAAAAAATTGAATTTATTTTTGGGAATGGTAGCATTGGAAAGATAGTTTGAAAATATAGTTCCTACCCAAATTTCAAGATTTTCGGACCATTAAAAGCACAACAATTGAATTTTTAAAATTGTGTTCAATTTCTGGCTGAGTTTCTCACAATAGTAGTAGCAAAGAGAACTTTTTTTTTTAGGCAAAGCAAATCCTAACTTGCTAACAAACCCTAATTCTATATTTTTTTATTTCAAATAACTCCTATCCTAATCAATTTCCTAATATAAAATCCTACTAAATTGAACGTGTTCACCTGATAGTCTTCACCTGCGCTTGATGTGTGCGTAGATCCTCGCTTCATTCCTACACACCAAAGAAGAATACACTAAATCAATTGCAAAATCAAAAATCGCCATACCTCCCCGGCAATGGCATCAATTTGTTCATCTTGTAGATCGCATTAAAAGAATGAATATGTCATAGTATAGCACGAAATACGTCGAAACAAATAAAATTTTAACGAGAGGTGAGTCCCAATCGAACTCAGGGAGGCAGAAAATGCTTCTAATTTCAGAAACTGAATTAGAATTGCATGTTACTACTTGCAGACTAATTAATATATATATAAAGCAAATCAAGTAAGTTTGAAGTGCCAAATAGAACTAGAGTTTATGACTAATACATGCAAATCTAGAGCAGGAAAAATAGCTATCTAATCTATCAGAATAAGGGCACCACGAGTGGTCCATGGTGGCCTTTTGGAGAGGTTGGGGAGAGCAGCAGTGGTGCACCAAGGTGGCTTGGTGGGTGTTTTTGAGGGAGAGAACCAGAGAAGAAGATCTAGAGATAGTTCTTCAACTAGGGACCCTGGGGCTCTTTTTATGGCTTCCTTGAGGGGTAACGTGGGCATTTGAGCCCTCCAACTCATGCTTGGGGCTTGGATTTATTAGATCTGTTGATCGAAAGATCAATGGCTCTGATTGAGTTTCAAAAGGTCTTCCAAAACTCCTTAAATACATGGACACATTCTCTAGCCGACATGTGGCTTGCTCCCTACCCTTGGATTGCGATCTGACGGTTGTTGCTTGCTTCACACCCATGCCTCAAGCATAAGCTCACAATTCACACTCAATCCTTGTGAGCGCACGCGTATCGCCTCTTAACAGTTCGATCATGAGATCGGATGACTGAAATGAATCCAGCCCATTGCCTTCAAATCTCAACACGTGCGCATGCGCGTTCGGTTGCACGTGAGCGCATGCGTTCCCATCTGAGGCTTGCCAATGCGCCACGCAGTCTCACCATCGTCGCTTGATGTCGATTTGACGCTGGAGATTCATTCGCACGTGCTGCTGCCTTGAATCCGCACGGATTGCGGTTCAAACCAGCGTCCTCCCTTTGCGATTGAGTGTGTAAGCCAACATGCTATGGGAACACTTTGTCTCGATTTTCATTTTCGCATGCGACTGCCATCAACTGTTGGCTGGAGATCCAACACATCCAACGGCTGAGTATCTTCCTTGATGAGGTGCACTGGTGAGGTCAACGTGGGTGCATTATGGCCATTGGATGATGATCCAATGACCCACAGCGCACGGGGGAAGTGCCTTTAGAGGTTGGGGCGGCGACGTTGGGCAGCTATGATGGTGCCACATGGTGCCATCACGGTCGACCATCTTCTTTTCTTTGTAGATGGTGCTCTAGGCCTCCGATCGAGATGATTCTTGCGCTGTTGGAATGCGATCGTTGATCTGGATCCATCCGTGCGGTTGGATTTGACATTTGAGGTTTGGATTTCCACCTATTTGCCTCTTATCCCTTACTCTTCTGTGGACTCCATAGGATGCTATGGGAGTCTAAACGATGCGATCTCAGAGGCGTTGGACCCCTGTTGTCATTTTGAGCAGATCCATATGGTTGGATCGATCATCTGCAGCCCCGAATTACCTGTTATGGTTAATACCTCCCAATTATGACATAATATGACATTATTATTTACAAAACTAATAAATCGGCTATGATGCAAAGTATGATGCATATGCATGCATAATGCCTAAGTTAAGCTAGGATCTAACTTAATTTAGGTATATTAGGACCTATGATTGCTGCGCAATCACTTGGGCTCTGGGAAATTGTATTGATCCTTGAAATTGCTCTAAGATGCATCATTAATTTTCGGGTGGAAATCTAGGTGTCGCTGGTTAATTGCATTTTCTAACTAATTTATTAGCTCCCCATATCATCCGAAGTCATCGTGGTACCTTTCCCAAAGTTGCGATTTTGACACATATTGTAAACCCTCAGTGTAACGCAATCTCTTCAATGCATCAAATGTTTACGAAAGGGTCTCCCGAGTCGATCCACATGCTAGTTGTGTTGCAATCATCTTGATGTGATCTGAAATGGGGTTTGTCATTTCTATTTCACTAACCCAAATTTTGCTAAAGGGATTTGAGGTTCTGTCAAATTCTTCACTATTTTCGAGAGCAACTTCGATCATTTTTTCTTTGATGCTCTTATGGGATTCAGGTTTGGTGAACATCTTTCCTATATTGTCAGGTTGCATCTCCAAATTAGGTGGTGGATCAGGATAAGGAATCAAATTCTAGTCCAGATTGATTCAATTAGATTAGATTAGATTTCTCCCACAAGATCAACTCTAATGAAGCCTCTAAGTCAAACCTAGGGATCTCTTCCTGTGTTTGTGCACTAAAGAATAGATGAGGGATTGGATGTGTATTGAACCTAATTAAGGAACCCAAAAATTTTGGATGACTAAGGATGTTTAAGGCAAATGGACCTCTTCATCAAAAATACACACATCGAGAATTACTTGGGTATCCGGGAAGGGAGAGTCCTGCAAGGACCCCTACATGATAGTGCGTCCCCACAGGTTATAGTGTTTCCCCCACCCGACCTTGTCACTGCAGTTCCAAGTAGACTGGAATGTATGAATTAAGACCTAAGTCTACAAATTTTAGTCATAATTGTGCCTTGAATTTCACTTGCGTTAGAAGCTAATTTAAATTGTGACCTAATTTTTTGGTTGGTTGACTCAAAGGTGAACCAACTTCACCTGACCTATCCTAAGGTTGAGGATGAAATTTGGGTTAGAGCACCCAAACCATCCTAATTGGTTCTCAACAGGTTATTAGGTCCCAAATTTTATGGTTCAAGTGAATTTAGAGTCTTGATTTTAGGGTTTACTTAATTAGATCAGTTCAAACAAGGGCTTGGGTAGCACATAAATGCGGGAAGATCAATTTCCTTAATTGCAAGCAAGTGTGTAATAGCACTTAAAAACCCTAATGTGTAACCTTAATTGGCTCTAATTCCAAGTCCAATATGAATCCGAATATGACACCTTGGACTCAAACAAGAAAGTGAGTAGTCCAAGATGTTGAGAAATTTTATCATGAATCCCTAATAGGTACAAGAAGTAAGGATGGGGAATCTATAATCAATCACATCAACCTCAATATGATTTCAATCAATCACGCAAATCAAGAAACTCTTTGCCTTTAAATGATAATTACTAGGAAAGTAAGACAATCTTAATTGATTTGTTTCCTTTTTATGTTCCCAAGATTCAGAGATGATTAGGGAAGAAGAGAAAATTGTACCTACCCTAGAGAGGTTGATTGCACTGAAGATCTTCTTGTGATTCACCTCACAACAACAACACAAAGCAGATAGGGCAAGTTAGAAATCAACTCAATAACCAAGAATGACATGACTAGTGGTGAATTGCACGTTGCTCCCTGGCAACGGTGCCAAAATGTTGGTGTGCTTCTACCATGTTTTAGAAAAGAGATGTGTAGTAGTATAGGCAATAAAGTGTAAGAACACTTAAATTTATAAAGCTCAAAAAATCATGAGTTCTGAGGTTGTTTGCAACGAGCAAAATTGGAATTCAATCAACTAATCAATTATAAATGATGAGCACAATAAACAAGTCACAAGAATAATGATATGCAATGACTAATCAATCACAAATATAATCAATAAAGAGCCAAATTGTATCTTAAGAGTAAAATGACAAAAAGATAATAGAGAGCCAAAACGTGGTGGTTGGAACCACCAATTAATCATTTATTTGGTAGCTCAATTCCCAACTCAAGATCAGATCAATATCTCAAATGGCATCTAATGCTTTGATTAAATGGTCAATTCAAGCCACTAGATGATCTTAAATGATTAAATCCTTCAGACGTCTCAATTAAGCCTCAGACGGCTTAAAGTTCAAGCCACAACATTCACAATTTTGCCTATGTGTGTAGGCACATACCCCGAGAGCAAAACCTACCCCCTACTCTCTCAGAAAATTCTCTCCTCTCTCTTCATAATCGGGTCTAGTAATTGAACCAGGCCCACCCCGGTGTGGGCGAAAGGCGAGGAGTGCATAGGGTGTGAGAGGAGGGACCCAACCCCTCATGTTCTTGGGCGAACGGCTAAGGAACACAGAACGTTATTAAGGCAAATCTAAATTACAGCTTTCTGATGTGGGACTAAAAGGGAGTGATTTCATTATGCATCTACATGGAGCTTCGCTTGCTTGATTGCTGCCATTGCTCTGTGTCTTTATTCAAATTGAGACTGTAGCTGTGTTCTCCAGATGAATCCGTAGCGATTGGAAGTGGTGCCTTCGTCATTGATCGATCAGAGACTGCTGCTCAACACTGGAGAAGAAGGGAAGGCCGGCGAAGGGTCCTAAAACAAAACACAGGCCTTAAGCCCTAATTAGGAAGTCCATCAGTGTTGCCTTGGTGTGAGGGGCACGGTGGTGGGTGAGGCTTGGTGAATGGAGGCTCGTGGTGGCAGGACGGTGATGACGATGGTGGAGAATAGCTACATTGTTGGATAGGGAGCTGGAGAGGTCAATAGCCTCAATAGTGTTGGGGCTTTTGATCGTGGAGTCAAGGTGGAGGTTGTGGAGGTGGTAGTGAGTCATTTGGTGGAGTGCGATAGCCGTGTGAGCTCACCAAAGCTTCGCCAACTATGGAGAAGGGAGGAGAACAGAGGAGAGAGAGATCAAGACTATAATTTAAGGTCCTAATCCTATTCTAGAAAGGGAGAGGAAGAAAAAAACTTAGGTTATGGGATGAAAAGAGGGAGAAATCCATGGTAGCTTGCCTTGTCGATGCCATAGATGATGAAGTCTTTAGTGATGTGAAGAGGTGATGACGAAGGGGTTAAGAGCTCCTGTATGGTTCGTTGAGGAGCGGAAGAAGATGAGGGACAAGATAGGACCCCAATTTGGTCGTCGAAGGTCCTGAAGAGAGTGATTAAGAGGGTCGCTGGAGCCGGTGGAGTTCGCAGCCGGAGAGGAGGGAAGAGGGGGGATTCAGGCATAAACCTGGATGGGGAAAATGTGGGAATGTAGAGGAGTTTATATAGAAGAGGTTAAGACCTTAAATTACATGAAATCATCATGAATTCCTCATGATTTTTGCAAGGAATCCTAGCCAATTTCACATCCTCGCCGGCGATCTTGGGTCCACATCAGATCTTCATGTTGGGTTTAATTAATGGGGGAAGGTCCGAACACCAATCCCTCCAAATTTGGAGGGATTTGTTGATGATCTGATGGAGGTTTCATCAAATCAAAGTCGTCGGTGATGGGTTTTGGGATTCCATTTAGATAAAGGTGAGGGAGAAGGTGGAAAGGGTATTTTTGTGAAGATGATGAGAAGTTAGGAGCATAAATGTAAGGAAACTTGAACCCTAGGATTCTAGATGTGAGAAATAGAGATTTTAAGGGTAGAAATGCAAACTAGGTCAATGGACTCTGATTGGGCCCAAATTTTGGTGTTAACCTAATGTGGACCCAAGGAATATAATGGTGAACTTGGATTTGGGTTTTTCTCATGTTTGACTAGGTAAATTACATAGGAGCCCAAATAAAGGTAAATTCTCATCTGAATCTCTATTTTTGGTCAAAATGGGTTCAGATGGTCAAAGTGAAGGGACCAAACCTCTTATAACATTTTTCAAGGACTTTTAGGAGGTTTATATTGAATTTATCTTGACAGAACCATTTCAATTTGAGTGTGGCTGATGATTAGGGTTTTTAGTAATATTTTAATCCTCGAAATGTGTGAAACCCTAATTCAGTCAATGTGTGCCCACTTCTTGGATATTTAAGTTTATTTGACCCTAGATTAACCCTTTAGCTTATTTTCATTAATGATGGGATGGTAAAACAACAGAATTAACCCTGTTAACCTATTTTCTTCTCAAATCAATTAGATACAGATTACGATCCTTAGACGATCATTGAGTATTTAACACTTGATTCTGAATATTTCAAGTTATTTATGATGAATGATTATGTTACCATCAATAGATCTTTGGTTCATTCTTGTTTTGAAGATAATTACGTAGATCTAAGTCATTATGTATATGGACTTGATTAAGGATGGATTAAGGTACTTGGAGAACCAAATGGGTATGGATGGTGGAACTCATACCATTATCAATGATTCACTCACTTGGTTTCATCTTTATTTGGTAATATTGGAGGTAAATTTTTCCTTTACGTAGCTAATTTATTTCATTGAATTTGATATGGGAGCTTATACTACTTTTAAGGATTAAAAAAGAAAATGAGGGAAGAAAATAGAAGCATATTGTTAGGGGTGATGGTAACACCATCATGAGCCCTAACTAGCCATAATTAGTTAGATTCAACTGGTAAAACTCCTACTGGATCATCTGAGGAACACAATTCCGCACTGATCAGATTTGGAGAGAAAATAAGAAAATATGGTTAATTCTACCGTTTTAACAGCACATCACAAATGTAGATTAACCATGGGGTCACTCAAGGGTTAATTAAAGGTCAATTAATCATAAAAGACTAAAAAGTGGGTTTGCACTGATAGAAATAAGGTTCCATGCATTTCGACGATGAAAACATTACTGAAAACCTTAATTATCAACCAACTTAAATTGAAAAGGTTTTGGTTGGGATAAAATTAATCTAAACCTCCTAAAATTTATATAAAAATATTCTAATAGGTTTGGTACCTTTGGTTTGACCATCTGAACCCATTTTGACCTAAAATAAAGTTTCAAATGAGAATTTACCCTAATTTGGGCTTTTGTACAATTTACCCAGTAAAACGTGGTCAAAAAATAAATCCAAGTTCACCATTAGATTCATTAGGTCTAAGTTAGGTTAACACCAAAATTTGGGCCTAATTAGTGTCCATCTTGACCTAGTTTGCATTTTAGCCCCTAAAAACTCTTTCTCACATTTGTACCCCTAAGTTTCAAGTTTCTTACATCCATGCCCCTAAATTTTTCATCATTTTCACAAACAGGTCCGTACTGCCATGAGTGTGAACAGGACCTCTATGTCGACTTTGAGTGAGGATTTATTGCTTGATCCTCGCCTAAATTTCTCCAAACTTGGAGAGATTGTTCCTAAGATGATTCCCTACAGATTGGGCCATGTCTCAAGACCATTCAATGTCTGAATCTCGCTGGAAAAGCTTGGAATTTCCAAGTTTGAAAATAAACATTAAAGCAAGTTGAACTTGCTTGAATTGACTCTTTGAAGGGATGAAGAGGGTCTATTTAAACCCCTCGAACTCCCATCGTGCTTCTCAGCCAAGTTTTGACCGAAAATCACCTTCTCTCTTCCTCCCTCGACCATCGTGACTTCGGCTTCGATGTGCTTCTCCGAACTCCTCCTCCAGCTGGCCAATAGCCAAATTGACCGCTCATCTTCTTCCTCTCCTCTTCGCGACCATGGCAAGCCAGAGCCCGGCCGTCTAACCTCTCCTTCCTCGCTGTCGTCTCGTCGTACCTTGTCGTCTTCCTCACGTTCGGCCAGTCAATGTCGAATGCCGCTGTCCTCCTATCACCCCCTAAGTCCCCCCATCTTCTTACTCTCCCTCTCTAGGTCACTTCTACACCCTTAGTACCTAGGATCAGGCACGAAACCACCCCCTTATCCATCATCTTCTCGATGGTCAGCATGAGCTTCGATGTGCTCGTGTTGGTGCCACAGACCACTAAACTCCATGCTGCCACTTCCAAAAGCATCATCGCACCTCACTAAGTAAAAGTCCTAAAGAAATTTGGGGCTTTAGACTCTCCCTCTCCCTGTCAAACAACATGCCCTCCGTACACCTTCTTCGACCTCGACAGACCACCTCCGTGCACCAAACTCCATGAAACCGCCTTCACAATACTCACCATCCATCGGCGATCCTGCTGGGCTTTCTAATTAGGGCGACAAGCCCGTGCTTGTGTTTTCAGGTACTTGGGTAGAGTTTTACCGTCTCTTTCATCTTCCACGACACTGTCCACCTCTCTCCAGCTACCATACACCCTGCTACCATTCCCACTCGACGCGGATTGCCTTCAAGAGCAGAGCTGCACCCTCAATCGAAGCAACAAGCAGTAGCAGTTGCCTCAATTCAATGAGCAATCGACCTGCAGCTTCACACGAAGAAGAGCTTCGGACTTTAGTCCCACTCCATAGCAGTAGCAGTTGCCTTATCACCTTAGAAGACAGGGTGAGGTCCCTTCGCACTAGTTCATGCACTCCTCACCCGTGGTCACATGTGCGTGGGCCTGGTCACTGCTCATGACCCAATTACCTGATACTGTTCATCTGAATAGTTATAACCGGATCTTAGGGAAGGGGGGGGTTTTGCCTTGTTGCTCCTACAAGTGCATGCCAACACTTAGGCACTTTTGAGGTTCTAGGGCTTTGAAAGATAAGGCGTCATGTGCTTGGCCGACGTCTGACCTTGGTTCTGGGCATTGTGGATTTATTGAGCATTAGTTTGACGTGGATTAGTGGTTGAAAACCACTGTTGAAATATTTGACTTTGAATATTGTTGGGATTAGTGCTTAATTCTAGGGCTTAATTGGTGGTTTCAAGCACCATTTTTAGTCCTCTATTTTTTTTCCCTAACATTTGAGACACATTATTGCTTCTATTGAATATTATTTTGATTATTTGATTCACTTGCATTATTATTCTTGGTTACCGTGATTAGTGGATTGATTTATTACACTTTCTCCCTATGATTTTTTGGGCATATAAATTTAAATGTCACATTGATTTTCGTCACTATACTACAACACGATATTTTGATGGTGATTTTTGACGCAACATTTTGTCACCATTGCCAGGGAGCAATGCGCATTTCATTCACTGATCACAATTTCTGATCTGATTCTGACTTGCTTTATCTGATTTGCTATGTTGTTGCAGGTGAATATGAAGATCGACCGCACGTCCAACCACACCAGGGGTAGGTAATTTCATTCCCTTTTTCTTTAAGCCCCTCATCTCTTGAAAGATTTGAAAAGAAAATCAATTAGGATCAACTCGCTTTATTTCATAGTAATCATCATTCGATTTGCCTGATTTGATTTGATTTGATTAGAAATCCCCGTCCTGATACTTTCACCTATTAGGGACTTAAGGTGCCTTGGGCTATTCACCTTCTTGATTGAGCCAAGGTACCAACTTTGGAAAAATTGGACTTGGAAATTGAACCAATCTAGGGTTTCCACATTAGGGTTCCAGGAGTACACACTTGCCTGAATTAAAGAAAATATATTCCCGCATCGTGTGTTACCCATGCCCTAGTTGAATTGATCTAATCAAGTGAACTTTAAAATCAAGGCTCTATCAATTGAATCATTAAAATTTGGGACCTAATAACCTGTTTAAAAACCCCATCACACTTCAGGTTGATTTGGGTTCTTGACCCAACTCATCCTCAACTTTAGGGTAGGTTAGGTACAGTTGATCCACCTTGTGGGTCAACCAACCTCCAAATTAGGTCACAAATCAAATCAACTTTAAAGTTCAAGTGAAATTCAAGGCACACACAAAATTAAAATTGGTAGACCTAGGAGTCCAACTCACACATTCCTGTCTACTTGGATTCTCAGTGACAAGGAAGGTCGGGTGGGGGAAACCCTATAACCAGTGGGGGCGCTCTACCATGTAGGGGTCTTTGTGGGACTCTCCCTTTTTGGTTGCCTAAGTAATTCTCGGGTTGGTGAGTTTTTGATCCAGAGGTAACATTCGCCTCAAACCTTCTTAGTCATCCAAAATTTTTGGGTGCCTCAATTGGGTCCAATACACATTCTGTCCCTCATCTGATTCCCTAGTGCATGTTCGGGAGGAGGTCCTTAAGACCAAACTTGATGCCTCCATTAGTAGTTCACTCTTGTCAGGGTCAAGCCGCGACCCAATTGTTTGTGATCCCGCCTAATTAGATCGAGATCTGTTCAAACACTTCCACATCTGAGCTCAGCTCTCCATCATCTGCATCCATGGAGAATCCAGAAGAAGAAATGCCAAATGATCATAATCATGTACAACGTCTTGCTGATCTACTTCATGCATTCATGAGCCATCCACCACGGCCACAGATGAGAGATTACTACAATCCTACTATGGTGGCAATTGAACCTAGGGTGCAAATCCCTGCTAGAGGACCTGGTATAGAATTAAAGCTGAATCTTATCAATGCAATCCCTAAATTTCATATAACAAATACAGATGATCCTTTCCAGCATATCAAATAGTTGAAACATCTGGCCCAGACCTTTGGATCACCTGTTCAGAATTGGGACATCTTGCTCATGAAGATGTTCTCCTTTTCTCTTATGGACAAGGTTGCTCATTGGTATCAGACTCTAACTCATTCGATCAACACATGGGAAGAACTCCAATATGAATTTCTAAAGAAATTCTTCCTAGTTGGTCGCACCAATGCCTTGAGGCACCCGATCACGCATTTCACACAAAATGTGGGAGAACCACTTCATGAGGCATGGGACCGCTTTTTGGATCTCATGCAGAAATGCCCCTATCATGGAGTTCCTAAATGGGAACAAGTCTAATCTTTTTACTAGGGACTCCATTAGGATATCAACGTATTTGTCAATGCAACTTGTAGTGGCAACATCATGGGTTAGCATGAGAACACCGTCTGGGAGATTCTCGAGAACATGTTCGAGAACTCCATAAACAATGAGTCTATGGGTGTGTTCGACTGGACGACCATCGGTGCATTGACAAACATGAGAGGGGCACACGAGACTTGAGACCTATCCTCATCCGTCGACTTGGAATTGATGGTCAGTCTCCTGGATATGGTCTCCATCATTGAAAAGGTGGACGAATTGATTCGACATCAACAAAGAGCCACCTCCGCGCAGCAGAACACTTATGCACAATTGCCCTCAGATAGGGAGGTCATGCATAACATTCACCACCACTCATATCAAGGGATGGACCCATAGCCATCCTCGTCTGATCTTGATTTCGGAGGAAACTTCGAACCTTCCTACTCTAGTTGGGGGAACACTGAACTCTCGTAGTCTAATTATTCTGGAGTTCCTTAGACCTGTGGGGATCTCCACGCCATCCAGAATGATCCTTTCTCCAACACATATAACCCTGGATGGCACAATCATCCGAACTTTGCATGGTCGGGAAATAACCAGAACTCGAGATTGCAATTCCCAACTCGACCACAAGCTCCGTGACCATATTAGCCCGCTCAGCATAGGCCCAACACAAATTATCAATCTAGACCTTCAAGGGAAGATCATATCAACTTGATTTTGCAAGCCCTGGCTGACATCCAGAAGATGAATGCAACTATGCAGAAACAACATAAAGAAGTGATTACAGAGGTCTGAAATCAACTCGCACAAATGGATGGGACTTGCCAACCTGGTGCACTCCCTTCTCAACCTCTGCCGAATCCGAATAACGTGTCGAGCCAGAGGTGCGTTATGAACCTGAATCAGGGCCAAGCTCATTATGTTTATCAAGCCCCTTCTACTCCATCACCTAATGGGATGGAGGCTTCCACATCGTATTCAAGATGTCAGTAGCAACGACCAATTTTGCCAACTCCGAACCAAAACCAGGTCGGCCTAAATGCTGTTACTACACTGACGTAAAAAAATTTATAAAGATAATTTGTTTGTTGCAGCAAGCAAATACCTGAATCAGGGCCAAGCTCAATGTTTATCAAGCCCCTTCTACTCTATCACCCGACGGGATGGAGGCTTCCACATCGTATTCAGGATATCAGTAGCAATGACCACTTTTGTCGACTCTGAACCAAAACCAGGTTGGCCTAAATGCAGTTACTACCTGACGTTGAAAAATGCATAAAGATAATTCATTTATTGTAGCAAGCAAATACGATGCCAATTTTAATAATCAAAGGGTGAGTACAAGTGTTGAACATGAGGAGGCGTGAAATCGGATCAATTAATCGCTTTGTTGTCACAGGATATTTTCATTCGTTTGCTTGCGAGAAGGGAGAGAGAGAGAGAGAGAAAGAGAGAGAGAGAGAGAGAGAAAGTATAGGGTTAGAAATCCATGATTGAGCACATGCATGTAATAAATAGCCTAAGAAAATCAAATGGAACTTAATTCAAAGCACAATAATGCCATAAAAAATCACTACCATTGATTGCTAACATAGTCTTACATGCTCTAACATTAAACTAGAAGAAAGCTTCTGTAAAGAGATAATGAGATAAACTATGAGTAAAAAGAACTATGGTGGAACAAGAGCTTGTCGAGGCAGCTATGGCGGTGGAGAGACTTCCGTCGGTGCTTAGTAACTCTGGGACCTTGCTTTGAAGCTCAATGGAGGTAGGGGACATGCTTGGTAGTAGATGTTGAGAGATATCTTGCAATGGGGGGTCCATAGGGTTATTTATAATGGAGGAGAGGCGGCGAAAACAGGTATCTCACAATTAGCGACAGCAAGGATGTCGCTATAGCACAGCTGCAAGCATCACTGTAGGCCAGCTTACTCGCTCGCTGGCACTTGCTCATGAACAGTTGTCACATGCTCGCCGCTGGATGTACACTATGGATCGCCATCGGAGGGTTTGCATCGCATGAAGGTGTGTGCTTCAGATCGTGTGCCTACGATCAGGGGTGATCGCTCACGTGATCTCCTATGTTATCATCCACGTATCACGCACACGACTGGATGGCACGTGATGAGGACCACCTTCGTGATTCGACCCCTCACCGCTCATTTGCGAGTACCTCACCCGCTCATTACTCTACGCTCACAAATGGTCGCGAGGATGATGAGGTGCTCATGCATGGATGACTATTGGATGTTGATCTGACAGTGGATGGCACGGTGGTCTGAGGACCGTTCGATGCTGATCGAACAGTGGAGAGTTGTTGTGTGATGGAGCTTATCGGGGCTGCTGGTGTGTGATGGAAAGCGAAGTAGCTGCCATGTGTCACATTTTGGGCTGTTGATGAGTAGATCAATGGTCAGAACTTCCTGGACTTGTGGGAGATATGGAGGTCGGATTGAGGTGATTTTTAGTTTGTTGGACTTCATTCGTCGATTTGGATCCACTCGTATGGTTTGATTACTCATCTGATACATGTTTCAATATGCACTTGTACTCAAGGTCATTAAACATTAATTATAAGCAATCTTAACACACTATGCATGCAATGCTCCCAAACCAGTTGTATCGTGATATCTATGCACATATGTTCTTGAAGTTGACTTTAATTGATGTAATTGTCACATTATTTGTAAAGTCATCATACCCCCATGCTTGTCCCTTGTTAGTCCTAAGTAAGGTTAATCTAAATACTATATACAACTAGAATTAAGAATTGATTGCTCATGCATAAGTTACTTGTTAATAGAAGGAAATTTCTACTAAGAACCTAACCCACAGAGACTCAACAATGCTCAGGTGCCTGCCAAAATGCGGACCACCTAAGTCCTCACTTTACTTTACATAGAAGCAAATTCTCTTTTTTATCTCTTTTTACTCTTTTCTAATTTTTTGGATTTTGGAGTAAAGAGTTTTGGGTTAACTTTTTACTGCTACCCAACCCACCTAAGACTCAAAAAGGACTTTAAGTGCTAAGCATCTTGTCGTGAAATTTGTGATAAACTCACTCAACGGTAATTAAAACAAACTTCGGGTTGCTATGCCCCTAGGTGACCCAAAAAAGAAAATGCTACCTAAAGGTGTATCTATCTGACTGGTAGCTTTCTCCCTACTTTTATTTTTGTAGGGTCAACACAAGGGCAAACCCAGTGTATATCTTCTCAGATTATTCTACTTCCCCGTTTCTTCCTTAGGTGTTTTGGAATTTCTGTGAGTTTTATAAGTTGGGATCTTGACAAATGGCCAATGAGCTGTTACCCACGACAACTTGTCAGCCACACTCGTACGGTGAAGTGTGGCTTATTTCTTTTTCTTCTTTTTCTATTTTTCTCCCTTTTTTTATCATTTTTTAAATTTATAAGTAAGTGACTTCCCTGATCTAAGATTACATAAAGTCAATAGTAAAAGAGAATGGTTCTGTGGCTAGGCTCTAGAAAATCGACCAATGGGCTATTACCCACAACAACTTACCAGCCATACCACTCTAGAAGGTTCATTAGCTACCCAATTTTCGTTAGAACCGCCAAGGAGTGAGTCAGTTTAAAACGTGTGTAGATGCTTAGACTATAAGTTCCCCAAATCAGAGGGTAGGTTGATAAGTTGTATACTTATCACCCTACTTTATTGACTAATTAATATAAATTAAGGTGGCGAGGACTCGAGAACAAGTCCATATTTTAGTAGACACCCGGGTTGATTAAGTCCAAAGATCTAAAGAGTCTAAGTGTTTAGGTCATTAACGTAACATTTCCTAATGTTGACAAGCTCCTAATGCCTAATTTTTCTTTTCCAATTTTTTTTTTAAGAGATAAAAACTAGTTCAAGATGACAATTTTGTACTCAGAAAATAAGAATTTCCACCCCCCCATGCCTATGATGGACAATGTCCTCATTAGAAAATAAATGTATGCAAGGGGGTAAGGAGAGAAATCACCTGAGTTTCAATAGTGAGTTTGGTCAGCTTGAATCCCCTGAGTTGCCTCCCAAGAAGCATTGAGTTTATTGCCTCAAGCTGGGCGAAGGTCCAGTTTAACCCGCAATGACGGTTACAGCTTCCTTTAGGGGAACCGGGGCAAGAAAATGTTTTAATCTTTGACCATTAACTGTAAAGGTTTGCCTAGTCTCAGGATCAGCGATTTCTACTACCTTGTCTCATTCTCTGGAACACATTGGCGAATAATTTGATCAGAGCCGATGCGGTATAGTTCAAGGTCCTCCTAGAAGTAATATTTGGCCTAAAATTTGAGTCTATCTCGATGTTGCTTGGTCAATCCTAGGGGATTTGACCAATGGCCAAATAATTTACAATGTCTGCAAACCATGAGGTTTGGACACCTGATACTATAAGAATAGTTTCGTCCAAAAAAGTATCAGCAATCAGAATATCTAGATGAAAAGAATCACTTAGAAGTCTCAAAAGATGATCTGCCACCACACTCTGTGCCTCGAATTTATCTTTGATTTCAAGATCGAATTCTTGCAGCAGAAAAATTCATCGGATAAGCTGGGGTTTGGCATCCTTTTTGGCCAAGAGATGTCTCAAGGCTGAGTAGTCGATGTAAATTTTGACGTGAGACCCTAAGAGATAAGCCTTGAATTTCTCCAAAGCAAATACTACAACTAGCAATTCCTTCTCAGTAACAGTGTAATTCCTCTAGGCCTTGTCTAGAGTTTTGCTAGAGTAGTAAATGACAGAGGATTTCCTATCAATCTTTTGACCCAAAACAGCCCCGATCGCGTAATTAGAAGCGTTGGTCATGATCTCAAATGGAGCTGTCCAAACCAATGGTTGCAACACCGAAGCACAAGTAACTACCATTTTAAGAAAATCGAATGCCTTACGGCATGATTCGTTGAAATCAAACGGCGTATCTTTGGCGAGAAGGTTGCTCAAAGGGCGAGCAACCTTAGAGAGTCCTTGATGAACCTCTTATAGAATCCCACATGACCAAGAAATGATCGAATTTGTTTGACAGATGTGGGAGGAGGAAGTTTGGAGATAGCATCAACCTTAGCTTTGTCAACTTCAATTCCTCATTCAGAGATTACATGACCCAACACGATGCCTTCTTGTGTCATGAAATGACTCTTTTCCTAGCTAAGGACCAATCTTGTTTTGATGCATCTTTTAAGGATCATTTCATGATTAGCCAGGAAAGAATCAAATGGTTCTCCGAAAATAGAGTAATCGTCCATGAAGACTTCCATAAACTCTCCCACCATCTCAGAGAATATAGCTAGCATACACTTTTGAAAAGTCACAGGTGCATTGCATAAGCCAAATGGCATTCTACGGAAAGCAAAGGTTCCGTAGGGATAGGTGAAAGTCATTTTTTCTTGATCCTCAGGATGGATAGGGACTTGATTGTATCCCGAGTAATCATCTAGGAAACAGAAGTACTTTTGCCCAGCTAGTGTTTCAAGGATTTGATCGATGAAGAGAAAAGGGAAATGATCATTTTTCATGGCTATGTTTAGCTTCCTGTAATCGATACAGACCCTCCAAGAGGAAGCTGAATGAGTTGTGACAGATTCTCCTTTCTCATTAGTCACAATGGTAATCCCAGCTTTCTTGGGAACAATTTTCACGAGACTTACCCAAGGATTATCTGAGATTGGATAAATGATTCCTACGTCAAGCCATTTAATTATTTCCTTCTTGACCACTTCTTGCATATTAAGGTTTAATCTCCTCTACATCTGGTGAGAAGGGTAGGATCCATCTTTCATGAATATTCTATGATTGAAGTAAGATGGCTCGATCCCCCTAAGGTCATGAATGGTCCAACCAATTACCTTCTTATGTTCTTTTAGGACCTCGATCAATTTAATCTCCTGCTTCTTAGTTAATCTAGCATTGATAATCATAGGGAGTGTCTTTTGTGGTCCCAAAAATTGATATTTCAAACTCTCAGGCAATGGTTTCAGTTCGAGCTGGGGCGAGTTTAGGATAGAAAGTAAGGATGATGCTGATGAAGATTCATTAGGAGGAAGAGGTTGAAAGTGAACAAAATCAATAACCTCTTTGGAATGTAGTGGGTTTGCCATAGAGGGTTGCAGGTCAAATCCATCAAGACAAGAGGAACTTTCAATTGCAGAAACTGCCATACATGTTTCAAAATTCAAGTTATCTTCCTCAAGTTCCTCGATAAATCCACAATCCTCAAATTTGTTAATCTCCTTAAAAAGATCCAATTTCAATTTTTAATCCACAAAGGCGATTTCCATGCTACCGCTCTCATATTTGATATTGGCTTTAGTGGTAGCCAGGAACGAATGCCCCAGAATGATGGGCATGTTCCTTAAATTCTTAGGTAAATCCATGTCAAGGATAAGGAAATCTACAGGAAAATATAAATCCTTAACCTTGACAATAACATCCTTAATAACACCTCTTGGATTGGTGATCGAACGGTCTACTAACTGCAGCGTTACTGAGGCCGACCGAAGTTCACCTAATTCAAACTTCTCGTAAAGAGAAGTCAGAATTAGGTTAATGGATGCACCTGGATCCAGAAGTGTCCTATCAAAGGAGTAATCTCCGATGACACAAGAAATCAAAGGGGCACCTGGATCTCTCTTTTTCGGAGGAAGGTGATGCAGGATAATAGAACTAGCCTGCTTGGAGAGTACCACCTTCCCCAGAACAGATTCCCTCGACTTACACTTCTGTGTGCATAAATCCTTTAAAAATTTAGCATTAGCCAGTATGTGTTTGATAGCGTCGAGGAGTGGGATATTGATTTCAACATTCTTGAATATATTCAAGAGCTCCTCGTTACTATCAACATGCTTCTTCTTCCTAGGCTTAATCAAGGCCTCAAGAAAAGGAACATGAGTCAGATCTTTGGAATCAGGTTCCTGAGCCTTGGTTTCTTCTCTAGAGTTCTCCTTTCTCTCCTCAGGCTCTCCAGGATTTGGTAGATCAGAATAAGGTAGTTTTTGGTCCTGGGTTTGCCTTCCACTCCTCAAGCTAACAGAGTTAGCAAATGCATATGGGTTTGGGTCTTGGGGAGGGTTAGGAAAGACTGGAGGGGCTTCATTAGCTAGAAACCTATGAGCATGTGCGTGTGGGTCCCTCTGATTCCCGTACCCTTGGGGTTGATTACCGGATTCTGTATATTACACGAGTTAGGTACAAGTTGAGATGGCAAAGATCCGAGTTGTCGAGAATTAGCAATGATTCTGGATTGCAAGTTGTCCAGTGAAGTTTTCATTTACTGCATGAGTTGGAGCATAGATCCTTGCATCTTTACCATTTGACAGTTCAAATATGCCTGCCCTACAGGTTGGCGGACATTCCAAGCTAGCTGCTTGACCTAATTTGGGGGCAGCTGAGTATAAACATGACCCTAACCCATTGGTCTTTGCGGAGCATAGTTGCTAGGTCGAAATTGGGTCTGTTGCCCTAGGTTTTTCTAGGAGAAGTTAGGATGGTTCCTTCAACCCAGATTATAAGCATTGGAGTAAGGTCTGGACTTAACATTCTCTTGTACATCATTGACATCCTCATAGGGCGAGGATGGAGAAAAAGAAAGGGAGAGATTAGAGAAACTGAGATCAAACACCCCAGTTTGAAACCCGTGGGGTTCGAACAATGTTGGCTCACAGGTTGGGCTGCATCCAATTGATTCACGAACTCCCATCCAGAAGGAGCTCGCGAAGAATGGGAGCCCAAATTCTGGGATTGAGTGGATCAAGAATTGTCTACAGAGTTTTCCACCATCCACTCCTCCATCCTTTTGGTAACCAAGTCCACTTTATCTAATTTATTACAAATCAGCTCCATATTGAATGAATGAGAGTCGTGGACCTCATTAACATTCGATCCGGGTTGTTGGAACCGGATAAAAGTATCCATGGAGGCATGATTGATTGAATTTTCACTCCTTTCCTTAAACAAATCATGCACACTATCTACGTCTTTGTTAAGGAAATTGCTTCCGCAAGAAGCGTCCATGTGATTTCTGAGTTGCTCAGTTAACCCATGGTAAAAGATCTGCACGAATTGCCATTTCGGTACCTCGTGGTGTGGACACTTCCGCAATAATTCCTGGAATCACTCCTAGGCAACATGAAACTGCTCCCCCGGCCGCTGGGCGAAAGTAGCAATCGCCCGCCTCAGAGCATTGGTACGTCTAACAGGGAAGAATTTCTTTAGGAAAGCCGATTTCAAATCATTCCATGTTGCGATCGGCCTTCCTATTGTCCTACACTAATGAGCGGCTTTATCCCTAAGAGAGTAGGGAAAGAGCCTCATGATCATCTGCTCTTCATTCACGTTTCGTGCTTTGGTGGTCTGGACCAAAGTAGTCAAGTCCTCCAAATGTTGAAATGGGTCTTCAGAGCCAAGCCCATGGAAATGTTTGATTAGCCTTAACACCTGGGGTTTGATTTCAACGTCTCCAGCTGGAATCTGGATGTCGGGGCGTTCCCCGTAATTTGAAGGATCATAAAAACCCATCAAGGGCTGAGCGCCCTGCATTCTTTAGAACCATTCTTGCATTCTCTGTATTTGTTCCAACTGCCTTTGAAACATCTCCTGTTGATTCTGAGGCAGAGGAGGTTGTTGATCGGCCATGGGATCAATTTTGCCAAACTTCAACCTACACCTCCTAGAATGATCTAATGGTCCTTCCAATCAATGATTCAATGATCTCCTTCCAAGCATAAACTAGAAAGAGGTCGGAAAGACTGGGGATAAGAACCCTACAGCACAACAAAACAAGCCTGTCCTTAAGTTGGATAGCCTAAGGATCTACAGACTCTAAGAGTCTGTCTTAAGATTATAGATGATTTACTCTATTTGTATCCAGTCAATCCAACCAGTTAGAAGGAGGGATTGGGGAGAAGGTTCTTCCTTCGACTTGTGCCTTCGGTTCCTAGTGTACCCCCCAGCCGTGATGGTTTGATTCTACTCCCCTAGCTAGACATCAGATTGACTAGTACAAGCAGGTTAATCATAAACAATCTCAATCTGGGCCCCAAAGAGTGAATCAGTCCTTAAGTCCAACGTCTAATCAATTTTAACTTAGGCTTAGGATTGTAGTGCTTATAGAATGCGGTGGGCCCTTAAAATGGGTTGTGCCCTTAATGATCGATTGAATATGTGTGAGTGCGTGCACAAGCAGGGTTTTTAAGCAAGATTATTTTGATGAGTGGATTTTAATGTTCAAATCTTGCTTAAGTAGCTTTTAGGGTTTAGAATTAGGTGAATTCAATCAAGTTTCAGAGGCAAACCAGATGTTCAAACATGGGTGAAGATCTTTTCCTTTTGAAATCAAAAGTAAAGTGGAGTGCCTGGTGTTGACCTAAATTGTAAACTTTAAAGGGAAACTACTTGATGAGTTGATTTTAAAATGAAGTGGTGCAGCCCAAACAACTCAAACAATTGGCCGTAATGCACCACTGACTTAGGCAAACAAGATGATTAACCTAGACTAATTTCTACTCTCTTACGTGTTGATTTACGTGTATGAGTTCCAAAGGTCAGAATCCCAGTTGAGTAGATAAAAATCAAGCTAGATTATGTGCCATGAATGTGGGTGTATGTAGTGTATATGTTGATTTATCTCACAAGAAGTATCTTTTTATTTTATTTTTTCTTTTTTTTTACGAAGGTAAGATGAGTGGGGGTGGAAAACAAAGCATCCAAACTAATCCTAGGGTTTATGCGAACACCTAGGTTAATTGGGGTTTGAATTAAAGTTGTGGAATGAAATCTATGGAGGGGGGAAGAATGGGGAGCACTTACAGTTGTCTTCAACTGCACTTTACTCCTTTCTACCGCTTGAAGATTCCCTGTTGAGGTACCTGCAAAACAATAGAAGAGAAATAAAAGCAAGTTAGAAAATAATAAAGGGCACGAAATGCGGAAAGAAAATAGAGAATCATCGCCTCCCCGGCAACGGCACCAAAATGTTGAATCGGAAAATGTATGCAAATGGGATTGGATTTTGAAAAACCCGTCATTGTAGTATGATTTACGAAGAAATCCATCAATAAATAAATTTACCGAAACTCGAAAGAATTCTGGATCGAACACAGGGAGGCTACATCGATCTAAAATCCATAATTATATTTTTTTGGTATTTTTGTTTTGAAAGCGAGAACCATAATGAAATTGATATTAACAATGAGAGAGAGAGAATAATCACTTTCTATCTGAATACTATTTTTACAACTACAAAGCAAGAAATGATTACAGCTAGAAAGAGGGAAATTCTATTCTAGAAAGCGATAAAGGAGGGAGAGAGATATTATCCTCCTCGACGGTTGCTTGGAGGATGAGCCAGACGAGGCAATGCCTGGAAGACGGAGGACAAAGATGGAAGAAGAATAAGAATGGAGCAGGAAGAACCGGCGGTGAAGCAAGGTGTCATCGTCGTCACGAGATCTACTTCCGGAACTGGGGAGAGAACTTTTATTTTGACTCTAGAGGAACATCTTGGATTTGGGACAAGCTTCTTTAGAGCTTTGGAGAGGGAGAGAGGTGAAGGAAGGGATGAAGAAAGTGTGGGGGTCGTAGGAACTTTTATAGGTGAAGATTGGAGGGGGTACAAAGGTCATTTCACTTAAAAATTTAATGTCAGAATCTTTAGTGATGGATTAAAAGCATCACTAAAGCCTTGATCGTGGCCTTACGTGCTCGCCCGCCTGCTACCTCTTCTTCTCCTCGCGCCCAAACGTATGCCCACGATCTCACCTTGTCAACCATCCGATCATGAGATCGGATGGCTTAAAAATGAACTCACCTGCTTCTTCAGCGTAACCGTGCGCCCGAGCATGCGATGGAGCATGCAGAAGCATGTCATCACGCACGTATGTGCTCTTCGCCCATTCATCGCACCACCTTGCTCGCATCTGCACCACTTGCACTTCATCCAACAGTGGAATCGAGCTGCTCCCGTGCTCGCGCCTTGATTTGAGGCATAGTGGGGATCGAACCCATGCCTCTGCCTCGTGAAGAGATGCTCGCCCGCTGCACTATGCATGTGTTTGAGGTGCGCATATGGTTTTATGCTCAACCTGTCTTGACCGTTGGATCTTCATCTAACAGCCAAGATCTATCATTGTACTTGTCTTCAGGAGTCGAGCAGAGGGTTGGGATGGTGCCACGTGGCACCATCCTGACCGTCCTTTATGTTGTAAATGGTGCACGGATGTCAGATTGGACTGATTTTCATGCCGTTAGGCTGAGATCATTGATCCGAACCCATCCGTGCAGTTGGATTTGTCATCTGAAGTGTGGATTGACACCATCTTGGCCCTTGATCTCTAACCTTCCTCGAATTATATCTGATGCTACTGAAGTTCGATCGAGGTGATCTTGGAGTTGTTGAACTCCAATCATAACCCTGATCAGATTTGTACAGTTGGATCTTCGATCCGAGGTCCCGATTAAAAGTTTCCCTGTCCCTGGCCACCAAAAGGAAGGAATTACTATACAGTTTGTACAATTTGACCAAAATGCATGATGATGCATCTTATGCAATATTTAAAATGCATGATGCTAATATGATACTAAGAACATGCATTAATAGACATTTTTGGCTTTTCAGATGTATGCACATGACCTGACCCCTTCTCCAACACCTACAACACAGGATGGCGCAATCACCCGAATTTCGCCTCGACGAACCAAAAATCAAACCAATTCCAAAACCAACCCAAGCCAAACCCCCTCCTATCAGCAAGGTCCACCGGTTAGACCACCCTATAATCAGAATAAGGCAGCCCCTCCCCCACAAAACAAAATGGACACGCTGATAAAAATGATGGCTGATATGAATCAGAAACATCGGGAGGAAATGGCATTAGTGAAGGGAAAGTTGTGCCAGCTGTTGGATTGCAAACAATAGGGGTCCCTTCCTTCTCAACCACAACCGAACCCGCGAAATGTGATCAACAGAGGCCCCAATTCTCAAGGGTTCCAAGCCAATCCTGGGCATGCCCACATGGTCCAGTAAGCCCCACAAACACCTCCTGGGTTTGGTGCTTCTTCTTCCTCTTCTTCTTAAGGATCTACCCATGGTCCCAATGCCTCGGCCAATGCAGTTACCTTGAGAAGCGGTACTAAAACCCAGGACCCCAAATGGTCGACCCCTCCCGTGACCTAGCTTCTCGAGATACCTGATTTAGAGGATGAGTGGGAGGAACCCAAGGACCTAAGGACAGACCCAATTCAAACCCAAACACCATACCCTGAGGCCTTGGAGAAAAGGAAGAAAAGGAAAACTATAGTTGAGAATGAGGAGTTGTTGGAAATTTTCAAACAAGTCTAGATTAGTATTTTGCTCCTTGAAGCAATCAAGCATATCCTAACTTACGCTAAGATCTTGAAGGATGTTCGTACGTCGAAGCGTAAACTGAGAACCCAAGCACCTTGGAAGGTTGTGCTCTCAAAACAAGCTAATTCAGTGATATTGAGCAGCCTACCTCCCAAACGAACTGACCCAGGAGCACCCCTGATTTCTTGTAATATTGGGGACATGACATTGATATTGTGCTCTTGGACTTAGGTGCTTCGATCAACCTCATCCGGACAACCCTTTATCACCAGTTCGGATTTGGGGAATTGAAACCCACACCTATAACTATCCAACTGGCTGATAGATCTGTGAAAACCCTGAAGGGGGTAGTCGAGGACATAATTGTTCGGGTCAAGGACTTCTACTTCCTGGTCGACTTTTTGGTCCTCGACATGGAAGTCCCCGAATAGCTACAAAACACACCCATCATCTTGGGCAGACCCTTCTTAGCTACAGCTAAGGCAAACATTGTGACACGGGATGCATGGAAATCGCCTTTGGAGATAAGAAGATGAAATTTGATATCCTCAGGGTGGCTAAGTCTTTTGATTGTGGCTGGGTTGAGGAGCACGATCCTGATGAGTGGCTACTCATCATAGCTAAAAGGCCAAAATTAAGCTAGATACTAAGCAAAACAATATCAAATTAACACATAAAAAGGGTTAAGTGTGGGAATTAAAGAAAAGACCTAAAACTTTTAATGTGTGTTAAAATC
This sequence comes from Thalassia testudinum, assembly GCA_037157565.1. Lineage (NCBI taxonomy): Eukaryota > Viridiplantae > Streptophyta > Magnoliopsida > Alismatales > Hydrocharitaceae > Thalassia > Thalassia testudinum. The sequence goes on from JAZHRO010000014.1 coordinate 25,678,870, forward strand.
TCATAATTAGGTCACAAAAGTGAGATACTCTTAAAATAAAAGAATAAATGATGATCCATGCATAAATTGAACACATAAACAAGTTTGAAAAGCCAAATCAGAAGTAAAATCAATGTCGTAAATGTTCAATTAAGCACATGTAAAAATTTGAAAGCAATTGGGCATCATTTAGGCTTAGAAATAAATAGATTACAATTAGGTCCTTCATGCATTACATTTCTACCCTTCAAAACTCCTTTTTGGACCTATTTGCAAGCCGCAGGGACCCTTTTGTAAGACTGCAGGGCCCTTCCAGCTGCTATTCTTCTCGCTTATGGGCCTGCATGCAAATGTTCTACCCCTTCTTCTAAGGGTCCGTCTGCAAATTTCCCCTTTATTTCAACGAGAAGCTGAGTTCTTCACGCGCACTGTAGCGCGCGAAAAACACAGCCATTCTCGACCGTCCATCGCACTTTTGATCTCGATCTGCGGCTGGATTCAAATGGAACCTTCGCGCGATTCGGTGCGTGCGTTCACCTCTCTTCCCAGATCTCATCTGACGGTCAGATTTCTCTCTTGACTCGCCGCGCGCTCTACCCATCTCATCCTCACCGCCGGCCTGATTCTGATTAAGCTCACCCTTGCGGTGATCTCAGTCACTGAGCTGCTATTTAAGTACCTCAGTGGTGTCGCGCGCAGGGGATCGCTCCCTCCTACATCTCTTAGCGATCAATTCTTCCACTCCAGTCTCTCCTCCTCATCTAGACCCTGATTTCACAGCCACCGGCTGTGGAATCATCGCCTGCTCTCGACCCTCCTCGTCGCTAAGGACCTCGTAGCACCTGAGGACGACCCTGGAGTCTCACTAGCAGACTCTTCCCTCCGCTGGAGTCACCCTCCTCCTTTCTTCCTCCTTAGCCGCCGGCTAAGGACCCATAGGTCCCATTCTTCCTTTTAGTTTAGTTTCTAATTCTGCACAAGTAGTGTTAGATTTAGTTTACAGTAGTTTAGAATAGATTTAGTTTTAATTGTTAGTGTTTAATGTTAGCTGTAGTTAGATTAGTCTTAGGAGTAGAATTAGTATTAGATCCCCTCCCTCACCTCCTCTGATCAGTCCAGATCAGAGGGGAAGAATCATCTGTTCACTATTCAATTTATCTCCCTCTTCATGTTTTGTTTTTCCCATCATCCAGATTCTGATTCTTGTTTTTATGTTCCTTTTAACGACGAATTTTTCACCAATCACCCACACATCCGGACCCAATTCCAGATCTGATGGTGTACTGCCTCAGATCTGAAATTGGCGTCACAAGCACCATTTGGGGCTTCTCACTCACCCCATTTGTGTTCACAAAAGCCCCTTTTATTTTAGATTGATTGCCTCAGTTTGTCAGATTCACTTTAACATGGGTTTTGAAGAGATTTTGCTTTCTGAAATGTCTTGACAGATCTGACAAATTGAAGGGATTTTGGTTTTCCTTGAGGGCAAGGATTCTGAGAAGTTCTCTGGTGACAGAGAACAAATCAGAAGAGCCTTTCATGAATTTGCTTCTGCCTTGATCTGAATGCATTCGCTAGCTTTTATAAATTCCTTTAATGCATTCTTTTTCTGATTTGTCATTTCAGAACTGCCATACACCACCTGTTTGATAATTATTTTTGTATGGTGATTCTCTAACCTAAGGAGTTTTCCATACTCCTTAAGGTTGCAAGAAACTGGGATTGTATGTTTTTGGTTTTAATTGATTGAGTTAAGTCTTCCTTCATGCTGTCTATGGCATTAGGAAGACTAACTCAATGCCATTTGTGTTTTGATCTGAAATGATGCTTTTGATAAGGGCTTTTCCTTGTGGGTATTTGAACTGAATTCTTATGTGATTTTCGTGAGATTTATACCCTTATCAGATTTGGATTTCAACTCTTTAATTTTTAGTTTGTTCTGAATTTTCTCTTATTCCCAGTTATACAGTAAAATGCTGCAAACTGCAGCTACATTCCCCTCTTCTCTAAATTCTCCTCTTCTCTAAATTCCCCTCTCATCTGTGAATACTTTCCCCCTCTTCAAATGGACTAACTGCAGCAGCAGTTAGCCCATTTGACAGTGGCTTAAGCCACTGACACTGCTAAAACACCCTGAACAGCACATTCTCTTCCCTCTCCATCTTCTCTGACAGTAGCTTAGCTGCTGTTTAAAATGAAATAAAAACTTAATTAACCCTCATTCCCTAAATTCCTACTAAAACCTAATTATACATACTTAATTTCACACTGTAAATATACATATCCATACTATTATAACTATAATATACAGCCTGATTATGTACGTAGACATACATAGATATACTGTAAATACTGTATAAACTTGTACATAAATCTATATACATATGTAATCTATGTAAATATATGTATAAATAATGAACTATTATGTATGTATTTACTGATTTATGTATATGTATATATACAGATTCATATTTACATATTTAGTAGCTATATTATAGAATAAATTAGCTAAATTAATAATTTAGAGCTATAATTAAGTAAATAAATCTATAGACTTAGGTTAACATATATAGTAAGTAATTTAAGTTAGTTAAAGTACAATTATACCTAGTATAGCTTACTGTAACTTAGTTTTATTTAAAACACCCAGAACAGCTAGTTTAACTTAAATAAAATAGAAATAAATTCGTAAATATACAATAAAAATATGTATAAAATACTTAAGCATGTAAATTAAATCTGTATAAGGTCAATTAGACCATTTACTAACTATTTTATAAGTAATTAACTATTTAATCACCTAAATCAACCTGTACAATCAGCCTAGTTTAGCGAATTTATTTGTATAGTAAACATATTTAAAATTCAAAATTAATTAATCAATTATGTAGTATTATGTAAATACTTTATTAACCATATTTTATTTTATTTTATTTAATAATTTATGGCCCCCAAATCAAGGGCCAAAAGCACGAACAGACGCAGCTGCGCCTGATTTCCAGCGCACGATGTGGCGCTGGAATAGCACCACATCGTGTGCTGCAAGTCAAGCGCAGCCACATAAATATAATTTGTGTTACCGTTAGGTCAGTCGTCACGGGCGCCGGGCGCCCGAAGCACTGCCTTTGAACATATGACCCGATTACCCATTGAGCTCTGGTCTGAGTACTCTGTTTGATTTGCGATAAATATGTGACGTGTGTGTGTGGCCGGGGGCCCGAGCATGTGCGAGCATATGGCGTTGGGCTGAGGCCTGGCGCTGAGATTAAAGACATAATTAAGCCACCTAATCTGAGATTAGGGCGCGCTTAGTAGAGGTCTGGTCCCACCCTTAGGGTGCTGTGTATCCCTTGAAAAGCGTGCCCGCAAACTAAACACGTTTTAAACTAATGATATTAGCCTAATCCCCTCCCCACCGCAGCCTCTGAAATATGCTAAGACAGAAGAGTTAACAAAGAGAAGAACAAAGAGTTAACACGAGAGAAAAAAAGAAAATAGTACAAGAACAACAGAGAAAAGAACAAGAGTAATAAAAAGAGAAAGAAGAAGATGAATACTTAGAAGAAAACATAAATATGAACACAAGAAGAACAGGAGTTAAGAATACAAAGAACAGAGACTTAATGAAGAAAGAAAGAGAAACAAAGAAAAAGAATAAGTAGTATACATACGTATAAGTAAATCTATATAATTACTAACAGAATAAAGTGACACTATAAACGTCGCTAAAGATCTCAGTTTTGCCTCTTTAGGTTGTATATAGTGTTTTCTGAGATTTAGCGACGCTTATATCTGTCACTGAAACTGCTGTATATGTTACTATACATAACAGGCTAATAAGTTAAATTTCTACACCATTGCATTCTAATGTATTATATACTATTATGATAGTACTAATAGGATAACTTGTAAATACATAGTTTAGAGTATAATAATAGATTGTTTGATGCTTGTTCATAGTTAGTATTTTTGCAAGCATTTCTTAGTAATTAGGTAAATAAAACACACATTCATTCATTCTTTAATAAAATGTAAAGTTTCTTTTTTGAATAAGAAGACAATTTTGAGATAATCAAAGAGTGACCGAATTAAATTCAATAAATTGCCTCCCAGTGAACGACCTGGAACAAAACCAGTAAAAATTAGATAAATAAGCAAATGATAATAATGGTTGTAATGACTGGAACTCACCCATACTCACCACTATACGACATCCTTAATGTTATATTATACACCCTGTACTACAACGACATAATCAACAATTATTACCAACAAACATTTACAACAACCATTTTTCATCACTATCAGATCCCGTGGAATCTCTGGTTGAAGAATGCCTCACTCTTAGCTCTTCGACAGACCATCTGACTCAACCAGTTGATGACTACTCTGACCCACTCCAGCCTATGGAGGTTGACCTGTGTAGAGCTGATTACCTTTAGCAACCTCCATTCGAGGAGATTGATGTTGATCAACTCCCACCCTTCCCCTATCCATCAAATGTTGTCCCACCTACACCTGAACCAAAGCCTTTGCTTGATAATCTCAAGTATGTCTTCCTAGGACCTAACCAGACCTTCCCTATGATTATCAATGCCATTTAACTAGGGATCAAGAACTTAGGTTGATTGCAACCCTCTCTGAACATCGGGCAGCCATTGGGTGGACAATGTCTGACTTAAGGGGAATTAGCCCTACCTATTGCACTCACAAGATCTATTTGGAAGATGGGGCTCGACCTTCTCGCCAGATGCAAAGGCGATTGAACCTGAATATGCTAGAGGTTGTTAAAAAAGAAATCGCTTGACGCAGATATCATTTACCCTATTTCTGATAGCCCCTGGGTGAGCCCCACTGAAGTGGTACCCAAGAAAGTCGGGCTCATCGTGATCACCAATGACTAGGGCGAATCCATCCCCACCTGCACCACTACCGTATGGCAGGTGTACATCGACTATAGGAAGCTTAATGAGGCCACCAAGAAAGATCATTTTCCTCTGCCATTCATTGACCAGATTCTCGAGCGATTGGCTGGGCAGAAATATTTTTGCTTCCCAGATAGATATTCAGGATACAACCAAATTGCTATTGCACTAGAGGATCAAGAGAAGACCACATTCACTTGCCCGTATGGCACGTTCACATTCCGTCGTATGCCATTAGGGTTATGCAACGCACCCGCAACATTGCAGCATTGCATGCTAGCCATGTTTTCAGAGATGGTGGGTGAATACCTGTAGGTCTTTATGGATGATTTCTCCATGTTCGGGAACTCATTCAACCATTGTCTTCGCAACTTGGAGAAGATCTTGAAGCGATGCATCGAGGTCAACCTAGTTCTAAGTTGGGAAAAGAGCCATTTCATGGTTCAAGAAGGGATTGTCCTCGATCACATCGTCTCGTATAGGGGCATTGAAGTGGATCAAGCTAAGGTTGATTTAATTTCCAAACTTCCACCCCCTAGCTCGATCAAGCAAATTTGATCTTTCCAAGGACATGTTGGCTTCTATAGAAGGTTCATTAAGGATTTTTCCAAACTTTCTAAGCCCTTGACTGACCTTCTAGGCAACAATGCCCTTTTTCACATGACAATTGATTGCATCAAGGCTTACAACAACGTTAGGGAAATAGACTCCACTGCACCTATTTTACAACCCCCAGACTGGTCCCAAGACTTTGAGATAATGTTCGATGCATCAAATTTTGCCATCGGCACAGTCCTAGGACAAAGAAGAGAGAAGAAACCCGTGGTGATCTACTACGCAAGCAAAACGTTGGATGAGGCTCAACAGAATTACACCATCACAGAAAAAGAACTGCTCGCCGTAGTCTTTGGGATAGAAAGGTTCCAATCATACCTTCTGGGATCCCATGTGATGGTTTACACTGACCATTCGGCTATCTAGCATTTGTTGGCCAAAAAGGATGCTAAACCTAGTCTCATCCGATGGATCCGACTCTTGCAGGAATTTAACCTGGAAATACGTGACAAAGCCAGGTCTAAGAACGTCGTAGCCAATCACCTGTCCAGACTTCACCCGGACCACATCAAACCCTCATTACCCTTGACTAACACCTTCCCTGATGAACAACTTCTAGCCATGCAAGGAAGAAAGCTACCCTAGTATGCAAACTTAGTCAACTACCTGGTGTTAGGACAAACTCCGCATGACTGGTCCAGACAACAACGGGATAAGTTCTTGGCTAAAGCCAAGCACTATTTATGGGATGATCCTATGTTGTTTAGACTCTATGCTAACCAGATCATTAGGAGGTGTATTCCGGAAGAGGAAGTGCAAAGTGTGCTATCCTTTTGTCACGACTAGGCCTGTGGTGGCCACTTCTCTGGGAAGCAAACTGCTGCAAAGGTTTTGCAGTCCGAATTTTACTGGCCATCCTTATTTAAGGACGCACACAGCTTCTCCAAGACTTTCTCTCAGTGTCAGACATTAGGGACTATGACTAGAAAGGATATGATGCCTGATAACACTACACAAGGGGGTGATAATTATGTTGAATATGGCCCATCTTAAGAATAAAATGCACAACATAAGTAGAATGGGAGCATTGCATGCATCATGTACCAAGCTTGCTTATAAAACTATATTAATGGCCATTTGTGTAAGCATTTGTCAAAGCAAGCCTCAGATGAGCAATCGGACCGCACTGATGGATTCAGAACGACAAATGGAGTCCAACGGACTCAAGATCGACCAAATCCGACATCCGAAGCTCCTATAATGGGCCCAAGAACTTCTGACCGTTGATTTGGAGATCAACGGCCCATATTGCGCCATGTAAGCCCCCGCTCCACCGCATGCCGCCCTTCATCCAACAGAGATCAGATCTCGGCCGTCGATCTTCGATTGAACGGTCGAGACTCGCGCGCTCGCCCGCAGTCGCCTCGACAAAGCACGGGCATGGTGCAACGATTAGCGCACACGCCCGCATGCACGCGACGTGGGTTCGAGCCTCACTGAGCCTGAAATTGAAGACGGAGGTAGCGCGCGGCGAAATTGGGCCACCCGATCAACAGCGAGCGGCCGAGATTTCGCCACGCTGCGCAACCACAGCTCACGGGTGCCCACGCGCGCACGCACGCCGGGCGATGACGCCCGCGCACACACGTGCCCGAGGCGCGATCCTAGTGCAGCCGAGGAGAGATCTCAGATCGGACGACTCTCACGCAGCAGTCGCAGATCGCACGAGAAGAAATAAGGCGGGCAGTTGAACAACAGCTGGAGGGCTTCACCGATGCTTTTGGGAGTGGTTTTAGCGATGCTCTGGATGTCGCTAAAGCCCCTTCTTCTTTTAGGAAGCCCTTAACCCTATTTAAACCCCCTCCTACCACTCATTCAAGGCATTCACTCCCCTTGCAACTACTCCACCTTTCTCTTAGCTTGCTTTAGGCCCTCTTGTAATCGTCGGAGACGACGAGCCGCCGACGGAGCCTCCTCCACCGTCGTGGCTGCCTTGTCACTCTCCACCCTCTCTCTCTCTCTTTTAAGCTTTCCATTACTTTTGTTTGAAGCATGTATTTAATGTTGTAAGCTATGAACTACAAGTGCATGATTAATGAAGTTATTTTTCGTTCAATTGTCACTTTAATTTCTGTTTAAGTTGCATGATCAAACAAGGAACATTCTAACCCTAATCTCTCTCTCTCTATCTCTCTCGCTTTTCAAAGCTGCATCCTTCGCAAGCAAAACTCCACACTTTCCGTGACAAGTGATAAGTAAAAATTCGATTTTCACGCCCCCCTGAGACCGACACTCGAACTCACCTCCGTTTACTTATTTTAAAACCGACGTTGCAAGTGCGACTATAACGACACTCCTTAACACACACGCACAACAGCATGTTAATGCCTCTCCAGCCCATTCTGATTGCCGAAATTTTCGATGTCTAGGGCATCGATTTTATGGGTCCCTTCCCACCATCCAAAGACTACGAGTACATATTAGTCTCAATGGACTATGTCTCAAAGTGGATCGAAGTCGTAGCCACCCGAAGATGTGACCATAAGGCTGTCATGGACTTTGTTAAGCAAACCATCTTCTCTCGGTTTGGGATACCGAAAGCCATGATCAGTGATGGTGGGAGTCACTTTATTCATGCCCAATTCCATGCCTTACTTAGAAAATACGGGATTACTCACCACATCACCACCCCGTATCACCTGCAAAAAATGGGTAAACTGAGGTCTCTAATAGGCAGATCAAGAATATCTGCAAAAGACAGTGAGACCTAACCGGAAGGATTGGTCCAGACGACTGGATGATGCCCTTTGGGCATATAGGATAGGTTTTAAGACCCAAATAGGCATGTCTCCTTATCGATTAGTCTTCGGCAAGGCTTGCCACCTTCCGATAGAGTTGGAACACCGGGCATACTGGGCTGTTAAGCAGTGCAATATGGATTCCCAGTTGGTCGAAGCACAAAGGACACTCCAACTCTCTAAGATCGAGGAAATCCGTCGGGATGCCTATGAGAACAGTCGACTTTACAAAGAAAAGATGAAAGCCATCCACAACAGACAAATCCATAGGAAAACCTTCAAGCTCACTCAGCAAGTCTAACTTTTGATGCAAGACTTAAACTCTTCCCTGAGAAGTTGAGATCAAAATGGACAAGACCATATTAGGTGGTCAAACCTTATCCCAATGGAGCAGTTGAAATTGCAGATCCTAACACTGGGCAAACCGTTACAGTAAACGGCCAGAGATTAAAACATTATCTTGCCCATGTTCCCCCAAAGGAAGTAGTCACCCTCATTGAGGGTTGACACGGAGCTTCGCCTAGCTGGAGGCAATAAACTTAGCGCTTCTCAGGAGGCAACCAGAAGATTCAGATTGATCAGGTAAAATGCAGGACTCAAGTGATTTCTTTCTGTACCCTCTTGCATACATTTATTTACCAATGAGGGCATTGTCCAACTTAAGTATGGGGGGGTGGTAATTCGCATTCTCTGAGTTTATATTATCAGCCTGAATTATATATAAAAGGAAGGAAAACTTAGGCATTAGGATCTTGTCAACCGTAGGAAATAATACGAGAAGAACCTAAACACTTAGAATTTTCAGGCCTACAAGCTTAATCAGCCCTGGTGTCCACTAAAATGTGGATTTAGCCCTGAATCGTCGCAACCTTAATTTACATTAATTTGATCAATAAAGAAGGGTGATAAGTATACAACTTATCAACTCACCCTCTGACTCGGAGGGACCTTTAGTCTAAGCATCTACAAACATTTTTGCACTAAGTCACTCAGAGATTCTAACAGAAATTGGGTAGCTAATGAACCTTCTTGGGTAGTATGGCTGGCAAGTTGTCATGGGTAATAACCCATTGGCCTGTTGTCCAGAGCCCAGCCACAGGACCGTTCTCTTTTATTGCCTCTAGGTAAATCTTGGATTAAGGATGCCACCTATTGAAAAAAAAAGGAGAAATAGAAAAAAATAGAAAAAAGAAGAAAAAGAAAAAAATAAATAAGCCGCACTTCACCGCACGAGTATGGCTAGCAAGTGGTCGTGGGTAATAGCCCATTGTCCGGTTGTCCAGAACCCAGCTCACTAAATGCATGAAAAAGCCCAAAACACTTAAGGAAGAAGCGGGGAAGTAGAGCAATCTGGGGAGATATACACTGGAAATACCCTTGTGTTGACCCCACACAAAATAAAAGAAGGAAGAAAGCTACCAATCAAATAGATACACCTTTAGGCAAGCATTTTCTTTTTCGGTCACCTAGGGATGTAGAAACCCGAAGTCTGTTTTAATTACCGTTGAGTCTATCACAATCTTCGCATCAAGATGCTTAACACTTAGAGTCTTTTTTGAGTTATTAGTGGGTTGGATAGCCATAAAAAGCTACCTACACAATCTCAACTCCAAAAAATCAAAAAAATTAGAAAAGGTGAAAAAGAAAAAAATATATGTATCTATATATATGCTTTAAAGCGAGGAATTGGGCAATTTGCATTTTGGCAAACACACGGGTGTTGTTTAGTCTCTGTGGATTAGGTTCTTAGTATATTTCCTCCCGTTGACAAGCAACATATATCTAAGCAATCAATTCCTAATTCCGACTAAAAACAACGGTTAGGATAAGCCTTGCTAGGGACTAGCAAGGGATGAGCATGGAGGTATGATAACTCTGCATTCAATGATTATAATTCCATCAATCAAGGTTTATCTTGAGGTCATATGTGCACTAATAACACACCCTAATGGGCATAGGAGCACTACATGCATCGCGAATTAAGATTGCTTATAAATCAATGTTTAATGGCCATTTGTACAAGTTCATGTTGAAACAGGCCTTAGATGAGCAATCAGACCGCATGGATGAATTCAAATCGACAAATGGAGTCCAACAAACTTGAAATCACTTAAATATGACATCCGGAGCTCCCTCGACCATCTCAAGAAGTTCTGGCCCATAACACGCTACGTGGTGTCTGCCTACCCGCATCCACCGCCCTCGCTCTTCATCGCACAATCTTGGCCACACATCTCTCATCGGACGGCTGAGGACTTGCGAGCTCAATGTTGCACACATCTCCAGTGCGTCCAAAGAACTTCAAAATTTGACCGTTGGATCTCCATCCAACGGTCGATATCACTCACAGCTAATTTCACTACTTTACCAATTCGCGGAGGCAGCACAGTGGTCGAACGCTCGCACTTGCAAGCAGCGGCGAGCGTTCAACCCCTGCTACGCCCCAAATCATGCTCCAGCCACACAGCAGCTGATTTAGACTGCCCGATCACCATCAGACAGCTTTAAGGTGGGTTACGCGGCGTGGCCTCAAGTGCCCGATGCAAACGCGAGCAATCACGTGCGCTTACTGCATGCGAAGCATGATCCAAGCTCTCCCTGCTCGCATGATCGCAGCCATTAAAGTGAAATCCGATGGTCGACGTGCGTCCATCATGCGAACGCTTATCCCTCTGTAGGTGCGGGAGGGCGACGTGGCACACCCTCAGCCATCCGATGGCGATCGACGCCTTGGATCGGATGGCTGCAGGCGCATGAGCACGGATTGAGGAAGAAAGCACGTGCACCTTAAAGGATCGACGGGTGAGGGGCTTCACTAACACTTATGGAATGGGTTTAGCGACTTCTCGGACTGCGCTAAACCCCTTACTTAGTTTGGAAACCCCTTCTTCTCCATATAAACCTCCCTAACCACCCCATTCAAGGGCATTCAATTCACACACACTCTCCATGCAATACTAGCCCTCTTCTAGCTCCACCAAGCATCCCATATCTGCCCTGGAGTTGTCGAGCAGCTGACGGAGCCCCCCTCCACAACTGTGGCTGCTTCGCCGCCTCTCACTCTCTTTACTTTAGTTTTATGTTGCACTTGATTAAGCTTTCATCTATTGTTATAGTGTAACCAAACTCTAATTGCATGCTATATGTTGATGTTGTTTCGTATATCATAGCTCACATTCTTTTAGAATGATTGTCATGTTTTAAACTCGAGCTCTAACCCTACTCTCTCTCTCTCCCTCTCTCTCTCTCTCGTTTTCTCGCAAGCAAGCAAACTAAACAATCCTGTGACAACTAAAGAAACAAACTAATCTGATTTCACACCTCCTCATGTTTGACACTTGGACTCACCAAATCCACATCATAAATTAAAATCGACGTTGCAAACGCATGCTACAATGACATAATTAAACCAATGCATTCCGCACACGTCAGATCTCTTCGTTGAAGCTGCTCAGGATTCGCAGAGGAACACAAAAATAGAAGATTATAAAAACAAAGCGGCAGCAGACCATCCTGATATATATATCTCCTCCCCCTGGAAAGGATCTTCCTTCCATCCTCTTGACCGTAACCTCCACCGGCACCGTGGTTGGAACGGACACCGTGGCCGAAGTAAACCCTGTGGATTTGGCTTACACCATGGCTCAGGCATAAAGAGGTGCAGAAGATGACCGGCCCTCCAGAGGAGTCTCCCTTCCTCTCTCCACCTTCACCAAGCGCCTAACTTCACCACCGCGAGCCTCCTCAACATCCGACAGAGGGGGAAGGACTTAAGCCGTCCAACCCCTCCATCAGACATCCAATTGTGTGCCATCCACGACCATGCCTCAACCTCCTGACCTCCTTTTCCTACAGCCCTACTCACCACTGTAACAACCACGTGGTGATCACCGTGCTTTCGCGACTGCGATCATTCATCACCATCACGCGACCTCCCCGACTTACGTGCTGCCTTCTTCTTCCTCTTCTTCTCCACCAATAGAGGAGAAAAGGAACCCACCAGCCATCTTTGTTGTGTGTGCACCATAGATGCATAGCCACACCTCCCCCCATGCACGCATGCCACCACAGCCCTCGCATGCCCTTGTGCATCCCTCGCTCCCCCCTTGCGTGCACCATCTACACCACCTACCGCACGCAGCAACCCAGCAAGAAAGCCTCCTTGTCTTCCTCTTCTTTTTTCTCCACCTACTGCAATGAAGGCAAGGAACCCAACACCGCCACCTTCTCCTAGATCGTCAATGACCCTCCGCATGCGCCACCAACCTCCAACCTCCTCTGGTGCACCCTTGCGTGCCACCTGATCTTCGTGCAACCCCCACTCGACCGCACGCTGCTCCAAGTAGCAGTAGCAGTCCACTGCAGTCACACCTCCTCCTCATCGCCGGCAAGAGCTCCATCCGCTGTTCACCGTGCCACCACCGCCATCGTGATCCTCTCATCGTGGCCAACCTCCGCCAAGCTTCTCTCCTTCAGCCGAGCCTCCTTGTCATGCGACCAAGCATAGGGAAAAATCCCCTATTTTGCTACAAGAGAAGGGCCTATTTCTATTTACATTTCGTGCCATTGTGGGGATTTCATTTTTATTAAAATATTTGATTTATTGAATGCAATTGAAGCTAGCCCCTTGAGTTCTAGTGATATTTGTCTGCTTACATTTCTCTCCAATTGATTAGCCTCACATATATTACATATAATATTATAATTGTAGGTAAATATCTAACCATCATGTTTGAATAACGAAAGGATAAATTTGCGAGTTAATCTATCACGTTCCTCCCTATGGATACGACATTTTTACTGTGGTTTAAATTGATATCTGTTTTAATCTTTGATTGAGAGATTTTCCACCATGCCACTACAACGACATATCGGTTTATTGCTATCATCTTCATAAATAAGTGAATTTCTCTCTGTCAATGATGATGTATGTTATGCAATATTTATAATGCATGATGCAATTATACGCTTAGGAACACGCATAAATAGACAGTTTATGTGACATAGATGTGTCTACATCACACCCCTATGCCTATCTTTTGCTAGTCCCTAGCAAAACTATAGGTTATCTATAAAAGAACTAAGATCAGATTTCTTGGGCAAAAGTTATTTTTCAACACTAGGAAATTTCTACTAAGAACCTAAACTTGAAAGACACAACAGCACCCGGGTGTCTGCAAAAATGCAGATCGCCCAAGCCCTCTCCTTATTCAAAAGCAAAAGCATCTTTTTCTTTTTCTTCTTGTTCTAATTTTTTTGGATTTTTGAGTTTAAGGTTTCGAGGCAACTTTCTATGGCTATCCAACCCACCAAAGACTCGAAAAGAACTCTAAGTACTAAGCATCTTTTTATGTGAATGTGATAGACTCATTGATCGACGATTAGAATGGACTTCGGGTTTCTATGCCCCTAGGTGACCTAATGAAGAATTTTTGCCTAAAGGTGTATCTATCTGATCGGTAGCTTTCTCCCTATTTATTTTTATGGGGTCAACATAAGGGTGAACCCAGTGTATATTTCCCCGACTTATTCTACTTCTCCACTTCTTCCTAAGTGTTTGGAATTAAACTTACATTTTTTTGTGAGCTGGGTTCTGGACAACTGGTCAATGAGCTTTTACCACCAATAACTTGCCAACAATACTCGTGCAGTGAAGTGTGGTTTATTTCTTTTTCTTTTCTTTTTTTCTATTTCTTTATTTTCTTTTTCTTGGATATTTTTCTATTTTTTTCTCTTTTTGTTAGTAGGTAGCTTTCCTGATATAAGATTTACCTAAAGACAATAAGAAGAGAATGGTCGTGTGGCTGGGCTCTAAACAAATGGTCGTTGAACTGTTACCACCAACAAGCTACCAACCATACCACCCTAGAAGGTTCATTAGCTACACAATTTTCGTTAAAATCATCAAAAAATGAGCCAGTGCAAAGAGTGTGTAGATGCTTAGGCTTAAAGTCCCCTCAAATCAGAGGGTGAGTTGATAAGTCGTGTACTTATCACCCCAACTTATTAATCAATTTAAAATTGAATTCAAAATGGCGAGGACTCGATAAACAAATACACATTTTAGTAGACACCTGGGCTGATTAAGTCTGAAGATTTAAAGGGTCTAAATGTTCAGGTCCTAATGTATTATTTCCTATGGTTAACAAATTTCTATAGCCCAAGTTCTCTTTCCCTAATTCAAAATTTTTGTTTAAATAAAAAGAAAATAAAAAGAATCTACAGGCTAACAAAATGATTCAGATAATGATATCCACTCCCTCATGTCTATCTAATGCAATGTCCTCATTGTATTAAAAAGACATGAAATAGAGTAGGGTAGAGTAGAAAGCACCTGAATTTCATGATTACCCGGTCAGCTTCGAGATGAAAACAGACTGTATATGTGATGAATTTAGTGCCTTCAGTTAGGCACACTATACAAATAAAGAAGAAATAAAGAATTCACAGGTACAGGTCAGAATCAAGATAAGAAAATCTACTTTTGGACCTGCCAAGAGAAGATGTCCACAGATGTGGATGAGGTTGTGGTGCAGACCCATGCCCCATGGTTGAGTGTATGTAAGGTTCTGGATAAAATTTATCTAGAAAGTAAGATCATTATGCAAGTAGGGTCGGGCCTACATTTTGTGAGGATGCAGCCCAAGTCAAAAAAGTCAGATAATAAGAAAATCAAGATCAAAAATATATTCAATGAATTTGTGCTTGGGTTGCACTTCCTCGAAATAAAAAATGTCATAAGGGTCCTGGTAGAAGGTTGGTGATTTCAGGTATATAGGAACCCTTAGATTTAGACTTCGGCTTCCCGCGGAATTGGCTTCCCATATCTTCATTTCCAAATTCCTATCTTCCACAATCAAGATTTCCGATTCCGAGACCTCCTGCATGTTAATCTCCCCATCTAAAATTTCCAAGTCCAAGATTTGTGGCTGAATCATAATTGACTTGGGTCTAGTAATCTCAAAATCAAAATTTTTAGTATGCTCAAAGGAGTGTGATTGAGGAATGGGGCTATGAATTGAATCCTTCATGAAATCAAGAACTGAATCCATCATGCTAGCCCCAATAGGATCAAATTCTTCAATTATAGGGTCATCAAATGATTCATCGAATTCCTTAGGCCCAGTTGTCTCACTGAAATCATTACTCTCAAACTCAGGTGAGACTTCACATATCAATTCTTCACCTTCAAAATCAAAGAATTTTGGATCTGCATTTATATATGTCTCAAAATCATTTATTATTTCTTGGTCCATGGAGATATTTTTCATCATACCCTGGCTCAAGGATCTTGGGTGGAGAAATCACTTCATCCACAATTGGTTGCTCTTGAACAACCTGGTCATCCCTTGTTTTGTAAAACATGTTCCCCCTATAGGTGCTTGAGCGGGTTCTGACATTAGCTTACCTAAAGGGGGTTCATCCTAGGAATCATCCCAAGATTGAACTAAAGCAACCACAAATTGCATCCTCAATTTTGACAACTTCCCAAGTAAAAACTCACCCAGATCCTTATCCTTAACCTCTTGGAGCCAATCCAGCAAATATTTGTTAATATCGTCAATCATTTCAATCAAAGGATCCAATTCTTCAGTTCAAGGTGTTGGTTGAGCTTCTAAAGATTAAATGGTGTTCCTTAAGTTAGCCAACACCTTATCTTAGATGTGGTTCACCTGAACCAAATGGTTTTGTTCAGGGTTGGGTGGGTTTGGTTTCAATCTGGGGGAGTCAAGGAATTAAGGTTCTTGGTACCCTCCCTGATAATAGGTCACTTCTGGTTGTTCAAAGAGGGGTGGTGACCTATATGCAGTGTAATCTGGGGGAGGGTAAGAGTTGTAATCGGGATATCCTTCTTGATTGTAGATTGGGTTGTGTTGATCATGAAGAGGTGAAGACCTATAATCATTATAGCTCGGAGAAGGATAGAAATCACAATCATGATGTCTAGGGTTAGACCCTGAACACGGAGGTCCAGAATTGTATCCCCAATCAAGATTATCCCAACTAGTAGATGGGTGAGAATAAGACTGGTTGGGATAATAATCATCTTCGGAATAAGATGTGTTAGGAGGGTAAGAGTAGAAATGCAAGTAGGATGTGGAAGCATCCATGGCAAAGACGGAAGAAGAAAGGTGCCCTGTAGTACAAACAATCAAACCTATCCTTAGGTAGGGTAGCCTAAAGATCTGCAGACTCCCAGAACTCGTCTTGAGATAAAAGAATGATTTGATCTAGTCCTTTCCAGTCAATCCAACCTATTAGAAGGAGGGGCTAAGGAGAAGGTTCTTCCCTTGGCTTTAGCCTCAGGTTCCTTTGATACCCCCCAACTGTGGTCATTTGACTCTACTCCCCTAACTAGACATTAGATTGAATGGTAGAATTAGATTAATCGAAAATAATCTCAATCTGGGCCCCGAAGAGTGAGTCCAATTCTTAAGACCAACATCTACTCTATTTTAATTAGGGTTAGGTTTAAATATGCTTTGGAATGTGATGGGCCCTTTAAGATCAGTTTCAATGTGTGTGTGTATGCACAACCAAAGGTTTTCAAACAAGGTTTATTGATGATTTGTCTTTTAGGGTTCAACCTTGTTTAGTTGCTTTTAGGGTTCAACTTTAGGTATATTCAATCAAGGCTCAGTTGGCACACCAGGTTTTGAAAGCACGGGTAAAGATGTCTTCCTTTAAAACTTAAAGGAATGTGGAGTGCCTGGTTAATTCCTAAAAATTGAACCCTAAGAGGTAGCTACTCAATGAGTTGATTTTAGATGAAGTGCGGCCCAAAAAACTCAAACAATTGGCCAAATGCACCGCTGAGTTAGGCACACAAATGATTACCTAGTCTGATTTCTACTCAATTATGTGTTGATGAGTGTACCGGTTCCAAAGATCGGATTACTGGTTGAGTAAGAAGAATCAGAAGAGGTTGTGTACCTCTATGAGATTTTTTTTTAGATTTTCCTTTTTAAATGGAGGGTGAGGTTGGTGGAGGTGACAAACAAACAACCAAGACTAACCTTAGGGTTTATGAGAGCTCCTAGCTTAATTAGGGTTTGTGTTATTAGGTGATGGAATGAAAACTAGGGGGTGGGAGGTGGAGTATACTTACAGACCCGTCAACTGCACTTTACTCCAATCTACCACTTTTTCCCTCCTCGAGAGAGTAACTACAATCGCAATAAGAAAGGAGAGAAGTAACTTAAAAGATAAGTAAGGCAGGAAAATGCGAGAAATCAAAGGGGTTGCTTCCCCGACAACGGCGCCAAAATGTTGAATGGGATTTGTACGCTGAAAATTTGAGTTGTGAAAACCCTATTGTTGTAGTCGCATAAAAATCCGTCAAACAAATAATTTAACCGAAACTCTGGTGAGTCTTGGGTCGAACACGAGGAGGTGAACGCTTGATCAAAAATTGTGTTTATATTTGTTGTCACAAAGTAGATTAGCTGGTTGAATTAAATCCACGCTAGCTATCTACTTAAAGAATAATTAATAGACGATAGAGAAAGAACAACACAAATAAAGACAAAATAGGGAGAGAATGAACAAATATTTTATAAATAAAGATTCATGTTCATTACAACTACTCGCTACACTAGAAAGCAGGAAATCTAATCTAGAAAGCGATAAAGAGAAGAGGGAGAGAAGTTATCCTCCTCGACGGCTATTTGGAGGACGAGCTGTGTTGACGGAGCACCTGGATGAGGGTGGTGAGATATTGGATGAGGGAGAATGAAGACATAGGAAGGTGGACGAAGTAGGGTGACGTCGCAGCGGGATTTGCTTCTTGATCGGCAATGAGAGGACAACGCGGGATGCTCCACGAAGGGGGTGAGAGGGTGGAAAATTTATATTTTTAACTCTAATGGAGCATCCTGGGTTTAGGACAAGCTCTTAGAGCTTTGGAGGGGGTGAGAGAAGAGAGGAAGAGATGATGAAAATGTGGAGGGTATAGGGTCTTTATATAGTTGTAGGAATGAGGGCATAAAGGTCATTTTGATCTTAACACATTAATTGTTGGGGTCTTTAGTGACGAACATAAATGTCACTAAAGACCCTACGTCGCGGAAGCAGGCACGCGCCCCACCTCTCTGCCTTCAGCCGTTGAGATGCCCATCTGCACAGCCGCATCCTCAGCCATTTCAATTAGATAGCTTAAACACGCTCAGCGTCGCTTCTTCTTCGACTGTTAAGTGCATCCACATGCGATGGCATGTTCGATCGCGCATCATCGTGCACATGCGCGATTTGCGCACATCTGTGCTGCCATGTCGCGCGCGCATCCGCCGCACGATCGTGATCTAGCAGTCAAATTGAGCCACTCCCCTCTCACTACCTTGATTTGAGGCGCGTGGGGGCTTGATGTAAACACATTTACACTACTTAAAATGTCTATTTACGCATGTTCTTAAGCATAGGATTGCATTTCATGATATAAATATTGCATAACATCCATCATCTCGCATTTAGAGTAGTTTGAATAAAATGGAGGTTAATTGTCTCCTTTTATGTGCTTGGACAGGGCAAACATTTTATCGGGGCCTCGGATCAAAGATCCAACTATATGGATATGATCAGGGTGACGATTGGAGTTCAACGACTCCAAGATCGCCCTAATCAGGCATCCGTAGCATCAGATAGAGACCGGGGAACCCTAGAAGATCAAGGGCCAGGATGGTGTAAATCCGCACTTCAGATGACAAATCCGACCGCACGGATGAATTCGGATCGACGATCGCAGCCCAACGACACAAAAGTCGAGTCAATCCGACATCCGTGGCACCATCTACAACTTCCAGAAGATGGACGGCCAAGATGGCGCCACGTGGTGCCATCTCAGCCGCCCAAATGGCTGCTGGCATTTTGTGAAGGCCCCCGCCCGATCGCTCTCCGCCGTCAGATGGAGATCCAACGGCTGTGGCGGCCCGGCGCTTAAAACATGCGCTCGACCATCCGCGCCCCGCAGTGCAGCGGTCGAGCACGCTTACGCGAGCGCGGGGCGCGGGTTCGAGCTGCGGCGAGGGGATTGGAGGCACGAGTAATTGAGGCGCGTGGAGCGTCGGATGGAGATCGTGCGGTCGCGAGTGCCCGATAGCGCCGACGCGTGATTGGATGCCCCGCGTAACGCGCGATCGCACGCGTAGGCGGGCGGGTTGCAGCGGGCGCGGACGAGTTTTAAGCCGTCCGATCTCGCGATTGGACGGCTGAAAAGCGCTGGACGTGCGCGAGCGTTGAGGTGCGGGTAGCCGAGGAGGCGCGCGTGGGCGCGGCGGCGACGACCACGTCGGGGCTTTAGTGACGGATTTATCCGTCACTAAAGACCCCATATTTATTATTTTGAAGATGTAATGTCCATTTTGCCCCCACTCCTTGCAACTATAAAAGGAGACCCCCTCCATACGAAATTCTCATCCCTTTTTTCTCCTCTCTATCCCTCCAAAGCTCAAGAGAAGCTTGTCCCACACCCGGGATGCTTCTCGCGAGATAAAGTCCAATTTTCATTCCCCTTCGAAAGTGGATCCCGCGACGACGACGGCGTGCTGCTTCGTTCCCGTTCTTCTGCTTCGTCCTCCTTCGTCCCTCTTCGTTCTCCTTCATCCAGGCGTCGTCCCGTCCGGCTCGTCCTCCAAGCAACCGTCAAGGAGGATTTCTCTCTCCCTATTCTTTTTACCGCTTTGTAGTATAGATTTACTGCTTTCTAGATTAAGCTACTCGTCCTCCAAGCAATCGTCGAGGAGGACATTTCTCCCTCCATTCTTTTAATGCTTTCTAGAGTAAGTTTATCGCTTTCTAGAGTAATTATTTTTTGCTTTCTAGTTGTAATGAACAATCACTTCAATGCAAAAATTCCGTGTTTATTCTACATCTCATTTTGATTTCTCTGTGTAATATTCTTTGTCTCTCTTACTCTCTCTCTCTTCTATTTATTGTAAATAATTAGATAGTACTAAATTGAATTATTCTGTAACAAATAAAAAGAAACGCGTAGTTTTTAAATCAAGCGTTCGCCTCCCTGTGTTCGACCCGGAATTTTAATTTCGATATAAATTTTATTTGTTGAACACGAATTCTTCGCTTTCGAACTACAACGACAGGTTTTCCAAAATCGAACACGTTAGCATAGGTTCGTAGCGTTCAACAGGGCTCGATCGCGCACCTCTACCTTCGCGAGAGGCATATAACCACTACGCTAAGCCCTCCTTTAAGGCGTGCTTATGCTTTAAGGGTTGGGCACTCACAACCATTGGATGGTGATCCAACGGTCGAGATCACCCGAGCCCACACCTTCAGAAGGTGTTGCTCGGCTAAGGAGTGAGGTGGCACGTTCTCAGGCATTGATCGATGATCCAATGGCTGAGTTGCGTTGGCCATCATGTGAAGAGGCGGAGCAGGAGACTAGGGCCGACGTTGGGCGGCTAGGATGGCGCAACATGGCGTCAACTTGGCCATCCATCTTCTTTGACTTCTAGATGGTGCCACGGATGCCGGATTGGATTGATTTTAACGTCGTTGGGCTATGATCATCGATCCAAACCCATCCATGCGATTGGATTTGTCATCTGAGGTGCTAATTTAACACCCCTAGACCTCTTATCATCCTCAGACTGCATCTGATGCTACGGAGGTCCGATCGGGGCAATCTCGGAGTCGTTGAACTCTGATCATTACCCTGGTTAGATTCGTACAGTTAGATCTTTAATCTGAAGCTCCAATAAATATTGCCATGTACCCTGACCACAAAAAGAGAGAATTAACCTAAAATTTATACAATCTAAACTAAATGCATGATAATGGATGTTATGTAATATTTATAATGCATGATGCAATTATACGCTTAAGAACATGCATAAATAGAGAGTTTATGTGACATAGATGTGTCTACATTAGTGATCCTTAGGAAGCAGGTTCACTTATTAATTTCTTATTTATCGGGTCCCCAAGTATTAAGTTTTTAAGGAGTCTACCTTAAGTCAGATTTAGCCTTGGTTGTTTGTTTTGCGCACTTTCTCTCATCTATCTCTTCTCCCCTCCCATCTTCCATTTAGTGAATGCACGGCCGACGATCCCAAAATCCGCACTTGGAGGGACCAACTAATTTTTCGACCCATCGCACTGCCCGTACTCACTTGTTTGATTCATCTTCTTCCTCTACTGAAAATCAAAAAAAATGGAAAAAGACCAAAATAAAAAAAATGCACTAATCCATCATCTTCTAACCAACGGGAACCCCAATTTTGAACCTAAAGTTGAGGTTCTCGAACCACAATTTGAAATACCGCAATTTGAAATCCCATCTCAGAAAAGGCCAGCAAAAAATTTTCAAAATTCTGACCCATTTCTCATGGTAGTAACCCAACTCCAAGCAAATCAAAAACAATTGACTAGGACCATTACAAACCTAGCCAATAATAGACCACCCAATGCTGAACCTACTATTTCGTTGAGGGAATTCTATGATCCTTCAAACTATGAAGAAAGACCAAGGGTGGTTACCCCTGATGGTGAATTTGAAATTAAACCCGTAGTCCTTCATCTCATTAAGCATTTTCATGGCCTTCCTTGAGAAGACTCATTTAGACATTTAAAGGAGCTTACGGTCATTGCCCAAACCACCAAATCCCGAAACATTTCGAAAGATTATGGCTAATGTGGCTTTTCCCGCTATCTCTTAAAGATAAGGCTGCTTACTAGTTTAGGACTATAGGAAAATCAACTACTACCTGGACACAATTAAAAAGCACATTTCTAAAAAAATATTTCCCGATTGGTCAAACTAATGCTTTACATCACGCTATAACAACCTTCCAACAAAAATCCGGCGAGCCTATGCATGAAGCATGGGAAAGGTTTCAGGACTTATTAAGAAGCTGCCCCCACCACGAGGTGCCACTTTGGCAACTCGTGCAAATATTCTACCATGGTCTTGATGACAAATTGAGGCAGTTTGTTGATGCCTCATGTAGGGGCAACTTTTTAAATAAAGATGTTGAAAGCGCCTACGAACTTTTCGACGAAACGAGCGAAAATTCTTTCAATCACTCGTCCATGAACACCTTTGGCAGAAATGCCAATTCCCGTGTAAGTGTCCATGAAATAGGCACACAACAACAATCTCTATTGGTTACACAAGACGATTTGCAACTTTTTTCACAAAGACTCGACAAGATACAAATTAATCAAAAGAAAATGAAAGAAAAATTTAATGCACGACCACAAAACTCATTACCGACCAACCCTAACTCTCGCCTTTCTAACTCCGACACTAACTTGACTCTCCTCCGTTGGGAAAATTTGCAACAAATCGATACAAGTAGATTTCAAAATCTTGACTTTGCACCTGAAATTGTCGAGACTTCTGATAATTCTTCCATATATGTCCCAGTAAATGAAAATATTTCTGCTCTCCAGGATAATTTTAGAAATAAATCTTCCAACTTTTTTAATCCTACTTAAAGGAATGACCCTATTTTTTCCCAGAAGAATACCAATCAAATTCCACATTTTCAAAATCAAATAGGGAATTTTGGCCAAAACCAATCTTCGTAAGCTGATATTAATAATCAATTAATGAAAACCCTGCAAGGAATGCAACAGCAAATGAACAACGCTACCTGTGCCATTTCTAATTTACAAAATCAAATCGCGGTAGCACCCAATCAAAGGCCAATGGGAAATTTGCCCTCCCAACTTGTCCCAAACCCTAGAAATCAGTGAAATCAATTTCAAAGCGAAAATAATCAAGGTCAACAATGTCAACAACCAATAAATCCCACACCTCAATTTACACCCAATTTTCAAAACCCACAACAAAATCAATGTTTTCCACAGCGAAATAACCACACTACCAATGCAGTAACATTAAGAAGTGGAAAAATTGCACACAATGCGGAACCCTCACAGGAAACTAAATTGGAACAAGAGTAATTTTTTCTCACCTCCATTCACTCTTAGGAAAATGAAGCCAGCACAAACACGACACCTTTCCCACAAGCATTGAACTTTAAGAAGAAGAAACCCAGAAAAACTCAGCCAATAGAAGAACTGCAAGAATTATTTGTCCAAGTGGAAATTAACAACCCTTTCCTAGACACATTTAAATACGTACCTGCCTATGCAAAATTTTTAAAAGAAATTTGTACACCAAAAAGGCAGCCTAAAAATCTAGGAAAGCTTGTCCTTTAGAAGACAGTTAGCTCTATTGTTCAGAGCAAGCTACATCACAAAAGAAAGGACCCAGGCACCCCATTAATATCTATTGTCATTAATGACACAACTTTTGATCGTGCCCTCTTTGACCTAGGTGCAACAATAAACATCATCTCTACCATCTTTTTTGATGAATTTCAGTTCAGTGAACTCAAACCAGTAAAGGTTACCCTTCAACTTGCAGACCGATCTATAATTCACCCAAAAGGGATCGTAGAAGATGTCATTGTGCTGATACAGAATTGTCTCTTTGCTGTGGACATTTTAGTCCTTGACATTGATGTACCCAAAGCTCTAAAGAATGCACCTATTATTCTTGGAAGACCCTTCCTCGCCACTGCTAAAGCCAATATAAATTGCGATTCCTGTAAAATGGCATCACTTACGGTGGCGAGACACTTACTTTAGATACTTTTAGGGCTTCCAAAAGATTCCACGAGCTGGATTTCTTCGATGACTCATATTCTGAAACCTCATATCTTGTTGAGGAAATGCTTTCTATGGATACGTGTTTTGCAATAAACCCTTCTCCTGAGCAGCAGCAATCATCTAACCCACCCTCACCCACCACACCAAATTTCACGCTAACTTCTAACCCCATTCCGAAACCCAACCTACAATTAGATTTGAAACCTTTGCCGGATTCCTTAAAATACATGTTTTTGGGCCCCAACCATACAAAACCCCTTATTATTAATGCACAACTTTCAAGGTTACAAAAGGCAAGACTACTCGAAGTTTTGAACAAATATCAAAAAGCAATTGGTTGGATTTTAAATGATTTAAAAGGCTTCAATGCATCCTATTGCACTCACTGCATTTATCTTGAGGACGATCCTAGACCCTCCTGCCAACCTCAACGTTGCTTAAACCCAAATATGCAGGAGGTCGTAAAATGGGAAATAATTAAATGGCTTGATGCAAGAATTATTTACCCTATCTCTGATAGCCAATGAGTCAACCCTACATAGGTTGTATCCAAGAAAGCTGGCCTCACTGTTATTACTAATGATAAGGGTAAAGAAATTCCCACTCAGACTGCTTCTTCGTGGCATGTCTTTATTGATTACAGAAAATTAAATACTGCCACAAAGAAGGATCATTTTCCGCT
Source organism: Thalassia testudinum (assembly GCA_037157565.1). Classification (NCBI taxonomy): domain Eukaryota; kingdom Viridiplantae; phylum Streptophyta; class Magnoliopsida; order Alismatales; family Hydrocharitaceae; genus Thalassia; species Thalassia testudinum. The sequence goes on from JAZHRO010000014.1 coordinate 25,703,445, forward strand.
CCCATTTATTGATCAAATTTTGGAGCGGTTAGCCAAACAAGAATATTATTATTTTCTTAATGGATATTTCGACTACAATCAAGTCGCAGTCCACCCTAAGGACTAGGAAAAGACCACTTCACCTGCCCCTTCAGAACCTTTGCTTTTAGAAGAATGCCATTTGGATTGTGTAATGCACCCGTGACTTTTCAACGATGTATGTTAGCAATCTTCTCTTATTTTGTAGGTGATTGCCTGGAGGTCTTTATGGATGATTTTTTCATTTTTGGAGATTCTTTTGATCAATGTCTTTGGAATCTGGAAAGAACTCTCCAAAAATGTATTGAGCTTAACCTAGTTCTCAGTTGGGAGAAAATCCATTTCATGGTTCAGGAAGGCATTGTCCTGGGCCATGTTATTTCTGGAAAAGGAATCTTGATAGATAAAGTTAAAGTTGAAACAATCTCCAAACTTCCCCCTCCCAGTTCGGTGAAAAAAATAAGATCTTTTCTGGGGCATGTGGGATTCTACCAATGATTCATTAAATATTTCTCCAGAATTTTTCGACCTTTAAGCCACCTTTTAACTAAAGACCAACCTTTTGACTTTAATCAAGATTGCTTCGAAATTTTAATATTTTGAAAAAAGCAATTATTGAGGCACCCATTCTACAAGCACCCGTCTAGGCTCATCCTTTTGAGCTTATGACCGATGCCTCAGATTTTGTAGTAGGAACCATCTTAGGGCAACGAATCAACAAGAAACCCATTGTGATTTATTACGCTAGTAAAACACTTGATGAAACACAACAGAATTATACTGTCACCGAAAAAGAACTTCCTACAATCATTTTTGCCCTCCAAAAATTTCGTTCATATCTGGGTCACACATCACCATATACATTAACTACTCAGCCTTGAAATATTTGCTGAATAAGAAGGATGCGAAACCCCGCCTAATTCAATGGATTTTATTGTTACAAGAATTTGACTTGGAAATCAAACATAAAGTGGGTACGCAAAATGTCATGGCCGATCACCTTTCAAGACTTAAAACTGGTGATGTTTTGACCCAAACAACCATTTTTCTAGATGAAACACTCCTAACATTAAAATCTCTCTTGGTATGCTGATTATGCAAATTATCTCGCAACTAGACAATTCCCTTCTGACTTGCCTAAACATAAGAGGGATAAGTTCTTTGCCGAGATTAAATATTACTTTTGGGAGGACCCCGATCTATTCCGTATCTATGCTAACCAAGTCATTAGGCGGTGCATTCCTGATTCAAAAACACATGATGTTCTAAACCACTGTCACTCAATGACTTGTGATGGACATTTCTCAGGGAAGAAAGCAACTGCCAAGGTGACAAATGCTGGATTTTATTGGCCTAGCATACACAATATGATCATGAATTTTCTCGATCCTGTGTGCGTTGCTAGAGCATCGGCAACATGAACTCTAAGGATATGATGCTCGTCAACCCGATCTTGGAAGTTGAAATTTTTGATGTGTGGGGCATCGATTTCATGGAACCATTTATCACTTCTTTTGGGTATCACTACATTTTAGTCACTGTCGACTGTTATTGTGAAATCGTCGATGTTTAAGAAATGCATTATAGTATAGGACAAGATTGCATTAAACACTTAAATTTATAACTCAGAAAAGTCTGAGGTTGAATGTAGGGAGCAATCAGTCAATCAATCTGAAAATCACAATTCTAAGTAAGAAATATAAACAATTGCAATCAGAATTGATTCAAGAATGATATATCAAGATTCAAATATCAATGTGCAAAAAATGATGGGTTAAAATGGTGATTTAAATCACCAATTAACCCCTTTTAATTAAGCTCAAGTATCTCAAATAAATGAACAGTGAATCCAACCAAATATTCCACGTCAACTTAAGTATTTCAATAATGCAACAGTGACTAAGAACCAGCAATAGAGGCAAAGGCCTCTCTTTTCCTTCAGGCCTCAGAGGAGAGGCACAAGCACAGCACAACACAACATCAACAGAGGAGAAGGCCTCTCAAATTCGCCAAGTGTAGAGAGCAGCAGAGAGCAAAAACCCCCCTCTTCTCTCTCTTTCTTTCCCTTCTTTCTTTCTCGAAATCAGGAAAACCAGACTAGACCCAGGTAACCGGGTAAACAGGCTAAGGCCTAAACCCTCGTGGCGTGAACCACAAGTGAGGGCGTGCATATGCACGTGCGTGGGCGGGGACCTTACTCCTTGTGCGTGCTGAGGTGAATAGCCATAAACACAAATTCAATTTGTATGCTGCTGAGGGGTCTACTCTATCTGATGTGGGACTATCCCACAAAGGTTCGACGCGTGCGACTGCAAGTGAAGACCATCATCGATTGAAGCAGCAGCTAAGGTCATGACGCTCAACTGCAGACCTGGAAACCTACCTGGAGCTACTTCGTGTGACCTAGACGTAGCACCTAGGATGTGCATGGCTTTGCACACGATGAACGAGGTGGCAAAGATGGCAGCGGTGGTGGAGATCGGCGAGGAACCTTAAACCACGAGAATGGCCTTGCGGCCACATCAAATAGGCTTAGAAGGATAGCTATGGAATGGCGAATGTGGTGGTGGGTGAAGCATGTGGTGCGAGTGATGGTGGAGGCCTGATGAGCTCAAGAAGGTGGTGCGTAGGTGGTGGTGTTCACTGGCATTGAGGAGAGGCCAATAGCCTCAATAACCTGAGGGGTTTTTCTCTCTAGAACACCGTGGTGCTAAGGGGCATTGTGGCAAGGTGGATGGTGGTCTGTGGAGTGTGGGCGAATGTTGAATCGCTAAGTCAGTGTTTAAAAAGTGTCACATTGTAATATAGTTGAAATAGTGTTCAAACAAGTATAATTTTATTATTCGAAGAAGTCCAAGGTCGAATACAGGGAGCAAATTGGTATTTTGAAATCAAGATCACAATTCATAAGTAAAAGAATATGCAATAATATCAGTGTCAAAGTGCAAAAATATGGGAGAAAATGGTGATTTAGATCACCAAATACTCCTACAATATCACCAAGGAACTCAATGTATGAATATGCAATGAGAGTAAATGATCTGTCATCTGATGAAGGAATCAAACGACTTAAAGTGTCTGATTTTTCCCTGTCTTCTTTTCTTCCTTCTCTATCTCTGCCTTTGCTTCTCTGAGATCCTTCTCTTCTTCAGCTTCTAGTTTCTTCTTCTTCCTTTGCTTCCTCTTCTTCTTCTTCTTCTGCGATCCTTCTCTTTCTCTTCAGCTTCTATCTTTGGCCTCTTCTTCTTCCTTCTTCTTCTTCCATTGCCTTTGCAAGTCTTCTCTTCTTCCTTCTCTTCTTCATCTTCTTCCTTCTGCCTTCAACCCTAGCCTCTCTTCTTCTTCAGAAATTGCTAAGTGTCGACCAAAGATCTCTATAGCAAAACCCTCCCCCTACCCACGTGACACTCCTCTCTCTCTCTTAGGATCCACTCTCGCAGAGCCACACAGGTATTCGGGTTATCGGGTTGGGTAAGTACCTGGGACCAGGCCTACCGGCATGCAGTGGTGGGCGAGGAGTGTAAGTTGGGTCGGACCAGCTAGGTCCAAGGAGGCAGTGTCACGGACGAGACCAGGTATGGGTGAGTGGGACCTCACCCCATGGTATTGAGGCAAACAGCTTACAACACTTTGTCAATTTATTCAGGTACGTGAACCCCTTCATTTCCAAGGTGGGACTATCTGTGACCCCTCTTCTCAAGTGCCTGTAGCAGGGATTGAGCTTTCAATTGCAGTAGCTGCGAAGGCTCTCGACTCTAATTGAAAGACTAGGTGTGTGCATGAGGGACTTCCGCACAACCTGGGAGTTCAGCCTGGGCTTAGCAGCACCTGGAGAGGCTTCAAGCTTGCTCGCCAATGGTAGATGGGGCCTAAACTTGAAAATAATAGAGCAGCCTCACGGCCATGTCAAATCGCTCAGGGAGGTTCGCCGGAGCATGGCAGATGTGCTAGGGGTAGTGGCGTGGCATGTCGGTGTTTGCGAGAGTGTGCCTAAGGCAGACTGTGTGCGTATGAGTGTGTGTGTTTGGGGGTTGGTTTGGGTAAGTGGCGCGGTAAGTGAAGTGAGGGGAAGTGCTCAATGAGGTGTGGCAGAGGTTTTGTGATGGTCGACGAGTGTCTTGGTGGCTTGTGGAGGTAGGATGACCTCGTCGGAGGTGGTGGTCGGAGATGGAGGTGAGAAGGGCGATAGTGGGTGATTTTGAAAGATAAAGGGCAAAGAAGAAAGTAGAGGGAGTAGGGAACTTAGCTGGGAGGTCAAGGGACGAAAGGGGGTAGCGAAGGCATCGAGTCTGGTATGGCCGACATCAGAGACGAAGGCGACTCTGGTGATGTGGGAACGACGAGGATGAAGAGGGAGTGGCGTCTGCTGGTACGGTGAGACGCGGATGAAGGCAGGGAGGAGGAATCCGCCGCAGGTATGGTGGTCGAACGACGAGAAAGGGTAGGAAAGGTCGCCGGGCGTCAAGGAGCCTTCGGCCGTGAGGGGAAGAGAAGAATTGGGGGTATTCGTGGTCGAATTCGAGCGTAGAGAATGCAATGTGATCTGGGCTTCTTTAAATAGGGCTCTGAAAGTAAGTTAAGGCTTGGGAAGCAAGCTTCCCAAGCTTGGAAGGTCGCCAAAGATGGGAATTGTTAGGATACCCACATCTCTCATGCATTTGCATAAGAGATTGGGAGGGAATCAGATCTCAAAGATGGGTTCATACTAACAGGAATTTCTCAGAGCATCTCCCTTCCAATTTTGGAAGAGATTCTCTAAGCAATCGAGATCTTCTATGTCAAAGGTCATCGGAGTAGGTTTCCTCCGTGATAATGGCAGAGGGACCTACTTGTAAAGATGATGAGAAAGATAGGGGGCTATTAGCAGGGGTTTTTGAAAGTTAGGGGTAGAAATGTAATCAGACAGAACCATTTTGCAAACTAGGTCAAGGTAAACTCATTTTGGGTCCAAATTTTGGTACAAACCTAATTTGGACCTAAGAAATCCAAAGGTGAAGTTGAATTTTGATTTTGACCATGTTTGACTAGGTAATTTATGTAAAAACCCAAATTAGGGCAAATATCTATCTGAGACCACATTTTAGGTTAAAATGGGTTCTAATGGCCAAATTGAAGGTAATAAACCCTAGAAAATATTTTTCTATGATTTTTAGAGGGCTTAAGTGAATTTTAACCTGACCAGAACCTTGGTTAATTAAGTGGGTCTAATTTGAGGGTTTCAAAAGTCATTTAATTCTCAGATCTCATACAAGCTTTTTTCTGTCAAATCCAACCAACTTGTTATCTTTTTAAGACCATTTAACCTTTGTTTAGCCCTTGAGAAAACCCATGGTTGTACTTCATTGGTAAAATTACAATTTTACCCCTTATTTCTAATGTTTCTCTCAGAAAGGTTATGCAATGAATTATGACCTTCAATTGGTTATGTAAGAGCATTTATTCTCTTCATTGGGTCAAAATGAGCTAGTTAGGGCTCATGATGGTGTTCCCATCAGCGAACTCACCGAAGTTCTACCAGAGGCAGAGAAGACAGAGGTGCGGGAGGGTGGTGCGATGGTCGTGAGTGATTTGTGCATAGGTGAAAAGAAAGTAGAGGGATAGAAGAAGGAATAGAGAGACTTAGAGGGGAGATAGGCGGAGGGATCTAGTTGTGGCTGACCGAAGCCAGCGAAGACGGTAGATACGGTGAAGCGACGACGATGATTGAGGCAGAGGAACACCCTCCCTTTGATTGGAGAGGTGCACGAGGAAGAGAGGAAGACGGTGGCACCTCAAATGTGATGGTTGGAGGTGTGGAGGAGCAGGACGAAGAGAGGTCACTGGAGCAGAGGTGTTTGGTGGCCAGAGAGGGCAGATTAGGGTATTTTTACTCACCAAAACTTGCTAAGGAGATCAACCTTGAGACCTGGGTCCTTAATAGGGCTTAGAAAGACATTCCAAGCTTGGAAATCAAGCATGGAAGCACGTGGTACTTGTATGACAAGGAGACTCGCATCTCCCATCCATTTGCATGGGAGATTAGGAAAGAATTGGAGTCCAAGGACGGGCTTGATTGAAAGAGAATTCCTCAAGGAATCTCTGGTTCAAATCTGGGACTAATTGATTGAGAAACGAGAGAGAAAATCTCACTCGAATCTCGCTGGAGATGCTACAACTATTCATAATGGCGGAAGGGACCTACATGTGAAGAAGATGAGGAAGTTAGGGGGGTCCCTGCAAGGTTTTCAAAAGTGAGGGGTTCTTTGTAAGAAAAAGAGTCAGAACAGGATTAAAATGCAAACTAAGTCAAGATGATCTCTGATTGAGCCCAAATTTTGATACAAATCTAAGTTAGACCCAAGAAATCTTATGGTGAAGTTGGATTTAGTTTTCGGCCAAGTTTGTCTAGGTAAATTGCATAGAAACCTAAATTAGGATAAATGTCTGCCTGAGACTCTATTTTAAGTCAAAATGGGTTCAGATGGTCAAATCAAGGATGCCAAACCCTAGAGAACATTTTTATATGATTTTTAGAGGGTTTAGATAAATTTTATCTAGACCAGAACCCCAGTTAATTAAGTGGGTCTATTTTTAGGGTTTCAGATGTCCATTAATTCTTGAAACGCATGAAAACCTGTTTCTGTCTGTATGGACCCACTTGTTAGACATTAATGACCATATGACCTTTAATAAACCCCAAGCATACCTGTGGTTATTCTGTATTTGTGATAAGATGGTAATATTGTAAAAAAAACCCTATTTTCATCTTTTCTTCTCAAAATAGAATGTTAAGCACTTAGGACCCTCTAAAGGTTATGTAGGAGCTATTATTGACTTTATCAGACCAAATTGAACTAGTTATGACTCATGATGGTGTTCCCACCATACCCTCATGCCTAGCTTTTGCTAGTCCCTTAGCAAAACTTTATGGACCAAACCAGTTATCTAGGTCGAATGTAACCCTCAAGATGCCCTACTAAGCTGCATCTTTAGGAATCAGATCTTAATACGAACAATAGGCATAGAGGTACTCAAGTACCAGCCTAGATTAGACCTGACTAGCTTTTGCCTCAGTCTACCACGAAAGTTTCTAAGGCCTGCAAGAACTAACCTAAGGTTCATTGGACCCAGTGGTTAAAGCTCCCGTGCTTGTAACATGGTTAGCCCAGGTTCAATTTTCCAGTGCATTTTTGTAAGAGAGAAAGGGATAGAAGAAGATTTTTATTTGTGGAGAGCTTTCTCTCTCTTTTTCTTTTCATTATATTTTTCCTCAGATTCAACCTCGGATTGGCCCTAAACACAATCTGTATCGGATTCCTGGTCCCCACCATCAATCCTTGTAGGGTCCCTGGCAATTGATGCTTCATGATAGTGCCGCCCATGGCAACCCCCAGAACCCTGGCTTTCAACACTTCAGGATAGTGCTGCCCATGGCGTTCTGTAGCTAAATCTAGACCTGTCAATCGACATTTCATGATAATGCCGCCCATGGCATCTGAACCAGCACAAGGTGCTTACGTGCCCCCGGTAGGTATTTAGATATCCTGGGAGACAAGCATTGAGGAGACGGTATGTTATTGAGCTTCTTCGAGAGGAATTTCCCACTTCTCCACGCTGGGAACCCATCCAAATCAACTTGTCTTTTTGAGCCGCTCCTAATCAAGATCTTAGAACCATGTTTAGAATAGCATAAATGCTTTTGGCATAATTTCATATTTAAGCGCACTGAACTAGGCTGTGTGTGATTTTTGGCTGCTTAAGTTACTGAGTCCCGCAAACCAGAGGTCAATTAACTTGGCTGAATACTACCTAAGACTTAGACCTAAAACACAAGCTTTGCATTTTCCTCAACCTCTTGAGGACTAATCCAGAACTTAACAAGTACGTGAGTTTTTAAATTTCAAAACAGATCCAAGAGGCCTAAGGTCGATATTCGCCACTAATCCCTTAAGTTTTAGCCTTATAGGTTTTAATTCATCATTCAATCCAACCTAGAAGTTAGGTAAGTTCCATATTATTTTAAAGGGACTCCATTTTTTTCTTTATCTTTTGATCCTTTCTTTTCTTTTCAAATTTTCCTCCCTCCTTTTTCTCATTTTTCTTTCAAATGGACCTTCTCTTTCCTCAATCCTCCTTTTTTTGTGTGAAATCATTTTGTGAGAGTTGATTTTCATGACATTTTGCATTTTAATACCCCCCATGCCTACAATTTGCAATGTCCTTATTATAAATTAGGTGGGTTCAAGTTTAACTTAGATTGTACATTAGAACAGGTTCAAAAGGGTGGGTAGATAGGCCGGGGTGACTGTTGTGGACGATTTCAAGCTTTGGTACGTGTACCAAAGGGTGAGTCAGCTGTTCTAATGGATGAACCCTAAAGTGCAATATGATTTCAGCAAAGAGATGTGTCAAAAGGATTTTGGGTTTTTCAAAGAGATGATGGGTTGCATCCCGTTAAGCACTAAGTTTATCGCCATCAGCTGGGCGTAATAAGCTCAGGGAGAATGGAGATCAAAAGATAACTCAGCCATGTTTAGGTCAGTAAGCTCGACGAACGATTTGAGTCTCTGACCGTTCACGACAAAAGGTTCAGAATCATGGCTAAATTCACTAATTTCAACAGCTCTATTTCCAAAGATTTTTCTTACCAAAAAAGGTCTAATCCACTTAGATCTGAGTTTGCCTGGGAAGAGTTTGAGCTTGGCATCAAAGAGTAGGACTTTTTGACTAGGGTGGAAAGATTTTCGCACAATGTGCCTGTCATGGAAGGCTTTGACCCGCTCTTTGTAGATACGCAAGTTCTTGTACGCTTCATTGCATAGTTCCTCAATCTTGCTCATTTGCAACTGCTAGTGTATTCCAACCTTCATCAGATCCATATTGCACTTCCGTACTGCCTAATAGGTCTTATGCCCTATCTCTACGGGAAGGTAACATGCCTTTCCGTACACTAATCTGAAGGGAGACATGCCTAATTGGGTCTTGTGGGCAATCCTATAGGTTCACAAAGCTTCCGGAAGGTGAGTAGACTAGTCCTTTCTATCAGGCTGAATAGTGACCTAAAGGATCTGCTTGATCTCTCGATTTGACAGTTCAGCCAGTCCATTAGTCTAGGGGTGGTAAGGAGTTGAGAAACAATGCGACACCCCATACTTCTTCATCAAGGACTGGAAATGCACATTGTTGAAATGAGACCCGCCATCGCTGATGATGGCCTTAGGAACCCCAAATCTGGAAAAGATGCTCTCCTGGATGAATCAGAGAGCAACTTTATGATGCTAGTTCTCATGGGGATAACTTCAACCCATTTAGAGATGTAATCAACAATGAACAAGATGTATTCGAAATCGTAAGATCTAGGAAAGGGTCCCATGAAATAGATTCCCCATATGTCAATGTTTTCACACACAATTATCGAGTTCAAGGGCATCATATCCCATGGGCCCATGTTGCCGAGGGTCTGACAACGAGCGCATGTCCTATAATACATTTGTGCATCTTTGAACATCGTGGGCCAGAAGAACCCACACTAAAGAATTTTCGCTGTGGTTTTACGCCTAGAGAAATGACCACCGCAGGCCTGATCATGATAGAATGAGATCACGTCATTGACCTCGTCATTAGGAATGCATCTACGGATCACTTGATCATTGCCAATGTGAAAGAGAAACGGTTCCTCCCAAATATAGTACTTGGCCTCGAAAATCAGCTTGTCCCACCTGGAAGTTGCCCAATATAGCAGAACTTTCCCTGTAACAAAGTAGTTTACCAAATCAGCAAACCAGGGGAGACCATGAATGGCTAGTAAATGTTCATCTGAAAAATGCTCGATGATTGGACCAGGCGGGTCAATGACTAAAGAAGGAAGATGGGACAAATGGTCAGCTACCATGTTCTATTTTCCCGCCTTGTCGTGAATCTCCAGATCAAATTCTTTCAACAATAAGATCCAACGGATTAATCAAGGTTTCGCATCCTTCTTCACGAGTAAGTGCCTCACAGCGGTGTGATATGAGTAAATGATGACACGAGAACCTAGAAGATAAGATTTGAATTTCTCTAGGCCAAATACTACTGCCAACAGTTCTTTCTTAATAACTGTGTAGTTACGGTGAGCCTCATCCAGTGTCTTGTTGGCATAGTAGATGACCACGAGTTTCCTGTCAACTTTCTACCCAAGCACCGCCCCTACTGTGTAGTCAGACGCATCACACATGATCTCAAAGGGTAGAGACCAGTCAGGGGATTGTAGGATTAGTGCTTGAGTAACTCAATCACGTAGGCTCTCAAATGCATGAGTGCACTCATCGGTGATCTCAAAAGGGACATCCTTTGAGAGAAGATTAGTTAGGGGGTGCACGATTTTCAAGAAATCAGGAATGAAACAACGGTAAAAATTGACTTGCCCCAGAAAAGAGCAGATGTCCTTGACTAAGGTAGGCATGGGTAGTTTAGAAATCAAATTAACTTTGGCTCGATCAACCTGGATGCCATTCTCAGAAACAAGGTGACCCAGGACAATTCCCTCAAGAACTATGAAATGGCTCATTTCCCAGGAAAGAACCAAATTCACGTCGATGCAACGCCTAAGGATTTGGACCAAGTGCAGGAGACAATCATCAAAGGATTCCCCAAATACCAAGAAGTCACCCATGAAGACTTCAAGGTATTCACCTACCATATCTTAGAATATGGCAAGCATGCACTGCTGAAAGGTAGCAGGTGCATTGCAGAGACCGAAATGCATCCTCCAGAACGCATGTGTCCCATAGGGGTAGGTGAAGGTAGTCTTCTCTTGGCCCTCAGGATGGATTGCCACCTGGTTATAACCAAAGGACTCGTCCAAAAGCATAAGAATCGATTTCCCGCTAGTTTCTCTGTGGGAAATGATCCTTCTTCATGGAGGCATTTAGTCTTCTATAACCAATGCAAACTCTCCACAAGTTCGCTATACGGGTTGGTATGGTCTCTCCAGTTTCAGTCATGATCACGGTGAGTCCTGCCTTCTTAGGCACAACCTAGATTGGACTCACCCACCAACTGTCGAAGATCGGGTAGATGATCCCTGCATCTAACCACTTGATGATCTCCTTCTTCATGACCTCCTACAGATTAGGACTCAGACATCTCTGCATTTCACGGGATGGTTGTGCACCCTCTTTGGTGTAAATGCGGTGTGTGCAATATGAAGGGCAAATGCCAGTCAGGTCATCAAGAGTCCAACCAATGGCTCTCTGATGCTGCTGGAGGATGGAAATCAGATGTGTCTCCTGATCAGAGGTGAGGTAGGAATTGATAATCATAGGAAATGTCTGATCATAACCCAAAAAGATGTACTTCAAATGATCGAGAAGAGGCTTTAGTTCCACAACGGGATTATCAGCAGCAGCAGGCAAGTCAGGATGGGCCTCAGAAGAAAAGGTGGGAGCTGTGGATGGGTCTAGATCGATGCTAGGCTTCTCTATCTGCGAGGTATGATCTGCTTGTGGCTGAGGATCAGGGATAATTGGGTCATCCTCGGGAAATGTGTCCTCAACCACAAAACTGATGTCGCATACTTGTTCCATTAGCCCAAAGTTAATTCCCTTCTGGACCTTACATATATCAATTTTTAGCATCTTGCTCTTGAATTTCAATTCAATCTAGCCCTCCTCGCAATTAATGTTCGCCCTAGCCATCACTAAGAACGGTCTTCCTAATATAATCGGTATTCTTCGAATCTCAAGAGTCTCCATATCTAACACGATGAAGTCCATAGGAAAGTAGAAATCGCGGATCTGAACCAGAACATCCTCGAGAACTCTTTTAGGTGACTTAATTGATCGGTCAGCTAATTATAAAGTCACCTCAATCGATTTTAGCTCAATCTCCTCTAAATGATCCAATAGGGACATAGGGATCAAATTAATGGAAACTCCTAACTCTAAAAGGGCTCTGTCAAATTCTAAATCACTGATTTTGCATGAAATCAGAGGGGTATCAGGGTCTTTTGCGTTAGGCTGGAGTCTGCTCAAAATGATGGAGCTAGCTTGCTCTAACAGTATGATTGGATTCCTACCTTTGGTTCGTGGCTTATGCTTAGGTGTACATACGTTCTTCAGAAATCTCGCATAATCTGGTACGTGGCAAATTACATCCATCAACGGGATGTTTATTTGGACCTACTCAAAGAGCTTGACCAAGTCCTCCTTAAGAGCCACGGGTTTGGTTTTCTTTTTCCTTTGATCAAGGCCTCCAAAAATGGAACCTCTGTAGGTTCCTCTAGAATTGGTCCAGGTTCTTAATCTGGGATAAGGGTATCCTTGATGACCAACCTAGGGTTTGGGTTTGAACTACCAGGCTGAGAGTGGCTCAGGTAAGGTGGGTCCTGAGTTGTTTTACCACTATGGGTGGTAACAAAATTCAGTCCTGCCTGGTTATGGGTTGGGGTAGGCAAAAGAGGTGGTTGCTGCTGATAACCCGCATATGATGTCGAAGCTTCCATCCCGTCAGGTGATGGAGCATAAGGGGTCTGATAGACATAGTGAGCCTGGCCCTGAGTCAAGTTCATAATGCACCTCTGGTTCAGCAAATTATTTTGATTAGCCAGAGGTTGTGAAGGGAGTGCACTAGGTTGGTAGGGATTTGTCATCTGGGCTAGTTGATTGCGAACCTTTGTGATCTCGTCTTTGTGTTATTTTTTCATAGCTTCATTCATTTTCTGAATGTTAACCAGATTCTGAAGGATAAGAGTCATTTGATCTTCTCGAGTTAGCCCGGTTTGGTAAGTCGGGCTGGGCCGAGGCTAAGGTGGCTGATATGGATGAGAAACTTGTGGTCAGGGATGATATTGAGGTCTCTAATTTTGATTGTTCCCTGACCACGTGAAATTATGATGATTACGCCATCCAGGATTGTAAGTGTTTGAGAATGGATTGTTTTGGATGGCGTTTAGGTCCTCGCAAGTCTGAGGAACCTCGAAGAAATCATAAGACGAGGGTTCAGAGTTCCCCTAACTAGAGTAAGCGGATCCGGAGTTTCCTCCAAACCCTAGATCAGATGGGGGTGGGTATGGATCCATCCCATAAGAAGATTGGTGGTAGATGTTATGCACAGCCTCCCTCCCAGAGGGTGTTTGTGTGAACCGATTTTGTGCAGAGGCGGCTGATGGTCGGCCCGGATGGGTTGTTAATATGATGATTTTATCGTTGAAATATATATAGTGGTTAACCTAATTTGAACCTAACCATCTCTTTACAGAAATTTTTAACCTGGCCTACTTGATTTTATCTTGTCGCTTTTAGGCCCAGGGTCGAACTCAGGGAAGTGGGGTTCAAGTCGAGTTCCTACGTTGTCCTTAAAACGCGTCTCTTCCGTTCGTTTATTGTGTTTTTGGTATTTTTCTTATTTAGGTTTTTTTCTGGTAATCCTTGTTCTTGAGGCACACCCTCAAAATTGTGTCCTTGGCTTTTAGCCAAAACAGAGTTCCAAAACACGCCTTGCTACTCGCAAGACGGGGTACCTGCAAATCAAAGATTATCTTTTCACTTTTATACCTTTTTTTATCTTTTTACTAAGAAGGAAGATAACAGATAGAAAGTAAATATAGTAGCTATAGATATATATTTATATGTAGTATATATATAAAGGGGTGGGGGTGGAGGTGACGATGGAGTGTAGCACTATGTCGAGTCAGTTGACGTCTAGAGAGACGCAACCAACACGACTATGTGCCGCGTGGAGTGTGGATGGAGGATGGATGATGTATGGGACCACGCTATTTTTTTGTACGCGTGTATCAGGGAATATCAGCAACTGGTGCAGATATCCCCGCGATACAGCGTATAATAAATAACATGAAAGTATTTGTACATATGTATGTATATAAGTAAATATATCTATATATATATATAAATATATAGTTATATATGTATAGATATATATATATAGATATATATGTGTATATATATGTATATAAGTATATATATATATTACTATATATATGTATATATATATATGTATATAAGTATATATGTATCTAGATATATATATATATATGTGTGTATATATATAAGTATATAGATATGTATATATATATATGTATATAAGTATATATGTATATATATATAAGTATATGTATAAGTATATAGATATATATATACGTGTATATATATATATATAGAGATATATTATATATATATGTATGTATACATAACTATATAGATATACTATGTATATAAGTATATATATATAATAGATATATGTATGTATATATATATATATGTATGTATATATATGTTACTATATATAACTATACGTATAGTGTAAGTGTGTGTGTGTGTCGGTGAAGATGTGTGTGTGTTGGTGTAGTGTGTGTCTGTGAGTGAGTGAAAAAGAGAGAGAATACGTGAGAGAGAGAGAGCGGGAGAGAGAGAGAATACGTGAGAGAGAGAGAGCGGGAGAGAGAGATCAACAGAGAGAGAGAGAGCGGGCTGGAGAGATCGAGAGCGCGGACAATGGCAGCGAGTTAAGTCGTCTGCTCGCGGCGGCGGACGTCTGACGCCGCGTCGTCTGAAGGCGGAGGCGGACGTCTGAAGACGGCGGGTGCGGGCGCGCCTTCGCGTAGGGTTCTGCAGGCCTGCGCGAAGGCGACGGGCGGGCGAAGGCGTGGAGGAGCGAGCGTGGAGGAGGTCTGCAGGTGGTCGCGGAGGGTCGCGGAGGAGGACAGGGGGCGGCGCGAGGCCGTAGCCGGCCGCTGCAGTGCGCGCGGCGGACGGCTACAGGTGCAACTGCGAGGCGGACAGAACGGAGACGGAGGCGGGGAACGGGCCTGCAGGCGCGCGTGGAGGGTTGCGCGCCTGCGGGGAAGGTCGCGGAGGAGGCGGGGGGTGCTGCTGCTGCTGCTGTCGCCGCGGTTTAGCTGCTGCTGCTGCTTCAAGCTTCGGAGCTTGAAGCGGCAGCAATGGCGTGGAGACGAATACGAAGAGAAAAGAAAACACCACGCCCACCGGCTCATTGAAGAGCTGGGCGGTGGTGCTCCCACTGTGGTGGTGTGCACCACAGTGGGTTCTCCTACTCGCCGGGTGCCTCCTCGACGGAGGGCCGACGTATGGGAGGGGAAAGCGGTGGAGAAGATGGCTGCGGTTTTTTTCAGCAGCTGCA
This sequence comes from Thalassia testudinum, assembly GCA_037157565.1. Taxonomy (NCBI): domain Eukaryota; kingdom Viridiplantae; phylum Streptophyta; class Magnoliopsida; order Alismatales; family Hydrocharitaceae; genus Thalassia; species Thalassia testudinum. Next base: position 25,718,583 of record JAZHRO010000014.1, read on the forward strand.
GCAGCTGCGTCGCGAGGATGAAGCTGCAGCTACTTATAGAGGAGGGGAGAGTGGCGTGCCGGCTGCAGCAGGGAGAGGGTGTGCGAGTTGCAGCTATAGGGAGCGGCGTTGGCAGGGAGACGTGACGGGAAGAAGTGCTGCGTGGCTGCTGCATGCAGCTGCGGGAAGAGTGCAGCCGCGGGAAGGATGCAGCCGCGGGAAGGAGAGAAAAGAAGAAATCAAGAGGAAAAATAAAAAGAGGGTGATTTTGCAAGGAGGCACTTGAAGAAAAATGTAACTATGTAGGCGATTGTTTCACTCCTCTTCCTCTCTTGATTAAATGCATGCATGCAAGTGTTTTTACAAATGCGATTACAGGATCCTATTATGCAATGTTAATGCTAGAAAATAGCACAAGAAGGCATTATTACAGGCGTGTTTTGAGGTGCAAACATATACCCCCATGCCTATCTTTTGCTAGTCCCTAGCAAAAATAGTATTTAGAAATGATCTTAAGCTGAAGATTTTCTTCTGAGGTGATACAGGTGTGTTTACTATGGAATATTGTGAGAACCAATTGTAAAGAAGACTACCAGTACTTTAAGTCTCACATGACATAGATCATCTCTCAACTAACCAGGACTCTTGATATTTAAACCTTAAGTACGATTTCCAGGACCCAGGAGGTTTTTGCCGTACTCGAGAGCTCAAGAGGTTATGGTTTGTGCATAGTGAAGGATCAAGACTGACCAGATGAACATTAAGACTCAATCCCAGGGTTTCACGAATTTTTAAGTACAGGTTGGTCCCAGTTTCAGCTCATGTCTTCGAATTGACCCTTAAGATGATGACGGAAAACTCAACTCCCATTTTCTGATTTTTTTTTTTTTTGTTTTTTTTTTGTGACTCACCGAAAAACAAAGTATATAGACATTTATGAGATATACTGACTCTTTTAAAACATCTCTTTTCTGATTTTTTTTTTTTTTTTTTTTTTTGAAACACGTGTCAGTATATCTCTTACAACACATTTTGAAGCACACTTTTTTTTTTTTTTGGTGGGAGAGTTTCTTTTTGGTGGAAAGAGTCGCTCCTAAACACAAGACTAAAGCCTGGGATAAAAAGTCTACCTACGCACACAGGTAAGGACTCCACCTTCCCTAATGAACACTAGGGTTGGATCTTATGTTCACCTGGTCTTTCCTGATATGTGTAGTGTGAACCAAGTTTACTTAAGCTCTCAAGAAAAAGCAAACCAACGGATCCTGTACTGGTGTCTCAGGTACAAGAATACATCCTTAGTTAGGAGAGATCTTGATCTATTTTGTCAATGCTTTAAGTGAATTAAGCCGAGCCTGAGCGAATCAAGCTTTTGTGGCCTGGAAAGTCTTCAAAACAGAGGTTGAATATCCATAAACACTTATTGCCTTTTTGTTTCAGCTTCAAGATCATTATTAAACACCATTTATTATAATATATATATATATATTTTTTTTTTTTTCTTTTCTTTTCTTCTTTTTTTTTTTTTTTTTTTTGCATATTTATAAATAGGTGGGAACTGTATAATACCATAACATACCCGGATCCTATGGATGCCTATCCACCCCCCCATGCCAAACAATGCTATGTCCTCATATGCATGCAGGGAAAGGCAGAGGAAGGATGGAAGATCGGGTAACAAGAGCTGAGGTTCAGGGTATAGATCAGGGTGGAAGGGTGGGTGGATGGTGGGTGGCGAAGAGAAAAGTGAAGTGATTGCGATAGAGGTGTGAAAAGTGATGGTGGATGGTGAGTGATTTGGCGTTTTCTGGGACGAGAGTGTCCCAGGCGGATCAGAAAACAGATCAGGAAGAGGAAGTTGGCCCTTAGATTGGCCAAGAAGGGGGGCTTTTTGGATAGATGGATCCAAAAGGGAATAGCCCCGGTGAGTAAGATGTGGGCTCAAGGTCCCAGTGTGGATTTGCAAATCCGCCTGATTTAGCGGGAAAGAAAGGGCAATCCGGTCTTCCATAGTGTGGACCGGCGGTGAGCAGCTGATGAGTGGCTACTCATCATAGCTAAAAGGCCGAAATTAAGCTAGATACTAAGCAAAACAATATCAAATTAACACATAAAAAGGGTTAAGTGTGGGAATTAAAGAAAAGACCTAAAACTTTTAATGTGTGTTAAAATCTCCTAATTAGGTCACAAAAATGGGATATTCTGAAAACTAAAGAACAAATGATGATCCATGCATCAATTGAACACATAAACAAGTTTGAAAAGCCAAATCAGAAGTAAAATCAATGTCGTAAATGTTCAATTAAGCACATGTAAAAATTTGAAAGCAATTGGACATCATTTAGGCTTAGAAATAAATAGATTACAATTAGGTCCTTCATGCATTACATTTCTACCCTTCAAAACTCCTTTTTGGACCTATTTGCAAGCCGCAGGGACCCTTTTATAAGACTGCAGGGCCCTTCCAGCTGCTATTCTTCTCGCTTATGGGCCTGCATGCAAATGTTCTACCCCTTCTTCTAAGGGTCCGTCTGCAAATTTCCCCTTTATTTCAAAGAGAAGCCTGTGTTCTTCACGCGCACTGTAGCGCGCGAAGAACACAGCCACTCTCGACCGTCCACCACTTTTGATCTCGATCTGCGGCTGGATTCAAATGGAACCTTCGCGCGATTCGGTGCGTGCGTTCACCTCTCTTCCCAGATCTCATCTGACGGTCAGATCTCTCTCTTGACTCGCCGCGCGCTCTACCCATCTCATCCTCACCGCCGACCTGATTCTGATTAACCTCACCCTTGCGGTGATCTCAGTCACTGAGCTGCTATTTAAGCACCTCAGTGGTGTCGCGCGCGATGGATCGCTCCCTCCTACATCTCTTAGCGATCAATTCTTCCACTCCAGTCTCTCCTCCTCACCTAGACCCTGATTTCACAGCCACCGGCTGTGGAATCATCGCCTGCTCTCGACCCTCCTCGTCGCTAAGGACCTCGTAGCACCTGAGGACGACCTTGGAGTCTCACTAGCAGACTCTTCCCTCCGCTGGAGTCACCCTCCTCCTTTCTTCCTCCTTAGCCGCCGGCTAAGGACCCATAGGTCCCATTCTTCCTGTTAGTTTAGTTTTTAATTCTGCACAAGTAGTGTTAGATTTAGTTTACAGTAGTTTAGAATAGATTTAGTTTTAATTGTTAGTGTTTAATGTTAGCTGTAGTTAGATTAGTCTTAGGAGTAGACTTAGTATTAGATCCCCTCCCTCACCTCCTCTGATCAGTCCAGATCAGAGGGGAAGAATCATCTGTTCATTAATCAATTTATCTCCCTCTTCATGTTGTGTTTTTCCACCATCCAATTCTGATTTATGTTCCTTTTAACGACGAATCTTTCATCTGTCACCCACACATCTGGACCCAATTCCAGATCTGATGGTGTACTGCCTCAGATCTGAAATTGGCGTCACAAGCACCATTTGGGGCTTCTCACTCACCCCATTTGTGTTCACAAAAGCCCCTTTTATTTTAGATTGATTGCCTCAGTTTGTCAGATTCACTTTAACATGGGTTTTGAAGAGATTTTGCTTTCTGAAATGTCTTGACAGATCTGACAAATTGAAGGGATTTTGGTTTTCCTTGAGGGCAAGGATTCTGAGAAGTTCTCTGGTGACAGAGAACAAATCAGAAGAGCCTTTCATGAATTTGCTTCTGCCTTGATCTGAATGCATTTGCTAGCTTTTATAAATTCCTTTAATGCATTCTTTTTCTGATTTGTCATTTCAGAACTGCCATACACCACCTGTTTGATAATTATTTTTGTATGGTGATTCTCTAACCTAAGGAGTTTTCCATACTCCTTAAGGTTGCAAGAAACTGGGATTGTATGTTTTTGGTTTTAATTGATTGAGTTAAGTCTTCCTTCATGCTGTCTATGGCATTAGGAAGACTAACTCAATGCCATTTGTGTTTTGATCTGAAATGATGCTTTTGATAAGGGCTTTTCCTTGTGGGTATTTGAACTGAATTCTTATGTGATTTTCGTGAGATCTATACCCTTATCAGATTTGGATTTCAACTCTTTAATTTTTAGTTTGTTCTGAATTTTCTCTTATTCCCAGTTATACAGTAAAATGCTGCAAACTGCAGCAACATTCCCCTCTTCTCTAAATTCTCCTCTTCTCTGTGAATGCTTTCCCCCTCTTCAAATGGACTAACTGCAGCAGCAGTTAGCCCATTTGACAGTGGCTTAAGCCACTGACACTGTTAAAACCCCCAGAACAGCTAGTTTAACTTAAATAAAATAGAAATAAATTCGTAAATATACAATAAAAATACGTATAAAATACTTAAGTATGTAAATTGAATCTGTATAAGGTCAATTAGACCATTTACTAACTATTTTATAAGTAATTAACTATTTAATCACCTAAATCAACCTGTACAACCAGCCTAGTTTAGCGAATTTATTTGTATAGTAAACATATTTAAAATTCAAAATTAATTGATCAATTATGTAGTATTATGTAAATACTTTATTAACCATATTTTATTTTATTTTATTTAATAATTTATGGCCCCCAAATCGAGGGCCAAAAGTCCGATCAGACGCAGCTGCGCCTGATTTCCAGCGCACGATGTGGCGCTGGAATAGCACCACATCGTGTGCTGCAAGTCAAGCGCAGCCACATAAATGTGATTTGTGTTTCTTATACGCCAGTCGTCACGGGCGCCGGGCGCCCGAAACACTGCCTACGAACATCTGACCCGATTACCCGTAGAGCTCTGGTCTGAGTACTCTGTCTGATTTGCGATAAATATGTGACGTGTGTGTGGCCGGGGGCCCGAGCGTGTGCGAGCATATGGCGTTGGGCTGAGGCCTGGCGCTGAGATTAAAGACATAATTAAGCCACCTAATCTGAGATTAGGGCGCGCTTAGTAGAGGTCTGGTCCCACCCTAAGGGTGCTGTGTATCCCTCGAAAAGCGTGCCCGCAAACTAAACACGTTTTAACTAATGATATTAGCCTAATCCCCTCCCCACCGCAACCTCTGAAATATGCTAAGACAGAAGAGTGAACAAAGAGTTAACACGAGAGAAAAAAAAAAGCAAAGAGTACAAGAACAACAGAGAAAAGAACAAGAGTAATAAAAAGAGAAAGAAGAAGATGAATACTTAGAATAAAACAGAAATATGAACACAAGAAGAACAGGAGTTAAGAATACAAAGAACAGAGACTTAATGAAGAAAGAAAGAGAAACAAAGAATAACTAGTATACATACGTATAAGTAAATCTATATAATTACTAACAGAATAAAGCGACACTATAAACGTCGCTAAAGATCTCAGTTTTGCCTCTTTAGGTTGTATATAGTGTTTTCTGAGATTTAGCGACGCTTATATCTGTCACTGAAACTGCTGTATATGTTACTGTACATAACAGACTAATAAGTTAAATTTCTACACCAGTGCATTCTAATGTATTATATACTATTATGATAGTATTAATAGGATACCTTGTAAATACATAGTTTAGAGTATAATAATAGATTGTTTGATGCTTGTTCATAGTTAGTATTTTTGCAAGCATTTCTTAGTAATTAGGTAAATAAAACACACATTCATTCATTCTTTAATAAAATGTAAATTTTGGAGATAATCAAAGAGTGACCGAATTAAATTCAATAAATTGCCTCCCAGTGAACGACCTGGAACAAAACCAGTAAAAATTAGATAAATAAGCAAATGATAATAATGGTTGTAATGACTGGAACTCACCCATACTCACCACTATACGACATCCTTAATGTTATATTGTACACCCTGTACTACAACGACATAATCAACAATCATTACAAGCCACCAGATGCACAACATCATTTTGGCGCCGTTGCCGGGGAGGCAACGCTCTTTGCACCAAAAATTTTCTTTTCATTCTTTTGTATATAGAAATTCTTTATTCATTCATTATAATTGCTTTTATTTTCCATTTGAATTAACTGTGTATACATTCCTTTATTCTTTTACTAATCATTTGTTTTTTTCCACAGCACTTGAGGAGGAGTGTCGTCTTCCTGGTGGAGTCGCTGCGCTCCAGATCCGTCTTCCTGGTGGAGTTTTGCCTCGAAGTCGCTGTAGGATTTTAGTATTAGTTTTAGTATAGATAGTTTTAGGTTTATTGATTAGGAGCAATTGTTAGTCATAAGTTGTGAGAGCTTGTTCTCACACAATTTTTGTAATAATTCTGGACTATCTGGACTCTATTTCTTTCTCTTCTTAATTTCTTTCCTTACTTTTGAATTGCATATAAATTTTTTTCAAAAAGAAAGAAAAAAAAAAAATCAAAAAGACCTCATACTTATCTAGCAGCAGCATAACCTCAGGCATCCATTTTTAGGATTGCATTTCATTCCTGCTAGATTTTAATTCAAGTCAAATCTGCATTAGAAGATTGCTGGAGTCAGGTACGCATTTCTTATCTAACTCTAACTCCTGCCATATTTGCATTTGACTTAAAATTAAAGAAGACCACTACTTGTTCTGAATTTAGTAAAAAGTGAAATGAGCAGCATAGAAAACATATTTTAATCACTTTAATTAAATCAAAAAGGAGATAGCAAAAATTGGGTGAAACCATGTTTGAGATTTTAATCGCCTTGTGTTGAATGTTATCGTGCACACAGCACGATCACTTAAGGCCACAATACACGGGTTTCTACCTCATCTTTCTGCAACCACAGGATCTGGATCCGCACGCTCAGTCTTATCCAGATTCCCAGTGGATTTTAGAGGTCTGCACTTCGCTAGGTTTATCTTAGGATACGTACAATTGCTTGAAACAATTGTTTGCGTATAGCATACTTTGCGTAGCAGCCTCTAGGAAAAATTTTCTCCGATTCATTTCGATTGATTGGTCTTCTTGAATTGAGATTTTATTGGGATTCTTCTATTTTATTGTGAACGTTAAATTTTTTTTCCATTGAGTTGGATCGAATTAGAGTAAACGGGAATTCAAAAAAAAAATCAACTCAATGGAAGGTAGGAGATCCCAAAACCCAGAACTTGTACTCCCCTTGGGTACTGCTACCCAAGCTACTGCATCATCTTCTTTGCCTTCCACTTCTAATCCCTTACCTCCTGAGTCTCAAAATACTTTCCACAATCCCCCTCGCCAAGAGGATGATCTTGATTCTTCACACTTTGAGGATTTTGAAGAACTTCCTCCAGACTTAGTTGCACATCCTCTACCACAGCAACCACCTATCCCTAGGTTCCAACCTCCACCTTATCCTAATCATCCTAATCCACCCCCGGAGAGAGGACCTATGCCTCATCTTCAGCACCTTTTCGATACACAACTACAAATGAATACCTTAACCCAACAGGTGCAACAGCTTGCTCAAGCTGTAAATCTATTAGCTAACCCCCAACCACAACCACTTCAACCTAGAAATCCTCAGGCACCACCCCAACCCCGTAGACCTCAACTACGAGATTACTATAATCCCGCAGTTGCCCAACCAATGCCTGTGGTACGTTATCCCAATGGGGGTCGTGCTGCTGAACTGAAGCCGAACATTATAGCACTCATTCCTCACTTCCATGGACTTGCTTCTGAGGACCCTTTTCAGCATTTAGAGGAGCTGAAGAATCTTGCCCAAACTTTGGGTCCGCAAGGACATGATCAGCACACGCTTTTGATGAAAATGTTCTCCTTTTCATTAAAAGATAAGGCAGCCTTTTGGTTTAGAACACTTGCACGGACTACACCTATAGATTCCTGGGCTTCTTTAGAACATGAGTTCTTAAAGAAGTACTTTCCTGTAGGCCGCACTAATGCCTTAAGGCGTGCCATCACCACCTTCACCCAGAATTTAGGAGAACCTATGCACGAGGCTTGGGAGAGATTCCATGAGCTTTTGAGAAAATGTCCCCACCATGGTGTCCCACGCTGGCAACAGGTCCAGATCTTCTACCATGGGCTCCATGATGACACACGGAATTTTGTAGATGCCGCTTGTGGAGGCAATTTCCTGTGTCGGGACGAGGACTCAGCCTTTGAGCTCTTTGAAGGCATGGCCGAAAACTCTATTAACAATGCTTCAATGAGCGTGTTTAATAGAAAGTCCTCACATTCCCACTCACACACGGGGGTACATGAAGCCCAATCCAGTAGCAAAGACTTAGAGATAGTGGCTAGTCAACTGGATAAAGTGGGCTTAATCGAGAAGAAAGTAGATGAAGTATGGAAATTTCTCTCAAAACACCCATCTTCTTCTTCTCAGTCACCAGCACAAAACACTTCTTCTCAGTTTCCCACAGGGAGGGAAACTGTGAATAACCTTTCTGTGACACAAACTGCATTACCGGATTTTCCATTCCCATATCCTTCACCGGTTGGAGGAACCTTTGTTCCTCCCTTCACTGACTTCCCTGCACCTTCTGGAGCTTCGGAGGAGCTTCATGCCATTCACAATGATCCTTTCACACAAACCTATAACCCTGGATGGCGTAATCATCCAAATTTCTCATGGTCGGGAAATTCACAAAGACCTCCTTTTCAACAACCTTCTGCACCACCATTGCACAACCCGATCCGAGCACCACCTCCACAATCACACGGATATCCACCGCGTACCTACCAACAACCCCAACCCAGGCCCACCCAATACTCTCAATCTGGGCCTACACGAGATGATCAGTTGGGGTCTATCATGAAAGCTCTTGCTGATATGCAACAACAGAATATTGCTATGCAGCAGAGACAGGACGCGGCCTTAGCTGAGATGAGAGCCCAGCTATCACACTTGACGGAGTCCCGTCAACCACATTCACTCCCATCCCAAGCACAACCCAACCCTAGGAACATACCTGCTCAAAGGTATGTCCAACCTAGACCAACACTGCAAAACCAAACACATGACATTTCACAAGCAGTGCACAACACTGAATTCTTCACTGACTCAAATTCCTCTCTTGCACAAACGCAACCACCTCTGCTACCTAACAATGATTTACCATCTACCTCTAGAGCTGAACTAAATGCCATAGTCACTAGGAGTGGTAAATGCACACTAGATCCACCTCTTCCAACACCTACCACTTCTAGTTCTGCTCCTCCACTTCCTACTTCTCCTCTACCTATAACTGAACCTCTCACAACTCCAGTACCTTTTCCTGAAGCTTTAAAGAAGAAGGAGAAAGGAAAGAAAAAGACCTGTGTGGCACCTGAGGAGGATTTGCTTAAGCTCTTTGAGCAAGTCCACATAAACATCCCCTTGTTGGATGCAATCCGCCACATCCCTCTTTACGCTAAGTTTTTAAAAGACCTATGTACACCTAAGCGTAAAGAAAGAATTCAAAAAGGGAGTAGTCCAATCATTCTCTCGGAACAAGCTAGTTCCATCATCTCTAGTACCCTCCCAACTAAGATGAAAGACCCAGGCACCCCTCTCTTATCCTGCATGATTGGTAACACCACATTCAATAGAGCACTACTTGACCTAGGTGCTTCCATCAATCTTGTCCCAACCTCTCTACTGACACATTTTGAGGTTGGCAATTTGAAGCCAACCAAGGTGTCCCTGCAATTAGCTGACAGATCAGTTAAGACACCTCAGGGAGTGTTGGAAGATGTCATAGTGCGGGTCAAGGATTTTTACTTCCCTGTAGACTTTATAGTCCTTGACATGGAAGTACCTGAAGATATCCAGAATACACCTATCATTTTAGGAAGACCTTTCTTGGCTACGGCCAAGGCAAACATCAATTGTGAGGAGGGCCTTATAGAATTAAAGTTTGGAGATCAGAAAATAAAAATTGATATTTTTCAGGCCCAAAGAGGACCGACCTGTAGTTTAATTGAAGAAATCTTCTCCCTGGATTCATTGGATCAATTGGTTGAGGACACCTTGATCAATTCATTAAATTTAGAACCTCAACACTCTTTGGACTCTGACGTGACTTCCACTGAGATACCAAATTTAGAGACTGAGGACCTTCCTCCCATTCCATTAGTATCTCTAGGATCTCCTGAAACTTTCACACCTGCTCCTTCTGATCCTGTGCCTGTTGAACTCAAACCTCTTCCTGACTCTCTCAAATATGTTTTCTTAGGACCTGATCAGACCTATCCGGTGATTGTTAACTCTTCCCTTTCTTCTAATCAAGAGTCACGACTCTTATCTGTCCTAAGAGCACATAGGCAGGCTATAGGATGGAGCCTTTCTGACCTTACTGGCATCAGTCCTTCTTATTGCACACATAGGATTTTCACTGAAGAAGGATCTAGACCTACTAGACAGCCCCAGCGTAGATTAAATCCTACATTACAAGAGGTGATAAAAAGTGAAATGATTAAATGGCTGGACAATGGAATTATCTACCCAATTTCTGACAGTAGATGGGTAAGTCCTGTTCAGGTTGTGCCAAAAAAGGCCGGACTTACCATCATCACCACTGATTCTGGAGAAGTCATCCCTACACGCATTGCTAGTTCGTGGCGAGTATGTATAGATTACCGAAAACTCAACCAAGCCACGAAGAAAGATCATTTCCCTTTGCCCTTCATTGATCAAATACTGGAAAGAGTGGCAGGGAATAGATTTTTCTGCTTTTTGGATGGCTATTCAGGATATAATCAGGTGGCAATTCACCCCGATGATCAGGAGAAAACAACATTCACCTGCACCTACGGAACCTTTGCATTCCGTAGGATGCCTTTTGGATTGTGCAACGCACCTGCTACATTCCAGCGGTGTATGTTTGCAATCTTTTCTGACTTAGTAGGCGATTGTTTAGAAGTCTTCATGGATGACTTCTCGGTCTTCGGGAGCACATTTGATGCATGTCTAGACCACCTGACCAAGGTCCTACAAAGATGCATTAATGTGAATCTGGTACTTTCCTGGGAGAAATCTCATTTCATGGTAACTGAAGGACTTGTATTAGGTCACCTTATTTCTGAGAGAGGAATTGAGGTTGACCGCGCGAAGGTAAAGTTGATTTCTGATTTACCACTACCTTCGTCGGTTAAGCAAATTCGATCTTTCCTTGGGCATGTTGGTTTTTATCGCCGCTTTATAGCGGATTTCTCGAAAATAGCCCGACCTCTCACTACTCTCCTCTCTAAAGACGTAGACTTCCAGATCTCTGACGATTGTGTTCGTGCCTATACGACACTTCGTGATCTGATTACCAAGGCACCCATACTGCAACCCCCGAATTGGTCTCACCCTTTTGAGATCATGTGTGATGCCTCTAATTATGCAGTAGGAGCTGTCCTTGGTCAAAAATTGGACGGGAAACCCACAGTCATCTATTACGCTAGCAAGACCTTGGATGAAGCTCAGAGGAATTACACCGTCACGGAAAAGGAATTGCTAGCTGTAGTATATGCACTGGAAAAATTCAGACCTTATCTTTTAGGTTCCCACATTATAGTCTACACTGACCACACGGCAATTCGATATCTTCTCGCCAAGAAGGATGCGAAATCTCGTCTGATTAGATGGATCCTACTTTTACAGGAATTTGATTTAGAGATTCGTGATAAGGCTGGAAAGCAGAATGTGGTAGCTGACCACTTATCCCGCCTTCCTTCTGAAGCGATTTCTCCTTCTTTACCCATCTCTGACCACTTCCCTGACGAGCAATTGCTGGTCATTCATTCTGATCTTCCCTGGTATGCTGACATTGTCAACTACCTGGCTTCTGGACTCATCCCCACTAATTGGGTCCGACATCAAAAAGACAGACTTAGATCCGAGGCCAAGCACTATTACTGGGAAGAACCTTGGCTTTTCAAGCATTGTAAAGACCAGATCTTTAGGAAGTGCGTCCCTGATAAGGAGATTAGAAGCATCTTATCATTCTGCCACGACCAGGCGTGCGGCGGTCACTTCTCTGGCAAAAAGACCGCTGCAAAGATTTTGCAGAGTGGTTTCTATTGGCCCACAATCTTCAAGGATGCACACGAATATAGCAGGGCATGTTCACGCTGTCAGTCTCTTGGTAGTATTGGCCGCCGAGACATGATGCCCTTGAATCCGATCATGGTGTGCGAAATCTTTGACATTTGGGGCATTGACTTCATGGGACCTTTTCCTAAATCTTATGGCTTCGAGTACATATTGTTGGCAGTTGAGTATGTTTCAAAATGGATTGAAGCCATCCCCTCAAGGACTAATGATCATAGAGTTGTGACACAATTTGTTCAAGATTTCATCTTCTCTAGATTCGGGGTACCTAAAGCCATCATTAGTGATGGAGGGTCTCATTTTAGAAACACACATTTTCAGTCCCTACTGCAAAAGTATGGGGTGTCACATAGGATTGCTACATCTTATCACCCTCAAACCAATGGACTTGCTGAATTATCTAATCGGGAGATCAAAAAGATTTTACAGACTACCATCCGACCTGATAGAAAGGATTGGTCTTCCCGCCTTTCTGATGCGTTGTGGGCATATAGGACAGCCCACAAAACCCCTTTAGGCATGTCTCCTTTTAGACTTGTGTACGGGAAACACTGTCATCTTCCTGTCGAATTAGAGCACAAAGCCTATTGGGCCATCAGAAAGTGTAACTTAGACTTAGAGAAGGCCGGTGATCTTAGGAAATTACAAATGTCTGAGCTCGATGAATTAAGGAATGAATCTTATGAAAGCTCAAGGATGAATAAGGACAAACTTAAGGCCTTCCATGACCGTCACATTCTTAGGAAATCTTTTCACCCTGGTAAAAAAGTCCTTCTCTTCGACTCTAGACTGAAACTCTTTCCTGGGAAGTTAAGATCAAAATGGATTGGACCTTTCAAAATCTTGAGATTATTTGATAATGGAGCCGTTGAGATCACTGAACTTGACAAATCTGAACCCTTTATTGTTAATGGACAAAGACTGAAACCTTTCATTGAGCCGCAGGATCTCAGACTTGTCAATTCCACCATTTCACTCCTACATTTTGAATTACCATGTAAGTTTTCGCCTAGCTGAAGGCGTTAAACTTAGCAACACCTACCCTTGTATATAGCTGTTTTACACTTTTCTTACTCTTACCTTTACTTACATTTAGTGTCTACCCTTGCATTCTGAGCATACATTCATTGACACACATGTCATGCATTTCACTTCCTAGCCCGACTGTTCACTCTGATCCTAGATCAGACTTAAAATCGTCCGCACAGAGATTTTATCTCCTCATTCCGACTTCCTTCCATCACCCAGTCTAGGATAGTGAAAAGCAGAGCATGCATTTGCATCCACCCTTTCATTCAATGAGGACATTAAAACATTTAAGCATGGGGGGGGTGTAAAGGGTAAAACATTTAAACCAAAATGCAATTGTAGACACAACTATAGTACATATAGTATTATCAAAAAATTTATATACTTCAAAAAAAATTGAAAAATTTTGAAAAAAATTTTTAAAAAAAAAAAAAAAAAATTATTACAAAGCTAAAAATACAAAAAAATAACAAATCAGAAAAATTCCAAAAAAATACAATAAGGGACATGTACTTTATTTGTCAAAGGAAGATATTCATTTCAAGAGAGGAGGGAGAAAAAGAAAAAAAAGAGAAGATAAGTGATCTTATAGCTGAAAACAAAAAATAGAATAAGTGTCTATGGACATTCAACCATTACTGGTTTGACCTACCGGGCCATAGGAGCTTGATACAAGCTTAGGCTTAATACACTTCGAGCCTTGACAAGATAGACCACAGTCTCTCCTAACTTTAGGACAATTCTTGTACCTGAGTCACCAGTACAGGATTCGTTGGTTTGCTTTGACTTAGGAGTCTAAGTAACCTTGGCTTACACTACACAATGTCAGGAAAGACCACTTGAACCTAAACCTCAACCCTTGTGTTCATTAGGGAAGGTGGAGTCCTTACCTGTGCGTGCAGGTAGACTCTTTGTCCTAATCTTTAGTTTTGTGTCTAGGAGAAGCTCTTTCCACAAAAGAAATCCACCCACCAAATACAGTGCGCTCTACCAAATAAGTTTTGGAGACATACTGTTCAAAAAAAAAAAAAAAAAAAAAAAAAAAAAAAAAAAAAAAAAAAGTTAAGTATGTTCTCCAAAATGTCTGAAAAACAACTCTTCCACCAAAAATGTTTTCAGGGTTCAAAATAAATACCCTATTTTTCCACCAAAAAAAAAAAAAAAAAAAAAAAAAAAAAAAAAAAATCTTCTCTGAGCCACAAATACAATAAGGGTTGGGTTTGAATACCATCAATTTTTGAGAGTCATCCGAAAACATGAGCTGAAGTTAGGACCAACCTGGACTTAAAAAGAAGTGAAACCCCGGGATTGAGCCTTAGAATTCACCTGGTTAGTCCTGACTTATCACAAAGCACAGCCATAACTTCATAGCATTCTGAGTCTCTGTAAAAACCTCCTGAGTCCTGGAATTCGACTTAAGGTTTAAATATCAAGAGTCCTTGTTGGTTGAGAGATGGTCTATGTCATTTAAGCCTCGAGTTCTGGTAGGTTATCCTCAGTAACCAGGTTCTCACAATGTCCAAAAACACAGTTGGTATTGGAAAATGTTTCAGCTTAAAGATCATCATCATAAACACTTAAAAATTTTTGAAAGAAGAAAAAGATATCTTTACACACTTACCTTGCTGATACTTAAATTGCCTTACACTTCAACAGATTGTTTGCTAAGGGACTAGCAAAACGTAAGCATGGGGGTATGATGAGTGGCTACTCATCATAGCTAAAAGGCCGAAATTAAGCTAGATACTAAGCAAAACAATATCAAATTAACACATAAAAAGGGTTAAGTGTGGGAATTAAAGAAAAGACCTAAAACTTTTAATGTGTGTTAAAATCTCCTAATTAGGTCACAAAAATGGGATATTCTGAAAACTAAAGAACAAATGATGATCCATGCATCAATTGAACACATAAACAAGTTTGAAAAGCCAAATCAGAAGTAAAATCAATGTCGTAAATGTTCAATTAAGCACATGTAAAAATTTGAAAGCAATTGGACATCATTTAGGCTTAGAAATAAATAGATTACAATTAGGTCCTTCATGCATTACATTTCTACCCTTCAAAACTCCTTTTTGGACCTATTTGCAAGCCGCAGGGACCCTTTTATAAGACTGCAGGGCCCTTCCAGCTGCTATTCTTCTCGCTTATGGGCCTGCATGCAAATGTTCTACCCCTTCTTCTAAGGGTCCGTCTGCAAATTTCCCCTTTATTTCAAAGAGAAGCCTGTGTTCTTCACGCGCACTGTAGCGCGCGAAGAACACAGCCACTCTCGACCGTCCACCACTTTTGATCTCGATCTGCGGCTGGATTCAAATGGAACCTTCGCGCGATTCGGTGCGTGCGTTCACCTCTCTTCCCAGATCTCATCTGACGGTCAGATCTCTCTCTTGACTCGCCGCGCGCTCTACCCATCTCATCCTCACCGCCGACCTGATTCTGATTAACCTCACCCTTGCGGTGATCTCAGTCACTGAGCTGCTATTTAAGCACCTCAGTGGTGTCGCGCGCGATGGATCGCTCCCTCCTACATCTCTTAGCGATCAATTCTTCCACTCCAGTCTCTCCTCCTCACCTAGACCCTGATTTCACAGCCACCGGCTGTGGAATCATCGCCTGCTCTCGACCCTCCTCGTCGCTAAGGACCTCGTAGCACCTGAGGACGACCTTGGAGTCTCACTAGCAGACTCTTCCCTCCGCTGGAGTCACCCTCCTCCTTTCTTCCTCCTTAGCCGCCGGCTAAGGACCCATAGGTCCCATTCTTCCTGTTAGTTTAGTTTTTAATTCTGCACAAGTAGTGTTAGATTTAGTTTACAGTAGTTTAGAATAGATTTAGTTTTAATTGTTAGTGTTTAATGTTAGCTGTAGTTAGATTAGTCTTAGGAGTAGACTTAGTATTAGATCCCCTCCCTCACCTCCTCTGATCAGTCCAGATCAGAGGGGAAGAATCATCTGTTCATTAATCAATTTATCTCCCTCTTCATGTTGTGTTTTTCCACCATCCAATTCTGATTTATGTTCCTTTTAACGACGAATCTTTCATCTGTCACCCACACATCTGGACCCAATTCCAGATCTGATGGTGTACTGCCTCAGATCTGAAATTGGCGTCACAAGCACCATTTGGGGCTTCTCACTCACCCCATTTGTGTTCACAAAAGCCCCTTTTATTTTAGATTGATTGCCTCAGTTTGTCAGATTCACTTTAACATGGGTTTTGAAGAGATTTTGCTTTCTGAAATGTCTTGACAGATCTGACAAATTGAAGGGATTTTGGTTTTCCTTGAGGGCAAGGATTCTGAGAAGTTCTCTGGTGACAGAGAACAAATCAGAAGAGCCTTTCATGAATTTGCTTCTGCCTTGATCTGAATGCATTTGCTAGCTTTTATAAATTCCTTTAATGCATTCTTTTTCTGATTTGTCATTTCAGAACTGCCATACACCACCTGTTTGATAATTATTTTTGTATGGTGATTCTCTAACCTAAGGAGTTTTCCATACTCCTTAAGGTTGCAAGAAACTGGGATTGTATGTTTTTGGTTTTAATTGATTGAGTTAAGTCTTCCTTCATGCTGTCTATGGCATTAGGAAGACTAACTCAATGCCATTTGTGTTTTGATCTGAAATGATGCTTTTGATAAGGGCTTTTCCTTGTGGGTATTTGAACTGAATTCTTATGTGATTTTCGTGAGATCTATACCCTTATCAGATTTGGATTTCAACTCTTTAATTTTTAGTTTGTTCTGAATTTTCTCTTATTCCCAGTTATACAGTAAAATGCTGCAAACTGCAGCAACATTCCCCTCTTCTCTAAATTCTCCTCTTCTCTGTGAATGCTTTCCCCCTCTTCAAATGGACTAACTGCAGCAGCAGTTAGCCCATTTGACAGTGGCTTAAGCCACTGACACTGTTAAAACCCCCAGAACAGCTAGTTTAACTTAAATAAAATAGAAATAAATTCGTAAATATACAATAAAAATACGTATAAAATACTTAAGTATGTAAATTGAATCTGTATAAGGTCAATTAGACCATTTACTAACTATTTTATAAGTAATTAACTATTTAATCACCTAAATCAACCTGTACAACCAGCCTAGTTTAGCGAATTTATTTGTATAGTAAACATATTTAAAATTCAAAATTAATTGATCAATTATGTAGTATTATGTAAATACTTTATTAACCATATTTTATTTTATTTTATTTAATAATTTATGGCCCCCAAATCGAGGGCCAAAAGTCCGATCAGACGCAGCTGCGCCTGATTTCCAGCGCACGATGTGGCGCTGGAATAGCACCACATCGTGTGCTGCAAGTCAAGCGCAGCCACATAAATGTGATTTGTGTTTCTTATACGCCAGTCGTCACGGGCGCCGGGCGCCCGAAACACTGCCTACGAACATCTGACCCGATTACCCGTAGAGCTCTGGTCTGAGTACTCTGTCTGATTTGCGATAAATATGTGACGTGTGTGTGGCCGGGGGCCCGAGCGTGTGCGAGCATATGGCGTTGGGCTGAGGCCTGGCGCTGAGATTAAAGACATAATTAAGCCACCTAATCTGAGATTAGGGCGCGCTTAGTAGAGGTCTGGTCCCACCCTAAGGGTGCTGTGTATCCCTCGAAAAGCGTGCCCGCAAACTAAACACGTTTTAACTAATGATATTAGCCTAATCCCCTCCCCACCGCAACCTCTGAAATATGCTAAGACAGAAGAGTGAACAAAGAGTTAACACGAGAGAAAAAAAAAAGCAAAGAGTACAAGAACAACAGAGAAAAGAACAAGAGTAATAAAAAGAGAAAGAAGAAGATGAATACTTAGAATAAAACAGAAATATGAACACAAGAAGAACAGGAGTTAAGAATACAAAGAACAGAGACTTAATGAAGAAAGAAAGAGAAACAAAGAATAACTAGTATACATACGTATAAGTAAATCTATATAATTACTAACAGAATAAAGCGACACTATAAACGTCGCTAAAGATCTCAGTTTTGCCTCTTTAGGTTGTATATAGTGTTTTCTGAGATTTAGCGACGCTTATATCTGTCACTGAAACTGCTGTATATGTTACTGTACATAACAGACTAATAAGTTAAATTTCTACACCAGTGCATTCTAATGTATTATATACTATTATGATAGTATTAATAGGATACCTTGTAAATACATAGTTTAGAGTATAATAATAGATTGTTTGATGCTTGTTCATAGTTAGTATTTTTGCAAGCATTTCTTAGTAATTAGGTAAATAAAACACACATTCATTCATTCTTTAATAAAATGTAAATTTTGGAGATAATCAAAGAGTGACCGAATTAAATTCAATAAATTGCCTCCCAGTGAACGACCTGGAACAAAACCAGTAAAAATTAGATAAATAAGCAAATGATAATAATGGTTGTAATGACTGGAACTCACCCATACTCACCACTATACGACATCCTTAATGTTATATTGTACACCCTGTACTACAACGACATAATCAACAATCATTACAAGCCACCAGATGCACAACATCAGCAGCCCGGCGATGACTCAGACCACAAGGTATGGGAAGCGGAAAAAACCTCGTCAGAAGTCTGGTCAGGAGAAGGTACAGGAATAGGGAGGGATTGGGGAACGTCACAGTTTGTGTTGGTCAGGCAGTCGTCAGGTAATTCGCAGCAGTCTGAATCGGCTCCAATTAGTTCGATACACGTACTGACAGTCACGTCCTCGTCAGACGTGTCATCCTTGATGTGATCACTATCAGCATAAGAGTGCGGTGCTGCAGCGGGATTAACCTGAAATCCCGGAGGAATACTCGGAGCTTGCAGAATTTGATGAACCTGTTCCTGAGAAGCTTGTACCTGTGGTTGCGGACCACAGGGTACAAAGTTTTGCGGGTTTGGAACAGGTTGGGCGAAAAAAGTGCCCTGAGATCGAGTCGCCATGCTTAGTTGACTGATCTCAGCATTCTGCTGCGCCAAATGCTGAAGAGAGGTCATGTTTTCTTTATGGCGCTTTGACATTTCCGTCATCATTCGCATCAATTTATCAAGAGGTTTTGATGCGTGTTTGGTTTTCTGCACACAAGGGCCTGATGGCAGATTTACCATAGGATTAGACTGGGCCCTTGGGATGACGGGTGCGGACGATCGCATTGGTCCACCAGCGGGGTTTCGACGCTGCGGGTTGTTGGACCATGCAAAATTGGGATGATTGTGCCACCCTGGGTTATACGTGGCAGAAAACGGGTTGTTCCCCAGGGTGCAGGCATCTTCTATGCCAGAAGACGTGTCCGCATATGTGTCCGAGTACACGGAGGCTTGGTCCTTCGTGTTGAAATACTGGCTCGCAGAAGCCAGTTCCACATGACTTACCGAGTCGCTTGGCGCGACACTCGATAAGGAAGGCCTTGCAGGGTTTCTCGGGATAATCCTGGTGTTGAAAGAATTGGAATTGTGACGAAGTGGTGAGGCGGGGGTGTGTGCCATGTTTGTGGAGGAGGAGGATGATTCGGCTCTTTTTCTAGATTTATCAGTCAATACAAGCAATTCAGGGTTTTGTGACCTCCTCCCAAACATGCACTACCGGAGGTAGAGTTGAGGAGATGAGTAGGGAAAAGAGATGAGAGAAATGACGCCGCAAAGGTACACTTGATTACAAATCAATACAATCAAGTTCCTAACCTCGACAGTGTTCCCTTAGACTTAAAGATCTAAGTTACCTACTATCACGAACTACGGAATCGAATGCGAGCACCGCGGAACCACCGGGCCAGATTGAAAGGCCGTTTGCCCCAGTCTTAGACACCCGATAGCACGCGGGAACTCTCACCAGCACGTAGTCGCTACACGCAGGTAGTTAGACCTCAAATCCTTAGTAAGGGTCAAGTTACTACCAGTTTTAATTAGAGGCTTAGGGTCAAGTGCTTTTGGAATGTGAAGGGCGTTGTTTACGGGTAATGCCCAAGTGATTGATTTTAAGAGTGTGTAAGAACAAGCATGCAACAGGGAAATCTCCCCGAATTGAAGTTTTAATTGGTGAATGGTTTTTAGAGTTCAACCTTAAGTAGTATGAATTTTAGGATTTTGCTGAATTACCAATTCAACCAATCTCCGGGTTTTGCAAGAATACAGGTTTTTTTTTTTCTAAAGCCCAAGAAACCCTTCTTCAATTATCAGTTAGTTAATGCATGCTAAAATGCAATGGGCTACCCTAAATGGAGATTTCTAAGTGTGGATGCACGAATCAGTTTTATATCAATGTGACAGGGAGCCAAAGCACTTCAATTCAAGTGCTCCCAATCACCAGAAATGATTTCCACACACAAGGCTTCAACCAAAAGATAAAGAAAATAAAATTGTTGGGGTTGAAGTATTCAGGATTGAATCATAGGCAAGTTTGAAAAGTCGTGGTGGGGTTGGAATCAACTCAATTCCAAATCTCCCCACCAAAAATGTGATCCTGAATTAAAGATAAGTGAGGCAAAAGAGGGATACAAGCAATCTTTTTCTTTGCCTCAAACAATACTTCCCACGGCGAAAAATCTAAGAATCAAGATTCTCGGATTTTCGCTATGCGAAGTAAGGCGGGAAATCCCGGGGCAGTGGGAGTGAAGACAACCAATCAATCAAGTTAATTTTAATCCACTTGCCCTCAAGAAATCCCAAGAAGTTTTTCTAGTTTTTAGTTTTAAATTTTTTTTTTTTTTTTTTTTATCGTGGTGGCAAGTTAACCCTAATTTGATGAGAAAAGAAAACCTACTTGTTCGGCAATGTGTGCGAAGCTCCAATGCGATGTCGGCGTCTTCACGCTCTCGTTCCCGCCTTGGATCTGCTCACGTCCTCGACTTCGTCAGCCTCCTTCTCCTTCCACCAGGTTCACCTGCACACCAAAAACAACAATACCCGTGAAGAGGGAAGAGAAAAATTGAAAGGATTTGGATAGAAACTTACTCGAAGGCGCACCTCCCCGGCAGCGGCGCCAGAAAAGTCATGATGGTCGGCCCGGATGGGTTGTTAATATGATGATTTTATCGTTGAAATATATATAGTGGTTAACCTAATTTGAACCTAACCATCTCTTTACAGAAATTTTTAACCTGGCCTACTTGATTTTATCTTGTCGCTTTTAGGCCCAGGGTCGAACTCAGGGAAGTGGGGTTCAAGTCGAGTTCCTACGTTGTCCTTAAAACGCGTCTCTTCCGTTCGTTTATTGTGTTTTTGGTATTTTTCTTATTTAGGTTTTTTTCTGGTAATCCTTGTTCTTGAGGCACACCCTCAAAATTGTGTCCTTGGCTTTTAGCCAAAACAGAGTTCCAAAACACGCCTTGCTACTCGCAAGACGGGGTACCTGCAAATCAAAGATTATCTTTTCACTTTTATACCTTTTTTTATCTTTTTACTAAGAAGGAAGATAACAGATAGAAAGTAAATATAGTAGCTATAGATATATATTTATATGTAGTATATATATAAAGGGGTGGGGGTGGAGGTGACGATGGAGTGTAGCACTATGTCGAGTCAGTTGACGTCTAGAGAGACGCAACCAACACGACTATGTGCCGCGTGGAGTGTGGATGGAGGATGGATGATGTATGGGACCACGCTTTTTTTTTGTACGCGTGTATCAGGGAATATCAGCAACTGGTGCAGATATCCCCGCGATACAGTGTATAATAAATAACATGAAAGTATATGTACATATGTATGTATATAAGTAAATATATCTATATATATATATAAATATATAGTTATATATGTATAGATATATATATATAGATATATATGTGTATATATATGTATATAAGTATATATGTATCTAGATGTATATATATATATATGTGTGTATATATATAAGTATATAGATATGTATATATATATATATGTATATAAGTATATATGTATATATATATAAGTATATGTATAAGTATATAGATATATATATACGTGTATATATATATATATAGAGATATATTATATATATATGTATGTATACATAACTATATAGATATACTATGTATATAAGTATATATATATAATAGATATATGTATGTATATATATATATATGTATGTATATATATGTTACTATATATAACTATACGTATAGTGTAAGTGTGTGTGTGTTGGTGTAGTGTGTGTCTGTGAGTGAGTGAAAAAGAGAGAGAATACGTGAGAGAGAGAGAGCGGGAGAGAGAGAGAATACGTGAGAGAGAGAGAGCGGGAGAGAGAGATCAGTAGAGAGAGAGAGAGCGGGCTGGAGAGATCGAGAGCGCGGACAATGGCAGCGAGTTAAGTCGTCTGCTCGCGGCGGCGGACGTCTGACGCCGCGTCGTCTGAAGGCGGAGGCGGACGTCTGAAGACGGCGGGTGCGGGCGCGCCTTCGCGTAGGGTTCTGCAGGCCTGCGCGAAGGCGACGGGCGGGCGAAGGCGTGGAGGAGCGAGCGTGGAGGAGGTCTGCAGGTGGTCGCGGAGGGTCGCGGAGGAGGACAGGGGGCGGCGCGAGGCCGTAGCCGGCCGCTGCAGTGCGCGCGGCGGACGGCTACAGGTGCAACTGCGAGGCGGACAGAACGGAGACGGAGGCGGGGAACGGGCCTGCAGGAGCGCGCGGAGGGTTGCGCGCCTGCGGGGAAGGTCGCGGAGGAGGCGGGGGGTGCTGCTGCTGCTGCTGTCGCCGCGGTTTAGCTGCTGCTGCTGCTTCAAGCTTCGGAGCTTGAAGCGGCAGCAATGGCGTGGAGACGAATACGAAGAGAAAAGAAAACACCACGCCCACCGGCTCGTTGAAGAGCTGGGCGGTGGTGCTCCCACTGTGGTGGTGTGCACCACAGCGGGTTCTCCTGCTCGCTGGGTGCCTCCTCGACGGAGGGCCGACGTATGGGAGGGGAAAGCGGTGGAGAAGATGGCTGCGGGTTTTTTCAGCAGCTGCAGCAGCTGCGTCGCGAGGATGAAGCTGCAGCTACTTATAGAGGAGGGGAGAGTGGCGTGCCGGCTGCAGCAGGGAGAGGGTGTGCGAGTTGCAGCTATAGGGAGCGGCGTTGGCAGGGAGACGTGACGGGAAGAAGTGCTGCGTGGCTGCTGCATGCAGCTGCGGGAAGAGTGCAGTCGCGGGAAGGATGCAGCCGCAGGAAGGAGAGAAAAGAAGAAATCAAGAGTAAAAATAAAAAGAGGGTGATTTTGCAAGGAGGCACTTGAAGAAAAATGTAACTATGTAGGCGATTGTTTCACTCCTCTTCCTCTCTTGATTAAATGCATGCATGCAAGTGTTTTTACAAATGCGATTACAGGATCCTATTATGCAATGTTAATGCTAGAAAATAGCACAAGAAGGCGTTATTACAGGTGTGTTTTGAGGTGCAAACAGCGGCTCACTGCAGATGTCTAGTCAGTTCATCCACCTTCTTCTCAATGATCGAGACCTTGTCCAGGCGACTGGCCATTAACTCCAAGTCGATGAAAGAGGATAGGTCCTGTGTCTCATGTGCTCCCTGCGGATTCGTTAATGCACGGGCATTCATTCGGTCGAACATGCCCATGGATTCATTATTGATGGAGTTCTCACACATGTTCTTGAGAATCTCCCACACGGTTTCTTTGTGTTGACCCATGATGTTTCCTCCACAGGTCACTTTGATGAACAATAGAATATCCTCATGAAGTCCCTGGTAAAAAGACTAGACTTGTTCCCATTTAGAAACTCCATGGTGGGAGCACTTTCTCATGAGATCCAGAAAGCGATCCCATGACTCATAAAGCGATTCTCCTGCCTGCATCATGAAATGTGTGATTTGGTGCAGCAGAGCATTTATCTGACTAACAGGGAAGAACTTTTTCAGAAACTCGGATTGCAGTTCAGCCCATGTGTTGATTGGACGAGTTAATGTTTGGTACAAGTGAGCGGCCTTGTCCATGATAGAGAAGGAGAACATTTTCATGAGAAAGATATCCCAATTTTGAGCTTCTGACCCGAAGGTCTGTGCTAGATGCTTGAGTTGCTTGATATGCTGGAAAGGATCTTCGGAATTAAGCCCATGAAATTTAGGAATAGCATGAATCATGTTGGGCTTAAGTTCATTATCAGGACCTCTAGTCAGGATTTGGACTCAAGGTTCGATCACCACTGCAGCAGGATTATAATGATCTCACATCATAGGATGCTGCGGTGGATTCATAAAGGCCTGGAATAGATCGTTGAGGTGCAGACGCTGATTCTGGATATTGTTTTCTTCTTCTACTGGTTGTTCTATGAGTATGGATGAAGGAGATCTAGGCTTAGATGAATCAGAAAATATGTCAATATGGTCGGGTGGTTGCATAAACAGGGAAGTCGAGGCTTGGCCTCGACGAGAGTGAATAGCTAATGGAGGCCTTAAGGGTGGTCTTAAGGACCTCCTCCCAAACATGCACGATGGAGAAGATGAGTGATAGAAGGTGTGATGGACCCAATCAAGACACGTAAATATCATTGGATGACTATAGAGGTTCGAAGCGAATGATACCCTAAGATTAGAAAGTCGTCCACCTGAGAATTACCTAGGCAGCTGTTAACGCATTGAATTGGGGTTTTAAAATCACTTCGTTGTAATATAGCCGAAAATAGCATGTGAACAAATACAATTTATAGCTCGAAAGAAATCTGAGGTCAAATGTAGGGTGCAAGTGTTGCAATAAATCTCAAAATTGCAATTCTATCACAAGATATCATTATATGATGAAATTTACAAACTCAAATGATATGTATATAAGAGCAAATGTTGATAGTGTAAAAAGATTAGGGTAAAATGGTGATTTGAATCACCAATTATCCTAATTACAATAATATCAAATATCTCAACAGTATCAACCAAGTTTAATCCACGTAGGATAAGTGCACAATGCATTCAGAACCAGCACACAGAAGCAAGGCCTTTCTTTCTCAAGCCTCAGGGAGAGGCACAGCAGAGCTCAGCACCAACAAAGGCGAAGGCCTCCCTCAGAGTTTCACTAAGTGTAGAGAGTTAAAGAGAGAGGCAAAACCCCCCCTCCCCCCTCTCTCTCTTCTTCTTCCATTCCCTTTCTTTCTCTTCTCTCAGATATATGCTAATCGGATCTAGGTAAATGGGTAATCGATTCAGAGCCTAGACCCATGTGACGTGGCCGCGGGCGAGAGCATGCATGCGCACGTAGAGAGGAACCTCACCCCGTGCTCATTGAGGCGAACAGTTAATGGGAAGAATTCAATTTATGTGCAGTGAGAATTTTGTCCTACTCGATGTGGGACTATCCTCTCCTGCTTCCTTCGTGCAAAGCTGCTCTGGTTGACTCAAGGAATTGGGGCAGTAGCTGCAGCTAGTGGCTTCGATTTAGGGCTCGAGGATGCACCTGGAGCTGAGCCGTGTCACCTGGAGATGAAAGTGTGGATGAATGTGGCCAGTGAACTGTAGTTGAAGCCAAAGAAGGTGGTGGCGACGACAGTGCTCTGGTGAGTACCCTGAAACACAAATATAGGCACGAAGGCCCCAATCAAAAGGTCCTGGAGCCACATGGAGTGCGGTGGTGGTGATCTTGTGGCGTGAGAGTGCGTATGGTGGTGCGTCGAGGTCAGTGAAGGTGGACTGCAATGGGGTTGTTTGGTGGATGGTTTGGGTAGATGAATAGGCAAAATAGGAGAGGCCTTTTGGTCTTGAGGTGATGGCAGAGGTTTTGGAGGTGACGCGAGGGTGTTTGGTGGTGCAGCATAGTGTGGCAAGCTTGTTGGAGGTACGTCAACGTAGAGGAAGATGATGGCATGGAAGGTGGAGCGGTGGTTAAATCAATGTGCGAGTAGAGGGGAAATAATGTAGAGGAGGAGAGGAAGAAGTAGAGGGGATTTTAGGAGAGATAGGAGGACAAAGAGCACTGGTCGTGGCTTGACCGGAGTCGAAGAAGGAGAAGAGGACGACGAGGCGGCGACAACGAGTGAGATAGAGGAACGACCTCTCTTTGGCTGGAGAGGCTCGCGAGGATGAGGGAAGGATGTTGGGCCATCCAATTTGATGGTTGGACGGCCAGAAGAGGGAGAACAGAGGTAGTTACTAAAGCAAAATCCTAAGTTGGCTGGAGAGGGAGGAGGAGGGAGTTTCTCAGGCCAAGACTTGCTAAGGAGCTAGGGTTCTTGCCCTTGCTCCTTTTATAGGCCATGGGAAGGGGTTTAAAGCTTGGTAAGATTGCAGGAGAAGGATACCCACATCTCTCATGCATTCGCATGAGAGATTGGGAAAGAATTGGAGCCCACGAATAGCTTCAAAAGGAACGTAATTACTTGACAAATCTCCCTTTCAATTTTGAGAGGGATTCGTTAAATAATCAACAAGTTCTTGCCAAACGAAGCTCGCCGGAGTAGGATTCCTTCATGAAAATGGTGGAAGGACCTTTTTGAAAAGAGTGACGACAAAAATAGGGGGCTTTTTGTAATAAATTCAAAACCTGAGGGCTTATTTGGGATAATAAGAGTTAGACTTGAACTAAAATGCAAACTAGGTCGAAATGATCTCAGATTGGGCTCAAATTTTGATACAAACCTAATTTTAACCCAATGAATCCAATGGTGAAGTTGAATTTTGGTTTTGACCTCGTTTGACTGAGTAATTTATGTAAAAACCCAAATTAGGGCAATAGTCTGTTTGTAACTCTGTTTTGGGTTAGAATGGGTTCTGATGGTCAATTCAAATATGCTAAACCCTAGAGAATATTTTTTTTATGAATTTTAGAGGGTTTATGTGAATTTTATCGTGACCAGAACCTCTGTTAATTAAGTGGGTCTATTTTTAGGGTTTCAGATGTCCATTAATTCTTGAAATGCGTGAAAACCTGTTTCTATCTACATGAACCCACTTATTAGACATTAATGACTAAATGACCTTTAATAAACCATTGGCATACCCCGTGGTTATTCTATATTTGTGATGAGATGTGAAAATTGCATAAATAACGATGTTTTCATCTTTTCTTCTCAAAACAACTCACCCTACTCTAGAGACCTTCTGACTGATATATATAGGAGCTTTTATTGACTTTATAAGACCAAATTGAGCTAGTTATGGCTTAGGAAGGGAGAGTCTTGCAAAGACCCCTACACGGTAGAGCGTCCCTACGGGTTACAGGGTTTCCTCCACTCGAGCTTCCTTGTCACTGAGGGTCCAGGTAGACTAGAATGGATAACTTGACCTCTTGAGTCTACAAATTTTAAGTTTAGAGCGTGGGTGCCTAGGATTTCACTTGAACTTTAAGATGTTTTTGTGAGTGGTGACCTAATTTGAAGATTAGTTGACCCCACAAGGTGGGTCAACTTCACCTGGTTTGTCCTTGATTATTAGGTCCCGCTTTTAGGATTCAAGTGAGATTTAGAGCTTCATTCTTAGGGTTTGCTTGTTTAGGTAAGTTCAATCAAGGCTTAGGACACACACAGTTTGGGAAGATTGATTCTTTTTTAAGCAAGTGTGTCTTTAGAACCCTAAAATGAAAACCCTAATTGGCACTAATTGGTCAATCAATTAATTCCAAATTTGGCACCTAGGGCTCAATCAAGAAGGTGGTAACCCTAGGTGTCTTAAATCCCTAAATAGGTGCAGAAATTAGGTTTGGGATGTTTCTGGAAATGAACCAAATTAGGCAACTTGTTATGATTGAATCTAAGAATAGAATGCAAGTTGGTCCTAATTGATTTTTTTCTTTTTTAGCTTTTTAGAATCAGGGGCTTAACGAAGATGGATTCATGGTTTACCTGGCCCTGGAGTGGCTGTTGTGCGGTTGATCTTGCTCCTTGGCTAAATTCCCTACACAATCACAATCAAAAGAGATAAATCAAGTTACTATTAAGTCAAGAATTGTAATCAAGAGATCAAATTGTGCATTGCTCCCCAGCAACGGCACCAAAATGTTATTGCAAAATAGTCGATGTTTAAGAAATACGTTATAGTATAGAAAAGATCGCATTAAACACTTAAATTTATAACTCAAAAAAGTTGAGGTCGAACGCAAGGAGCAATCAGTTAATCAATCTCAAGATCACAATTCTAAGTAAGAAATATAAACAATTGCAATCAGAATTGATTCAAGAATGATATATCAAGATTCAAATATCAATGTGCAAAAAATGATGGGTTAAAATGGTGATTTGAATCACCAATTAACCCCTTTTAACTAAGCTCAAGTATCTCAAATAAATGAACAATGAATCTAACAAAATATTTCATGTCAACTTAAGTATTTCAATAATGCAACAGTGACTCAGAACCAGCAACAGAGGCAAAGGCCTCAGAGGAGAGGTACAAGCATACTGATATGCATACATCTGATTAACCTAAAATGTCTATTAATGCATGTTCTTAGCACCATATTAGCATCATGCATTGTAAATATTGCATAACATGCATAATCATGCATTGAGGTCAAGTTGTATAAATTGTATAGCAATTGTCTCCTTTTATGGTCAGGGACAGAGCGACTTATTAATCGAAACCTCGGATTGAAGATCCAACCATACACATTTGATCAGGAACACGATTGGAGTTCAATGACTCCAAGATCACCTTGATCAGACATCCGTAGCACCAGATAGAGATCGAGGAACCCTAAAGATCAAGGGCCAAGACAGTGCCAATCCTCACTTCAGATGACAAATCCGACCAGACAGATAGGTTCAGATCGATGATCGCAGCCTAACAACTTGAAGATCGAGCCAATTCGACACCCATGGCACCATCTACAACACACAGAAGATGGACGGCCAAGATGGCACCACGTGGTGCCATCTTGGCCGTCCAACCGGCCCTAAGGACCCGCCTCTACTTTTCTTCTTCACCTGCTCAACGAATCTCCACCGTTGGATGCCAATCCAATGGCCTCAGATAACGCGCGCCTAATCCCTCCACATGACAAAGTGGAGGCCTCAACACAGCGGTTGCGCCCCTGTGGGCGAGCGAGGGGTCGTGCGATCAAGAGGCACTGAGCACCTCAATCCAGACTGGCGTAAGCGCAGGCACGATTTGGCCATCAAATGAAGATCGAGCAGCTGAGGGGAGGAGACATGGCACATGGAGGATTCTTTGATCGCGTACGCGCGCGATGATGCGTGTCTGCATGCCTCATCGCACGCGGGTGCGCAGCATAAGCGTTTTGAACAGGCACTGCGAGGATCGATCTCGATCGTCCGATCTCACGATCGGACGGATGAGATCACCCAAATGTGCGTGGGTGCATTTAGGTGCGGAAGGCAGGAAGGCACGCACGGCGCATGCACGTCGGCCACGTTCAGACCTTTAGTGACGGATAAATCCGTCACTAAAGGCCCTAAATTAATGATTTGAGATGAAATGACCCATTTGCCCCCATCAATCTACACCTATATATAGCCCTCCAACCTCCACTTCTTCTTCATCCCTTCCTTCTCTCTCCCCCTCTCCAAAGCTTAAGTGAAGCATGTCCCATACCCGGGATGCTCCTCAAGAGCTAAAACCAAGTTTTCGCCCCCGTTTCAAAAGTGGATCCTGCGATGACGACGACGTGCTTCCTCATTCCTATTCTTCCAACTTCATCCTCCTTCCCGTGTCATCCTCCATCTTCCAGGCATCACCTCTGTCCAGCTCGTCCTCCAAGAATTCGTCGAGGAGGATAACTTCCCTCTCCCTTCTTTCACCACTTTCTAGAGTAGAATTTTCTGCTTTCTAGTTGTAATAGTTTCCCGCTTTCTAATTGTAAGAGTTTCCCACTTTCTAGTGTAATCATTTCCCGCTTTCTTAGTTGTAAAACATTATGCAAATGCCAAGTGATTGTTCTCTCTCTCTTATTGTTTATATCGATTCCATTGTGATTATTTTGCCTTTTAAACAAAAATACAAAAAAAATATAATTGCGGATTTTGAGATCGACGTAGCCTCCTTGTGTTCGACCCGGAACTTCTTTATGGATTTTCAGTATAAATTTTATTTGTTGAACAGATTTTTTCTCGATTCGAACTACAATGACGGGTTTTTGAATCCAATTGCGAATGCGTAGTTTTCTGCCTTCAACATTTTGGCGCCGTTGCTGGGGAGGCAATGATTTTTCGATCTTCCTTTTGCATTTCGTGCACTTTACCATTTTCTAACTTGTTTTATCTCTTGTCTATTGTTTTACAAATACCTCTATCAGGGAATCGTCAAGTGGTAGATCGAAGTAAAGTGCAGTTGAAGACGACTGTAAGTGCTTCCCATTTTACCTTCTCCATAGATTTCATTTCACAACATTAATTCAAACTCCAATTAACCTAAGTGTTTGCATAAATCCTAGGATTAGTTTGGTTGCTTGGATTTCCACCCACATTCATTTCACCCTCGCATAAAAAAAAATAATCAACAAAGGATATTTCTTGTGGGGTAATTCAACATATACACTACATACACCCACATTCAAAGCATTTAACCTAATTGATTTTCTTCTACTCAACCGAATTTTGATCTGTGGAACCGGTACACAAAAATCAACATATAAAATATTAGAAATCAGTCTAGGTTAGTCATTTTGTGTGCCTAACTCAGTGGTGCAACTGTGGCCAATTGTTTGAGTTGTTTGGGCCGCATCACTCAACCGAAAATCAACTCACCAAGTAGCTTCCTCTTAGGGTTTTCAATTACGTCAATACCAAGCACTCAACTTTATTTTTTATTTCAAAAGGAAAGTGGTCTTCACCCGTGCTTGAAAACCTGGTTTGCCTCAAACTTGATTGAATTAAACCTAATTCTAAACCTTAAAAGCTACTTAAGCAAGATTTGAACCTTAAAATCTACTCATCACAAATAATCTTGCTTGAAAATCCTGGTTGTGCACGCACTCACACATACTCAATTGATCATTAAGGGCACAACCCATTTTAAGGGACCCACCACATTCCATAAGCACTACAATCCCATGCCTAAATAAAATCAAGTAGACTTTAGCCTTAAGAACTGATTCACTCTTTGGGGTCTAGTCTGAGATTGTTTACGATTAACCTGCTTGTACTGTTCAATCTGATGTCTAGCTAGGGGAGTAGCGTCAAACGACCATGGCTGGGGGGTACACTAGGAACCGGAGGCACAAGCCGAAGGAAGAACCTTCCCCCCAGTCCCTCCTAACTGGTTGGATTGAGCAGACATAAGTAGAGAAAATTGTCTATAATCATGAGGCAGGTTCTGAGAGTCTGTAGATCCTTAGGCTACCCACTTAAGGATAGTCTTGTTTTGTTATGCTGCAGGGTTCTTATCCCCAGTCCTTCCGACCTTTTCCTAGTTTATGCTAGGAAGGAGGTCATTGAATCCCCGATTGGAAGGACCACTAGAGTATTCTAGGAGGCATAGATTAGATTTTGGCCAAATTGATCCCATGGCTGATCAACAGCCTCCTCTGCCTTAGGATCCATAGGAGGTATTTCAAAGGCAACTGGAACAAATGCAGAGAATGCAAGAATGGTTCCAGAGAATGCAAGGCGCTCAGCCCTTGAAGGATTCTTATGATCCTTCAAATTATAGGGAACATCCCAGTGTCCAGATTCTTGCCAAAGACATAGAAATCAAGTCCCAGGTGTTAAGCCTGATCAAACATTTCCATGGGCTTGGCTCTGAAGACCCGTTTCAGCACTTGGAGGACTTGACCACTTTGGTCCAGACCACCAAGGCATGAAGCGTGAATGAAGGCAGATGATCATGAGGCTCTTTTCCCACTCTCTTAGGGATAAAGCCGCTCATTGGTACAAGACTATAGGAAGGCCAATTGCAACTTGGAATGATTTGAAATCGACCTTCCTGAAGAAATTCTTCCCTGTCGAACGTACCAATGCTTTGAGACAGGCAATTACTACCTTCACCCAGCAGCTGGGGGAGCAGTTTCATGTTGCCTGGGAGCGATTCCAGGACTTATTGTGGAGGTGTCCACACCATAAGGTGCCTAAATGGCAACTCGTGCAGATCTTCTACCACAGGTTGACTAAGCAACTTAGAAATCATGTGATGCTTCTTGCAGAGGTAATTTCCTCAACAAAGACGCAGATAGCATGCACGATTTATTTGAAGAGATGAGGGAGAATTCGATCAATCATGCCTCCATGGATACTTTTAACTGGTCCCAGCAGCCCAGATCGAATGTTAATGAAGTCCATGACTCTCATTCATTCGATATGGAATTGATTTGTAATAAACTTGATAAGGTGGACTTTGTTACTAAGAGAATGAAGTGGATGGCTGAAAACTCAATGAACAACTCTCGATCCACTCAATCCCAGAATTCGGGATTCCATTCATCGTGAGCTCCTTCTGAACAGGAGTTCGTGAATCAACTTGATGCGACTCAACCTACGAGTCAGCATTATTCGAAACCCCATGGGTTCCAAACTAGGGCCTTTGATCCCAGTTTCTCTAATCCTTCCCTTTCTTTCTCTCCATCCTCACCTATGAGGATGTCTATGCTATACAGGAGAATGTTAGGTCCAACCCTTACTCCAATGCTTATAATCTGAGTTGGAGGAACCACCTTAACTTCTCCTGGAAAAACCCGGGGCGGCAAACCCAATTCCGACCCAGCAACTATGCTTCGCAATGACCAATGGGTCAGGGTCATGTTTACACTCACCTGCCCCCAAATCAGGTCAATCAGCCAACTTGGAATGCTCGTCAACCCGTAGGGTAGGCTGATTTGAACTGACAAATGGTAGAAATGCAAGGATCTATGCTCCAGCTCCTGCAGCAAATGAAAACCTCACTGGACAACTTACAAAATAGGTTCATTGCTAATTCTTGTCAACCCGAATCTCTACCATCTCAACCCATACCCAACCCACGTAATATCCAGAATCCGGGCAATCAAGCCATTGGGCACGAGAATAAGAGGGACCGACACGCACATGCTCAGGTGGTTGAGCAGGGTCCTTCCTCTTCTTCTTCCTCAAATCAAAGGTTTTTGGCTAATGAAGCCCCTCCAATCTTTCCTAACCATCCCCATGACCCAAACCCATATGCATCTGCTAATTCTGTTACCTTGAGGAGTGGTAAACAAACTCAGGATCCACAACCACACTATTCTGATTTACCGAATCCTGAAGAGCCTGAGGAGAGAAAGGAGAACTCTGTAGAAGAAATCATGGCTCAGGAACCTGATTCCAAAGATCTGACTCATGTTCCTTTTCTTGAGGCCTTGATTAGATCAAGGAAAAAGAAGTTTGTTGATAGTAATGAGGAGCTTCTGAATATTTTCAAGAATGTCGAGATCAATATTCTGCTCCTTGATGCTATCAAACATATACCAACTTATGTGAAATTTTTAGAGGATTTATGTACACAGAAGCGTAAGTCGAGAGAATCTGTTCCGAGGAAGGTGGTACTCTCTGAGCAGGTTAGTTTTGTTCTTCTGCACCACCTCCCTCAGAAAAAGAGAGATCTAGGTGCTCCTTTGATTTCTTGTGTCATCAAAGATTACACCTTTGATAGAGCACTGCTAGATCTGGGTGCATCCATTAACCTAATTCCAACTTCTCTTTACGAGAGTTCGGATTAGGTGAACTTCAACCGACTTCAATACTGTTGCAGTTAGCGGACCGTTCGGTTACAAATTCGTAAGGCGTTAGTGAAGATGTTATTTTTAAGGTTAAGAATTTCTATTTTCCTGTAAATTTCCTTGTCCTTGACATGGTTGTACCTGAAAATCTAAGGAACACGCCCATCATTCTGGGGCATCCATTCCTGGCTACTACCAAGGCCAACATTAACTGTGAGAGCAGTAGCATGAAAATCGCCTTTGGGGATCAAAGAATGAAATTGGATATTTTTAAGGCAATTAACAAATTCGAGGATTGTGGATTTATTGACGAACTTGAGGATGATAATGTGAATATTGAAACTTGTATGGCAGTTTTTGCATTTGAAAGTTCTTCCTCTAATGATGATTTGGACCCGCAACCCTCTATAGTAAACCTACCACCTTCTGAAGAGGTTATTAATTTTGTTCACTCTCAACCTCTTCCTCTTGATGAGTCTTCATCAGCATCTTCCTTACCTTCAATCGTCAACCCACCCCAGCTTGAACTGAAACCATTGCCTGAGAATCTGAAATATCAGTTTTTAGGACCACATAAGATGCTCCCTGTGATTATCAGTGCTAAATTAACAAAGGAGTAGGAGATTAAACTGATTAAGGTCCTAAAGGAACACAAGGAGGCAATTGGTTGGACCATTCATGACCTTGAGGGGATTGAGCCATCTTACTACAATCACAGAACATTTTTGGAAGATGGATCCCGCCCTTCTCTCCAGATGTAGGGGTGATTAAACCCGAATATGCGGGAAGTGGTCAAGAAGGAGATTATCAAGTGGCTCGATGCAGGAATCATTTATCCGATCTTAGATAGTCCTTGGGTAAGTCCCGTGCAAATTGTTCCCAAGAAAGTTGGGATTACCATTGTGACTAATGAGAAAGGAGAATTTGTCACAACTCATTCAGCTTCCTCTTGGAGAGTTTGTATTGATTACAGGAAGCTGAACATTGCCACGAAAAAGATCATTTCCCTTTGCCTTTTATTGATCAAATCCTTGAAAGACTAGCCAAGCAGAAGTACTTCTGTTTCCTTGATGGCTACTTGGGATACAACCAAGTCCCTATCCATCTTGAGATCAAGAAAAAATGACTTTCACCTATCCCTATGGAACCTTTGCTTTCCGTAGGATGCCATTCAGCTTATGCAATGCACCTGTGACTTTACAAAGGTGTATCCTGGCCATATTCTCTGACATGGTGGGAGAGTTTATGGAAGTCTTCATGGACGATTTCTCTATCTTTGGAGAATCATTTGACTCTTGTCTAGCTAATCTTGAAATAATTCTTAAACGATGCATCGAAACAAGACTGGTCCTTAGCTGGGAAAAGAGTCATTTCATGACACAAGAAGGCATCGTCTTGGGTCATGTAATCTCTGAACGAGGAATCGAAGTCGATAAAGCTAAGGTTGATGCTATCACTAAACTTCCTCCTCCCACATCTGTCAAACAAATTCGATCATTTCTTGGTCATGTGGGATTCTACAGGAGATTCATCAAGGACTTTTCAAAGGTTTCTCGTCCTTTGAGCAATCTTCTCACCAAAGAAACACCATTTGATTTCGACGAATCATGCCGTAAGGCATTTGATTTTCTTAAAACGGCTGTCACTTGTGCTCCGTTGTTGCAACCACCGGTTTGGATAGCCCCATTTGAGATCATGACCGACGCTTCTAATTACGTGATCGAGGCTATTTTGGGTCAGAAGATTGACAGGAAGCCCTCTATCATCTACTACGCTAGTAAAACTCTAGATGAGGCCCAGAGGAATTACACTATTACTGAGAAGGAATTACTAGCTGTAGTGTTTGCTTTGGAGAAATTTATGGCTTATCTGTTAGGGTCTCACATCATCATATATACCGACCACTCGACCTTGAGACATCTCTTGGCCAAAAAGAATGCCAAACCCCGGCTTATTCGATGGATTCTTCTGCTTCAAGAATTTGATGTTGAAATCAAGGATAAATCCGGGGTACAAAATGTGGTGGCGGACCATCAATCGAGATTTCTGAGTGATTCTTCTCATCCAGACATTCCAATTGCTGATACTTTTCCAGACGAGACTATCCTTATAGTTTCAAGTGTCCAAACCCCGTGGTTTACGGACATCAGTAACTATTTGGCCGTTGGTCAAATTCCCCAGGGTTGGACCAAGCAACAATGGGATAGACTCAAATCTGAGGCCAAATATTACTTTTGGGAGGACCCTGAACTGTACCGCATCAGCTCTGCTCAGATTATTCGCCGATGTATTCCGGAGAACAAATTCAAGAGTATACTCGAGTTCTACCATGCATCTGCATGTGGTGGACAGTTCTCCAGGAAAAAGATGGCTGCAAAAATTTTGCAATCTGGATTCTATTGGTCGTCTTTATTCAAGGATGCTCATGCTTTCTTGAGGTCATGTTCCCGATGCCAGGCACTTGGGAGCATAACTACGAGAGATATGATGCCTCTAAACCCGATTCTTCCCATCGAAATCTTTGACGTTTGGGGCATTGATTTCATGGGGCCATTCCTCCCTTCATTTGGACACTAGTACATTCTCATCGCTGTTGATTACGTGTCCAAGTGGATCGAGGCTATTCCCACCCGAACTAATGACCACAAGGTGGTCATCAATTTTGTCAAGAAGAATATCTTCAGCCGGTTCGGGATTCCGAGGGCCATCATCAGCGATGGTGGCACTCATTTCACTAATGCCTAGTTTCATAATTTGCTGGCAAAACACAGGGTAAATCACAGAATCTCCACACCTTACCATCCCCAGATGAATGCATAGGCCGAGATCTCCAATCGGGAGATCAAGAATATTCTACAGAAAATTGTTAGGCCTGATCGTAAAGATTGGACTCAAAAGCTTGAGGATGCTCTTTAGGCCTATAGTACGACATATAAAACGCCCATCGGCATGTCTTTGTTTCATCTGGTCTATGGAAAGGCATTCCATTTACCCATATAAATTGAACATAGGGCATTCTAGGCAATCAAGCAATGTAATCTAGATCTGAGTTTAGCCGGGAAGACTAAGAAACTCTAACTATCTGAGTTAGAGGAGCTTAGAAATGACGCGTACGAGAATGCCAAGATCTAAAAGGCTAGGACCAAAGCTCTTCATGACCAATTGATTTCCTGCAAGAGCTTTGAACCGAACCAGAAAGTCTGGCTCTTTGATTGTTGACTTAAGCTCTTTCCTGGAAAACTTAGGTCGAAATGGAACGGCTCGTTCATTATCGAGCAGATATTTCCAAACCGGGCTGTTCAGATCTTTGACCCGAAGACGAGTAATTCATTCAAAGTCAACGGTCAACGTCTAAAGCCTGTTATTGACTGTACGAGTAATTCATTCAGATCTCTAACTATGTTGTGACTTCGTTGGCTAGACTATGCCTAGCAGACGGCATTAAACTCAACAATTGTACAGTTTGACTCAGAGTTGACCCGAGCTTCATATTCAGGTGATATCTTCTGCATTCTACCCTTCCTTTCATGTCTTTTATTCTCAATGCGGACATTGCATCAGCTAGGCATGGGGGGAGGATTCATTTTTGAATCATTTTGTCAGCTCTGTGGAATTCTTGTAAATTCTACTTATTTTCTTATATATACATAAAAAAAATTTTGAATTAGGATGGAATACTTGGACATTAGAACCTTTCAATCTTAGGAAATATTACAGCAGGATCTGAACACTAAGACCCTTCAGATCTTTGGGATTAATCAGCCCGGGTATCCACTAAAATGTGGATTTGTTTGTCGAGTCCTCACCATCCTAAATTCTACTTTAATTTGATTAAATAAGTTTGGGTGATAAGTACACGACTTATCAACCCACCCTCAGACTTAAAAGAACTTTATGTCTAAGCATCTACACATTATACGTCACTGACTCGTTGTTCGACGATTTTAACGGAAATTGGGTAGCTAATAAACCTTCTAGGGTGATATGGCTGGCAAGTTATCATGGGTAACAGCCCACAGGTAGGTTGTCTAGAGCCCAGTCACAAGACCACTCTCTTCTTGCTGCCTTTAGGTAAATCTTAGACCAGGGAAGCCACCTACTTAAAAAAAAAGAAAAAGAAAGTACAAAAAGAAAAGAAAAAGAAAAAAAAAGAAAAAGGAGAAAAGAAAGAAAAATAAACAAAAGAAATAAGCCACACTTCGCCGCACAAGTATGGCTGGCAAGTTGTTGGTGGTAACAGCTCATCGACCGGTTGTCCAAATCCCAGCTTAAGAAATGCACATAAAAATTCCTAAAACACTTAGGAAGAAGCGGAGAAGTAGAATAAGCCAGGGAGATACACACTGGATTCACCCTTGTGTTGACCCCATAAAAAATAATAGGGAGAAAGCTACCGGTCGTATAGATACACCTTCAGGCAGATTTCTTTCTAAGGTCACCTAGGGGCATAGAAACCCGAAGTTCGTTCTGATTGTCGATTAATGAGTCTATCACATTCACAAAAAGATGCTTAAAACTTAGGGTTCTCATCAAATTTTGGGTGAGTTGAGTGGTCATAGAAAGCCACTCTATAACCCTAAACTCAAAAATCCAAAAAATATTAGAAGAGAAGAAAAAGAGAAAAAGAGATCTTTCTTTGAATAAGGATAGGACTTAAGGCGGTCTGCATTTTAGTAGATACCCAGGCGTTGTTGTGTCTTTGAAAGTTCAGGTCCTAAGTAATAATTTCTTAATGTTGAAAACGATTTGTGCCCGAGTAATCCAACCAAATTCTTTTATAAATAGCATGTAGTGTTTGCTAGGGACTAGCAAAAGATAGGCATGGGGGTGTGATGTGCATACATCTGATTAACCTAAAATGTCTATTAATGCATGTTCTTAGTACCATATTAGCATCATGCATTGTAAATATTGCATAACATGCGTAATCATGCATTTAGGTCAAGTTATATAAATTGTATAGTAATTATCTCCTTTTATGGTCAGGGACAGAGCGACTTGTTAATCGAGGACTCGGATTGAAGATCCAACCGTATGGATTTGATCAGGGCAACGATTGAAGTTCAACGACTCCAATATTATCCTGATCGGACATTCGTAGCACCAGATAGATACCAAGGAACCCTAAAGATCAAGGGCCAAGATGGTGCCAATCGGTACTTCAAACGAAAAATCCGACTGCACGAATGGGTTTAAATCGATGATCGTAGCCTAATAGTATGAAAATCGATCCAATCTGACACCCGTGGCACCGTCTACAACACACAGAAGATGGACGGCCAAGATGGCACCACGTGGAGCCATCTCAGCCACTCAATCGGCCCCAAGGACCTGCCTCCGCTTTTCCTCTTCACCTGCTCGACAAATCTCCACCATTGGATGCCCATCCAATGGCCACAGCTTGCGCGCGCCTAATCCCTCCACGCGACAAAGTGGAATCCTCAGCGCAGCAGTCGTGCCCCTGTGGGCAAGCGAGGGGTTGCGCGATCGAGCTGCACTGAGCGCCTCAATCCAGACGGCCGTGGGCGCAGGCGCGATTCGGCCGTCAGATGAAGATCGGGCGGTCGAGGGGAGGAGACGTGGCGTGCGAAGGATTCTTCAACCGTGTACGTGCGTGATGACACGCGTCTACACGCCTCATCGCACGCAGGCACGCAGCATAGGCATTTTGAACGGGCGTTGCAAGGATCAATCTCGACCGTTCGATCTCACAATCGGACGGCTGAGATCACCCAAACGTGCGCGGGTGAGTTTAGGCGCGGAAGGCGGGGAGGTGCACGTGGCGCATGCACATTGGCCACCTTCAAACCTTTAGTGACAGATAAATCCGTCACTAAAGGCCCTGAATTAATAATTTGAGATGAAATGACCCATTTGCCCCCCTTCAATCTACACCTATATATAGCCCTCCGACCTCCACTTCTTCTTCATCCCTTCCTTCTCCTCTCCCATTCTCCAAAGCATAAGAGATGCTTGTCCCACACCTGGGATGCTCCTCAAGAGCTAAAACCAAGTTTTCAGCCCCCGTTCCGGAAGTGGATACTGCGATGACGACGACGACGTGCTGCCTCGTTCCTGTTCTTCCGACTTCGTCCTCCTTCCCGCCTCGTCCTCCATCTTCCAGGGATCCCCTTTGTCCAGCTCGTCCTCCAAGCATTCGTCAAGGAGGATAACTTCTCTCTCCCTTCTTTTTCCGCTTTCTAGTTGTAACAGTTTCCCGTTTTCTAGTGTAATAATTTCCCACTTTCTTAGTTGTAAACATTATTCAAATACCAAGTGATTTTTCTCTCTCTTATTGTTTATATTGATTCCATTGTGATTATTTCACCTTTTAAACAAAAATACAAAAAATATAATTGTGGATTTTGAGATCAACGTAGCCTCCCTGTATTCGACCCAAAACTTATTTACGGATTTTCAGTATAAATTTTATCTATTGAATGGATTTCTTCGCGACTCGAACTACAATGACGAATTTTCGAATCCAACTGCAAACTCGTAGTTTTCTGCCTTCAACACATAGCAAAGAACCAACAGAGGCGAAGTCCTCTCAAATTCGCCAAGTGTAGAGAGTAGCAGATGGCAAAAACCCCCCTCCTCTCTCTCTTTCTTTCTCTTCTTTCTCTCTCAGAATCAGGCAAACCATACCAAACCCGGGTAACCAGGTAAACGAACCAAGGCCCAAACCCATGTGGCGTGAACTGCGAGAGAGGGCATGTGTATGCGCATGCGTGCGTGGGGACCATGATAAACGCCAGTTTATCATCATTCTTTTGCATTAAAACAATCCTAGTTCTTAAGGTTTTGCTTCGCAAACGGGTTCTTGGGTTGCATTTAGGCATCAATTAGGTTAGGCATGCATTGCATTTTTCTTGTCTTTTTAATGTGTTTTTGTGAGTGTTAAGAATGAATAGATTAACAGATCCCTAGAACCCTAGCACTCAGGAAGTCAACAGGTGAAGGAGAATCTTAAACTAGCTGGAACTCAGCTTGATCCAGCTCACCATGGCTAGAATCTAGCTCACTTGGACTAGGGTTAGCTCATCCTACCTACATTCAGCTCATCTCAGCTGAATGGCAACTCAAGAGAGCTCATCTTAGCCCACCCTAGCTCAGGTCAGCTCAAATCCAACTCAACTTAGCTGAGTCTAGCTCATCTCAGCTCCCATTAGTCCACAGGGAGCTCTAGCAAGCTCAACTAAGTTGACTGGAGTTCACCCTAGCTCGGGTTCAACTACTGCCAGCTCCAGTTCAAGCTCCAAACTTCTCCTCCTCAGCTCCTCTCTTCAAACCCTAGCTCCAACACCTCCTCCTCGACTCCACTACTAGCTAAGTTAGCTTAGCATAGCTTAGCTATGCTCCAGCTCCCTTAGCTTTTACCACCTAAAAACCCTACCTAATAGCTCCACCAACTAGCTCCACTTAAGCTCCACATAAGCTAACCCTACTTCCACCTCACCTTGGCGCCAACCTAGCCTACCCACTACCTCCAAAAGACATCAAAAAGTGGCACCAAAACCACTCATAACCACCCACAAATTGTGATGTGTCATTGTTCATCAATTTAACTTTTATTTATTACTCGAAAACTTCAAAATGTTCCAAGGTCGAACTCAGGGAGCAAACTCGATTTTAGAAGCAAAAAGATCACAATTCACAATGCTAAAATGTTTTACAAAAAATGTAGAGAATAAAAGTAGAATTTATCTCTCTTTTTCTTTTCTCTCCTTCTTCTTTGCTCTCTCTTTCCTTTTCTCTATCTTCAGACGTCTGATTCTAGGAATCAGAAGCCTTAAGTGGCAACTTGCTACAGCGCACATCTTCTTCTTCTTCCTTTCTTCTGCTGCTACTGCTTCTTCTTCTTCTCCTTGGCTTTCTCTTCTTCTCTTCATTTCCTTTTTGCTTGGTCTTCCTCTTTGTGGCAGCTCCCTCCTTCTCTTTTCTTCTCTTCCCTTTGGCTTTGCTTCAGCTCCTTCTTCGACCTTCTTCTTTTTCAGCTCCTGCTCCTACGGCTAAGTCCTCAGCCTCTTTCTCTTCAATTGACCTCTTCTCCTCTTCCTCTTCTTCTTCTTCAGCTCCTTCTGCTTCCTCCTTCTTCATCCCTGCACAGGCACGATTATGCAAAACCTACCCCTACCCTCCCCGCGTCTCTCTCTCTCTCTCTATTTCTCTCTTCGGGTCACAACTATCCCAGAGCCAGTCGGGTTATTGGGTCAGGTGCACGTCAAGGTCCAGGAGCACCGACGTGGGTGTGATGCGCGAGGAGTGCTCGGATAGGTAATCAGGTCGAGTGCCAGGTCCGCGGGGGAATATCACGGACGAGGCGTGAGGGGGCGAGGGACCTCACCCTTGTGTATTGGAGGCAAAGAGACGAGAGCACAAAATCAATTTATGGCACTCACCGCTCTCTTGCATTTACGAGGTGGGACTAATGTCCCACCCGCTTCTACGCGCACGCCTGCAGCAGATGGCGCGAGCAAATGCAACCGCAGCTAAGGCCTTCGAGGCCAATTGGCTACCTGGTTGGGTGCGCGAGGGGAATCCGTGCCTTTCTGGACCTGGAGACCTGGGCGCTTGGTACCTGAACGAAGCTTCAAGCAAGCTTCATGTGTCTGCGCCAATGGCAGAAGTCGCGACCCTAAAATCACAAATACGGCCTTGAGACCCTGTCAGAACCTTCAGCAGGCTTCGTCGGAGTACGGCAAAGGTAGCCCGGGGGTCAGCGTGGCGTGAGGGTGGTTGTGCGTGTGTGCCTTGGGCACACTGTGTGCATTCAGGTGGGTGTGTTCAGGGGAAGGAGACAGTGGGTGGCACAGTGAATGGAAAGGGGGGGAATGATCAGGGAGTGATGGCGGAGCTTCAGAGGGGTTTGGCGAGGTGGATGGAGGAGTGGAATGTCGAGGACACCTCGCCGGTGGTCTACCGGAGGTGTGGATGATGGTGGTGGTTAGCAACTGTCGAGGGGTTGGAAATAACAATTAACAAGGGGGAAATAAAGAGGGGAGAAAGGAGAACTTATCTGGCAGGTCCAGAGCGAAGGGGGAAGGAGGATG
This sequence comes from Thalassia testudinum, assembly GCA_037157565.1. Lineage (NCBI taxonomy): Eukaryota > Viridiplantae > Streptophyta > Magnoliopsida > Alismatales > Hydrocharitaceae > Thalassia > Thalassia testudinum. The sequence goes on from JAZHRO010000014.1 coordinate 25,761,109, forward strand.
GCGAGAGGTTGGTGCCTGCCATCGCCGGAGACAAAGGAGCCCAGGGGAAGAAGACGACGACGGGGAAGGGGATCAAAGGGCGCCTACTGGTACGGCGCGGTGCGGCGGAGGACAGCGGAGGTAGCTCTGCCACTGGTACTGTGGCAGAATGACGAGAGAGGAGAGGAAGAGTCACCGAAAGCTCTGGGCGGATGGCCGAAATTGGGAGGAGATGAATTGGAGGGGGATCTCAGGCCAATTCGAGCTTGAAGGATGCGGCGTGGTGTGCCGCTCCTTAAATTGGCAAAAGCTGGCCGAGAGACGTGTGAGAGCGGTAGGAAGATCACACTGGAGGTATGACAGACCGGAGACCCATACCTCTCGCACATTTGCACGAGAGGTATGGTAGGCTTCAGGGCATAGGGAGCAGCCCATGTGGTTGGGGGCTCCGCAGGGAGCTCCCCTTTCAATTCAGGGGTCGGCAACCCATGCAGATCAGGCTCCATCCTCCACGCAAAGTCGCCGAAGGTATGACCTTCTACTGCGAGTGGCAGAGGGACCGGAGTGAAGAAAATGACGAGGAATTTGAGGGGGTAAACGCAAGGGTTTCAAAAAGTTGAGGGTCAGAAAGTAATTTTGAGGATCAAATTGCAAAGTGGGTCAAGGTGACCTTCCCTTAGGTCAAAATTTTGGTATAAACCTAATTTGTACCTAAGGAATCCAATGGTGAAGTTGGATTTTAGGTTTGACCATGTTTGACTGGATATTTTGCACAAAAACCCAAATTAGGTCAAAAATTAGGTATGGACATCAATCTAGGTCAAAACAAGTTCCAAAGGCCAAATTGAAGGTTCTAAACTCTAGGTGATATTTTTCAATGAATTTTAGAGGGTTTAGTTAATTTTTATATTACCTAGAACTCTATGAATTAAAGTGGATTTGTTTTAGGGTTATAGAATGTCATTTAATTCATAGATTTCATCATAACCCTTTTCTAACCAAACCATCCCATTTTTTTCTCTTATTAAGTCCACTTGACCTATGTCTAGACCCTTATAAATCCCGTTGGTGTACTGCAATGGTAAAATTACAGTTTTACCTCTAGTGTCATGTTCTATTCTAAGATTAACAATTCCCTGAATTAGGCCTTCCTGTAGGTTATGTTGGAGCTTTTGTTCACTTTATTAGGTTAAAATGTACTAGTTAGGCTTCATGATGAGGTTCTCATCGTACTCCCATGCCTAGCTTTTGCTAGTCCCTTAGCAAAATTTTAAGGTTTTAACCTCTTTTATATACCATGAGTTCCTTTCACTAATCTTGATAAGTGCTTTTTCTCCTCTTTTCTCTTTGATTAGGTCAGAATGCCAACCATGGGCCTAAAGGTACTCTAGTAACAACCAAGATCCAGACCTATCTAGCTTTTGCCTCAGTCTTTAGCAAAGGTTTTTAAGGCCCGCAGAAACTACCCTAAGGTTTATTGGACTCCGTGGTTAAAGCACCAGTGCTTGAAACATTTTTAGCCTTGGTTCAGTTTGCAGTGCATCTTTTAAAGAGAGAGACAGAGGGTTTACTTGTTTGGAGAGTGTTCTCTCTCTTTCCTTTTTATATCAAGCTTCGGATTGGCTTCACAACACAATCTGTATCGGATTCCTCGTCCCCATCATCAATCCTCAAAGGTCCCTGGCATTCGATGCTTCGTGATAGCACCACCCATGGTAACCACCAGAACCCTGATTTTCGAGATTTCGAGATAATCCCACCCATGGCATTGCGTGGCCGAATTCAGACCCTAGCGATTGACATTTCGTGATAATGCCATCCATGGTATCTGAACCAGCAGAGTGCTTACATGACCCCAGTAGGATATGTAGATATACTAAGAGACAAGCACCGAGGAGACGATCTGTTCTTACGCATCTTCGAGGGGAATTTCCCACCTCTCCGCATCGGGAACTCGTCCAAATCAACTTGTGTTGATTGGCCACTCCTAATCTAGGTAACATTTTTAGAACATTAAAACGCTTCTATGTGATTTTGATAGTTATGCTCACTGAACTAGACTGTGTGTGAGTTGGGGTGCTTAGATTACCGAGTCCCATAAATCGAAGGTCAGTTAACGAGGCTGAGTACTCCCTAAGCCTTAGACCTACTACTTCAGCTTTGTATTTTCATCAACCTCTTGTGGAATATCCAGATCTTAATGGGTACTACGAGTCTAGCCAAAAAGGCCTAAGGTTAGCGTTCTTACTAATCTTTTTGTATTTCTTTAGCACATTCTCTTACTTTCCTTAATGTGGTCTAGAACTTTGGTTATTCCCTTAATCTTTTACTAATGCCAATCTCTTTCTTTTTCATTTTGTGCTTCTTTTTAGCCTTTTGCACTTTTTTTTCTCCTTTTGTAAAGCCCACAAAAATTTCTACCCTTCTCCCATTTTTTTGTTCTTTTTTTAAAAACAAAATTTTTTTTTTTTGGTGTTGTTTAAAAGAAATTTTTAATTTTTGGGTGTTTTTGACATATGTGATTTTTTTGTTGAAATCTTTTCTTGTTATGAGTTTTCATTGCACTTTCATACCCCCCCATGCCTAAGATTTGCAATGTCCTCATTGTAAATTAGGTGGGTTTTTATTCAGCTTGATTCATGCATTAGGACAGGTATTGGGTGAGTAGATGGGTCGAGGTGACTGTTGAGACGATTTCTAATCTCAGGTACGAGTACTTGAGGTGGAGTCGACTGTCCTAAAGGATGAACCTAAAGTGCAAAGAAATGTCAGCAAGGTTTCGGGTTTTCAAAAGAATGACAGGTTGCCTCCCGTTAAGCACTGAGTTTTACGCCATCGGCTGGGTGCAATGAACTCAGGGAGAATGGAGGGTAAAAGATGACTCAGCCAAATCTGTATTGGTCACGTCAATGAACGGTTTGAGTCTCTAATCATTCACGATGAAGGGTTCAGAATCGTGGCTGAGTGGACTGATCTTGATGGCTCCATTTCTAAAGATTTATCGGACTAGATATGGTCTTACCCACTTGGATCGCAACTTGCCTAGGAACAATTTTAGTCGGGCATCGAAGAGTAGCACCTTCTGACTAGGGTGAAAGATCTTTCTAGATATGTGCTTGTCGTGAAAGGCTTTAACCCGCTCATTGTAGATTCGTGAGTTTTCATACGCATCAAGGCTTAATTCATTAATCTCGCTTATCTGAAGCATTCTGTGGGTTCCAACCTTAGAAAGATCTAGGTTGCAGCTCCGTACTGCCCAATAGGCTTTATGATCTAGTTCGATGGGGAGGTGACACACCTTCCCGTACACCAGTCTAAAAGGCGACATGCCTAATTGGGTCTTGTAGGCAGTCCTATAAGCCCACAAAGCTTTCAGAAGCAGGGATGACCAGTCCTTCCTATCGGGTCGAACAGTAACCTGAAGGATTTTCTTGATCTCCCGGTTCGATAGCAGAGCTAGACCATTAATCTGGGGGTGATAAGGAGTAGAGATTCGATGTGATACCCCATATTTGGTCATCAATGACCTGAACTGAGCATTAATGAAATGGGTCCCTCCATCAGAAATGATTGCTCTTGGAATCCCAAACCGTGAGAAGATATTTTGGTGAATGAATTTGATAACGATTTTGTAATCACTGGTTTGGGTCGGAATGGCTTCGATCCATTTGGACACGTAGTCAACATCGAGTAAAATGTACTCGAAGCCGTCCGAGATAGGGAAGGGGCGCATAAAATCAATCCCCCAAATATCAAAAATCTCGCATACGAGAATCGGCTGTAAAGGCATCATGTCGCGATGGCTCATGTTGCACAAAGTTTGTCAACGATTGCATGTCTTACAGTGATTGTATGCATCCTTAAGATAGTGGGCCAGTAAAAGCCACACTGGAGGATGTTCGATGCGGTTTTATACCCAGAAAAATGGCCACCGCATGCTTGGTCATGGAAGAAAGAGAGTATGTCATTGATTTCGACCTCCGGGACACATCGCCGGATAATTTGGTCAGCACCTATGCGGAATAAGTACAGGTCTTCCCAGATGTAATACTTGGCATCGGAGCACAATTTGTCTTTCTTGGCCTCTGGCCAATCAGACAGGATCTAGTGTGATGCCAAGTAGTTTACTCGAAAAATTGATGTGTCGTTGTTCATCAATTTAACTTTTATTTATTACTCAAAAACTTTAAAAATGTTCCAAGGTCGAACTCAGGGAGCAAACTCGATTGTAGAAGCAAAAGGATCATAATTCACAATACTTAAATGTTTTACAAAAAATGTAGAGAATAAAAGTAGAATTTGTCTCTCTTTTTCTTTTCTCTCCTTCTTCTTTGCTCTCTCTCTCTTTTCTTTTCTCTGTCTTCAGACGTCTGATTCTAGGAATCAGACGCCTTAAGTGGCAACTTGCTATAGTGCATGTCTTCTTCTTCTTCCTTCTTCTGCTGCTGCTGCTTCTTCTTCTCCTTGTCTTTCTCTTCTTCTCTTCTTTCCCTTTTTGCTTGGTCTTCCTCTTTACGGCAGCTCCCTCCTTCTCTTTTCTTCTCTTTCCTTTGGCTCTGCTTCAGCACCTTCTTCAGCCTTCTTCCTTTCAGCTCCTACTCCTGTGGCTAAGTCCTCAGCCTCTTTCTCTTCAGTTGGCCTCTTCTCCTCTTCCTCTTCTTCTTCTTCAACTCCTTCTGCTTCCTCCTTCTTCTTCGTCCCTGCATAGGCACGATTATAAAAAACCTACCCCTACCCTCCTCGCATCTCTCTCTCTCTTTATTTCTCTCTTCGAGTCACAACTATCCCAGAGCCAGTTGGGTTATCGGGTCGAGTACACGCTCGGGTCCAGGTGCATTGACGTGGGTGTGATGCGCATGGAGTGCTCGGATAGGTAATCAGGTCGGGTGCCAGGTCCACGGGGGAATATCACAGACGAGGCATGAGGGGGCAAGGGACCTCACCCTTTGTATTGGAGGCAAAGAGACGAGAGCACAAAATCAATTTATGGCACTCACCGCTCTCTTGAATTTATGAGGTGGGACTAATGTCCCACCCGATTCTGCGTGCACGCCTGCAACAGATGGCGCGAGCAAATGCAACCACAGCTAAGGCCTTCAAGGCCAATTAGCTGCCTGGTTAGGTGCGCGAGGGGAATCGCACCTTCTGGACCTGGAGACCTAGGCGCTTGGTACCTGAATGAAGCTTCAAGCAAGCTTTGTGTGTCTAAGCCAATGGTGGAAGAAGTCGTGACCCTGAAATCATAAATACGGCCTTACAGCCCTGTTAGAACCTTCAGCAGGCTTCGTCGGAGTACAGCGAAGGTAGCCTGGGGGTCAGCGTGGCGTGAGGGTGGTTGTGCGTGTGTGCCTAGGGCGCACTGTGTGCGTGCAGGTGGGTGTGTTCGGGGGAAGGAGACAGTGGGTGGCGCAATGAATGGAAAGGGGGGGAATGATCAGGGAGTGATGGTGGAGCTTCAAAGGGGTTTGGGGAGGTGGATGGAGGAGCGGTATGGCGAGGACACCTTGCCGGTGGTCTGCTAGAGGTGTGGATGATGGTGGTGGTTGGCGACTGTTGAGGGGTTGGAAATAACAATTGATAAGAGGGAAATAAAGAGGGGAGAAAGGAGAACTTACCTGGTAGGTCCAGAGCGAAGGGGAAGGAGGATGGAGAGCAGCTAGTGCCTTCCTTCGCCGGAGACGAAGGAGCTCAAGGGAATAAGACGGCAACGAGGAAGGGGATCGGAGGGCACCTGCTGGTATGGCGAGGTGTGGCGGAGGACGGCGGAGGTAGCTCTGCCACTGGTACTGTGACAGAGTGACAAGAGAGGAGGATAGGAAGAGTCGCCGGAAGCTCTGGGCAGATGGCCAGAGTTTGGAGGAGATGAATTGGAGGGGGATCTCAGGCCAATTCGAGCTTGAAGGATGCAGCGTGGTGTGCCGCTCCTTAAATAGGCAAAAGCTAGCCGGGAGGCGCGCGAGAGCGGCGAGAAGATCACACCGGAGGTATGGCAAATAGGAGACCCATACCTCTCACGCGTTCAGGCTTCAGGGCATATAGAGTAGCCCATGTGGTAGGGGGCTCCGCAGGGAGCTCCCCTTTCAATTCAGGGGAAAGCACCCCATGCAGATCAGGTGCCATCCTCCATGCAAAGTTGCTGGAGGTAGGGCCTTCTGCTGCGGGTGGCAGAGGGACCGAAGTGAAGAAAATGACGAGGAAGTTGAGGGGGTAAATGCAAGGGTTTCAAAAAGTTGAGGGTCAGAAAGTAATTTTGAGGACCAAATTGCAAAGTGGGTCAAGGTGACATTCCCATAGGTCCAAATTTTGGTATAAACCTAATTTGGACCTAAGGAATCCAATGGTGAAGTTATATTTTAGGTTTGACCACGTTTGACTGGATATTTTACACAAAAACTCAAACTAGGTCAAAAATTGGGTATGGACCTCAATCTAGGTTAAAACAAGTTCCAAAGGCCAAATTGAAGGTTCTAAACTCTAGGAGATATTTTTCAATGAATTTTAGAGGGTTTAGTTAATTTTTATATTACCTGGAACTCTGTGAATCAAAGTGGATTTGTTTTAGGGTACAGAATGTCATTTAATTCATAGATTTCGTCATAACCCTTTTCTGACCAAACCATCCCATTTTTTTCTCTTATTAAGTAAACTTGACCTATGTCTAGACCCTTATAAATCCCGTTGGTGCACTGCAATGGTAAAATTGCAGTTTTACCTCTAATGTCATGTTCTATTCTTAGATTAACAATTCCCTGAATTAGGCCTTCCCATAGTTTATGTAGGAGCTTTTGTTTACTTTATTAGGTTAAATTGTGCTAGTTAGGGTTCATGATGAGGTTCTCATCAAATTGGCACCACTTTTCCCTCCAAAACCCCCTTCATCTCAACCACATATCTTCCCTTAAACCCATCTCCACCATCCACCTAACCCTCCTTCTAGAGGCCCTCATGGTGGGGCCAAAACCATGGCATCCCTTCATGGTTGGCGCCACCTTTAGGTGGCTCTTCACCACCATAACCACCACCTTCACACCCCCCTACTTGGCACCAACTATTCTCCACCATAAGTTCACCTAACCACCCCCATCTTCCCATCTTAGCCATCCATTTCAAGAGTCACCTTAACCCTCTCATCCTACCCTATAAAAAGACCAACACCCACCACCTTACAACCCATCCTTGGCTAGAAAAATACCTCTCATATTCTACCTATAGCTCACGCCCAAGAGAGAAGAAGAAGAAGAAGATTAAGGAGATACTCTGTCCCCTTGGTGCCTTCCCCACTTCCCTTCTCTCTTGTGCTTACGCCAGCCAAAGGAGAAGCTAGGAAAGGAAGACCTTTGGAGGAGGTCTTGAAGGTGGTCCACGCCACCTTGGAGGAGAGCTAAGAAGTGGTCCATGCCACCTTGGAGGAAAGCCTAGGCACGCCCCCTACTTCAGGGTTTGCCAAGGAAGCTACACCTTGAAGAATTTTGCAAGGAGGAGGAGCTCTTTTTGATTGCGGGAGTAGCTGCAATTGGAGCAAGAGCCTCGCCATCTTCACCATCATTTCAAAGGATTTTTGTGTTTTCAGTACATGCATTCTTAATTCTAGTAGTTTAAGCATTCTTCTACTAGATTTTTTCTATAAAATAATTCCTCAATTTTATACAAGTTGCCTTCATTAGATTATTTTCATCTTGATTGCAATTTAAATTTCCCTTTTGTGCACTCACTTCCCTCCCTCTCTAATTACCGTAGGCCTTCACGTACCTAGGGTGAGCTTAGAAGGAAGGTAGCTATTGTCACCTAGGGTTACTATTAGGAGTAGTTTTCATTAATTCCAAATCTTTGTTATTTCAATTACAAAACAAACAAAAATGATATATTGAAAAAACCAAAAAGAAAGTTGAGATTTATTTTCTAAGCAGGAGGTTTGATTTGCAAGCATATTGCCTCCTTGGATGACCCTAGATACTCCCCTATCTAGGTTATAAATTTTAAAAGCGTATGCGATTTCGTGTGTTACGACTTAAAAACCCACCTTTATAAATCACACCAAATTTTGCATCAGACCTCACCCCCTGTGCATTCTAAGGCGAATAGCCATAAACACAATTCAATTTGTATGCTGCAAAGCGGTCTACTCTATCCGATGTGGGACTATCCCATAGAGGTTCGGCGCGTGCGACTGTAGGTGAATACCTTGATCAATTGAAGCAATAGCTGAGGTTGTGACGCTCAATTGTAGACCTGGAGACCTGCCTGGAGCTACTCCGTGTGACTTGGGCATAGCACCTGGGATGTGCGTGGCTTTGAACACAATGAACGGGGTGGCAAAGATGGCAGTGGTGATGGAGGTATACGAGGAACCTTAAACCATGAGAATGGCCTTGTGACCACATCTAACAAACTTAGAAGGATCGTCGTGGAATGGCAAGTGGGTGGTGGGTGCAGCGTGTGGTGCGAGTGATGGTGGAGGCCTGACAACCTCGAGAAGGTGGTGCGTAGGTGGTGGTGTTTAGTGGTACTGAGGAGATGCCAATAGCCTCAATAACCAAAGGTTTTTTTCTCTCTGGAACATGGCAGTGCTAATGGGTGTTGCGGCAAGGCGGATGGTGGTCTATGGAGTGCGAGCAAACTTGCTAGAGTTCTGCCAGAGGCAGAGAAGACGGATGATGAGAGCCTCATCATGAGCCATAACTAGCTCATTTTAACCTAAGAAAGAGAATAAGAGCTCCTACATAACCTAGAGAAGGACCTAATTCAAGGAATAAGTGTTCTGAGAAGAAGACATGAAATAAAGGTTAAAACTGCAATCTTACCATTGCAGTACATAAACGGGATTTCTCAGAGGCAAAACATAGGTCAAATGGTCTGAATAAGATAAAAAGTGGGTTGGTTCAATCAGAAATGGGTTCATGTGCAATCCAAGAATTAAATGATATTCTGTAACCCTAAAACAGACTCGCTTAATTCAATAAGGTTCTGGTCAGGATAAAGATCAAGTAAACCCTCTAAAATTTATGGAAAAATATCCCCTAGGGTTTAGAACCTTCAGATTGGTGTTTGGAACCTATTTTGACCTAGATTGGGGTCCTAGCTCATCAATTGACCTAATTTGGGTTTTTATGCAAAATGTCAAGTCAAACGTAGTTAAACCTAAAATCCAACTTCACCATTGGATTCCTTAGGTCAAAATTAGGTTTGTACCAAAATTTGGATCTAAGGGGAGGTCATCTTGACCTACTTTGCAAATTAGTACATCCAATTACATTTTGGCCCCTATCTTTTGAAAACCATTACACAAACCACCCTAACTTCCTCGCCACTCTTACAAGCAGGTCCCTCCACCATTAATGGGGAGAAATCCTACTCCGATGAGGAATGGAGGGGGAATACTCCCTAATTCCTCAGAGATCTCCCAGATTTGGAAGGGAGATTCTCTGAGGAATTCCCTTCCATCTGAGCATGATCCTACTCTCTGATTTGCACCCAATCTCTCGTGCGAATGCACGAGAGATTTGGGTCTCTTAACTGATTCCATCTCCAGCGAGGATTCCCACGCTTTGAAGCTTGTCTTCCAAGCATAGGAGCCCCTGCCAGTGCCTATAAAATGACCCTCAACTCCAAGCACAGGAATTCCATCTCAGTTTCTTCTCCTCCGGCCAAGTGGTCCAGCGAGCTCCGGTGAGCCTCCCTCCTCTTTCTCGTTGCTCTACCACAATACTAGTGGCAGAGCCATCTTCACCATCCTCCTCCGCATCGCGCAACACCCGCGCGAGCATCCTTAGCCCCGTTGTCGCCGCCGCCTTCCTCCACTGGATGCCTTCTTCTCCAACGACAGCAGGTACTGCCAGCCGCCCTCTCTCCCCCTTCGTCCACTTAATTAGGTTAGAACCACTTGTCTCTATCCCCTCTTCAATTCCCCTCAACCTATTTCACAAAACACCCCTCGATAGCCACGGTCCACCGCCATCTTCCCCATCTCCGGCCAAACTCCGGCGAGACGCATCCTTCACTCCACACCCCCACACATCTCGCCACCGACCCCACAACCTCCGCCACACTCCACTGAACATTTTCCACTCACTCACAGATTGCCTACACCACCACAAATGCCCCCCGACCTAACCCATAAACCCGACCATAGAGCGACCTAGGCACGCATGCCTAGACCGCCCCACGGCCTGCCACCTACCGCCTCACCTTCGCCGTGACACAGCAAAGGTCCTCTTGTGGTCTAATAGAGCCGCAAGGCCCCTTTTGTGTCGTGCAGGGTCTGAGAACCAGCCACCATTAGCGACGGCTCGAGAAGGTCGCAAGCTCACTCCAGTCTAAAGCACTTCAAGGTCCTAGGTCCAGCAGGTTTGGGGCAGTCTTGCACAGTCAGCTGTCCAGGCACTTAGCACTGCGAGGCCTGTAGCTGTAGCAATTGGAAGGAAGAGCTACTACGGGCATGCGAGTAATAGCGGGTGGGACATTAGTCCCACCTCGTAAACATCTGAGTGAGGCACGTGCAATAAATTGGATTTGTGCTATTAGCTGTTCACCTTGAAAACACATGGGGTGAGGTCCCTCACCTATACACTTCTCGTCCGTGAATTCATCCCACAAACCTGGAAACCCAGCCCGACTATCCTCCTTAGCACTCCTCGTGCACCACACCCACGTCGGTGCTCCTGGACTCGGGCACGTGACCCGACCTGATTACCCGACTCTAGGAGAGCGTACTGAAGAGTGATATACAGAGAGAGAGAGATGCAGGTGTGGGTAGAGGGGTAGGTTTTTCTCTCTTCGATTTGTGTAGGGAAGGAGAAGAAGAAGTGAAGCTGACACTTAGTCACAGAGGAAAAAGAGAAGGAAAGACAAGTCAGAAGGAAGAGGCGAAGCCAAAGAGAAGAGGAAGTCAGAGAGCTAAAGCTAAAGAAGGAAGCAGAAAGAAAGAAAGGAAAAGATAAGCAGAAGTAGAAGAAGAAGAAAAGCTGAAGCCAAGGGAAGCAGAGCCAAGGAAAGAAGAAGAAGAAGACCCGCAGAGAAAAGAAGGAGAAAGAAACTGCAGAAGAGAGGCAAGGCAGAAGATAGAGGAAGGAAGAAGAAAGGCAAGAGCAGAGAAAAGACATTGCAGAGCAGAAATAAGGAAGAAGAAGGAAACAGCCAAAGAAGAATAGAAGAAAAAGAATAAAATCAGAGAAAGAAAGTCAGAAGAAGAAGAGAAAGCAGACAAGAGAAGAAAGAAAACATCTTTTTAAGACGTCTGATCCCATGATCAGATGTCCAATTCCTCTATTTTTGCCACAATTAACTTTTAAACTCATGCATATTTATTCTGAATTAAGTTTTGAGTAATTAAGTGTTCAATTACATTATTGAGATTAGTGAATAAATTCCAATTACTCCCTGTGTTCGACCTCGGATACTTAGGTTTTCGGGTAATAAATTTTTATTTGTTGACAATGCTTGGTCACCTATACTACGATGCAACTAACTGTTAAAAACAACGGAGGTGCGGGAGGGCGGTGCGGTGGTCGTAAGTGACTTGTGCGTAGGTGAAAAGAAAGTAGAGGGAGAGAAGAAGGAATAGAGAGACTTAGAGAAGAGGAGATAGGAGGAGGGCTCCAGTTGTGGCTAACCGAAGCCGAAGAAGACGGTAAAGATGGCAAAGTAGCGACGGTGATTGAGGCAGAGGAACGCCCTCTCTTTGGTCGGAGAGGTGCGCGAGGAAGGGAGGAAGATGGTGGCACCTCCAATTTGATGGTTGGAGGTGCGGAGGAGCAAGACGGAGAGAGGTCACCGAAGAAGAGGTCTTTGGTGACCGGAAAGGGTAGATTAGGGTATTTTGACTCACTAAAACTTGCTAAGGAGATCAGCCTTGAGACCTGGGTCCTTAAATAGGGCTTAGAACTGCATTCCAAGCTTGTAAATCAAGCTTGGAAGCACGTGGTGCTTGCACGACAAGGAGACCCACATCTCCAATGTGTTCACATGGGAGATTGGGAAAGAATTGGAGTCCAAGGGTGGGCTTGATTGAAAGAGAATTCCTCAAGGAATCTCTGGTTCAAATCTAGGACTAATTGATTGAGAAACAAGCGAGAAAATCTCGCTCGAATTTCACCAGAGATGCTACAGCTATTCATAATGGTAGAAGGGACCTAGATGTGAAGAAGATGAGGAAGTTAGGGGGATCCCTGCAAGGCTTTCAAAAGCTGAGGGGTTCTTTGTAAGAAAAAGAGTTAGAACAGGATTAAAATGCAACCTAGGTCAAGATCATCTCTGATTGGGCCCAAATTTTGGTATAAACCTAATTTGGATCCAAGGAATCTAATGGTGAAGTTGGATTTAGGTTTTGACCAAGTTTGACTAGGTAAATTATGTAGAAACCCAAATTAGGGCAACTGTCTGCCTAAGACTATTTTAGGTCAAAATGGGTTCAGATGGTCAAATCAAGGATGCCAAACCCTAGCTAATATTTTTCTATGATTTTTAGATGTTTTAGATGAATTTTATCCTAACCAAAACCCTGGTTAATTAAGCGGGTCAGTTTTTAGGGTTTCAGATGTCCATTAATTCTTGAAATGCGTGAATTTTCGTTTCTATCTATATGGACCCACTTGTTAGACGTTAATGACCATATGACCTTTAATAAACCTTGTCATACCCTGTAATTATTCTGTATTTGTGATAAGATGGTAAAATTGCATAAATAACCCTGTTTTCATCTTTTCTTCTCAAAATAGAATATTAAGCACTTGGGATCCTCTGAAGGTTATGTAGGAACTTTTATTGACTTTATCAGAGCAAATTGAGGTAGTTATGGCTCATGATGTTGTTCCCATCATCGACTATGTTTTAAAATGGATCGAAGTGGTACCCACATAAACTAGTGACCATCGGGTCATCATGGATTTGATCAAGAAAAACTTTTTTTGTGTTTCGGTGTTTCTAAGGCCATTATTAGTGATGGAGGCTTACATTTTACACATTCCAAATTTCGTCAACTTCTTGCTAAATATGGGTGAACCATAAAATCTCCACACCATATCACCCTCAAACTAATGGCCAAGCTGAAGTCTCCAACCGGGAGATCAAAAATATTTTGCAAAAGACAGTTAAGCTCGACCAAAAAGATTGGTTGCTAAAACTTGACGATGCATTATGGGCTTACTGTACGGCTTTCAAAACCCCAATTGGCATATCACCTTTTCCCCTTATTTTTGGCAAGGCATGCCACCTCCCGGTTGAACTGGAACATAGGGCTTATTGGGCGATAAAAGAATTCAATTATAATTTGGATGCAGCCGATAAACACAGGTCATGAACACACATGAATTCATGATAAATTGCTTATTTATGATAGTTCCTAGGTTTAGCATTGCATATCATATTATAAATATTGCATAACATCCATTGCATGGCATTTAGGATAGTTGTATGTTTTGTATATTAATTCTTTCATTTTATATGGCTAGGAGGCAATGCAACATCCTTACGGACCTCGGATGAAAAATTCGACCATACAAATGGATCCGGAGCGTTAATCACAGTCCGACAACGTAGAAATTACCTCGATGCGAGCATCGTGGCATCCTCTGCAAGCAATGAAGTGTGGACAGTCCAGATGGTGCCACATGGCACCATCTGGAGCACCCACAGCCACCCTCCACATCTTCAGAGGCTACCCATCAAGTGATCTCAGCCGTTGGATGCAAATCCAATAGCTGAGAGCTCACCGCGCCACGCAACTGCAAATTCCACCTCACAACGCATATGAAGGCTTGACACAGTGGGTAGGACGGCAGTTCGTAAGGGAGGGGTGCGAGTTCGAATCCCCACAGCCCCCCCATTCTCAATCTAGTGTGCACCCCAGCATGCACTAGCAGCTCGCGTGCGCGCACACGCCAGCGCACACCAGCAGGCTGCCGCACAATCTGCATGCATAAGCGAGCACAGCACAGGTAGCGCCAGCCTACAGCCACGCATGAGCTGGACATACAGCGACGCTTACAACCATCACTAATTCTTCGTGCTCCAGAAAAGCCAGTTATGGGCGTGGGCAGGCATGAGCTATCTACAGCGACGCTTCCAGCGACAGTCTAGAGGTCACTAATGGTCCCATGCCTATTTTTGCCTCTTCTCCTCCACTATAAAAGGACCTACACCCCCTCCCTTCTAAGCCATCTCTAACTACTCTACTCCTACCTACTCCCAAGCTCTAGTAAGCATACCAACGCTCTGTTGGAGCTTGCTCTCAAGCTCCCAAGGCTCCTATTAGTGTAGCAAACCTCTGCCTCACCAAATATTCATCCATCTTCCCATCCCCATTCATAGGTTGCCTTGGAGCCGTCCTCCCACCTCCATTCCGGAGCTAAGCCGAAGCTTTCCTCTACCTAACGTCCTCCTACATCTCACCTCCGTCGCCCCACTCCTCACCTCCTTCGTCCGAGCTTCCACCAGGCGTCGTCGTCTCGCCGAACAGCTGATTCGGGAGATTTCTTCTCACCCCCCTCTCTTTTTATGCTTTCATAATTTATTGTAATCGACATTGGAGTGATATATATATCATATTTGTTCCATCTCTATCATGTGATTCATTTGCTTGTCTTCTTCTTTCAAAAATACAAAAAAATAACAAAACCCTAAAATACCAAAAACAAACAAAACGAAGCACGATTTTCAATTAAAGTAAACGTCACCTCCCTGTGTTCGACCCGGGACTCCCTTGGAGTTTCGATATAAATTATTTTTGACCACACGTTTTGCAACTACGACGACGGGTTATTTGTAACCCTGATTTCAAACTCGTGAAACCCGTGCGACCATTTTGGCGTCGTTGCCAGGGAGGCAACGGAATTCACTTTACTATTTTCTACGCTTCTTTGCATTTACATAACACAAACCCTTCTTATCTCTGATCTATTGTCTTGCAGGTACCCTAGCATGGAGATCCAAGTGCGGTAGTAATGAACACACATAAATTCATGATAAATTGCTTATTTTTGATAGTTCCTAAGCTTAGCATTGCATATCATGTTATAAATATTGCATAACATCCATTGCATGGCATTTAGGATAGTTGTATATTTTGTATATTAATTCCTTCATTTTATATGGCCAGGGGCAATGCGACATCCATACGGGTTTCAGATGGAAAATCCAACCGTACGAATGGATCCAGAGGGACGATCGCACTTCAACAGCGTGGGAATCATCTCGATCTGAGCACTGTAGCACCCTCTAGAAGAAGAAGATGGACGGCCCAGATGGTGCCATCACGTGGCGCCATCCAGGCCACCCAACACCGGCCAGCAGCACCGCCCAACTCCTTCATCCGCGCCCTTTAATCCTAGCTGTTGGATCAAGATCCAACGGTTGGGAAGCGGACGCACCAAGCCACTCCACACAACACAAGGGAAGGTTTGCCGCAATGGTGGGAGCGCTGGTTTGCAAAGGGGGGCGTAGGTTCGAATCCCCGCAACCCCTCCAAATCGCAATTGGGTGGCGAAGCGGCAATGCCAGCGCAAGGCAGCGCTCACGCGCACGTGCACGACAGCACATGGCAAGCGCGCACGCCAACGCATAGCAAGCGCGCACCCAGCAGGGCGCGCGCAGTCAGCACGCGTGATGAGCGGGGCAGCACGGTGCAGGCGCAAGGGCGGTTGGAGCCAGCTTTCAGTAACAGCTGGGCTGACCTACAGCGACGCTTACAACCATCGCTATTTCATTGCAAGCCAGTAGAGCCAGCTATGGGCGTGGGTGGAGGTGAGCTATCTACAGCAACGTTTTCAGCGACAGTCTGGAGGTCGCTAAAGGTCCTTTATCCATTTTTAGCCTCTTCTCCTCCACTATAAAAGGACCTACACCCCCTCCCTTCCAAGCCATCTCTACCTACTCTATTCCCACCTACTCCCAAGCTCTAGTAAGCCTACCAACGCTCCATTAGAGCTTGCTCTCAAGCTCCCAAGGTGCCTATTAGTGTAGCGAACCTCTGCCTCACCAAATTCTCCTCCAACTTCCCATCTCCCTTCATAAGTCACCTTGGAGTTGTCCTCCCACCTCCATTCCGGTAGCAGATCAACTCCGTCTTCTCACCTCCATTCCGGAGCTATGCCGAAGCTTTCCTCAACCTGACGTCCTCCAGCATCTCACCTCCGTCATCCCACTCCTCACCTCCTTTATCTGAGCTTCCGCCAAGCACCGTCGTCTCGCCAAACAGTCGATGCGAGAGATTTCCTCTCACCTCCCTCTCTTTTTATGCTTTTGTAGTTCATTGTAATCGACATTGAATTGATATATATATCATATTTGTTCCACATCTCTATCTTGTGAATCATTTGCTTGTCTTTTATTTCAAAAACAAAAAAAAAAACAAAACCCTAAAAAACCAAAAAGAAACGAATCGAAGCGCAATTTTCAATTAAAGTAAACGTCGCCTCCCTGTGTTCCACCCGGGACTCCCTTGGAGTTTCGGTATAAATTTTATCTGATCGATGTGTTTTGCAACTACAATGACAGGTTACTTGTAACCCCAATTTCAAACATGCGAAACACGCGCGACCATTTTGTCACCGTTTCCGGGGAGGCAACGAAATTTACTTTATTGTTTATTGCATTTCTTTGCATTTACATAGCACTAACCCTACCTGTCTTTGATCTACTATCTTGCAGGTACCCTATCATGGAGATCCAAGTGCGGTAGATCGGAGTAAAGTGCGGGTAGAGTACTCTATAAGTGTCCCCCACATCCCCCCCACTAGTTCATTTTGCCACACTCATAACCAAGACCTAATCTACTTAGGTGTTTGCATAAACCCTAGGATAGAATTGTTTGTCTTGTTTGCCACCTTTATCCACCTCACTCCCGCATTTAAAAAAAAAAAAAGAGAGAGATACTTGCTGTGGGACGATCAATATACACACTCTATACACCCACATTTGAGGCACATAATCGAACTTGATTTTTATCTACTCAACTGGGATTCCGACCTGTGGACCCAGTACACGAATTCAACACATAAAAGAATAGAAATCATATTAGGTTAATCAACTTTTTTGTGTGCCTTAATCAGTGATGCATTTGAGCCGATTGATTGAATTGTTTAGGCCTCACCACCTAATCTAAAAGAGGTTCATTGTGTAGCCGCCCCATAGGATTCAATACTTAGGTGAAGCCAGCCACTCCATATTTTCTTGATTTACAAAGGAAAAATACTTGAACTCGTGCTTTCAAAACTTGGATTGCCTCACAAACTTTATTTGAAAACACTTAATATTTGAATCCTAAAAGCTATTAAGCAAGATTTGAATCCTAAAACTAACCTCATCATTAATAATCTTGCTTGAAAACCTCTTGGTTGTGCACATTCACACATTATCAAATGAATCATTAAGGGCACAACCCATTAAGGGCCCATCACATTCCAAAAGCACCAAATCCCAAGCCTAACTAAAATTGAGTAGACGTTGGCCATAAGGACTGGTTCGCTCTACGGGATCCAGATTGAGATTATTCATGATTAACCTACTTATACTAGTCAATCTGATGCCTAACTAGGGGAGTAGCGTCAAACGACCGTGGCTACGAGGTACACTAGGAACCAGAGGTGCAAGCCAAAGGAAGAACCTTCTCCCTAGTCCCTCCTTCTAACTGGTTGGATTGCCTGGACATAAGTAGAGTAAATCGTCCATAATCTTAGGATGGATTTTGAGAGTCTATAGACCTTTAGGCTACCTAACCTAAGGACAGGCTTGTATTTTTTGTGCTGCAGGGTCCCTTCTCTTCCTCGTCCTTCCAACTTCCTTCCAATGTATGCTTGGAAGGAGGTCATTGAACCCTCACTTGGAAGGACCTTTAGACCATTCCCGAAGGCAGAGGTTGAGCTTTAGCCAAGTAGATCCCATGGCTAATCAACAACCACCTCCCCCGCCTCTGAACCAGCAGGAGCTGATTCAGAGGCGTTTAGAAGAATTACAGCAAATGCAACAATGGTTCCAACGAATGAATGGTCAAGGCACTTGGCCCTTGAAGGATTTTTATGATCCTTCAAATTATGAGGATCGTCCCGACGTTGTGATCCCCGCCGGAGATGTTGAGATCAAGTCTCAGGTTTTGAGTCTAATTAAACACTTTCACGGGCTTGGCTCAGATGACCCATTCCAACATTTGCAAGACCTTATCACTCTGGTTCAGACTACCAAATCATGGAATGTGGATGAAGAACAGATGCTCATGAGGCTTCTCCCCCATTCACTCAAGGATAAGGCCGCACATTGGTATCGTACCATTGGAAGACCAATTACTACTTGGACAGCTTTGAAATCGGCCTTCCTGAAGAAATTCTTCCCAATTGGACGAACCAATGCATTTCGACAGGCAATTACCACTTTTACCCAGCGGTAGGGGGAACCATTTCATGAGGCTTGGGAAAGATTCCAGGATCTGTTGCAGAAATGTCCACACCATGAGGTGCCTAAATGGCAGCTTGTGCAAATTTTTTATCACGGGTTGAATGATCAACTCCATAATCATGTGGATGCTTCTTGTGGAGGCAATTTCCTCAACAAGGATTCTGATAGCACGTATGATTTGTATGAGGAAATGAGCGAAAATTCTTTAAACCACGTCTCCATGGAAACCTTCAACCGATCCCAACAAATTAGATCAAATGCCAATGAGGTCCAAGATTCTCGTACATTTGTATGGAATTGATCTGCAATAGATTAGATAAGATGGATCTGGTTACTAAACGAATGGAAGAGTAGATGTCCGGAAACTCTAATTTTTCTAGATCCACTCAATCCCAGGGATCGGGATTCCATTCTTCGCAAACTCCTATGGGACAGGAGTTTATGAACCAACTAGAGACGACTCGACCTTCGAGCCAACTCTTCTCGGAACCTTATGGGTTCCAAACTGGGGCCTTTGATCCCAGTCTTTCTGATCCTTCTTCATCCTCATCTTATGAGGATGTTCATGCTGTGCAAGAGAATGTTGGGTCCAACCCTTATTCAAATTCCTACAATTCTGGTTGGAAAAATCATCCTAACTTCTCTTAGAAAGATTAAGGGCAGCAGACCCAATATTGACCCAACAACTATCTACCGCAAAAACCAATGGGTCAGGGTCATATATATACTCAGTTGCCCCTGAATTAGGTTAATCAACCCATGTGGAATGCTCAACAACCCACCGAGCAGGCTGACTTGAACCTAAAAATGATAGAAATGCAAGGGTCAATGCTCCAGCTCATGCAACAGATGAAAATCTTGCTGGACACCTTGCAATCCAGACTTAGTACAAACAACCGGCAGCTTGGATCTCTACCATCACATTCTGTACCAAACCCAAGGAATGTTCAGAACCGAGGTGCTGGGCCTTAATGGTTTGGTAATGATGGGGAGTCACATGCTCAAGCTCATGCTATCTATCAAGCTACCCCAGCCCCTCCCGGAGCTAACCAAGTTCCTACCATAATCAACCGAGAGCCTCCTGTTTTGCCCAACCCTCCCCAAGGCACTAACCAACAGCATTTTTCCACGGCAGACACCATCACCTTGAGGAGTGGTACTAAACGCAAGGTACCTAACCAACCCCATGTCAACCCCATTAGGCCCCATAGCAAGAATTCCAAACTCCCAACTAAGAATGTGATCAACAAAACATCAGGGTCTTATTCGGGAGTATGTTGTTGTTGTATGGGCAAACAGAAAAGGTCAGAGGAGAAATTGGAGGAAAGGATGTCCTTACTTCAGGCTTTCAAATTAACAATCATTTTACTCCTCGCGGCTATCGAATCAATCCCTGCCTACGCCATAGGTTTATTGAATGCATATAAAGAAATGCATAGAGAAAAATATGAAATCAATAGGAGAGTAGTTTTGTCCAATAACACAAGCACATTGATCATAAACAAGCTACCTCCTAAGAAGCAGGACCCGGGAGCCCTGTTGATATCCTGCACAATAGGAAACGTTACTTCTGACCAAGCCCTCCTCGACTTAGGTGCTTCCATTAATGTGATCCCCACCTCACTGCACATGGAATTGGGTCTAGGCTACCTAAAACACACTGACATAACCTTGCAGTTAGCCGATAGATCCATTACAAAACCAAGGGGTATTTTAGAGGATGTTTTAATCAAGGTTAATGATTTACATTACCTTGCTGATTTCATGGTCCTGGACATGGAAGCCCCAAAACAGCTCAACCACACCCCAATTATTTTGGGAAGACCTTTCCTGGCTACTGCTAAGGCGAGGATTGATTGTGAATCGGGAAATATAGAGATGGCCTTAGGGGATAAGACAAATCGATTCAATATTTTTGAGGTCTCAAAGAAGAATAAAACTAAGTGTGGTTTGATGGAGGAGCTTGGTAGAATAGAGGAAGTAATGGCTATGCATACCTTAGACAACCTTTTAATGGCCAACTCAACCCAAACTCGGGAAGATCACACAGTTGCTGAAATAACTGAGGACAAAGCAAAAATACAACCAATTGTAGCAACACGGGATGAGGAAGATATACATGAAATCAAAAAATTATTGGATGATTCACGTGATCAAGATAAAATCCAACAATATCCTTATCCTGAATGCTTAGAGTTTGAGGTCCAACTTGTGGGTGGGAATTCTGAGGATCAAGATGGTTGGTTTAAGAACCTAGAGCGTGAGGATGAAATTGAACATTGGGGAAGAACTCTTCAAACATTAGGTATTCTAGAGTACCCACAAATCCCCAGCACATCACAAAACCCTCATCGTCCTTTTTCACCCAACCACTGCATAAATTCTATACCCAACTACACTTCCTCTATAATAAATCAACAAAACTCCTATTGGAGACCATTTGGGCTCTCCCTGCACCACCAGCTTACTACTTTCGTTGTTCATCTCTTCGGTAAGCCCATTTTCACTCTCCAGGACTCATACCTGGGGGCCCGGAAACTGAGCTGTTGTGGCCTCAATGTTTAGTTATTGTTGATTAAGAACCTCACCTAGCTAAAGGCACTAAACTTAGCACATGTAAAGACTGTTCCAAGCTGACCAGTGTCTCACGGAAACCAGGTGCTATTCTTCCACTTCTACTCTCTTTCATGATTTCATTTTTTTTCACAATGAGGACATTGCAATAGCTAAGCATGGGGAGGTGAACATATTTTATAACCATTTTGTCAGCTGTAACAGTGATTTCCTGTTATTCAATTCTTATTTAAAAAAATAAAAAAGAAAAAAAATAATAATAAATAATAAAAAAATGAAATGAAAATTTGAAAAAAAAAATAGAATTAGGAGATGAGAACCTAGGCATTAGGAGTTGTAAACTTTAGGAATTGATTCTTTGAGACCTGAATACTTAGACTCTTCAGGTCTTCGAGCTTAATTAGCCTGGGTGTCCACTCGAATGTGGATTTAGTCTCGAGTCCTCGCCAATTAAAATTTATTTTAATTTGGTAAATAATTTGGGATGATAAGTATGCAACTTATCAACCCACCCTCTGATTTGGGAGGACTTTAATCCTAAGCATTTACACACATTATTTTGCACTGACTCACTTTCCGACGGTTTTTACGAAAATTGGGTAGCTAATGGACCGACTTGGGTGGTATTGCTGGCAAGTTGCCGGTGGTAACAGCTCATCGGCCAATTGTCCAGAGCCCAGCCACAAGACCATTTTCGTTGTACTGCCTTTAAGTAAATCTTAGATCAGGGAAGACACCTATTTAGAAAAAAAAAAGAAACACTAAAAAAAAAAGAAAAAAAAAGAGAAAATAAAGGAGAAAATAAAAAAAACAAATAAAATCACACTTCACCGCACGAGTATGGCTGGCAAGTTGTCGGTGGTAACAGCTCAGCGGCCAGTTGTCCATAACCCAGCTCACAAAAAATGTACAATAATTCCCAAAACACTTAGGGAAGAAGCGGGGAAGTAGAATAAACCGGGGAGATATACACTTGATTCACCCTTGTGTTGACCCCATAAATAAAAGTAGGGAGAAAGCTACCGATCGTAAAAATAAACCTTAGGCAAGGTCACCTAGGGTCGTAGAAACCCGAAGTTCGTCTTAACGGCCATTTTGTGAGTTTATCACTTTTTCACAAAGATGCTTAGCACTTAGAGTCCTTTTCGAGTCTTGGGTAGGTCGGGTAGTCGTAAAAAGTTATCCCGTAACTCTCAAACTCCAAAAGTACAAAAAAATTAGAAAAGAAATAAAAAATTATCTTCTCAAACAAGGCGAGGGCTTGGACGGTCTGCATTCTGGCAGGCACTCGGGCACTGTTGAGTTTTTGTAATTAGGTCTTGGGGATGAGATTTTCTAAAGCAATTGATGAATTTTGCCTAATTACTCGATCCATGATTCTACTTTTATACATAGCATTTAGGTTAATTTTGCTAGGGACTAGCAAAAAGTAAGCATGGGGGTATGATGAACACACATAAATTCATGATAAATTGCTTATTTTTGATAGTTCCTAAGCTTAGCATTGCATATCATGTTATAAATATTGCATAACATCCACTGCATGGCATTTAGGATAGTTGTATATTTTGTATATTAATTCCTTCATTTTATATTGCCAGGGGGCAAAACGACATCCATACAGGTTTCGGATGGAAAATCCAACCATACGGATGGATTCGGAGCGACGATCGCAGTTCGACAACATGGGAATCATCTCGATCTGAGCACTGTAGCACCCTCTACAAGAAGAAGAAGATGGACAGCCCAGATGGTGCCACGTGGCGCCATCCGAGCCACCCAACACCGGCCAGCAGCATCGCCCAACTCCTTCTTCATCCGCGCGCTTCAATCCTAGCCGTTGGATCAAGATCCAACGGCTGGGAAGCGGACGCACCAAACCGCTCCACACGACACAAGGGAAGGTTTGCCGCAATGCTGGGTGAGCTGGTTTGCAAAGGGGGGGCGCGGGTTTGAATCCCCACAGCCCCTCCAATTCGCAATTGGGCAGGCGGAGCGGCAACGCCAGCGCAAGGCAGCGTGCACGTGCACGCGCACGACAGCACATGGCAAGCACGCATGCCAGCGCATAGCAAGCACGCACACAACAGGGCACACACAGTCAACGCGCGTGATGAGCGAGGCAGCGCAGTGCTGGGCAAGGGCGGTTGGTGCCAGCTTTCAGCGACAGCTGCGTTGACCTTCAGCGACGCTTACAGCTGTCGCTATTTCATTGCAAGCTAGCAAAGCCAGCTATGGCGTGGGTGGAGGTGAGCTGTCTACAGCAACGTTTCCAACGACGGTCTGGAGATCGCTAAAGGTCCTTTATCCATTTTTAGCCTCTTCTCCTCCATTATAAAAGGACCTACACCCCCTCCCTTCCAAGCCATCTCTACCTACTCTACTCCCAAGCTCTAGCAAGCCTACCAACGCTCCATTAGAGCTTGTTCTCAAGCTCCCAAGGTGCCTATTAGTGTAGCAAACCTCTGCCCCACCAAATACTCCATCTTCCCATCTCCCTTCATAGGTCACCTTGGAGCTGTCCTCCCACCTCCATTCCGATAGCAGATCAACTCCGTCTTCTCACCTCCATTCCAGAGCTACGCCGAAGCTTTCCTCAACCCGACGTCCTCCAGCATCTCACCTCCGTCATCCCGCTCCTCACCTCCTTCATCCCAGCTTCCGCCAGGCACCGTCGTCTCACCGAACAATCGATTCGGGAGATTCCCTCTCACCTCCCTCTCTTTTTATGCTTTTGTAGTTCATTGTAATCGACATTGAATTGATATATATATCATATTTGTTCCACATCTCTATCTTGTGAATCATTTGCTTGTCTTTTATTTCAAAAACACAAAAAAATAACAAAACCCTAAAATACCAAAAAGAAACGAATCGAAGCGCGATTTTCAATTAAAGTACGTCACCTCCCTGTGTTTGACCCGGGACTCCCTTGGAGTTTCGATATAAATTTTATCTGATTAACGTGTTTTGCAACTACAACGACGGGTTACTTGTAACCCCAATTTCAAGCACGCGAAACACGCGCGACCAGGTAGACCAGAGTAAAGTGCGGGTAGAGTGTTTTGTAAGTGTCCTCTACACCACCCCCACCTTAGTTTTCATTCCATAACTAATAACTCAAACCCAAACCAACTTAGGTGCTTTTTATAAACCTTAGGATAGATTTTGTTGTTTGTTTGCCACCTCCACTCATCTTACCCTTGCATATATAAAATATATATATATATATACTCTTCTCTTGTGGGATTTTTTGAAAGTTATACACTTAACACCCACAACTTCTCACCCTAAGGCGCACAATCCCATCGATTCTACTACTTAACCGGGATCTAACCTGTGGACCCAGTACACTTAATTCAACACACAAATAAGTGAGAAGAAATCTGAATAGGTCGAACATTTCTGTGTGCCTTAACTAAGTATTGCAATAAGCCAATTGATTGAACTATTTGGGCTGCACCACTTAAGATAAAAGCAATTCATCAAGTTGCTTGCCACTTAGGGTTGATTCTTAGGGCTGAACCAGGCACTCCACATTTTTTCTCTAATTTCTAAAGGAATATATCATCACCAATGCTTGCAAAACTTGGAGTGTTCTCCTAAACTTGATTGAATATACCTAAGATTAAACCCTAAAAGCTACTAAACAAGGTTAAACCCTAAAAGACACATCATCAAATAACATTGTTTGCAAACCCTGGTTGTGCACGCACACACATTTTAACTTATCATTAAGGGCACAACCATCTAAAGGGCCCATCACATTCCAAGTGCACAATCATCCCAAGCCTAATTAAAACTGAGTAGACATTAGCCTTAAGGATTGATTCGCTCTACGGGGCTCAGACTGAGATTTTTTTCGATTAATCTACTTCTGCTGGTCCATCTGATGTCTAGCTTAGGGAGTAGCGTCAAACGACCATGGCTGGGGGGTACACTAGGAACCAGAGGCACAAGCCAAAGGAAAAACCTTCTCCCCAATCCCTCCTAACTAGTTGGATTGACCGAATAAAAGTAGACTAAATCGTTTATAATCTCAAGATGGGTCCTGGGAGTCTGTAGGTCTGTAGTCTACCCTCATAAGGACAGGTTTGGTTGATTGTATTGCAGGGCACCTTTCTCTATTCTATTTTCCCTCCTACTCCACAATGTATCCTTCCTCATCTTTCACACATTTCCAATCCTACCCTCGTACCAACACATATTCTCAAGATGATTACTATCCCGACTCGACTTATGATTACCCATCCACTAGCCGGGATAACTTTGATTGGGGATATGAATCCAGACATCAGTGTCCAGGGCCTAACCCTGGACAACAAGACTATGATTACTATCCTTCCTAGAACTACAATGATTGTAGATCTCCACCCTTTGATGATCAACCTAACCAGATCTACAACCATGAAGGATATGCTGATTATAACACTTACCCTCCTCAGAATTATGTTGAATATAGGTCACCACCATTCTTTGAACAACCTGAGACGACCTACTATCAGGGAGGAACCCGAGAACTTCAATATCTTGACTCCCCTAGAATGAACCCAAACCCACCCAACCCTAAACCGAACCAGTCGGTTCAGGTGAACCAGATCCAAGACAGGGTGTTGGCTAACTTGAGGAACACCATACAATCTTTAGAAGCCCAGCCAACACCATGCACTGAAGCATTGGAGCCTATGATCAAAATGAATGATGAACTTAATAGTTCTCTATTGGATTTGCTCCAAAGTGTTAGGATAGGGACCTAGGTGAGTTTCTTCTTGGGAAATTGTCAAGGTTGAGGATGAAATTTGTGGTTGCCATAGTCAAATCTTGAGATGATTCTCAAGATGAACCCTCTTCAGGAGAGCCAATGTTTGAACCCGCTCAGGCGCTTGTCGGGGGGATACATATTTTGAGATTGGAGATGACCAGGTTGGTCTAGAGCAACCCTTTGAGGATAAATCGAGTTTCTCACCTGAGATCCTCGAGCTAGCGAGCGAGGAAAAATGTCTCTTGGAACCAGGAAATGAAAATCGATTTTGAGACATATATAAATGAGGATCATGAATTCTTTAACTCTGAGGGTGAAGAATCTTTAGGTGAAGTCTCACTTGAGCATAAGGAAAATGATTTTAGTGAGACAAACAAGCATGAGGAATCTGATGAACCATGTGATAGCCCGTTCATTGAAGATTTGGATTCGGTTGGGTTTAACTTGGAGGATCTGAATCTTGATGATTCAATCAATGACCCCAGTTCTCATCTGCACCCCGAAGAGCTGACTTTTGAGATCATTGTGCCCAAATCAATCTTGATTCAGCAATGATTTCTAGACTTGGGAGAATCATATGGGGTGAATGATATGCTAGAGGTCCCGGAGCCTAAGCCCTTGATGTTGGAAGAAAGAATTGTTGAAATAAAATTTTGGGAGGCTAATTCTGAGGAAACTTTGATTTTGGATCTAAGGGTACCTATTGACCTGAAACCACTAACTTTCTACCAGGACCCTTACGATATCTTTCACGTGCAACCCAAGCTTGAAATAACTGATTACTTTTCTGAGCTAGATGTTAAGTGGACAACCGCACCTATTGAACCACCTTTACCCGTTGTCCGACACTTTGGTCTTGGGTTGCACACCACTAAATCACAGGCCCGACCCCGCAAACACAACAACCTTCGGTTCTAGGTGATTTTCATCCAGAACCTGAGAACCACTCGACCCTGGGGCATAGATCTACACCATAATCTGGTCCACATCTGTGGACATCTTCTACAGACGGGTTTCAAGATCAACCTTTTTATTTTGATTCTGACCCGCACTTGTGAATTCTCAATTTCTTCTTTGTATGTATGTTATGCCTAGCTGAAGGCATTAAACTTAGCGCGTGTGTATACACTCTTCTCTCTGCGAAGCTGACCGGATTTTCATGACACTCAGGTGATATTCTATTTACTCTGCCATTTTCATGTCTTTATTTTTACAATGAGGACATTGTATCATTTAGACATGGGGGTTGGATAATCAATTCCTGAAATCATTATGTTAACTTCGTAGAATTTCTTTTAGTTTCTTATAAAATTAAAAAAAATAAAAATTTGAAAAAGATATAAAAAGAAAGAAATTAGGAAAAGAGAACTTAGGCATTGGGAAGTTATTAACTTTAGGAAATGATACGAGAGGACCTAAACACTTAGACTCTTCAGATCTTCGGGCTTAATTAGCCCGGATGTCCACTCGAATGTGGACTTAGTCTCGAGTCCTCGCCAATTCAAATTCATTTTTAATTTGCTAATAAATTGGGATGATAAGTATGCAACTTATCAACCCACCCTCTAATTTAGGGGGACTTTAAGCCTAAGCATCTACACTCATTTTTTTTGCACTCACTCACCTTTCAGCAGTTTCTTTGGAAATTGGGTAGCTAGTGAACTATCTAGGGTGATATAGCTGGTAAGTTGTCAGTGGTAACAGCTCATCAGTCGGTTATCTAGAGACCAGTCACAAGACCATTTTCATTGTACTGCCTTTAGGTAAATCTTAGATCAAGAAAGTCACCTATTTTTAAAAAAAAAAACAAAAGAAAAGAAAATATAGAAAAAAATAGAAAAAGGAGAAAATAAAAAAATAAATAAAACCACACTTCACCGTATGAGTATGGCTGGCAAGTTGTTGGTGGGAACAGCCCATCGGTCGGTTGTCCAGAACCCAGCTCACAACAAAATGCACAATAATTTCCAAAACACTTAAGGAAGAAGTAGGGGAGTAGAATAAACCGGGGAGATATACACTGGGTTCGCCCTTGTGTTGACCCAATAAATAAAAGTAGGGAGAAAGCTACCGTTCGAAAAGATAAACCTTTAGGCAAGGTCACCTAGGGTCGTAGAAACTCGAAGTCCATTTTAACTTCCATCTAGTGAGTCTTTCACTATTTTCACAAGATGCTTAGCACTTAAAGTCCTTTTCGAATCTTGGGCGGGTCGGGTAGCCATAAAAAGTTATCCCGGAACTCTCAAACACCAAAAGTACAAAAAAATTAGAAAAGAAGAAAAACAAGAAAAAAAATTTTTGTATCTTATCTTCTCAAATAAGGTGAGGGCTTGGATGGTCTGCATTCTGGCAGGCACCCGGGCACTATTGAGTTTTTGTAATTAGGTCTTAGGGTTGAGATTTTCTAAAGCAATCAATGAATTTTGCCTAAATACTCGAACCCTGATTCTACTTTTATACTTAGCATTTAGGTTAATTTTGCTAGGGACTAGCAAAAAGTAAGCATAGGGGTATGATGAACACACATGAATTCATGATAAATTGCTTATTTATGATAGTTCCTAGGTTTAGCATTGTATCTCATGTTATAAATATTGCATAACATCCATTGCATGGCATTTAGGATAGTTGTATGTTTTGTATATTAATTCTTTCATTTTATATGGCCAGGAGGCAATGCAACATCCCTATGGACGCAAATCAAACGGCTGAGAGCTCGCTGCGCCACGCAACTGCAAATTCTTCCTCATGATGCATAAGAAGGCCTGGTGCAGCGGGTGGGGCATCGGTTCGCTAGGGAGGGGCGTGGGCTCAAATCCCCGCAGCCCCCCCATTCTCAATCGAGTGTGCACGCCAGCATGCACCAGCAACGTGCGCACGCACGCACGCCAGCGCACACCAGCGGGCTGCCATGCAATCCACGTGCATGAGCGGGCACAGCACAATTAGCGCCAGCGGAGCATGGGGCGATACGTGCTCGGTTGGCACCAACCTACAGCGACGCATGAACTGGACTTACAGCGACATTTACAGCTGTCACTAATTCTTCGTGTGCCAGCAAAGCCAGCTATGGGCGTGAGCGAGCATGAGCTGTCTACAGTGACACTTCCAGCGATGGTCTGGAGGTCACTAATGGTCCCATGCCTATTTTTGCCTCTTCTCCTCCACTATAAAAGGACCTACACCCCCTCCCTTCCAAGCCATCTCTACCTACTCTACTCCCACCTACTCCCAAGCTTTAGTAAGCCTACCAACTCTCTGTTAGAGCTTGCTCTCAAGCTCCCAAGGCTCCTATTAGTGTAGCAAACCTCTGCCTCACCAATTATTCATCCATCTTCGCATCCCCATTCATAGGTCGCCTTGGAGCCATCCTCCCACCTCCATTCCAGTAGCAGATCATCTCTGCCTTCTCACCTCCATTCCGGAGCTACTCCAAAGCTTTCCTCTACCTAACGTCCTCTTGCATCTCACCTCCATCGTCCCGCTCCTCACCTCCTTCGTTCGAGCATCCGCCACGCGCCGTCGTCTCGTCAAACAGCCGATTTGGGAGATTTCTTCTCACCCCCCTCTCTTTTTATGCTTTCATAGTTTATTGTACTCGACATTGGAGTGATATATATATCATATTTGTTCCATCTCTATCTTGTGATTCATTTTCTTGTCTTCTTTCAAAAATACAAAAAATAACAAAACCCTAAAATACCAAAAACAAACAAAACGAAGTGCAATTTTCAATTAAAGTAAACGTCACCTCCCTGTGTTCAACCTGGGACTCCCTTGGAGTTTCAGTATAAATTTTATTTGACCACGCATTTTACAACTACAATGGCAGGTTACTTGTCACCCTGATTTCAAACTCGCGAACCCCGTGCGACCAACAGGAAATTACAATTAATTGAACTAAGAACTTCGCAACATGGCTTTTGAAAATGCATGCATTTACGGAGACCGAACCAAGAAATTTCATGATAAATTCATTGTTCGAAAACTTTTGAACCTAAACAACGCGTGTGGCTTTTTGATGCGAGGTTGCAGATATTTCCTGGTAAATTAAAATCTAAATTGACCGGTCCTTACATTGTAGTTCAAACTTATCCCCACAGTGTCATTGAAATTTTGGATCCTAAAAGCAACAATATCTTCAAAGTCAATGGCTAACGATGTAAGCCCTATCTTGATCACAACCTTAATGCGAAATCCAATTCTCAAGACCTCCACGACTTACCCGATATTTAGTGACTTCACGCCCGGCTGAATGGCGTAAAGATAACACTGGATGGGAGGTAACCCATCATTTTTTTTTTTGCTCTTTGTTTTTACTTTCTTAGTAGTTTTGCCTATCCTGATTTTGACCACCTTCACCAAGGTAATCTCTTTTCCCTTCCTATTTCATGCGAACATGCCATATCTTAAGCATGGGGGGTTATTTTTAAATTTTAATGATCAAATCAGGATTTTCAAAGCCTAAAAATATTTATTTTGTTTCATATTTTTCTTCATCTTCTACATGCATACCCAAAATAAAATAAAAATAAAAATGTTGAAAACCTTTTGAGAAATCTTTGAAATCAAGACTAAGGTTGAGAAATCATTCCAAGGCACAATGAGATTTAATCTTTAAGGTTGAGAAACCATTCCAAGGCACAATGAGATTTAATCTTTAACAACTAGGGATTAAGAAGTGGATCTAAATATTAGAATTTCTAGCTCTACTTTTATACTAGATCAAGTATCCTTCTCTAAATTCCATCTGAACTCCTAATGATTCAGGTGACTTAATCTTTTTTTAAGACTTGGAAATTACCTGGCTCAGTTTCTGACCAAAAACTTGCGTCCCTTGCAGAATTCTTATGTCAAATTTCACACACAGCCGACACTTAAAATCAATTAGTAAAAATCTGAAGCAGATCGTTGGTTTAAGTTCCCACCACCAAGAAGGAGGAAAATGCCTCCTTTGAGGATGCGATGTTAACATGTTACTGCCTCGACACTGCTCTATATCTATATTTCATATCTTTAGATGGATCTTTAAGGTGCATTTTTGCAGCTCAAGTGTCTTGGACGGTGCTCTACCCACAGTGTCGAAGCAAGAGCCTGAGTTTACTTGGAGCGCCTCTTTACACCGCATTGTGTTTTGGGGTTGTGAGCTCTTGGGTGGTGTCTTGGACAATACTATCTCAAAGTGCTGACGCGAGAGCCCCCTCGAGGTTTAGTGACAGGAATGATGATCCCGACACATCTGTTATAAGACTAAGCTAAGAATAAGCATGGGAGAGACAAAGAAAAAATCCAAACAAAAACATGTCCCAAAATGTTGGCATTCACAATCACTGACACAAGATTGTAAAAGATTATGCAAGTTGTGAGTCAAATTCAAGAGCCAAAGAAATCCTAACTGCAGAGTAATTTCGGGTCATTTGGATTGACAAGGAGTCAATTTATGAATTTGTAAAGGATACATCGATCCCGATGCTTCTAAATTTTGGATCTAAAGACGAATCTTGACATTTATCTTCAACAAATCCCATGCCCTTCATAATTTTTATCAACCAAAGTCCCGCAATCTCCTTTTTCTCAAAAGTAAAAAAAAATAGTCTTTCCCAAAAATCTATTTTGTAAAAATTAAAGCTTTGCTAAGAGACTAGCAAAAGATAAGCATGAGGGTGTGATAAACGCCAATTTATCATCATTCTTATGACCTAAAGCAGATCTAGTTCTTAGGTTTTTAACTCCACAAATGAGTTTTTGGGTTGCATTTAGCCATAACCTAGGTTAATGCATTGCATTCTTTTTGTATTTTTAACATTTTTTACTTGAGTGTTAAGGTCAAATAGATAATCAAATCTTTATAATCCTAACACTCAAGAAGGCAGAAAGTGCAGAAGAAGACCAGATCAGTTGAACCCTAGCTGGATCCAGCTCATCTCAACTGGATATCATCTCACATTGGTTAAGTTTAGCTCCTTCCAGCTCCATTCAACTCATCTTAGCTCAACCCAGCTCAACTCAGCTTAGATCCAGCTCAACTGAGTTGAGTCTAGCTCATCCTAGCTCCAGTCAGTTCACTAGGACCTCTAGCTAGCTCAGCTTAGTTGATGAGAGTTCATCCAACTCCAGCTCATTCCAAGTCCAGCTCCACTTAGCTCATAGCAGCTGAACTCCCTCCATCTTTGCTACTACTTGCCTACTTAGTAGCTAAGCTAGCTCGGGAGTTCTCATCAGTGGCAGTTCCAGCTCAACCTAGCCTCAGCTAGGTTGAAACTAGCTCAACTTAGTTCAACTACTCAAGCCTAGCTACTAGCATAAGAACTAGCTAGCTAAGCTAAGTAGTTGAGCTCCTCATGATGACCTCCTTAGCAGATTCATCTCCAATGCAACTCTAGTGAACTCTTCCTTAGCTCCTCTTCTCAAAACCCTAACTCCTCTACTACTACTCTACTAGTTAAACTAGCTTAGCTAGCTTAGCTAGGCTCAAAACTAGCTCCACCTCCATGGCCGTCCACCACTTACCTAAACCCTAACCTAGCTCCACTATAACCCTACTCCAAGTCCACCACCAAAACTAACCACCTACCTCCACCTATAGTTGGCGCCACCTTCCTTGCATCTCTTCACACGACCACCTCCAAGAGCCACCACAAAAGTAGCACCAACTTTCCCTCCAAAACCCCTTCACATCACCACCATCCATCTCCTTTTGAACCCATCTCCACGATCCACCTGACCCTATTCTAGAAGCCCCCCTTGGCACCAACTTTAACTCACCCTTTCACCAACCTAACCACCCATAACCACCACCTTAACCCCCTTTAAGTTTCCACCAAAAACACCTCCACATCCCTTCAAAGTTGGCGCCAACTTGAAGCCCTATCACAACCCTACACCTATCTCCATAAAACTATCTACACCCTACACATCACCCCCTTCTAGAAAACCCTTTTGGCTCCAACTCAACGCCACCCTAACCACCTTATAACCACCACATAGGTGGCACCAAAAACACCACCAACACCCCTTCACCTTGGCGCCATTTAAATCCACCCTTAATCCCTTAACTACCACCACATGGAGCCATCCCAACCCTTCCTAATTCCCATGCCAACTAACCCACCTAAACTCACCTAGGTTGGCGCCACCCACCTCCTTAACCCAACCTCTATACATCCCTTTAATTGGCACCAACCTACCTTAGCCACTCATCTCCTAACCACCACCATATAACCTAATCCTAGCCATACAACACACCTAACCCATCCTTAACCCTAGCCCCCATCTAGAGTTGGTGCCAACCACCAACTCCCATCCATTTTGGTGCTAATTCACCTCAACCCTAGGATCTTCTAACCACCCTCATAAGTCCATCTTAGTCCTCCATCCATTAACTACACCTATCCCCCTACCACTTCTATAGAAAGAGCTAACCTACCACCAACAAGACCCATCCTTGGTTACATTATTTCTACCCATATCCCACCCATAGCCAATGTCCAAGGAGGGAAGGAGAGGAGGATGAAGATCAAGGAGACACCCAGTCTCCTTGGTGGCTTCAACTTCTTCTTCTTCTTTCTTGTGTCACCACCAAGCCAAGGAGGAAGGCTAAGCAAGGAGGACATCCAAAGAAGGAGATACTGAGGGTGGTCCACGCCACCCTAGGGAGAAGTTCTTGGAGTGGAGATCTTCTACTCTAGGAGGAGGAGGCACGCCCACTTAGGGTTTTCCACAAGGAGGACATTCAGGAGAGAAGATTTCCTTTTTGTCCTGGGGTAATCGGAACTGGAGTAGGAATTCCGAGCAGTAGCATCATCATCAACATTATCTTCCTAAGCTTTCTTCTATATTCTTGTTATTTCTTTTGCATGGTAGTGTAGTTTTTTTGTTGGAGATTACAAGTGAGAACCCCTCTCACTTGTGAGTTCTCAAACCCATTGTAAAACATTTTTTTCAAATCAACAAAAGCATTCCTCTATTATTTTAGATAGTTTATGATTGTGTTGTGACTTGCTTCTTCATTACGCTAACCCTTTCGTGCTTAGGGTGAGTTGGAGAAGCAAGACACTTGTTGCTTTGCATTTCGCATAGTTTCAACTTCCGTCTCTCTCTCCGTATTTGTGTTGCCATATTCAAAACCCTAAAAAAATTACATATTTCAAAACCTAAAAAAGAAGTTGATTTCCAAGATTCAAGTGAGAGATTTTGTTAAAAGCTTTCCTACCACTCTTGTGATGACTCAAATACTTTCCCAAGTACTTGGAGTTTAGAAATTTAAAAGCGATCCAAATTGAGTGTTGCACAGACTTAAAACCTGATTTTTATAAATCATGTATTTTAGTGATCACGAATTAAAATTTATAATCTCGAATGTGAGTCTGAGGTCATCTCAGGGAGCAAATAATTGCAATACAAACCACTAATCAATTGATTAAAATGAGGCACAAAGGGCTTGATATAAAAATAAATATATTACTCAATGAATGTACTATCAAACTTAAAAAGGACTGACTAATGTTAAGGGAAAAAAATGTGATTTTTCAACTAGGCCCAAAGCCTTTCAACACTTAGAATTTTCAGCCAAAGAAGAGCCCCTCAAGCTAGGCACAAAATTGACCCAAAGCTCAGCCTAAAGCGAACCAAAACCTAACCCAAGACCGACTCATGCCCCCATGTGTGTGAGCGTGTGTGTGTGTAAAGGTGAATGGGGACTTGACCCCTGATCTCTTGGGAGACCAAATAATGCACGCAATTCCTTTTATTCCCAAATTGAGTTTCTTCATCCACGAGGTGGGACTATCAAGTCCCTTTCTTCTTCATTCTTTGCTGGTTGAATCTGTGGTGGTTCAACTGCTTGATTGGGGAAGGGTAGCCATTGGATCTTGAATCCAATGGTAGAGCTAGCTTCACACCGAGATTCCACATGAGAAGGTGAGTCATTGATGGTTCGCTCACTGATAGCGAAATACGCGTGATTTGTAAAAGCAGTTTTTAACGTCGTTGTAACACGCGAATCCGCTTTCGCTTTTAAAATTTATATCCTAGATAGGGGAGTATCTAGGGTCGTCCAAGGAGGCAAAAATTGCAATAATGATTCTCTTGCTTGGAATACAATCTCAACTTTCTTTTTAATATTTTTCAATATGTAATTTTTTTGTATTTTGAAAAGACGAGGGCAAACGGCAGATTGTAGCGAAAAGAACTAACACCTACAAATGATTAAAAATCTAAAAGATAGAAATATCTTCTTCCTAAGCTCACTCTAGGCAAGTGTAGGCCTAGGGTAATTAGGAAGAAGAGGTGAAATAAGTGCTAGAACCAAAACAAACAACTGCAATAAAAAGCTTAAAAGAAGGCAATTTTTGATTGAGTAGAATGAGTGTTCTTTTCAAGGACAAGTAGAGGAAAGCTTCTACTAGAATTGAACAATTTAAAAGCAAGAAAAGAAACACAAATCCTCTTGTAACAATGGTGAAGAAGGTTGTCTTCTTGCTCCAAGCCTAGCTGCTCCTTGGCTTGAAAAGAGGGCCTCCTTCTTCTCCTTCCTTGAGAGCTTCTCCAAGGTGGAAGCTACCACCTTTAATGCTCTCTCCAAAGGGGTGGGCGTGCACCACCCTTAAAACTCCTCCAAGGTGGCGTGACCACCTTCAAGATCTCCTCCAAGATCTTCCTTGCCTGGCTTCTCCTTTGGCTGGCGTGACCCAAGAGAGAAGGGAAGAGGGGAAGGCACCAAGGGGACAGAATATCCCCTTAATCTTCTTCTTCTTCTTCTCTCTTGGATGTGGGATTCTTGGTGGAATATGAGAGTGAAATGGCTAGCCAAGGATGGCTTGAATGGTGGTGGGTAGTGGTCTTTTTATAGGGTAGGATGGGGGGTTAAGGTACCCCTTGAAATGGAGGGCTAGGATGGAAGGATGAGGGTGGTTGGTGATCCTATGGCTAGGGTTAGTTGGCGCCACCCCAAGGGGTGTTAAAGGGGGTGGTTATGGTGGTGTTGGTGTCTTTTGGTGGTGGAGAGACACCCCCATGTTGGCGCCAACATGGGGTCTTCTAGAAGGAGGGTTAGGTGGATGGTGGATGGTGGAGATGGATTCAAGGAGGATTGTGTGGTGGAGATGAGGGGGGGATTTTGGAGGGAAAAGTGGCGCCATTAAGGGGTGGTTATGGGTAGTTTTTGGCGCCAATTTTAGGTGTCTTTTGGAGGTGGTGGGTAGGTTAGGTTGGTGCCAAGTAGGTTAGCTTATGTGGAGCTTAGGTGGAGCTAGTTGGGTAGAGTTGGTAGGTGGGTTTTTGGGGTAGTACAAGCCAAGGAAGTTGGAGCATAGCTAAGCTAAGCTAAGCTAAGCTAGCTTAGATAATGGAGGAGTAGAGGAGAAGGTGTTGGAGCTAGGGTTTGGAGGAGGGAGCTGAGGAGAAGAAGTCCGGAGCTGGAGCTGGAGCTGGCTGCTGCTGAAGAGGCTGGCATGGGGCTACTCTAGCTGGCTTAGCTTGCTAGTTCTTTGCTAGTTGCTAAGCCAAGCTAAAGTGAGCTAGCTTCTACCAAAATGAGCTAAGGTGAGCTAGGTCTGGTGCTATCGGGGAGAATCAAGCTGGTTGAGGTAGCTAAGGTAGCTTAGCTCAACTGAGATGAGCTAAGCTGAATCCCCGGGAGCTGGACTTGAGCTTCCTGAGCTGAGATGAATTCTTCTTCAGCTGGCTGGAGTTGAGTGGAGCTGGATGTAGCTGGATCTGAGCTGGGGTGAACTCCTGTCAACTCAGCTGAGCTAGCTAGAGCTCCCTGTGAACTAGTGGGAGCTGAGGTGAGCTAGACTCAGCTAAGTTGAGCTGGATCTGAGCTGACTTGAGCTAGGGTGAGCTAAGGTGAACTCTCTTGAGCTGCCATCCAGCTGAGATTAGCTGAATGGAGCTGGGATGAGCTAACCCTAGTTCAAGTAAGCTAGGTTCCAACTATGGTGAGCTGGATCAAGCTGGGTTCCAACTAGTCTGGGCTTCTCCTTCACCAATTGCCTTCTTGAGTGCTAGGGTTTTAGGGATCTGTGAATCTGTACATCCCTAACACTCACAAAAACACATTAAAACAACAATAAAAAATGCAATGCATGCCTATCCTAATTTATGCCTAAATGCAGCCCAAAAACCCGTTTGCGGAGTAAAATCCTAAGAGCTAGGTTAGTTTTAAAGCATAAAAATGATGATAAACTGGTGTTTATCACTCACCAAATGGATGTGCTTGGCGTCGGAGAAGATGAAGAATGACAGCGATCACCTGAAATGAGAATATGGGCTTTTGGCCCCAATTAGATTTGCAAAAAGTGCTGGTGATTTGGCATGTGGTGGTGTGGTGTGGTCAGACAGACATGACGAACATGGCAAACGAAGATGGAGTCCGTTAAGAATATATGTGGATCAAAACCCTCAATTTCTTGAGGGATTTTGATCTTCAAGTCCTTGTGGCGCTTTGGTGTAATTGGCAAGGTGGGAGGTGGTGTGGCGTCATGGTTCAAACTCACTGGAGTTCTCGCCGGACGTGAAGAAGGAGAGGAACAACGAGAATTAGGGATCGAATCCTAAATCTAAAGGCCCTAAGCTAGTATATGGGAGGAGAAGAATAGCTACCTAAATTGGATGAACGAGGGAGGATTGTGTTTGGCTTTGGCTGACCAAATGTGAAGAAAATGACCAGTCTAGTGATGGCAACGGCGATGAAGAGGGGGTCGAAACAACCTAGCTTTGGTCAACTAAGGTCGAAAGAAGGAGAGGAAGAGGATGGTGGTGCTATTTTGGTCGTAGCAAGCATGGAAGAGGGTGAATAGAGGAGTTCACCGGTGTTGGAGATGAAGGTGGTTATGCATTGACAAAGAGGGTGACATACAATCAAATATCTATTAGTTTGTGCTTGGGAACATGCAACAACTTATATAGGAGATGATTTGACTCTGAATTGCCATGAATTCACAAGATTGCTTGCAAATTTTGGCAAGCTTGAGCCCACTGATTTCGGTGCGATTGGAGGTCAAAGGCTTCAAATTGGAGCTTGGGACTGGGTGCAATTGATTGAGCATGATCAGCTTACCAATCCCTCCAAATTTGGAGGGATTTGGAGGAGATTCAGAAGAGATATTCCCAAATCAAGAGGCAGTGCGTTGGGTTCTATTTGCTCTGGTTCTACTTTCGGAAGGTTTGGAATGAAGAAGGCAGTGAGGACCTGCTTGCAAGAATCATCAAAACATAGGGGGCTAAATGTAATAAATAGAGACAATCAGGCTAAAATGTAAACTGAGTCAAGCTGACGTCTGATTAGGCTCAAATTTTAGGGTTAACCTAATTTTTACCTAAGGAATCTATTGGTGACCTCAAATTTTTTTTTTGATGTTGTTTGATTGGGTAATTTGCACTGTAGCCCAAGAATGAAGTAATTTCTCACCTAAGTCTCCATTTTTGCTCAAAATGGATTCCTATGGTCAAAGTGAAGGTTCCAAATATCATAGAATATTTTTCAATGATTTTTATGAGGTTTATATTATATTTATTTCCACCATAACCCATTCAATTTTAGAAAGATTGTAATTAGGGTTTTTATTAATAAATTAATCCTCAAATTTCAGAAAACCCTGATTCAATCAATTTAAGCCCACTTATTAGAAATTTAAGTTCATTTGA
This sequence comes from Thalassia testudinum, assembly GCA_037157565.1. NCBI lineage: Eukaryota > Viridiplantae > Streptophyta > Magnoliopsida > Alismatales > Hydrocharitaceae > Thalassia > Thalassia testudinum. The sequence goes on from JAZHRO010000014.1 coordinate 25,799,453, forward strand.
CCTTGTATTAGGTACTGATTAACCCCTTAATTAATCTACAGTCATGATTTCTCGTTAAAACAATAGAATTAACAAAATTTCCCATCTTCTCTCATTCAACCCAAAATAGAATTACGACCTTCTGATGATTATTAAAGAGCATTTAATCATGGATTGAGGCTAAATTATTCTAGTTATGACAGATGATGGTGTTACCATCAGCAGGTGCTTTAACCACTGGGGTCTAAGAACCTCTAGGCAAATTCTAGGGTCTTTAAAACCTTTGTTGCAGATCGAAGGCTGAGGCTGGTCAAGTCTGTATCTTGGCTGGTACTTGAGTACCTCTAAGCCTAGAGTTGGTATTTTGATCTAATCTCTAGAGGTGTGGCACCATAAGACTTCCAGACGATAAAATATTATTTAGAGATCTAGTTTGTTCCATAGGATTTTACTAGGGACGAGCAAAAGTTAGGCATGGGGGTATAATAGTAACACCATCATCTACAATAACTAACCTAATTTAATCTAATTTCAATGATAAATGCTCCTTAATAACCATAAGAAGGTCGTAATTTTGTTTTGAGTTTAATGCAAGAAGAAGACAAGAAATTCCGTTAATTCATCTATTTTAATGAGAAATCACGAATGCAGATTAACTAAGGGGTTAATCAGTGCCTAATCCAAGGTTAAATGAACTTAAATTCCTAATAAGTGGGCTTGAACTGAATGAATCAGTGTTTTATGAGATTTAAAGATTATTTTAATAATAAAAACACATAATTACAGCCTCACTTCAATTGAACAGGTTCTAGTGGAAATAAATGTAGTATAAACCTCCTAAAAATCATTGGAAAATATTCTATGAGGTTTGGAACCTTTACATTGACCAAAGCAACCTATTTTGACAAAAAATAGAGACTTAAGAGAGAAATTGCTTTATTTTGGGCTACAGTGTAAATTAGCCAGTCAAACCTCGTTAAAACCTGAATCATAGGTCACCATTAGATTCCTTGGCTCCAAATTAGGCTAACCCCAAATTTTGAGCCCAATTAGAGTCCATCTTGACCTAATTTGCTAATTAGCCTATTTACCTTTATTTATTACAAAATTACCCTTAGGTTTCGAATTTTTATTCCATAAAGGCCCCTGCCTTCATCTTCTTCATCCAAGAATGGAAACTACAATAGTAGCAGAACCCAAACTTGGCGAGATTGGATTGACAAATTGAACACTCGAATCTCAATCAAATCCTAAATTTGGTGGGATTGATCTTGAGGTCATTCCCGATCGATTAAGCATCTCCATGAGACCAAATTTGGCTGGAATCCTCGCCAGCATGATTGAATTTTGCAATCTCAATGTCGGCAAAGTTCAGAAGCTAAACTTGCATATTTTTGGTCAATTGGCTCCACTTCATCAAGTCAAAAGTGTGCTCAAATCGTCGATTCTCCCTTTCTTCTTCCTCAATGTCAGCCACATTCCAACGCACCTCCGGAGCTTGCTGTCCTCCTTCTTCACCCTCTGCCATGTACAATAGGCAGAGGGTTCTCTTCCCCACACTTTAATTCCTCCTCATTGACTCTGGTCTTCTTCCTCCTTCCCTGCCGACAATAAAATCACGATCCCTTCCCCGTCGTTCTTTAGCTAAATTAGGTTAAGGCTTCTCTTCCTTACCCGCTCAATTAGGTTTAGGGAGCTTTTAAGCTCCATTTATCAACTCCTCCTTCGCAGACGATGACCGTCACCCGCACCTCCATCGTTCCACCTCCCTCGCCTTCCTCCGACCTAATTGGCTTAGGCAAATACATCTCCATGCCTCAGCAAAGCTTTTTCCTAAGTTAATTGCACCCTCCATCATCATCTACACTTTCCAAAATTGTCATTGGTGAAGCTTCTTCAATGCTTCACCGTGGCCACACACACTCACCCTCACTTGCAATTAGGTTAGGGCTTTTGTCCAGTGAGTAGTGTTGGAGGTTTTTGTATGATTAGTTAGGCCGCAAGGGAATGTTTCCATGCGTAGGTGCTTTGCTGGATTGAGCTCCTTCTCTGACAATGTTGAGTGCATTCAGGCGAGAACATGATGAGGGCATCACCCTCATCATTCACAGACCGGTTGTGGGAGACGATCTGGGCAGTTGGATTAGAGATCCAATGACCACTCGTGCATCAATTAGCATCAGCCTCTCCATGTTGAACAACGAAGAAGACACTGAGCACACGAAGAGGACGAGGGCTTTAATAGTCCCACATTGGTGGGAGCATCTGCTGAAGTTGGACAGAAAAGCGACAGAGTGCATAGGCTTATTGCTTGGAAATTAGGGGGCTAGGTCCCCATATGCACGTGCATGCACGCCTGCACACACTTGAGCACACCTGGGTTGAGTTGGGTCAGTTTTGAACCAATTTTTGGGCTGAGGTTTGGTCCGACTGTGGCTTTCTTTGAAGAGGATCTCTTGGGTTGGAAATTTGGTTAACTGTTGGGCTTAAGCTTAGTTGAACAAGCCACATTTTTGCTTAAACACTTACATTTCTTTTAGGAGTTTGATAGTGCAATCAATTGACTAATATATTTTTTTTTATATCAAGTTCATTGTGCTTCATTTTATTCACTTAATTAATGATTTAAATTGCGAATTATTTTCATATTCAAGATTATAAATTTTAAATATTTTTGACATTTTAATAACTATACTATGACATGCATTTAAAACTCGACTTCATTATGCTAACAACAACCACCACCAAGAAGCTGACGTCCCGTCGAGGCACTCCCAACGTGGTGGCCTTTCTATTAGTTTAGTTATTTTTTTGTGTTCTAGTTGCTAGTTTTATTGTTTAGAATATTTCATTATATGCAACATTTGATATATATAAGTACAATGTTTTGATTTTGATTTTGATCTCTGTGAATATCATTTAGATTAGGTTTACGTTGCATTAGGTTTAGATGTTTTGTTTTGCTTTTTTTGCTGCTTAGGTTTTGAGTTGATTTAACTTGGATCCGAGAGTTGATCCGTTCACCCAACTTTAAAAATCGACTTTGACTGCTTTGTTGTGCAAAAAAATCATGAAATTTTCTTTAGAGATAGATAGTCAAACAAGCTTTTTAATGGTATAAGTTCTATTATCTAACTTCAAATAGAAAAAAGATAAAATTTAAATACTGAATGGGATCGATCTAGAATTCTGCTACTGTTTTGCGCTCTTGTATGAATTTTTAAAGTTCATAGAAAACTCAGATTGGGATGAAATTTGTTTTCAGATTTTCCTTGGCAAATCTATTTTTATGTAAAAGATCCCGAAAAGTTCTGAAGCTGATTAGATTTGGGGTTCCCAAAAAATTCTGGACCTGTTCAGAAATTTGGAGAAAATTATTTAACAAACCCATAAAATTCCCAGAAAATCCATCTTAAATAAAAAAATCAAATACGAGTTCTAAGAGTTTGACTGCAAGATTGGGAGGATCTGTTGTGTGATTGAATGGCGTTATGTTGGAAAAAGCAATATAAGGGAAGGCTTCGGTTGAGGGGGGATGCCATTGGATTTTTAGGAAATATGATAGGATTAAATGATGAGATTGGGTGGGGATTTTGTTAGGTATTATGTGATGAGTACGTGGAATTATTGGATGCCTTTTGCATGGGTATAAGGTTTCGGTGGGGTGTTGTTACGTGGGATTATGGGAATTGTTGGCGATTTATCTGTCGGAGTTTTGCATGGATAGATAGTCAAACAAGCTTTTTAATGGTATAAGTTGTATTATCTAACTTCAGATAGAAAAAAGATAAAAATTAAATACTGAATGGGATCGATCTAGAATCCTGCTACTGTTTTGCGCTCTTGTAAGAATTTTTAAAGTTCATAGAAAACTCAGATTGGGATGAAATTTGTTTTCAGATTTTCCTTGTCAACTCTAATTTTATGTAAAAGATCCCGAAAAGTTCTGAAGCCGATTAGATCTGGGGTTCCCAAAAACTTCTGGACCTGATCAGAAATTTGGAGAAAATTATTTAACAAACCCATAAAAATTCCAGAAAATTCACAAATTGCCCTTGCTTGATGAAGAACCTGCATGCACAATTTTGGATGACTTTGACTTGCTTTAAAGAAAGTGCAGTAGAAATAAGTCACGAACACGTAGATTCAAAGGTGAAAAAAATCAGTCAAATTTGGAAATCAGTGTGTCTTCTTAAGGTCGACTGGGACTCACTATTTCAAATAAAAAATCAAATACGAGTTCCATAAAATAAGAGTTCGACTGGCAGATTGGGAGGATTTGTTGTGTGATTGAATGGCGTTATGTTGGAAAAAGCAATATAAGGTTGAGGGGGGATGCCATTGGAATTCTAGGAAATATAATAGGATTCAATGATGAGATTGGGTGGGGATTTTGTTGGGTATTATGGGATGAGTACGTGGAATTGTTGGATGGCTTTTGCATGGGTATAAGGTTTCGGTGGGGTGTTGTTACGTGGGATTATGGGAATTGTTGGCGATTTATCTGTTGGAGTTTTGCATGGGGTTTGGATAGAGAGGTTACGTGAGTTTGGTGGAGGGGATATAAGTGTGTTACGTATGGTGCATGTGGGATATTGACGTAAGGTGCGCAAGGGATTGTGGGTTTCAGCGTAGTAGGGTTAATGTGGAAGGGATTATTTGTGGTGGGATTAACATGGATGTTGCATGTTACCTAGGGTTTTTAAATTGAGAGGAGTGGGTTGACGTGGGTGAGTGCATCGGATAGGGAGGTACATAGGGGATAAGTTGGAAATTGTATGGGTTGGTTTGAGAATTTAGGAAAATAAGTGTGGAATTTTTAGTGGTAAGATAGGCGTGAAAATTTATGTGGAGGCTTTTAGGCTTTGGTAAAAGGGCTAATTAGGTTAGCAAATAGATCCACTTAACTAGGCTAGTCATCTACAAATGAGCTCAAGTCAGAAAGTTCATTTAGCCTTTCTTCGATTAATCTAAAATTATGTGCTTGCACATATAAAAATAGACATATCAAGGTACCAGATACAATTGTAAGAAAATTTACACAAAAATCCAAAAGTATGCATTATTTACAAATCACCTAAAATGCCTAATCTAACCTAACTAAATGCAATCTAACCCAAATTACCCTCAGACCAACATTAGTTAGGCATTATTACATAAATAATTATGGAAATATCATTAGGGTACTGGAGATTTCTTCCTATACATTGACCATAGATGGCGAGCGTTACAATTTAAAGAGCGATTTGACAATAAATCTTATTGGTATTCCTTTAGGAATCCAAGAAATAAGCTGAGCACTGATTTAATTATTTTGTCAAGAGAAACAATAATGTAGCAATTATAACTTGGCAACATAAGATTCGGTCATCTTTTTAAGAAAGATCTAAGTGCATTAAAGTATTCAGGCTTTAAGAAAAAAAATATTTTCTTCATGGAGCTCTCATATTGGGAAGACCTAACAATCCGTCACAACCTAGATGTAATGCACATAGAGAAAAATGTCATGGACAACATGTTGGATGTCTTAAACTTAACGAACAATCCAAAAGACACAATTAAAACAAGGATGTGAAGAAATTGAACATTCATCCGAAGCTGCATACGATAGGGAAAGATGATGGTAGTAGCGAATTCCCAGATACTATGTACAGCCTAAATCAGGAACAGAGGCACAAAATAGTCTCAATTTTTAAGGAAATATGGGTGCCAAATGGGTACTTATCACTGTTGTTGCATTGTGTCAATGGAGCTCAGAAAAACACCAATGGGTTGAAGAGTCATGACTCGCATGTTTACATGCAAGTGTTGTTCCCAGTGGTTATACGTGGAGTCCTACCTGATCTAGTGGTAGATTCTTTTACAGAGGTGTTTGCATGCTATCGAGGAGTTTTAAGTCGTTTCGTTGTAGCAAAGCCTCAATCACTTGAAAATAAATAAATTTGTAACTCTGATTCTAAAGGAGTCCAAGGTCAAACACAAGGAGAAAGTAATGGCAATTCAATCTCACTAATCAAAATTTAATCAGAAATATGAGCAAATATGATCAAAGTTTCATTCAAAACAACTCAAAATGATGTATGTATGAAATCCAGTAGCAAAATGCAAAAAGAATTGGTTAAAACGGTGATTTAAATCACCAATTAACCCTTTGAAGTTAAGCTCGAATATCTCAACGGTTATTCTCAATCAAATAACCCGCGTCAACCAGATGAATATCTCAACAGAACTAAGGCACCAGTAGACGTCTTAATTTACTCAAGGTTCAACTCAACTTTAACAGAATAGAGGCAAAGGCCTCTTCTATTCTTCCTTCGTGCCTCAAGGGAAGAGGAAACCACAGCACAGAGGAAAAGGCCTCTCAGAACCTACTAAATCCAGAGAGAGCAGAAGGGCAAAACCCCCCCTCTCTCTCTTTCTTTCCTTGACTTCTTTCTCTCAAAGACCCAACCATAATCAGGTAATCGAATCATAGCAAAGGACCAGACCCACGGGCATGGAGTGGGTGAGGTGTGCACAGAAGTGAGTGAGGGACCCGACCCCTGTGTTCGTGGGCGAATAGCAGGGGTCACAAATCCCTTATATCTCGCACCAGCCACTTCAATCTCTACGATGTGGGACCAAATGTCGCACAGTCTTCGCATGTGGGCAACAGATGGCGGAGGGTCCAATTGAGGCAGAAGATGAGGCTGTTGGATCCACTTGAACACCTGGAGGGGAACCTGGAGCTCAGCCGCTTCACCTGAGCGTGTTGTCTGGAGGATTCGTGGCCATAGGACTGAGGATGATGTTAGCAAAGTCGAGGCATCGATGGAGATCCAGTGATGTACCTGCACCCACGAATATGGCATTTTGGCCACGTCAAACTTGTTCATGAGGATCACCGTGGAACGGCGAGTATGCCGGGGGTAGCAGCGTGGTGTGCAAGTGCATGAGGAGGGCTGATAGTGACGGAGATGACGCGTGAAGAAGGTGTTGTTCGAGGAGGTATTGTAGTGGGTGGAAGCTTAAATTAGGAGATGGCTTTTGTAGAGGGTGGCGCGGCAAAGCTTGTGGAGGTGGTGGCGAGTGGTTTGGTGAAGTGTGGTGGGTTGGAGGCTATGCCAGAGCGTCGTTGGAAGCGGGGGAGATGATGGTGTAGCGTGTGGAACGGTGGTTGTGAATGTATTGTAAGTGTAGGGAAATGAAGTATAGAGAAAGAGGAAGTGATAGAGATGCCTAAGGGGAAGGAGGCAGATGGAGAACGCCGATGTTGGTGAGCCAAAGCTGAAGAAGAAGAAGAAGTCCGGTGAGTTGGTACAACGACGACGAGGAGGAAGAATGCCCCTGCTGTGGCTAGCGAGGAGAGGGATCGATGAAGGAAGGTAGAGGGCCATCCAATTTGATTGTTGGACGGCCTAACGAGGAGGATGGAGAGGGTTGTCGGAGCAAGGTGCGAAGGTGGTCGGAGAGGGAAGGAGGGTTTTCTCTAACCAAAACTTACTAAGGAGCACGGTTATGAAATGTAGAGGCATTTATAAAGCTTCAAGCAAACTTCCAAGCTTGGAAACAACCTTGCAAAGCTCTAATTTTGAGGAAAAAGATCTTTGAAATCCAAGGATTCGCATGAGCTTTTTGAGGGGATTTGGGATCTAGAGTTAGGTTTAGATGGTTTAGGACTTCCTCAGGATCTTCCCTTCCAATTTTGGATGGGATTGACCAAGCAATCAGGGAGGAATCCTTGATTGGAAGCTCGGATTCATGGGTTCACACCTACCATGGCAACAGGGACCCATTTAAAGAAAATGAAGAGAAGTTAGGGGCTTTTTGTAATGATTTTGATAGTTAGGGGCATGAATGAGAGAGAAAGAGTCAAACTGAACCAAAATGCAAACTATGTCAAGATGGGCAGTAATTGGACCTAAATTTTTGTACAAACCTAATTTAGACCTAAAGAATCAGATGGTAAAGTCAGATTTTGGTTTTGACCATGTTTAACTGGGAAATTTGCATAAAAATCCAAATTAGGGTAACTTTCTGTCTAAGACTCTGTTCTAGATCAAAATAGGTTCAATGGCAAACCAAGGGTACTAAACCTTATGGAATATTTTTATATGAATTTTAGAAGGTTTAGATAGAATTTATCCTAACTTGAACCTCTATTATTTAAGGCTTTTAGGTTACTGTTAATTCTCGAAATGTGCGAAAACCCGTTTCTGTCTGCATGAACCCACTTATTTGACTTTAATACTCTTTTGACCTTTAATTCACCCCTAACAAACCCCTTGGTTATCCTGTGTTCATAATTTGCTGTTAAAATTACATAATTAACCCTGATTTCTTATTCTCTTCTCAAAACATAATATGGTGGAGATATAACCCTCCAATGAATATGTAGGAGCTTTTATCTTTTATTCTAGACTAAAATGAGCTAGTTAGGACCTATGATGGTGTTCCTATCATACCCCCATGCCTAGCTCTTGCTAGTCCCTTAGCAAAACATTCTATTGATCAAACCAGGTTTCTAGGTCAAATGTAACCGTCAGGGTACCTTACTAAGCTGCATCTCTAGAAATCAGAGCAGAATACCGACAAAAGGCCTAGAGGTACTCAAGTGCCAGCCAAGATCTAGACTTGACCATCTTCAGCCTGAGTCTGTCACGAAGGTTTCTAAGGCCCGCAAAAACTATCCAGAGGTTCGTTGACCCCAGCAATTAAAGCACCCGTGCATAGGCGTAACATGTCTAGGTTCAGTTTGCCAATGCATTTTTGTAAGAAAGAGATAGAGAAGGATTTTCATTTGGAGATTTTTCTCACTTTTCTTCTTAGATTTTCCTAAATCTAGCCTCGAATTGGCCGTAACACGCTCTATATCGGATTTCTTGTCCCCACCATCAATCCTCAAAGGGTTCCTGTCTTTCAATACTTCGGGATAGCACCACTCATGGCAACTCCCATAACCCTGGCTTTCGATACTTTGAGATAGTGCCGCCCATGGTGTTTTGTAGCTAAATTCAGGCCTTGGCAATCGACATTTTGAGATAATCCCACCTATGGCATGAAAAGATGTTCTCCTGAATGAACCGAAGAACAACTTTATGGTCAATTGTTCTGGTGGGGATGGCTTCGATCCATTTAGAGACATAATCAATAGCGACTAAGATATATTCGAAGCCATTAGATCCTGGAAAGGGTCCCATGAAATCAATTCCCCAGATGTCAAAGATCTTGCACACAATGATCGGATCAATGGCATCATATCACGTGCACCCATGTTGCCTAAGGTCTGACAACGAGCGCATGCCCTACAATAGGTTTGTGCATTTTTGAACATTGTGGGCCAGAAGAACCCATACTGGAGGATCTTCGCTGTGGTTTTCGACCAAAGAAATGGCCACCGCAAGCCTGGTCATGGCAAAATTAGATGATGTTATTGACCTTGTTGTCAAGAATGCCTTTCCAGATGACCTAATCATTGCCAATACGCAAGAGATATGGTTCTTCCCAAATGTAGTACTTGGCATCGGAAATCAACTTGTCCCATCTAGAAGTCACCTAATCTGGCAGGACCTTCCCCGTAACCAAGTAGTTTACCATGTTAGCAAACCATGGGCATCCATTAATGGCTAACAGATGTTCATCCCAAAAATGCTGGGTAATAGGTCTAGATGGGTCAATGACCAAAGAAGGAAGGCGAGACAAATGATCAGCTACCACATTCTGCTTTCCCGCCTTGTTGCAAATTTCAAGATCGAATTCTTACAATAGCAAGATCCATCGAATTAATCATGGTTTCGCGTCCTTCTTCGTAAGTGCCTCACTACAGTGTGATCCAAGTATATAATGACATGGGAACCCAAGAGGTATGATCTGAATCTTTCTAGGCCAAATATGACAACCAGCAGCTCTTTCTCTGTAATTATGTAGTTACGCTGAGCCTCGTCTAATGTCCCCACTGCATAGTCAGATGCATCACACATGATCTCAAAGGGTTGAGACCAGTCAGGGGAATGCAGGATTGGTGCCTATGTGACTCGGTCACGCAAGATCTCAAATGTGTGAATGCACTCACTCGTCATCTCGAAAGGCATGTCTTTTGAGAGGAGGTTCATCAAGGGGCGGACGATCTTGGAAAATTCAGATATGAATCGTCGATAGAAACCCACGTACCCCAAGAATGATCTAATATCTTTGACCGAGTTAGTTACAAGAAGTTTGGAAATCAAATTCACCTTGGCTCAGTCAACTTGAATACTTCTCTCAAAAACAAGATGTCCTTGGATGATGCCTTCTGAAACCTTAAAGTGGCTCTTTTCCTAGGAAAGCACTAGGTTCACATCAACTCATCTTTTGATAATTTGGACCAAATGCAGGAGACACTCATCAAAAGAATCACCAAATATCTAGAAGTCGTCCATGAATACTTCAAGGTATTTACCTACCATGTCGAAGAATATGGCTAGCAGGCGCCACTGAAAGGTGGCAGGTGCGTTGCATAGCCCAAAAGGCATCCTACGGAACGCGTACGTACCATAGGGGCAGGTAAAGGTGGCCTTTTCCTAATCCTCAGGATGAATTTCCACCTGATTATACTCAGAGTAACCATTCAAGAAACAAAAGAATCGATTTCCCACCAATTTCTTAAAAATTTGATTAAGAAATGGCAGTGGGAAGTGAGATTTCTTTGTGGAGGCATTCAATCTTCGGTAATCAATGCAAACTCTCCACAAATTCGCGATGCGGGTCAGGATGGTGTCTCCAAATTCAACCGTGATAACGGTGAGCCTTGCCTTCTTAGGCAGAACCTGGATCGGGCTCACCCAGCGGCCGTCGAAGATCAGATAGATGATCCCAGCATCTAACCACTTGATGATTTCCTTTTTCACAACCTCCTGCAAATTTTGATTGAGTCTTTAGTGGGTCAAATTCCTCAACACAATTAATTAAGTTATTTAGGCTTAATTAATTGCATGAGAAAGTAACTTAGGTTAACTCGAATTAATGCCGGGTGTAGTATAGGGTCAAGTTAGCCTAACATTTTAGATTTTAAATTCTTTTTAACTGGTTGAGTCCAGGTCGTTCACTAGGAGGCATAATAGTAAGCTTAATTCACCATTTAGTTCCTAAGCATAAATTACTAACTACTTAATCAATCATATTATAATTAAAATACTTTAAGTACATGAATCTTGCATAAGAGATGTTCAAATAAAAACATGCAACATTCCATTAAGAAAGAACATATTTACACATGTAACTTGTCATTAAGAATCAAGTAAACATGTTTATTACATCAATTACTTCTAATTACAAGAGATTAAGGCAAGAAAATGATATACAAGAATTATATTTGCCTTTATTTCATCACTTAAAGCATAAAGCAATAAAAGAGAACAAGCTATATTAATGAATTACAAATTAGACATCTAAAATTAACAACAGACGTCTTAAACATGAAGATTGGAAGTCTGATAGAAGGCACAGACATTTGATTCTTCCTCTTTCTATTTCTTTCCTTCATTCTTTCTTCAGCCCTTTTCTTCTTCTTTGTTATTTCCTTTCTTCTCTGTTGTTACTCTCTCTCTTATTCTCTCTGTTATATGAACTCAACTCTCTCTATCCTTCTTTTTCTTTTTCTCCTTAGCCTATCTTTGTTCTTTACTCCCTTCTTCTTCTTATCTTTTCTATGAATTGTGCCTTATGTCCACACTTAGCCAAATTCGCAAGCACTTAACCAATTTAATCTTTAATTATAAAAATTAGTTTTTAATAGGCGACCCAAGCTCGTTTGAGGATACACAGCACCCAATTGGGTGAGACCAGACCTTCTTGAGCTCGGGCCTAGTTATTTTAATTGGTGGATTTATGCTAATTCAAGTCCATGCACAGTATCCGGCCTCCCAGGCCCATGCCCATTCACAGGCCCATACACACTCGCCCACAGGCACATACACACACCCATGCGCAAGCATGTGCAACGCATGGACCCGCGCCCAAATGCTCAAAGGTTTCTTTACGCGCCCTGCGCTGATGACTGAATCGTCATATGCAGGAAAACAAATTATACCAAGGTGGCGCCTCAATAGTTCCCGAGGTGGGACTAACTTTCCCAGCCCCAGGCCAATCTTCAAGACTTGATTCCGACTGACTACGTTGATGGTTTCAACTGAGCAAAGGCTCGATTGAAAGCCCTTCATTTGCTCTACATGATTGGAACACCAATTTGGTGTTTGGGTCATGATTAGTCCTTCAATTTGAAGGACAAAGAAGATGGGTTCTTACGGACATTCATGGCTTGCAGCAGATGAAATCAGGTCAGATGACCTACAGGAGAGCTTCTGACCTCTAGATGAGGTCTGAATCACCTTCAACTGGTGATTCTGCAGTAGATAAGCTAAGAAGAGAGGTTGGCAATGCATCAGGAAGAGGGTTTGGCTTCAGAACTTCGTCCTAGATTTCCGAAGCTCGAAATCGAGTTCTAATTAGATCGGTAGAGAGCTAACAACCTTTGGTAGGGATTCCAACAACCTCTACAGGTTGTTGCGATGCAGTTTAAGCAAATTTGGCACTTGAATCTCACCCAGATTCTGAAGAACTCAACATCAGGTTCCAAAGAACCCAAACTAACAGTAACTTGAATCTCACTAATTCCTTAATTAAACTTAATGAAATCAACTCTATTAATCTCTAAATCATTCCAGAAAGCATTTCAACCAATTAAACCATAAGATTAATCATTAAATCCTCGATTTGTACTTGGAGTTGACCAGAATGGGCTCAAAGTTGACTTTCTATTCTAAGCTTCCTCAGATCAAATTGAAACCTTGAATCAACTTAATTCTTCATCAGGAATTGGTCTAGAACATTACAATCATGTTTTGAAGCTCCTAATAGGGTTATCAGACTTCATCACTTGAGATCTAAAATGGGTTTGTTCAGCAGAGCAAACCAAGACTTTCCTAACCAATTGACTAGCTAATATGAACTCAGCAGACTTCGTTCTTGCTTCTGAACCTCTTACAGCGACCTAAACCCTAACAAAGTTGACTCTCCAACTCCAGTGGAGTTGGAGAAGATAGAGGTCAATATCACACTCCAGACATCAAAACATAAAATCAACAGTAGATACACAATCCTCGAGTCATAAATAGTTAGTCTAGAGCTCTGCACGGAATTCTATGGGCTGAAGCTTGGTTTCGACTCGTCGGGGCTCGCCGAAGCTCTGGTGAGTCCAATTTTGATAAACGATGATGAAAGTATCATCAAATGAGTTCATTGATGGGTTCAAGAGCTTCTTGAGGTCCTTCTAAACCACAAGAGAGTCTCAAATGAAGCAATTAATGAATTTAATCAAATATAAGCAATGAATTTCAGGAAATGAAGATTTTGAGTTCGATAGAACTCTAGAGTGTTCCTTCCACTTAATTTAGTGAGGGGAAAGAGTTGTATGCATACGGCGATGACCTAGATGAGATTAATTAGGTGTTTTAACTCTCTTGAGCTTGCCATAGACAGTGAGCTCAAGAGTTGAGATGAATTTAGGCATTCTGTGAATAGGCAATTAATTATAAATTGAAGTGAAGATCGGGGCCCTTAGTGTGTGAATAAGTGACAGAGGGCCCCTAGGAAGGTGATATAAGCTCGGGGGCCTTCGCCATGGATAGCAGAGGTCACTGGTGAAGGTGAAGATGGACTAGGAGATTCAGCTACTAAAAGTGAGGGAAAAGAAGTGTAGGTGAATCGTGAGGAGAGGAAAAGTTCAGCTGCGTAAGATAGTGGATTGAAGTCTTGCAAGGCCGGAATTGGCCTCGTCGGAGCCAGAGATGAAGCTACTAAAGCTAACTAAACTAAGCTAATTCTATCTAATTACCTAGCCAAACCTACTCCTAAAAGTTAAGACTACTTACCTGACGAAGGAGGTGAGGGATCTCGCCGTTGGCAGGGCAAGAACGGGATTGAAATCTAGATTAGGTGAGAAGAGAAGCTCCTGCTGATCGAAGCAGAGATCAGAAGGAGAGTGGGGAGCTCAGTCGCCGTTGGCAGGGCAAAAGAGAGAAAGAGGTGGTGAGAGAGGCAGCGTGTCCTCAGCGGTCGCACTCAAGGAGAACGAAGACGCTAGAGTTGCGGAAGAACCTACTGACCAGCTACGGTAAGGTGGAGAGGGGAAGGGAGCTGATCAAGCTCAAATAATAGGTGTCGAAGGGTATTTATAGGTTGCGGTGGCTATGAAGGGGGCTGTATCTGGACGGGAATGTGTCTAGGTGCAAGGTAACCACCAGCGTCTTCTTCGACACTGGTGAAGTTATCACCGAGCCCTAAATAGGATTTAGAGATGATCCAAACCGATGGATGCAATTGAGGTGGTGAGTGCAAGCTTCAGAAGCTTGGCAAGTAAGGAAGGACGCCGGATGTGAGGTGATCAGGTGGTGTCTTCACCGCCACTTGACATCCGTTCGTGTGTGTGAAGAAGAAAAGAAGAGGAAGAACACAATGCTCACAGGGATCGATATGCAATAAAAGCTAAGGACGTAAGTAAAAGGAAAGGACTCAAATGCAATGAATTCTAGGGACTAAAATGTAAATAGAGGCCATTTAAGTTAATTTAATCTAATTCTTTTCCAACTTTTTATATATAATTATAAATTAGCTAAATATTATATTAAAGCCATGTATTCACATTTTTTACCCATTTATTTATATTTATTTACTTATTAACTTACTTAAGTTATACTTAAGTTAAATAAGATATTTATTAGGTAGCTAATTAGTTATATTTCGAGTCCATTTATTAATTAAATTATTAATAATGTTAATTGACTTTTAATTGAGCATTTTTAACTTATTTTAAGGTCCTTTAATGATTTTTCCCTTATTCTATAATTAGCCATTATATATGCATATTCCTAGCTAATTAACTAGGGAAACTAGTTAATTAGGGATAATTAGAAGCCATGATGAGCCTCTCATCAGTCTTCTCTACATCTCTCAGGATGGTTGTGATCCCTCCTCACTGTAGATATAATGTGTGCAATATGAGGGACTAATACCTGTTATCCGAGCTTTTTGTCGAGTTTAAGAAATGTGTTGTAGTACAGTCGACAAATAACTCTCAAACAAATAAAATTTATAAACTCAGAATCTAAATTTAAATCTGAGGTCGAACACAGGGAGCAAATATGGAATTCACTCGCTAATCTTCAATTGTATATAATGAACACAATAAATGAAGCCAAGTATAAGATATTCAATGAATAACAATATACTCAGATGATATTCAATAATAATCAAAACTATTTCAAGAGATCACAATGACAAAAAGAAATCTAAGATAAAATAATGGTAATTTAGATCACCAATTATTAGCCTTAATTAAGCATATTTATCAGTTCTCAATTATATCAAATAAATTAATAGTAGCTTGAATGCTGCAGTGATCAGACGATAGTTTCCCAAATCAAACGACTTAAATGTTTATCAGACACAAGGCTTCTTAAAGCCTTTCTTCTTTTCAACTTCTCTCTCTCTTCTTCTTCTACTTCTCTTCTCGAGCCTTCTCCTTCTTCTTCTTTCCTTCTTCCTTCAGCCCATCTCCTTTCTTCACTGGCACAAGGGAACAATTCCCTCAGTGACTAAGTGTCAAGCCTTCTCTCTGAAGAGCAAAACCCCCCTCCCTTGCTCACAAATTCCTCCTCCTCTTCTCTCTCAAATAACCGGGTAGCCAATCAGGTTAAGCAATATCGGGTCCAAGGCTACCGACATGGGTAGTAGCCAAGGAGTAAGGGCTTAGGTGGGTATGGGTGAACAAGTAAGGGGACCCGACCCCTGTGTTCTTGGCTGATAAGCCTAAAACATAAAATCAATTTATGGGCGGTCATCTACTAAGCTTCTCCTCACGCAAAACTGCATTAGCTGTAGAGTGGTGCCTTTGTCGATTGGAGCTGAAGTCGAGAATGAAGCCTCTAATTGAGGACCTGGAAAGGGTCCTGGGATGCACCCGCACAGCTTGGAAGGCTTCTTGATGAAGAACAGAGCTGGGGGGTGAAGAACAAGCTGGAAAAGATGATGTAGCAACGGAGCTCCGACCCTGGTTTGGCTGAACTTCTAAAGATTGTATAATATTTCTCAAGTTAGCTAGAACCTTTTCTTGAACTTGGTTACCCTGAATCAAATGAGTTGGTTCAGGGTTGGGTGGGTTTGGGATCAATGCAGGGGAATTAACGAATTGAGATTCGTTATACCCTTCCTGATAATAGGTCATTTCAGATTGTTCAAAAGGTGGTGATGACCTAAAGGCAGTGTAATCAGAGGATGGGTAAAGATCGGTGTATCCTTCTTGATTGTAGATCTTATTAGGTTGTTCATGAAAGGGTGACGATCTATAATCTATGTGGCTTTAAGAAGGATAGAAATCACAATCAAAGTGTTCAGGGTTAGACCCTAAACACGGAGGTCCGGAACTGTATCCCCAATCTGAGTTATCCCAACTAACTGATGGTTGATTACAGTATGAGTTGGAATAATCATCATGTTGAGGATAATTCAAAACAGGAGGGAAAGAGCGAGAATGCATGTAATATGTGGAAGGATTCATGAGAGATGGGAGGAAGAAAGGCGCCCTGCAATACAAACAATCAAATCTGTCCTTAAGTGGGTTAGCCTACAGACTTACAGACTCCCAAAACCCGTCTTGAGATAAAGGAACGATTTGATCTACTTATGTCTGTTCAATCCAACCAGTTAGGAGGGACTGGGGAGAAGGTTCTTCCTTCGGCTTGCGCCTCCGGTTCTTAGTGTACCCCCCAGCCGCGATCGTTTGATTCTGCTCCCCTAGCTAGACATCAGATTGAACAGTAGAAACAGACTAATCGAAAATAATCTCATTCTGGGCTCTGAAGAGCGAGTCAAATCCTTAAAGCCAACGTCTACTCTGTTTTATTTAGGGCTAGGTTTGAATGTGCTTTGAAATGTGATGGGCCCTTTATATGGGTTGTGCCCTTAATGATTGATTGATTTGTATGTGCGCGCACAACCAGTGGTTTTCAAGCAAGATTATTTTTGATGCGGTGAATTTTAGGATTCAAATCTTAGTAGCTTTTAGGATTCAACTTTAGGTGTTTTCAAATAAGTTTTGTTGGCACACCAGGTTTTTGAAAGCATAGGTGAAGATATTTTCCTTTGAAGCTTAAAAAGAATGTGGAGTGACTAGTAATTCCCTAAGAGTTGAACCTAAGTGGCAGCTACTTGATGAGTTGATTTTAATTGAAGTGGTGCGGCCTAATCAACTCAAACAATTGGCCTGTTGCATCACTTTATTAAGCACACAAGTGATTACCTAATCTAATTTCTACTCAATTATGTGTTTGGATGTGTGTACCGGCTCCAAAGATCAATTTACCGGTTGAGTTTGAAAATCAGATGAGGTTGTGTACCTCTGTGAGATTTTTTTTAATTTTTCTTTTTTTTTTAATGTGGGGGTTGGGGCGAGTGTGGTTGTCAAACAACAATCTAACCTTAGAGTTTATAAGAACACCTAGGTTGATTGATGTTTATGTTATTATGTTGTGGAATGAAATCTAATGGATGGGATGTGGGGGATAACTTACAAAACCTTCCACAGCAATTTACTCCAATCTACTGCTTTTTCCTGTCTCAAAAGAGTACCTGCAATCACAATAAGAAAGGAGAGAAGTGAGGTAAATGATTTGTAAGTTAGAAAATGCGAAGAAAAATCAAAGAGTGTCGCCTCCCCAGCAACGGCGCCAAAATGTTAAACGTCGAGCTGCTACGCTAACGTGTTTGGTTTTTAAAACCTGTCGTCGTAGTATGAAAGCGAAGAACTCATGTTCAAAAAATAAAATTTATACCGAAATGGAAGTTCCGAGTCAGGGAGGCGGACGTTTGATTTAAAAACAACGTGTTTGTTTTTATTTGTCACGAAATAATTCAATTGATTAGAACTATCTAACTACTTACAATAAATAGAAGAGAGAGAGAGAGAGAGAGAGAATAAGAGAGAGAAAGAATATTACAAAAAAAAACCAAAATAAGATGTAGAATAAATATAGAATTTCATCATTAGAACAATTGTTCATTACACTAAAAAGAGGGAAAATGATTATACTAGAAAGCAGTAAATCTACTCTAGAAAGCATTAAAAGAATGGAGAGAGAAATATCCTCCTCGACAGTCGCTTGGAGGATGAGCCAGACAGGATGACGCTTGGATGAAGGAGGACGAAGCAGAAGAACGGGAACGGGGCAGCACGTCGTCGTCATCACGGGATCCACTTCCGAAGGGGGATGAAAAATTGACTTTATCTCGCGAGAAGCATCCCGGGTGTGGGACGAGCTTCTCTTGAGCTTTGGAGAGGGAGAAGAGATGGAAGGGATGAGAATTTCATGTGGAGGGGGTCTCCTTTTATAGTTGCAAGGAGTGGGGCCAATTTGGTCATTACAACTTTAAAAACATTAATTCAGGACCTTTAGTGACAGATAAAACTGTCGCTAAAGGTCTGAATGTGGACGTAGTGGGCGACGCGCGTGCGCCCACTCGCTTTCCCACGCGCACAACGCACGCGTACGTCTGGCCATTCTCAGCTGTCTGATCGCGAGATCGAACGGCTTAGATCGCGCTACGCCCGCCTCCTCAGCGCGTGCCCGATCGTGTGCGATGCCGCGTTACCGCCGCGCGTGCAATAGCGTGTCATCTTGATTGAGCGTGCGCGGCCATTGGGTCGCGATCATGCGGTCGATCGAAGGTGCACCTCCGCTCCAATTTCCGCGTGGCGAGGATCTAACGCGTGCCTGCGCTTTGCGTTAGAGCGCTCGACCAACGCGCTAAGGGCACGTTTATGTCGAGCACCTAACTTCAAAGTGGGCACGTCACAACCGTTGGATCTTGATCCAATAGTGAGGAAGGGTGGATGCAGGGGCTTCAGCAGGTGCATGCGGACGATTGGGAGGCCGAGATGGCACCACATGGCGCCATCTTGGCCGTCCATCTTATGGATGATGTAGATGGTGCCATGGGTGTCAGATTGACTCGATTTTTGCGTCGTTAGGCTACGATCATCGATCTGAATCCATCCGTGCAGTCGGATTTGTCGTTTGAAGTGCAAATTTACACCATCTTGGTCCTTGATCTTCTAGGGTTCCCCGATCACTATCTGATGCTACAAGTGCATGATCAAGACGATCTTGGAGTCGTTGAACTCTAATCGTCGCCCTGATCACATCTGTACAGTTGGATCTTTGATCCGAGGCTCCGATAAAAAGTTTGCCCTGTCCAAGCACATAAAAGGAGATAATTAGCCTCCATTTTATTCAAACTACTCTAAATGCAAGATGATGCATGTTATGCAATATTTATAGCATGCAATGCAATCCTATGCTTAAGAACATGCATAAATAGACATCTTAAGTAGTGTAAATGTATTTACATCAGGACCCAAGGAATCTGATGGTGAAGTTGGATTTAGATTTTGATCAAGTTTGATTGGGTAATTTACGTAGAAAACTCAAATTAGGGCAATTATCCGTCTGAGACTCTACTTTAGGTTAAAATGGGTTCCAATGGTGAAATCAAAGGTACCAAACCATATAGAATATTTTCTATGATTTTTAGAAGGTTTAAGTGAATTTTTTTTAACCAGAACCTCTATTAATTAAGTAAGTCTAAAATTAGGGTTTCAGATGTCCATTAATTCTTGAAATGTGTAAAAACCCAGTTCTGTCTGCATGGACCCTCTCATTAGACATTTATGACCATTTGACCTTTAATAAACCCCTGGGAAACCTCGTGATTATTCTGCATTTATGATCTTCCATTAAAACTGCAGATTCACCCATGATTTAATGCATTTCTCTCAAAATGAATTTCAGTGAATTACGACTCTCCAACGGTTATGTAGGAGCATTTGTCTTTTGATTCTGACTAATTAAAGATAGTTACGGCTGATGATGTTGTTATCATCATACCCCCATGCATAACTTTTGCTAGTCCCTTAGCAAAATCTTATGAAAAGAACTAGAGTTCTAGACCATGCATTGATGTTCAGAGTCCTGATTTTGTTTCATTTTGTTAGAAATTAAGTCAAAATGCTAATAGTAGGCCTAGAGGTACTCAAGCACCAATCAAGATCCAGGCCTGATCAGCTTTAGCCTCAATCTGCCACAAAGGTTTCTAAGGCCTCCAAAAACTATCCAAAGGTTCGTTGGACCCATCGATTAAAGCACCCGTGCTTTTAACATGGTTAGTCTAGGTTCAGTTTGCAGTGTGTTTTTGTAAGAGAAAGAGATAGAAGAATTTCTTTGGATTTTTGGAGAGCTTTCTCTCTCTTTTTCTTGATTATTTTTCTAGCCTCGAATTGTCCCTAAACACGATCTATATCAGATTCCTTGTTCCCACCATCAATCCTTGCAAGGTCCCTAGCAATCGATGCTTCGAGATAGCACCGCCCATGGCAACCCCTAGAACCTTGGCTTTCGACACTTCATGATAGTGTCTCCCATGGCGTTCTGTAGCTAAATTCAAGCCTTGGCAATCGACATTTTGGGATAATCCTGCCCATGGCACCTAAATCAGCACAAGATGCTTACATGCCCCCGGTAGGATATTTAGATATCCTAGGAGACAAGCACCTAGGAGACGATATGTTCTTATGCATCTTCGAGGGAAATTTCCCACCTCTCCATGCCGAGAACTCGTCCAATCAACTTGTGTTGTCGAGCCTCTCCAAATCTAGGTAGCTTTTTTCATAACATAATAAATGCTTTTGCGTGACTTTTCTTTGTTAAGCGCACTAAACCAAATTGGTGTGTGGATTAGGGTACTTAGGTTACCAAGCCCCGTAAACCAAAGGTCAGGTAACGAGGTTGAGTAATCTCTAAGCCTTAGACCTAATACATCAGCTTCGCACTGTTAATCGCTTGAGATCAATGTTTTAAATCATTGCATTGCAGTATAGTTGATATGCAATTAATTCACTCAAAATTTCCACCCTTCTATTTTTGTTCTTTTTCAATTTTTTATTTTTTTTTTATTTTTGGAATATGTGATTTTTTGATGAAACCCTTTCTTATGAAGTGATTTTCACAGTGTTTTGCACTTTAATACCTCCTCATGCCTACGATTTCCAATGTCCTCATTGTAACTTAGGTGGGTTTGAGTTCAACTTAGATCATTCATTAGAACAGGTTTTGGAAGGGTGGATGGGTCGGGATGACTGTTGCGGATGATTTCAAGCTCGGGTACGGGTACTAGAGGTGGAGTCGGCTGTTCTAATGGATGAACCCTAAAGTACAATATGAGTTTAGCATAAGATGTGTCAAGAAGGGTTTTGAATTTTTCAAAAGGATGACGGGTTGCCTCCCGTTAAGCGTTGAGTTTAATGCTATCAGTCGGGTGTAATAAGCTCAAGGAGAATGGAGATCAAAAGATACCTCAGCCATGTTCGTATTGATGAGTTCAATGAATAGCTTAAGTCGCTGACCATTCATGACAAAGGGTTCCAAATCAAGGCTAGGTTGGCTGATTTCTACGACTCCATTCCCAAAGATTCGTCTGATAAGATATGGTCCAATCTATTTTGATCTGAGTTTTCTTAGGAACAATTTGAGTTTGGCATCAAAGAGTAGGACTTTCTGACCAGGGTGAAAGATCTTTCTGGATATGTGCTTGTCGTTAAAGGCCATAACCCGTTCTTTGTAAATTCACGAGTTCTTATACGCATCATTGCATAATTCATCGATGTCGCTCATTTGAAGCTTTCTGTGGGTTTATGCCTTAGAAAGATCTAGATTACACTTTTGTATAGCCCAATAGGCTTTGTGCTCCAACTTGACGAGGAGGTGACATGCTGATGGTCGGCCTGGATAGGTTGTTAATATGATATTTTTATCGTTGAAATGTGTATAGTGGTTAACCTAATTCAGACCTAACCATCTCTTTACAAAATTTTTAACCTGGCCTAATTGATTTTATCTTGTCACTTTTAAGCCCAGGGTCGAACTCAGGGAAGTGGGGTTCAAGTCGAGTTTCTACGTTTTCCTTAAAACGCGTCTCTTCCGTTCGTTTATTCTGTTTTTGGTATTTTTCTTATTTAGGTTTTTTTCTTGTAATCCTTGTTCTTGAGGCACACCCTCAAAATTGTGTCCTTGGCTTTTAGCCAAAACAGAGTTTCAAAACACGTCTTGCTACTTGCAAGACGGGGGTACCTGCAAATCAAAGATTATCTTTTCACTTTTATACCTTTTTTTTATCTTTTTACTAAGAAGGAAGCTATCAGATAGAAAGTAAATATAGTAGCTATAGATATATATTTATATGTAGTATATATATAAAGGGGTGGGGGTGGAGGTGACGATGGAGTGTAGCACTATGTCGAGTCAGCCGACGTCTAGAGAGACGCAACCAACACGACTAGGTGCCGCGTGGAGTGTGGATGGAGGATGGATGATGTATGGGACCACGCTTTTTTTGTACGCGTGTATCAGGGAATATCAGCAACTGGTGCAGATATCCCCGCGATACAGCGTATAATAAATAACGTGAAAATATATGTACATATGTATGTATATGAATGTATAAGTATATATGTATAGATATATATAGATATATATATATATATATATATATATGTATGTATATATGTATATAGCTATGTATATATGTATATAAGTATATATATATAATACTATATAGATGTATATATATATATATGTATATATATGTATAATAATAATATATGTATATGGGTATATGTATCTAGATATGTAGATATATGTATATAGTTATATAGATATATATATGTATATATGTATGTATATATATATATAAGTATAAGTATATAGATATATATATATATGTATACTAATGCATACATATATATATATATATATATGTATGTATGTATATATGTATCAATATATAAGTATGCGTATATATATGTTTATAGTATAGGTGTGTGTGTGTGTGTGTGAAAGTGTGAGTGTAGATGTCTGTGTGCGTCGGTGTAGTGTGTGAGAAAGTGTTGTGAGAGAGAGTGAGAGAGAGAGAGAGAGAGAATGGGAGAGAGAGAGCAGGAGAGAGCGGGCAGGAGAGAGCGAAGGCAGGAGAGAGCGGGCCGCACTGCAGGGGACGAGTTAAGACGTCCGGAGGTGAAGACCGTCGTCTGATGGTCGCGGGCGCACAGGCGCGTCTTCGCCCAGAGGAGGAGAGGAGTCTGCGTCGCCGGCTGCGAGCGCGGAGGAGGTCTGCAGGCGCGCGCGGACGCTTGCAGAGGTTGGCAGGGAGCGGGAAGACGCTTGGCCGGCCGCTGCAGAGGCGCGCAGCGGCCGGTTGCGGGCGCGAGCGGCGGGCGACAGAGCGAGGAAGCGGACGCGGAGAAGGTCTGCAGGCGAGCACGGAGGGGCTGGGGCGCCTGCGGTTGCTCGCGGAGGCTGCTGCTGCTGCTGCTGCTGCTGCTTCAAGCTTCAGACCTTGAAGAGGCAGCCATGGCGGGAAGTGCGGGAATGGAAAAAATGAAAAACGAGAAGAGCCACCACGCCCACCGGCTCTTTGAAGAGCTAGGCGGTGGTGGTCTCACTGTGGTGGTGTTCACCACAGTGAGCTCCTGCCCGCCGGGTGTCTCCTCGAAGGAGGTCCGGCGTATGGAGGGGAGGACGGTGGTGGTGATGAGCTGAAGGTGGGTTTTTTTCTTGCTGCAGCCAGCTGCGTATTGCAGCAACGTTCCCCCAGCTGCGTATTGCAGCCCCGTCCCCCTTGGTCGCGAGGAAGAGCTGCGGCTTTATAGAGGAGGAGAGCATGGCGGGGCATGCGGGGAATGGGGGGAATGGCAGCTGCAGGGAGAGGTGCGGGAAGGTGCAGCAGCGGGAAGGACGCCAGGGAGAGGCAGCGGAGAAGAAGTTGCAGCAGCGGGAGAAAAAAATAGAAATCAAGAGGAAATAAAAAAATAGAAGAGATGGATTTTTGTAAAGAGGCACTTGAGGAAAATGTAAATTATGAAGCCCTTTATTTCAATCTTCCCTCCTCTTAATTAAATGCATGAATGCAAGTATTTTTACAGATGCGACTATAGGATTATAATATACATAGTTAATGCTAGAAAATAGCATAAGAAGGCGTTCTTATAGGCGTGTTTTGAGGTGCAAACATATACCCCCATGCCTATCTTTTGCTAGTCCCTAGCAAAACCGTATTTAGAAATGATCTTAAGCTGAAGATTTTCTTCTGAGATGATATCGGTGTGTTTATTATCGGATATTGTGAGAACCAATTGTAGAGAAGATTACCAGTACTTTAAGTCTTACATGACAAAGATCATCTCTCAACTAACCGGGACTCTTGATATTTAAACCTTAAGTACGATTTCCAGGACCCAGGAGGTTTTGCCGTACTCGAGAGCTCAAGAGGTTATGGTTTGTGCATAGTGATGGATCAAGACTAACCAGATGAACATTAAGACTCAATCCCAGGGTTTCACGAATTTTTAAGTACAGGTTGGTCCCAGTTTCAGCTCATGTCTTCGAATTGACCCTTAAGATGATGACGGAAAACTCAACTCCCATTTTCTGATTTTTTTTTTTTTTTTTTTTTTTTTTTTGACTCACCGAAAAACAAAGTATACAGACATTTATGAGATATACTGACTCTTTTAAAACATCTCTTTTCTGATTTTTTTTTTTTTTTTTTTTTTTTCGAAACACGTGTCAGTATATCTCTTACAACACATTTTGAAGCACACTTTTTTTTTTTTTTTTTTGGTGGGAGAGTTTCTTTTTGTTGGAAAGAGCCACTCCTAAACACAAGACTAAAGCTTGGGATAAAAAGTCTACCTGCACGCACAGGTAAGGACTCCACCTTCCCTAATGAACACTAGGGTTGGATCTTATGTTCACCTGTTCTTTCCTGATATGTGTAGTGTGAACCAAGTTTACCTAATCTCTCAAGAAAAAGCAAACCAACGAATCCTGTACTGGTGTCTCAGGTACAAGAAACGTTCTTAGTTAGGAGAGATTTTGATCTATTTCGTCAATGCTTTAAGTGAATTAAGCCGAGCCTGAGCGAATCAAGCTTCTGTGGCCTGGAAATTCTTCAAAACAGAGGTTGAATATCCATAAACACTTATTGTATTTTTTGTTTCAGCTTTTAGATCATTACTAAACACCATTTATTACTAATATATATATATTTTTTTTTTTTTCTTTTCTTTTTTTCTTTTTCTTGCATATTTATAAATAGGTGGTAATTGTCTGATACCATAAAATACCCGGATCCTATGGATGCCTATCCACCCCCCCATGCCAAACAATGCTATGTCCTCATATGCATGCAAGGAAAGGCAGAGAACAGACGACAGATCGGGTAACAGGAGCTGAGGTTCAGGGTATAAATCAGGGTGGAAGGGTGGGTGGATGGTGGGTGGTGAAGAGAAAAGCGAAGTAATCGCGATAGAGGCGTGAAAAGTAATGGTGGATGGTGAGAGATTTGGCGTTTTCTGGGACGAGAGTGTCCCAGGCGGATCAGAAAACAGATCAGGAAGAGGAAGTTGGCCCTTAGATTGGCCAAGAAGGGGGGCTTTTTGGATAGATGGATCCAAAAGGGAATAGCCCCGGTGAGTAAGATGTGGGCTCAAGGTCCCAGTGTGGATTTGCAAATCCGCCTGATTTAGCGGGAAAGAAAGGGCAATCCGGTCTTCCATAGTGTGGACCGGCGGTGAGCAGCCCGGCAATGACTCAGACCACGAGGTATGGGAAGTGGAGAAAACCTCGTCAGAAGTCTGGTCAGGAGAAGGTACAGGAATAGGGAGGGATTGGGGAACGTCACAGTTTGTGTTGGTCAGGCAGTCGTCAGGTAATTCGCAGCAGTCTGAATCGGCTCCAATTAGTTTGATACACGTACTGACAGTCACGTCCTCGTCAGACGTGTCATCCTTGATGTGATCACTATCAGCATAAGAGTGCGGTGCTGCAGCGGGATTAACCTGAAATCCCGAAGGAATACTCGGAGCTTGCAGAATTTGATGAACCTGTTCCTGAGAAGGTTGTACCTGTGGTTGCGGACCACAGGGTACAAAGTTTTGCGGGTTTGGAACAGGTTGGGCGGGAAAAGTGCCCTGAGATCGAGTCGCCATGCTTAGTTGATTGATCTCAGCATTCTGCTGCGCCAAATGCTGAAGAGAGGTCATGTTTTCTTTATGGCGCTTTGACATTTCCGTCATCATTCGCATCAATTTATCAAGAGGTTTTGATGCGTGTTTGGTTTTCTGTACACAAGGGCCTGATGGCAGATTTGCCATAGGATTAGACTGGGCCCTTGGGATGACGGGTGCGGACGATCGCATTGGTCCACCAGCGGGGTTTCGACGCTGCGGGTTGTTGGACCATGCAAAATTGGGATGATTGTGCCAACCTGGGTCATACGTGGCAGAAAACGGGTTATTCCCCAGGGTGCAGGCATCTTCTATGCCAGAAGACGTGTCCGCATATGTGTCCGAGTACACGGAGGCTTGGTCCTCCATGTTGAAATACTGGCTCGCAGAAGCCAGTTCCACATGACTTACCGAGTCGCTTGGCGCGACACTCGATAAGGAAGGTCTTACAGGGTTTCCAGGGATAAGCCTGGTGTTGAAAGAATTGAAATTGTGACGAAGTGGTGAGGCGGAGGTGTGTGCCATGTTTGTGGAGGAGGAGGATGATTCGGCTCTTTTTCTAGATTTATCAGTCAATACAAGCAATTCAGGGTTTTGTGACCTCCTCCCAAACATGCACTACCGCAGGAAGAATTGGGGAGATGAGAAGGGAAAAGGGATGAGAGAAATGACGCCGCAAAGGTACACTTGATTACAAATCAATACAGTCAAGTTCCTAACCTCTACAGTGTGCCCTTAGACCTAAAGATCTAAGTTACCTACTATCACGAACTACGGAACCGAATGCGAGCACCGCGGAACCACCGGGCCAGATTGAAAGGCCGTTTGCCCCAGTCTTAGACACCCGATAGCACGCGGGAACTCTCACCAGCACGTAGCCGCTACACGTAGGTAGTTAGGCCTCCAATCCTTAGTAAGGGTCAAGTTACTACCAGTTTTAATTAGAGGCTTAGGGTCAAGTGCTTTTGGAATGTAAAGGGCGTTGTTTACGGGTAATGCCCAAGTGATTGATTTTAAGAGTGTGTAAGAACAAGCATGCAACAGGGAAATCTCCCCGAATTGAAGTTTTTATTGGCGAATGATTTTTAGAGTTCAGCCTTAAGTAGTATGAATTTTAGGGTTTTGCTGAATTACCAATTCAACCAATCTCCGGGTTTTTGCAAAAATACAGGTTTTCCTTCTAAAACCCAAGAAACCCTTCTTCAATTATCAGTTAGTTAATGCATGCTAAAATGCAATGGGCTACCCTAAATGGAGATTTCTAAGTGTGGATGCACGAATCAGTTTTATATCAATGTGACAGGGAGCCAAAGCACTTCAATTCAAGTGCTCCCAGTCACCAGAAATGATTTCCACACACAAGGCTTCAACCAAAAGATAAAGAAAATAAAATTTTTGGGGTTGAAGTATTCAGGATCGAATCACAGGCAAATTTGAAAAGTCGTGGTGGGGTTGGAATCAACTCAATTCCAAGTCTCCCCACCAAAAATGTGATCCTGAATTAAAGATAAGTGAGGCAAAAGAGGGATACAAGCAATCTTTTTCTTTGCCTCAAAGAATACTTCCCACGGCGAAAAATATAAGAATCAAGATTCTAGAATTTTCGCTATGCGAAGTAAGGCGGGAAATCCCGGGGCAGTGGGAGTGAAGACAACCAATCAATCAAGTGAATTTTAATCCACTTGCCCTCAAGAAATCCCAAGAAGTTTTTCTAATTTTTAGTTTAAAAATTTTTTTTTTTTTTTGTGTGGTGGCAAGTTAACCCTAATTTGATGAGAAAAGAAAACCTACTTGTTCGGCAACGTGTGCGAAGTTCCAATGCGATGTCGGCGTCTTCACGCTCTCGTTCCCGCCTTGGATCTGCTCACGTCCTCGACTTTGTCAGCCTTCTTCTCCTTCCACCAGGTTCACCTGCACACCAAAACAATAATACCCGTGAAGAGAGAAGAGACAAATTTAAAGGAATTGGATAGAAACTTACTCGAAAGCGCACCTCCCCGGCAACGGCACCAGAAAAGCTATGATGGTCGGCCTGGATAGGTTGTTAATATGATATTTTTATCGTTGAAATGTGTATAGTGGTTAACCTAATTCAGACCTAACCATCTCTTTACAAAATTTTTAACCTGGCCTAATTGATTTTATCTTGTCACTTTTAAGCCCAGGGTCGAACTCAGGGAAGTGGGGTTCAAGTCGAGTTTCTACGTTTTCCTTAAAACGCGTCTCTTCCGTTCGTTTATTCTGTTTTTGGTATTTTTCTTATTTAGGTTTTTTTCTTGTAATCCTTGTTCTTGAGGCACACCCTCAAAATTGTGTCCTTGGCTTTTAGCCAAAACAGAGTTTCAAAACACGTCTTGCTACTTGCAAGACGGGGGTACCTGCAAATCAAAGATTATCTTTTCACTTTTATACCTTTTTTTTATCTTTTTACTAAGAAGGAAGCTATCAGATAGAAAGTAAATATAGTAGCTATAGATATATATTTATATGTAGTATATATATAAAGGGGTGGGGGTGGAGGTGACGATGGAGTGTAGCACTATGTCGAGTCAGCCGACGTCTAGAGAGACGCAACCAACATGACTAGGTGCCGCGTGGAGTGTGGATGGAGGATGGATGATGTATGGGACCACGCTTTTTTTGTACGCGTGTATCAGGGAATATCAGCAACTGGTGCAGATATCCCCGCGATACAGCGTATAATAAATAACGTGAAAATATATGTACATATGTATGTATATGAATGTATACGTATATATGTATAGATATATATAGATATATATATATATATATATATATATGTATGTATATATGTATATAGCTATGTATATATGTATATAAGTATATATATATAATACTATATAGATGTATATATATATATATGTATATATATGTATAATAATAATATATGTATATGGGTATATGTATCTAGATATGTAGATATATGTATATAGTTATATAGATATATATATGTATATATGTATGTATATATATATATAAGTATAAGTATATAGATATATATATATATGTATACTAATACATACATATATATATATATATATGTATGTATGTATATATGTATCAATATATAAGTATGCGTATATATATGTTTATAGTATAGGTGTGTGTGTGTGTGTGTGAAAGTGTGAGTGTAGATGTCTGTGTGCGTCGGTGTAGTGTGTGAGAAAGTGTTGTGAGAGAGAGTGAGAGAGAGAGAGAGAGAGAATGGGAGAGAGAGAGCAGGAGAGAGCGGGCAGGAGAGAGCGAAGGCAGGAGAGAGCGGGCCGCACTGCAGGGGACGAGTTAAGACGTCCGGAGGTGAAGACCGTCGTCTGATGGTCGCGGGCGCACGGGCGCGTCTTCGCCCAGAGGAGGAGAGGAGTCTGCGTCGCCGGCTGCGAGCGCGGAGGAGGTCTGCAGGCGCGCGCGGACGCTTGCAGAGGTTGGCAGGGAGCGGGAAGACGCTTGGCCGGCCGCTGCAGAGGCGCGCAGCGGCCGGTTGCGGGCGCGAGCGGCGGGCGACAGAGCGAGGAAGCGGACGCGGAGAAGGTCTGCAGGCGAGCACGGAGGGGCTGGGGCGCCTGCGGTTGCTCGCGGAGGCTGCTGCTGCTGCTGCTGCTGCTGCTTCAAGCTTCAGACCTTGAAGAGGCAGCCATGGCGGGAAGTGCGGGAATGGAAAAAATGAAAAACGAGAAGAGCCACCACGCCCACCGGCTCTTTGAAGAGCTGGGCGGTGGTGGTCTCACTGTGGTGGTGTTCACCACAGTGAGCTCCTGCCCGCCGGGTGTCTCCTCGAAGGAGGTCCGGCGTATGGAGGGGAGGACGGTGGTGGTGATGAGCTGAAGGTGGGTTTTTTTCTTGCTGCAGCCAGCTGCGTATTGCAGCAACGTTCCCCCAGCTGCGTATTGCAGCCCCGTCCCCCTTGGTCGCGAGGAAGAGCTGCGGCTTTATAGAGGAGGAGAGCATGGCGGGGCATGCGGGGAATGGGGGGAATGGCAGCTGCAGGGAGAGGTGCGGGAAGGTGCAGCAGCGGGAAGGACGCCAGGGAGAGGCAGCGGAGAAGAAGTTGCAGCAGCGGGAGAAAAAAATAGAAATCAAGAGGAAATAAAAAAATAGAAGAGATGGATTTTTGTAAAGAGGCACTTGAGGAAAATGTAAATTATGAAGCCCTTTATTTCAATCTTCCCTCCTCTTAATTAAATGCATGAATGCAAGTATTTTTACAGATGCGACTATAGGATTATAATATACATAGTTAATGCTAGAAAATAGCATAAGAAGGCGTTCTTATAGGCGTGTTTTGAGGTGCAAACACATGCCTTCCCGTACACCAATCTGAAAGGAGACATGCCTAATTGGGTTTTGTGGGCAGTCCATAGGCCCACAAGGCTTCCGGAAGTCGGGACGACCAATCCTTCCTATCAGGTCGGACAGTGACCTGAAGGATTTTCTTGATCTTCCGATTCGATAGCTCAGCTAGACCGTTGGTTTGGGGGTGATAAGGAGTAGAGATTTAGTGCGACACCCCGTATTTGGTCATCAGTGATCTGAACTAAGCATTTGTGAAATGGGTCCCTCAATCAGAGATAATGGCACGTGGAATTTCGAACCGGGAAAAGATGTTCTAATGAATGAATTTGATTACCATCTTATGATCGTTGGTTCGGGTCAGAATGGCTTCGATCCATTTGGACACGTCGTCAACACCAAGAAGAATGCATTCGAAGCCGTCCGAAACAGGGAAGGGTCCCATGAAATCAATTCCCCATATGTCGAAAATTTCGCATACGAGAATCGGTTGTAACGGCATCATATCGCGGTGGCTCATGTTGCCCAAGGTCTGGTAATGAGTGCATGCCTTACAGTGATCGTATGCATCTTTGAAAATCGTGGGCCAATAAAAGCCACACTGAAGGACTTTTGCTGCGGTTTTATGTTCAGGAAAGTGTCCACTGCAGGCCTAGTCATGGCAGAAGGACAAAATGTCCTGAATTTCCACTTCCGGGATGCACCATCTAATGATCTGATCAGCACCAATGCGGAAGAGGTACGGATCTTCCCACATGTAGTACATGGCATCGAAAATCAATTTTTCTTTCTTGGCCTTTGGCCAATCGAATGGGATCTGATGTGATGCCAAGAAGTTTACTAAATCAGCAAACCAAGGAAGTTCCGTACTAATAGTTAGGAGGTGCTCATCGAGAAAATGTTCTGTGATGGGTCTGGAAGGGTCGATACTGTTAGAAGGAAGGTGGGATAAGTGGTGAGCTACCACGTTCTGCTTTCCTGCTTTATCACGAATCTCGAGATCAAACTCTTGCAACAGCAAGATCCAGCGGATTAGTTGAGGTTTCGCATCCTTCTTCGTAAGGAGGTGCCTTACTGCAATGTAATCTGAGTATATGATAACATGGGAACCCAAAAGATATGATCTGAATTTTTCCAGGGCAAATATTACGGCTAGCAGCTCTTTCTCAGTAATTGTATAGTTACGCTGAGCCTCGTCAAGTGTCTTGCTAGCGTAGTAGATGACCACGGGTTTCCCATTTATTTTTTGCCTAAGTACCGCTCCTACAACATAATCAGATGTATCGCACATGATTTCAAAGGGTTGAGACCAATCAGGAGACTACAGGATAGGTGCTTGGGTAACTTGATCATGTAGGATTTCAAATGCCTGAGTGCACTCCTTGGAGATTTCAAAAGGGACATCCTTAGATAGAAGATTAGTGAGGGGGCGAGTGATTTTTGAAAAATTAGAATGAATCGACGGTAAAAACCAACGTGCCCTAGAAAGGATCAGATGTCTTTGATCGAGCTAGGCATAAGGAGTTTGGAAATCAAATTCACCTTGGCTCGATCAACCTGGATGCCTTTTTCAGAAATGAGATGTCCCAAGACAATTCCCTCAGGTACCATGAAGTGGCTCTTTTCCCAGGAAAGAACCAAGTTCATGTCGATGCACCGCTTGAGGATTTGGACCAAGCGCAGGAGGCAATCATCAAATGATTGACCAAATACCGAGAAGTCATCCATGAAGACTTCAAGGTATTCACCTACCATATCTAAGAATATGGCAAGCATGCACCGCTGAAAAGTAGTGGGTGCATTGCAGAGACCGAACGGCATCCTTCGGAATGTGTATGTTCTGAAGGGGCAGGTGAAGGTGGTCTTCTCTTGGTCCTCGGGATGGATTGTGACCTGATTGTACCCGGAGTACCCATCCAAAAAGCAGAAGAATCGATTTCCCGCTAGTTTCTTGAGAATCTAATCAGTGAACGGTAGTGGGAAATGATCCTTCTTCGTGGAGGAGTTGAGTCTTCTGTAATCAATGCAGACACTCCACGAGTTTACTATACGGGTCGATATGGTTTCTCCTATTTCAGTTGTGATGACGGTGAGCCCTGCCTTCTTAGGCACAACTTGGATTGGGCTCACCCACCAACTGTCGGAGATTAGGTAGATGATCCCTGCATCTAACCACTTGATGATCTCCTTTTTCACGACATCCTGCAGATTTGGATTTAGGCGTCTCTGCATTTCATGGGATGGTCGTGAGCCCTCTTCAATATATATGTGATGTGTGCAGTATGAAGGGCTGATACCAGTCAGATCATCAAGGGTCCTTCCAATGGCTCTCTGATACTGCTGAAGAATAGAAATTAGGCGTGTTTCCTGAGTAGGTGTGAATCGGGAGTTGATAATCACAAAAAACGTCTGATTGGAACCCAAAAAGGCGTACTTGAGATGATTGGGAAGAGGCTTTAATTCCATAACCGGGTTGTCAGCAACAACAGGTGGTTCATAATGGATGTCAAGGGCAAAGGAAGGAGCTATAGGTGTGTCTAGGTTGGGTTTAGACTCCTCTAATTGCGGGTTTTGAGCCTCTTGTGGTTGATCAGAAATAGTGGATTTTCCTTGATACATAGGTCGTCAACCACAGCCTCGATATTGCAAATATGTTCTATAACTCAATTAATTCCTTGTTGGGCCTTAAAGATGTCGATCTTTAGTGTCTTTCCCCCAAATTTTAATTCAATTTGGCCCTCCTCACAATTGATATTACCCTAGTAGTGGCCAGAAAGGGTCTTCCTAGTATGATCGGTGTATTCTTCACATTCTCAGGAGTGTCCATGTCTAAGACAATGAAATCCACTGGAAAATAGAAATCATATACCCTAACTATGACATCCTTGAGAATTCCTTTTGGTGACTTAATTGATCGGTCAGCTAGCTGTAAAGTCATTTCAGTCGATTTAAGCTTAGATTCCTTGAAGTAGTCTAGTAGGGATGTAGGTATCAAATTTATGGAGGCTCCTAAGTCCAATAAGGCTTGGTCAAATTGTATATCACCGATTGCACAGGAGATTAGAGGGGTGCCTGGGTCTTTTGCCTTAGGCAAGAGTTTGCTGAAAATGACAGAGTTGGCTTGCTCTGACAGTATGATCGGATTCCCACCTTTAGTTCGCAACTTACACTTAGGTGTACACATGTCTTTCAGAAATCATGCATAAGCTAGTACGTCGCGTATCGCATCCATCAAAGGGATGTTTATATGGACCTGCTCAAAGAGCTTAACCAGGTCCTCCTCAGGTGCTATGGGTTTGGCTGTCCTTTTTCCCTTGGTCAAGGCCTCGAGAATTAGAACTTAGGAGGTTCCTCAAGAATTAGCTCAGGCTCTTGATCCGAGATGGGTGTGTCCTGGATGACTATTCTAGGGTTAGGGTTTGTAGTACCAGGCTGGGAGTGGTTTGGATAAGGTGGGTCCTGTGTTGCTTTGCTAGTACGAGTAGAAACAAAATTCAATCCCGCCTGGTTCTAGTTTGGATTGGGCAAAATAGGTGTTTGCTGCTAAAATCTCGAGTATGAAGTTGAAGCATCCATCCCGTCAGGTGATGGGGCAGAAGGGGCCTGATAAACAAAGTAAGCTTGGCCCTGATTTGGGTTCACAACGTGCCTCTAGTTTGGCACATTATTTGGATTAGGAAGAGGCTGAGAAGGGAGTGCACTAGGTTGGCGAGCACTTGCCAACTAGGCTAGTTGATTTCATAGCTCAGAGATATCTTCCTTGTGTTGTTTTTGCATGTCAACCAAGGTCTGGAGAATTAGAGATGTATGATGTTCTTTAGGTGGTCCAGATTGGAAGTTTTGAGTGGGCCTTGGTTGGGTGGGTTGATAAGGTTGCGGAGCCTGTGGTCGAGGTTGGAATTGAGGTCTTAGATTCGGGTTATTACACAACCATGAAAAGTTAGGATGATTACGCCATCCAGAGTTGTAAGTGTTGGAGAAAGGATTATTCTGGATGGCGTGAAGATCCTCGCAGGTCTGAGGAGCTCCGAGATAATCAAGGTACGGGGGTTCAGAGTTCCCCCAACTAAGGTGGCCTAACCCAGAGTTACCTCCGAAGCCATAATCAGATGGAGGTGGATATGTATCCATCCCCAAGGAGTGGTAGATGTTGTGCGCAGCCTCCCTTCCCGTGGGCGAGTGCGTGTATGTATCTTGAGGTGCAAAGGTGGATTTGTGTAGATGATGAGTGATGTTGTCCACCTTCTTCTTAATAATGGAGACCTTGTCCAATTGACTGGCTGCCAACTCCAGATCAACGGATGTGGAAAAGCCTCAGGATTTGTGTACCCCCCGATTATTTGTCAATGTACAAGTGGACGTCCAGTTGTATGCACCAATGACTCATTGTTCAGGGAGTTCTCACACATGTTTTCAAGAATTTCCCAGATCGTGTCTTCATGCTGACCCATGATGCTATCACCACAAGTTGCATTGACAAAGAGCTTGATATCTTCATGGAGTCCATGGTAAAAGGATTGGACTTGTTCCCACTTCGAAACTCCATTATAGAGGCACTTACATATGAGATCCAGAAAGCGATCCCATGCTTCGTGTAGAGATTCTCCCGTTCCTTAGGAGAAGTGTGTGATTTGGTGCCGCATTGTGTTGGTACGACCGATGGGGTAGAATTTCTGCAAAAAGGTGGCTTGAAGTTCTCCCCATGTGTTGATTGCGTGTGGTTGAGTCTGAAACCAATGAGCGGCTTTGTCAGCCAAGGAGAATGAGGAGTTTTAAGAGTAATCCATCCCGATTCTGTACATCTGCCCCAAAAGTGTAGGTCAGATGTTTTAGGTTCTTGATGTGCTGGAAACGATCCTTGGAGTTCAAGCCATGAAATTTTGGAGTCATATGAAGCATTCTAGGCTTGAGATCTACCTCAGGTCCTCCCATGAGAATGTTGATTCGGGGTTTGAACTCCACCACTGCGGGATTATAGTGATCTCGCATTTTAGTATGAGGCGGTGGGTTGATGATAGCATTGATTCAATTTTGGAAGTCATGGAATTGTTGCTCAAGATTAGGTTGTTTTTCTTGGTGATCATAGCTGATGAAGGGGAAGTGAGTTCTAAATCAGAGGATATGTTAATGCGATCAGTTTGTTGCACAAACACGGAAGTCGAGGCTCGACCTCGATGAGAGTGAATATCTAATGGAGGCCTCAAGGATGGTCTTAAGGACCTCCTCCCAAACATGCACCGATGGATTAGATGAGAGAAAGAAAACGATTGTTTGTGCAGCGAAAGCAAGGTTAAAAACTACATTGTAGTATAGTTGAAATTGCTTCGAAAACAAATAATATTTATTACTTGAATTTTAAGTCCGAAGTTGAACACAGGGAGCAATATGAATTCACTCACTACTCTCAAATAATGCAAATGAGCACAAGTATTTAAGCCAAATAAACTACTTAAAAATGATAATCAATGTAGAACATGAGTATAACGAGAATTTGACATGATAAAAAGAAATCTATAACAAAATAATAGTGATTTAGACCACTAATTATTAAGTATAGTTATATGTAAACTAGAGTAATCAATAATGCCACAGTAATCAGGACCAAATATCCGCACAGTAGCTTGAATGCTATAGTAGTAATCAGATGTCTCCTTTGGAGATCAGACGCCTTAAATGGTCAACTACTATAGTGCCTTCTTCTTTGTTTCTCCTTCTTTCACTTCTCTTTTGCTTTCTTCTTCTCTGATTTCTTTCTATGCGGCTCTCCTTCTTCTGTCCTCTCTGCCTTTCTGCCTTTTTCTTCTTTACCTTTCCTTCTTCTTTCTTTCTGAAGCCCTCTTCTTTTCTCTTTTGCGGTTGCACCTTTTCTTCTTCTCATCTCCTCTTTCCTTCTGTACTTTCTCTTCCCTCTTCTTTAAGCACAGGAGAAAGGGTTCAAATTTTGGCTAAGTGTTAGCCATTGCACAGAAGAACAAAACCCTCCCCTGCCCTGCACACTCTCTTCCTTTCTCTCTCTTAGGTTCCGCTCTCCCAGAGCCATGCACATCTAGTTATCGGGTAATCGGAGGATCCGCGTACCCGGATCAAGGCTCACCAACAGTGGGAGGTGAGCGAGGAGTGAAGACTTAGGCAGGTCGGGTGCACCAGGTCCGCGGAGGAGAGGTCACGGACGAGGAGTGTGAAGGGTGTAAGGGACCTCACCCCTCAAGTGTTGAGGTGATAAGCCCTCAACACTTTTGCAACTTATGCGGTAGCGACGCTTTCAAATCTTTCGTGGTGGGACTATCTAGTCCTCCTCCTTCCCATGCAACTGTAGTGGATAGCGCCTTCAATTGAGGTCAAGGGAGCAGTCAATGCTCCCAATTGACCAATTGCCTTTGTTACTAAGAAGGTCCTGCAGCACCTGGGACCGAGAACTGGGAGTATCGTGGCCTTGAACACGAGCACAAGGCTGAAGATGGCAACGGCGGCAGAGCGTGACGGTGAGAACCTGAAACATTGAATAAGGCCTCATAGCCACATTAGAATAGTTCAGGAGCTTCGCCAAGGCACAACGAAGGTGCTAATGGCGATTTCGTGGAGGATGGTGGTCTGTGGTGGCTGGTCGATGACGAAGTTGGTGAGCGATGATGGGTCTGTTCGGGGGCGTGTTTGGGTGGATGGGAAGGTGAATAGAGATAGGGGTTTTGTGCGTGGAAGGATGGCGGTGCTTTTGGGAGTTGTGGCGAGGGGTGTGGATGAGTGTAGCGTGCGGAGGACCTCGCCGAAGATGCTACTAGAGATGGGGAAGATAGAGGTGAGCAGCGGTATCGAGGGGTTTATTTTTGGTTTTTGGTAGAAGGAACTAATCTACGAGCCTTAAGGGAACTTAATTACCTATGCTAAGTGGACAAAAGGGAGAGGATAGCACCAGCGTTGGTAGGCCAGAGCTGGGGAAGAAGGTGCTCTGATGAAGGGAACGATGACGATGATAGAGGTAGAAGGGCTCCTGCTGGTACATCCAAGAGCGAACAAGAGAGTAAGAGAATCCTACCACTGGTTTTGTAACTGGATGACGAAGGAGGTCAGGAGGGGTCGCTGGAGCTTGAGGAGCTTCGTGGCCGAAGAGGAGGGAGGAAGAGGGGGGTTTTCGATCAGAATTCAAGCTTAAGAGATTCGGTCGTACCCTGGGGATCTCTTTATAGGGCTCAGGAAGGGGTTTTGAGCTTGGAAGCCAAGCTTCCAAGCTAGGGATTATCATTGTAGTAGGAAACTCATTTGTTCCACAAGTTCACATTAGGATTTGGGGGAGAATTGGAGCCCAAGATGCGACTCAAATTGTAGGGAAATCTATCAAGAATCTCCCTTCCAATTTTGGAAGGGATTTGCCAACCAAAGAGGGAGATATCTCTAATCGAAGGTCGCCTGAGTAGGATTCCTCTGCTATAATGGCGGAGGGACCTATTTGCAAAGAATGATGACAAAGATAGGGACCTTTTTGTAATAAATTTGAAAGTTAAGGATCTAAATGAGATAGAAAGAGTTTGACTGGACCAAAATGCAAACTTGGTCAAGATGATCTTAGATTAGGTCCAAGTTTTGGTAAAAACCTAATTTGGATCTAAGGAATCCAATGGTGAAGTTGGATTTTGGTTTTTACCACGTTTGACTAGGTAATTTAAGCAAAAATCCAAATTAGAGTAAATGTCTGTCTGAGACTCTATTTTGGGCCAACACGGGTTCTGATGGTCAGTTTGAAGGTACCAAATCCTAAAGAATATTTTTCTATGAATTTTAAAAGGTTTAGGTGAATTTTACCTTGACCAAAATCTCAATTAATTAAGCAGGTCTGTTTTTAGGGTTTCAAAAGTTATTTAATTCTCAAAACACATGCAAACCCTTTTCTATTTGTTCTAACCCACTTGTTAGACTTTTAGGATCATTTGACCCTTAATTACCCCTTGAGAAAACCCATGATTGTACTACATTCATGATATGATGTTAAAACTGTAGTTTTAACCCTATTTTTTTGTCTTTCCCTCAGAATGGTTATGTGGTGACTTATGGCTCTCTGGCAGTTATGTAGGAGCATTTACTATCTTAATTGGATCAAAATAAGCTAGTTATGGCTCATGATGGTGTTCCCATCATACCCCCATGCCTAGTTTCTACTAGTCCCTTAGCAAAATCTCATGGAATTACCTTTAATTCTTGACCATATGCCTTTCTATGCTCAAAACTCTGATGTGTGCTTTCTTTTGTAGATTAGATCAGAAAGCTGATAGTAGGCCTAGAGGTACTCAAGTACCACCTAAGGTCCAGACCTGACCAGCTCTAGCCTCAGCCCGCTGCGAAGGTTTCTAAGGCCCACAGGAACTAACCTAAGGTTCGTTAAACTCCGTGGTTAAAGCACCCATGTTTGTAACATGTTTTAGCCTAGGTTCAGTTTGCAATGCATTTTTGTAAGAGATAGAAGAATTTTTCTTTATTTTTGGAGAGTTTTCTCTGTCTTTTCTTTTTATTTCTAGCCTCAGATTAGCTTTACAACACGATCTGTATCGGATTCTTAGTTCCCACCATCAATCCTCGCAGGGTCCCTGGCAATCGATGTTTCGAGATAGCACCACCCATGGCAACCTCCAGAACCCTAGCTTTCGAGATTTCGAGATAATCCCACCCATGGCGTTTTGTAGCTAAATCCAGACCCTGGCAATCGACATTTCATGATAATGCCGCCTATGATATCTGAACCAGCACAAGGTGCTTACATGTCCCCAGTGGGATATTTAGATATCCTAGGAGACAAGCACCGAGGAGACGATATGTTATTGTGCATCTTCGAGGGGAATTTCCCACCTCTCTGTGTCGAGAACTCATCCAAATCAACTTGTGTTGATCAGCTGCTCCTAATCTAGGTAACTTTTTCAGAATAGATTTAACACATTTGCGTGATTTTGATACTTAAGCACACTGAACCAGACTGTGTGTAGATTGGGGTGCTTAGGTTACCGATTCCCACAAACCAGAGGTTAGTTAACGAGGCTAAATAATCCCTAATCCTTAGACCTAAACTTAAGCTTCGCATTTTCTCCAACCTCTTAAGGACTATCCAGATCTTAGCGGATACGTGAATTTTTAAGCCAAGGATCATAGCCCAAGAGGCCTAAGATCGGCATTCTCTTTTGTTTCTTAACACATTTTGTCTTTCACTTTCTTTCTTTTTGATTTGGTCTAGAATTGAGTCAATTCCTTAATCTTTTGCTAATGACTATCTCTTTTTCTTTTCTTTTCAAATTGTGCTCTTTTTTGACATTTTTATCTCCTCCCCTTTTCTCCTCAATAAATGATATGCAATCAATTCAAAATTTCCACCCTTCTATTTTTGTTCTTTTTCAATTTTTTTTTTTGGTTTTTTGGAATATGTGCTTTTTTTCTGTGAGAACCCTTCCAAACTGTGAATTTTTGTATATTTGCACTTTACCACCCCCCCATGCCTAAGTTTTGTAATGTCCTCATTGTAAACGGAGGGTGTGAAATAGTTTTGGGTTCAGAAATTAGAACAGGATTATCGGGTGGGTGAACGGGTCGGGAATGACTGTTGCAGACGATTTCAAGCCCTAGTACAAGTATCAGAGGTGGAGTTGATTGTTCTAAAACTAAACTCAGGGTGCAATAGACGTGAAGTACATAAGGATAATAAGAAGGATCTCTGATTTTTGGAATAGCGGGTTGCCTCTTGTTAAGCACTAAAACCAGCACCTTCAGCAGAGCAGAAAATGGTATGGAGGAGTGGTGAATTCAACGAGTTTTGCAGAACAAGCACCTTGATCAATAGCCTGGTTGGTCCAACCAGGTGCTTGCTCAGATCAACAGGCTGATGATGCAGCCCAAACCTAATTAATATGGCAAGCTGATAGATGTAGATCAAGAGATGCGGAACCCACCATATGTCGTGGAGCTCGAAATGTTGAAAAAGTGTGAATCCAGGGTTTGGCTGAGTCGGATCAGCCTAGTCAAAGTAGGGATTCCTAAAGGAATCACTAGACGATGTGAGATCTGACGAGTCGATTGTTCGATTTTCAAGTCGTTTGTAGTTTTATTTGGTGGAAAAATCGACTAATCAACAATTAATATAACCACTCAATTAGGAGCGGGTCGTGTCCACAAGGAGGCAATGATGCAATAATATCTCAATTATTTTGTATTCATCCAATCTCGTGAGAAATCCGTAGTCAAATTTGACATGAAATGCGATGGAAAG
Source organism: Thalassia testudinum (assembly GCA_037157565.1). Classification (NCBI taxonomy): domain Eukaryota; kingdom Viridiplantae; phylum Streptophyta; class Magnoliopsida; order Alismatales; family Hydrocharitaceae; genus Thalassia; species Thalassia testudinum. The sequence goes on from JAZHRO010000014.1 coordinate 25,840,108, forward strand.
AAGATGCACAATATCTTGAAAACATAAGGGTAGATGTGCAATTTTTCCTCACTGAAATATTCAATAAACATGTGATGATTTTATGCAATTTTCCATTGACATGTATTAAAGAAAATTTGTGCACATTTAAATTCCAAAACCAATGTCAAACAATGTTAATTACAAAAGCCACGCAATTGTAAGAGAGCTTGAGTATGAAGTTGTAAATTTTACCACAATAAAATATTCATAAACCAAAATTCTTTTTCCTAGCAATGGCATGAAATGTAATAACTAATTAAGTCCATAAAAGAGCATTTTACCTCTCTCCTCCTCGCGATCGGGTGAGAGGTTCAATCAAGGAGAGGTTCGCACAGGCGGTTGGCTGAAGTGAGGCCGTCGCGGTGGTGGCAGCCGCACGTCGAGCAGTGACTGGAGCTGGCCTGACGAAGCTCTGGCGAAGGTGGCTGTCAACGGTGGCTGCAGCTACTGGAGGTGATGCGCGTGCGTGGGCTGAGCGCTGCTGCAGGTGACGCGCGCGCACGCACTGGTGTTGTGGGCACGCTGGAGTTGAGCGCACGGAGGGTTGCTTGCGAGCGCGCTCTGGTGGAGGCGGATGCTGCTGCAGGCGGCAGGCACAGGTGGACGGTGCGGGTGCACTGCAGGCTAGAAGGCACGGAGAAGAATGTGCGCCTACAGCGTGCATGAAGAGGCGCTGCAGGGCTGCTGGCGAGCACGCACTATTGGCGGAGAGGCTTTGCAAGCGGAAGGTGCGGGCGCGCTAGAGCGAACGCGCGGGCGAATGCTACAGGAGGTGCGGGAGGAAGGCACGGGCGCGGGAAGGCTGCAGCTGCTGCTGGATGCTGCTGGCCGTGCCCGCCTTGTGCGCGGCTGGAGGGCATGCGGGGGAATGCTGCAGGAGGTGCAGCCCTGCTGCAGGCGTGCAGGCGAGAGCTACAGCCGTAGGGGTGCGCTTTTGCAGGAGGTGCGTACGCGCGCGGTTCGTGAAATGGAGGTTGCTGCTGCAGATGTGCGGCAGGAAGGTGCGTGTGGGCTGGGGATGGCATTGGAGGATGGAAGGGTCGTGCGGTGTAGCTGTGACTGGTGGTTGGAAAAAGAACTAAGGACAGGGAAGGAAGATGAAGGTGTGCTGTAGGAACTTCAGATGTCCGGGAAACTTCCCGAACGTCTTAACTGACTGAGGAGTGAAATTGCAATGGCTGCGGCGGTGGTTGTTGGTGACGATGTCGAGGGAGGTGCACGCTGAGATGCTCACGGTAATGCAAACGAGCTCCGAATGAGGTGTGGCCAGTCACACCGCACACCCATGGTGGTGGAGACTCGTCGCCACAGTTGAGGTCGGTGGTGTGGAATGGACGAGAGACGAACTCTCCGCATAGTGGTGGTCGGGGATGGAGGCCTCCTGAGCTCGATTGCCTCCTCCTCTCTTTTGAAATCAGCTGCCTGACCAGATTCAACACATCCGCTCCTCCTTGATTGGGTTCTTCACTACAGTAGCTGGAGGAAGAAATGCAGCCGTTGCACGTATAAGAAGAAAAAATATTAATAAAATATTATGGTTATTTATATACAAACCCTCAACTTTTATGTTAACCTAAATTAATGCATGCAATGTACATAATTAGTTAACTAATGCAATTCTAAATGCATTTAAATATGAATAAGATGCATGAATTATGTAATTAAATTAGAAATATGAATTAATCTATTTACCTCCTAATTTATGCTAAATAAATGTTAGAATTAACCTAATGTCTAGGCACTTAAATATTAAATAGCTCACAAATATGGGCTAATCAAATACCCCCATGCCTAGTTTTTGCTAGTCCCTAGCAAAATTAAGCGAAACCTAGCACTCCAAGTAGACTAATCAACCCAATTGGTCTTCCTTCAGAAACATATTAAGTTCAGACTCTAGACCCAAGGTTCCCAAGTAGTTGCTAAGTTACAGACTAGGTCGGCTAAAGATGAGTTGCAGGCACAAGTTTCCCTGATTTCTGACTCTACCCTAAAGTTTATTGATCCCTCAGATTAAAGCATTCGTGCCTGTGCATTGGTCTGAGTTATTTGAGTTAAAGGAAAAAGTTTTTTTTTTTAGAACAATATATATATATTTTTTTTGTTTGATTCTTCTAAGTCAAACCTCAGATCAGCTATCAACACGGTCTATGTCAGATTCATTGTCCCCATTACCATACCTCGAAGGGTGCCTGGCTTTCGATGCTTCGAGATAGTACCGCCCATAACGACCCCAAGAACTCCTGGCAATCGACACTTCGAGATAGTATCGCCCATGGATTTCTTAAGTGAATTCAGGCCTATGGCAATCGGCACTTCGAGATAGGGCTGCCCATGGTACCTGAACCGCACAATGCGCTTACATGCCCCCAGTAGAATGGATATCCTAAGAGACAAGTGCCGAGGAGGTAACATGTTTTCATCGCATCCTCAAGGTGAGTATATACTCCACCTCTTCTGCGGCGGGAACTCTTCCAATCAAAATGTGTTTTCAAGCCTTTCCTAAGTCAAAACTAAGAGAACCAAATCTCTTTTCAGAAAGAAAGAAATTAAGTTAATTACTAGACCAAGTGTGTGAAATTTGGATGCTTGGGTTACAAGGACCCGTAAACCAAAAGGTAGAACAAGACTCCAGGTACTACCCCACCTTTTAACTCAAACCCTAGCTTCCCTTCCTCAACCACTTAAGGAATGGTCCGCAACTTAACTCCTACTTAAGTTTTTAAGTCCACAAAGGACCCTAAAGGTCTAAAGGTAGTAGCTCATTTAGCTTCTAAAGTTTGACCCTAGAATTAACTTAGTCTATCCTAGAGTTCTGATTTGCTTAAGACTGCAAGATCTAGCCAGTTAAGCTCAAAACTCTTTTTTTTTATGCAAATGTATGCAATGAATGCACTATGCTATGTATATCCATAAGTACACCCCCCCATGCCTAAAATCTGCAATGTCCTCATTGCATAGAAGGATATTACCTGGGTCAGAGCTGGGCTGAATAGCCAAAGAACCTGCAAATCAGGTTCAAGAATTGCAGAAATAGGCCCTAAAAATGAGCAAAGCAATGTTGGCCTAGAAAATAGGTAACCTAGGATGTTAGCGAGCTGATGATGAATCCTGATAGCAAATGCTCGCCCAACTAAGATGGGAATGAAATCTTCCCAGGTCACCAGAGGAGGTTCTAAAGGGTAAACAGGTATAACAACCTCCAAAGGGGTAGGGAGAGGATGAGATGGATCCTCCAAAAAGAATGGGGAAGGAATGGTGCAAAGATAAACCCCCAGGGTAATGGACTGACTAACGAAATCATCAATCCATACCCGATACTCCATTACGGGAAATATTGGTTTGTTAAGCCCCTCGGTCATAACAAAAGTGAGCAATTCTCTAAGGCAAGGATCGTCTAGGGTGTCCAAGTTACGAGGTTGCGGGATGGCCATAAGATCTAAGTTGGGTTTAATCAACTCGGTGTCCAACCCTAACACTCTTTCTAAATCCTCAATTGCATCTCTAGCATTCCTTGCACCATCACATGTATCTTCCTGCTCTTCATCAGGAGTCACAATTTCACTTTCAGATATAAGCAAATCAGAGGGTGACTTTGAAATGAATGAAGGCGGGTTGGAAGCAACAGATCTAGGGATTATCCTATCAATGTCATCCCCGGGTTTTTGTTCTTTACTCAAATCTTCCCCGGAGTCTATATGTGAATCCACATAAATCTTAAAAGTTGCTTCAAAATTTTCTATGATTTAATCATGAGGAGAAATATCATCAATGGTTGTGCTAAGGAAACCTAATTTGGTCAAATTTGTGACATCCTCAGGGGCTAACTCTTCAAATAAGACATAATCACCCTTAGTGTTACTCCAAATCTTGAATGTAGGTTCCTCATATAATTCGTCTTTCTCCTCATCACACAATTCATCATATACCCGAGGCCTAGAATCATCTAATATCTTAGTAGATCCCCTAGGGTGCTTTATCTGATGTAAATGGTTTACATTGGTAACATCAAACTCCTCAGATAGGTCAATTTCTTTAGGGTTAGGTTCCCTAAGGGTGGGCTTGAGTTCCATCTCGTGATCAGAAGGGAGGGTAGGATTAACAACTTGACTTTGACCCACTTCATCAAATGTCACGAAAATACTATCATCTGGGTCGAGGTCTTCCAATGGTACCATCATTCCCTTCTTTTGACTCCAATATAATTCAGGTGGATACTCAACCTTATCATCATCTTCCTTGGGTTGCCACCTTTCTTCATCCAATGCATAGCTACTTTCATATGTGTCTTCCTCCCACTTAAGGCGTGGATCTCTCAAGGAATTGTCATCTAATGGGGAGGTTTCAAAATCGATCCTCGAAAAGTAGCTATTCTCCCTAGAATTTCCCTCCAACTTAAAGTGTAGCTCTCCCACGGGAGATGCATCTATTGTAGAGGGGTGTATGTCATCCTCAATGGGGTAGATTGGGTGGCTAATTTCATCTCTTTCTTGTTGGCCTACTCTCGAAGATTCTCCTAACAATTCAATCATTTCATTTTGCATTTTTTGTATTTCCATCTTCAAAGAGGAGAGGTCATTTCTATCATGAGAGAAGTCAGGCTTAGGCTTATAGTACCCAGGAGTGTCTGTCCAACCATTATAATTTTTCAGGAAGGGTGGGTTGGGTATTTCTATAGTGTGTGGGATATTGGGCAAAGCAAATCTCACTCCTAGGTTCTACTCACTGATTTAGGGCTTAACCAGGCCAATACTCCTATAATAGGAGTAAAACGGATCCTAATGATTATCATTATGTCCATCAAGGGATGGACCATCTCGGTGTCTGGGATTGAAGGATGTAGAGTGGGGGTGAGGGTGTGGGCAAGATGTGAAAGGACGAAAATCAATGTGGTCCATTCTAACTCACACCTCAATCAGAATTCCCCAAGCAAAACACAATTCAAAAAGGACCTTTTAGGTCTTTCCCAATTTAGGCTTTTGATTTTAAGTCAGATTGCAGGTGACAATACAATTTTTTCAATCAATTTATGCGCCTATTGTCAACCTACGGCTCTCCTAAGAAGACCTAGTTGGAGCTTAGGTGTTCTTCCCTAAATCTCAAATGGTAGAGCAACTCCAAAGACGGAAGATCGAGGGATGCAAGTAGGCCTAAGCCTTCCTTTGAAGTTGTGCTTTCGCGGTGCTTCTCAACTACCCCCAAAAATTCATGACAGGGTATCCCCCTCTTTGGATTTACAAAACCTTTGATCTCAAGTTCCGAACACTTCAGAATCCAACGATAGGAGGGCTCTTGTCCTAGTATTTCCAAACCTAAGGAGTGTCTAGAAGCATGCCATGGTGCAAACAAAATAAGTGTGCATACACCGCAAAAGATTTTGAATTTTGAATCGCACACCAAGTTTGAAAATCAAATCCTTGGTTTTTAAAATGTCCCTCCTTTAATTAGTCCTTTTTCTGGAAAAGTGACCACTTGTTTACTTTATTCAATACAGATTAGGTGGTCTTCGCATTAAGTCCAAATGCAATGCGTGATCAAGAATAGGATGCAAAGTAGGAGAATGCGTACCTTGCTTCCAGCAATCAACGATGTGAGAATGCGCGTAATGCAGAGAAATAAATCTAGAGGCTGCTCATACAGACCTAAATGGTTCGTCCTAGGGGCAGGCAGCTCATTTATTATTATTATTTTTTTTTAACTACTTATGCATAAACAAATCAAGGTAAACAATCCACAAAATAAACTAAAAACCTAAATCTAAAGAAAAGGGAACAGGCTCCAAAAAATTACCCAACACGGGCCTAAAACAAAATCGGGGAACAAACCCCTCAAAATATACCCCAGAACAAAGGTTTCAAACCAAATACAATGAAAAATTAAATCTAAAGTCTTAATTCTATTCTAATCAGATTAGTGACTAAATGTACAATGATGACCGTTGCGTCCTCGTCCTTCTCCTCCTTTTCAAAGTAGCTTGACCAATTCTCCTCTGGCGACGTCAAGGGTCGCCTCTCAATATGGCTGATTCCTCACACAAACTTTCTCGCACAGAAAATAAAATAATAAATGGTCAAATCACTGTGCAATTGACAAATAATCAAAATAAAATCAGGTGAAATTATTGCATCTGTTGCCTCCCCGGCAACGGCGCCATTTTGACGAGTCGATTATTCGCTTTTCAAGTCGTTTGTAGTTTTATGTGGTGGAAAAATCGACTAATCAACAATTAATATAACCACTCAATTAGGAGCGGGTCATGTCCACAGGGAGGCAATGATGCAATAATATCTCAATTATTTCGTATTCGTTCAATCTCGTGAGAAATCCGTAGTCAAATCTAACATGAAATGCGACGGAAAGAAGATGCACAATATCTTGAAAACATAAGGGTAGATGTGTAATTTTTCCTCACTAAAATATTCAATAAACATGTGATGATTGTATGTAATTTTCCATTGACATGTATTAAAGAAAATTTATGCACATTTAAATTCCAAAACCAATGTCAAACAATGTTAATTACAAAAGCCACGCATTTGTAAGAGAGCTTGAGTATGAAGTTGTAAATTTTACCATAATAAAATATTCATAAACCAAAATTCTGTTTCCTGGAAATGGCATGAAATGTAATAACTAATTAAGTCCATAAAAGAGCATTTTACCTCTCTCCTCCTCGCGATCGGGAGAGAGGTTCAATTGAGGAGAGGTTCGCATAGGCGGTTGGCTGAAGTGAGGCCGTCGCAGTGGTGGTAGCCGCACATCGAGCAGTGACTGGAGCCAGCCGGACGAAGCTCCGACGAAGGTGGCTATCAATGGTGGCTACAGCTGCTGGAGATGATGCGTGTGCGTGGGTTGAGCGCTGTTGCAGGTGATGCGCACGTACGCACTGGTGTTGTGGTCGTGATGGAGTTGAGCACGCGGAGGGTTGCTGGCGAGCACGCTCTGGTGGAGGCGGATGCTGCTACAGGCGGTAGGTGCAGGCGAACGGTGCGGGTGCACTGCAGGCTGGAAGGCGCGGAGAAGAACGCGCACCTGCTACGTGCGTGAAGAGGCGTTGCAGGGCTGCTGGCGGGCGCGCACTGTTGGCGGAGAGGCTATGCAGGCGGAAGGTGCGGGCACGCTGGAGCGGACGCGTGGGCGAATGCTGCAGGAGGTGCAGGCAGAAGGCACAGGTGTGGGAAGGCTGCAGCTACTGCTGGATGCTTCTAGCCATTCCCACCTTACGTGCGGCTGGAGGGCATGCAGGGGAATGCTGCAGGAGGTGCGGCCCTGCTGCAGGCGTGCGGGCGAGCACTGCAGCCGTAGGGGCACACTTCTGTAGGAGGTGCATTCGCGTGCAGTTCGTGAAATGGAGGTTGCTGCTGCAGATGTGCGGCAGGAAGGCACGTGTGGGCTGGGGATGGCGTTGGAGGATGGAAGGGTCGTGCGGTGTAGCTGTGACTGGTTGTTGGAAAAAGAACTAAGGACAGGGAAGGAAGATGAAGGTGTGTTGTAGGAACTTCAGACGTCCGGGAAACTTCCCGGATGTCTTAACTGACTGAGGAGTGAAATTGCAGTGGCTGCGGCGGTGGTTGTTGGTGACGATGTCGAGGGAGGTGCACGCTGAGGTGCTCACGATAATGCGGATGAGCTCCAGATGGTGGTGTGGCTTGTCACACCACACGCCCACGGTGGTGGAAACTCGTCGCCACGGTTGAGGCCGGCAGTGTGGAATGGACGAGAGACAAACTCTCTGCACAATGGTGGTCGGGGATGGAGGCCTCCTGAGCTCGGCTGCCTCATCCTTTCTTTTGAAATCAGCTGCCTGACCAGATCCAACACATCCGCTCCTCCTTGATTGGGTTCTTCACTGCGGCAGCTAGAGGAAGAAATGCAGTCGTTGCACGTATAAGAAGAAAAAATATTGATAAAATATTATGGTTATTTATATACAAACCCTCAACTTTTATGTTAACCTAAATTAATGCATGCAATGTACCTAATTAGTTAACTAATGCAATTCTAAGTTAATTCTAAATGCATTTAAATATGAATAAGATGCATGAATTATGTAATTAAATTAGAAATATGAATTAATCTATTTACATCCTAATTTATGCTAAATAAATGTTAGAATTAACCTAATGTCTAAGCACTTAAATACTTAAATAGCTCACAAATATGGGCTAATCAAGATCCCTACGAGATTGATCAGAGAAGGATGGGGCATGATTTGTAGTCTGATCGAAGTCCAAAACCCGATTTGAATGTGGAGGAGAATCATCTGCAACCGAGTCAAGAGGAGAATCAAAGTAGAAATTGAGTCCAGTTGCGGGTCAGGGTTGAAAATGGGTTTGGGAAGGTTTTGCATGTGTAGAAGAGGTGGCATCAATAAGAATTGGGTATGAGGGTTCTTCTAGTAAAGATTCAAAGGTAGGTTCATTTAGAGAGTCCTCATGGTAGCCATCAAACTCAAAGGTAAATACCTGCAGAGTGTTTATAGGATGAAGGAAATTTGAGTCAAGAAAAGATTCAAATTTTGGGTTGTAGATACTCTCGGCAATTTCTATTTTTGATTCCTGAGTATCAAAAAGAAATGATTCCATCTCAATGGAACCTGATTTTGAATCAGTGATCTCGGGATCAGGGACCTCAGAGTCAAAGTCGAAGAATGGATCATGTATGCTGAGGTCGTAGATTGGCTCATAGTCGTCAGGAAACAATGGTTCTCCGAAATCATAGTAAGATTCGAAATCGTCGGAGAACTTGCGAGAATCAAGTTCTGAATTTGATTCGAGATCAGAGGTCTCACCACAGAATAAATCACAAGATGTGGACTCAGCAACCTGAATTGGATCTAGCCTATTCTTAGATTCTGAGCTCAAAAAGGTGTTCTTATTAGGCATGCATTCAGTTTCTTGGCTTGTAGGAAGACTCAATCAAAACCCAACTCTTCCAACTCCTCGGTTTCTGTATCGTAGATCGGTGAGACTTCCAAAAAATCAATATGTATTTCTGAGGATGTTGGAGGGGTGCATTCATCAAATAAAGGCCCAGAATCATAATCCAAATTCAAACTCTGATTTTCATTACATGGGGCCTTGTAATTATCCCAAGAAGGCTCAGATCCAGATTCTAGGTTAAGGGTATGGGTTGGATCACTAGAATCTAGGTTGGGCTCTGCAGGGATGTCAGAATTGCTCTCGAGGGTCACCTTATCAGAATAAGGAACGGAATTTACACCCTTGAGAGGTTCTGATTCAATCTCATTATCACAGGAGTCTAGGAAATCTAAGCTTGGCGAACCAGGGTTTTGGTTTTCTAAGGCTAGGTCAAAATCGTGTTCTCTTGCAATTGGATCCTCTCAATCCATTTCAAGATTAGAAATGTTAATTTGTTCATAATTTGAGTCAAGTTCCATTCGGGTTGGGGGTCCATAACAAGATCGATCATTAAACTCAGGATTTGGAAAATTGTGTTGATCACTAGTCATACTCCAAGATGTTTTGTTAGTTTCTAATAGGTATTTTTGATCAATTGTCGTATATAACTTATTCAGCAATTCTCCCCGTTCTTTTAGAAATTTCTGGATTTTTTCCGGAAGTAAAGGGTTTGACCAAAATTGTAGGCAGTCATTGTTGTGTAATTTCACCAATTCACTATGTTCTGCTAATAGGAGATCCCGGTTTGAACTGTATTTCATTTGTGTCCATATTATCTCTACATAGTTCGTGTTGATCTCTATTGTTTTTGCAAATCTTTCCTGAATGTCCCTTGCATAATATTCTTCATGGTTTCTATAAGCATTCTCAAGGATTTTTTCTTTCAAGCTCATTTGGGATTCAGGCTTCCTAAATAATCGTCCTATATAACCAGGCTGCATTTTGAATCAAATGGTGGAATCAAGATGTAGAATCAAAACTCATGTTCAGATTGGAGTTGATCAGATCTGAAAGAGATTCCCAAGAAAATCTGTGTGTGTGCTCTAATTGAAGGGATGAGGGACTAGATGTGATATTGACCCAATCAAGGCACCCAATAATTTTTGGATGACTAAGGCACTTTCGAGGCAGATGATACCTCAGAATTAGAAATTTGCACACTCGAGAAGTACCTAGGCAGCCAGGAAGGGAGAGCCCCGCAAAGACCCCTACACGGTAGAGCGTCCCCATAGGTTACAGGGTTTCACCCACTTGACCTTCCTTGTCACTGAGGGTCCAGGTAGACCGGAATGTACGAACTTAAGTCCTTAAGTCTGCCAATTTTATGCCCTAATTTGTGCCTTGAGTTTCACTTGATTAGAAATTAATTCAACTTGTGACCTAATTTAGAGGTTGGTTGGCCTACAATGTAGACCAACTTTACCTGACCTGCCCTAAAGATGGCAGGATGAGATCTGGGTCAAGACCTAAAAATCACCCTGATTTCACTCCCAGGTTATTAGTTCCAAGGATTTTAGGGTTCAAGTAAATTTAGAGCCTGATTTTAGGGTTTTTCTTGATTAGATCTTTTCAATTAAGGGCTTGGGTAGCACACAAATGCGGGAGGGTAAGTTTCCTTTAATTCAGGCAAACATGTGTACTAGCACTTCAAAACACTAATGCAGAAACCCTAATTGGCTCTATTTTCAAGTCCAATTGATCTTGATATGTTCACCCTGGGCTTCAAGCAAGAAGTGTGTTAGCCCAAAGTGATTAGAAATTAAACAGAGTCCCTAATAGGCATAGGAAATTTAGGGTAGGATCTCTAAACAGAATCGCTTCAACTCAATGAGATTTGAAAAGAATTTCTCAAATCAGGAATTTTGCCCTTTAAATGATGATTACTATGAAATAAGGCAGGTGTTTCCTAATTAATTGTTTCCATTTTTTTCTTTTGTCTTCCCAAGATTAGGAGGTTGATTAGGGAAGAATGGAGAAGTTACCTACCCTGGTGTGGTTGTTTTGCATGGAAGATCTCCTTGTGAAGTACCTCGCAAAATCACAAGAAAGCAAATAGGGCAAGTTAGTGCCCAAATATAATCAAATAATGTAGAGAATAGTGGTGAATTGCACATTGCTCCCCGGCAACAGCGTCAAAATGTTTGCGCAACGAAATCGAGGTTAAAACCTGCACTGTAGTAAAGTCAAAATTTCTTTGAAAATAAATAATATTTATTACTCGAATTTTAAGTCCAAGGTCGAACACAAGGAGTAATATAAATTCACACACTACTCTCAAATAATGCAAATGAGCACAAGAATTTAAACCAGATAAACTACTCAAAAATGATAATCAATGTAGAACATGAGTATAACGAGAATTTGACATGATAAAAAGAAATCTATAACAAAATAATGGTGATTTAGATCACCAATTATTAAGCATAGTTATATGTAAACAAGAGTAATCAATAATGCCACAGTAATCAGGACCAAATATCCGCACAGTAGCTTGAATGCAACAGTAGTAACCGGACGTCTCCTTTGGAGATCAGATGCCTTAAATGGTCAACTGCTACAGTGCCTTCTTCTTTGTTTCTCCTTTCTCTTCTCTTCTGCTTTCTTCTTCCCTAATTTCTTCCTATGCGGCTTTATATCTTCTTTTGTCCTCTCTGCCTTTCTACCTTTTTCTTCTTTAGCTTTCCTTCTTCTTTCTTTCTCAAGCCCTCTTCTTTTCTCTTCTGCGATTGTGCCTTTTCTTCTTCTCTTCTCCTCTTTCCTTCTCTGCTTTCTCTTCCCTCTTCTTTAAGCACAGGGGAAAGGGTTCGGATTTTGGCTAACTGTTAGCCATTGCACAGAAGAACAAAACCCTCCCCTACCTCGCACACTCTCTTCCTTTCTCTCTCTTAGGTTTCGCTCTCCTAGAACCATGCACATCTGGTTATTGGGTAATCGGAGGATCTGCGTACCCAGGTCCAGGCTCACCGGCAGTGGGTGGTGAGCAAAGAGTGAAGGCTTAGGCGGGTCGGGTGCACCAAGTCCATGGAGGAGAGGTCGCAGATGAGGAGCGTGAAAGGTGTGAGGGGCCTCACCCCTCAAGTGTTGAGGCGATAAGCCCTCAACACTTTTGCAACTTATGCAGTAGTGGCGCTTTCAAATCTTTTGAGGTGGGACTATCTAGTCCTCCTCCTTCTCGTGCAGCTATAGTGGATAGTGCCTTCAATTGAGGTCAGGGGAGTAGTCAATGCTCCCAATTGACCTGCTACCTTTGTTACTGAGAAGGTTATGCAGCACTTGGGATCGAGAACTGGGAGTATCATGGCCTTGAACACGAGGACAAGGCTAAAGATGGCGATGACGGCAGAGCTTGACGACAAGAACCTAAAACATTGAATAAGGCATCATGGCCACATTAGAATAGTTGAGGAGCTTCTCCAAGGCACGGCGAAGGTGCTGATGGTGATTTCGTGGAGGATGGTGGTCTGTGGTGGCCGGTCGATGACGAAGTTGGTGCGCGATGATGGGTCTGTTCGGGGGCGTGTTTGGATGGATGGGAAGGTGAATAGAGATAGGGGTTTTGTGCGCGGAAGGATGGTGGTGCTTTTGGGAGTTGTGGCAAGGTGTGTGGATGAGTGTAGCGTTGAAGGACCTCGTCGGAGATGCTGTCGGAGATGAGGAAGACAGAGGTGAGCGGCGATATTGAGGGGTTTATTTTTGATTTTTGGTAGAAGGAACTAATCTAGAGGCCTTAAGGGAACTTAATTACCTACGGTAAGTGGATGAAAGGGAGAGGACAGCACCAACGTTGGTAGGCCGGAGCTGGGGAAGAAGGTGCTCCGATAAAGGGAAGGTTGACAACAATGGAGGTAGAAGGGCTCCTGCTGGTACAACCCAGAGCGAACAAGAGAGAGAGAGAGAATCCGGACACTGGTTTTGTGACTAGATGAAGAAGGAGGCCAGGAGGGGTCTCCAGATCTTGAGGAACTTCGCAGCCGAAGAGGAGGGAGGAAGAGGGGGTTTTCAGTTGGAATTCAAGCTTGAAAGATTCGATCGTGCCCTGGGGATCTCTTTGCAACGCTCAGGAGGGGGTTTTGAGCTTGGAAGCCAAGCTTCCAAGCTAGGGATTTCCGCTGGAGTAGGAAACCCATTTGTTCCACGAGTTCGCATAGTATTTGGGCGAGAATTGGAGCCCAAGATGCGGCTCAAATTGTAGAGAAATTTGTCAAGAATCTCCCTTCCAATTTTGGAAGGGATTCGCCAATCAAATAGGGAGATATCCCTAGTTGAAGGTCGCCTGAGTAGGATTCCTTCGCGATAATGGAGGAGGGACCTATTTGCAAAGAGTGACGACAAAGATAGGAGCCTTTTTGTAAGGAATTTGAAAGTTAAGGATCTGAATGAGATAGAAAGAATGTCACTGGACCAAAATGCAAAATTGGTCAAGATGATCTCAGATTGGGCCCAAATTTTGGTACAAACCTAATTTGGACCTAAGAAATCCAATGGTGAAGTTGGATTTTGGTTTTGACCATGTTTGACTAGGTAATTTATGCAAAAATCTAAATTAGGGTAAATGTCTGTCTAAGACTCTATTTTGGGCCAACGCGGGTTCTGATGGTCAGTTTGAAGGTTTTGAAGGGTTTAGGTGAATTTTATCTTGACCAGAACCTCAGTTAATTAAGCAGGTATGTTTTTAGGGTTTTAAAAGTTATTTAATTCTCAAAACACGTGCAAATCCTTTTATGCTTGTTCTAACCCACTTGTTTGACTTTTAGAACCATTTGACCCTTAATTACCCTCTGGGAAAACCTGTGATTGTACTACATTCATGATATGATGGTAAAACTATAGTTTTAACCCTGTTTTTTTGTCTTTCCCTCAGAATGGTTATGCAGTTACCTATGGCTCTCTGGCAATTACGTAGGAGCATTTACTGTCTTAATTGGATCAAAATGAGATAGTTATGTCTCATGATGGTGTTTCCATCAGTGACGGACCCAATTAAGACACCCAAAAAATTGGATGACTATAGAGGTTTGGGGCGGATGATACCCCTTAGTCAGAAAGCTGTCCACCTGAGAATTACCTAGGCAGCCAGAGAGGGAGAGTCCCGCAATGACCCTTATACGGTAGAGTGCCCCCACAGTTTAAAGGGTTTCCCCCACCCGACCTCTCTTGTCACTGATGTTCCAAGTAGACCAGAATGGGGACTTAACCTCTTAAGCCTACTAGTTTTAATTAAGAGCAAGGATGCTTATGATTTCACTTGAACTTTTAAGATGTTTTTGTGAAAAGTGACCTAATTTGAAGATTGGTTAACCCAAAAAGGTGGGTCAACTTCACCTGTTTTGTCTTTGAAATATTTAGGTCCCTCTTTTAGTGTTCAAATGAATTTAAGATCCTGATTTTAGGGTTTTGCTTGTATAGATCAATTCAATCAAGGCTTAGGCACACATTGTTTGGAAAGATCAATTCTTGATTAAGCAAGTGTGTCTCTAAAACCCTAAACTAGAATCCTTAATTAGATTTGATTTGGTGCAATTTATTTTGTCCAAATGTGGTACCTAGGGCTCAAACAAGAATGTGATAGCCCTAAATACCTTAAGCTTCAAGTAGGTGCACAAATCATGGTTTGAATGTTGTTTAAATAGAATGTATCAAATCAGGCAACTTGATGATTAATCTAAGAATATAATGCAAGTAGCCCTAATTGATTTCTTCCTTTTTTTTTTAGCTTTTTTAGAATCAGGGGTTTAGAAGAAGGTAGATGGAGTTTACCTACCCCTGGAGTGGTTGATGCACGGCTGATCTTCTTTTAGTGAGTCCCTAAAACATATCACAATCAAAAGCGATGTAACAACCTAGAATTCAACCTGATATTGCAATCAAGAGATCTAATTGTGTTGCTCCCCGACAACGGCGCCAAAATGTTAATCGCTTGAGATCGATGTTTTAAATCGTTATGTTGCAGTATAGTTGAAATCTCGTGAAAAACAGATAAAATTTATATTCGAAAAGTCTGAGGTCGTTCGTTGGGAGCAAGTAGGAATTCAATTCTCAAGATTGCAATTTTAAACAATAGATAAGAAATTATAATCAAGAATTAACTCAAAATAATGTGGCAATAATGTCAAGTGTCAGACTGCAAAAAGAATGGAGTAAAATGGTGATTTGAATCACCAATTACTCGCTACAATAATATTAAATGGAACTCAATAACTATGTATAAACTCAAATTAGCTGTCTGATTGAACGATCAGATGTCTTAAACATCTGGATGAATAGTACACTACTACTTCTTTCTCTGATTTCTTCTTCTCTTGCTTTCCTTCTTCACAGACTCTTCCAATGTTGCGGCTCTTCTTCTCTTCCTCTTCTTCTTTGCTTTCCTCTTTCTTCTGAGTCAAGTCTTCTCCTCTTCTACTTGCCGTGGCCTTCTTCTTCTTCTGCCTTTCTTCTCTATGCAGCTCTCCTACTTCTTTAACTTTTCTTCTTTACATAGAGGGGGAAGGTTCCTCAAAGTTGGCTAAGTGTTAGCCAATTCTCTAGAGAGAAAAACTCCCATAAACCCTGCATGCTCTCTCACTTTCTTTCTCTGGGTCATGCTCTCCCAAAGCCTTCTATAATATCAGGTATTTGGGTGTTCGGATCAAGCACGCACTCGGGTCCAGACTCATCGGCAGTGGGTGGTGAGCGAGGAGTGAAGACTTAAGCAGGTCGGGTGTACCAGGTCCACGGAGGAGAGGTCACAGACGAGGCACGTGATGAGTGTGAGGGACCTCACCCCTTGTGTCTGAGGCGATAAGCCCCAGACACAAATTCAATTTATGTCACAGCTGCCGTTCGTAAACTTTTGATGTAGGACTATCCGTCCCCCTTTTCTCGCGCATGGTACTGCTGCTACCTTTGGCCAATTCGCATGCAAGCAGTGGTCAATGGCTCCAATTGACTAGGCGAGTGCGTTCCTAGACCAACTCCGCTTCATTTGGAGTCAAGGACCTTATGCTGCAGGTCTGGAGAGAGCTTCAAGCAAGCTCGAGCCTTGCGGCGTCAATGGAGAAGGGGGCTAGTATCTGAAATCAACAATAAGACCTTTCGACCGCATCAGAAAGCTCAGGAAGTATCGTCGGACCACGGCGAGTGCGACGGTGGTAGTTGCGTGGCGTGACATCGTTTGTGTGTGTGGAGCGAAGTTGGACTGTGCGTGTGAAGGTGGGTGTGTTCGGGGACATGCGAGATTGATCAATAGCCCTAACTAAGTTAGGGCTTTTGATCTATGGTGAACGGTGAAGGTGTGGAGTGCGGGAGTAGCGGCGTAGGTGGGCTGTGGTGGCTGCTAGCGCTCGTCGGAGGTCTGCTGGTGAGATAGAAGACGAAGTCACGAAGGGCATTGGCGAGGTCAAATCGAAGTGTTGAAGTTGCTATTGTAATGAGGGGAAGCTGAGGAGTTGCCTGAGAGAGGTAGCGGACGACGAAGAATGGAGATGGCGCCATTTGTGGTATGAATGATGCTGGAGACGAAGCTAGCTCTGATAAGGGTTGGATGGTGAGGATGAAGGGGATAGGGATGCCGGCTGGTGCTGCTCAACATGGAAGAAGGCAAGCAAGGGGGATCTACCGCTGGTATTGTAGTCAGACGATGAGGAGAGGCAAGGAGAGTCACCGGAGCTTGTTTAGAGTGCTAGATCGGTATTTAAAAAGTATTGTGTTGCAGTACATTCGAAAAAGTGTTCAAAATAGATATAATTTTATTACTCGAAAATATTTCCGAGATCAAACACAGGGATCAAATTGGTATTTAGAAATCAAGATCACAATTTAAACTGAAAGAAATTGTAATAATAGCAATATCAGAGTGCAAAAATATGGGAGTAACATGGTGATGTAGATCACCAAATACTCCTACAACATCACCAAATGATTCAATGTAAATATACAATGGAGGCTAGAATCAGTCGTTTGATTCCTTAATCAGATGACTTAAATGTCTGAGTTCTTTTCCTCTTTCTCTTTTCTGTCTTCTCCTTGCCTTCTTCTTCTTCTTTGGCTTCTGTCAGACCTTTGATCCTTCTCTTTCTCTTCTCTGTCTCTCTCTACCTTTTCCTTCCTTCTACCTTAGCTTCTCCTTCTTCTTCCTTCTTCTTCTTCTGTCCTCCTCTTCTTTAGCTCCTACCTTTTCCTTTTGTCAACCTTCGCTTCTCCTTCAACTTTAGCCTTCTTCCTTCTTCCTTCTAGCTGCGGCTAAGTGTTGGCCTGTAGAACCTGTAGCAAAACCTACCCCTACCCGCGCGCAACTCTCCTCTCTTTTCTCTCCTAGGATATGCTCTCCTAGAGGCACACAGTCAGTCAGGTAATCGGGTCGGGTGCGTACCCGGGACCAGGCCCACTGGTGTGCGGTAGTGGGCGAGGTGTGAACAGGTCGGGTAGTCGAGTCGTGGCCAAATCCGTGGGTTATGTCGCAAATGAGTCCAGTGATAGGGGGGAAGGAGGACGTCACCCTCAGTGTTGGAGGCGATAAGCCTCTAACACTTTTTCGCTTTATGCGCACAAGGTTGGCTTTCCACTTCTGAGGTTGGACTAAATGTCTCACCATCCTTTTGCACGCACAGCAGTAGATGGGGCTTCCAATTAGTGAGGCTGCAGAGGCTCTTGGCTCCAATCAAAGGCCTAGAACCGCACACGAGAGTCTTCTACACGTCCTGGGAATGTCTTCCTGGGATTGGTAGCACCTGGAGCTGCAGCAAGTGAGCCTTAAGTTCGCTTATCAATGGTGGAGGGGCGTTGAACCTGAAAACACAAGATTGGCCTCGCGGCCACATCAAAATGTTCAGAGAGGGTCACCGAAGCATGACGAAGATGATGGGGTGGTTGGCATGGCGTGGGGGAGCCTGTGCAAGCGTGACTAGGGCACATTGTGTGCGAAGGTGTGGGTGTGTTCGGTGAGGTGCGTGAGTGAGTGGCACGGTGAGTGGAGTAAGGGGAAATGTTCGGTTGAGTGAGGGGAAGTTTATGGTCTTGTCGGCAAGGGTTGGGATGGCCTGTGGAGGTGGAGCGGCCTCGCTGAATTTGGAGGTTGGAGATGGCAGGGATGGAGGTGATGGAGGTCGGCAGTGGTCGATTTTGAAGAATAAAGGGTGGAGAAGAATGTAGAGAGGAGAGAAAGCTTATCTGGAAGGTGAAGAGATGACGGGGGAGAGCGGAGGTGTCAGGTTTAGTGTGGCCAATGCTAGAGACGAAGAGTGGCTCTGGTGAGTGGAGATCGGCAAGGACGAAGAGAGGGAGTTGCCTGCAGGTACGGCGAGGCGCAGATGAAGTCAAGGAAGAAGAATCCTCGGCAGGTGTGGCGGTCGGACGATGAGGAGGAGTAAGGGAGGTCACCGGACGTCGAGGAACCTATGGCCGTGAGGAGAAGAGAGGAATCAAGGGTGTTCACAGCCGAATTCGAGCATGGGGTGATCGGAGGGGTCTAGGCTCCTTTAAATAAAGCTTTGAAGGTCGGTTAGGACTTGGGAAGCAAGCTTCCCAAGCAAGGACAGCTTGCCGGAGTTGGAAGCTATTGAGATACCCATATCTCTCGTGCGTTCGCATGAGAGATTGGGAGTGAATCAGATTCTCAAATGAGGGTTTAGACAAGAGAGAATTTCTCAGAGAATCTCCCTTCCAATTTTGGAAGATATTCTGAGCAATCAGGGAGAACTCTCCTTCCAAAGCTCGCTGAAGTAGGATTCCTCCACTATAATGGTGGAGGGAACTAATTGCGAAAATGATGAAGAAGTTAGGGGGTTGTTTGTAAGGATTTTTGAAAGATAAGGGTAGAAATGTAATCAAGCTGGAGCTTTTTGCAAACTAGGTCAAGGAAAATTCATCTTGGGTCTAAATTTTGGTACAAACTTAATCTAGACCTAAGGAAGCCAATGGTGAAGTTGGATCTTGGGTTTGACAGCATTTGATTGGGAAATTTATGCAAAAACCAAATTTAGGGCAAATATCTATCTGAGATCCCATTTTAGGTCAAGATGGGTTCTAATGGCCAAATTAAAGTTTCTAAACCCTAGAGAATATTTTTCTATGATTTTTAGAGGGTTTAAGTGAATTTTATCCTAACCAATACCTTGGTTAATCAAGTGGGTTTGTTTTTAGATTTCAAGAAGTCATTTAATTCACAAAACTCACACAAACCCTTTTCTGTTGATCGAACTTGACTAGCCGATTATTCGCTTTAAAGTCGTTTGCAGTTTTATGTGGTGGAAAAATCGACTAATCAATATTTAAAAAGAAATAACCACTTGCAGAGGAGCGGGTCGTATCCACAAGGAGGCAATGAGGTAATAATATCTCAATTATTTCGTATTCGTTCAGTCTCGTGAGAAATCCGTAGTTAAATCTGACATGAAATGCAACAGAAAGAAGAAGCACAATATCTTGAAAACATAAGGGTAAATGTGCAAATTTTCCTCACTGAAATATTCAATAAACATGTGATGATTTTATGCAATTTTCCATTGACATGTAGTAAAGAAAATTTGTACACATTTAAATTCCAAAAATCAATGTCAAACAATGTTAATTACAAAAGCTATGCAATTGTAAAAGAACTTGAGTATAAAATTGCAAATTTTACCATAATAAAATATTCATAAACAAATATTCTTTTTCCTGGCAATGGCATGAAATGTAATAACTAATTAACCCATTAACAGAGCATTTTACCTCTCTCCTCCTCGTGATCGGGAGAGAGGTTCAATCGAGGAGAGGTTTGCACAGGCGGGTGGATGAAGCGAGGCCGTCGCGATGGTGGCAGCCACACGTTGAGCGGTGGTTGGAGTCGGCCGGGCGGAGCTCCGGCGAAGGTGGCTGCATCCGGTGCTACATCTACTATTGGCGGTGAGCGTGCGTTGGCTAGAGGGCACGGGTGCGCGCTCTGTTGTTGGCGAAGTGCGGGTGCTGCTGGCGTGGGAGGAGGGCGCTGCAGGCGCGGGAGGTGCTGCAGCTGGCAGGAGGCGCTGCTGCGCGCTGGCTGGAGGTGTGGGAGCGTGCTCTGTTGGCGATGAGGGTGGGTATTGCAGGCGCGGAAGGAGGGCGTGGAGATGGCGCGGGTGCGCAGGCTAGAGGGCGCTAGCAGTGAGGTTCTGCAGGTGCGGCTGCAACTGGCGTGGGTGTGCACTGCAGCCGGTGCAGGGAAGGTGCTGTGGGCGAGGGAGTGAGCGGGTGAGGTTCTACAGGTGCGGCTGGAGGTGAGCGGGAAGACTGCGGCGGCGTGGGTGGCGTGGGTGCGCAGGTTGGAGGGCGTGGAGATGGCGCGGGTGCGGGAGTGAGCGGGTGGCTTCAGACATGGGAGGAGGGCATGCGCAGACTGTTGGGCGTGGGTGTGCAGGCGGTGAGAGCGGGAGGAAGTGCGGGTTCTTGCGTGCAGCTGGAGGTGAGCGGGAGGCTTCAGACGTCCGGGAAATTTCCCGGATGTCTTAACTAACTGAGAAGGTGAATGCAGAGTGGCTGCGGCGGTGGTTGTTGGTGACGACGGCAAGGGAGATGCACGCTAAGGTGCTCACGGTAATGCGAACGAGCTCCGGATGGCGGTGTAGCCTGTCACACCACACGCCCACGGTGGTGGAGACTCGCCGCCATGGTTGAGGCCGGCGGTGTGGAATGGAAGAGAGGAGATCTCTCTGCATAGTGGTGGGTCGGTGGTGGAGGCCTCCCGAGCTCGGCTGCCTCCCTCCTCCTTTTGTAGTGGCCTACACAAATTTGAAATTAGCTGCCCGACTAGATCTAACATATCCGCTCCTCCTTGAATGGGTTCTTCACTGTGGCAGCTGGTGGCGTTGGAGCGGCAGCCAGCTGTTCCTGCAAGAAGAAGAATAAAGAAAATAATGTTAAAATATTATGGTCATTAATATACAGACCCTCAACTTTTATGTTAATGAAAATAATGTACCTAATTGGTTAACTAATTAGATGAATGTCATTCTAAGCTAACTCTAAATGCACTTAAAATATGAATGCAATGCATGGATTATGTAATTAAATTAAAAATATGAATTAATCTATTTACATCCTAATTTATGCTAAATAAATGTTAGAATTAACCTAATATCTAGGCACTTAAATACTTAAATAGCCCACAACTATGGGCTAATCAGAACCCACTTATTATCTTATTAAGATCCTTTCACCTTTGTTTATCCCTTGAGAAAACCCGTTGTTGTATTGCATTGGAAAAATTGTAGTTTTACCCCTAGTTTCTTGCTTCACTCTCAGAAAGGTTATGTAGTGAATTAAGATCTTCAGTTGGTTATGTAGGAGCTTTTATTCTCTTCATTGGGTCAAAATGAGCTAGTTAGGGCTCATGATGCTGTTCCCATCATACCCCCATGCCTAGCTTTTGCTAGTCCCTTAGCAAAATTTTAAGGTTTTAACTTTGATTCCAGACCATGTAATCTTTTTGTTGCTCAAAATTGTGATGTGTGCTTTCTTCTATAGATTAGGTTAGAATGCCGATAGTACGCCTAGAGGTACTCAAGTACCAACCAAGATCTGGACCTGACCAGCTTTAGCCTGAATTTGCCTCGAAGGTTTTTAAGGCCCACAGGAACTATCCTAAGGTTTGTTGAACTTCGCAGTTAAGTACCCATGCTTGTAACATATTTTAGCCTCGGTTGAGTTTGCAGTGTATTTTTGTAAGAGAGAGACAGAAGAATTTTCTTTGTTTGGAGAGTTTTCTCTCTCTTTTCTTTTTATTTCTAGCTTCGGATTAGCTTCACAACATGGTCTGTATCGGATTCCTAGTCCCCATCATCAATCCTCGAAGGGTCCCTGGAAATCAATGCTTCGAGATAGCATTGCCCATGGCAACCCCCAGAACCCTGGCTTTCGAAATTTCGAGATAATCCTGCCCATGGCGTTCTGTAGCTAAATTCAGACCCTGGCAATCGACATTTCATGATAATGTCACCCATAGCATATGAACCAGCACAAGGTGCTTACATGCCCCTGGTAGGATATGTAGATATCCTAGGAGACAAGCACCGAGGAGATGACATTTTGTTGCGCATCTTCGTGGGGAATTTCCCACCTCTCCGCACTGGGAACTCGTCCAAATCAACTTGTGTTGATCAGCCGCTCCTAATCTAGGCAACTTTTTCAGAATGATTTAAACACATTTTCATGATTTTGATACTTATGCGCACTGAACCAGACTGTGTGTGGATTGGGGTGCTTAGGTTACCGAGTCCCGCAAACCAGAGGTCAGTTAACGAGGCTGAATACTCCCTAAGCCTTAGATCTACTACTTAAGTTTCGTATTTTCCCCAACCTCTTGAGGACTATCTAGATCTTAGTGGATACTTTAATTTTTAATCCTAGGAGTATAGCCTAAGAGGCCTAAAATCAGCGTTCCTACTAATCTCTTCTGTATTTCATTAGCACTTTTTGCCTTTCATTTTCTTTTTCTTGATATGGTTTAGAACTCAGTTAATTCATTAATTTCTTACTATTGACTATCTTTTTTCTTTTTCTTTTCAACTTGTGCTCCTTTTTTACATTTTTAACTTCTCCCCTTTTTCTCTTCAAGATTTGTATGGCCTCAAAATTTTCTCTCCTCTCTCTTTTTTTTTTGCTCTTTTTCAAGATTTTTTTCTTTTTTTTTGGTATTTTTGGAATATGTGATTTTTTTGATGAAACATTTTCTTGTGAGATGATTTTCATGGCATTTTGCACTTTCACACCCCCCATGCCTACGATTTGCAATGTCCCCATCGTAAATTAGGTGGGTTCAAGTTCAGCTTAGATCATTCATTAAAACAAGTTCTGGGTGGGCGAACGGGTCGAGATGACTGTTTTGCAGATGATTTCAAGCTCGGGTATGGGTACCTGAGGTGGGGTCAGCTATTCTAATGGATGAACCCTAAAGTGCAATATGAATTCAACATAGGAATGTCAAGAAAGGTTTTGGATTTTTCAAAAGTGACAGGTTGCCTCCCGTTAAGCGCTGAGTTTTACTCCATCGATTGGGTGCAATGAGCTCAGGGAGAATGGAGGGTAAATGATGTCTCAGCCAAATTTGTATCGGTAAGGTCAATGAACTGTTTGAGTCTCTGACCGTTCATGACGAAAGGTTCTGAATCGTGCCTAAGTGGACTGATCTAGATGGCACCATTTCCAAAGATTTGTCGGACAAGGTAAGGTCTGATCCATTTCAATCTGAGTTTTCCTGGGAATAGTTTGAGCTTAGCCTCAAAGAGTAGGACTTTTTGACCAGGGTAAAAGATCTTTCTGGATATGTGCTTGTCGTGAAAGGCCTTAACCCACTCTTTGTAAATTCATGAGTTCTCATACGCGTCATGGAGTAATTCATTGATCTCGCTCATTTGAAGCTTTCTGTGTGTTCCTGCCTTAGAAAGCTCTAGATTGCAGTTCCTTACTGCCCAATAGGCTTTGTGCTCCAATTCAACGGGGAGGTGACTTGCCTTCCCATACACTAATATGAAGGAAGACATACCTAATTGGGTTTTGTGGGCGATCCTATAAGCCCATAAAGCTTCTAGAAGTCGGGATGACCAGTCTTTCCTGTCAGGTCAAACAGCGACCTAGAGGATTTTCTTGATCTCCCAATTTGATAGCTCAACTAGACCATTAGTTTAGGGGTGATAAGGAGTAGAGATTTGGTGTGACACCCCATATTTGGTCATCAGTGACTTGAACTAGGCATTAGTGAAATGGGTCCCTCCATCAGAGATTATGGCACATGGAATCCCGAACCGAGAAAAGATGTTCTGATGAATGAATTTGATAACCACCTTATGATCATTAGTTTGGGTTGGTATAGCTTCAATCCATTTGGACACGTAGTCAACAGCAAGTAGAATGTACTCGAAGCTGTCTGAAACAGGAAAGGGTCCCATAAAAGCAATCCCCTAGACATTGAAGATTTCACATACAAGAATTGGCTATAAGGGCATCATATCATGATGGCTCATGTTGCCTAAGGTCTGGCAACGAGTACATGCCCTACAGTGATTGTATGCATCTTTGAAAATCGTGGGCCAATAGAAGCTGCACTGGAGGACTTTCGCTACAGTTTTATGACCAGAGAAGTGTCCACCGCATGCCTGGTCATGGCAAAAGGACAAGATTTCCTGAATTTCCGCTTTCGAGACACATCGTCGAATGACTTGATCAGCACCGATTAGGAAAAGATATAGGTCTTCCCAGAAGTAATACTTGGCATCGGAAAGCAATTTGTCCTTCTTGGCCTTCGACCAACCGGACGGGATCTGATGAGATGCTAGGTAGTTTACTAGATCAGCAAACCATGGAAGCCCTGTACTAATAGTCAAGAGGTGCTCATCCGAAAAATGTCCCGTAATGGGTCTGGAAGGGTCGATAATGTCAGAAGGAAGGCAGGACAGGTGATCAGCTACCACATTCTGTTTTCCCACCTTGTCGTGAATCTCAAGGTCAAATTCTTGTAACAGCAAGATCCAGCAGATTAGTCGAGGTTTCGCATCCTTCTTCTCAAGGAGATGCCTCACAGCTGTGTGATCAGAGTAATTGATAACACGGGAACCCAGAAGATACGATCTGAATTTTTCTAGGGCAAATACTACGGCTAGCAGCTCTTTCTCAGTAACTGTGTAGTTACGTTGAGCCTCGTAAGTGTCTTGCTAGCATAGTAGATGACCATGGGTTTCCCGTCAATTTTCTACCCAAGTACCGCTCCTATAGCGAAATCAGATGTGTCGCACATGATCTCAAAGGGTTGAGACCAATCAAGGGACTATAGGATTGGAGCTTGAGTAACTCGATCATGTAGGATCTCAAATGCTTGAGTGCATTCCTTGGAGATTTAAAAAGGAATATCCTTAGATAGTAGAGTAGTCAGGGGGTGCGCGATCATTGAGAAATCAGGAATGAATCGACGGTAAAAATCGACGTGCCCCAGAAAAGATCGGATGTCCTTGATTGAGCTAGGCATAGGGAGTTTGGAAATTAGATTAACCTTGGCTCAATCGACCTGGATGCCTTTTTCTGATATGAGATGTCCTAGGACAATTCCTTCAGGCACCATGAAATGGCTCTTTTCCTAGGAAAGAACCAGATTCACGTCAATGCACCATCTGAGGATCTGGACCAAGTGCAGGAGGCAATCGTCAAATGATTTGCCAACACTGAAAAGTCATCCATGAAGACTTTCAGAAAATCACCTACCATATCTGAGAATATGGCAAGCATGCACCGCTGAAAAGTAGCGGGTGCATTGCAGAGACCAAACGGCATCCTCCCGAACACGTACATCCCGAAGGGGAAAGTGAAAGTGGTATTTTCTTGGTCCTCAGGATGGATTGCCACCTAGCTATTACCGGAGTACTCATCCAAAAAGCATAAGAACCTATTTCCCGTTAGTTTCTTGAGGATTTGATCAATAAACGGTAGTAGGAAATGATCCTTCTTTTTGGAGGTATTGAGTCTTCTGTAATCAATGGAGACTCTTCACGAATTCACCACACGGGTCGGTATGATTTCTCCGATTTCAGTCGTGATCACGGTGAGTCCTGCCTTCTTAGGCACAACCTGGATTGGACTAACTGTCGGAGATCGGGTAGATGATCCCAACATCTAACCACTTGATGATCTCCTTTTTTACGAACTCCTACAGATTAGGATTCAGACGTCTCTGCATTTCACGGGAAGGCCGTGTGCCCTCTTCAGTATAGATGCGGTGTGTGCAGTAAGAGGGGCTGATGCCAGTCAAATCATCAAGAGTCCATCCAATGGCTCTTCGATGTTGCTAGAGAATAGTAATCAGACGGGATTCCTGATTAGGTGTGAGTCTGGAGTTGATAATCACAGGAAACGTCTGATTAGAACACAAAAAGGCATACTTTAGATACTCGGGAAGAGGCTTGAGTTCCAAGACAGGGTTATTAGTAGCAGCGGGCGGTTCAGGGTGTGTGTCAGGAGAAAGGGGGGGAGTTATGGGTGTGTCTAGGTCAAGCTCGGACTCCTCTGATTAAGGGTTTTAATCCTCTTGTGGTTGATCAAAAGTAGTCAAGTTTTCCTCAATATATGGATTGCCAACCACAACCTTGATATCACATATCTGTTCTATAGCACCGTAATTAATCCTTTGTTGGGCCTTAAAGATGTTAATCTTTAATGTTTGGTTCCCAAATTTTAGTTCAATTTGGCCCTCCTCACAATTTATGTTGGCCCTAGTAGTGGCCAGAAAGGGTCTCCCTAGTATAATTGGTGTATTCCTTGAGGAGCATCCATATACAAGACTACGAAGTCCACCGGGAAATAGAAATCCCGAACCCTAACAATTACATCCTCAAGAACTCCTTTAGGTGACTTAATAGATCGGTCTGCCAACATAATGTCACCTCTGTCGGTTTGAGCACAGATTCCTCAAGATGGTCAAGTAGGGATGTAGGTATTAGGTTTATGAAGGCTCCTAGATCCAATAAAGCTCTATCAAATTGGATATCACCAATTGTACAGGAAATCAAGGGAGTACCTGGGTCTTTTGCCTTGGGTGGGAGTTTGCTCAAAATTACAAAGTCGGCTTGCTCTGACAGTATGATTGGGCTCCCACTTTTGGTTCACGACTCATGCTTAGGTGTACATACGTCTTTCAGGAATCGTGCGTAAGTCGGTACATGGAGAATTGGATCCATCAAGGGGATGTTTATCTAGACCTATTCAAAGAGCTTGACCAAGTCCTCCTTAGGTGCCACGGGTTTGGTTATCCTTTTTCCCTTGGTTAAGGCCTCAGGAAATGGAACCTTGGATGGTTCCTCTAGAATAGGTCCAGGTTCTTGATCAGGGACAGGGGTATCCTGGATGACCATCCTAGGGCTTGGGTTAGCACTACCAGACTGAAAGTGGCTTGGGTGAGGTGGGTCTTGTGTTGCTTTGCCACTACAAGTTGTAACTGAATTTAGTCCTACCTGGTTTTGGTTTGGTGTGGGTAAAATAGGTGGCTACTGCTGAAATCCCAAGTATGATGTCGAAGCTTCCATCCTGTCGGGTGATGGAGCAGAAGGGGCCTGATAAATCATGTGGGCTTGGCCTGAATTTGAGTTCATAATGTGCCTTTGGCTCGGCATGTTATTTGAATTCGACGGAGGTTGAGAAGGGAGTGTGCCAAGTTGGCAGGAATTCACCATCTGGGTGAGTTGATTGTAAACCTCTGTGATCTCGTCTTTGTGCTGTTTTTGCATAGCCGCATTCATCTTTTGAATGTCAGCCAGAGTCTGAATGATGAGGGTCATTTGATCTGTCTAAGTTGGCCCAGATTGATAGGTGGGGTTGGGCCAAGGCTGAGGTGACTGGTATAGACGAGGAGCTTGTGGACGGGGTTGATATGGTGGTCTCTGATTCTGATTATTTCCTGCCCATAGGAAATTGGGATGATTCCACCATCAGGGCTATAGGTATTAGAGAATGGGTCATTCTGGATGGCATTGAGGTCCTTGAAGGTCTGAGGAACCTCGAAAAAATCAGAGTACGAGGGTTTAGAGTTACCCCAACTAGAGTAGGCAGGATCGGGGTTTCCTCCGGTCCTAGAGTCAGATGGGGGTGGATACAAGTCCATCCCCTGAGAAGATCGGTGATAGATGTTATGCACAGCTTCCCTCCTAGAGGGCAATTGTGAGAACAGGTTTTGCGCAGAGGTGGCTCGCTACAGATGTCGAGTTAGCTCATCCACCTTCTTCTCAATGATAGAGACCTTGTCCAAATGATTGGCCATCAATTCCAAGTCGACGGATGAGGACAGGCCCTACGTCTCATGTGCTCCCCATGGATTCATCGATGCGCGGGCATTCGTCCGATCGAATAAGCCCATGGAGTCATTATTGATGTAGTTCTCGCACATATTCTCGAGAATCTCCCACACGGTGTCTTCGTGTTGACCCATGATATTTCCTCAGCAAGTTGCATTGATGGTAAACGGATATCTTCATGGAGTCCCTAGTAAAAAGACTGAACTTGTTCCCATTTAGGAACTCCGTGATGGGGGCACTTTCGCATGAGATCCAGGAAACGATCCCATGCCTCGCGAAGTGGTTCTCCAAGCTACTGTGTGAAGTGTGTGGTCTGGTGTCGTAAAGCATTCGTCTGACCAACTGGGAAGAACTTTTTCAGAAATTCGGATTATAGTTCAACCCATGTGTTGATTGGATGTGTTTGAGTCTGATACTAGTGAGCTACTTTGTCCATGAAAGAGAAGGAGAACATCTTCATGAAAAGAATACCCCGATTTTGGACATCTGACCCGAAGGTCTGAGCCAAATGCTTGACTGTTTGATGTGCTGGAAAAGATCCTCGGAATTGAGCACATGAAATTTTCGAATAGCATGAATCATGTTTGGCTTGAGTTTAGAATCAAGACCTCCAACCGGGATTTGGACTCGAGGTTCGATCGCCACCGCAGCAGGATTGTAATGATCTCGCATCATACGACGCTGCGGTGGATTCACAAAGTCTTGGAATAAATCATTAAGGCGTTGAAGTTGGTTCTCAAGGTTATTCTCTTCTTCTATGGGTTGTTCCATGATAATGGAAGGAGAATTTAGTTCAGATGAATCAGAGGAGATATCTATGTGATGGGGTTGCTGCACAAACACGAAAGTCGAGGCCCGACCTCGACGGGAGTGAATGACTAAATGATGAGAACCTCATCATAAAACCTAACTAGCACATTTTGACCTAATAAAATGAACAAAAGCTCCTACATAACCTAAAGGAAGGCCTAATTCAGGGTCTTACCAATCTGAGGAGAGAACACAAAATAAGGGGTAAAACTGTAATTTTACCATTGCAATGCATCAACAAAATTTTTAAGGGTCTAGGCATAGGTCAAGTGGACTTGATAAGAGAAAAAGTGGGATGGTTTGGTCAGAAAAGGGTTATGGCGAAATCTAGGAATTAAATGACATTCTGTAACCCTAAAATAAACCCACTTTAATACACAAGGTTCCAGGTAAGATAAAAATCAACTAAACCATCTAAAAATCATGGAAAAATATTCCCTAGGGTTTATAACCATCAATTTGGCCTTCGGAACTTGTTTTGACCTAGATTGGGGTCCATACCCAATTTTTTACCTAATTTGGGTTTTTGTGCAAAATGTCTATTCAAACGTAGTCAAACCTAAAATCCAACTTCACCATTGGATTCCTTAGGCCCAAATTAGGTTTATACCAAAATTTGGACCTAAGGGAAGCTCATCTTAAATCACTTTGCAAATTGGTCCTATAAATTACTTTCAAACCCTCAACTTTTTGGAATCCTTGCAATTACCCCCTCAACTTCTTCGTCATTTTCTTCATTTCAGTCCCCCTACCATTCGCAGCGGGGACCATACCTCCGGCAACTTCGCATGGAGGAATTCGTCTCTTCTGTATGGGGAGCCGCCCCCAAATTTGAAAGGGGAGCTCCCTACGGAGCCCCCTACCGCATGAGCTGCTCCCTATGCCCTGAAACCCACCATACCTCTCGTGCGAACGCGTGAGAGGTATGGGTCTCCGACTAGCCTTACCTCCTACATGGCTACCTCGCTGCCCTCGCACGCTTCTCGCCCTGCCTTTGCCTATTTAAGGAAGGGCAGACCATGCCGCATCCTTCAAGCTCAATTTGGCCTGAGATCTCCCTCCAATTCATCTCCTCTCAACTCTGACCGATTGCCCAGAGCTTCTAGAAACTTCTCCTCCGTCTTCTCGTCACTCTGCCACCATACTAGTGGCAGAGCTAGCTCCACCATCCTCCGCCGCGCCGCGGGCACTCTCCGACCCCCTTCCTTGTCGCTGTCTTCTTCCCCTAGGCACCTTCGTCTCCGGCGACGGAAGGTGCCAACCGCTCACCATCCACCTTCCCCCTTCGCTCTGGACTCGATAGATAAGTTTCCCTCACTCCCCTCTTTATTTCCCCTCTTATAATTTGCACTCTTGACCTCTCGACACCACAGACCACCATCATCCTCTCCACCTCCGACCACCAACTTCGACGAGGCCATTCCACCACCACAGACCGTTCCACCCCTCGCTGACCGGTCCCTAAGCTTCACCACCTCCCACTGATCACCTTACGCCCTTCCACAGACCGCGCCACCCACTAAAACCTCCCCCCGAACACACCCACAGTGTACCCTAGGCACACATGCACAGGTGCCCTCACACCAGTCCGATCACTGGGCCACCTTCACCGTGCCTTGGTGAAGCCTCCTGAGCTTTCTGACGTGGCCGTGAGGACGTTTGCATGATTGCAGGTTCGAAGGGTCACCGCCATTAACGCAAGCAGGAGCTTGCTTGCGAGCTCTCTCTAAGTCTGCCCACTCCAGGCCACTAGTCCCAGATTGTGCAGACTTCCCTCGCGCACGGCTCCAGGCAGCCAATTGGCCTCGAAGGCCGAAGCATCTGCTACAATTAGCCAAAGACCCCTGCTGCGAACGCACGCGAACGAAGGTGGGACATTTAGTCCCACCTCGGAAGCTAACAAATGAGAGGGGGCATTTAAATTGAAAAAGTGTCAGGGGCTTATTGCCTCTTGACACGGGGTGAGGTCCCCTCGCCCACTCACCGCCTTATCCGCACTCACTCCTCCACAGACCTGGCTAACCTAACTCGATAACCCTGTACACCTCACCCACCACTGCACGCCGGTGGGGCTGGTCACGGGCTTGCCAACCCGACCCATATACCCGAGTAGGCTTTGGGGGAGCAAACCGAAGAGAGAAATAGAGAGAGAGAAACGCGGGAAGGGTAGGGGTAGGTTTTGCTTAATCGTGCCTGTGCAGGGAAGAAGAAGAAGAGGCTGAGGACTTAGCCATGCCAAGGAAGGAGTAGGAGCTGAAGAAGAAGAACGCAGAGGAAGAAGCATAGTGCAAAAGGAAAGGAAGGAAAAGAAGAAGGCAGAAGGAGCTGAAGAAGAAGAAAAAGCCAAAGAGGAAGAGAAGAAAAGAGAAAGAGGTAGCTACCACAAAGAAGAAACAAAAGGAAGAGAAGAAGCCAAGGAGAAGAAGCAGCCAAAGTCAGAACAACAGCAGCCAAAGAGAAGAAAGGAAGAAGAAGAAGAGGGCGTGCACTGAAGCAGTCGCCACTTAAGGCATCTGATTCCTAGAATCAGACGTCTGAAGACAGAGAAAAGAAAAGAGAGAGAGCAAAGAAGAAGGAGAGAAAAGAAGAAAAAGAGAAGAAAAGTTCTACTTTTAGTCTCTACATTTTTTGTAAAACATTACAGTGTTGTGAATTGTGATTTTTCTGCTTCTAAAATCGAATTTGCTCCCTGAGTTCGACCTCGGAATGTTTTCAAATTTCGAATTATAAATAAATTAAATTGATAATCATTTTTCGCAACATACTACAACGTATCTTTTTGAAAAACCGCGACGAACGCATTCATCACTAAAGGAGGCCTCAAGGATGGTCTTAAGGACCTCCTACCGAACACGCACCGATGGTCTAGATGAGAGTAGAATGTGATGGACCCAATCAAGACACCCAAAAAATTTGGATGACTATAGAGGTTCGGGGCGGATGATACCCCTTAGTCAGAAAGCCATCCACCTGAGAAATACCTGGGCAGCCAGAAAGGGAGAGTCCCACAAAGACCCCTACATGGTAGAGCACCCCCACGGGTTACAAGGTTTCCCCCACCCGACCTTTCTTGTCACTGATGTTCTGGGTAGACCAGAATGGGGACTTGACCTCTTAAGTCTACTAGTTTCATTAAAGAGAAAGGGTGCTTAAGATTTCACTTGAACTTTAGATGTATTGAGTGCAAAAAGTGATCTAATTTCAAGGTTGGTTGACCCAACAAGGTGGGTCAACTTCACCTATTTGTCCTTTGAGAAGTTTTAGGTCCCTTATTTTAGGATTCAAGTGAGATTAAGAGCCTGATTTTTAGGGTTTGCTTGAATAGATCAATTCAACCAAGGCTTAGGCACACATCATTTTGGAGAGTTGATTCTTGCTTATGAAGGTGTGTCTCTAAAACCCTAAATTGAATCCCTTAATTGGCTCTATTTTTGGTCCAATTTAATTTGCCAAATGTGGTATCTAGGGCTCAAATAAGAATGTGGTAGCCCTAGTTACCTTAAGTGGGTTCACAAATCAGATTTTGTTGTTGAAATTAAATCAGGCAACTTGATGAATTAGCTAAGAATGTAAAGCAAGTAGCCCTAATTGATTTTATCTTTTTTTCCTTTTCAGAAAGAGGGGCTTACGAGAGAAAGTAATCATAGATTACCTGCTCCTGGAATGTTTGATGTGCAGCTGTCTTTTCTTTGAATCTTATCTCCTGAAACAACCACAACAAAAGAAATATAGCAAGTTAGTACCAAATCATGAATTGTAATCAAGAATTCTAAATTACCCATTGCTCCCCAGCAACGGCACTAAAATGTTTAGAGCGCTGGATTGGTATTTAAAAAGTATTGCTTTGTACAGCCGAAAAAGCGTTCAAAATAGATATAATTTTATTACTCGAAAAGATTTCCAAGGTCGAACATAAGGAGTAAATTGGTATTTAGAAATCAAGATCACAATTTAAACTGAAAGAAATTGCAATAATAGTAGTATCATAGTGCAAAAATATGGGAGTAACATGATGATGTAGATTACCAAATACTCCTACAATATCACCAAATGATTCAATGTAAATATGCAATAGAGGCTAGAATCAGTCGTCTAATTCTTTAATCAAATGACTTAAATGTCTGAGTTCTTTTTCTCTTTCTCTTCTCTGTCTTCTCCTTGCCTTCTTCTTCTTTGGCTTTTATCTGACCTCCGATCCTTCTCTTTCTCTTCCTGTTTCTCTCTGCCTTTGCCTTAGCTTCTCCTTCTTCTTCCTTCTTCTTCTGACCTCCTCTTCTTCATCTCCTACCTTTGCCTTTCGTCTGCCTTGGCTTCTCCTTCTTCTTCAGCCTTCTTCCTTCTTCTTCCTTCTGGCTACAGCTAAGTGTTGGCCTGTAGAACCTATAGCAAAACCTACCCCTACCTGAGCGCAACTCTCCTCTCTTTTCTCTCTTAGGATACGCTCTCCCAAAGCCACACAGTCAATCGGGTAGTCGGGTCAGGTGCGTACCCGGGACCAAGCCCACCGTCGTGTGGTAGTGGACGAGCTGTGAATAGGTCAGGTAGTCAGGTCGTGGCTAGGTTCGCGGGTTATGTCGCAGACGAGTCCAGTGAGAGGGGGGGAGAGGACCTCACCCTCAGTGTTGGAGGCGATAAGCCTCTAACACTTTTTCCCTTTATGCGCACGAGGTTTGCTTTCCACTTCCGAGGTGGGACTAAATGTTCCACCTTCCTTTTACATGCACAGCAGCAAATGGGGCTACCAATTGGCGAGGCTGCAGAGGTTCTTGACTCCAATCAAAGGCCTGGAATCACACACGAGAGTCTTCCGCGCATCCTGGGAATGTCTTCTTGGGATTGGCAGCACCTGGAGCTGCAGCAAGCGAGCTTTAAGCTCACTCGTCAATGATGGAGGGAGTTGAACCTGAAAACACAAGATTGGCCTCGCGGCCATGTCAAAATGTTCAAAGAGGGTTGCTGGAGCACAGCGAAGATGCTGGGGTGATTGGCGTGGCATGGGGGTGCCTGTGCAAGCATGCCTAGGGCACACTGCGTGAGAAGGTGTGGGTGCGTTCGGTGAGGTGCGTGAGCGAGTGGCGCGGTGAGTGGAGTGAGGGGAAATGTCTAGTGGAGTGAGGGGAAGCTTATGGGCTTGTTGGCGAGGGTTGGGATGGCCTGTGGAGGTGGAGCGGCCTCACCAGAGTTGGTGGTCGGAGATGGCAGGGATGGAGGTGATGGAGGTCGGTAGTGGTCGATTTTGAAGAATAAAGGGTGGAGAAGAATGTAGAGGGGAGAGGGAGCATATTTAGGAGGTGAAGAGATGACGGGGATGAGCGAAGGCGTCGGGTCTGGTGTGGCCAATGCTGGAGACGAAGAGTGGCTCCGGTGAGTGGAGATCGGCGAGGATGAAGAGAGGGAGACGCCTGCGGGTACGGTGAGGCGCGGATGAAGTCAAGGAAGAGGAATCCACCACAGGTATGGCGGTTGGATGATGAAGAGGAGTAAGGGAGGTCACCAGACGTCAAGGAACCTACAGCCGTGAGAAGAGAGGAATCAGGGGTGTTCCGGGCGAATTCGAGCGTGAGGTGATCGGAGGGGTCTTGGCTCCTTTAAATAGAGCTCTAAAGTTCGGTTAGAGCTTGGGAAGCAAGCTTCCCAAGCAAGGAAAGCTCGCCAAAGTTCGAAGCCATTGAGATACCCATATCTCTCATGTGTTTGCATAAGAGATTGGGAGGGAATCAAATCTTAAATGAGGGTTCAGACCAGAGAGAATTTCTCAGAGAATCTCCCTTCCAATTTTGGAACAAATTCTCTGAGCAATCAGGGAGAACTCTCCTTCCAAAGCTCACCGGAGTAGGATTCCTCCGCTATAATGGTGGAGGGACCTAATTGCAAAATTGATGAAGAAGCTAGGGGGCTATTTGTAAGGGTTTTTGAAAGATAGGGTAGAAATGTAATCAGACTGGACCTTTTTGCAAACTAAGTCAAGGCAAATTCATCTTGGGTACAAATTTTGGTACAAACCTAATTTGAACCTAATAAATCCAATGGTGAAGTTGTATTTTGATTTTGACTACATTTGATTGGAAAATTTATGTAGAAACCCAATTTAGGGAAAATACCTGTCCGATACCCCATTCTAGGTCAAGATGGGTTCTAATGGCAAAATTGAATGTTATAAATCCTAGAAAATATTTTTATATGATTTTTAGAGGGTTTAAGTGAGTTTTATCCTGACCAGAACCTTGGTTAATCAAGTGGATTTGTTTTAGGATTTCAAGAAGTCATTTAATTCACAAAACTCACACAAACCCTTTTATGTCTAATTCAACCCACTTATTATCTTATTAAGACCCTTTGACCTTTGTTTAGCCCTTGAGAAAACCTTTTTTTGTACTACATTGGTAAAATTACAATTTTACCCCTAGTTTCTTGTTTCACTCTCAGAAAGGTTATGTAGTGAATTAGGACCTGTAGATGGTTGTGTAGGAGCTTTAATTCTCTTCATTGGGTCAAAATGAGTTAGTTAGGGATCATGATGGTGTTCCCATCAGAGCTCGAAGAGCACTTCGGATGGAGGAGGAGAGAAGAATTAAGGGTTACTCAGGTCGAATTCGAGCTTGAGGAGAACGGTTTGATTTAGAAGTCTTTTTATAGGCCTTTAGAGGAGGTTTTGGGCTTGGGAAGCAAGCTTCCCAAGCTTGGAAAGCTTCACTGGAGTTGGAAATTTTTTGATACCCACATCTCTCATGCATTCGCATGAGAGATTGGGAAGGTTTTGGGGCGTTAGATTTGGCTCAAAAGGAAGGGAATTCCTTGACGAACTTCTCTTTCAAATTTGAAAAGGATTCGTCAAGGAATCAAGGAGTTCTTGCCAAGTTTAAGTCGTCGGTGCTTGTAGGAATAGGATTAATGGTGGTAGGGACCTATTTGTGAAAATGATGACAAAGTTAGGGGTCTATTTGTAAATATTTTGAAATTTAAGGGAATAAATGTAATCGACAGGACTAAGTTGCAAACTAGGTCAAGTCAATTTCAGCTTGAGTCCAAATTTTGGTATAAACCTAATTTAGACCTAAGGAATCTAAGGGTGAAGTTGGATTTTAGTTTTGACCACATTTGACTGGGTAATTATGCCCAAATTAGGGTAAATGTTTATCTGAGAATATTTTGGGCCAAAACGGGTTCTGATGGTCAATTTGAAGGTACCAAATCATAGAGAATATTTTTCTATGAATTTTAGAGGGTTTAGGTGAATTTTATCCTGACTAGATTTTCATTTAATTAAGCGGGTCAATTTTTAGGGTTTCAAAAGTCATTTAATTCTCAGAACACGCGAAAACCCTTTTCTGTTTATTCTAACCCACTTGTTAGACTTTTAGGATCATTTGAACCTTAATTAACCCCTGAAAAAATCTGTGGTTGTACTGTTTTCAAGTTATAATGGTAAAATTACAGTTTTAACCCTGATTTCTTATCTTTCTCTCAGAATGCTAATCCAATGAATTATGACCTTCTGAAAGTTATGTAGGAGCATTTAAAGACTTAATTAGATCAAATTGAGCTAGTTTATGGCTCATGATGGTGTTCCCATCGCGCACTTTCCTCAACCTCTTGAGGATTAATCCAGATCTTAATTGATACGTGAATGTTTAAGCCCTAAAATAAGCTCAAGAGGCCTAAGATCAGCACTCATACTAATCTCTTTGTCTCTCTGTCATTTTAGGACTTAATTTTTCTTTTCTTTTTGATTTGGTCTAGAACTTAAGTAATTTCCATGATCAAGTGCTAATGACTATCATATTTGTTTCTGAATGTCACTCCTTTTTAGCATTTTGAATCACCTCCTCATTTCCTCCTCAAGAATGATATGCAATGATCTCTCAAAATTTCCTCCCCTTTCTCCATTTTTTATTTTTTTTATTATTTTTCTGGTTTTTTGGATATGTATTTTCTTGTGAGAATATTGTAGAAACTTGAATTTTTATGTGTTTGTACTTTAACACCCCCCATGCCTAAGTTTTACAATGTCCTCATTGTAAATCGAAGGGTATGAAATCAGCTTGGTTCATGGGTTAGAACAGGGTAAAAAGGGTGGGTGAATGGGTCGGGATGACTGTTGTGCATGATTTCAAGCTTTGATATAAGTACCAAAGGTGGAGTCGGCTGTTCTAAAACTGAACTCTAAGTGCAGTAGGAGTGTAGCTCAAAAGGATGATTAGAAGGGTCTCAATTTTTGGAATGACGGGTTGCCTCCCATTAAGCACTAAATTCAATGCCTTCATCCGAGTAAAAGGTGGTCAAGGAGAAGGGGTGGTCAAATCAGATGAGTGTTGTAGAACAAGCACTTTGATCAATAGCTTGGTTGGTCCAACCAGGTGCTTGTTCAGATCTACAGAATGATGATGCAGCTTAAACTCAATCAATCTGGTGGGTTGATGGATGTGAATCAATAGATGTAGAGCCCACTGACTGGTCGATCTTTCGCTTTTAAGTCGTTTGTAGTTTAATGTGGTGGAAAAATCGACTAATCAATTTTTAACAAGAAATAACCACTCGCAGAGGAGCGAGTCATATCCACAGGGAGGCAATAATGTATTAAAATTCGCGGCACTTAAAAATGTTTGTTCGTAGTCAATTTGGACAAGAACCAAGCCAAGATTGCCTTTAGATTAAGGTTTAAGCAAGAAACAATGCTGAAATGGTAATTATGAGAAACTATAGGATATTTTCCGCAATGCAGAGTTAATAAAATATGATTAAAATGTGGAAATGGCAGAAAATGTAAATTTTAATTGACGGTTTACTGTAGCAAAACAGGGGAATTTTTCCCCGTTGTCTTGTGCGACGAGGAGCCGATGGCCGGGCACGGGAAGCTCGGAGGAGGTCCCTTGGACCAAGAGCTTCGAATCGGTGGTGGCGGCGAGTCGTGCGGCGGCCGGAGGTGGCCGGACAAGCTCCGGCGGAGGTGCTGCTAGTGGCGGTCTGCAGGCGGTTGTGCGTGGGCGGAGGGTCTGCGGAGGGCGCTGGCACGGTTGGCGTGGGCGCGCAAGCTGCAGGTGCTTCTGCAAGCGCGGGTGGAGGCGTGCTCGGTGGGCCTGCGGCTGGTGTGTGCGGATGGCGCTGTGGAGCTCTGCAGGCGTGGGGAAAGCGTGGCTGCAGTGGTCTGCAGGCGCGGTTGGAGGCGTGGTTGCGGTGGTCTGCAGGCGCGTGGAGATGGCTGCGGTGGTCTGCAGGCGCGGGGAAAGTGTGGCTGCGGTGGTCTGCAGGCACGATTGGAGGCGTGGCTGCGGTGGTCTGCAGGCGCGTGGAGATGGCTGCGGTGGTCTGCAGGCGCGGGGAAATGGCTGCGGTGGAAGTGAGCGGGTAACTTCAGACGTCTGGGAAATTTCCCAGACTTCTTAAGTTACTGAGAGGGTGGCTGATCAGTAGCTCAGTGATGGTGGTTGGCGATGACGGCTAGGGGGATGCATGCTAAGGTGCTCACGGTGATGCGGTGAGCTCCGGATGGCGATGTGGCCTGTCACACCACACGCCCACGGTGATGGAGGCTCGTCGCCACAGTAGAGGCCAGCAGTGTGGAGTAGAAGAGAGAGGTTCTCTCTGCACAGTGGTGGGTCGGTGGCGGAGGCCTGCCTCGCTCAGCATCCTCTCTCCTCCTTTTGTAGCGGCCTGCACATATTTGAATGGAGAGGCGGGAGCAGATCCACCTTCTCCGCCGATCCATGAATGCACTTTTAGTGAGGCCGGAGGCGTTGCAGCGGCAGCCGAGCTGTTGCTGAGAAGAAGAAGAATAAAGAATATTATTAAAATATTATGGTTATTTATATACAAACCCTCAAGTTTTATGTTAACTAAAACAATGTACTTAATTAGTTAACTAATTAGATGAATGGCATTCTAAGCTAATTCTAAATGCACTTAAAATATGAATGCAATGCATGGATTATGTAATTAAATTAAAAATATGAATTAATCTATTTACATCCTAATTTATGCTAAATAAATGTTAGAATTATCCTAATATTTAGGCATTTAAATACTTAAATAGCCCACAACTATGGGCTAATCAAATACCCCCATGCCTAGTTTTTTCTAGTCCCTAGCAAAATTAAGCGAAACCTAGCACTCTAAGTAGACTAGTCAACTCACTTAGTCTTCCTTCAGAAGCATATTAAGTTCAAGCTCTAGACCCAAGGTTCCTAAGTAGTTGCTAAGTTACAGACTGGGTTGGCTAAAGACGAGTTGCAGGCACAAGTTTCCCTGATTTCTGACTCTACCCTAAAGTTTAATGATCCCTGAGATTAAAGCATCCGTGCCTGCGTATTGGTCTGAGTTATTTGAGTTAAAGGATTTTTTTTTATTTACTTTTTTTTTATTCTTCTAAGTCTAACCTCAGATCAGCTATCAACACGGTCTGTGTCGGATTCATTGTCCCCATTACCATACCTCGAAGGGTGCCTGGCTTTCGATGCTTCGAGATAGCACCGCCCATAACGACCCCAAGAACTCCTGGCAATCGACACTTCGAGATAGTATCGCCCATGGATTTCTTAAGCGAATTCAGGCCTATGGCAATCGGCACTTCGTGCTAGGGCCGCCCATGGTACCTGAACCGCACAATGCGCTTACATGACCCCAGTAGGATGGATATCCTAAGAGACAAGCGCCGAGGAGGTAATATGTTATCATCGCATCCTCACGGTGAGTATATACTCGACCTCTCCTGCAGCGGGAACTCTTCCAATCAAAATGTGTTTTCAAGCCTCTCTTAAGTCAAAACTAAGAGAACCAAATCTCTTTTCAGAAAGACAGAAATTAAGTTGATTACCAGACCAAGTGTGTGAAATTTGGATGCTTGGGTTACAAGGACCCGTAAACCAAAAGGTAGAATAAGACTCTAGGTACTACCCCACCCTTTAACTCAAACCCTAGTTTTCCTTCCTCAACCTCTTGAGGAATGGTCCGCAACTTAACACCTACTTAAGTTTTTAAGTCCACGAAGGACCCTAAAGGTCTAAAGCTAGTAGCTCATTTAGCTTCTAAAGTTTGACCCTAGAATTAACTTAGTCTACCCTAGAGTTCTGATTTACTTAAGACTACAAGATCTAACCAGTTAAGCTCAAAACCTTTTTTTTTTTTATATGTACAAATGTATGCAATTATGCTATGTATATTCCCAAGTACACCCCCCCATGCCTAAAATCTACAATGTCCTCATTGCATAGAAGGATATTACCTGGGTTAGAGCTAGGTTGAATAGCCAAAGAACTTGCAAATCAGGTTCAAGAATTGCAGAAATAGGCCCTAAAAATGAGCAAAGCAACGTTGGCCTAGAAAATAGGTAACCTAGGATGTTGGTGAGCTGATGATGAATCCCGATAGCAAATGCTCGCCCAACTAAAATGGGAATGAAATCTTCCCAGGTCACCAGAAGAGGTTCTAAAGGATAAACAGGTAAAACAACCTCCAAAGGGTTAGGGGGAGGATGACAAGGATCCTCCAAAAAGAATGGGGAAGGAATGGTACAGAGATAAACCCCCAGGGTAATGGACTGACTAAATAAATCATCAATCCATACCCGATACTCCATTACAGGAAATATTGGTCTGTTATGCCCCCTGGTCAGAACAAAAGTGAGCAATTCTCTAAGGCAAGGATCGTCTAGGGTGTCCAAGTTACGATGTTGTGGGATGGCCATAAGATCTAGGTTGGGTTTAATCAGCTTGGTGTCCATCCCAAACACTCTTTCTAAATCCTCAATTTCATCCCTAGCATTCCTTGCACCATCACATGGATCTTCCTGCTCTTCATCAGGAGTCACAATTTCGCTTTCAGATATAAGCGAATCAGAGGGTGACTTCGAAGTGAATGAAGGCAGGTTGGAAGAAACAGATCTAGGGATTATCCTATCAATGTCATCCCCGGGTTTTTGTTCTTTACTCAAATCTTCCCCGGAGTCTATATGTGAATCCACATAAATCTTAGAAATTGCTTCCAAATTTTCCATCATTTTATCATGAGGAGAAATATCATCAATGGGTGTGCTAAGGAAGCCTAATTTGGTCAAATTTGTGACATCCTCAGGGGCTAACTCTTCAAATAAGACATAATCACCCTTAGTGTCACTCCAAATCTTGAATGTAGGTTCCTCATATAATTCGTCCTCCTTCTCATCACACAATTCATCATGTACCCGAGGTCTAGAATCATTTAATATCTCAGCAGATCCCCTAGGGTGCTCTATCTGAGGTAAATGGTTTACACTGGTAACATCAGACTCCTCAGATATGTCAATTTCTTTAGGGTTAGGTTCCCTAAGGGTGGGTTTGAGTTCCATATCGTGATCAGAAGGGAGGGTAGGATTAACAACTTGACTTTGACCCACTTCATCAAATGTCACGAAAATACTATCATCTGGGTCGAGGTCTTCCAATGGTACCATCATTCCCTTCTTTTGACTCCAATATAATTCAGGTGGATACTCATCCTTATCATCATCTTCCTCGGGTTGCCACCTTCCTTCATCCAATGCATAGCTACTGTCATGTGTATTTTCCTCCCACCTAAAGTGTAGATCGCTCAAGGAATTGTTATCTAATGGGGAGGTTTCAAAATTGATCCTCGAAAAGTAGCTATTCTCCCTAGAATTTCCCTCCAACTTAAAGTGTAGCTCTCCCACGGGAGATGCATCTATTGTAGAGGGGTGTACGTCATCCTCAATGGGGTAGATTGGGTGGCTAATTTCATCTCTTTCTTGTTGGCCTGCTCTCAAAGATTCTCCTGACAATTCACTCATTTCGTTTTGTATTTTCTGTATTTCCATCTTCAAAGAGGAGAGGTCATTTCTATCATGAGAGAAGTCAGGCTCAGGCTCATAGTACCTAGGAGTGTTTGTCCAACCATAATACTTTTTCAAGGAGGGTGGGTTGGGTATTTCTTTGGTATGTGGGATATTGGGTAAAGCAAATCCCCCTCCTAGGCTCTGCTCACTGATTTGGGGCTTAACCAGGCCAATACTCCTATAATAGGAGTAAAATGGATCCCAATGATTGTCATTACGTCCATCAAGGAATGGACCATCTCGGCATCTAGGATCGAAGGATGCAGAGTGGGGGTGAGGGTGTGGGCAAGATGTGAAAGGATGAAAAGAAATGTGGTCCATTCTAACTCACACTTCAATCAGAATTCCCCAAGCAAAACACAATTTAAAAAGGACCTTTTAGGTCTTTCCCAATTTAGGCTTTTGATTTTAAGTCAGATTGCAGGTGACAATACAATTTGTTCAGTCAATTTACGCGCCTATTGCCAACCTACGGTTCGCCTAAGAAGACCTAGTTGGAGCTTAGGTGTTCTTCCCTAAATCTCAAATGGTCAAGTAAATCCAAAGACGGAAGATCGAGGGATGCAAGTAGGCCTAAGCCTTCCTTTGAAGCTGTGCTTTCGCGGTGCTCCTCAACTACCCCCAAAAATCCGTGACAGGGTATCCCCCTCTTTGGATTTACAAAACCTTTGATTTCCAGTTCCGAACACTTCAGAATCCAACGATAGGAGGGCTCTTGTCCTAGTATTTCCAAACCTAAGGAGTGTCTAGAAGCGTGCCGTGGTGCAAGTGAAATAAGTGTGCATACACAGTCAAAGATTTTGAACTTTGAATCGCACGCCAAGTTTGAAAATCAAATCCTTGGTTTTTAAAATGTCCTTCCTTTGATTAGTCCTTTTTCTAAGAAAATGTGACCACTTGTTAGATTTATTTAGTACAGATTAGGTGGTCTTCGCAATAAATCCCAAATGCAATGCGTGATCAAAAATAGGATGCAAAGTAAGAGAATACGTACCTTGCCTCCAGCAATCTTCAATGCAAAAATGCACGCAATGCAGAAAAGTAAATCTAGAGGCTGCTCATATAGACCTAAATGGTTCGTCCTAGGGCAGGCAGCTTCTAGCAGGCAGCTCATTTTTTTCTTTTTCTATTTTTTTTAGAACTACTTATGCATAAGCAAA
Organism: Thalassia testudinum; assembly: GCA_037157565.1. Taxonomy (NCBI): domain Eukaryota; kingdom Viridiplantae; phylum Streptophyta; class Magnoliopsida; order Alismatales; family Hydrocharitaceae; genus Thalassia; species Thalassia testudinum. Next base: position 25,882,604 of record JAZHRO010000014.1, read on the forward strand.
TAAAAGTAATAATAAAAAAAAATAAACCTAAATTTAAAGAAAAGGGAACAGACTCCCAAAAATTACCCAACACGGGCCCAAAACAAAATCAGGGAACAAACCCCTCAAAATACGCCCCAGAACAAGGGTTTCAAACTATCTGCAATGAAAAATTAAGTCTACAGTCTTAATTCTATTCTAATTAAATTAGCGATTAAACATAATGGTGTCTGTCACATCCTCGTCCTTCTCCTCCTTTCAAAATTGCTCGTCCACTTCTCGTCTGGCAACGTCAAGGGTCGCCTCTCACACCGGCTGATTCTTGCATAATTTTTCTTGCACAGAAAAGAAAATAATAAATGGTCATATCTCTGTGCAATTGACAAATAATCCAAATAAAATTAGGCGAAATTATTGCGTCTGTTGCCTCCCCGGCAACGGCACCATTTCACTGGTCGATCTTTCGCTTTTAAGTCGTTTGTAGTTTAATGTGGTGGAAAAATCGACTAATCAATTTTTAACAAGAAATAACCACTCGCAGAGGAGCGGGTCGTATCCACAGGGAGGCAATAACGTATTAAAATTCTCACCACTTAAAAATGTTTGTTCATAGTCAATTTAGACAAGAACCAAGCCAAGATTGCCTTTAGATTAAGGTTTAAGCAAGAAACAATGCTGAAATGGCAATTATGAGAAACTATAGGATATTTTCCTCAATGCAGAGTCAATAAAATATGATTAAAATGTGGCAATGGAAGAAAATGTAAATTTTAATTGACGGTTTACTGTAGCAAAACAGGAGAATTTTTCCCCGTTGTCTTGCGCGATGAGGAGCCGATGGCCGGGCGCGGGAAGCTCGGAGGAGGTCCCTTGGACCAAGAGCTTCGAATCGGTGGTGGCGGCGAGTCGCGCGACGGCCGGAGGTGGCCGGACGAGCTCCGGCGGAGGTGCTGCTGGTGGCGGTCTGCAGGCGGTTGTGCGTGGGTGGAGGGTCTGCGGAGGGCGCTGGCGCGGTTGGCGTGGGCACGCAAGCTGCAGGCACTTCTGCAAGCGTGGGCGGAGGCGTGCTCGGTGGGTCTGTGGCTGGCGTGTGCGGCTGGCGCTGCGGAGGTCTACAGGCGCGGGGAAAGCGTGGCTGCAGTGGTCTACAGGCGCGGTTGGAGGCGTGGCTGCGGTGGTCTGCAGGCACGTGGAGATGGGTGCGGTGGTCTGCAGGCACGGGGAAAGCGTGGCTACGGTGGTCTGCAGGCGCGGTTGGAGGCTTGGCTGCGGTGGTCTGCAGGCGCGTGGAGATGGCTGCGGTGGTCTGCAGGCATGTGGGGATGGCTACGGTGGTCTGCAGGCGCGGGGAAATGGCTGCGGTGGAAGTGAGCGGGTAACTTCAGACGTCTGGGAAATTTCCCAGACGTCTTAAGTTACTAAGAGGGTGGCTGATCAGTAGCTCAGTGATGGTGGTTGGCGATGACGGCTAGGGGGATGCACACTAAGGTGCTCACGGTGATGCGACGAGCTCCGGATGGCGGTGTGGCCTGTCACACCACACACCCACGGTGGTGGAGGCTCGTCGCCACAGTAGAGGCCGGCAGTGTGGAGTGGAAGAGAGAGGTTCTCTCTACACAGTGGTGGGTCGGTGGCGGAGGCCTGCCTCGCTCAGCATCCTCTCTCCTCCTTTTGTAGCGGCCTGCACATATTTGAATGGAGAGGCGGGAGCAGATCCACCTTCTCCGCCGATCCATGAATGCGCTTTTAGTGAGGCCGGAGGCGTTGCAGCGGCAACCGAGCCGTTGCTGAGAAGAAGAAGAATAAAGAATATTATTAAAATATTATGGTTATTTATATACAAACCCTCAAGTTTTATGTTAACTAAAACAATGTACTTAATTAGTTAACTAATTAGATGAATGGCATTCTAAGCTAATTCTAAATGCACTTAAAATATGAATGCAATGCATGGATTATGTAATTAAATTAAAAATATGAATTAATCTATTTACATCCTAATTTATGCTAAATAAATGTTAGAATTATCCTAATATTTAGGCATTTAAATACTTAAATAGCCCACAACTATGGGCTAATCACCCACCAAGTATTTTGTGGTTCAAACAGATATGGCAGTGAAAATCGCGGGTTTGGCTAAGTCCAATCAGCCTGGTCAGAGTAGGGATCCTCAAATGAAAATGGCTCTGTGGAGGATGTAGCCTATTTGTTAGATTAGAAGAGGATAAGGCGTGATTGTCAATCTGATCGATATCCGAATCCCGATCAAAAGATGGAGAAGAATCATATGCGACCGGATCAGAGAGAGGTGAATCAGAGTAAAAGTTGATTCTGGTGGCGAGTCGGGATTGAGAACGAGTTTTGGAAGGCTCTATATGCGGATCAGAAGGTGTGGCGTCTTTAAGATTCAAATCATTGGCCTCAGCATCAGAATCAAAGAATGGATTGTGGATGCTGAGGTCGTAAACTGGCTCTTATTAGGAAACAAAGGCTCTCCAAAATTAGTGTAAGATTCAAAATCATCGAAGAATTTGCGAAAATTGTGTTCTGAACATGATTCCAAATAGAGTTCCACCATAGAATAAATCAAGATAAGTAGAATCAACAACCTAACTTGGATCTAACCTAATTTTTGATTCTGAGCTCAAAAATGTGTCCTTATTAGGCATGGGCTCAGGTTCTTAGTTCCTAGGATAGACCCAATCGAGTCCCAGCTCTTCCAACCCCTCGATTTTTATATCATATATTAGCATGGCTTATGAAACTCAATTTGTGTCTCTAAGGAGGTTGGAGAGGTGTATTCATCAAATATAGGCCCAGAATCGTAATTCAAATTCAAAATCTGACTCTTATCACTTTTGGCCTCATGATTATCCCAAATAGGCTCAAATCCAAATTCTAGGTTAAGGGTAAGGATTGGATCAATAGAATCTACATTGGGCTCTATTAGGATGTCAGAATCATTCTCGAGAATCACCTTAACAGGATAAGGCTCAAGATTTACACTCTCGACAGGATTTGTTTTAAGCTCATCAACACAGGTATCAGGGAAATCTAAGCTTGATGGACTAGCTTCAAGATTTTCTAAGGCTGGTTTAGAATTGGGAACACCTGCAATTGGATCCTCCCAACCCTCATCAAGATCAGGTATGTCAATGGTTATGAAGTTTGAATCTAAATTCATTTGGTTTGGGGGTCCACAACAATTCTGAATGTCTAACTCAGGCTCTAGAGAAGCTTTAGAATCACTCCAAGATGTCTCATGAATTGCTTCTCATAATAGATTTAGAATATCTGCACGTTGGTCAATGATATCTTGGTGTATCTCCCAGAGTGATGGATTTGCAAAGTAATGTAAACCCTCTATTTTATGCAATTCACAAACTTCATTGAATTCTAATACGAGGGTCTCCTAGGTTGAACCATTTCTTAGTTGAGTAAGCAACAGACTAATAGGGTTCAAAATGAATTTTGTTGTTTATGGGACATTAACCTAAATCAGGATGGCTGGATAATCTTCAAAATATTTAAGGGCAGCCTCAATCACTTTATCTTTTATGATCATTTTGGGGTTCAAGTTTCCTAATTGGTCTTCCTAAGTTGCCAGGTTGTATTTTCAAATCAAGTGGTGGAATCAAGATGTAGAATCGAACTCAGATTGAAGTAATTAGATCAGATCAAAAATCCCTGTAGAAGATCTAATGAGGTCTCTTAGGTTAAAAACCTAATGACCTTCCTGTGTATGTACTCTATAGAAAGGATGAGGGACTGGATATGAATTGGACCCAATCAAGGCACCCAAAGGTTTTTTGGATGACTAAGGTTATTTCGAGGCAGATGATACCTCTGAATCAGAAACCCGCACACCCGAGAATTACCTGGGCAGACAGGAAGAGAGAGCCCCGCAAAGACCCTTACACGATAGAGCATCCCCACAGGTTATAGAGTTTCCCCCACCCAACCTTCCTTGTTACTGCGATTCCAAGTAGACCTGTATGTACGAATTGAGACCTTAAGTCTACCAATTTTAGCCTAATTTGTGCCTTGGATTTCACTTGTTTTAGAAATTGATTTGATTTATGACCTAATTTGGAGGGTGATTGGCCCACAAAGTAGACAACTTCACCTAACCTGCCCTAAAAGATGCAAAATGAAATCTTAGTCAAGACCCAAAGATCATCCTGAATTGACTCTTAGGTTATTAGGTCCAAAATTTTACGATTCAGGTGAGATTTAGAGCCTGATTTTAGGTTTCTTCTTGATTAGATCTTTTCAATAAGGAGCTTGGGTAGCACACAAATACGGGAGGGTGAATTTATGTTAATGCAAGCAAGTGTGAACTAACACTCTCAAAACCCTAGAGTAGAAACCCTAATTGGCTCTATTTCAAGTCCAATTTGATCTCAAAATGTTCTCCTTGGACTTCAAACAAGAAGTGTGTAGTCCAAGAAGATTAGAATTAAGCATAAATCTCTAGTAGGTATAGGCAATTTGGGCAGGGATTTCTAAACAGAATCATCTCAACTTTAATTAGATGTGAATTTAAATTGTAAATAAGGAAACTTGCCTTTTAAGTGAAAATTACTATGAAATAAGGTAGGTAATTTCTAATTAATTTGTTTCCTTTTTTATCTTCCCAAGATTAAGAGATTAATTAGGGAAGAAAAGAGATTCCCTACCCTAAGAGTGGCTGATTTGTGCAGAAGATCGCCTCGTGATGTACCTTACAAAATCACAAGAAAATAAATAGGGCAAGTTAGTTGATGAGAGCCTCATCATGAGCCATAACTAGCTCATTTTGACCTAATAAAGAGAATAAAAGCTCCTACATGGCTTAAAAGAGGGCTTAATTGGAGGAATAAGTGTTCTGAGAAGAAAACATGAAATAAAGGTTAAAACTGTAATTTTACCATTGCAGTACATAAACGGAATTTCTCAGAGACAGAGCATAGGTTAAATGGTCTAAATAAGATAAAAAGTGGGTTGAATCAATCAGAAATAGGTTCATGTGCAATCTAGGAATTAAATGACATTTGGTAACCCTAAAACAGACCCGCTTAATTCAACAAGGTTTCGATCAGGATAAAAATCAAGTAAACCCTCTAAAAATCATAGAAAAATATCCCCTAGGGTTTAGAACATTCAAATTGGCCTCTGGAACCTAGTTTGACGTAGATTAGGGTCCTAGTTCATCTACTGACCTAAATTGGGTTTTTGCGCAAAATGTCCAGTCAAACATGGTCAAACCTAAAATCCAACTTCACCATTGGATTCCTTAGGTCCAAATTAGGTTTTTACCAAAATTTGGATCTAAGGGAAGGACATCTTGACCTACTTTGCAAAATAGTCCACCCAATTACATTCTGGCCCTTAAATTTTGAAAACCCTTGCGAAAACCCCCCCAACTTTTATTGTCACTTTCTGTATTCCGGTCCCTCTGCCAATGCAGTAGAAGACCCATACTCCGGCGAAGTTTCGAGGAAGATTTCTCCTCGCTTCCCCAGGGAGCTACTCTCAGATTTGAAAGGGGGGTTCCCTAAGAAGTCCCCTACCGCCTAAGCAGCTCCCCATGCCCTAATTCGCACCATACCTCTCGTGCGAACGCTCGAGAGGTATGGGTGTTGTACCTGCGGCGACCTCCGATGAGAGCCCTGCTCACCCTCCGTGCATCTGACCCTCTGCTTGTGCTTATAAAAGAAACCCCAGGACCAGTCGCTTGAGGCAAGCTTGTCTTGGCAGAGAATCTCTCAAAATTTCCTCTCTTCCTTCTCCGACAGGAAACCCGCAAGCTCCAGCGGCCACTCCTCCTCCTTCTCATCGCCCTGCTGCCATACCAGCAGCAGAGTTTGCTTCATCTAGTCTTCCCGCGTCGCGCCGTACCAAGCGCATGCTTCCCTGCCCACTTCCTCGTCGTCGCTCTCTCCCTCTGGGTGTTTCTTCTCCGGCGACGGCCGATATGACTGCCCGCCTCTCCGGCCTCCTTCATCCCGGCAAGTAAGTTAGAACTACTCCCCATTTTCCCCTCTTTCTTTTCCCACATTACTTCATTCAAACCGACCCTCGACCATGCCTGACCACCATCACCTTCCTCGCCTCCAGCCAACCTCCGGTGAGTTGCCCCCGTCGATCCGCAGCTCCATACAACTCGCCGACCGACCCAGAAGCTTCGCCTCATCCCACTGAATACACTCCGCCCCTCCACAGTCCCTCCATACTCACACAACTCACCCCCGAACACACCCAACTTTCCAGTCACAGGTCGACCTAGGCACGCATGCCTAGGCTGCCCCGTGGCCTGCTGCACATCACACCACCTTCGCCGTGCCACGGCGAAGGCTTCCCGGTAGTTTGATTAGGCCGTGAGGCCGTATTCGTGCATGATAGTTCTGTTGCCCGGCCACTATTGTTGACGATTCGAGAAGCTCCCGAGCAGGCACCAGGCTTCAAGACAGCTGCGCTCTAGGTGCTGTGGATTAGGGAGACTTCTGCAAAGACTTTTGCCTCAGCACTTGACACCAACAGCAGCTGCAGCTGAGGAGATTGCGAAGAGGTCTGCTGCAGGCACACGCGAGAAGAAGTAACAGGATAGTCCCACATCGTGAGTTCACAGAGCGCCGCCCTGGTTTAAATTGATTTTGTGAATAAGGCTTTTCGCCTCCAACACACCTGGGGTGAGGTCCCGCGCCCCACTCCCTCCTCGTCCGCGGATTCATCACGTGGACCTTGCGGATCCGACCTGACACTACCCACGCACACCTCGCGCACCATATCACGCCGGTGCACCTGGTCCCGGGTACGCAACCCGACCCGTTAACTCGGCTCTGGGAGAGCTTCCTGTGAGCGGTTTGCAGAGAGAGAAAAACGCACGAGTAGAAGGAAGGGATAGGTTTTGCTGCCTTGTGTGCCGGCAGACAGAGCGCCGAAGAGAAGAAGCTCAGCACTTGGCCGCAGGAAGGAGAAGAGAAGAAGCTGAAGAAGAAAAGCTGAGCAGAGGGAAAGGCTTGCCAAGGCAGAAGAAGAAGAAGAACAGAGAAGAAGAGAAGCCTTAGCAGAAGTGAAGACTACAGAGAAAGAAAGAGGACGCAAAAGGACTCAGAAGAAGAAGAAGGCAGACAGAATCAGAAGACCCACCAAGGAGAAGAAGAAGAAGAAGAACAGCAAGACAGAAGAAGACTTACATTTAAGATGTCTGATACAAAAATCAGACGTCCAATTCTGTCCTTTTAGCAATTCATTTTTTATAATTCTCTCATTAAACCAATTGTTTTTCATTTAAATGAAGTTGTATTCTCAGGTTTTTAAAAGTACTTAGATTGCTCCTTGTGTTCGACCTCGGATACTCCGATTTTCGAGTAATAAAAATCTTTATTTGTTTTGAACATTTTTTTGGCTATATTACAACGTGACATCCTTTAAAAACCTGACAAAACATCTCCGAAACATTAGTGCTCAAATAGAATCAAGTAAAATAAGAATAATGGTGAATTGTGTGTTACTCCCCGGCAACAGTGCCAAAATGTTATCCAAGCTTTTCGTCAAGTTTAGGAAATGCATTGTAATACAGTTGACAAATAGATCTCAAACAAATAAAATTTATAAACTCAGAATCTAAATTGAAGTCTAAGGTCCAACACAGGAAGCAAATATGGAATTCATGTGCTAATCTTTAATTATATATAAATGAACACAATAAATGAAGCCAATTACAAGATATTCAATGAATAACAATCTACTCAAATGATATTCAATAATAATCAAAAGTATTTCAAGTGATCACAATGACAAAAAGAAATCTAAGACAAAATAATGGTGATTTATGTCACCAATTTTTAGCCTTAATTAAGCATATGTATCAAATCTCAATTATATCAAATAAATGAATAGCAACTTGAATGCTACAGTGATCAGACGACAGTTTCAAAAATCAGACGACTTAAATATTCATCAGATACAAGGGCAAGGCTTCTTAAAGCCTTTCTTTTTTTCAGCTTCTCTCTCTCTCTTCTTCTTCTACTTCAAACCTTCTCTTCTCGAGCCTTCTCCTTCTTCTTCTTTCCTTCTTAATGTTACAGAGGTGTTTGCGTGCTATCGAGGAGTCTTAAGTTGTTTGTTGTAGCAAAGCCTCAATCGCTTGAAAATAAATAAATTTGTAACTTAGATTCTAAAGGAGTCCAAGGTCAAACACAGGGAGTAAGTAATGGCAATTCAATCTCACTAATCACAATTTAATCAGAACTATGAGCAAATACAATCAAAGTTTCATTCAGAATAACTCAAAATGATGTACATATGAAATCCAGTAGCAAAATGCAAAAAGAATGGGTTAAAATGGTGATTTAAATCACCAATTAAGCCTTTGAAGTTAAGCTCAAATATCTCAACAGTAATTCTCAATCAAATAACCCACATCAACCAGATGAATATCTCAACAGAACTAAGGCCCCAGCAAATGTCTTAATTTTCTCAAGGTTCAACTCAGCTTCAACAGAGTAGAGGCAAAGGCCTCTTCTCTTCTTCCTTCGTGCCTTAAGGGAAGAGGCAACCACAGCACAGAGGCAAAGGCCTCTTAAAACCTACTAAGTCTAGAGATAGTAGAAGGGCAACCCCCCCTCTCTCTCTTTCTTTCCTTCTCTTCTTTCTCCTAAAGATCCAACTGTAATTGGGTAATCGGATCAGAGCAAAGGACCAGACCTGCCGATGTGAAGGCAGGTGAGGTGTGCATAGAAGTGAGTGAGGAACCCTACCCCTATGTTCGTGGGCGAATAGCAGGGGTCACAAATCCCTTATATCTCACACCAACTGCTTCAATCTCTACGATGTGAAACTAAATGTCCCACAATCTTCTCGTGTGGGCAACAAATGGCGGAGGGTCCAATTGAGGCAGAAGATGAGACTGCTGGATCCACTTGAACGCTTGGAGAACTTAGAGGTCAGCCACTTCACCTGGGCATGTTATCTGGAGGATTTGTGGCTGGAGGACTACGGATGATGTCGACGAAGTCGAGGCAGCGACGAAGGTCCGATGATGTACCTGCACCCCCGAATATAGCCTTTCAGCCACGTCAAACTTGTTCAAGAGGATCACCGTGGAACGGCGATTATGCTGGGGGTAGTAGCGTGGCATGCAAGTGTGTGAGGAGGGTTAACAGTGACAGAGACGACACTCAAAGAAGGTGGTGTTCGGGGAGGTGTTGTAGTGGGTGGAAGCCCAAATTAGGAGAGGGCTTTTGTAGAGGGTGGCACGGCAAAGCTTGTGGAGGTGGCGGAGAGTCGTTTGGTGAAGTGTGGTGGGCTGGAGGCTACGCTAGAGCATCGCCGGAAGTGGGGAAGATGATGGTGTAGCGGGTGGAATGGTGGTTGTGCATGTGTTGTGAGCGTGGGGAAATGAAGTATAGAGAAAGAGGAAGAGATAGAGATGCCTAAGGGGGAAGGAGGCAGACGGAGCCGGTGTTGGCAAGCCGAAGCTGAATAAGATGAAGTCTGGTGAGTTGGTAAGGAGACGATGAGGAGGAAGAATGCCCCTACTGTGGCTGGCGAGGAGCGGGGTTGAAAGAGGAAGGTAGAGTGCCGTCCAATTTGATTGTTGGATGGCCTGATGAGGAGGATGAAGAGGGTCGTCGGAGCAAGGTACGAAGGTGGCCAGAGAGGGAAGGAGGGTTTTCTCTAACCAAAACTTGCTAAGGAGCACAGTTATGCACTGTAGAGGCCTTTATAGAGCTTTAAGCAAGCTTCCAAACTTGGAAATAAGCTTGCGAAGCTTTGATTTTGAGGAAAGAGATCCTTGAAATCCAAGGATTCACATGAGCTTTTTGAGGGGATTTGGGATCTAGAATTAGGTTTAGATGGTTTAGGACTTCCTCAGGATCTTCCCTTCCAATTTTGGAAGGGATTGACCAAGTAATCAGAGAGGAATCCTTGATTGGAAGTTAAGATTCATGGGTTCACACCTGCCATGGCGGAAGGGACCCATTTGAAGAAAATGAAGAGACGTTAGGGGGCTTTTTGTAAAGATTTTGAAAGTTCGGGGCATGAATGAGAGAGAAAGAGTTCGACTGAACCAAAATGCAAACTATGTCAAGATAGACTCTAATTAGGCCCAAATTTTGGTACAAACCTAATTTAGACCCAAGGAATTCGACGATGAAGTTGGATTTTTATTTTGACCATGTTTGAATGGGAAATTTGTGTAGAAACCCAAATTAGAGCAACTTTCTATCTGAGACTTTATTCTAGGTCAGCATAGGTTCCAATGGTCAAACCAAAGGTACCAAACCTATGAAATATTTTTATATGAATTTTAGAAGGTTTAAATAGAATTTATCCTGACTAGAACCTCTATTATTTAAGCTGGTCTGGAATTAGGGTTTTGGGTTATTGTTAATTCTCGAAATGCGTGAAAACTCATTTCTATCTGCATGAACCCACTTATTTGACTTTAATGCTCTTTTGACCTTTAATTCACCCTTTAAAAACCCCTTAGTTATACTATGTTCATGATTTACTGTTAAAATTACAAAATTAACCCTGATTTCTTATTTTCTTCACAAAACATAATATGGTGGAGATATAACCCTCAGATGAATATGTAGGAGCTTTTATCTTTTATTCTAGACTAAAATATACTAGTTAGGGCCTATGATGGTGTTCCCATCAAGATGTGAGTTGATATTTCAAGGCTATCTGTTCAAAGAGTCTAGATGGTGAAATGCTAGACTACTGAGATAGACAGATTGTCATTACATTGTGTAAGATGAAACGGATTTTCCCTTTAGCCTTTTTTGATGTCATGGTATCGCTAACATTATATCTGGAAAATGAAACAAGAATCACTAAGCCTATGTAGTACAAATGGATGTATCCTGTAGAGAGATTTCTAAAAAAACTAGAGGATTATGTGCTAAATAAGATTAACTTGGAAGGGTCAATCACCGAGGAATATCTAGTGGAAGAGTCCATAAATTTCTGCAGCATGTATTTCGATGAGATAGACAATTGATTCAATCATTTAGAGAGAAATTATAATCAAGGGTACAATGAGCATGATGAAGACTACCTTTCCATTTTTAAGATCCCAGGAAGGTAGATTCTTCACACAAAATCCGTGGAGATTTCATAAACAAATTGGCGATTGGTACACTTGTATATATTAAAGGGCATTACAGAAGTCAATCCCTTTTACAATGAATTTAAACAGTTGTTACATCCAAGCGCATGCGATGTGCACTTCCTCAAGTGGTTTAAGCAGCTTGTTAATCAAATGAAAGAGGACAATGACTTGCGATGGGAGGAAGATTTTGATGTGATAGCCGATCTACCATTGAGTTATGGACATTATCATTCCGAATACATCATAAACAAGTTCAGATTCAAAGTCAAATCTGTTGATGATATGAAGGCTATGAGGTAGGCTGGAGTTGTTGTCCCTTGTGTATTAGTTGGTGATTGTGATGGTTATTATGGACAGATTCAAGACATTGTCAAGATTAGCTTTAGATACGATTGCAAGTTGGTCTTTTTCAAGTATGAGTGGTTTGATGTTTTTAAAGAAGACGTTGAGTTTAAGGTTGATAGGAAGCACAATTTAATAAGTTTAAATAATAACTAACAAATTCTTCAAACAATCAAACCATTCACTTTAGCTTCTCAAGTATCTCAAGTCTTTTACATGCCTGATAATAGCAAAAGTGGGTGGATAATTCCCATCAAAACAATGTTGCATGGCTATTAAGGTTGATAAGAAGCAAAATTTAATAAGTTTGAATAATAATCGGTGAATTCTTCAAACAACTGAACCGTTCACTTCATCTTGTCAAGTATCTCAAGTCTTTTACATGCCTAATAATAACAAAAGTGGGTGGATAATTCTTGTCTGAATAATGCCGCATGGCTATTATGATTCCCAAAAAGAAGGGGAACTCAAATTATAATTTGAAGCCTACCAACAACTTCAACAACCAAAAGTAAGTCTAGGTGCAATAGACATGGATATATAAGGTATAATTTATTAAGAAGTTATCTTTTAATTCAAAATTCATAATTATAAAGAAAAATAATTGTTATATTGTTCTGTTCATTTTTTTCCTTTTCACGACTAGTATTATTTCAAGGTAACATTATTGGCCACTTTTATTTATCTGCATGTTTTTTTGGTGAATGATATACTTTTTGCATTTTTTGTGATTAATAATTTTTCCCAATGTGCAAATGAAACTCAAGAAGTTTGCTTTCTGGAAGAGGTTGCAAGACTCTACCTCCGCAAGAGGAAGGACACCCAAAACCCTCGTACCCACCCACCCCCACAAGTAGACCCTCCCTACCTAACCTATCCCCACCCAGTCCCCCTATACACAGCTCCCCTACACCTAGATCCCCCTACAATTTATGTCCCCAAGCCCACTTTTCTTAACCCCCCTTGATCTACCTTTATTGCTCTTGGTGCACTTGCATAGTCTCTCTTTCATTGGAAGGGCAGGAAGCCAACCATTCTTATAGAGTTTAAGATGGGGTTTGAGCTTAAGGATGAGGTTGACAGTCACGACCCTATCATTTAGGGGGACGAGGATGATTCAAAGGTGGAGTGGGATGAGGATGTTGAGATTGGCCAACCTGAGGCCCAAGTAAGCCCTAATCTAATAGGGCCCAATACTGCTGGTAAGATATTCGCTTTGCTACTAGTGTCAAAAAATCATGTGATTTGAAATTGCGAATTAAGTCTTTGTAACATGTGCTTCTGATCACTTTTAAATTTATAAATTGAGTATCACAATGAGTATACAAGTTGTCTAAGGGAACTCTCTCTTACTTGCTTGAAATCTTGCTTTTTTGACTTTTTATATTTTGAAATTTTTAAGGTTTTGAAAATAGGGTAGCAAAGGTGATAAAACATGTAAAGGAAAATTGCAAAGTGCGAAAGCAAAAACCTGTCCTTCCTAAGGTCACTCTAGGCACATGTATCCTAAGGTAATTAGGAAGGAAGTATAGGCAACTATGGAAATTCAAGAAGCATAGAAATGAAAAGGCACAAATTGAAAGACAAATGCTTTTTATATTTATGAAAAAGAATCCACACAAATGTAACACTTGAAGAACTCACTTGTGTGGATGGGTTCCACACAAGTAATCTCCAAGGAGAAAAGTAAAGCTGGCTACTACAAACATGTAGAGATTGAGATAAAAGTCTCTAAAAGTAATGTTGGAGATGGTCTTCGCTCTAAGATTGGGTGCTTCTGGGCTTGAAGAAGATGCTTCTCTTACTCCAATGATGCTGTTAAATTCAAGGTGAATAAAGGTCGGTTGCCCACCTTTTCTCCTCTCCTGGTCGTCCTCCACATGTAGCTCCTTGGCATGGCTCCTTGGAAAATAGAGTGGAAGTGTTGGAGGCTAGAGGAGGGTGGTAGAGGTCCCTCTAGTCCCAACATCCAACCTATCTTCTAAGGTTGATTATAGAACTTTTTGGTAGAAGAATTAATGTAGCCAAGGGTCGTTCATTGGTGGTGGTTAATGGTGTTTAAATAGGGAATGAGGGTGTGGTGGTTATTTAGTGGAAGGATGCTTAGATGTGGCACCAACTATAGGTTGGTTAAGGAGAGAGTTGGCACCACCTTGAAGGGGTGCCATGATGTTTGGTAACCACCAATATTGATGCTAAAATAGTGGTGGTTGTGGGTGTTTTGCGTTGGTGTGGAGTGGTGGGTATAGGGAGTAGGGTTGGCACCATTTTAGAGGTGGTTAGGTGGTAGTTATATGGTAGAGATGGAGCCATTTTTGAAGAAGTGAAAGTGGTGGTTTTGGTGCCAACATGAAGAGGTGTGAGGGGGTGGTGGTTATGGGTATTTTGGTGCCTACTTGAAGAGAGTGGTTATGGGGAATGTTGGCGCCAAGGTGGAGTGATGTGGAGTGGACTTAAGAGCTAGGTAGTAGGAGTAGGAGGTGGACTCAAGTGGACTGAAGTAGCTAGCTGAAGCTTGGTGGAGCTGATGGAGCCAAGGCAAGCTGGTTGGAGCTAAGAATAACTAAATGGAGCTAAGGCAAGCTGGTTAGAGCTAAGAATAGCTGAATGGAGCTAAGAATGAGCTAGGGGTGTAGTTTAAACAGGTCCTAGAATCTTCTTCTTCTTCTAGGGTTTGCCTTTCTTCTTAGTCTGCCAGGGTTTAGATGATGATTCTATATCCCACATGCCCTCATGAAAATCCCAAAAGTACACAAAGTAAGCTAAAATGTCATAAATACTTAGTTATTCATGCAAAGCTCCTAAAATGCAAGTATGCCTAATGCATTCCTAAACCTATAGAGAAAGGGAAAAATACCTAGAAACTATTTGTGAACAGCGCATAAGATTGATGATAAATAAGAGTTTATTAGCTACTTATCCTTTTTAGTTTAAATTTTCTTTAATTTCTTACTTGTTACTTTATATAATTAAAAGTAGGAATAGAGACTTGGAAGGGGTCCGATGAGAACTATAGACTTGGAAGCTACAACAGAGAGCACAAGAATGAAGGTGAAGGTCAACCCCATTGGGGAAGATCTCGACTACCTCGAATTTAAAAGCAGGCTCTTCAAGGTGGTGAAGAGCATTGTGCCCCTCCTATTTTGATTGGAGAATGGCCCCAAAGGAGCTCAGGAAGGACCTTATTCGTCACTTGGAGGTAATAATCAATTATTACATATCTTTTGATATGTCATGTATGTTTGTCTTTTAGTACAATTTTATGTATATAATTTTATTTAATTTATAAGTGGTCTTCGATTAGAGGGACGATCCTAAAATTCCCAAGTATATCCTCAACCATGTGATAAGGTGGCACCAGGTCAGTAGATTGAATACAAAAGGAAAGGTAAAATATATATCTTCATTTATTATATATATTCTTTTATCACATATTTAACTTTGTTTTATATGTTATTTAGTATTTTAAGAACAAGCCATACGAGAAGGTATTGAGGAATGTGCCTCCTACTGTACAACCAGAAGTATGGAAGATTGCTGCGAGCATTGGTAGAAGCCTAAAATAGAAGTAATTAAAAAATTGATTACATGTTTAAATTTCATAATAATTTGATTTAATTATTTACTAATATAAATATGTATTTTCTACACCACAAGGCAAAAAGAAACAAAGTCAATAGAGCCAAAGCACCAACGCAAACTAACGTCTTAGTTTGAATGAGTATTGATACACTCAAAACAAGATTTATAAGTAAATTTCTTATTTATTATTTATATTTACAATTAACATATAACTTAAATTTATTAATTATATTTTATATTTATTTCTTTATAAATGAGTGCACATGATGGTGCCCAACTAGATCGTCTTAAAGGCTGTGAGATCACTCACAGTAAAGTTACAAATAACAGCAGGCACACATGGATTCACAAGTCCTACCTAGCCAAGCATGTAAGTTAACTTTTCATTTATTGAATCTAATTTTTACTTCTTTTTAAGTAATTAAGATTGAATTTAATTTAACCTTATATATTAGTCACCTAACATTAAACGTAATTAAGGAGAAATGCACAACTTGGTCCATCCTCCTCCTACAGACGTGAACTTTGCAGCGCAGCAACCTTCTATAACACCTTAGAAGGCTTTTATGACGTTGATGCTTCAAGAACATGTACATTTCGATCGCAACAGAGGTATAAGCCAGACACTCACCAGCAAGTATGGACGAAAGGGGCTGTCGAGCAACTGATGTCGCAGGTGGAGCAGATGCAGAAGCAGCTGATCAACATGATTGGAGAGCTACAAGCTACTAGGGACGAGATATGCCAACAGAGACATAATTTCAGGGAACATATGACACAACACTAGGCGTAGTGGGAGCAGATGAGGCCATACTCTGAGGCATAGGTGGACTTGATCACAGTACATTTCACTTTCCTACACGTTGTGCGCTAGATGACGATTTTGACATAGGTGATGCTAGCCATGGTATAGGTTTAGAAGTTTAATTTGCACCTTTTCTAGTATTCTTCACTTTTTTTTTTCTTACTTGGTTTCTTTTATGTAAACAATTTATAAATTATTTTGAAGTAATGAAATATCTAATTCTAGCTTTATTGTCTGAGTTTTTAATTATCAATTTTAATTTGATAGTTAATGCCATCATTAACATTTTAATTTTAAAAAAAATTAATATATTCATTGCCGATGGTTATTTAAAATCATCTTAAATTCAATTTTCACGACAATTTCATGAGCGTCGATACCCAAAGTTGCTTTGCAATTTCTAAGCAGCCCTTTTGTGTTATACATCGGTTATAATAGATCCGTTGTAAAAAGTACTATAGTGTTGATTTTATAAATGTCATCCAAATCACTTCCTAATTCCTTCCTACATATTACATCAGTTGCATTATCGTCTTAATACATTTTAAATGGCGATTCTTCAATGCCCGTTATAAACATTTAATTACGATGGTTGAAAATCGTTGTCATCAGACGTCAATCACGACACAATTGGGTCTAACTATTTGCGTCGATTTTGTATTTTAACCATCGTAAATGCTCTTCCGCTCCTCATCTTTCTGTGATGGGAAATCTCAACGGTGGATTCACTGGTGGCGACAATTTCCAAGCGTCACGAATAACCTATTTTTTAGTAGTGTCCTTTGCGGGTAGGGGTGGGTGTTTGATAGATTTGGATATATTCAGGTTATTTAATTTTGATTGTATTGGATTTGAGATGGTAAAATGATCACTTCTGATCAAATCAAATTAAATTAAATTTAAGTCGATTTGGAATGAAACTTAAATTTGACATATATTTACTAATAAGGAATAGTCTTTTTTTTGGCCAAACACCTTACAATATAATAATAAGTAAATATTTTATCTATATTATAAAAAATTTAAATATCATCTATGACAAGAAGAAAAAATTTTCTTAAAAAATATTAACATCATTTATAAATTAATTTACTTATATATTTAAATTTAGGTCGGATGGATGGATGTGACTAATGAATCACTAGATTCGATAATTGAGATTATTTACGTAATTTGAATTATATATATTTGATCCCACAATAAAGTTAAAATTCATATAAATTTTAAGATTTTAATCTTCATCCGACCTATAACCTAAACAACACAAATCAAAAGATCCATATTTAATGATTTAGATAGATTATTTAGATCTTGTAGTCGTGTTTCTCTCCAACAAATGCACATTTACTAGTGAACCCCACCCCGGACTCCGAAGATCTTCGCGTCATCCGCTCGACATACCACGAAGCAGCACTGGCTGCCCCTGCTACTCACAGATCCCTAGTGCCGTTCTGTTGTTAGCTTCCTATTCCTCTTTTCTTTCCGATACCGAGACCTATTATGGACGATCATTAGAGCTCTATACGTACGCCTTTGCTTACGAAGGGCAGCACCTGTGGCCAGAAGTACGATGTTGTCGGAGGACTACCGCCCCTCCCGGCGTCGGATGTTGACCATCTCAGCAGCAAAGCGTCCTCTTTGACCGGAATCCTTGACTGCTCGCCAGCGCTCGCGCCACGTATACCGTTTGGAACATATGGATCCTGATCGTTACCTCGTAATATTATATAAGACTTTTTAAAAAACAAAAATAAATTTATGCAATAAATATAAAAATGTGAAAAAAAATGGTATAATAAGTAAATTTGATATTTAAATGTTTAGACATATTAAAAATTTTTTATAAAAAAAAGTAGAATAATTTTACACTAAATTATCTCTATGTAATTTGGAATAAATGATCTCTAGATTAAATTACAAATAAATTCAGGTTAATCCAGTGAATCCACCTACCAAATAGGCCTACACCGTCTCCCCCTTATCATCTTTTAGATTTATCACCATTTAATTGATTTTAGCTGTCGGTAATATTTGAATCTTTTATTTCTGGGCGAGTGGACACATATTTTTGGGAATCGTCTGCCATATATATTAATTTAGTCTGTAGCGTGACAAGGAAGAGTTATTTTAAGATAAATATTGTAAAGGTAATATAATTTATAATGTTTGGTGGTGGTAATAGGTATTTATTTAAATTAAGATATATATAAGTGAATTGATGGGATATAGTAAATATATTTTGATATATATTAATCTTGATGAAAAATTATATATATATATATATTGATTAAAGTAAAATATTTTTATTCTATCTTTTATTTCACTGATAAATGGGACCTTAACGATGTTGCATACTGCCATCACCCAACCCGTAGCATTTCTTTTAATATAGTAGGTGATTCTAATGATCGTATAATCTAACTATTTATCATTCGAACTAGTTTTATGAGTAGACGAATTGTAGTTTATGGAATCTCCCAGGATAACAAGATTCGTTTGTTCTTGATTCAATTTGAATAGATGCAGAATACGAAGGAAATGACATATCGATGAAAGGAAAAGATCATTTATTTGATTTTTTATTTCTTTCTCATTTATAAATAGGTGCTCCCATAAGCTACTTAAATGATTTGATGGTTGGGCCAACCAAATTAAATAGCTTACTCAAAAAAGCTAAAAAGATGAAAAAAAGCTCCAACATTGTTGCTCCCTTCAAAGCTGATGGTCTTTCATTAGACTTATAATAACCATATAAGGTAGGGGGTTGTTTAAGCTCTTGGCTCCATCTAAGGAAATCATGTGAATTTATCAAAATTTAACAATAGAGAATATATTGGGGAATTACATAACTAGGATGCATCCAAGATAGGTATACAAACCATTGAGGTAAACTCATGATTGATAGCTATAAAAGGAAGAAATGACAATAACTTAGAAAAACATAGAAAGAAAGAAAGAAAGACAAGCACTATGAGTATTTTCAGCTTTGTCGATCAAGCATGGAAAATTTAAATAGAAACTTAAGGATACTTGTATTCAAGGAACTTGATTGAGGCATCTATATAGAAATTCTAGATGGAAGGTTTCAATAGATCCTTCAATGCTAATATATGTATGATACTGTTGGTGTTTCTATTTCAATGTGTTCTATTATATCCGGCTTTAATCTTGAATAGGAATTGCATACTTATTCATGTGCTAATTATTATCCAGGACAAAATCTCTTTTTACATGGTTTGGAGAAGACTTTGGACTTGACTGTAATCCATTTGAGCACTGCACGATGACATTTTTGTACCTCCAATATGGGATTTGCATTTTTATCACAATTTGGCAATCAATTAGTGGGGCAATTTAAGTTGAATTGCTTCCTCCATCCCAAATTCAGTTACTCACACTTAAGCTTCCTCAATTGAATAAGCAGTGAATGGTTCCCCCCAGTCATTAGGAATATACCATCTACTTTGATATTGACTAAGGAAATGGCCATAGAGCCATCATTTGTAAGTTGCATCCATTTAAATAAAGTTTTAGCATCTTTTGTCCCTCTTTCATCTTGTTCATTGATCATTGTTACATTAGTTGGTGGGTCAATTGTGAGGGATAAAAAGTTTCTAATGTATCACTATTATTCAATTGAAGTGTAATTTGAGTTTGCGTAACTCAAGTAGTAGACAATAAAGGGAATGGGCCTAGCTAGCTATACGCTATCTTGAACCTGAAATTCCAAGAACTTCCATTATCAAGAGAAAATATTTAAATTCATTAAGGTATCGCTTGTTTTGAGGGATTAATTTTGTACGTAGTGGGATTGTGAAGCTTTTGTGTTTGGGAGAGATATGGGTTGAATCATAGGTTGTTTGGGGAGATAAGTGTAGGTGTTCTCTCACATAATTCTGGGATAAGTTCATCCCACCCTCTCCTTGGAATTGGATAATTCCGAAATTGAGGTCTCTATCCTGGGATTATTGTAACTCGAAATTGGATAAGATTTTGTTCTGACTAAGAGAAATTCTGGCTTGATTAGTTGTAACAGTTAGATATTTAGATGTTTGAAAGTTTACTGAACGTTTAGAGAGGATTATTGACGTTTGTATATAGGTCAGGTCGTCTGAAGCCTAAGAGTTTAATTTATTAAGGCAATATGTATGATATTTAGACATCAGATCTAAGTATCAGACGACTTAACTTTTCACATCATACGTGTGGCAGCCACATCGGATGTCTGATTCTAAGGTTTGTGTTAGGTTTGAAAATGGATTTTGTTCTAAGTATTTGCCTAAATGTTGAGTGACTTAATCAATGATTCCTGTAAGGGCTTGGGTTTTTTTAAACACCCGATTAGAATTTGAATCAAACCCTTAATCACTCTGCAATTGGAAAGGTATCAACCCCTTAGCCATAACAATTTATGTCTTACCTTAGCCATAACAATTTTGGTTAAGGGTTATTGGGGAGAAAGGCCATTTTGGGTGGATTTTTAATATATAAGTTGTGAGGTGGGAGGGTATAGACGATATTTTTGCAAACTTAAATTAAGGCACACACCTCCCCATTTTCTCCTTCACCGTATGCGACACCCCTCGTCCCCTTTGGCTTCCAGGGCAAGGCACCTCACCTCTCCCCTTAGCTTCCATTGCAAGAACATCCTCCTCCCTTCCTACCACTGACTCCTCCCCTCTCCTCCTTCACGCAGACCAGCGCCTCTCCTCGCGTGCCCACCAACCATCTCCACCCCTGTTGTTGCCAGTGCAGCCACCTGCACAAGCACGTGCGCGGGTTGCCGTTGCTGCTGCTCGTCTTTGCAACCCATCTAGCTCCTCAGCCACCGCCACATACTGTTGCTGCAGCCAGCCACCCTCGCATGCGGATGACTCCTTGTTGCCGCAGCTGCTGGCGTGCCAAGGGGGCGACTGCTACTATTGCTTGTTGTCGCTGCTGTTATTACTGCACTAAGATCAGGGATCGACGGAGAGCCGCCTCGTCGAGGCCATAATGGTCCTTAGTGCGTCCCCTTCCTCTTTTTTTTTTTATCTAAATCCCTAGCTCTAGGTACTTTTGATTTTGCATATCTGGGGATTTTTAATTGTGTGTTGATTTAAGGGGTAAAATAAGATACTAATGCGACTGTCATGTGTTGTTGATTGCAAGGTGACCTGAAGGGGCTTCCACTTAGCAATGAGGAGGATGGGAAGCTCAAGGCAAGGTAGGGATCCTTCTCCCCTTCTACGATTTTCTTTTGAATTCCTGAGTAAATAGGAGAGAGAAGAGGGAGATTTGAAATGTAAAAAACCATGGGTTTTCCCTGAGAATTGGGGGCTCACGTGTGCTGTCTGTAAGCGTCGCATAACCACTAGTGTTGACAGGCCACCCTTGCACCCTAGAATTTTGCTCGTGAGGTGTGCTTCTCGCTATTGATTTTGGGCTTAGAATACCCTTTTTATGTCAATTAATATATGTATCGGGTTCTGAGTAATGGTGTTAATTGGGTGAAATGCGGATGGTTTTAGGTATGCCAAGGGATCGGTTAGAGGCATACCCTTAGTGTCCTACTAAATTGACTCATGCTCTCAATGTGAGATATTATGTAAAATGGTAACCCAAGATGTTGGGAACAATGTAGGGATTTTTATTTCCCCTTTTTAATTATGTCTCTTAAATGGCTAAAAGATTTACAGTCATGTCAAATTAGATTTGGAATTTCGAGACTTAGTGTGTTAGTTTTGAGTCACTTTAGAATGGTGGCTACGATGGATTTTAAGCACGCTATGGTTAGGATGTGCATGCATAGTTGTGGAATTCATGGGGGTGGCGAATGCCTATATATGCGATTGCATGTATGTGACTTTGCAACCTAGTGTTAAGATTCGAGATGGAATAGGGACTTTCTTTGCTTATGATAACTCATAAATATATCTTGATAAGGATTTATGACTAGATTGAAGTTAATAGATTCAATGGGGTTTTGAGGCTATAACATGTCCTCCGTTTGGATAGTAAATGATCATATAGGTTTTTGAATACTTGGGATGGGCTTAAAAACATGCTAGATTGTTGTTGTGCTCGTTTGTTATTGGGATTTTGATGGTTTAGAATGTCATTTTTGTACCTTGTAATGTGCAAAAGATGAATCCAAGTCCTACAGGTCAAGGGAAAGATTATGCCTGGGATGTGACCCCATTGCCATTCAGAACTGGATGGTCATCTCGGATCGAAATGTCTTACAAATTGGGATTTAAGGATACCCGATACTAGTACTAAACATTAACATTGGTATTGGCCATGAACGCAAGTTAGGAATGTAGATAGGCTGGAGACTGGAGGTGCCCAGTACTAGTATTGAGAGTCAGTACCAATATTAGTCCCTTCTGGTGACTAGTGGGCTGTGGCTCCTAGCATCGATACTGAACACCAGTACCGGTATTGGTGCCTTGAAAATTATGATGCGATAATTGAACTTTGCCCTAGCCTACAATGAGAAATGGCGAGATATAAGAGGAAAGTGGTTTAATTCATTAAAAACATTAAGAACATGAAGATATAAATGCCAACTTTGTAAATGATGGAAAAGTATGTTATGTGTATAGAAACCCCTAAAATAATGAATTGAAAGCCGAAGAGTAATCGACTAAACCTAAAGTGAAACTTGGAATATTGAATCTTGGAGACTCTGTCACGAGTCCAAGAAGGAATCTTGGATCCTAAGCTTTGTGGTCAAACCTTAAGTGATCCACTAAGTCCCTAGAGTCTGTTCTGAGTATAGGGTATGAAACAGATTAAAAGATGAGTAGGTTGACTAGGTGAGCTCGTAGGATTGCTCGCATTGACTTCGTGAACCACGGTTTCTATTTTGGGTTAAAGGCTCGAGGATATGTGGTGGCTAGAGGCTACCAAAGATCTTCCTCGGAACATTGATGGTTCCCAAGTACGACAATGAGCTATGAGTTGTTACCAAGTTAAGGTACTTCAAAGTAGCCGAATCTTACTCAATGCAGAGGTACTCGCAGCTCTAGGCTCAATAGGTGCCTGCATGCGCAGTAAAAGATGCCAGGGTACTTGGTATTCGTAGCTAGAGGTTTGATAGGCACCCGTGTATGCGGAAGTTGTTGGGGTATTGTGAGGGTTTTGGTTGAGATCTCATCCAACAGCAGATTGAGTCGGCACACTTCGAGAGTAAGCTCCTGGTGGGAGCATTGGTGTGACCCGACAATTCTGATCAACCCTACAACATGATCTGGAATGATCTGAGACTTGGCATTATTGGATAGGTGCTGAGCTACGCTTTTTACCGTTGCAAGGTATTGGCATGGGTAGCTCCCAAGAGGCTCGACTTTTTGGACTAAGGTCAGCAACATTCTTGATACGTCGAGAATGGGTACACCTTCTGCAAAGATTACTAGCTTTGCTAGCCCCTCTCCTGGCTAGGGAGAGACTACTAGCTGGGATCCGAGGGAATGATACATCTCAATCTCCTCTAGTAAAGAGGGATGATTTCCAGAATCTAACTTCTAAGGCGAGGAGGGAATGAGGGGTGGTAATAAAATTAAATAATAATGCGAATAAATCCTGGAAATGGAGGAAACAAGGGTTGGCAACTAGTTTGTTATGCTAATGAAATTTGGGTCAATTTTGGGAATGGGGAAGAAGGCATGTGGTTAGCCTATTTTATAACTAAGGCATAATTAAATGAGGAAAATAGCTTGTAGTTGGTCTATAGTGTAGAAACCCATACAATAACTTTCTTTGTTTCGGATGTTGTACATGATTTTGTCCCTATTGAGCCGCTTGGCTCACACCTGCTTTGTGACCCATTTTTAGGTTCTGTTGCCGTAGTGCAAGTGAGATGTACGTCAAGTTTTAGCCCAGGTAAGCTTAGGTAAGAAATAGAAGGCCTATTGTTACCTCCTTATTGGGTAGGGTTTTGATATCTAATGTAAATCTTTTAGTTGGTTTGTTTTCTTCTTTTGTTTAAGATTGTTGCAAGATAGTTTCTGTTGCATGAAGTTTATATATATAAAGTTTAGATTTTTGTATATGTTATGTGATAAACAACAAACTATGTGCCAGACTTGTGATTAATTGAGGATGCTTGTGGTGATGATTTATGGTATTTCATTATTTCGTCTTTGCCATCTCTCGTATTTCATCACTTCAGGTTGTGGGGTGCGCCGGCTTGTCTTCTTTTGCATGTTTCTTAGCTTCGTAATGCTGTTGTGGAGTGTACCCACACATATAATTTGTGGTATGCATGCACAGGTACAGTTGCAGGTACAAGTTTTGGAAAAATATCAGATAAACAAGGAAAACTCTATCAAATTTTCAACAGGTTTTGACCCTACGATTTATTTAAAAATCAACTTTCCTAGGATGTATCTAATTGATAGGACTAAGATTTATAACCTAAGCCACCTGGTAGCTAGGACCTTGGCACATGCACACCTGATGATCCACTCCTGATTCGTCGGGAGGACTATCGGGATGTGACAATTCCTATATCTAGTTGGGGGTTCTTTACAACTCTTCTAGACTCAATAAAGAGAAAAGTACAACTCTATTAAAAATAGATATACTAATATTCCTAAGGCCTAGATAAAGACATCTTCATCTTTGAGACTTCCTTTTTAGATAAAATGAGATGAGACCTGCAACTTAGATATGATAAAGACAAGAAATAGTGATTCCTACATATTTATTTCCTCTTTGTTATTTTATGAAATCATCAAAATATTTATTGAGAGAAGTTGAACTAATAATCTCCCCAATTTTGATGATTTTCAAAAATTCTTCTTTGGATGCATTCCCTTCCCCTTATTAATGTCCTTGAAGCACGTTTTCTAGACTTTAGATGAAATCAAATGTTGCAAAAAATTGAATTTTTGAAAAGTAAGTGTATTTCGCAAAATAATGGTTTTATTGAAAAACATTTTGTTCGATCATCTTAAGTTTATTTCTCCCTTTTTGAATATCATCAAAATGGATGATAATAGTTGAACTAAGTAATATAAGATGTGAATCATGATTTACAATGGAAAAAAAAAGAAACATCATAATATGAAAGGAGCTTGCATAAATGAAAAGCATCATCATATATATAGATAAGCAAAGATAAAAAGATGACTACATGGCTCAAAATGTAAGTGCCTTAAGTGTTCTAACAATGTTCCCAACTAAATATATAATACGGGGTTGGGGTCCCTTAGTACAAGCCATAAAGAAGAAAGAAAAACACTCAATCACATATCCAACCATCTAAAAAGAAGAAGAAACAAAAACAAAGAGAAAAATCGACAAGCACTGACATCCCACTATTGTGGATCCTGATGGTCCTGGCGGCAACGACAAGGTGGCCCCTGGCCCATTTGAAGAGTCTGGATGTCTTCCTGCATCTCATTCATATCTGAGTGCATGTGGCCTAGATACTAATAGATTTCATCGATGCGGCGTAGAAGAAGAGGGATGCTGTCAGCGAGGTTGTCTTCATCGGGGTCCCAACTCTCATCAAAACTTGTTTGGGGAGCCTCAATCATCAGTGGTTGCCAGGCATAATGATCGGGTTGAGGAGGAAGGCCTTCTTCGGCTTCTTGGGGGACATCTTCGGGAAGGATCTACATCTTGGTGGTAGTAGCCCAGTTATAAGGCTCCACCTTTTTCTCAGTGGCTTGATCGGTTGTGCGAATCTTATAATTTCCGAAGATGCAGAAGTGAAAAGAACCAAAGGGGAGTGAGGCAAAGTGGTTCTTATTCATAACTTGAACGATGAGGCGGCAATAATTAAAGGGAATATGTCGGATTGCCATAAAACGAAGTGCCTTATGTTGCCAGGAGATGTACTCGAAACCTCCAAATTTGTTGAGGAGGTCCCAACCAAAAATACCAGATAAAAAGCAAAGAAGAGGCTTGATATTTTTGCTAGGTAAAGTTCCAAGGTGGGGTTCATACTTGTCGAGGAGGACGAGCTCTTAGTTTATTACCTCTGAGTTATATTCTCAGATGATGTCATCAAAGTCATTCCCCTCATTGGGAATGCCCAGGATCTCAAAAATATAATTAGAAGTGATGGTAATTTTGGTGCCTAGGACTATAGAGTGGAGCTGGATATGGTCGGTGCTATAATCTTCGATAATATTGGCATAGAAGAGCTTAATAAGGTTGAGAAAAATGGCAAGACACCCAACACCAGGATGGAAGGCATGATTGAAATATCTGAAGAGGTGAAGGGTTTCAAAGTGCTCATGGAGATTTAAGTGAGCCAAGTCAATCCAAACTATGTAGCGAGGGGGCTTCACCCTCACATTGGCAAACTGACGAAATCTATCCCTAGCATTTCACTTCTAAGTTGATCGGCTAGAAAGGTGGATTGAGATTAGGAGGAAGAGGAGCCCTCAGTAGTCTTTCTACAAGGAGGCATTTTGGTGATGGTTAGGGTTGGTGGGTGATTGTTCGTTTGAGGAATAGGGTTTGGGATTAATGGGATACCTGCAAAACAAATTAACATGCCATTCAATATAGTTGCAAAAAATTTATCTATCCTAAATGGGCAGTACACCTGCCAATCAACCATTCAACCAATCACATAAATCAAACAGGCAACACCCTTGCCATTGAAATCAATACATTCACCAAACTTTACAAAATCATTATGAGAAACCTAGAGCTAAATTGGGCAGTACCCTTGACAAGATTGAGTCAAAAATCTTGCAAGCTTATTGAAAGCACAAAATAACAATCAAGATTAGGTCAATTTCTGGAACCCTAGATGGAATGATTTGTGAAATGAGCGAATCAAATGATCAATGTTGAACCCACATGAAGTCATTGAACTATGATGAGCAATATCCTCGAGAATCAAAACTTTAAAACACATGATTGAATCCTTAGAGAAGTCAAATCATGGCTATGTGAATCCCAGGAAAATAGTGGTGAGAAACCATGGTATTGACACTTTTGTTAGAAATAAATAATTTGAAGGAGAGCTTATGAAATGATAAGAGCTTCTTCAAACATCAAGAACCCATCAGGAGGAGAAATGTTTTGAAGAGTTCACTTGATTTGAGAGAAATCTTGAAGAAGGAAAGAGTAACGAGGTGTATATCGAGGGAGAGCCCTCCCCCTAATGCAGGGAAGGTAGCGTTGCCAACAGTCGGACATCGGAGAGGTCCAGCAACCATCTGGATCAACTAGGGCAAATAGAGGAGGCATCAGTTGGAGGTATTAGGGAGGAGATTTAGGGATGTGTGGATTAGGGATTTGAGAGGAAGAGAGGGGGATTTAAGTGGTCTCTTGGAATGTGTGAGACTCCCCCTGAAGTTGGGTATAATTACGCCAAAAAGCCACCCCAAATTAGTAGTGTAGAAGTTGAGTTATGCATAAATCAGACATCTGTGGAGTCCATCAGATGTTTGGGATCAAGAGTTAGAAATTTTGACCTGATATAGGTTCTCGTCTGATTTTATGATTAGATGACTAATCTTGGTGATGGGAATATCATCATGATCCATAAATAGCTAAATTTAGTTATTATCAAGGAATAAATGCTCCTACATAATTGCCAGAGAGCCCTAATTCACTGCAAATCCATTCTGAGAAAAAGATAAGAAATCAAGGTTAAAATTGTAAATTTACCATCATATCATGAATGCAATACAATCACGAGTTTTCCCAAGGGGTAATTAAGGGTCAAATGGTCTTAAACATCTAACAAGTGGGTTAATACAGACAGAAAAATATTTTTGCATGTTTTTAGAATTAAATGACTTTTGAAACCCTAAAAATAGACCCTCTTAATTAACTGAGGTTCTGATCAGGATAAAATTCACCTAAACCTTCTAAAATTCATAGAAAAATATTCTCTGGGGTTTGGTACCTTCAATTTTTCCATCAGAACCCGTCTTAACCCAAAACATGGCCTCAGACTGACATTTACCCTAAGTTGGGTTTTTGCATAAATTACTGAATTAAATCAGGTCAAAACCAAAATCCAACTTCACCATTGGATTCCTTAGGTAAAATTTAGGTTTGTACCAAAATTTGGACCTAATCTGTGACTATCTTGACCTAGTTTGCAATTTGGTCCTGTCTGATTCTTTTATATCTCACATATGCCCTTAACTTTCAAAATCCTTACAAAAAGGCCTCTAACTTTGTCATCATTTTCACAAACAGGTCCCCGCACCATTTTTGGAAGGTTAAACCTTTACCGTTGAGTTTCGAGCGAGGATTTCTCGCTCGATTCTCAATAAATCTCTCCCAAAATTGATATGAGAATTCCTTGGGAAGTTACCTTTCATTTGAGCCGTTCCTTGGGTTCTAAGTCTTTCCCAAAAGGTCATGTGAGCCTTTCAAAGGTTCGAGTATCCGACATGTGCGTGACCTTTTAAGCTTGGAAGGGCTCGTTATGGCCTATAAAAGAACCCCTGTTACATTTCGCTTCTTTTCAGCAAGTCTTGGCACGTCAAAAGGCCTAGAAACCTACCTCCGACCACCGTAGACCCCTGCTTCGGCTACCTCTTTGACCCTCCAGCTGTCCAACGACCAAATTGGTCGGTCGACTAGCTTCCTCTCTTTCTCGCGACCCTCCCCAGCCAAAAGGAGGGCATTCCTCCATCTGATTCATCGGTGTCGCCTCGCCGCCTCTACCTCCTTCAGCTCTAGTCGACCAACATTGGAGTCCTCTGCCTCTCTACCGCATCCCTAAGTCCTTCTATCTCTCCCTTTTCCTCTCTACATTATTTCCCCACTCTTGCAACACACGCACGACCACTGACTCTCCCTCAACGTCATCACCTTCTTCCGCTCTGGCGATGCCTTTAGTCCTCCACATTGCTCAAAACTCGCCGCTATCACCTCCATCAACTCTGCTGTGCTCCACTCAACAAAAGCCCTCTACCAATTCACCTTATTCTCCACTCTACGACTCCCCCGAACTCCACCCTCACCACAACTTCATTCCGAGGTTGTACGACCTTCTCATCATGTACACCATCACGTTCGCCATCCTCAGGCGATCCTCCTGAGCATATTTGATGTGGCCGTAAGGCCGTTCTAGTGCTTGCAGGTCTTCCATCGGAGCTCCACCACCGTCATAGCTGCACCGACTACACCTTCAGTCCTTCGACCACATCCGCTCCAGATTTTAGCCCTAGTTCACATGGAGTGGTCTCAGGATCCTTCCCAGGTGCTTGACTGGGGTCACTAGCGCCTGCAACTGCCTCAATTTGAGGCATCTTCACTACCTGTAGCACACGCAAAGAAAGGGTGGGACTTTAGTCCCACCTCGTTTGTTGACGGGCGCACGAAGCAACTTAAATTGATTTTCTGCTATAGCCTCGTTGCCTTAGTAAGCATGGGGCGAGGTCCTCTCGCACGTGCCCACGCACGCCCTCGCACATGCTCACGCCTTGCGAGTTTGGGCTTGATCCGTTTACCTGGATACCCAAGCCTGGTCTGGTTTGCTGGTTCTGAGAGATGAAGAAGAGAAAAGGAGAGGAGAGGGAGGGGGGGTTAGCTCTGCCACCCTCCTCTTGACTCTTGTGAAATCTGAAGGAGGCCTTTACCTCTACTGGCATGTTGAGTTCTGTGCTGCGCCTTCTCTGAAGCCAAGGGAATAAGAGAATGAAGAGAAAGAGAGATAGAGAAGAAAGAAGAGAAGAGAAAAGAAAAAGAAGAAAGAAGCCTCTCCCTGAGGCTTAAAGAGAAAAAAGAAGAGGCCTTTGCCTTTGTTAAGGCATCTGATACAAGCCTCTACTGTCTGATTGCATACATTTGAGGCTTCATTTTCTTGATTGATACTGTTGATCTAGCTGCTATTATTGTGAGGAGTAATTGGTGATGCAAATCACTATTTTACTCCATTCTTTTTGCACATTGATACTTGACATTATTGATTAGATCATTCTGAATTAATTCTGACTGCAAATTCTTATATCTTTGATTGTGATCTTGAGTATTAAATTGCCACTTGCTCCCTGTATTCGACCTTGGATTTCTTTCGAGTAATAAATATTATTTGTTTTTCGCACTGATTCAATCTATATTGCAACGTGACTATTTTAAAACCTATTTCAGAGTGACAATCATTTTGGCGCCATTACTGGGGAGCAACGTGTAATTAGATCTCTTGATTGCAATATCAGATTTGGTACTAACTTGCTACATCTCTTTTGATTTTGATATATTTCAGGGATTCATTGAAGAGAAGGTTAGTCGCACATCATCCGCTTCAGGGGTAAGTAAAACACAAATTCAATCTCTTCTAAGCCCTTGCATATGAAAAAGCTAAAAAAGGACAAAAAAATCAATTAAGGCCACTTGCATCTTATTCTTAGACAAATCATCAAGTTTCCTGATTTGATACATTCTAGAGAAACATCCAAACCCTGATTTGTGCACTTATTTAAGATCTTAAGGTATCTAGGGCTATCACCTTCTTGCTTGAAGACCTAGGTACCACATTTGGACAAAATTAAATTGGACCAATTAGAGCTAATTAGGGTTTCCAGTTTAGGGTTTTAGAGACACACTTGCTTAATCAAGAATTAACATTCCCAAAGATTGTGTGCCTAAGCCGTGGTTGAATTGATCTACTCAAGCAAACTTTAAAATCAGGTTCTTAATTTCATTTGAACACTAAAAGAGGGACCTAAATTTCTTAAAGGACAAAATAGGTGAAGTTGACCCACCTTGTTGAGTTAAGCAATCTTCAAATTCGGCCACTTTGCATAAAAATATCTTAAAAGTTCAAGAGAAATTATAAGTACTCTTGCTCTTAACGTAAAACTGGTAGACTTAAGAGGTCAAGTCCTCATTCTGGTTTACCTGGATCATCAGTGACAAGAGAGGTTAGGTGGGGGAAACCCTATAACTCGTGGGGGTGCTCTACAGTGTAGGGGTCTTCGCGAGACTCTCCCTTTGTGGCTGCCCAGGTAATTCTCAGGTGGTTGGCTTTCTGACTGAAGGGTATCATCCACTCTGAACCTCTATAGTCATCCAAAATTTTTGGGTGTCTTGATTGGGTCCATCACATTCTACCTCTCATCTACTCCATTGGTGCATGTTCGGGAGGAGATCTCTAAGACCATCCTTGAGGCCTCCATTAGCTACTCATTCCGGTCGAGGCTAAGCCTTGACCTCCCTATTTGTACAACAACCCAACCCGATTGATATCTCTTACGATTCATCTGAACCTAATTCTCCTTCAACCATCATCATGGAGCAACTAGCAGAAGAAAACAATATTGAAAATCATCTTCAGTGCCTCAATGATATATTCCAAGCCTTTGTGAACCCGCCGCAGCGTCCTATGATGTGAGATCATTACAATCCTGCTGCAGTGGCAATTGAACCTTGAGTCTAAATCCCCGTTGGAGGTCCTGATACTAAACTCAAGCCCAACATGATTCATGCTATTCCTAAATTCTATGGGCGTAATTCTGAAGATCATTTCTAGCATATCAAATAACTCAAGCATCTGGCCCAGACCTTCAGGTTAGAAGTTCAAAATCGAGATATCTTACTCATGAAAATGTTCTCCTTCTCTCTCATGGACAAGGCTACTCACTTGTATCAAACCTAAATGCATCCAATCAACTACTGGGCGGAACTACAGTCCGAGTTTCTGAGAAAGTTTTTCCCTATTAGTCGGATAAATGCTCTATGGAACCCGATCACGCATTTCATGCAGTAAGTAGGAAAATCGCTTCACGAGGCATGGGATCATTTTCTGGATTTCATGCGAAAGTGTCCCCATCACGGAGTTCCTAAATGAGAACAAGTCCAATCTTTTTACCAGGGACTCCGTGAGGATATTTGATTATTTGTCAATGCGACCTATAGAGGAAACATCATGGGTCAACACGAAGACACTATGTGGGAAATTCTCCATAATATGTGTGAGAACTCCATCAATAATGAATCCATGGGCATGTTCAACCGGACGAATGCTCGTGCATTGATGAATCCAAAGGGAGCACATGAGACGTCGGGTCTGTCCTCTTCCGTCGACTTGGAACTGATGGCCAGTACCCTGGATAAGATCTCTATTATTGAGAAGAAGGTGGATGAGCTAACTCGACACTTGCAGCAAGCCACCTCTACGCAAAACTCGTTTGCACAACCACCCTCTAGCAAGGAGGTTGTGCATAACATATACCATCGATCTTCTCAAGGGATGGACCCGTATCCACCCCCGTCTGATTCAGGGTTCGGAGGAAACTCTGGACCCACCTATTCTAATTGGGGGAACTCTGAACCCTCATATTCTGACTTTTTAGAGGCTCCTCAGACCTGCAAGGACCTCAACGCCATCCATAATGATCCATTCTTAAACACCTATAACCCAGGATGGCATAATCATCCTAATTTCACGTGGTCAGGGAACAACCAAAATTAGAGACCTCAATATCAGCCCCGACCACAAGCTCCTCGTCCATATAGCCGCCTCAGCCTCAGCCTCAGCCCAACCCAACTTATTAATCCGGGCCCACTCATGCAGATCAAATGACTCTTATCCTACAGTCTCTGGTTGACATTCAGAAAACGAATGCGGCTATGCAAAAACAACACAAAGACGAGATCACAGAGGTTCGCAATCAACTCGCCCAGATGGTAAATCCCCACCAACCTAGTGCACTTCCTTCCCAACCTTTGCCAAATCCCAACAACATGTTGACCCAAAAATACATTATAAACCAAATCCAAGGTTAAACATGTTATACCTAACCTAGTCCATCGACTCATACTTGTGTATTTTCTCTATCTTCCTCAGCTGAGCCAAAACACACCATGACTTACCCAACACCAGCCCTACAGGAATAGCAAAGTCTGACTTTTCCCCATCCACCTCCCCACCATGATGTGCTATGATCACTGTTATGAAAGAACAGAAACCCATCCCTAGCCAATCTATTCCCTTATCCCAGGTCATGTCTCACCTCCACACTAAAGGATTGTCAAAAAATGATATAACAGGACATTTGAGGAATGCACAAGTCACGATTCCACTACTGGATATCCTCACTCTCTCACTTGACTTAGGAAGGAGATGGAAGAACAAACACCAGGAAAGGTAGTACTGTCTGAAAATATAAGTGCCATAATCCAAAATAATCTACCTCCTAAGAAATCTGATCCAGGTACCCCGCTAATTTCTTGCAATATTGGTGATACAAACTTCAAGCGGGCTGTGCTAGACTTGGGCGCTTCAGTCAACCTCATCCCCACCAACCTATTTGAAAAATTACCGATTGGATAGCTAAAACCCGCTCATGTCACTTTGCAACTAGCTGACCGAACCCTGATCACACCAATTGGGATGATAGAGGATGTGGTAATTAAAGTTAAGGATTTCAGCTACCTAGCAGATTTTCTTATTCTTGACATGGAGACACCACAACAAATACAGGATATGCCCGTGATTTTGGGAAGACCATTCTTGGCCACTGCAAGAGCCATAATCAATTGTGAATCAGGGCAGATGACAATTGCCTATGGAGATCAGCATGCTGAGATGAATATTTTTGTGGCAACAAAAGGAAAATACTTGACAGAACAACTAAGTTTTATACAGGATCTCATGACCATATCCTTAGTAGGAAACCTAAAACCTGAATTGGAAACCTTTCACATCCTAGATGATGATCTAGTCAAGCATAATGATATGAGCACAATAGAGGTTTTCACATTTGAACTTGAAGATATACCCAAAAATGTTGGGAAGCATGGTGACAGATCAGATTCAGAATACATGGATATGGAGACCTTTTGTTTTAAGAACCACCAGGAATCAGGATTGGACGATATTGAGAGTGACCTTCACTTAGAATATGAATCGTTTACAGATTTCAAGTTTTATGATTCAAAAGGCACTCTCCAAGCATTCACTTTTTGGGATGAAGGTTATAGGGAAGATTTATTTGAAGATCCAATCTATGAGTCATTTCTTGAGGAAACAATCTCAAACCAAAAAAGAAAAGAATCACAATGACTCATTAGGTATCAATTCGATAGGCCACACAGAGCATGAGAGGAACCACACATCTGGGGTACACTAACTAGACCCATTTCTATTGAGCATTGGAATCGCCATAACCCCACGACAAAATCCCATGATCACTATACCTTCCAAATGTTCCCTCCACAAAAACTCAAGACAGATCATCCAAAAACGAATCAGCCTGACTTATATCAGAGATGTTCTGGAATGACTCTCCACCGTGCTTTGATACTTATCTGTGGCCATCCAATTCTCATCCATCATGATCATATCATTCATGTAGTCAATTCATTCTACCTAAGCATATTGCGCCCGAATGATGGCGTTAAACTCAGCGCTTAAAAGGAGGCAACCCGTCATCTTGTTGAAAAACTCAAAACCCTTCTTGACACATCTTATGCTGAACTCATATTGCACTTTAGGGTTCGTCTATTAGAACAGCCGACTCCACCTCTAGTACCCGTACCCAAGCTTGAAATCGTCTGCAACAGTCACCCCGACCCGTCCACCTACCCAAAACCTATTCTAATGCATGTTCTAAGCTGAAATCAAACCTACCTAATTTACAATGAGGACATTGCAAATCGTAGGCATAGGAGGTATTAAAGTGCAAAACGTTGTGCGAATTACTTCATAAGAAAGGGTTTCATCAACAAAAATTACATATTACAAAAATAAAAAAAAAGAAAAAGAACAAAATAAAAGAAAAGGGAGGAAATTTTGAGTGAATTAATTGCATATCATTTTTTAGGAGGAAAATGGGAGGTGAAATAAATGTCAAAAAGGAGCACAATTTGAAATAAAAAGAGATAGTCATTAATAAAAGGATTAAGGAATCTACTTAGTTCTAG
Source organism: Thalassia testudinum (assembly GCA_037157565.1). Lineage (NCBI taxonomy): Eukaryota > Viridiplantae > Streptophyta > Magnoliopsida > Alismatales > Hydrocharitaceae > Thalassia > Thalassia testudinum. The sequence goes on from JAZHRO010000014.1 coordinate 25,917,259, forward strand.
ACCAAATCAAAAAGAAAGAAAATAAAAGATAAAAAAAGTGCTAAGGGACAAAAGAAATTAGTATGAACGCTGATCTTAGGCCTCTTGGGCTGTGATTTTAGGCTTAAAAATTCACGTATTCGTTAAGATTTGGATAGTCTTCAAGAGGTTGGGGAAAATACGAAGCTTAAGTATTAGGTCTAAGGCTTAGGGATTATTCAGCCTTGTTAACTGACCTCTAGTTTGCGGGACTCGGTAACCTAAACACCTCAATCCACACACATTCTGGTTCAGTGCACTTAATTATCAAAATCACGCAAATGCGTTAATTCTGTTATGAAAAAGCTACATAGATTAGGAGCGGCTGATCAACACAAGTTGATTTGGAAGAGTTCCCAGCATGGAGAGGCGGGAAATTCCCTTTCAAGATGCACAATAACATACTGTCTCCTCGGTGCTTGTCTCCTAGGATATCTAAATATCCTACTGAGGGCATGTAAGCACCTTGCGCTGGTTCAGATGCCATAGGCGGCATTATCATGAAATGTTGATTGCCAGGGTTTGTATTTAGCTACAGAATGCCATGGGTGGGATTATTCCTGAAATCTCGAAAGCTAGGGTTCTGGGGGTTGCCATGGGCGGTGCTATTTCGAAGCATCGATTGTAAGGGACCTTGCGAGGATTAATGGTGGGAGCTAGGAATCTGATACAGATCGTGTTGCAAAGCCAATCCGAAGCTAGAAATAAAAAGAAAAGAGAGAAAACTCTCCAAAAATAGAGAAAAAATATTCTGTCTCTCTTACAAAAATGCATTGCAAACTGAACCTAAGTTAATACATGTTACAAGCATGGGTGCTTTAACTGCGAAGTTCAATGAACCTTAGGTTAGTTCCTGTGTGTCTTAGAAACCTTTGTGGCAGACTGAGGTTAGAGCTGGTCAGGTTTGAATCTTGGTTGGTACTTGAGTACCTCTAGGCCTACTTTTTGCATTTTGACCTAATCTACAAAAGAAAGCACATATCAGAGATCTGAACATGTGGTCTAGAATTTAAGTTAATTCCATGAGATTTTGCTAAGGGACTACCAAAAGCTAGGCATGGGGGTATGATGGGAACACCGTAATGAGCCATAAATAGCTCAATTTAGTTATTATCAAGGAACAAATACTCCTACATAATTGTCAGAGAGCCGTAATTCACTGCAAATCCATTATGAGAAAAAGACGAGAAACTAGTGTTAAAACTGTAATTTGCCATCATATCATGAATGCAGTACAATCACGGGTTTTCCCAAAGGGTAATTAAGGGTCAAATGGTCTTAAATATCCAACAAGTGGGTTAATACAAACAGAAAAGGGTTTTCACATGTTTTGAGAATTAAATAACTTCTGAAACCTTAAAAATAGATCCGCTTAATTAACTGAGGTTCTGGTCAGGATAAAATTCACTTAAACCTTCTAAAATTCATTGATAAATAATCTCTAGGGTTTGGTACCTTTAATTTGATCATCAGAACCAGTCTTGATCTAAAACAGAGTCTCAGACCAACATTTACCTTAAGTTAGATTTTTGCATAAATTACCCAATCAGATTAGGTCAAAACCAAAATTCAACTTCACCATTGGATTTCTTAGGTCAAAATTAGGTTTGTACCAAAATTTGGGCCTAATATGAGACTATCTTGACCTAGTTTGCGATTTGGTCCTGTCTGATTCTTTTGTATCACACATATGCCCTTACTTTCAAAATCCTTACAGAAAGGTTCCTAACTTTTTCATCATTTTCATAAACGGGTCCCCATGCCATTTTTGGAAGATTAAACCTTCATTGTCGAGTTTCGAGTGAGGATTTCTTGCTCGATTTTTAATCAATCTCTCCCAAAATTGATACTGGGATTCCTTGGGAAGTTACCTTCCATCTGAGCCATTCCTTGGGCTCTAAGTCTTTTCCAAAAGATCATGCGAACCTTTTAAAGGTTCGGGTATCCGACATGTGCGTGACTTTCCAAGCTTGGAAGCTTCTTTCCAAGCTTGGAAGGGCTTCCTATGCCTATAAAAGAACCCCTGTTGCATTTCGCTTCTTTTCAGCAAGTCTTGGCACGTCAAAAGGCCTAGAAACCTACCTCTGATCACCGTAAACCCCTGCTCCAGTGACCTCTTCTACCCTTCTCCTCCGGCTGTCCAAAGACTAAATTGGTCGGTCGACTAGCTTCCTCTCTTCCTCGCGACCCTCCCCAGCCAAAGGGAGGGTGTTCCTCCGTCTGGTTCATTGTCGTCGCCTCACCGCCTCTACCTCCTTCGGCTCCGATCGACCAACATCGGAGTCCTCCGCCTCTCTACCGCATCCGTAAGTCCCTCTATCTCTCTCTTTTCCTTTCTGCATTATTTCCCTACCTCGCAACACACGCACGACCACTGATTCTCCCTCAACACCATCACCTTCTTCCACTCCGGCGAAGCTTCGGTGATGCCTTCAATCCTCCACATTTCTCGAAACTCACCGCTATCACCTCCATCAGCTCTGCCATACTCCACTCAACAAAAGCTCTCTACCAATTCACCCTATTCGCCACTCTAATACTCCCTTGAACTCCACCCTCACCACACCTTTATTCCGAGGTTGTATGACCTTCTCATGCATGCACTTGCCTCACCACATACACCATCACGTTCGCCATCCTCAGGCGATCCTCCTGAGCATATTTGATGTGGCTGTAAGGTTCTCGTGCTTGCAGGTCTTCCACCAGAGCTCTGCCACCGCCCTGGCTGCACCGACTGCGCCTTTAGTCCTTCGACCACATCCGCTCCAGATTTCAGCCCCAGTTCACACGGAGTGGTCTCAGGATCCTTCCCAGGTGCTTGATTGGGGTCACCAGTGCCTGCAATTGCCTCAATTTGAGGCAATCTTCACTACCTGCAGCGCACGTGAAGAAAGGGTGGGACTTTAGTCCCACCTCATTTGCTGACGGGTGCACGAAGCCGCTTAAATTGATTTTCTGCTATAGCCTCGTTGCCTCAGTAAGCACGGGCACGCCCTCGCCCGCGCTCACACCTCGTGGGTCTGGGCTTGATCCGTTTACCCAGATACCCGAGTTTGGTCTGGTTTGTTGGTTCTGAGAGAGGAAGAAGAGAAAAGGAGAGGAGAAGGGGGGTTTTGCTCTGCCGCCCTCCTCTTGACTCTTGTGAAATCTGAAGGAGGCCTTTGCCTCTGCTGGCGTGTTGAGTTCTGTGCTGCACCTTCTCTGAAGCCAAGGGAAGAAGAGAAGGAAGAGAAAGAGCGACAGAGAAGAGAAAAAAAAAGAAGCCTCTCCCTAAGGCTTGAAGAGAAAAAAGAAAAGGACTTTGCCTCTGTTAAGGCATCTGATACAAGCCTTTGCCATCTGATTGCATACATTTGAGGCTTTATTTCCTTGATTGATATTGTTGATCTAGTTGCTATTATTGTGAGGAGTAATTGATGATTCAAATCACCATTTTACTCCATTCTTTTTGTACATTGATACTTAACATTATTGATTAGATCATTCTGAATTAATTCTGATTGCAAATTCTTATATCTTTGATCGTGATCTTGAGTATTAAATTGTCACTTGCTCCCTGTGTTCGACCTTGGATTTCTTTCGAGCAATAAATATTATTTGTTTTTCACATTGATTCAATCTATACTGCAACACGACGATTTTAAAACCTATTTCAGAGCGACGAACACTTGGGTCATCAGATGTCTGACATAAGGTGTTAGACATCCGATCTCTAATTTTAGTAACTACTGAGTTTGGACCCAGCTATAGGTTATCATCTGATTTTTCCATTAGACGTCTAACCATTGGCCATCAAGCATCTGACATAAGGGATTCAATGTCTGATCCCTACATCCAGGGAGTATTAAGATTAGACCTCAAGCCCAGGTCATCATTTGACCAACTAGATCAGATGTTTGGGCCAGATGTTTGGACATACTTTAGGACATCTGAAAATCAATATTTTATGGATTTTAAATTGGAAAACAAGTAGTCTAGATGGACCATTGGACGATGAATAACAAAAAATGTATATAACATAAATTTGATAATTAGACATCTACATGGATTATCAGGTGTATGATTTTGAAACTTAAGATCTCTAAGAGTTTGATTAGACATCTAATTTTGCCCATAATGTGCATTTTAATCTTTGAATCGATTTGAAGGAGCCCTGGCTTGATAAAGTCAACATTCTCCCAATGTTCATTAACAATCAAGTTTAACACTTACTAAATCCTTCAAATATTGGTGACCTTACATATGCCCAATTTTCTACAAAAAAAGGTTAAAACGACTATAGTTTAAATGTTTAGTGAAAATATCACTAAGCTGCAACTCATTACAAATAAATTCAACATTTATTTTCCCTTTTGATACATTGTCCCTCAAAAAATGATGTCTAACATCAATATGTTTTGTACGAGAGTGGTGTACAGGGTTCTTCGAGAGGTTGATAGTATTAGTATTATCACATAATATTTTTATTTTACTAAATGTCAAATCAAATCTCTTAAAGTATTTTTTATCCACAAAACTTGGGAACATGCTAGTACGACTACTATATATTCAGCCTCTGTAGTCGATATGGCTACACTAGATTATTTCTTTGAGAACCAAGAGACTAGTGCATAGCCCAAAAATTGGCACTGTTGGTGTGGAAAATCGTCGCAAATAGATTGAGTTTGGAAAACCTATCGTTGTAGCGTAATTTGTGAAAAAAATCCGTCAATAGATAATTTTACCGAAACTCAAAAGGAATTATGAGTCGAACACAGGGAGGTGGATATTTGATTGAAAATCATGTTTGATTTATTGTAACGAAGGAGATTAGCCAGTCAAATTATATTTAAACTAGCTGTCTACTTAAATAATAATTAATAGAAGAGAGAGAGAGAATAATACAAATAAAGATAAAATAGAGATAGAATAAACATAACCTCAGAGTAATGTTCATTATAGCTAATCACTACACTAGAAAGGTGAAAATATTACAACTAGAAAGCGGTAAATCTACTCTAGAAAGTAGTAAAGAGAAGGGATGTGAGAAATTATTCTCCTTGACGGCTGCTTGGAGGATGAGTCACGTTGACGGAGCGCTCAGAAGAATGTGGTGAGATGCGGGACGAAGGAGAATGATGATGGACGACGAAGAATGGGGCAGGACGACGTTGCGGTGGGATCTGCTTCCCAAACGGTGGTGAGAAGACAACTGCTGGATGTTCCACGAAGGAGGTGAGAAGATGGAAAATTATTTTTGTAACTCTAATTGAGTATCCCGAGTTTAGGACAAACTCATAGAGCCTTTGAGGGGGTGAGATAAGAGAGGAAAGGATGATGAAAGTCTAGGGGTCGTAGGGCTATTTATAGGTGAGGTTTGAGGGGGCAAAAAGGTTAATTCATGTTCAAAACATTAATGTCAGGGTCTTTAATGACGGATTTATTTGTCACTAAAGCCCTAAACGTGGGCTTAGATGCGTGAGCGCGTCGCGCCTCTTCTCGCCTTATTCAGAGAAGGATCGTTTTCTTCTTTTGTTCTTTTCTAATTTTTAAAAATTTTTGAGTTTAGGATTTTGGAGCAGCTTTTTACGGTTACTCAACCCACCTAAGACTCGATGAGAACTCTAAGTTCTAAGCATCTCTTTATGTGGAGTGCTAGACTCACTGATCGATAATTAGAACGGACTTCGGGTTTCTATGCTCTTAGGTGACCTTAAAAAAGAATTCTGCCTAAAGGTGTATCTATTCGATCGGTAGCTTTCTCCCTACTTTTATTTTTATGGGATCAACATAAGGGCCAACCCAGTGTATATCTCCCCGGTTTATTATTCTTCTCCGCTTCTTCCTAAGTGATTGGAATTAAACGTGCATTTTTGTGAGCTGGGTTTTAGATAACTGACCAATGAGCTTTTACTCACGATAACTTGCCAGCCATACTCGTGCGGTGAAGTGTGACTTATTTCTTTTTTTCTTTTCTTTTCTCCTTTTCTATTTCTTTTTCTTTCTTTTTGGATATTTTTCCTTTTCTTTTCTTTCTTTAAGTAGGTGACTTCCCTGATCTAAGATTTATCTAAAGGCACATGAAAAAGAATGGTCGTGTGACTGGGTTCTGGACAACCGACCAATGAGTCGTTACGTACGATAACTTACCTGCCATATTACCCTAGAAGGTTCATTAGTTACCCAATTTCTGTAAAAATCGTCGAAAATTGAGTCAGTTCAAAGTGTGTGTAGATGCTTAGACTTAAAATCCCCTCAAATTAGAGGATGGGTTGATAAGTCGTGTACTTATCACCTCAACTTATTTAACTAAATTAAAATAAAACTTCAAATGATGAGGACTCGAGAAACAAGTCCCCATTTTAGTGGACACCCGGGTAGATTAAGCCCGAAGACTTGAAGGATCTTTGTGTGCAAGTCATACAGTTTTATTCTCTAAGATTTAAAATTTTTTAAAGCCCAAGTTCTGTTTCCTAATTCAATTTTTTTTTCAAAAATAAAGAATCTACGCAGCTAATAAGATGATTCAGATAATGATATCTACCCCTTCATGCCTATTTAATGCAATGTCCTCATTGTATTAAAAAGACATAAAACAGAGTGGAGTAGAGAAGAAAACACCTGAATTTCGTGATTAACAGGTCGGCTTCGAGATGAAAAAGAGACTGTCTATATGATGAATTTAGTGCCTTCAGCTAGGAACACTATACAAAGAAGAAATAAAGAATTCACAGGTGCAGGTCAGAATCAGGATAAAAAGATTCAACTCACGACTTGCCAATAGATGTCTACAGATGTGGACCGGATTGTGGTGCAGACCCATACTGTATGGTCGAGTATATCTAAGGTTCTGGATAAAAGTTATCCACAATCGAAGATCAGCATGCAAGTGGGGTCGGGCCTGCGATTTGTGAGGATGCAACCCAAGACCAAAAAGTTGGATTACAGGAAAATTAAGCTCAAAAGGATAATCAATGAATTTGTGCTTCGGTTGGACATCTTCTGAATCAAAGATGTCATAAGGGTCCTGGTAGAGAGTGTGGTTTCAGACAAATCGGAACCCTTAAACTCGATCTTTTGCTTCCTCCGAAATTGGCTTTCCAAAGCTTCATTTCCAAATTCTTATCCTCCATTGTCAGGATTTCAGATTCCGGGACTTCTTGCTTTGTAATCACCCCATTTAAAATTTCCAAGTCAATGATTGATGGCTGAATCAAAATTGACTTTGGTCTAGTGATCCCAAAATCAAAATCATCAATATGCTCAATGTGGTGTGATTGAGGAATGGGGCTTTGAATTCCTTAATAACAGGATTTGAATTCGCCATGCGAGCCCCAATAGGATCAAATTCCTCAATTTTAGGGCCATCAAATGATTCATCGAATTCCTCAGGCCTAGTCATCTCAATGAAATTTGTAAACTCAAGTGGGACTTCGCATAATGATTCTTCACCTTCAGAATCAAAGAATTCTAAATCTGCATTAATGGATGTCTCAAAATCATCAATCACTTTCTGATCTATGGAGACATACGTTTTCTCGTTCCTTGGCTTAGGGATCTCAGGTGAAGAATTCAATTCATTTTATTTGATTGCTCTAGAACAACCTGGTCAACCCTGGTCTCGTAAAACATGTCCCCCCTACAGGTGCCTGAGAGGATTCTGACATCGGCTTTCCTGTCAGGGGTTCATCCTGGGAATCCTCCTAAGATTGGATTAGAGCAATCAAAAATCTCATTCTCAATTTTGATAACTTCCCAAGTAAAAACTCACCCTGGTCATTACTCTTAACATCCTAGAGCCAATCCAACAAATACTTGTTAAGATCGTTAATCATTTTAATCAGAGGCTCCAATTCTTTAGGGCAAGGTGTTGGCTGAATTTCTAAAGATTTTATGATATTCCTTAAGTTAGCCAACACCTTATCTTGGACCTGGTTAACCTGAACAAGGGAGTCAACGAATTGAGGTTCTTGATACCCTCCCTGATAATAGGTCACTTCTGGTTGTTCAAAGAGGGGTGGTGACCTATATGCATTGTAATATGTGGGAGGGTGAGGGTTGTAATCAGAATATCCTTCTTGATTATAGATCAGGTTAAATTGATCATTAATAGGTGGAGATCTATAATCATTATAGCTTGGAGAAGGATACAAATCACAATCATGGTATTCAGGGTTTAACCCTGAACATGGAGGTTCGGAATTGTATCCCCAATTCGAGCTATCTCTACTAGTAGATGGTTGATTACAGCACGAGTCGGGATAATAATCATCATATTGGGGATAAGATGTATTAGAAGTGTAAGAGCGGGAATGCATGTAGAATGTGGAAGGATTCATGACAAATAGGAGGAAGAAAGGTGTCCTGCAATACAAACAATCAAACCTGTCCTTAAGTAGGCTAGCCTAAAGACTTACAAACTCCTAGAACCCGTCTTGAGATGAAATGATTTGATCTACTTCTTTCCAGTCAATTCAACCAGTTAGAGGAAGGGGCTTGGGAGAAGGTTTTTCCCTTGGATTTCGCCTCAGGTTTCTTTGATACCCCCAACCACGATTGTTTGATTATGCTCTCTTAGTTAGACATCAGATTGAATAGTAAAAGTAGATTAATCAAAAATAATCTCGATCTGGGATTCGAAGAGCGAGTCTAATCCTTAATGCCAACGTGTACTCTATTTTAATTAGGGTTAGATTTGAATATGGTTTGGAATGTGATGGACCCTTTATCTAAGTTGTCCCGTAATGATTGATTTATATGTGTGTGCGTACACAACCAATGATTTTCAAGCAAGATTATTCTTGGATGTGGTGAATTTGAGGGTTTAAATCTTGCTTAATAGCTTTTAGGATTCAACTTTAGGTATATTCAATCAAGTTTAGTTGGTACACCAGGTTTTGAAAGCACATGTGAAGATGTCTTCCTTTAAAGCTTAAAAGAATGTGGACTGCCTAGTAAATCCCTAAAAGTTGAACCTATGTGGCAGCTACTTGATGAGTTATTTTTAGTTGAAGTGGTGCGACCCAAACAACTCAAACAATTGATCTGATGCACAACTTAATTAGGCACACAAGTGATTACCTAATTTGATTTCTACTCAATTATGTGTTGATGAGTTTACTAGTCCCAAAGATCGGGTTACCAGTTGAGTATGAAGAATCAAAAGAGGTTGTGTACCTTTGTGAGATTTTTTTTAAAATGTTTCTTTATATGCGGAGGGTGAGGTGGGTGGAAGTGTCAAACAAACAATCAAAACTAACTTTAGAGTTTATGCAAAAGCTCATAGGTTAATTAGGGTTTGTGTTATTAGGTGATGGAATGAAATCTAGTGGGTGGGGAGGTGGGGTTACTTACAGACCCTTCAACAGCACTTTACACCAATCTATCGCTTTTGCCCATCTCGAGAGAGTACCTGCAATCACAATAAAAAAGGAGAGAAATGAGGTAAACGATCAGTAAGTCAGAAAATGCAAAAAATCAAAGAGCATCGCCTCCCCGGCAACAACGCCAACATGTTGAACGGATAATCCCCAGCAAAAGCGCCAAAATGTTGGATTGATAATCCCTGACAATGATGCCCAAATGTTGAGGCGGAGAATCGTCGTAAAAAGATTGAGTTTGGAAAACCCGTCGTCGTAGCGTAATTTGCGAGAAAAATCCGTCAATAGATAATTTTACCGAAACTTAAAAGGAATTCCGGGTTGAACACAGGGAGGCAGATGTTTGATTAGAAATCGCGTTTGATTTGTTGTCACGAAGCATATTAGCTAGTCGAATTAAATCTAAACTAGCTATCTAATTAAAGAATAATTAATAGAAGAGAGAGAATAATACAAATAAAGACAAAATAGAGATAGAATAAACATAACCTCAGAGTAATGTTCATTACAACTAATCACTACATTAGAAAGTTGGAAATATTACAACTAGAAAGCGGTAAATCTACTCTAGAAAGTAGTAAAGAGAAGGGATGTGAGAAATTATCCTCATTGACAACTGCTTGGAGGACGAGCCATGTTGACGGAGAACCTGGAAGAATGTGGTGAGATGTGAGACGAAGGAGAACAACGACGGACGACGAAGAACAGGGCAGGGTGATGTCGCTGTGGGATCTGCTTCTCAAACGACGGTGAGAAGACAATCATGGGATGCTCCACGAAGGAGGTGAGAAGATGGAAAATTATTTTTGTAACTCTAATGGAGCATCCCAAGTTTGGGACTAGCTTGTAGAGCCTTTGAGGGGGTGAGAAAAGAGAGGAAGGGATGATGAAAGTGTGGGGATCGTGGGGCTATTTATAGGTGAGATTTGAGGGGGCAAAAAGGTCAATTCATGTTCAAAACATTAATGTTAGGGTTTTTAGTGAAGGATTTATTCGTCACTAAAACCTTGAATGTGGGCTTAGATGCGTGAGTGCGCCACGCCTCTTCCTTTCCCGTGCGCTCAACGCACGTGCACGTTCGTGAAATATCAGATCTTGCGTGCATGGGGCATTCGATGGCGCATTCGCGATTCGCATGATCTGGTGATGCCATGTGGTCGCTCTCGCCGCCGTTCATCCTCGATCCAACGACTACAATTGGTCCGCACCCGCTCGCGCCTTCAATTTGAGATGCATGTGGTCTCGAACGCCCGACCTCCGCGTCGCCCACAGGTGTGTGACCAATGTGCCATCGACTCAGATTGTCGCGCAAAGGAAATGGCTACGAGCTCTCTCAGCCATTGGATCTTGATCCAATGGCTGAGATCAATCAATCGGATTTGAGAGAGAGGCAGCGGTGGGTCCTTGGGCCGATTGGACGGCTGAGATGGTGCCGATTGGATGGCTGAGATGGTGCCACGTGGCACCATCTCAGTCGGCCAATCGGCCCAAGGACCCACCGCTGCCTCTCTCTCCTCAAATCCGATTGATTGATCTCAGCCATTGGATCTTGGCACAATCTTGGTCGACCAACCGGCCCAAGGACCCGCTGCTACCTCTCTCTCAAATCCGATTGATTGATCTCAGCCGTTGGATCTTGGCGCCATTTTAGCCGTTCATCTTCTATGTTTTGTATATGGTGTCGCAGATGTCGAATTGGACCAATTTTCGTACCGTCGGACTGCGATCGTCGATTCAAACTCATCCGTGCGGTCGAATTTGTCATATGAAGTACGGATTTACACCATCTGGCCCCTTGACCTTTGATCTTTCTCGGATTGCGTTTGATGCTACAGAAGTCTGATCGGGGCGATCTTAGAGTCGTTTAACTCTTCTCGTCGCCCTAATTAGATCCACACAGTTGGATCTTCAATTCAAGGCCCCGATTAAATGTCGCCCGGTGACCTAACCATAAAAGGAGAAATTAACCTAAAATTTATACAACCTAATCTAAATGCATGATGATGTATGTTATGCAATATTTATAATGTATGATGCAACTATATGTCTAAGAACACCTAAAAATAGACAGTTTATGTGATATAAACTTGTTTACATCAGGCACATTCCACTAGTGTTCTTTCTATCAGTGTGACTACCTGCGTAGTCAGCATTTCTATATGTTTCTAAGCTGAAATCACTACACCTATGGTAGAATAGGCCATAATCTGGTATGTTAATATTCTCTTAACAACAATTAGGTGTGATTGTTTCTGGTTTGATTGATTTTTATCAATATATATTTGTATATAAGTAGGGTAGAGTAGGCCCTAAGCAAGTAGTAAACAATATATCAGGCCTACTAGCCGTCAAATATAATAATGAACCTATCATGCCACGGTAAAGCTTTTGATCAATAGGTGGACTTGATTCGTCCATATCTAATGAAATAGAAATACCCATGGGAGTGTTTTTACCTTTACACTTGTCCATTACAAATTTCTTGAGCATTTCCTTTGTATATTTGGATTGGTTGACAAATGTACCATACTCGAGTTGAGTCATTTGTAAACCCAAGAAAAACTTGAGTTCACCCATCAAACTCTTCTCAAATTCTTCCTGCATTAACTTAAAATTATTGACAAAGAGATTCATTAGTAGTACAAAATAATATGTCATCTATATATATCTAAACTAATAGAATTTTCTTTCCTTTTCTCTTAATGAATAAAGTGAAATCAGCTTCTCCTATAGAAACGTTTGCTCCTAATAAGTATTCTTTGAGTCTTCCATACCAAGCCTTAGGATCTTATTTTAGCCCATATAGTGCTTTATTCAATTTGTAGACAAAGTCTAGTTTATTATGCAACTCAAAATCGGGAGGTTGTTTTACAAAAACTCCTTAATGAAACTGTTAAGAAAGACACTCCAAACATTCATTTGAAAGAACTTAAAGCCAAGGAAGGTGGCATAAGCAAGACGCATATTAATTTACTCGAGTCTAGCTATGGGAGCATAGGTCTCGTCAAATTCAATCCTCTATTCTTGATTATATCCTTGTGCTACCAACCTAGCTTTATTTCTAATAACTAGACCAGATTCATCCAACATTTTCTGGAATACCCATTTGGTGCCTATTATCATTTGCCCTTCGGACTTGGGTACTAGATCCCAAATTTCATTCATTTGGAATTGGTTGAATTCCTCTTGCATAGCCATCAACTAAGGCTCGCTGGAACACGCTTCCTTAACACTCTTCGATTCAACTTGAGATACAAAGGCGGAAAACAATTAAATCGAGATCGGATTTTAACACCATTGTAAATACTTCAAGTGACTTGACTTTCAGGATGATCCCTTTAAAATATCTAATCTTTTGTGAGATTATGGATATTGGAGTCTTGAATGTTAGACACATTGATAATGAATCATCCTCATCATCCCCACTAACATGGTCAATAGAGGAAGAGTTGGATGATTCATTGAAAGAGACATGAAGGGTCTCCTCTACTACCAATATAGTGTTGTTAAACACTCAATATGCTTTACTCCATGAAAAATAACCAACAAAGATAGCTTCTTCACCGTTGGCATCAAATTATCTCAGTTAGAGTGAGTATTCAAAACAAAGCATTGACATCTAAAAACTTTACAAGAACTTATTTTGGGTGCTTTTTCATAATAGAGTTCACAACGAGTTTTTTCCTAATCCGGATCAAATTAAGATGCGATTCAACATGTAACAGGTTGTGTTATCCGCCTCAGCCCAAAAGTACTTCGGTAACCTAGATTCTATGAGCAATGTATGAGCATACTCTTGAAGAGTGTGGTTCTTTTTCTCGACTATCCTATTTGTTGAGGTGTCCAGGGGAAAAAGAACTCATGAGTAATACTGCGCTCCTGACAAAAATCAAGAAACAAGGAATTTTCAAACTCACCCTTATGATCACTACGAATCTAAGTGATATGGTAGCCTTTTTCAGTTTGAACCTTCCTATAAAAAATGGAAAATACAGAAAGCACTCCATCTTTGGATCTCAAGGAGACCCATGAAAATCAAGAAAATTTATCTACAATAACAAGACAATATTTGCACCTACTAAGACTTTCATACTTGGTAGGTCCAAACAAGTCCAAGTGAAGCAATTCTAATGGCCTAGAGGTGGATATTACTTCTTTGTTTTTGAAACTAGATTTCATGACTTTTCCTAATTGGCATGGATCGCAAGTAAAATTTTCTACAAATTTATTTTTAGGGAGACCTCATATGAATGTGTCCAAGTCGCCTATGCCAAATATTTACTTCATCATTTGCTACAAGACATTCATATATTCCATTTTTATCAAATTCAACTATAAACATATCTTTATACCTAGTTTCCTTAAGAAGGATTTCATTAGTTAAAGCGTGCACTATTTCAAATATTTTAGAAGTGAAACTAACTTATAACTCTTATCACATATTTGACTAACACTAAGTAAATTGTATTTTAAACCTTTAACTAAGAAAACATTAGAGATAGGGGAAGAACGGTTACCTATGTTTCTAAGGCCACTAATATAATCCTTGTGGTTGTTGCCAAATGTAACCGTTCATCCATCGTTGGAGCTACAAAAACTTGTGCTTGGAGCACCCCGAGTCCATAACCCATTGGCATCCTTGATGGTTTGTTTGTCGTCTTTCTTGTAGGTCTTCTTGTTCCTAAAAAATATCTCCTACGGTGATTTTTGGGTGTTCTTAGGCCTTTCTAATTTGAGTTGACCATCTTTCATCTTATAGATCTAGTTCTTCACATTATAGTCTCCTTTAAATCCTACAAAACAAAGTTGAAGTTGTGTTTTTGGTATCCACATGAGTGTGGATCCGGATTTGTTAGTAGCCCTCCTTGTGGGAGGGACCTTTTCCGACTCACTAATAACCTAAACCATATTTACTAGAAGATGGCTTTTGGTGAGCAATGAGTTTATCCAAGTTTGCCTTTCCTTTAGTAAATTTAGCTAGGTCTTCAAGTAGTTGATTTGACTTTTTTCTAAGATGAGTTATCCTTATTTTCATTTTATCTATTTTTTTTTCTAGGCCTCTAATTTCAAATTTAAGCAAGCCATTTTCATTTCTTTTGAAGGAGTTTGTTTTCTCAAGAAGAATAATTTTATCAAGTAGTTCTTCCCTGGTAAGAAACTTTTGTTCATTCATAGCTATTTATAAGTCTTTAGTCAAGGATTCATTTTCAATAATGAGATTGCCTACTTTCATGGATAGATCAATTATCTCATTTGTAAGAGCTATGTTCTTTTCTTTAAGGTTCTTAGTAGCTTTCTTAGCCTCTAGGTTCTTAACTTTTAATGATTTGTTTTTAGTTTTTAGTTCTTTGAATTCTAAGCATCTCAAATCTTCCCAACTTAGGATAGGTATACCTATAATCCTTAACCATTGTGCAGCTTTATCATTTAAAGAGAATGAGAATATTTTCATCATCAGAGTATCTTCATCCATACTCCCAGAGCCAAAGGTTCTTCCTACGTGTAAAAGTTCTTCAAGGTGGTGGAAAAGATCATTAGAGTTGTGGCCATGGAAGTAGGGAATCGAATTGATGATTTGAGGTTCGAGTTCAAAATCATCCCCATTAGGGGATACCCTAACAAAAGGTTTAGGTTGAGCATTAGGAGAATTATAGAAATTTCTGAGAAGCTGATCTGCTCTCCCATTTTGGATTTGGTTCAAGGCCTATACAATGGTTTGCATTTGCCGATCATGATGTTGGCCCTACCTATTGATTTGTCTTTGGAGGTTAGCAATTGGATCTAGGTTTTGCTCCTCAATCATTTCTTCCTCATGGTGACTAACCATGGGAATAGATTCAGATTCAGAAAAATCAAGTCTTTTCTTAGGATTTCTCTCTAGAGGTGGTACCAAAATAGAATTTTGAGATCTTCTACCATTTATGCGCTAGAAGGAAGTTGATAGATGAGAGAATCCCTAAGCAATCAAACAAACTATGCCTTAAGGTGTTGCCCTAGATGACCTAAGCCTCTATAGTATAACTTCACCCCATTGGGAAGTTCCTAGGTTCATATAGTATTCAACATTATGATCCAAATCATCATAATCCTCCATCATTCCTTAATCCTCAAATTGTTTAGTTACCTTAAAAATATTGATCTTCATTTTTTATCTCTAAATTTAATTTCTATATTGCCAGATTCACAATCAATATTAGCTTTGGCAATAGATAAAAATGGCCTTCCCAAAATTATAGGTGTATTATTCAATTATTTTGGTACTTCCATGTTAAGGATTGCTTGCGTGTTAAATCGGGGTTTTAAAATCACTTCGTTGCAATATAGTCGAAAATAGCACGTGAACAAATATAATTTATAACTCGAATATAAGTTCAAGGTCGAACACAAGGAGTAAGTGTTGCAATTAATCTCAAGATCACAATTTAAGCACAAGATAACAATATTTAATGAGAAATTCAGGCAATAATAATGTATGGATAATAGCAAATGTCAATAGTGCAAAAATATTAGGGTAAAATGGTGACTGGAATCACCAATTACCTTAATTACAATAATAGTAAATATCTCAATAGTATCAACCAAATTTAATCCACGCAAGCCAAGTGCATAGTGCACTATGCCAAACAGATTAGATGATGAAGCTTTTAATCAGACGGCTTAAACTCTTCTTTGCTACAGTGCGCAGGCACTGTTCTCTTCTTCTCTTTTTGCTTCTTCTTGTTTTTCTTCTGCTTAAAGGAAGGCACAACATCGAGGCACAGTTGCATCCTAGAGACTAAGTGTTGAGAGGGGTTCACTAAAGCAACCCCCCCCACCTCCTCTCTCTCTTTCTTTCTCTTCCTTCTCTCTTAGATCGGGCAAATCAGACCATACCCGGGTAACCGAGTAAACGGACCAAGGCCCAGACCTGCAAGGCGTGAGCGCGGGCGAGGGCGTGCGTATGTGCATGCGTAGGCGGGGACCTCACCCCGTGTGCGTGCTGAGGTGAATAGCCGGTATCAGAAAATCAACTTAAGTGTGGTCGGGGCTTCTTCGCTCTACGAGGTGGAACTATCCCATGCAGCTTCGTCGCAATGCAGCAATAGTTGAAGACACTTCTGATTGAGGTCGAGGAGCAGGCTGTGGAGTCCAATTGAACGCCTGGAGCACTTCCTGGGAGTCAGTCACAACACCTGGAGGTGGAATCTGGAGGGGTTGTGGTCGGAGGACTACAGCTAACGTCGGAGAACTCAGGGGCGGCGGCGGAGGTCCTGCGGTCACCTGAAAAGTAGAAAACGGCCTCGTGGCCACGTCAACTATGCTCAGGAGGATCACTTGAGGATGGCGAATGTGATGGTGGTCTTGGTGGTGTGCGTGAGTGAGTGAGGAGGTCGGACGACCTCATGACGACAGTGCGGATGCGTGCTCGTGGGGTGGAGCGTTAGAGAGATCAAAGCCTAAAATTTCTTTGGAGCTTTTGATCAGTGAGGTGAAGCGGTGCTGTAGGGACCTGTGGCATGATGAATGGTTGCCTATAGCGGTGTAGCGACCACGTTGGAGGTATGTCGACCGTGGGGAAGATGATGATGGAGTGGGTGAGTCGGAGGTCGAAGTCGAGGTTTGGAAGTGTGGAGGGAATCGGTAGATGATGAGGAGTTGAATGGAGTTCCTAATGGATGAAGAGAAGGTGGAGGAAACACCGGCTGTGATAGGCTGGCGTCGAAGAAGGAGAAGGCTTTGGTGAGGGAGATCAGCGAGGACGACAGAGGACGGAGACACCTGCTGGTATTGCAAGGTGTGAAAGAACTTGAGGAAGACGATCCCACTGCCTATCGTATGTGGCAGTGGGTGAAGAAGGCAGAGGAAGAAGGTCACCGGAGCAAACTTTGGAGCAGGTTGGAGAGGGAGAAGAGAAGAGGACTTGGGCCTAAAAATTTGCTGTAGGAAGAGGGAATGCCAAGGAGGTCTTTTATAGGCCAAAGGGCGAGCTTCAAAGCTTGGAAACCAAGCTTTGAAAGCTTGAAAATCATGGAATAGGTTTAAGATTTCCATGAGTTTCCATGAACTTTCGGACGAGCTTTGGAAGGCAAGACCTGCTGATGGGTCAGCCCGAATAGGTTGTTAATATGATATTTTTATCGTTGAAATGTGTATAGTGGTTAACCTAATTCAGACCTAACCATCTCTTTACAAAATTTTTAACCTGGCCTAATTGATTTTATCTTGTCACTTTTAGGCCCAGGGTCGAACACAGGGAAGTGGGGTTAAAGTCGAGTTTCTACGTTTTCCTTAAAACGCGTCTCTTCCGTTCGTTTATTGTGTTTTTGGTGTTTTTCTTATTTAGGTTTTTTTATGGTAATCCTTGTTCTTGAGGCACACCCTCAAAATTGTGTCCTTGGCTTTTAGCCAAACAGAGTCCCAAAATAAGTCTTGCTACTCGCAAGACGAGGTACCTGCAAGTCAAAGATTATCTTTTCTTTTTTATGTATTTTTTTTATCTTTTTGCTAACAGAAAAGCAAATAGACAGAAAGTAAATATAGTATGTATATATATATATGTAGTATATATATAAAGGGGTGGGGGTGGAGGTGGTGATGGAGTGTAGCACTATGTCGAGTCAGTCGACGTCTAGAGAGACGCAACCAACACGACTAGGTGCCGCGTGGAGTGTGGATGGAGGATGGATGATGTATGGGACCACGCTTTTTTTGTACGCGTGTATCAAGGAATATCAACAACTGGTGCAGATATTCCTGCAATACAGCGTATAATAAATAACATGAAAATATATGTACATTTGTATGTATATAAGTAAATATATCTATATATATATATAAATGTATAGTTATATATGTATAGATATATATGTGTATATATATGTATATAAGTATATATGTCTATATATATATAAGTATATGTATAATTATATAGATGTATATATAAGTAGATATATATATATATATTATATATGTATATATAGTATATATATGAGTATGTATACATAACTATATAGATATACTATGTATATAGATATATATATATATATGTATATATGTATATATATATATATTTATACATATGTTACTATAAGTGTGTGAGTGTGTGTGTATGTGTTGGTATAGGTGTGTGTGCGTCGGTGAATGTGTGTGTGTGTGCGTTGCTGTGAGTGTGTGTCTGTTAGTGAGTAAAAAAGAGAGAGAGAGAGAGAATACGTGAGAGGGAGAGCGGGAGCGAGCGGGAGAGATCAGCAAAGAGAGAGAGAGCGAGCGAGCGAGAGATCGCGGACGCGCGAGTTAAGACGTCTGCCGCCTCCGGCGGACGTCTGACGCCGCGTCGTCTGAAGGCGGAGGCAGACGTCTGCAGACGGCGGGTGCGGGCGCGGCTTCGCGTAGGGTTCCTGCAGGCGTGCGCGAAGGCGACGGGTGGGCGAAGGCGTGGAGGAGCAAGCGTGGAGGAGGTCTGCAGGTGGTCGCGGAGGGTCGCGGAGGAGGGCAGGGGGCGGCGCGAGGCCGTAGCCGGCCGCTGCAGTGCGCGCGGCGGACGGCTACAGGTGCAACTACGAGGCGGACAGAACGGAGACGGAGGCGGGGAACGCCCTGCAGACGCGCACGGAGGCGGTGAGCGACTGCGAGGACGGTCGCGGAGGAGCGGGAGGACCTGCTGCTGCTGCTACTGCTGGGCTGCTGCTGCCGTGGCTTCAAGCTTCGAAGCTTGGAGCGGTGGCAATGGCGTTAAAGAGAAAAAATGAAGCGAGGGAATGCACCACGCCCACCAGCTCGTCGAAGAGCTGGGCGGTGGTGCTCCCACTGTGGTGGTGTGCACCACAGTGGGTTCTCCTGCTCGCCGGGTGCTTCCTCGACGGAGGGCCGACGTATGGGAGGGGAAAGCGGTGGAGAAGATGGCTGCGGGTTTTTGTTGCTGCAGCAGCCCCCCCCGTTGCGAGGATGAAGCTGCAGCTACTTATAGAGGAGAGAGTGGCGTGCCGGCTGCAGCAGGGAGAGGGTGCGCAAGTTGCAGCTATAGGGAGCGGCGTTGGCAGGGAGAAGTGACGGGAAGAAGTGCTGCGTTGCATGCAGCTGCGGGAAGAGTGCAGCCGCGGGAAGGAGAGAAAAGAAGAAATGAAGAGGAAAAATAAAAAGAGGGTGATTTTGTAAGGAGGCACTTGAAGAAAAATGTAACTATGGAGGCGATTGTTTCACTCCTCTTCCTCTCTTGATTAAATGCATCCATGCAACCGTTTTTACAAATGTGGCTATAGGATTATAATATACATAGTTAATGCTAGAAAATAGCATAAGAAGGCGTTATTATAGGCGTGTTTTGAGGTGCAAACATATACCCCCATGCCTATCTTTTGCTAGTCCCTAACAAAACTGTATTTAGAAATAATCCTAAGCTAAAGATTTTCTTCTGAGGTGATATAGGTGTGTTTATTATCGAATATTGTGAGAACCAATTGTAAAGAAGACTACCAGTACTTTAAGTCTCACATGACATAGATCATCTCTCAACTAACCAGGACTCTTGATATTTAAACCTTAAGTACGATTTCCAGGACCCAGGAGGTTTTTGCCATACTCGAGAGCTCAAGAGGTTATGGTTTGTGCATAGTGAAGGATCAAGACTGACCAGATGAACATTAAGACTCAATCCCAGGGTTTCACGAATTTTTAAGTACAGGTTGGTCCCAGTTTCAGCTCATGTCTTCGAATTGACCCTTAAGATGATGACGGAAAACTCAACTCCCATTTTCTATGTTTTTTTTTTTTTTTTGCTCACCGAAAAATAAATTATACAGACATTTATGAGATATACTGACTCTTTTGCAACATCTTTTTTTTTTTTTTGAAACATATGTCAGTATATCTCTTACAACACATTTTGAAAGAGCACACTTTTTTTTCTTTTTGGTGGGAGAGTTTCTTTTTGGTGGAAAGAGTCGCTCCTAAACACAAGACTAAAGCCTGGGATAAAAAGTCTACCTGCGCGCACAGGTAAGGACTCCACCTTCCCTAATGAACACTAGGGTTGGATCTTATGTTCACCTGGTCTTTCCTGATATGTGTAGTGTGAACCAAGTTTACTTAAGCTCTCAAGTAAAAGTAAACCAACGAATCTTGTACTTGTGTCTCAGGTACAAGAATATATCCTTAGTTAGGAGAGATCTTGATCTATTTTGTCAATGCTTTAAGTGAATTAAGCCGAGCCTGAGCGAATCAAGCTTTTGTGGCCTGGAAAGTCTTCAAAACAGAGGTTGAATATCCGTAAACACTTATTGCCTTTTTGTTTCAGCTTCAAGATCATTACTAAACACCATTTATTATAATATATATATATATTTTTTTTTTCTTTTTCTTGCATATTTATAAATAGGTGGGAACTGTATGATACCATAACATACCCGGATCCTATGGATGCCTATCCACGCCCCCATGCCAAACAATGCTATGTCCTCATATGCATGCAGGGAAAGGCAGAGGAAGGATGGAAGATCGGGTAACAAGAGCTGAGGTTCAGGGTATAGATCAGGGTGGAAGGGTGGGTGGATGGTGGGTGGTGAAGAGAAAAGTGAAGTGATTGCGATAGAGGTGTGAAAAGTGATGGTGGATGGTGAGTGCTGTTAGGGTGCCTCCCAACAAGCGCTGAATTTAATGTCCCCAGCTGGACTCAGAATGAGGCAAATAATTAGTTACCCTCCAGCAGGGCAACGGTTTCTCCAACGGGGGCAGGTTCATGAGTCAGATAGGGTTTCAAACGCTGACCGTTGACCGTAAATTTACGCCCAGATTTGGGATCTTCGATCTCGACGGCCCCATTGGGGAATGGTCTTGAGACCAGGAAAGGACCAGTCCATTTGGACTTCAATTTCCCAGGAAAGAATTTGAGTCGGGCATTATAGAGCCAAACTTGCTGAGATGGCTCAAATTCCTTCCGCCGAACATGGCTGTCGTGAAAAGCCTTAGTGCGCTGTTTAAAGGTTAGAGCAGAATCATAGGCTTCACGACGGAGCTCTTCTAGCTCTTGGAGTTGGAGTTTCCTTTCTCGTTCACACAAGTCTGGGTCGAGGTTACATTGGCGAACCGCCCAATAAGCGCGGTGCTCCAACTCCACAGGCAAATGACAAGGCTTCCCGTAAACGATTCTATATGGAGACATACCAAGGGGAGCCTTGAAGGCGGTCCGATACGCCCAAAGTGCGTCAGTCAGCTTGTCGGACCAATCCTTACGGTCAGGCCGAACCGTTTTCTGGAGAATCTGCTTGATTTGCCGGTTCGACACTTCCGCCTGGCCGTTCGTCTGAGGATGATACGGGGATGCGATACGATGGTGGACTCCGTACCTCTTCAGAAGTGCCCGAAAAGAAGCATGGGTAAAGTGGCTTCCTCCATCCGAGATAATGGCCCGAGGGATCCCAAAATGCACAAAGATATGGTCCTTGACGAATCGGGTGGAGATAACATGGTCAGCACGGCGCGCGGGAATGGCCTCGATCCATTTCGAAACATAGTCGACGGCCACGAGGATGAATTCGAAGCCGTTGGATGGAGGAAAGGGACCCATGAAGTCAATTCCCCAGATGTCGAAGATTTCCGCAGCTAGGATGTGTTGCAAGGGCATCATGTCACGACGTGCCATTGACCCTAATGACTGGCACCTAGTGCAATGTTTGGCATAAGTGTGCGCGTCCTGGTGAAGGGAGGGCCAAAAGAAACCGCACTGCAACACCTTGGCTGCAGTTTTCCTCCCAGAGAAATGGCCTCCAAAGGCCTGATCGTGGCAGAAGGATAGCACACTGGGGAACTCACTGTCAGGAATACAGCGACGGATGATTTGATCAGCACCTATCCGAAAAAGAAGTAGATTATCCCAGAAATAATACTTTGCTTCTGCCATGAGACGCTCGCGCTGGTTTTTAGGCCAGCCACGCGGAAGAGATCCAGAAGCAAGGTAATTGGCAATGTCGGCATACCACGGTCCACTTGCCACATTTATTGCCAATAGGTGCTCATCAGGAAAAACTTCATTAATTGGCAGAGTAAGTCCAATATGGTCAGGGTCCAGTCTGGAAAGGTGATCAGCCACAACATTCTGGGCTCCGGCCTTATCACGAATCTCAATGTCAAATTCCTGGAGCAGAAGGATCCAACGAATCAGTCTAGGCTTGGCATCCTTCTTGTGCATGAGATGGCGAATGGCCGCGTGATCAGTGAAAACAATAACGTGAGAGCCCAGAAGGTAAGAACGGAATTTTTCCAGCCCAAAGACGACTCCCAGTAGTTCCTTTTCAGTGGTAGTATAATTACGCTGGGCCTCGTCCAACGTCTTACTGGCGTAGTATACCACGAAGGGGTGTCTATCGCGTCTTTGTCCCAGGATGGCTCCGACTTTAAGGTCTGAAGCGTCACACATAAGTTCAAAGTCGAGGGACCAATCAGGCGGCTGGAGAACAGGGGCCTTGGTGACAGCATTACGCAGCTGCGTGAATGCTTGTATACAGTCAGGGCCCATGTCGAAGGGCACGTCGGTTGATAGGAGATGAGTTAAGGGTCGAGAAATTTTGGAGAAGTCTTTGATGAATCTCCTATAGAAACCGACGTGTCCCAAGAAGGAGCGGATTTGTTTGACAGAACCAGGCACAGGTAAATCAGCAATGACATCGAGCTTAGCTCTGTCAACCTCGATACCCCTATCGGAGATGATATGTCCAAGAACAATTCCCTCGTGCACCATAAAATGACTTTTTTCCCAGGAAAGCACGAGGTTTACATCAATACATCTCCTAAGGATGCGAGTCAGGTTGGCAAGACATTCGTCGAAAGATGGTCCAAAGACTGAAAAGTCATCCATGAAGACCTCGAGAAAGTCACCCACCATGTCATGAAATATCGCCAGCATGCATCTCTGGAAAGTTGCTGGCGCGTTACAAAGTCCGAACGGCATCCTTCTAAAGGTGAAGGTGCCGAAAGGGCAGGTAAAAGTGGTTTTCTCTTGGTCTTGGGGGTCTATTGCCACCTGGTTATATCCTGAGAATCCATCCAGGAAGCAGAAAAATTTATTTCCCGCTAACCGCTCCAGGATTTGGTCAATAAATGGTAGCGGGAAGTGATCTTTCTTGGTTGCAGCATTGAGTTTCCTATAATCTACACACACTCTCCAAGATGTAGGAGTGCGTGTAGGGATGGATTCGCCCTGTTATTGACACGGATGGTGAGTCCTGCCTTTTTGGGCACAACGTGAATCGGACTCACCCAGGGGCTATCGCTGATCGGGTAGATTATACCCGCATCCAGCCACTTAATGATTTCATTCTTAACGACCTCCCGCATGTTAGGGTTGAGACGTCGCTGCATCTCGCGAGAAGGTCGAGCCTCCTCCTCCGTATATATACGATGAGTGTAGTAGGAGGGGCTAATACCAGATAAGTCTGATAAAGACCATCCAATAGCTGCCTTGTGTTCTAGGAGGACCTTAGTTAGTTTGCACTCCTGCTCCATGGTTAATTTTGAACTGATGATTACAGGGAGCGTTTCATTTGGTCCCAGGAAAACATACTTGAGTGTATTAGGCAGCACTTTTAGCTCAGGAGTGGATGGGGAAGGATCTGGCATTTCTTGGGACGAGAGTGTCCCAGACGGGTAGGAGAACAAGTTAGGAGGAAGAAACTGGCCTTCAGATTGGCCAAGAAGAGGGGCTTTTTGGATAGATGGATCCAAAAATGAATAGCCCCAGTGAGAAGTATATGGGCTCAAGGTCCCAGTGTGGATTTGTAAATCCGCCTGATTTGGCGGGGAAGAAAGGGCAATTCGGTCTTCATGAGTGTGGACCGACAGTGAGTAGCCCGGATATGACTCAGACCACGAGGTATGGGAAGCGGAGAAAACCTCGTCAGAAGTCTGGCCAGGAGAAGGTACTGGACAAGGGAGGGATTGGGGAACGTCACAGTATGCGTTGGTCAGGCAGTTATCAGTGTTTATAGGTAATCCGCAGCAGTCCGAATAGGTCCCAATTAGTCCGATACACGCGCTGACGGCCATGTCCTCGTCAGACGTGTCATCCTCAATGCAATCGCAATCAAAGTTCTTGGCTGCCTTGAATATGTTAAGCTTGAGCTTCTCAGATCCAACGACAATCTCAATACAGCCCGACTCGCAGTCGATGTGGGCCTGGGCTGTGGCCAAGAAAGGTCGACCGAGGATGATCGGACAATCAGAAAGTGAACTAGGAACTTCCATATCTAAAACAAGAAAGTCAACAGGAAAACAGAGACTGTTGACCCTAACCACCACGTCTTCCACCACACCCTTCGGGATTTTGACAGAACGATCTGCCAACTGTAACGTGACAGGGGTGGGTTTCAGATTTCCCAAGGAAAATTTTTTGAGCATGATGGTCGGTATGAGATTGATGGAAGATCCTAGATCAAGCAAGGCACGGTTAAAACTGCAGCCTTGGATGCTACAGGAAATCAGTGGTGTGCCCGGATCTTTCTGCTTCAGTGGTAAGTTTGACAGTATAGCACAACTCGCATGAGGCGAGAGAACCACCGGATTCTTAGTCTTCTTTGACTGTCGCCTGGGTGTTGTGTAGTCTTTGAAAAATCGAGCGACAGTAGGTATGTGGTCGATTGCCTCGAGCAGGGGTACCTTGATTTCTACATCCCTGAACAAATTACGTAGGTTGTCAATGGCCTGCGTATTTTTGTTTTTGCCTTTTGGCTCCCTTAGTAGAGCCTCAGGGAATGGGACTGATTCTGGCACAAGTTTTGGTGCATCATCCTCTCGCGAATGCGGTATGCATCCCGAATGAGAGGGCGAAGAAGAAGACGGGCCAAGATCAGGTCGAGGCGGATCGACGGTCTGCTTACCGCTCCTCGTAGTGATAGCATTGGACGATGCGGGTCCAGTGGGATCATACGGTGGAGGAGGGTTTGCAATGGGGACATAAGAGTGTGGTGCTGCAGCAGGATTAGCCTGAAATCCCGGTGGAATGCTCGGAGCTTGCAGAACTTGATTAACCTGTCCCTAAGAAGGTCGTACCTGTGGTTGAGAACCACAGGGTACGAAATTTCGCGGGTTTGGAACAGGTTGGGCGGGAAGAGTGCCCTGAGATCGAGTCGCCATGCGTAGTTGACTGATCTCGGCATTCTGCTGCGCCAATTGGTGCTGAAGAGAGGTCATGTTCTCTTCATGGCGCTTTGACATTTCCGTCATCATTCGCATCAATTTGTCAAGAGGGCTTGATGCGTGTTCAGTTTGTGGTACGCAAGGGCCTGATGGCGGATTTGCCATAGGATTAAACTGGACCCTTGGGATGACGGGTGCGGACGGTCGCATTGGTCCACCCGCGGGGTTTTGGCGCTGTGGGTTGTTGGACCATGCGA
This sequence comes from Thalassia testudinum, assembly GCA_037157565.1. Taxonomy (NCBI): domain Eukaryota; kingdom Viridiplantae; phylum Streptophyta; class Magnoliopsida; order Alismatales; family Hydrocharitaceae; genus Thalassia; species Thalassia testudinum. The sequence continues at coordinate 25,942,997 of JAZHRO010000014.1, forward strand.
AGTTCAGATGATTACGCCACCCTGTGTTATAAGTGGCAGAAAACGGGTTGTTCCCCAGGACGCAAGCGTCTTCTATGCCAGAAGATGCATCCGCATGTAGATATGCGTCCGAGCACACGGAGGCTTGGTCCTCCGTGTCGAAATACTGGCTCGCAGAAGCCAGTTCCACATGACTTACTGAGTCGCTTGGCACGACACTCGGTAAGGAAGGTCTAACGGGGTTTCTCGGGATAAGCCTGGTATTAGAAGAACTTGGATTGTGACGAAGTGGTGAAGAGGTGGTGTTTGCCATAGATCGGGTGGGGTTGGCCAGAAGCTCGTCCAGCTTCTTGTGCACGACGGAGACTTCATCCAGTTTTTGTGCAATAAGGCTTAGATCAGTGGATGAATGGGAGGGTCCCGTGTCAACTTCGTGGACATTTCGGGGCTGGCTGGTACGATTAAAGGCGACAATGGAAGCATTGTTCATCGAGTTTTCACTCATATTTTCAAACAGCTCGAATGCTCCATTCTCGTCTTTATTCATAAAGTTCCCTCCGCAGGAAGCGTCTGCAATCTGCTTCAAAGTCTCATTTAGCCCATAGTAGAAAATCTGAGCTATATGCCACTTAGGCAGACCGTGGTGCGGACACTTCCTGAGGAGGTCATTATACCTCTCCCATGCCTCATGAAATTGTTCGCCGTTTTGTTGCGTAAATGAAGTGATAGCACGGCGAAGCGCATTGGTTCGCCCGATTGGGAAGAACTTCTTGAGAAATGCTGTTCGCATCTCTTGCCAAGAGTGGATGGTTCTCCCAAGGGTGCGTAACCATTGCGACGCTTTATCCTGTAATGAAAACGGGAACATCTTCATGAGGACTATAGATAACCCGACATTTCTTGGTTTAACGGTTTCAGCAAGTCGGGTTAGGTCTTCCAAGTGGAGAAATGGGTCTTCACTTGCAAGACCATGAAAGTGAAAATTGATTAGGCCAATTATGTTTGGTTTTAATTCAAAGTCGTCCCCGCCCATGGGGACCCGAATTTGTCCAATGGTCTCTGTAGCAGCGGGATTCTGATAAGAGCTAAGAGACCTAGGCTCCTCCCGTTCGGGAGGGTTCTGCATTTCCTCCAATGTTTCCTGAATGGCTTCGATTTGCTCATTATACATTTCCATTTGGGCTTGGAGGCGGGTTATGGGATCTAAGGCTCCACCACCTGGTGGGTTCTGAGGGCGGTTTCCTCCCTCGGGATTTGGGGGTGGGCGTGCAGCCATGTTTGTGGAGGAGGAGGACGATTCGACTTGTTTTCTAGATTTATCAGTCAATTCAAATAGTTCAGGGTTTTGTGACCTCCTCCCAAACATGCACTACCGTAGGAAGAATTGGGGAGATGAGAAGGGAAAAGGGATGAGAGAAATGACGCCGCAAAGGTACACTTGATTACAAATCAATACAGTCAAGTTCCTAACCTCTACAGTGTGCCCTTAGACCTAAAGATCTAAGTTACCTACTATCACGAACTACGGAACCGAATGCGAGTACCGCAGAACCACCGGGCCAGATTGAAAGGCCGTTTGCCCCAGTCTTAGACACCCGATAGCACGCGGGAACTCTCACCAGCACGTAGTCGCTACACACAGGTAGTTAGACCTCCAATCCTTAGTAAGGGTCAAGTTACTACCAGTTTTAATTAGAGGCTTAGGGTCAAGTGCTTTTGGAATGTGAAGGGCGTTGTTTACGGGTAATGCCCAAGTGATTGATTTTAAGAGTGTGTAAGAACAAGCATGCAATGGGGAAATCTCCCCGAATTGAAGTTTTTATTGGCGAATGGTTTTTAGAGTTCAGCCTTAAGTAGTATGAATTTTAGGGTTTTGCTGAATTACCAATTCAACCAATCTCCGGGTTTTTGCAAAAATGCAGGTTTTCCTTCTAAAACCCAAGAAACCCTTCTTCAATTATCAGTTAGTTAATGCATGCTAAAATGCAATGGGCTACCCTAAATGGAGATTTCTATGTGTGGATGCGCGAATCAATTTTATACCAATGTGAAAGGGAGCCAAAGCACTTCAATTCAAGTGCTCCCAATCACCAGAAAGATATCCACACACAAGGCTTCAACCAACAGATAAGGAAACTAAAATTGTTGGGGTTGAAGTATTCAGGATCGAATCACAGGCAAGTTTGAAAAGTCGTGGTGGGGTTGGAATCAACTCAATTCCAAGTCTCCCCACAAAAAATGTGATCCTGAATTAAAGATAAGTGAGGCAAAAGAGGGATACAAGCAATCTTTTTCTTTGCCTCAAAGAATACTTCCCACGGCGAAAAATCTAAGAATCAAGATTCTCGGATTTTCGCTATGCGAAGTAAGGCGGGAAATCCCGGGGCAGTGGGAGTGAAGACAACCAATCAATCAAGTGAATTTTAATCCACTTGCCCTCAAGAAATCCCAAGAAGTTTTTCTAGTTTTTAGTTTAAAAAATTTTTTTTTTTTTTATTGTGGTGGCAAGTTAACCCTAATTTGATGAGAAAAGAAAACCTACTTGTTCGGCAACGTGTGCGAAGCTCCAATGCGATGTCGGCGTCTTCACGCTCTCGTTCTCGCCTTGGATCTGCTCACGTCCTCGACTTCGTCAGCCTTCTTCTCCTTCCACCAGGTTCACCTGCACACCAAAAACAACAATACCCGTGAAGAGAGAAGAGACAAATTTAAAGGAATTGGATAGAAACTTACTCGAAAGCGCACCTCCCCGGCAACGGCGCCAGAAAAGTATGATGGGTCAGCCCGAATAGGTTGTTAATATGATATTTTTATCGTTGAAATGTGTATAGTGGTTAACCTAATTCAGACCTAACCATCTCTTTACAAAATTTTTAACCTGGCCTAATTAATTTTATCTTGTCACTTTTAGGCCCAGGGTCGAACACAGGGAAGTGGGGTTAAAGTCGAGTTTCTACATTTTCCTTAAAACGCGTCTCTTCCGTTCGTTTATTGTGTTTTTGGTGTTTTTCTTATTTAGGTTTTTTTATGGTAATCCTTGTTCTTGAGGCACACCCTCAAAATTGTGTCCTTGGCTTTTAGCCAAACAGAGTCCCAAAATAAGTCTTGCTACTCGCAAGACGAGGTACCTGCAAGTCAAAGATTATCTTTTCTTTTTTATGTATTTTTTTTTATCTTTTCGCTAACAGAAAAGCAAATAGACAGAAAGTAAATATAGTATGTATATATATATGTAGTATATATATAAAGGGGTGGGGGTGGAGGTGGTGATGGAGTGTAGCACTATGTCGAGTCAGTCGACGTCTAGAGAGACGCAACCAACACGACTAGGTGCCGCGTGGAGTGTGGATGGAGGATGGATGATGTATGGGACCACGCTTTTTTTGTACGCGTGTATCAAGGAATATCAACAACTGGTGCAGATATTCCTGCAATACAGTGTATAATAAATAACATGAAAATATATGTACATTTGTATGTATATAAGTAAATATATCTATATATATATATAAATGTATAGTTATATATGTATAGATATATATATATAGATATATATGTGTATATATATGTATATAAGTATATATGTCTATATATATATAAGTATATGTAGAATTATATAGATGTATATATAAGTAGATATATATATATATATTATATATGTATATATAGTATATATATGAGTATGTATACATAACTATATAGATATACTATGTATATAGATATATATATATATATATGTATATATGTATATATATATATATTTATATATATGTTACTATAAGTGTGTGAGTGTGTGTGTATGTGTTGGTATAGGTGTGTGTGCGTCGGTGAATGTGTGTGTGTGTGCGTTGCTGTGAGTGTGTGTCTGTTAGTGAGTAAAAAAGAGATCAGCAGAGAGAGAGAGAGCGGGCGAGCGAGAGATCGCGGACGCGCGAGTTAAGACGTCTGCCGCCTCCGGCGGACGTCTGACGCCGCGTCGTCTGAAGGCGGAGGCAGACGTCTGCAGACGGCGGGTGCGGGCGCGGCTTCGCGTAGGGTTCCTGCAGGCGTGCGCGAAGGCGACGGGCGGGCGAAGGCGTGGAGGAGCGAGCGTGGAGGAGGTCTGCAGGTGGTCGCGGAGGGTCGCGGAGGAGGGCAGGGGGCGGCGCGAGGCCGTAGCCGGCCGCTGCAGTGCGCGCGGCGGACGGCTACAGGTGCAACTGCGAGGCGGACAGAACGGAGACGGAGGCGGGGAACGCCCTGCAGACGCGCGCGGAGGCGGTGAGCGACTGCGGGGACGGTCGCGGAGGAGCGGGAGGACCTGCTGCTGCTGGGCTGCTGCTGCCGTGGCTTCAAGCTTCGAAGCTTGGAGCGGCGGCAATGGCGTTAAAGAGAAAAAAGGAAGCGAGGGAATGCACCACGCCCACCGGCTCGTCGAAGAGCTGGGCGGTGGTGCTCCCACTGTGGTGGTGTGCACCACAGTGGGTTCTCCTGCTCGCCGGGTGCTTCCTCGACGGAGGGCCGACGTATGGGAGGGGAAAGCAGTGGAGAAGATGGCTGCGGGTTTTTGTTGCTGCAGCAGCCCCCCCCGTTGCGAGGATGAAGCTGCAGCTACTTATAGAGGAGGAGAGAGTGGCGTGCCAGCTGCAGCAGGGAGAGGGTGCGCAAGTTGCAGCTATAGGGAGCGACGTTGGCAGGGAGAAGTGACGGGAAGAAGTGCTGCGTTGCATGCAGCTGCGGGAAGAGTGCAGCCGCGGGATGGAGAGAAAAGAAGAAATCAAGAGGAAAAATAAAAAGAGGGTGATTTTGCAAGGAGGCACTTGAAGAAAAATGTAACTATGCAGGCGATTGTTTCACTCCTCTTCCTCTCTTGATTAAATGCATGCATGCAACCGTTTTTACAAATGTGGCTATAGGATTATAATATACATAGTTAATGCTAGAAAATAGCATAAGGAGGCGTTATTATAGGCGTGTTTTGAGGTGCAAACACCTGCCTTAGATTGAAGAGCAACTTCTCAAGAATCTTCCTTTCAAATTTGGAAGGATTTCGTTGTGAAATCAGGGAGAATCTCTTAATTGAAGGTTGACAGTTCATGGGTTCATACAGTAATGGCGGCGGCGGCATTTTTGGGAAGAAGGCTAAGAAGTTAGGGGGGTTTTTGTAATAATTGCAAAAACTAAGGGGTTATTTATAGGCATGTTTTGAGGTGCAAACACCTGCCTCAGATTGAAGAGCAACTTCTCAAGAATCTTCCTTTCAAATTTGGAAGGATTTCGTTGTGAAATCAGGGAGAATCTCTTAATTGAAGGTTGACAGTTTATGGGTTCATACAGTAATGGCGGCGGCGGCATTTTTGGGAAGAAGGCTAAGAAGTTAGGGGGGTTTTTGTAATAATTGCAAAAACTGAGGGGTTATTTGAGAGAATAAGAGTCAGACTTAGATTAAAATGCAAACTAGGTCGAAATAATCTCAGATTGGACTCAAATTTGGACACAAACCTAATTTGAACCTAAGGAATCCAACGGTGAACTTAGATTTTCGTTTTGACTTCATTTGATCAGGTAATTTATGTAAAAATCAAAATTAGGGTAATAGTCTGTCTATGACTGTTTTGGGTCAAAACAGATTCTGATAGTCAATTCAAAGATGTTAAACCTTAGAGAATGATTTATATGAATTTTAGAGGGTTTATGTGAATTTTATCTTGACCAGAACCTTAGTTAATTAAGCGGGTCTGTTTTTAGGATTTTAGATGTTCATTAATTCTTGAAATGAGTGAAAACCCGTTTCTGTCTACATGGACCCACTTATTAGGCATTAATGACTAAATGAATTTTAATAAACTCCTGACATACCCTGTGGTTATTCTATATTTATGATAAGAAGGTAAAATTACAGAAATAACCTTGTTTTCATACTTTCTTCTCAAAATAATTTATCTTGCTCAAGAGACCTTCTGATTGATATGTAGGAGCTCTAATTGGCTTTATATGACCAAATTGAGCTACTTATGACTCATGATGGTGTTCCCATCACATGTTAAGGACCAAGAAATCCACGGGAAAAAAAATCGCGGGGCTTGATAATACCATCCTCAATTATACTCCGTGGTGTTGTCATAGATCGAATAGTGTTTATCGAGGCGAGATCAATGTTAAAATCAATGCGTCATAGTATAGTTGAAATCGCTCGAAAATAGATAAATTTTATTACTCGCAATTGTAAATCCGAGGTTGAACACATGGAGCAAATTGGGATCTAAAAATCAGGAACACAACTTTGAGAAATTGAATATAATAAGCAATGAAAATCAAAGTTAAAGCAAATTGTAAATATAGCCACAAAAGATCAATGTATATGAAGAGCACAAAAAATAATGGACGTCTGATTTTGTGAATCAGACGTCTTAAACTAGTGATTGCTATAGTGCTATTTCTCTTCTCTTCTCTGTCTCTGATCTCTGTCTCTGTCTCCTTTTCTTCTTTGATTTCTTCGTGCCTTAGCCTTCTTTTGCCTTTAGCTGCTCTGACCCTTGTCTTCTTCTTTTTCCTTTCCTTCTATCTCTGCGACTCTTCTTTCTTTTGCCTTCAACTTCTCCTTCTCTTTCTCTTGCTTCAGCCCTTCAGCCTTCAGCTCATCTCCTTTAGCCTTGCCTTCTCCTTTCTTCGCTTCTCAGGCTTCCACCCTCTCCTTCCTTGGCTTTTCTTCTTCTCCCCTGCGAGAGAGCAAAACCTACCCCTAGCCACCCCCACGATCTGTCTTCTTCTCTCTCTTAGGCTTGCTCTCCCAGAGCCTTCTCAGGTAATCGACTCGGGTACACACGCCCAGGACCAAGCCCATCGGTGTGCAGTGGTGAGCGAGGAGTGCAGGTCGGCTATACGGGTCAGGCCAGGTCTGCGGGCAGTGGGTCACGGACGAGGTAGTGGTAAGTGAGAGGGACTTCACCCTGTGGTCAGGAGGCGAAGAGTCTATTACACTTTTGCAATTTATCCCACTGCAGCTACTTGTCAGCTTCCGAGGTGGGACTATGTTGTCCCACCTTCCTTCGCGAACGTCCACAGTAGGAATCCTCCTTTGATTGCAGCAGCTGCGGGGTCTTCAGTGCCAATCGCTTGGCTGGGGTTGTGCTCGAAGGGAGTCCGCATGATCTGGGTTCTGTAGCCTGGAGCGAGGAGACCTAGGTGAAGCTCCCAAGCAAGCTCCTTGCTGTGTCAATGGCGGTGGAGACCTTCAAAACTTGTCAATAGGAAAATGGCCTTGTGGCCACGTCAGAAGGTTCAGACAGCTTCGCCTAGACACGATGAAGGTAGTGCGAGGGTCGGCATGGCATGGGTGGCCGGAGCGTGCACGCCTTGGTCACCCTGTGTGTGCGGAAGTGGGTGTGTTAGGGGGGGATTCTGGGGGCTTAGCGCGGTGAGTGGAGCGTGGGTTTAGGGTCAGTGAGGTGTGGCGGTGCTTGTGGGGTGGTTGGCGAGGCGGATGGAGGTGTGGAGCGGCAGGAACGCCTCGCTGGAGGTCTAGCTAGAGGTGGAGAAGGTGGTGGTGACTTCTGGCGTCGAGGCATGTTTGCAAGAATAAAAGATAAAAAAATGTTTAGAAGGGAGAGAGGACTTAGCTGAGTGTGGATAGATGAAGGGGGATCTAGAGGAGGCGGTCGGCTCGTATTGCCATCGCCGGAGACGAAATACTCAGTGGAGGTAGACGATGATGATGAAGGGGCTTCAGGGACGTCAACTGGTGTGGCGCGACGCGAATGAAGAGGAGAAAGAGAACCCTGCCACTAGTATTGTGGTAGAGCGACGAGGGAGAGAGATGGGTGTCGCCGGAGCTTGCTAAGTTGCTGACCGGAAGGGAAGAGAGGAAATAGAAGGTTTCTCAGGCCAATTTCAAGCTTAAAGGTTGCGGGTTGATTTAGGCGTGCTTTTATAGGCCCTGGAAGAAGGTTTGGTGCTTGGAAGCCAAGCTTCCAAGCACGGCAACCTCGCTGGAGATGGAAGGTCGAAGGTGACTCGAATCTCTCATGCATTCGCATGAGAGATTGGGTGCCAAATCAAGCCTCTGATTGTGTTCAAACTGGAGGAGATTTCTCAGAGTATCTCCCTTTCAATTTTGAAGGGGATTCTCTGAGAAATCAGAGAGATCTTACCTTCGATTCATCGCCAGAGTAGGATTCCCTCCACTATAATTGTAGAGGGACCTAATTGTAAAGAACAAGGATAAAGATAGGGGGATTTCTGTAGAAGTTTTCAAATGTTAGGGTAGAAATGTAATTGGGCTGGACCTATTTGCAAAGTAGGTCAAGGTGAATTTCCCTTAGGTCCAAATTTTGGTACAAACCTAATTTGGACCTAAGGAATCCAATGGTGAAGTTGAATTTTAGATTTGACCACGTTTGATTAGGCAATTTACGCAAAACCTAATTTAGGGAAACATTTGACTGAGACCCCATTTTAGGTTGAAATAGGTTCTAAGGGCCAAATTGAAGGTTCTAAACCCTGGAGAATATTTTTCCATGATTTTTAGAGGGTTTAGGTGAAATTTATCCTGTCCATAACTTTGTTAAATTAAGTGGGTCTATTTTAGGGTTACGAGAAGTAATTTAATTCCCAGAATTCACAGAAACTCTTTTCTGTTTGAACCAACCAACTTTTTATCTTGTTAAGACCATTTAGTCTGTGTTTAGCCTATGAGAAAACCCGTTGTACTGCAATGGTAAAATTACAGTTTTACTCCTTGTTTCTTACTTTTCTCTCAGAATGGTTATTCAATGAGTTAAATCCTCCAGTTGGTTATGTAGGAGCTTTTGTTCTCTTTTCTGGATCAAAATAAGCTAGTTAGAGCTCATGATGGTGTTCTCATCATACCCCCATGCCTAGCTTTTGTTAGTCCTTTAGCAAAATTTGAGATTTTAACTTCTGTTCTAGATCATGAGCTCCTTGATGTTCATAAATTATGGTGAGTGCTTTTCTTTTTGATTAGGTTAGAATGCCGATAATAGGCCTAGAGGTACTCAAGATTCGGATCTGACCAGCTCTAGCCTCGATCCTCCACGAAGGTTTTTAAGGCCCACAGGAACTATTCTGAGGTTCGTTAGACTCCGCGGTTAAAGCACCCGTGCTTGAAACGTATTTTAACCTCGGTTCAGTTTGTAGTGCGTTTTTTGTAAGAGATAGAGGATTTTTTTTGTTTGGAGAGTTTTCTCTCTCTTTTCTTTTTATTTCTATCTTTGGAATGGCTTTTCAACATGATCTGTATCGGATTCCTTGTCCCTACCATCAATCCTCGAAAGGTTCCTGGCAATCGATGTTTTGTTATAGCACCACACATGGCAACCACCAAAACCCTGGCTTTTGAGATTTTGAGATAATCCCGCCCATGGCATTCTATAGCTAAATCTAGACCTTGGCAGTCAACATTTCGTGATAATGCTGCCCATGGCATCTGAACTAGCATAGGGTGCTTACGTGCCCCTGGTAGGATATTTACATATCCTAGGAGACAAGCATCGAGGAGACGATATATTATTATGCATCTTCGAGAGGAATTTCTCTCCTCTCTACGTCGGGAACTCGTCCAAATCAACTTGTGTTGATCGGCCGCTCCTAATCTAGGCGACTTTTTCAGAACATTTAAATGCTTTTGCGTGATTTTGATAATTATGCACACTGAACCAGACTGTGTGTATTGGGGTGCTTAGGTTACCAAGTCCCGCAAATGAAAGGTTAGTTAACGAGGTCGAATACTTCCTAAACCTTAGAGCTAATACTTAAGCTTCACATTTTCTTTAATCTCTTGAGGACTATTCAGATCTTAATGGATACTTGAATTTTTAAGCCTAAGAGTCTAGCCTACGAGGCCTAAGATCAGCGTTTCCACTAATCTTTTGTGTCTCATTAGCACTTTTTCCTTCATTTGTTTTTTCTTAATATGGTCTAGAACTTCAGTTAATCCCTTAATTTCTTACTAATGATTATCTCTTTTTTTTTCTTTTTCATTTTGTGCTTCCTTTTTTTGATATTTTTCACTTTTCCTCTTCATTTTCTCTTCATGATTTGTATGACCTCAAAATTTTCTCTCCCCTCAGTATTTTTTTATTCTTTTTCAAGATTTTTTCATTTTTTTTATTTTTTTTGATATGTGATTTTTTTTTGTTGAAACCTTTTCCTGTGAGATGAGTTTTCATGGTGTTTTGCACTTTCATAACCCCCTATACATATGATTTGCAATGTCTCTATTGTAAATTAGGTGGGTTCGAATTCAGCTTAGATCATTCATTAGAACAGGTTTTGGGTGTGCGAACGGGTTGAGGTGACTGTTGCGAACAATTTCTAAACTCGGGTACGGGTACCTGAGGTTGGGTCAGCTGTTGTAATGGATGAACCCTAAAGTGCAATATGAATTCAGTATAAGAATGTCAAGAAAGGTTTCAGGTTTTTCAAAAATGATGGGCTGCCTCCTGTTAAGCGTTGAGTTTTATGCCATCAGCTGGGCGCAATGTGCTCAGGGAGAATGGAGAGTAAAGGATATCTCAGCCAAATTTGTATCGGTCAAGTTAATGAACGGTTTGAGTCTCTAATGGTTCACGACGAAAGGTTCGGAATCATGGCTGAGTCGACTGATCTTGATGGCTCCATTTCCAAAGATTCGTCGAACGATGTAGGGCCCGATCCATTTTGATCGTGGTTTTCTTGAGAACAGTTTAAGCTTGGCATCAAAGAGTATGACTTTTTGACCAGGATAGAAAATCTTTCTGGATATGTGCTTGTCGTGAAAGGCCTTAACTCGCTCTTTGTAAATTTGCGAGTTCTCATACGCATCGTGGTGTAATTCATCGATCTCGCTCATTTGAATCTTTTTGTGTGTTCCTGCCTTAGAAAGATCTAGGTTGCAGCTCCGTACTGCCCAATAGGGTTTGTGTTCCAATTCGACGGGGAGGTGACATGCCTTCCCGTAAACCAATCTGAAGGGAGACATACCTAATTGAATTTTGTGGGTGGTCCTATAAGCCCACAAGGCATCCAGAATTCGGGATGACCAATCCTTTCTGTCATGTCGAACAGTAACCTGGAGGATTTTCTTGATCTCCGATTTGATAGCTTAGCTAGACCATTAGTTTGGGGGTGGTAAGGAGTAGAGATTCGGTGTGACACCTCGTATCTGGTCATCAGTGACCTGAATTGAGCGTTAGTAAAATGGGTCCCTCCATCAGAAATTATAGCACGTTGAATCCCGAATCGTGAAAAGATGTTTTGATGAATGAATTTGATAACTACTTTATGATCATTGGTTCAGGTCGGAATGGCTTCGATCCATTTGGACACGTAGTCAAGAGTGAGTAAAATGTACTCGAAGCCATCCGAAAGAGGGAAGGGTCCCATGAACTCAATCCCCATATGTCGAAGATTTCGCATACTAGAATCGGCTGTAAGGGCATCATATCACGATGGCTCATGTTGCCTAAGGTCTGGCAATGCGTGCATGCCCTACAGTGATTGTACGCGTCTTTGAAAATTGCAGGCCAGTAGAAGCCGCATTGGAGGACTTTTGCTGCGGTTTTATGACCTGAAAAATGCCCATTGCATGCCTGGTCATGGCAGAAAGACAATATGTCCTGAATTTCCGCTTCCGTGACACATCGTCGAATGATCTGATCAGCACCGATGCAGAAAAGATATAGGTCTTCCTAGAAGTAATACTTGCCATCGGAAAGCAATTTGTCCTTCCTGGCCTTCGGCCAATCGGACGAGATCTGATGTGATGCCAGGTAGTTTACTATATCAGCAAACCATGGAAGCCCTGTATTGATAGTCAGAAGGTGTTCATCCGGAAAATGTTCCGTGATGGGTCCGGAAGGGTCGATGATTCCAGAAGGAAGGCGGGACAAGTAATCAGCTACCACGTTTTGTTTTCCCACTTTGTTGCGAATCTCGAGGTCAAATTCTTGCAACAGCATGATCCAGCTGATTAATCGAGGTTCGCATCCTTCTTCGCAAGGAGATGCCTTACAGCTGCGTGATTCGAGTAAATGATAACACGGGAACCCAGGAGATAAGATCTGAACCTTTTCAAGGCAGATATTACGGCTAGCAGCTCTTTCTCACTAACTGTGTAGTTACGCTGAGCTTCGTCAAGTGTCTTGCTTGCGTAGTAGATGACCACGGGTTTCTCGTCAATTTTCTGCCCAAGTACCGCTCCTACAGCGAAATCAGATGCATCGCACATGATCTCAAAGGGTTGAGACCAATCAGGGGATTGTAGGATCGGGGCTTGGGTAACTCGATCACGGAGGATTTCAAATTCTTGAGTGCATTCCTTGGAGATTTTGAAAGGTACATCCTTATGGTGTGCGAAGAACCGACCAGTCTGATTTTATTTTATTACTCGAATACAAAAATTTTCCGAGGTCGAACTCAGGGAGCAAGCTTGATTCTAGAAGCGTAGAAAATCACAATTTATAATAATATACTATTTTACAAAAAGATTAGAGAAAGGAAGTAAAAATTTGTCTCTTCTCTCTTTTTTCTTGTCTTCCTTTCTCTCAGTCTTCAGATGTTTGACTCCATGGATCAGACCCCTTAAGTAGCCACTTGCTACAGTGCTCGTGCTCTCCTTCTTTCTTTCAGCTGCTACTGCTGCTTCTTCTTCTTGGCTTCTTTTTCTCTTCTTTCAACTGCTTGGCCTTCCTCTCTGCAGTAGCTTCCTTCTCTTCTTTTCCCTTTTTGCTCTGTCTCTGCCTTCTCCTCTGCCTCAGCTTCTCTTCTGGCTTCTTCTTTTTTCTTCTTTCTACTGTGCCTTTGCTTTCTCTCTTCCTTCTCTTCTTTGTCTTCCTGCAGCTAAGTCTTAGTTGCGCCTCCTCCTTCCCTTTCTTCTCTTCTCTGCTGCGCCTCCAAGTCCTTTCGCAGCTCCTTCTTCCCTACGCACACAGAGGCAAAACCTAACCCCTACCCTTCCTGCATCTCTCTCTTTCTCTATTTCACTCTTAGGATGCTCTCCCAGAGCCTTTCTCGGATAAACGGTTTGAGTCAGCACCCTCGGGACCAGGCGCACCGGCATGGGTGGTGCGCGAGGAGTGCACAGGCAATCGGGTTAGGCTACCAGGTCCGCGGAGTAGTGAATCGCGGATGAGGCGTGGGGAGGCGAGTGGGACCTCACCCCGTGTCAGGAGGTGATAAGTCCCTGACACAATTACAATTTATTCCACACCATCGCCCGCTTACAATCTTCCATGGTGGGACTAAATGTCCCACCTTCTCGCGTGCGCTCGCAGCTGGTCAACGTTCAATCGCAGAAGCTGTAGATGCTTTGGCCTCCAATTGCTGGGCGTGAGCGGTTCGCGAAGGGAGCCCGCGCACCTATGACCCTGCTTCCTGAAGCCTGGGGTAGTAGGTGAAGCTCTCGAGCTTGCTTCATCCTCCAGCAATGGTGGCGAAGGCCTGAACCTGTTCACAAGCAAAACGACCTTACGGCCTCATCAAATCACACAGAAAGCTTCGCCGTGACACGGCGAAGGTGGCCCGGTGGTCGGCGTGGTGCAGGGTTGCCTGGGTGTGCGTGCCTCGGTCACCCTGTGGTTGTGAAGGTGGGGACATGTTGGGAGCATGTGGCAGTGAATGGGTAGAGGGGTTATGATCAGTGAGTCGTGGCAGAGCTTGTGGGGTGATTGGCGAGGTGGGTGGATGCGTGGAGTGGCGGGAGCACTTTGCTGGTGATCTGGTCGGAGGTGGGAACGATGGTGGTGGTCAGTGGCAGTCGAGGGGTCGAAAGTGTGAATTAAAAGACAGGAAATGAAGAGGGGGAGAGGAGGAACTTATCTAGAGTATTTGGAGCGAAGGGGGGGATGCGGAGGGCGAGCGGGATGTGTTTGCCTTTGTCAGAGACGAAGATTCTGAGATGGAGAGGCGGCGACGACGAGGAGGTCAGAGAGGCTCGCGTGGGTACGGCGTAATGCAGAGGAGTGAGGCGGAGATGGCTCTGCCACTGGTACGATGGCAAAGCGACGAGAAGAGGGAGGGTCGCCGGAGCCTGTGGGCAGATGGCTGGAGGAGGAGATGAAATTAGGGGGTTATCTTTGGCCAGAATAGGCTTGAAGGATGCGGTAGAGGGTGCCGCTCCTTAAATAGGCGTCGGTCGGCCGCGAAGCGCGCAAAGGTGATGAGAAAAACCCCGCTGGAGACGTGGGAAGATGGAGACCCATACCTCTTGCACGTTCGCACGAGAGGTATGGCAGCCGACAGGACATGGGAGCCGACCCATGCGGTAGGGGGCTACGTAGGGAGCTCCCGTTTCAAATCTGGGGCCGGCTCCCCATGCATGCACGGCGCCATCCTCCATGCAAAGTCGCTGGAGGTATGGCCTGTGCAGTGGGTGATAGAGGGACTAGATTGAAGAAAACGACGGGAAAGATAGGGGATCTTTGCAAGGTTTCAAAAAGTTGAGGGTCAAAAAGTAATTATTGAGGGTCATTTTGTAAAGTGGATCAAGATGACCTTCCCTTAGGTCCAAATTTTGGTATAAACCTAATTTGGACCTAAGGAATCCAATGGTGAAGTTGGATTTTATGTTTGACCATGTTTGACTGGATATTTTACACAAAAACTCAAATTAGGTAAAAAATTGGGTATGGTTCTCAATCTAGGTCAAGATAGGTTCCAACGGCCAAATTGAAGGTTCTAATCCCTAGGGGATTTTTTTTCATGAATTTTAGAGGGTTTAGTTGATTTTTATTTTTCCTAGAACTTCGTGGATTAAAGTGAATTTGTTTTAGGGTTATAGAATGTTATTTAATTCCCAGATTTTGTTATAACCCTTTTCTAACCAAACCATCCCACTTTTTCTTTTATTAAGTCCACTTGACCTGTGTTTAGACCCTTAGAAATCCTGTTCATGTACTGCAACAGTAAAATTACAGTTTTACCCATTGTATAATGTTTTATTCTCTATTCAACAATTCCCTGATTTAGACCTTCCCTTAGGTTTTGTAGGAGCTTTTGTTTAATTTATTAGGTTAAAATGTGCTTGTTAGGATTCATGATGAGGTTCTCATCATACCCCCATGTTTAGCTTTTGCTAGTCCCTTAGAAAAAATTTAAGGTTTTAACCTTTATTTTAGACCATGAATTCCTTTCATCAAATTTGATAAGTGCTTTTTCTCTTGTCTCCTTGATTAGGTCAGAATGCCAACCATGGGCCTAAAAGGTACTCTAGTACCAACAAAGATCCAGATCTGTCTAGTTTTAGTCTCAGTCCTTAGCAAAGATTTTTAAGGCCCACAAGAACTACCCTAAGGTTTATTGGACTCCGTGGTTAAAACACCGTGCTTGAGACATTTTTAGCCTTGGTTCAGTTTGCAGTGCATTTTGTAAGAGAGAGACAGAGGGTTTATTTGTTTGGAGAGTTTTCTCTCTCTTTTCTTTTTAATTCTAGCTTAGGATTGGCTTCTCAACACGGTCTGTATCGGATTCCTCGTCCCCATCATCAATCCTCAAAGGTTCCTAGCAATCGATGTTTTGAGATAGCACTGCTCATGGTAACCCACAGAACCCTGGTTTTTGAGATAATCCCGCCCATGGCGTTCCGTGGTCGAATTCAAACCTTGGCAATTGACATTTCGTGATAATGCCATCCATGATATCTGAACTAGCAGAGTGCTTACATGCCCCCAGTAAGATATGTAAATATCCTCGGAGACAAACACC
Source organism: Thalassia testudinum (assembly GCA_037157565.1). Lineage (NCBI taxonomy): Eukaryota > Viridiplantae > Streptophyta > Magnoliopsida > Alismatales > Hydrocharitaceae > Thalassia > Thalassia testudinum. The sequence continues at coordinate 25,958,654 of JAZHRO010000014.1, forward strand.
GAGGAGATGATATGTTGTTACGCATCTTCGAAGGGAATTTCCCATCTCTTCGCGCTGGGAACTCATCTAAATCAACTTGTGTTGATCGACCGCTCCTAATTTAGGTGATAATTTCAGAACATTAGAAACGCTTCTGCATGATTTTGACATTTATGCTCACTGAACCAGACTGTGTGTGAATTTGGGTGCTTAGGTTACCGAGTCCCGTAAACTGAAGGTCAGTTAACGAGGCTGAATATTCCCTAAGCTTTAGACCTACTACTTAAGCTTTTCATTTTCCTCAATCTCTTGAGGAATATCTAGATCTTAATGGGTGCTAAGAGTCTAGCCAAGAAGGCCTAAGGTTAGCGTTCTTACTAATCTTCTTGTGCTTCTTTAGCACTTTCTCTTTGCTTTTCTTTTAATGTGGTCTAGAACTTTGGTTAATTCCTTAATTTCTTACTAATTACTATCTCTTCTTTTTTATTTTGTGCTCCTTTTTAGCATTTAGCTTTTTTCCTTTTTGTAAAGCTCACCAAAAAGTGCTTCCCTTTTCCCCATTTTTTTTTTACATTTGTGAATTTTTTTTGTTGAAACATTTTCTTGTTATGAATTTTCATTGCACTTTCATACCCCCCCCAATGCCTAAGATTTGCAATGTCTTCATTGTACATTAGGTGGGTTTTTATTTAGCTTGGTTCATGCATTATGACAGGTATTTGGTGAGTGGATGGGTCGAGGTGACTGTTGTGGATGATTTCTAATCTCAGGTACAAGTACCTGAGGTGGAGTCATCTATCCAAAAAGATGAACCTAAAGTGCAAATAAATGTCAGAAAAGGTTTCGGGTTTTCAAAAGAATGACGGGCTGCCTCCCGTTAAGCGTTGAGTTTTACACCATCGGCTGGGCGCAATGAGCTCAGGGAGAATGGAGGGTAAGTGATGGCTTAGCCAAATCTGTATTGGTTACGTCAATGAACGGTTCGAGTCTCTGACCGTTCACGACGAAAGGTTCGGAATCGTGGCTGAGCGGACTAATCTCGACGGCTCCATTTTTGGTTGGTCGATTCTTCGCACACCAGTTTTTGGCGTTGTTGCCGGAGACGAAGACCCTGAGATGGAGAGGCGACGACGACGAGGTCAGAGAGGCTCGCTGGGTACGGCGCGATGCAGAGGAGTGAGGCAGAGATAGCTCTGCCACTGGTACGGTGGCAGAGCGACGAGAAGAGGGAGGGAGAGTCGTCGAAGCCTGCGGGCAAATGGCCGGAGGAGGAGACAAAATTGGGGGGTTATCTCTGGCCAAAACAGGCTTAAAGGATGTGGCAAAGGGTGCCGCTCCTTAAATAGGCATCGATCGGTCGCGAAGCGCGAAGGCGGTAGGAAAAACCCCGTCGAAGACGTGGGCAGACGGAGACCCATACTTCTCGCGCGTTCGCACAAGAGGTATGGCGGCCGACTGGGCATGGGAGCCGGCATATGCGGTAGAGGGACCGGCTCCCTATACGTTTCAAATTTGGGGTCGGCTCCCCATGCATGCGCGATGCTATCCTCCGCGTAAAGTCGCCGGAGGTATGGCCTGCGTAGCGGGTGATAGAGGGACCAGATTGAAGAAAATGACGGCAAAGATAGTGGGGTCTTTGCAAGATGTCAAAAAGCTTAGGGTGAAAAAGTAATTATTGAGGATCATTTTGTAAAGTGGGTCAAGAAGACCTTTCCTTAGGTCCAAATTTTGGTATAAACTTAATTTAGACCTAAGGAATCCAATGGTGAAGTTGGATTTTAGGTTTGATCATGTTTGATCAGACATTTTGCACAAAAACCAAAATTTGGTCAAAAATTAGGTATGATTCTCAATCTAGGTCAAGATAGGTTCCAACGGCCAAATTGAAGGTTCTAATCCTTAATGGATATTATTTCATGAATTTTAAAGGGTTTAGTTGATTTTTATCTTGCCTGGAACTTCGTGAATTAAAGTGAATTTATTTTAAGGTTACATAATGTCATTTAATTCCCATATTTTGTCATAACCTTTTTCTGACTAAACCATTCCACTTTTTCTCTTATTAAGTCCACCTGACCTGTGTCTAGACCCTTAGAAATCCCGTTCATGTACTGCAACGGTAAAATTGCACTTTTACCTCATGTATAATGTTTTATTCTCTGCTCAACAATTCCCTGATTTAGGCCTTCCTTTAAGTTTTGTAGGAGCTTTTGTTCAATTTATTAGGTCAAAATATTCTAGTTAGGGTTCATGATGAGGTTTTCATCACCTTAGAAAGTAGAGTGGTCAGTTGGCACGCGATCTTTGAGAAATCAGGAATGAATCGACGGTAAAAATTGACGTGCCCCAGAAAAGATTGGATGTCCTTGATCAAGCTAGGTATAGAGAGTTTGGAAATTAAGTTCACCTTGGCTCGATCGACTTGGATGCCCTTTTTTGAAATAAGATGTCCCGAGACAATTCTTTAAGGCACCATGAAGTGGCTCTTTTCCCAGGAAAGAACCAGATTCATGTCAATGCACCACCTGAGGATTTGAACCAAGTGCAGGAAACAATCGTCAAATGATTCTCCTAATACTGAAAAGTCATCCATGAAGACTTCCAGATAATCACCTGCCATATCTGAGAATATGATAAGTATGAACCGCTGAAAAGTAGCGGGTGAGTTGCAGAGACCGAACGGCATCCTTCGGAACACGTACGTATCGAAGGGGCAGGTGAAAGTGTCTTTTCTTTTTCCTTAGGATGGATTGCCACCTGGTTATAACTGGAGTACCTGTCCAAAAAGCAGAAGAACCTATTTTCCGCTAGTTTCTCATGGATCTGATCAATAAATGGTAGTGGGAAATGATCCTTCTTCGTGGTGGAATTGAGTCTTCTGTAATCAATGCAGATACTCCACAAGTTCGCCATACGGGTTGGTATGACTTCTCCGATTTTAGTCGTGATAACGGTGAGTCCTGCCTTCTTAGGCACAACCTGGATTGGGCTCACCCACCGACTGTCGGAGATTGGGTAGATGATCCCTACATCTAACCACTTGATCTCCTTTATCACGACCTCCTACATATTATGATTCAAATGTCTCTGCATTTCACGGGAAGGTCGTGTGCCCTCTTCGGTGTAGATACGGTGTGTGCAATAAGAGGGGCTAATACCAGTCAAATCATCGAGAGTCCATCCAGTGGCTCTACGATGTTGCTGGAGAACGGTAATTAGACAGGATTCCTGGTCAGGTGTGAGTATGGAGTTGATAATCACAGGAAACGTCTGATTGGAACCCAAAAAGACATATTTTAGATGGTCGGGAAGAGGCTTGAGTTCCAGAACGGGGTTATCAGCAGCAGCGGGCGGTTTAGGGTGTGTGTTAGGAGTAAGGGAAGGAGTCGTGGGTGTATCTAAGTCATATTCAGACTCTGATTGCGGGTTTTGATCCTCTTGCAGTTGATCGGAAGTAATCAGGTTATCCTCAATGTACTGTTCATCAACTACGGCCTTGATATCATATATTTGTTCTATAATACTGCAATTAATCCCTTGTTGGGCCTTAAAGATGTCAATTTTCAGTGTTTTGTTCCCGAATTTCAGTTCAATTTGGCCCTCCTCTCAATTTATATTGGCCCTAGTAGTGGTTAGAAAGGGTCTCCTTAGTATGATTGGTGTATCCCTTGGATTTTTTGGAGCATCCATATCTAATACTACAAAATCCACTGGCAAATAAAAATCCCGTACGCTAACGATGACATCCTCGAGTACTCCTTTAGGTGACTTAATAGATCGGTCAGCAAATTGCAACGTCACCTCTATCGGTTTAAGCTCAGATTCTTTAAGGTGGTCAAGGAGGGATGTAGGTATTAGGTTTATGGAGGCACCTAAATCTAATAAAGCTTTGTCAAATTGGGTATCACCAATGGTACATGAACTTAGGGGAGTACCTGGGTCTTTAGCCTTAGGTGGGAGTTTGCTCAAAATTACAGAGCTGGCTTGCTTTGACAGTACGATCGGACTCCCACTTTTGGTTCGCGGCTTACCCTTGGGTGTACACACGCCCTTCAGAAATCGTGCGTAAGCCGGCACGTGGCGGATTGCATCCATCAAGAGAATGCTTATATGGACCTGTTTAAAGAGCTTGTCTAGATCCTCCTCAAGAGTCATGGGTTTGTTTGTCCTCTTTCCCTTAGTCAAGGCCTCGGGAAGTTGAACCTTGGTTGGTTCCTCTAGAATAGGTCCAAGTTCTTAATCTGGGATAAGGGTGTCTTGGATAACTATCCTAGGGCTTGGGTTACCACCAGGCTTGGAGTGGCTTGGATAAGGTGGGTCTTGAGTTGCTTTACCACTACGGGTTGTTACAGAATTCAGTCTTGCCTGGGTTTTGTTTAGGGTTGGTAAAATAGGTGGCTGCTGTTGAAATCTCGCATAAAATGTCGAAGCTTCCATCCCATCGGGTGATGGAATAGAAGAGACCTGATAAATCATGTGGGCTTGGCCCGGATTTGGATTCATAACGCGCCTCTGGTTCGGCACGTTATTTGGATTCGGTAGAGGTTGCGAAAGGAGTGTGCCAGGTTGGCGGGAATTCGTCATCTAGGCGAGTTGATTGCGAACCTCTGTGATCTCATCCTTGTACTGCTTTTGCATAGCCGCATTCGTCTTCTGAATGTCGGCCAGAGTTTGAAAGATAAGAGTTATTTGATCTGTTTGGGTTGGCCCAGATTGATAGGTGGGGTTGGGCCGAGGCTGAGGCGGCTGATATGGATGAGGAGCTTGTGGACGAGGTTGATAAGGTGGTCTTTGATTCTGAGTATTTCCTGCCCATAGGAAGTTGGGATGATTTCGCCATCTAGAGTTATAGGTATTAGAGAATGGGTCATTCTGGATGGCGTTGAGGTCCTCGCAGGTTTGAGGAACCTCAGGAAAATCAGTGAGGGTTTAGAGTTCCCCCAACTAGAGTAGGTCGGATCGGAGTTTCCTCTGGTCCTGGAATCAGACGGGGGTGGATACAGGTCCATCCCCTGAGAAGATCGGTGATAGATGTTATGCACAGTTTCCCTCCCAAGAGGTGGCTGTGCAAACGGGTTTTGCACAGAGGTGGCTCACTGCAGATGTTGAGTCAGCTCATCCACCTTCTCTATGGTAGAGACCTTGTCCAACTGATTGTCCATCAGTTCCAAGTTGACGGATGAGGACAGGCCTTGCGTCTCATGTGCTCACCTCGGATTCATCGATGCGTGGGCACTTGTCCGGTTGAATAAGCCCATGGAGTCATTATTGATGGAGTTCTCGCACATATTCTCGAGAATCTCCCACATAGTGTCTTTGTGTTGACCCATGATATTTCTTTCGTAGGTTGTATTGACGAATAAGCGGATGTCTTCACAGAGTCCTTGGTAAAAAGATTGGACTTGTTTCCATTTAGGAACTCCGTGATGGGGGCACTTTCGCATGAGATCCAAGAAACGGCCCCATGCCTCATGAAGAGGTTCTCCAGATTGCTGGGTGAAGTGTGTAATCTGGTGGCACAAGGCGTTCATCCTACCAACTGGGAAGAACTTTTTCAAGAATTCAGATTGCAGTTCAACCCACGTGTTGATTGGACGTGTCTGAGTCTGATACCAATGAGCTACCTTGTCCATGGGAGAGAAGGAAAACATCTTCATAAGAATGATATCCCGATTTTGTACATCTGACCTGAAGGTCTGGGCCAGATGTTTAGGTTTGATGTGCTGGAAGGGATCCTCGGAATTAAGCCCATGAAATTTTGGATTAGCATGAATCATGTTAGGGTTGAGTTCAGAATCAGGACCTCCAGCCAGGATTTTGACTCGAGGTTCGATCGCTACTACAACGGGATTACAGTGATCTCGCATCATAGGATGCTGCAGCGGGTTCACAAAGTTTTGAAATAGATCATTAAGGCGCTGGAGTTGGTGTTTAAGATTGTTCTCTTCTGCTGGTTGTGCCATGATGATGCAAGAGGGAGAATTGGGTTCTGATGAATCAGAGGAGATGTCTATGTGGTGGGATTGCTGCACAAACACGGACGTCGAGGCTTGGCCTCGGCGGGAGTGGATTGCTAAAGGAGGTTTTAAGAATGGTCTTAAGGACCTCCTACCGAACATGCATTGAAGGTTTGGATGAGAGTAGGATGTGCTGGACCCAATTAAGACACTCAAAAATTTGGATGACTATAGAGGCTCAGGGCGGGTGATACCCCTTGGTCAGAAAGGCTGTCCACCTGAGAAATACCTGGGCAGCCAGAGATGGAGAATTCCGCAAAGACCCCTACATGGTAGATTGTCCCCACGAGTTACAGGGTTTTCCCCACCTGACCTCTCTTGTCACTGAGATTCCAGGTAGACCAGAATGGGGACCTTGACCTCTTAGGTCTACCACTTTTATTTAAGATCAAAGGTGCTTAGGATTCCACTTAAACTTTAGATGTTTTGAGTGAAAAAGTGACCTAATTCCCAGGTTGGTTGACCCAACAAGAGGTCAACTTCACCTATTTGTCCTTTGAGAGCTTTAGGTCCTTTCTTTTAGGGTTCAAGTGAAATTAAGTGCTTGAATTTTAGGTTTTCTCTTGAATAAGTCTTTTCAATCAAGGTTTAGACACACCTCTTTTTGGAATAGTTGATTCTTGCTTAGAAAGATGTGTCTAAAACCCTAAATTGGAATCCTTAATTTGGCTCTAATTTTGGTCCAATTTAGTTGCCACAAATATGGTATCTAGGGCTTAATCAAGAAGGTGGTAGTCCTAGTTATCTTGGATGCACAAATCAATATTTGTTGAAAGCAAAATCAAGCAACGTTGGTGACTTAGTTAAATATGAAAAGCAGGTAGCCCTAAAGTGATTTTTGTCTTGTTTTTTCCTTTTCAGAATGAGGGGATTAAGAGAAAGGGCTAATCAAGGATTACCTGCCCCAGGGTGTGTTTGCTGTGCGGTCGTCTTCCTTTGAATCTTTTCGCCTGAAACAATCACAACAAAAGAGATTATCAAGTTAGTACTAAATTAGAGATTGTGACCAAGATTTCTAAATCGCTCGTTGCTCTCCGACAACGGCGTCAAAATGTTTATCGAGGCGAGATAAATGTTAAAATCAATGCGTCATAGTATAGTTGAAATCACTCGAAAATAAATAAATTTTATTATTTGAAATTGTAAATCCGAGGTCGAATACAGGGAGTAAATTAGGGTTTAAAAATCAAGAACATAACTTTGAGAAATTGAATATAATAAGTAATGAAAATCAGTGTTAATGCAAAATATAAATATAGCCACAAAATATCAATGTATATGAAGAGCACAAAAAAGAATGGACGTGTGATTTTGTGAATCAAACGTTTTAAACTAGTGATTGCTATAGTGTTATTTCTCTTCTTCTCTTCTCTGTCTCTGATCTCTGTCTCTGTCTCTGTCTTCTTTTCTTCTCTGATTTCTTCGTGCCTTAGCCTTCTTTTACTTTTAGCTACTCTGGCCCTTGTCTTCTTCTTTTTCCTTTCCTTCTGTCTCTGTGGCTCTTCTTTCTTTTGCCTTCAGCTTCTTCTCTTTCTCTTGCTTCAGCCCTTCAGCCTTCAGCTCTTCTCCTTCAGCCTTGCCTTCTCCTTCCTTCGCTTCTCAGGCTTCCGCCCTCTCCTTCCTTGGCTTTTCTTCTTCTCCTTCCCTGCGAGAGAGTAAAACCTACCCCTACCCACCCCTGCGATCTCTCTTCTTTCTCTCTTAGGCTCGCTCTCCTAGAGCCTTCTTGGGTAATCGGGTTGGGTACACGTGCCCGGGTCAAGGCCCACCAACAAGCGGTGGTGGGCGAGGAGTGCAGGTCGGGTATATGGGTCAGGCCAGGTTCGCGGGCAGTGGGTCACGGACGTGGCAGTGGTAGGTGAGAGGGACCTCACCCCGTGGTCAAGAGGCGAAGAGTCTATTACACTTTTGCAATTTATCCCACTGCAGCCGCTTGTTAGCTTCCGAGGTGGGACTATGTTGTCCCACCTTCCTTCGCGAACGTCCACAGTAGGAATCCTTTTTTGATTGCAGTAGTTGCGGGGTCTTTAGTGCCAATCGCTTGGCTGGGGTTGTGCTCGAAGGGAGTCCGCGCGACCTGGGACCTATAGCCTGGAGCGAGGAGACCTGGGTGAAGCTCCCAAGCAAGCTCCTTGCTGCGTCAATGGTGGTGGAGACCTTCAACACCTGTTAATAGGAAAACGGCCTTGCGGCCTCATCAGAAGGTTTAGATAGCTTCGCCTAGACATGACGAAGGTAGTGCGAGGGTCGGCGTGGCGTGGGGTGGCTGGAGTGTGCATGCCTAGGTCGTCTTGTGTGCGCCGAAGTGGGTGTGTTCGGGGGGAGTTCTGGGGGCTTGGCGTGGTGAGTGGAGTGAGGGTTTAGGGTCAGTGAGGTGTGGCGGTGCTTGTGGGGTGGTTGGTGAGGCGGATGGAGGTGTGGAGCGGTGGGAACACCTCGTCGGAGGTCTGGCTGGAGGTGGAGAAGGTGGTGGTGACTTGTGGCGTCGAGGCGTGTTTGCAAGAATAAAAGATAGAAAAATGTTTAGAAGGGGGAGAGGACTTAGCTGAGTGTGGACTTATGAAGGGGGATGCAGAGGAGGCGGCCGGCTCGTATTACCGTCACCGGAGATGAAATACTCAGTGGAGGAGGACGGCGACGATGAAGGGGCTTCAAGGACATCGGCTGGTGAGGCATGACGCGGACGAAGAGGAGAAAGAGAACCCTGCCACTGGTATTGTGGCAGAGCGATGAGGGAAAGAGATGGGGGTCGTCGGAGCTTGCTGAGTTACTAACCGGAGGGGGAAGAGAGGAAATAGAAGGTTTCTCGGGCCAATTTCAAGCTTGGAGGTTGCGGCTTGATCTGGTCGTGCTTTTATAGGCTCTGGAAGAAGGTTTGGTGCTTGGAAGCCAAGCTTCCAAGCATGGCAACCTCATTGGAGATGGAAGGTCAAAGGTGACCTGAATCTCTCATGCATTCGCATGAGAGATTGGGTGCCAAATCAAGCCTTTGATTGTGTTCAAACTGGAGGAGATTTCTCAGAGAATCTTCCTTTCAATTTTGAAGGGGATTCTCTGAGAAATCAGAGAGATCTTGCTTTCGATTCATCGTCGAAGTAGGATTCCCTCCGCTATAATGGTGGAGGGATCTAATTGCAAAGAACAAAGATAAAGATAGGGGGATTTCCAGAGAAGTTTTCAAAAGTTAGGGTTAGAAATGTAATTGGGCTGGACCTATTTGCAAAGTAGGTCAAGGTGAATTTTCATTAGGTCCAAATTTTGGTATAAACTTAATTTGAACCTAAGGAATCTAATGGTGTAGTTGGGTTTTAGGTTTGATCACGTTTGACTAGGCAATTTACGTGAAAACCCAATTTAGGGGAAACATTTGACTGAGACCCCATTTTAGGTCAAAATAGGTTCTAAGGGTCAAATTGAAGGTTCTAAACCCTAGAGAATATTTTTCCATGATTTTTAGAGGATTTAGGTGAATTTTATTCTAACCAAAATCTTGTTAAATTAAGTGGGTCTGTTTTAGGGTTACGAGAAGTCATTTAATTCCCAGAATTCACATGAACCCTTTTCTGTTTGAACCAACCCACTTTTTATCTTGTTAAGATCATTTGACTTGTGTTTAGCCCATGATGGAATTCCGTTGTTGTACTGTAATGGTAAAATTATAGTTTTACCCATTGTTTCTTGCTTTTCTCTCAGAATGGTTATTCAATGAGTTAAGTTTTCCAGTTGGTTATGTAGGAGCTTTTGTTCTCTTTTCTAGGTTAAAATGAGAGAGTTAGGACTCATGATTGTGTTCTCATCAAATAGCCAGTTGTAAAGTGACCTTAGTTGATTTTAATTCACCAAATTCAAATTTTTCGCATAACACCGTGGATATTAAATTGATGGAAGCACCTAAATCTAAGAAATCTCTATTCAAAGTAGTATCTCCAATTATAGAAGATATTAAAGGGGTTCCTGGATCCTTTTGTTTCTAAGGTAGTCTACTAAGTATTATTGCACTAGCTTGTTCAGACAAAACTACCCTTTTAGATGATTTGGCTTGGTGTTTTAGTGTACACATTTCCTTAAGAAATTTAGTACAAGCCGAGATATTCTCAATAACTTCTAGGAGTGGTATGTTCACCTAGACTTGCTTAAACATATCAAGCCAATCCTCAGATTGTATGTTTTTCTTTTTCCTAGATTTGTTCAAGGCTTTAGGAAAATGTGCCTAAGTTAAATCACGAGTACTTGGGTCCTGAGCCTTGTTTCCTAGGTCAACTTGGTCTCTCAGGTCAGATTCAGGTTCCACAAGATCTTGGTATGAGTTAGAAGTAGAAGGATGAGGATCTTGGATTTATTTCTCACTTCCTAAAGTAACAGCATTGGCATAGGCATTAGGGTTAGAAGGATGAGATGGGTTTTGTAAAATAGGTTGAACCTGGTTTGGATTTGGGTTAGCAAAGCTGAGTGGGAATTAGGGAGTGGGTTGAACTATATGTGCTTGCTGTTCTCGTGTGTGATTCTAATTAACCCTATTGAAGTTTCTAGGGTTAGGGATGAGTTGAGAGGGTAACATCCCATGCTGTCTAGAATCTACAAGTTGGTCTAGACATCTCGTTAACTCAGTCCTCAAATGATTCATTTCTTCTTTTTGCCTCAAATTCATTTCTCTCATTTCCTTAAGGACTAAACCCAAATCATTAGATTGGGCATCCTGGGTTGGTTGAGGTTGGTATTGGCGAGGTTGCTGTTGTGTATGCTACTAGGTTTCCCATAGTTATTTTTCTTAACCAGCTTGGAACCTAGGTGGGTTTTTGACTCGACCAAGCAAAGTTAGGATGGTTACACCAACCAGGGTTGTAGGTATTTGAGTACGGGTCATTTCTACCATATCCCTAGATCGCGTTAGCATCCTCAGAATAATTAGTCATTAGGATGCCTAATTCAAGATTTGAGGGTATCAAGGTCCCTCCTTGGTACCCATAAATAAAAGGATCCAAGTATAGTTGGCTCTGAAAGTTCCCTACTCGGAGGGGGTGAGATTAGTGTGACGTAAAAAAAAAGCAGAATTGAAATAAAAATAATCTCACAAATAAGCAATCACACGAGTACACAAGAATTTTTAGGCGGAAACCCAAACCGGGTGAAAATCACCACCTAACCCTCTCGAGTTAGGATTTTCCGATCAACCAAGTTGATCAAAATCCACTAAACTGAATCACTTTAAACGAGGGTGATTCAACCTCAATACAACCACGCTACTTAAACGAGGGTAGCGTACCTCAACCCCTTCTCTCCACGAGAAGGATTTTGTCTCGCGAAGGAGACGGGAATTCGCAAAGCGAATACCCAACCAAATAACAAAGATAAAAGAAACAACAAGTCCTATAGAGCCAACAAAGTAATTTTAAACCTAGCTTCTATAGGAATTAGGAAACTCCCCTTTGCAAGGAGTGTGTCGAGTTGATGACGCGGTGCATGAGCCACGCGACGGTGCAACTTCGCTCTCGTGAACAACGATGGGAGAGCGGGTGCGCAACAGCTTGATGCTCTCAAGATGTAGAACTTGAGCTTAGAGAGCAAGAGCTATCTAGGACACAAGAGAGTGAAACTATGTTGCTTAAGTGTGTCTTGTGTTTCTCTTAGTGTATCTAGGTGTATCTTTTTGTTGCAAAGGTTCCCCTCTATTTATAGAGGCTTTAGGAAGGCTTTGGAAGCCTTAAGAAAGGTTCTATAGCCGTTGGGAACAAAGCCCAAGAGAATCAGCCCGAAATCAGGAATAATCATTGTTCTGACAGGCTTATCAGACGTCTAATTCTGGTATCAGATGTCTGGAACTTCACTTTAAGACGTCTGATTCAAAAGTCAGACGTCTGATTTTGGGCAGGTCTCTTCCTGACTTGAATCAGATCTAAACAGGGTTTTTGTGCAAGTCCATCAGACGACATACAGGACGTCTGGCACTATGTCTGGACGTCTGGAAACCTACTTTTACTGTGTGAATGGATTTTCCAAACGTTGCAACGGCTAGAAAATCTCTGAGAAGAGATTTTGGGTCAGCCGAGGCAAAACGGTCATTTATCAGACGTCTGGAAAGTCCTATGGACGTCTGATAAGGCTCTAACGGTCATAATCTTGAGTTTTTGCTAAGCCAGCCAACGGTCCAGTAATTGGACGTCTGGCAAAGTCATCAGACGTCTCCTAAGACGTCTGGTCTAAGGTTTGGACGTCTGATTTCATCAGACATAACTAATTATGTCCAGCCTAACAGTTATCAGACGTCTGAAACAACAGTCAGACGTCTTAAAATACTTTATCAGACGTCTGGAAACTCTGTTTGAACCCTATATTGGTTTTCTAAGTATTCTACAGAAAACTGAAGTATCCTAGGGTTGTGCAGGTGTTCCTCGGACTACTGTTAGGGTACTTTGAGGCTCTTTAACATGAATTATCTAAGGAAATAAAGAGAAACAAAAGAAACGAAAAATACAACAAGTACAAAAGAAGGAAATCTATCCTATTCTTCATTTCCTTCCATCGTTAATATATCTCTCCTCGCGAATCTCTTCTGTTCTCCATCAAGCTCGTCTAATCCGTCCTGGATGCGAGCTCGAACTCCGTCTAATCACGTATCCATTTGCGATTGACCTGAAATCTAGGACTCAAAGCGCAAATATTAAATGACACGTGTTTTGTTATCATCAAAACAAATGATCGTGGTGCTCTAGCACCAACAGGCTCATGGGTAGGTCATTTATATTGTGCACTAATTCCTAACCTAAAGGAGGTGGGAGTTAGATCCGAGGTAAAGCAGAGCTCCCTTGGGTAACTATGGAATTTGCATAAGAAGTTGTCCCTAAGGGAAACCCCTTAGGGACAACTTCTTATGCAACTCCCTTGTGAGACAATTGTCTTGTTATGCAAATCCAACATCTGTAGGGAAGGCCCTTGAGAGAATTCTACAACCATACCCAATATCAACATCAACCTTATGTTAAGGTCCCACTTGTAGAGGCTTCATTTGAAATTAAGCACACCACTATATAGCTCCTACCTCACGTTAAGGGCAATGATGATAAGGATCCCTTTCAATTCTTAGAAGAGTTCACATCCATTAGTGAGACAATTGGAATTCTTAACCTACATGATGATGTGTTGAAAATGAAACTCTTCCCTTTTGCCCTAAAAGAGAAAGCTAGCCATTGGTTTAGGTCTATAGAAAAGGCCATTAACACATGGGGGGAGCTAAGAAGTGCCTTCCTAAAGAAAATTTTCTCAATCGGAAAAACCAATGCACTTAGACAAGTTATTACCACCTTCTCCCAACATCCTAAAGAACCATTATGTGAGGCTTGGGAAAAATTCATGGATTTAATTAAAAAATGCCTGCATCATGATGTTCCTAGATGACAACTAGTACAGATCTTTTATCATGGGATTAATAATCATATGAGGAGCCTTGTGGATATAGCTTGTGGAGGTAATTTTATGAGTAAGGATGAGAATGGTGCATTTGAATTATTCGAGAATATCAGTAAATATTCCCTGAATAATGCCTCCATGGAGACTCATGGAAGATCCATGAAACCTTGAGGTGGGATTTATGAGGTGCAAGAGAGCTCTAGTAATGTGGACATAATTTGATTTGTGAAAAATTAGACAAAGTTGAGGTATTAAAGAAACTGGATGAAATGATGAGCCAAAATAGGAAGGGAGTGACCCTCCCATTACCTGTTGTCCAAGCTTCCTCAGGGAGGGAGTTATGAACAAGTTGCACTTGGCTTAGGATGCGAGCCAACTGACTTAGGGCCCTTCTCACAGGACCCAAGTATCGACCTCTGATCCCTACTGTCTTGATTTCACACAGTTACCCTCATCATCATCTGAATATGAGGATGTGTTGGCTACCCAAGGGAACGGTAGAAACAACAATTTCTCCAACACTTATAATCTTGGTTGGAGAAACCACATGAATTTCTCTTGGAAAAGCTAGGGGTAAGGGAACCAACAAATTTCACAACCTAGACCCTACCAAATGAACCCTAATTTTCCTAATACTTTCAACCAGGGTCAGACCTACCAATGCATGCCCCCTAACCAGCCTAGCCAAGCTAAGTTGGGTATCCTAAATCAGAACTAGTAACTAATGGACACAGACACTTCCATGTTGCAAGCTATGCAACAATTGACCCAGTTCATCAGGGATCTAGAGAACCAAATAGAGCCTAAACCTGATGATAGATAAACTAGTGCCCTCCCATCCCAACCTATTCCGAACCCTAATATCATGCTTAACCAAGAACATAATCCTCAAGGGTTCTGTTAAAACAAGGCGTGTCAAAGTCATATGATTTAGCAAGCTTCTTTGACTCCCCCTGATTTTTGTTGCCCTCAAGTTCCACATCCTGTGCCTATCCTTCCTACTTCTCCTTCTCAAGGGAATCAGTACCCACCTACCACTGCTAATTCCATTACCCTGAGAAATGAGCAGACCACTCAAAACCCCATGCACCAAAATCAGACAACCCACCAGGATCCTGATAAATCAACTTTGATTAATACATCTGAGGTGGAGGATAAGATATAGGCTCATGATTTTGAGGGCCCAAAGATCCAAATCCCTTTTCTTGAGGCCCTGAATTGGCCTAGGAGAAAGAAGATTGAGCCTAAAAGTGAGACCTAGCTAGATGTATTCAAACAAGTACATATTAATATCCCACTTTTGGAAGCTATTGAACACATCTTGACTTATGCCAAGTTTTTAAAGGAATTAACTACAACCAAGTGCAAGCCGAAGTAATCATGAGAAGGTGATCCTTTCTGAATAAGCTAGCTCTATTCTCTTAAGGGTTTACCTCTTAAGAAGAGAGATCGAAGAAACCCCTTGATTTCCTGCAAAATTATGATCTAGCCTTTGATAGGACTTTAATTGCTTTGGGGGCTTCCATCAACCTAATGCCCACCAAGATCTATGAGATGATTAGATTCGGGGATCTTAAACCTATTGAAATTCAAATCCAATTGGCCAACCAATTCCTAAGATGTTCATGTGAGATTTTGAGGGATGTAATTGTTCAAATTGATAATTTCTACTATCCCGTGAATTTCATTATCTTAGACCTTGACATTCCTGAGGACTTGAGATGGGCTTCGATTATTCTTGGAAGACCATTTTTAGCAACTGGAGAGGCCCTGATTAATTGTAAAAATGAGAATATACAAATAGCCTTCGGGGATGAAAAGATGAAATTAAAACTTTTTAAGGCTATTGAGGAATTGATAAGTCAGAATTTCATAGCGAAAAGCTTTGAGTTTAGAAAACCCGTCGTCGTAGTGCGATTCTCCAGAAAATTCCTCAATCAGATAATTTTTACGGAAACTCAGAATGAGTCCTGGGTCGAACACAGGGAGGCTATGCCGATTCTAAATCCACAGTTATATTTTTTTTGTAATTTTTATTTATAAAAGAGATATTCACAATGATGCTATCTACTTGCAATATAAACAATAAAACTAGAGAGTGAAAGAGAAAGAGAGAGAGAGAAACAACTTTTATAAGTAATGTTGTTATAGCTACAACTAGAAAGTGGGAAATCTAATTTAGAAAGCGATAGAAGGGGTGATAAGTTATGCTCCTCGACGGCTGCTTGGAGGATGAGTCGGACGGACGACGCCTGGAAGAAGAGCGAAGACGGAGGGCGGATTGGGAAGAACCGGGGATGAGGTAGGGTATCGACATTGCGAGATTCACTTCCAGAACGGGGGTGAGAAGATGGTTGACGAGAGCTCCGCGAAGGGGGTGAGAGGTGGAAAATTTTGTTTTTAACTCTAGCGGAGCTACCCGTAGCTTAGGAGCACTAGAGCGAGCTTTAGAACTTGAGTTGTTAGCTCTTAGAGCGGGAGAGATGATGGAAGGGATGGAGAAAAAATGGAGGGTGCGGGGGCTTTATATAGTTGAGGTACAAGGCCAAAAATGCCATTTTATCTTTAAACAATTAACTCTGCTGCCTTAGTGACACATAAGCACGTCGCTGTAAATAAGCGTTGGTGAAGACACACGCTTCATCTCTGCTATAGAGTGCTGATCAGAGCACTCTCATTTGGCCACATCGACGTCGCCTTGCCTTCATACGTTCGGCCTTCATCACGTCCAATTGCCCTCAGCCGTCTGATCGCACGATCGAACTGTCGAGATCACACTGTGTTGCTTCACCTTTGAGCATTCAGCGCACCCGCGTGCGATCACACATCAGATAGCGAGTCATCGTGTGTGTGTGCATCCAGTGCTTCCTATAGTGCCACATTGCCGCTTGCATGGCCACTCGATCGCGATCGTGCGACGGAATTTTGATTTAGCAAGACGCTCGCGAATGAAGGAGCTTGACGGGATTCGAACGTGCGCCTTCAGCTCACGTTTTGAAGTTGTCACCACTGCGCCACGGTTGCTTTTTTGTTGCGAAGATGATTTTTTCTCCAACCTCTCTCAGCCATTGAATGGAAATCCAACAGCTAAGATTGAGAGACTTAGATGAAGAAGAGGAAGGCCGATGACTGTGGGTAGCTTGGATGGCACCACGTGATGCCATCTGGGCCGTCCATTTTCTAATGCCTGTAGATGGTGCCACAGATGTTTGATTGGGTCAATTTTCGCGCCATTGGGCTGCGATCATCAATCCAAACCCATTCATATGGTTGGATTTGTCGTTTGAGGTACAGATTTTACACCGCCTTGGCTCTTGACTTCTGATCTTCCTTAGACTGCTTCTGATGCTACAGAGGTCCGATCGAGGTGATCTCGAAGGTATTGGACTCTGATCATCGCCTTGATCATATCTGTACGGTTGGATCTTTAATCCAAGGCTCCGAAATGATATTGTCTTATTCCATAGCCACAAAAAGAGCTACTTACTATATAATTTATACAAATTAACCTAAATGCATGATGATGCATGTTATGCAATTTTTATAATGCATGATACTTCTATAACACTAGGAACATGCATAAATAGACATTTTAGGCTAATTAGATGTATACATATCACACCCCCATGCCTATCTTTTGCTAGTCCCTAGCAAAACTATATGCTATTTATAAATAGAATTTGGATCAAATTACTTAGGCAATAGTTATTTTTCACCACTGAGAAATTTCTATTAAGACTTGAACTATAGAGACACAATGCCTGAGTGTCTGCCAAAATGCAGACCGCCCAAGCCCTTCCTTTATTCAAAAGCAAAAGCATCTTTTTCTTTTTCTTCTTTTCTAATTTTTTTGGATTTTTTTTTTAGTTTAGAGTTTTGAGGCAGCTTTTTATGACTACCCAACCTACCCAAGAATAAAAAAGTACTATAAGTACCAAGCATCTTTTTGTGTGAAATGTGATAGACTTACTGATCGGCAATCAGAATGGACTTCGGGTTTCTACGCCCGTAGGTGACCTTGAAAAGGAATTCTGCCTAAATGTATATCTATATGAATGGTAGCTTTCTTTCTACTTTTTATTTTTATGGGATCAACACAAGGGCGAACCAGTGTATATATCACTGGCTTATTTTACTTCCCCGCTTCTTCCTAAGTGGTTGAAATTATACGTGCATTTCGTGAGTTGGGTTCTGGACAACCAGCCGATGAGCTGTTACCTTCGACAACTTGTTAGCCATACTTATGCACTGAAGTGTGATTTTTTTTTCTTTTCTTTTCTATTTCTTTTTCTTTTTTTTTAAAGTAGGTGGCTTCCCTGATCTAAGATTTACCTAAAGGTAGCAAAAAGAGAATGGTCGTGTGGCTGAGCTCTAGACAATCGGCCGATGAGCTATTACCACCGACAACTCATCAATCATATCACCTTAGAAGGTTCATTAGCTACCCAATTTCCATTAAAATTGCTAAACAGTGAGTTAGTGCGAAGAGTGCATAGATGCTTAGACTATAAGTTCCCTCAAATCAGAGGGTGAGATGATAAGTCATGTACTTATCTCCCTAACTTATTAACCAAATAGAAATGAATTTTCAAATAGCGAGGACTCAAGAATCAAGTCCACATTTTAGTGGACACCCAGGCTTGATTAAGCCCGAAGACCTAAAAGGTCTAAGTATTTAGGTCCTACTATATTATTTTCTAAGGTTAAAAATTTCTAAAGCCTAAGTTTTCTTTTCCTAATTCAGTTTTTTTTAAGAGAGAAAAATAAGGAAAATTTGCAAGAAATCCACAGAGATGATAATATGATTCAGAAATGAATCCACCTCCCATGCTTAGCTTATGCAATGTCCTCATTGAAAATAAAAGGTATGAGAAAAGGGTAGAATGGAGAAAATATCACCTAGATTCTATGATGCTCTGGTTAGCTCTGAGTCAGATTGTATAAATGTTGAGTTTAATGCCATCAGCTTGGTGGGGTTCAGCAAAAGAAGTCAGATCAAAGTCAAAGTAACCATGTCTGAGACGGGTTCTGGAATAACGTGATCAGCATAAGGTTTCAGATGTTATCTGTTGACTTTGAAAGAATTGCCCATCTTTGGGTCAAAAATCTCAACAGATCCATTTGGGAATATCCAATCAATGATGAATGAGTCGTTCCACTTTGACCTAAGCTTGCTTGGAAAGAGCTTAAGTTGAGAATCAAAGAGCTAGACCTTCTGGTTCTGCTCAAAGCTCTTGCGTGAAATTAGCTGGTCATGAAGAGCTTTGGTCCTAGCCTTATAGATCTTGGCATTCTCATATGCATCATTTCTAAGCTCCTTCAACTCAGATAGTTGAAATTTCTTGGTCTTTCCTGTTAAATTTAAGTCAAAGTGCATTTCTTGATTGCTCAGAATGCCCGATGTTCAATCTCTATATGTAAATGGCATGCCTTTCCATACACCAGATGAAGTGGTGACGTGCTGATAGGCATTTTGTATGCCGTATGATAAGCCCAAAGAGCGTCATCAAGCTTTTGAGTCCAGTCTTTCCTATCAGGCCTAACTATTTTTTGCAGGATATTCTTGATCTCATGATTGGAGATCTTGGCCTGTCCATTCGTCTAGGGGTGGTAAGGTGTGGAAATTCTATGATTCACCTCTCATTTTGCCAGTAAATTACGAAACAGGACATTGGTGAAGTACCACTGTTGCTGATGATGGCCTTCAGAATCTCGAATCGACTGAAGATGTTCTTGTTAACAAATTCAAGGACCACCTTGTGGTCATTAGTTCAGGTGGGAATAATCTTAATCCACTTGGACACATAGTCAACAGCTATGAGAATGTACAGTGTCCAAATGAAAGAAGGAAGGATCCCATGAAATCTATGCCCCAAATGTCGAAGATTTCGATGGGAAGAATCGGGTTTAAAGGCATCATGTCTCTTTTAGCTATGATCCCAAGTGCCTGGCATTGGGAACAAGACCTTGAGAACTTCTGGACATCCCTGAATAAGGACGGTCAATAAGATATAGATTGCAAAGTTTTTGCAGCTGTCTTTATCCCGGAGAAATGCCCACCACATCCAAATGCATGGCAGAACTCAAGTATACTTTATAACTCATTCTCCGGAACACAT
The DNA here is from genome assembly GCA_037157565.1 of Thalassia testudinum. Classification (NCBI taxonomy): domain Eukaryota; kingdom Viridiplantae; phylum Streptophyta; class Magnoliopsida; order Alismatales; family Hydrocharitaceae; genus Thalassia; species Thalassia testudinum. Next base: position 25,978,173 of record JAZHRO010000014.1, read on the forward strand.
CGGTGAATAATCTGATCAGAGCCGATGCGGTACAGTTCAGGGTCGTCCTAGAACTAATATTTGACCTTAGATATAAGTCTATCCCATTGTTGCTCGGTCCAATCCTAGAAGATTTGACCAACGACCATATAATTTACCATGTCCGTAAATCGAGTTTGAACACCTGAAATTGTAAGAATTGTCTTGTCCAGAAAAGTATCAGTAATTAGAATATTTGGATGAGAAAAATTGATTAGGAGTCTCAAAAGATGATTCGCCACCACATTTTGTGCTTTAGATTTATCTTTAATTTCAAGATCGAATTCTTGAACTAAAAGAATCCATCGGATGATTTGGGGTTTGGCATCCATTTTGGATAAGAGATGCCTCAAGGTCGAGTGGTCGGTAAATATAATGACATGAGATTATAAGAGATAAGCCCTAAATCTTTCAAATGCAAATACTATAGCTCACAATACTTCGTCTGTAATAGTGTAGTTTCTCTGGGCTACGTCCAGAGTTTTGCTAGCGTAGTAGATGACAGAGGACTTCCTATCTATCTTCTGACCCAAAACAGCCTCAACCGCGTAATCAGAAGTGTCGGTCATGATTTCAAATGGGGTTGTCTAGACCGGTGGTTGCAACATCAGAGCACAAGTGACTGTCATTTTAAGAAAATCAAATGTCTTGTGGCATGATTCGTCAAAGTCAAATGGTGTGTCTTTGGCCAGAAGGTTGCTCAAAGGTTGAGTAACCTTAGAAAAGTTTTTGATGAACATCCTATAAAATCCCACATGACCAAGGAATGATTGGATTTGTTTAACACATGTGGGAGGAGGAAGTTTTGAGTAGCATCCATCTTAGCTCGATCCACTTCAATTCCCCACTCAGAGACTACATAACCCAAGACGATGCCTTCTTGTCTCATGAAGTGATTCTTTTCCCAGCTAAGGGCCAATCGTGTTTTGATGCATCTCTTAAGGATCAATTCTAGGTTGGCCAGGCAAAAATCAAATGAATCTTTGAAAATGGAGAAATCGTCCATGAATACTTCCATAAATTCTCCCACAATGTCTACGAAGATGGCTAGCATGCACCTTTGAAAAGTCGCGGGTGCATTGCAAAGCCCAAATCGCATTCTACAGGTTCTGTAGGGACAGGTGAAAATCATCTATTTCTAATCCTCGGGATGGATAGGGACTTGGTTGTATCCTGAGTAACTATCCAGGAAACATAAATACTTTTGCTTGACTAACCTTTCAAGGATTTGGTCGATGAAGGGCAAAGGGAAATGATCTTTTTTCATGGTTGTATTCAGCTTCATGTAATCGATACAGACTCTCCAAGAGGAAACTAAACGGGTTGTGATAGATTCACCTTTTTCATTAGTCACAACAGTAATCCCAGCTTTCTTGGGAACAATTTGCATGGGACTAACCTAGGGACTATCCGAGATTGGATAAATGATTCCTGCTTCGAGCCACTTGATTTCTTTCTTGACCACTTCTTGCATATTGGGATTCATTCTCCTATGCATTTGGTGAGAAGGGTGAGATCCATCTTCCATAAAAATCCAATGATTGCAATAAGATGGGTCAATCCCTCTAAGGTCATGGATGGTTCAACCAATTATCTCTTATTGTACTTTTAGGACCTCAATTAGTTTCATCTCCTGCTCCTTAGTTAGTTTTGCACTTATAATCACAGGGAGCATTTTCTTAGGTCCTAAAAATTCATATTTCAGACTCTCGCTCAATGGTTTTAGTTCAAGCAGGGGCGGGTTCAAGATGGAGGGTAAAGAGGATGCTGATGAAGATTCATCAGGATGGTCTAAAGGAAGAGATTGGGAGTGAAGGAAATCCGCAACCTCTTCAGAGTGTGGTGTGTCTGCCATGGAGGGTTATGGGTTAGGTTTATTGGTGCAAGAGGAATTCCTAAGGACTGTAAATGTTACGACTCGATCCCAGTTCCCTACAGGATCTGAGACTGGCCCACCTCGACTAATCCGAAGACCCAGTCATCCAACGAAAAATAACAAAGAACAGAAAATATTCCACAACCACACATTCAATGTAACTACGCAGAAAATAATACAAAGACAGTAAAGGAAACAGAATAGAAGGTTGCACAATATTACAGGCCATCACAACTACAACAACGAAAATATAACTAGAACAAAAACGTAACAGAAACAATATACATATATCAATACTCACTACAACAAAAGAAGCACTGAAACAAAAAGGAACACAGCTAAAGCTGGGCTCGACTGGGCCCAGCTCCCTCTGTAGTTGGTGGTGTTGGCTGCTCAACACCCTGACCTGAACAAGATTATAAAATCCGTAGTCAGCTAACGTTGAGTAGAGTGGAAGTTAAGCCATTTACATGCAATTAATATAAGACAAGCAATTAATTTATTATTCAATTCTATTTAGCTCAACTAAGTGGTTTTTTTTATTCATTCTATTATAAAACTGGGCATTTCTTGATCTTGATTGTCCCTCAAGGGGACAATCTTGATTGTAGTCTTTCCCGTGATGTAGGATGTACACGTGGTGCTCTCCTAGTTGGGTGAGTCTCCTGTGGTAGTCCTACACCCAGTCAACTACCCTGAGGTCACGGTCGTGATGTAGTAGTTACTATGGCACGCATGATAAGCTCATGGATAGCTACCTCGCATTGGCACGCGGTCAGTCATTTCCGCTAGTGGGTATGCCCAAAATACAGCACAGAACAGTATAGGGCCTTACCCTCTTAGAACAGGGGTCTCACCCCTCCACAGTTCACGTACCCTTGTCCGACTATCCCGGTTTGCCCAGTAGGCCTAACAAGAGTCGGTGTAGGGTGGCTAGTCCTAATGTCTGACCCCGTGGGGCAGTTAGCTCCCTCCTTGCACTAAGTAGCTCACCTCGGTACCACGTACACGAGGGCCAAGCAGAAGTCGATGTAGAGTGACTAGTCCTAACCCCGGGTCTTAACCCAAAGGGGCGACTAGCTCCTCTTTACACTAAAGGGACAGTTGCTCTCCTTGGTACCATGTATACAAGGGCTAGCTCACTTCCTGTCTACTTACAAGGTTCTTTCCATATACAGGAGTTCTGCTTTTAGTTCCCCTTAGGGTTCATGCTCGTATTTGTTTCTTTTCATTTCTCAACATACATAATTCGTTGTTCATCTTCTGATTCTCATTCATATAACAAATAGCTCATGTTTTTACAACTAAAGGAGCATCACATCAAGTATTTAATACTTGCTAGCAATTAGGGTTTAACATACATCTCAAGTAAACAATTTAACTCAAGCAATATTTGTTCGTTTCTGCCTTAGGGTTCATTTCACATTCTAGGGTTCAATCAAGTTGCTCTAAACATGCACTTCATTATTTAAATCTTAATATTAAAGTAAACCACTTTACTGGGAAACACGGGAGGAATGGGAACTAGAACCGTAGGTCCTGTCGTCTCTGGGGGTCCTGAACATGCTAAAGGCTGGAGACTTATACCAGCAACCAAGTCACATTAGACGAGTTCAAAATGGTATATAATCAAACACTAACAAGTAGAGAAACTGTAGCGGAAAACAACGGTACTTTGGTTGCGAAAATCTTATTTCGTTTGGGCCTTAAACGACCCAAAAATGCACATACTGTTTAAAATCAGACGACTGGACTAGACCAAGACGTCTTAAATAATCTCAGAACCTCGCCTTGCTTCCGTGCGTCACTGGCAGACATCTGGAATACTTTCACAGTCATTCTGGGTCTTTCCAGATAGCTGTTAGCTTGCTCGGATGTCCATAGTGTCTATCAGATGTCTGTGGAGGCACCGAAACGTCCTAAAGCACTTCGAAGAGCGTGCTTGCATGCCTTTCCAAGGCTTGTACCTGTGTACACTTGCAGGTTAAAACCTTCGATAGCGCAACATTACGTACGTAATGTACGCACATGCATGCGCATTTAGGACGCTTACCTTGGCACTCCGTGAGTTTTCAGATGTCCATCTTGAGCTTTAGATGTCCGCTACTGTTGCAGACGTTTGACAGTAGCTCGTCTTCCTCACGCCTCCGCCTGTAGCATGGCAGTAGTGGCTCCAGCAGCTACAGGGGGATCGAGAGGCTCTTCCCCACGGGCCCCTTTTCGCGTTCCCGCGGCTGCAGTCCGACCGCGGCTCCTCCCTCTCATACGAGCTCCCTCGAATGAGAGAGCTCTATCCTCTCTCAAGCCCTCTCTCTTGAGCTCCTTCGAGCTCTCATTCCTGACTGCAGCTCCCCTCTTCCGCGCAAACCCCTCCGAGCTCCCGTGACTCCTGGCCGCGCTCCTCTCTCCCTCGTCCAGACTCCCTCTCTCCCTCGCTCACACTCTCACCTTCTCTCCTCCTTATCCCGTCCCTCTCCTTCCTCTCCACTCGCTGCGGTAGGGGGGTGGGGAAGAAGGTGGCCATTGACAGGGGGAAGGAGATGAAGGTAGAGGAAGTGGTGGTGGAGTGGAGATGGAGTGTTGGAGAGGGGGGGGGTTTAAGTAGAGGGATCGGATTAGGGTTTTGGGTTTGGAGGGAAAGTGTGCATGTGTGTGTTTTTATGGGTGAGGGAGAGGCAAGAGAGAGGGAAAAATTGCGGTGTTTCCCCCTTACAACTCTCTTCTTCCCGAAAAACCCATAAACTCAACTCAAAGAGTCAAAGTTTTCGCGTTTACGTCCCTAGCTTTTCAGAAAAATTCCCAACAATCCTTGGAAGGGTCATTTCAACATAACTTAAAGGAAGTTTCATCCCCAAAACTTGAGCTAAGTAGGGTGTGGAAAATAACGTAAAAGCGCATAACTTAAAGATGATCAAAGAAGGTTTGAAGAGACATACCCTTAAAGAGCTCTGGGTACTGTTCTTGCATTGCTGCCTCAGGCTCCCAAGTCGCCTCCTCGTACCACTGGCTTCTCCATAGGACCTTTACCAGTGGTATCTGCTTTCGTCTCAGATTTCGGACGGCTCTGTCTAGTATCTGTACTGGCCGCTCGGGATAGGTCAGGTCGTCTCCCACCTCGACGCTCTCATGGCTCAAAACGTGGCTGAGATCGGCGATGCACTTCTTGAGGTTGGACACATGGAACACATCGTGCACTCCAGAGGGCTAGGGAGGAAGGGCAAGCTGGTAAGCAACGGGTCCAACCCGCTCTAAGACCTCAAAGGGCCCCACAAACCTCAGCGCAATCTTCCCTTTCACCCCAAAATGCTGTAAACCCTTCATGGGCGAAACATGGAGGAAGACGTGATCCCCAACCTCGAACTGCAGCTCTCGTGCTTCTTGTCAGCATAACTCTTCTACCTGCTCTTGACAGTATGGTGCCGTCTGTGAATCTACTCTATCACCTCCTGATTCTGCTGGATCAGCCTGAGACCAACCTCCCACTTGGTCCCCGTTCGACCCAACTCAAGGGTGTAGTACACTTCCTCCCGTATAGAGCCTCGTAAGGTACCATGTCGATGCTGGAATGATAGCTGTTATTACTTGCAAACTTTGCCAGTGGCAAATGCTCCTCCCAGGAGCCCCTCCAGTCTAGTACACAAGCACGTAGGAGGTCCTTGAGTGTCTGTATAGTGTGCTCTGACTGCCCATCGGTCTGGGGGTGGTAGGAGGTATTGAACCTCAGATGGGTTCCCAATGCCTGCTAAAACTCTACCCAGAACTGGGAAGTGAAACGAGTATCCCTGTCGGATACGATCTCTCAAGGAACTTCGTGTAGACACACCACATCTCTGATGTATCGCTCTGCTAGTTGTGCTAGCCCAAAGGTGACTCGGATTGGCAGGAACCGTGCCGTCTTCGTCAACCGGTCTACTATCACCCAAACTACGTTGTGTCCCTGCTGGGTAACTAGTAGACCCATCACCAAGTCCTTGGTGATACTCTCCTACTTCCACTCTGGCACAGGAGGTGGCTTTAATGGCCCTTCAGGCGTCTAGTGCTTGGCCTTCACCTGCTGGCATACCAAACACTGTTAAACAAACTCACCAACATCTCGCTTCATCCCTCTCCACCAGAAATCGCGTCGCAGATCATGGTACATCTTTGTATTTCCAGGATGTATGGTGAACTGACACCCGTATGCCTCAGTCAGGAGCTCTTTCAATAGCTCTTCATCTCTAGGATCGCATAGGCGTCCCCTCATGCGAAGTATCTTCTCTAAGAAGGAAAAATCTCCTGGGTCTCCTATCAACACCTTATCTCGTAGTGCCTGTAAGTACGGATCGGCTATCTGCTCTGCAATGATGTGGTCTATCAGCTTTGGTCGTGCCTGTCGTGTCACTGTCACTGCCTTGTAGTACCCTCGTGACTCCTAGGGTCACCAACTGCCCACCTCTTCCATGAGTCTCCAACTCTATGCCTGAAAGTTGGACAAGTGAGCGAGCGTCTTTCGGTTCAAGGCGTCAGCCACCACATTGGCTTCCCTGGGTGGTAAGAAATGTTGCAGTCGTAGTCCTTTAGGAGCTCTAGCCAATCTCTCTGTCTTATGTTGAGCTCCTTCTGGTTAAACAGGTTGCTGAGGCTCTTGTGACCTGTGAAGATCTCGAAGGTCTCACCATACAGGTAGTGCCTCCATGTCTTCAGCGCGAAGACAACTGTTGCCAGCTCTAAGTCATGGGTGTGGTAGCTATGGTCATGGGGCTTCAGTTGCCATGAAGCGTAAGCGACAACGTGACTCCGCTGCTTGAGCACACCACCCAACCCTTGCAACGAGGCATCGGTGTAAACCACAAACCCGCAACTGCTGTCTGGGATGGTAAGCACAGGAGCTGAAGTCAATCTCTCCTTCAGCTTTTGAAAGCATGCCTCACACTTGTCCGTCCAAGAAAAGGGCATGTCCTTTTGGGTCAGCTAGGTGATAGGATGCGCAATCTGAGAGAACCCTCTGATAAACCACTTGTAGTAGTCTGCCAATCCCAGAAAACTACGTATCTCTGTCACTTTGCGTGGTCTCTCCCACCTGAGTATAGCCTCAACCTTGGCTGGATCCACAGCCAATCCGTCTCATAAAATCACGTGGCCCAAGAAAGTCACCTATCTCAACTAAAACTCACACTTTCTGTACTTAGTGTACAACCGGTGTCGTCTCAAGGTATCCAGGACCATACATAAATGCTGTCCATGCTATGCCTGATCCCAGGAGTAGACTAAGACGTCGTCTATGAACACTACCACAAACTGGTCTAAGTACGGCTTGAAAACATGGTACATCATGTCTATGAAAGTAGCGGGGGCGTTGGTTAGCTCGAACGGCATGACTAAGAACTTGTAGTGCTTGTATCGAGTACAGAAAGCTGTCTTGGAGATGTTGATCTCCTTGATCCTCAACTGGTGGTAACCCAACCTCAGATCTATCTTAGAAAACGCTGTAGCGTCTCTTAACTAGTCAAAGAGGTCCTCGATACGAGGCAACGGGTCATTGTTCTTGACGGTGACCCGATTCAGCTGTCAGTAGTCGACACAAAGTCTCAGTGTACCGTCCTCTACGAACAACACAGGGGCTCCCCATGGGGATGCACTAGGCCTCACAAAGCCCTTCTCCAAGAGGTCCTCTGATTGTGACTTGAGCTCTCGTAGCTCAAGTGGCGCCATCCTGTACGGTGTAGTAGAAATGGGGCTGGTTCTCGGTACTAGTGAGATCTCAAACTCGATCTCACGCTTAGGCGGTAGTCCTGGTAGCTCCTCTGGGAAGATGTCGGGATACTTGCAGACCACTGGGATACTTTGAAAGTTAGTCACGGGACTAGGCTCTATTACAACACAAGCTAAGAAGCCCTCACACCCTTGGCTCAAAAGCTTCACTGCCCAAAGCGCGGAGATACACCTGAAGCTTCCGTCCACTGGCTGGCCATGAAACTTAAAGGAAGGTAACTTTGGTATGGAGAAGGTGATCTTCCTCCCAAAATAATCCACTAGGACGTGATAGGCAGACAACCAGTCCATCCCTAGGATCACGCCAAAGTCCTCCATCGGGATCACTATCAAGTCAGCGGAAAGACTGTGTCCCCCTATAGCTAACTCGTAGTCTGTAAAGACCTCCTCTGCTATGAACAACTGTCCACTTGGCCCTCTAATAAGGAATGGAACCTCTAACAGTACACTGCCTGGCCCTAACTGACGGTAAAACTCGAGGAGACCAAAGAGTGTGTGGCACCAGAGTTGAAAAGAGCATAGACTAATATGCCATAAACGGTAACCATACCTGCCACCACAGAACTTGAAGCCCTGGCATCTCTGTGTGTTAGGGCGTTGATACACCCCTCAGCCTTGGATGCAGACGAAGCAGCCACGCTTTGGGTCGAGTGAGCAGTAGCTGGCCGATACCCTCCTAGTGACTACTGTCCTCCTTCATGTGCCTGGTGGTCGCGACTGCCAGCTCGACCTCTAGTGCTTAGTGCAGGGAGCATCTACTGTGCTCTGGCTCTAGATGGGCAGTCCCTCCTGATGTAACCCGGCTGACCACACTGGTAGCAGAGAGGGGCACGACCTCCTCCCTTAGTCGGTCCTTGCTGGTGGCTGGGCGGGGGTTCGGTGCTAGCAGCTGGCCCCTGTCTGGGGCCCCCAAAGTCCACTGGTGGCCCTGCAGAACGAGGCGACTCTCCTGCGGGTGCCGTGTGCCTCCTCTCCCGACAACCCTGTGAGTACTCTAGCTGGTAGGACCTCTTTCGTCTGCCGTTAGTGTCTCACGTAGTTAGGTTGGTATCCTAATAGGTCATGGCCACCTCGACCACACGAGAGAAAGTGGGCAGCTTCAGGGGTTTCAATACCCCCGAATCGCAGGTCGAAGCCCCTCAGTAAACCTCCACAGGCGCTCCTTAGTAGACACAGCTATCGGGGCAAAATGTGATAGCTCTAGGAAACGCGTGCGGTACATGCTAGCTGTCATCGCCCCCTGGCTGAGGGTGTGGAACTCTCACCTCCTCTGGTCCTGCCAGGTCTACGGAAAGTACTGCTCACAGAAGAGAGCCACGAACTGGTCCCACATCGGCTCTCTCCTCGCCTGCCCTTTGATTGCCTTCCACCACCTATGGGCTGTGCTCTCCAGTTGATACGTGTCCAAGGCCACGCGGCACTCTGAAGGAGGGCAGTGTGTGACGAACACCTTCTCTATTTGCTTCATCCAGTCCAGATGGGTTCTCATCCCCCTTGAAGGAGGGGGGCTTCAGCTTCCGGAACTAGTCGAAAAGCCCGTGGTGGAGTTGCAGCAGGGAAACAGGTACGCCTCCAGGCAAGGAGGGCTCGTGCTCAGAAGTGTTTGAGGGTGGTGGGGGTGGTGGAGGGTCAACCGCTCCCCCTCCAGCTCGTACGACGCTGCGGCGGTTCCCTTGTTCTATAGAGGACTCTCCCTCCACGTCCTTAGGGAGGGGTGGCCGAGGAGGCTGCTGAAGCTCCTCCCATATGATATCTTAGATTAGCTGGGTGAGATCCTAGGCCTGCATGCCGTGAAGGAGAGGTGGGTCGACTGGTGCCTCAGGTCCGGCACATCCACCCCTCTGACCCTGCCCTCGGCGACGTACATAGCCTGCCTTGAGAACTCCTCGACGAGGCATCTCTTACAAGGAGATACAAGAAAAAGAGCAGGAACTGTGAATGATATAGGATTACATAAAGAAATAAGACTTGGAAGCGAAGATCAAAGCGATGCGTTGTGATGGCTATTATAGTTGCATGCACGTGAGTGGTTATTTCCAGACCATTTGGTTCATTTCTTGAGATGACCTTACTTTGATACCATCTTATTATGACCTGATACCAGATCCCTACAGGACCCGAGATCGGCCCGCCTCGACTAATCCCAAGACTCAGTCGTCCAAAGAGAAATAACTAAAAATAGAAAAATATTCCACAACTACACGTGCAATGTAACTAAGTAAAAAATAATACAAAGATAGTAAAGCAAACAGAATGGAAGGTCTCACAATATTGCAGGCCATCACAACAACAGCGGAAAATAAAGCGGAAATATAACTGGAACAGAAATGTAACAGAAACAGTATACATATATCAATACTCACTACAACAAAAGAATCTCTGAAACAAAAAGGAACACAGCTAAGGTTGGGCTCGGCTGGGCCCAGCTTCCTATATAGCTGATGGTGCTGGCTGCTCAACTCCTTGACCTGAACAAGATTAAAAATCCATAGTTACCTAATGCTGAGTAGAGTGGAAGTTAAGCCATTTATATATAATTAACATAAGATAAGCAACTAATTTATTATTCAATTCCATTTATTATTCTACTAAGTGGTTCTGTTTTATTCATTTTATTAGAAAACTGGTCATTTCTTGATCTTGACTGTCCCTCAAGGGGACGATATTAATTGTAGTCTTTCTCATAATATAAGATGTACACGTGGTGCTCTCATGACTAGGAGAGTCCCCTGTGGTAGTCCTACACCTAGTCAACCACCTCGAGGTCACGGTCGTGACGTAGCGGTGATTACGAGATGCACGATAAGTGCACAGGTAGCTACCCCGTACTGGCACGCGGTTAGTCATTTCCGCTAATGGGTACGTCCAAAGTACATCACGGAACAACACACGACCTTACCCTCTCATAACAGGGATCTCGCCCCTCAGAACAAAACAGGGGTCTCACCCCTCCACAGTTCGTGTACCCTCATCTGACTATCCCGGTTTGCCCAGTGGGCCTAACAAGAGTCGGTGTAGGATGACTAGTCTTAACCCCTGGCCCAATGGGACAGTTAGCTCCCTCCCTGCACTAAGTAGCTCACCTCAGTACCACATACACGAGGATCAAACAGAAGTCGGTGTAGAGTGACTAGTCGTAACCTTGGGTCTCAACCCAAAGAGGCGGCTAGCTCCTCTCTACATTAAAGGGACAGTTGCTCTCCTTGGTCCCATGTATACAAGGGCTAGCTCACTTCCCATTTGCTTATAAACTTCTTTCCGTATACAGGAGTTTTGCTCCTAGTTCCCCGTAGGGTTCATGCTTGTATTTGTTTCATTTCATTTCTCATCATGCATAATTCATTGTTCATTTTCTGATTCTCGTTCATATAACATGTAGCTCGTGTTTTTACAACTGAAGGAGCATCATATCAAGTATTTAACACTTGCTAGCAATTAGGGTTTAACATGCATCTTAAGTAAACAATTTAGCTCAAGCAATATTCATTCATTTTTGCCTTAGGGTTCGTTTAACACTTGCTAGCAATCAAGTTGCTCTAAACATGCACTTCATTATTTAAATCTTAATATTAAAGTAAACCACTCTATCAGGAAACAAGGGAGGAATGGGGGTTAGAATCACAGGTCCTATTGTCTCCGCGGGCCCCAAACACACTACAGGCTGAAGACCTATACCAGTGACCAAGTCATATCAGAAGAGCTCAAAATATTATATAATCGACACTAACACATAGAGAAACTCTAGCGGAAAATAACAGTATTTTGTTTGCGGAAATCCGATTCCGTTTGGTCCTTAAATGACCTAAAAATGCACATACTGTCTAAAATTAGACGTTTGGAACTAGACCCAGCCGTCTTAAATAATTTTAGAACCTCACATTTCTTCCTTGTGTCACTGGCAGACATTTGGAACCCTTTCACAGTCGTCCTGGGTCTTTCTAGACGGCTGTCAGCTTGCCCGGACGTCCGGAGTGTCTATCAGACGTCTGTGGAGGTGCCCAGACGTCCTAAAGCATCTTGAAGAGCGTGCTTGCGTGCCTTTCCAAGGCTTGTACCTGCGTACACTCATAGGTTAAAACCTTCGACAGTGCAACGTTATGTACGTAATGTACATGCATGCATGCACGTTTAGGACGCTTACCTCGGTACTCGGGGAGTTTTCAGATGTCCAGCTTCAGCTCTGGATGTATGCTGCTGCTCCAGATGTCTGATACTGGAAAAATCCAATATCTAGAAACTCCTCACGTGGCTCGTCTTCCTCGCGCCTTCGCCTGCAGCACGACAGCAGCGGCTCCTGCAGCTACAGGGGGATTGAGAGGCTCTTCCCCACGGACCCCTCTTCATGTTCCTGCGGCTGTTGCCTGGCTGCGGCTCCTTCCCCTCGTGCGAGCTCCCTCGAGTAAGCGAGCTCTCTCCTCTCTCAAGACCTCGCTCTTGAGCTCCTCCGATCTTGTATTCCCGGCTGCAGCTCCCCTCTTTCGCGCAAACCCCTTCAAGCTCTCGTGACTCCTGGCCATGCTCCTCTCTCCCTCCTCCACACTCCCTCTCTCCCTCGCTCACACTCCCACCCTCTCTCCTCCTCGTCCCGTCCCTCTCCTTCCTCTCCACTCGTTGTGGCAGGGGGCGGGGAAGAAGGTGATCGCTGGCAGGGGGAAGGAGATGAAGGTGGAGGAAGTGGTGGAGTGGAGATGGAGTGTGTGTGGGGGGTGGAGGGGGGGTTAAGTAGAGGGATGGGATTAGGGTTTTGGGTTTGGAGGGAAAGTGTGTGTGTGGGTAAGGGAGAGGAGAGAGAGAGAAGGAAAAATTACGGTGTTTCCCCTAACAACTCTCTTCTTCTCGAAGAACCCACACACTCAACTCAAAGAGTCAAAGTTTTCATGTTTACATCCCTGACTTTTCGGAAAAATTCCCAACAATACTTGGAAGGGTCATTTCAGTAAAGGCCATACAAGTCTTAAGATTCAGATCATCATCCTTGAGCTCCTCAATATATCCATAATCCTCAAATTTGTTAATCGCCTTAAAAATATCGAGTTTTATTTTGCTATCCCCAAAGGCGATCTCCATGCTACTTCTTTCACAGTTAATATTGGCCTTAGCGGTAGCCAGGAATGGAGGTTCCAGAATGATGGGTGTGTTCCTTAAATCTTCAGGTACATCCATGTCAAGGACAAGGAAATCTACAAGAAAGTAGAAGTCCTTAACCTTGACGATAACATTCTTAATAACACCTTTCGGGTTCGTGACTGAACAATTTGCTAACTGCAGCGTTACTGAGGTCGTCTTGAGTTCACCTAATCCGAACTTTTCGTAAAGAGAAGTTGGAATTAGATTGATGGATGCACCTAGATCTAGAAGTGACTGGTTAAAGGTGTAATTTCCGATAACACATGAAATCAAAGGAGTACCTGGATCACTCTTTTTCTGAGGAAGGTGATGCAGGATAATAGAACTAGCCTGCTCGGAGAGTATCATATCCCTCGGGGTAGATTCCCTCAGCTTACGCTTTTGAGTGCATAAATCCTTCAAGAATTTAGTGTATGCTAGAATGTGCTTAATAGCATCGAGGAGCGGGATATTGATTTCAACATTGTTAAATATATTCAAGAGCTCCTCGTTACTATCAACATACTTCTTCCTGGGTTTAAACGAGGCTTTAGGAAATGGAACATGAGTAAGATCATTAGATTCAGGTTCTTGAGCCTTGATTTCTTCAATATTCTCCTTTCCTTCCTCAGGCTCACCAGGGTTTGATTGACTAGAAGATGGTAATTTTTGGTATTGGGTTTGCCTTCCGCTCCTCAAAGTAACGGAGTTTGCAAAAGCATACGGGTTCGAGTCATGGGGAGGATTATGAAAGATTGGAGGGGCTTGATTAGCTAGATATCCAGGATTGGAAGAAGCAGGACCCTATTCAACCACCTGAGCATGTGTGTGTGGGTCCCTCTAATTCTCGTACCCTTGGGCTCGATTGCCCTGATTTTGTATATTGCAAGGGTTGTGTACGGGTTGAGATAGTAGAGATCCAGGTTGACAGGTATTAGCAATGAGCTTGGATTGCAAGTTGTCTAGCGAGGTTTTCATTTGTCACATGAACTGGAGCATGGATCCTTGCATTTTTGCCATCTGTCGGTTCAAATCAACCTGCCCTGCGGGTGTCACACGAGTGTTCCAAGTTGGTCTTTGTGGTGCATAGTTGCTGGGTCTGATTGGGTCTGCTGCCCCAGATTTTTCCAAGAGAAGTTTGGGTGGTTCCTCCAACTCGAATTATAAGAGTTAGAATATGGGTTAGACCTAACATTCTCCTGTACAACATACACATCCCCATAGGGTGAGGATGGTGAGAAAGGAGAGGGATCAGAGAAATTGTGATCAAGTAATGCTGGCTCGTAGGCTGACCCGCTTTCAGTTGATTTACGAACTCCTGTATAGTAGGAACTCGTGAAAATTGAAATCCTGAGTTCCGAGATTGGGTGGATCGCGAAGTATTTGCAGAATTTCCAGGCATCCACTCTTCTATTCTTTTTGTAACCAGGTCCACCTTATCAAGTTTATTACAAATCAATTCTATATCGAATGAATGAAAGTCATGGACCTCATTAACATTCGATTTAGGTTGCTGGGACCAGTTGAAAATATTCATGGAGGCATGATTGATAGAATTTTCACTCATTTCCTCAAATAATTCATGCACACTATCTGCATCCTTGTTGAGGAAATTGCCTATGTAAGAAGCATCCACATGGTTATGGAGTTGCTCAGTCAACCGGTGATAAAAGATCTACATGAGTTGCCATTTCGGTACCTCATGATGTGGACACTTCTGCAATAGATCTGGGAATCACTCCCAGGCACCATGAAGTGGTTTCCCTGGTCGCTGGATGAAAGTAGTAATCGCTCGTCGCAAGGCATTGGTATGCTCGATTGGGAAGAATTTCTTTAGGAAGGTCGATTTAAGATCATTCCAAGTTACGATCAGCCTTCCAATAGTCCAGTACCAATGTGCAGCCTTATCTCTAAGAGAATGGAGGAAAAGCCTCATGATCATCTGCTCCTTGTCCACGTTTTGTGCTTTGGTGGTCTAGACCAAAGTGGTCAAGTCCTCCAAATGCTAAAATGGGTCTTCAGAGCCAAGCCTGTGAAAATATTTGATCAGGCTTAACACCTAACGCTTGATTTCTACGTCATCGGTTGGAATTTGAACATCGGGATGTTCCTCGTAATTTGAAGGATCATAAAAATCTTTCAAGGGCTGAGCGCTCTGACCATGCATTCGCTGGAACCATTCTTGCATTTGGTGCATTTGTTTCAGCTGCCTTTGCAGCATCTTTTGTGGATTATGAGGCTAAGGAGGTGGTTGATCAACCATGGGATCAATTGGATTAAAAATTCAACCTACGCCTCTTTGAATGGTCTAATGGTCCTTACAAGAAGGGATTCAATGACCTCCTTTCAAGTATAAACTAGGAGGGGGTTGGAAGAACTGGAGACAAGAACCTTGCAGCACAACAATACAAGCATGTCCTCAAGTTGGGTATCCTAAGGTCCTATGCTCGAAGATAGACTCAAACCGCAATACGAATTTTATGTTGTCCTTAATCTAGAAGTTGGTTAAGTTGGGCTGGCAAAGCAGGGGGAGCGTGTAATGAAGGCCTCTAATTATGCCAAACCTCTACCTACTTAAATCATTTGACAATCAGGTCACCCAACTTAGAACCTTCTGGAGAAAGCAGATGTCACAAATTCACACCACAGTATAAGAAATACCTTGAAATGGACTGATGAGTCCTAAGGCCAACGTCTACTTAATTTTATATTAGGCTTGGGATAGTAGTGCTTTTGAAATGTAATGGGCTCTTAAAATGGGTTGTGCCCTTAATGATTGATTGAATGTGTGAGTGAGTGCACAACTAGGGTTTTCAAGCATAATTATTTGGATGAATGGATTTTAGAGTTTAAATCTTACTTATGTAGCTTTTAGGATTTGAATTAAGGTGAATTCAATCAAGTTTAGAAGGAACACCAGGATTTGCAAACACGAATGAAGATGTCCTTTTTCTTTGAAATTAAAATAAAGTGGAGTGCCTGGTAATGACCTTAAATTTTAACCCTAATGAACAAGCTACTTGATGAGTTACTTTTATATGAAGTGGTGCGGTTCAAACAATTCAATCAATTGGCCTTAATGTACCATTGAGTTAGGCACACAAGTGGTTTCCTAGTCTGATTTCTACTAAATTATGTGTTTGTTCGTGTGTATTAGTTCTAAATATCGGATTACCAGTTAGATATGAAAAATCAGAAGAGGTTGTGTACCTCTTTGGGATTTTTTTAGATTTTTTTTTATAAGTAGGGGTGAGGTGAGTGGAGGTGGCAATCAAAATGACCAAACTAATCCTAGGATTTTTGAGAGCACCTTAGTTAATTAGGGTTTGAATTAAGGTGATGGAATGAAATCTATGGAGGGGGAAAGAATGGGGAAACACTTACAGTTATCTTCAACTCCACTTTACTCCTTTCTACCACTCGGAGATTCCTTGTCGAGGTACCTGCAAGACAATAGAGAAGAAATAAAAGAGTTAGAGAGCAAATAAGTGCGAGGAATGAGGAAAAATAATCGAGATCCGTTGCCTCCAAAGCAACGGTGCTAAAATGATGAGTCAGAATTTCGTAGCGAAAAGATGAGTTTAGAAAACCCATTGTCGTAGTGGGATTCGCAAGAAAATCCATCAATCAGATAATTTTTACCGAAACTCAGAATGAGTCCTGGGTCGAACACAAAGAGGCTACGTCGATTCTAAATCTGCAGTTATATTTTTTTTGTAATTTTTGTTTATAAAAGAGACATTCACAATAATGCTATCCTACTTGCATTATAAACAATAAAACTAGAGAGAGAGAGAGAGAGAAACAACTTTTATAATAAAAGTAATGTTACATCTACAATTAAAAAGTGGGAAATTTAATCTAGAAAGCAATATAGAGATGGGGTGAGAAGTTATCCTCTTCAACGGCTGCTTGGAGGATGAGTCGGACGGACGATGCCTGGAAGAAGAGTGAAGATGGAGGATGGAGGACGGATTGGGAAGAACTGGGGATGAGGTAGGGCGTCGACATCGTGGGATCCGCTTTCGGAACGGGGGCAAGAAGACGGCTGACGAGAGCTTCGCGAAGGGGGTGAGAGGTGGAAAAATTTATTTTTAACTCTAGCGAAGGTTCCCGTAGCTTGGGAGCATTAGAGCGAGCTTTAGAACATGAGTTCTTAGCTCTTAGAGAGGGAGAGAGATGATGGAAGGGATGAAGAAAAATTGGATGGCGTAGGGGTTTTATATAGTTGAGGTACAAGGGCAAAAAAGGCATTTTATCTTTGAAACTTAATTCTGCTGCCTTTAGTGACACATGCGCACGTCGCTGTAGATAAGCGTTAGTGAAGACGTGCGCTTCATCTCTGCCATAGAGCGCTGATCAGAGTGCTCTCATTCAGCCACATTAACGTTGCCCCACCTTCATATGTTCAGCGTTCATTGCGTCCAATCGTCCTTAGCCGTCCGATAGCACGATCGGACGGTTGAGATCGCGCCGTGCCACTTCACCTTTGGGCGTTCAGCACGCCCGCGTGCGATCACGCGTTAGATAGCGAGTCATCTCATGCGTGTGCATCCAGCGTTCCCTGTAGTGCTATGTCGCCGCTCGTATAGTCGCTCGATCGCGATCGTGCTGTGGAATTTTGATTTGGCGTGGCGCTCGCGAATGAAGGTGCTCGTCGAGATTGGAACATGGGCCTTCAGCTCATGTTTTGAAGTCGTCACCATTGCTCCACGGCTGCTTCTTTGTTGCGGGGATGAATTTTTCTCCAAGCGCTCTCGATCGTGCGGTGGAATTTTGATTTGGCATGGCGCTCGCGAATGAAGGTGCTCGCCGAGATTGGAACATGGGCCTTCAGCTCATGTTTTGAAGTCGTCACCATTGCGCCATGGCTGCTTCTTTGTTGCGAGGATGAATTTTTCTCCAAGCACTCTCAACCGTTGGATGGAAATCCAATGGCTAAGGTTGAGAGGCTCAGATGAAGAAAAGGAAGCCCGATGGCTGTGGGCGGCTTGAATAGCGCCACGTGGTGCCATCTGGGCTATCCATTTTCCAATTCCAGTAGATGGTGCCACGGATGTTGGATTGTGTTGATTTGCATGCCATTGGGCTATGATCATCGATCCGAATACATCCGTAAGGTTGGATTTATCGTCTAAGGTACGAATTTTACACCATCTTGGCCTTTGACTTCTGATCTTCCTCAGATTGCATTTGATGCCATGGAGGTTCGATCGAGGCGATCTTAGAGGTGTTGAACTTGATCGTCGCCCTGATCAGATCCATACGGTTAGATCTTCAATTCAAGGCCCCGAAATGATATTTTATCCTATTCCCCAGCCACAAAAAGAGCAAATTACTATACTATTTATACAAATTAACCTAAATGCATGATGATGCATGTTATGTAATATTTATAATGCATGATGCTTCTATGACACTAGAAACATGTATAAATAGACATTTTAGGCTAATTAGATGTATGCTCATTAGGAATCTAATGAAAGTTGTGGGCTTATTGAAGAGCTTAAGTGGCTTGAGTGTCTGATTGAAAATGTCTCTTTGAAAGTCTTAGAATCAGAGGAATATATAGATGAATTTAAACATAAGACATTTTTCTTTGAGGTTCAAATTTTTGATGATCCTGAAATTGAAAGCTTTATATTCAATTTTGAGATAGACTTTAAGGAATCCAATAATTTTGAACATAAGACATTTCTTTTTGTTGTAGAGATTTCCGACAAATTTGATATGAAAGGATTCACATTCGACTTTGAGGAAAATTTCTTGCCTAAAGTAGTTGAAGCTTAAGAATTTCAATTTGAACTTGATGAACCTTCAATGACTAGCTTCACCTATACATCAGATCTGGATGAGCTTGAACTTGAATAATTTTCTATGGAGTTTGATTGCATATCTAATGTAACCAAGTTTGATTTTAGCATTGATGATTTAAAAGACTTGGATTTTAAGGAAGAAAGAGAAAATTAAGGAAATTGATACCAAGGACCTGAGGGTATCTCTACTCTTGAAACATTCCTCTACTCTTGAAACATTTAAGTCTTTATAAGGACCCTTATGACTTAAGAAATTTTGATTTATGAAAACCCAAGACAGCCCAACATCTGCACCCTCACTTTAAATCTCTTTACCATGGGGCTCAACAATTTATGAATCACTTATCTTTTGTAGGGTTACCTACCTTTAGTCCCAATGCACCTCTTGTCCTTAGCACTGAATGCCAATGGATACAACTTCTTTTGATTTATCTATCTTTTATTTAACCCTCTCGCATGGGGTTGCATCACCAATTGATTCGATTTTGGGGACATTTCCTAACTGAGCTACAAGGCTATATCATTTGCACTACTTATATTGGTAGGAATCATTTGATTAATATCTCTTTTAATCTCTAAGTTGTGTCTTGCTGTAGACGTAAAATTTAGCGCTTGTTGGGAGGCAACCCAACATTTTTAGATAATTTGTTATTTGCTTTGAAATTTTTATTCAGGTCTGGAGATGATCGAGTCTTCATTTTTGTTAAACTCTCGAGTTTCAAGTACTATCTATTTTTTGCTTATGTTTATTGCATGCATTGAGGACATTGCATGAAATAAACATGGGGGGTTGATAATATTTTTAGAGTCATTCTTATTTATCTCCATATTTGTAGGTGCTAGTTGCTTTCCGTGAATTAGTGGTCTCCTAAAAAAGTGTTAAAAAAAGGAAAAGAATCTGTGTTTTTAAAGTTAAAGCAACAAAAAGATTTTTGGAAAATTCGATTATGAGGATTTACCGATCATAGGAAAAGTACGAGCAAAGTCTTATCGCTTAGACTCTTTAGGTTGTATATTGACTTAATTATCTCAAGTATTTACTCAAATCTGGATTTGTTTTCCTAAATCTTACAAAGGATCTAAAAAGGCTAAAAGTATTAAGTCGAAAGGGTGATGAGTGAATGACTTATCTTTCCACCCTATGGTTTGGATAATCTTTGAGTTCCAAGCATCTTCACTTGCACATTGCACTGACTCATCTTCTAGGTGATTTTGTTGAGTCCTTAGTGGTCAATAAGATTTAGTCGTAGGGCAAAAGTTCCAAAGGACTTTAGCCATGTTTTTAGCTCTTAAGACTATTTCTGTTTGTAGGGGATGCATTTAAAGTGGATGAAGGAGTGCCACTCACCTAAAAAATGAATGTCACAAAGCAAATAACCTAGAAAAATGAGTAGTCGGAGGAAGTAATAAAAAAAATAAAAATAATAAAAAGTGAAGAAAAGAAAAGCAAAAAAATATATATCCATTTCATCTCTTACCTACATGAGAGCATCCTAAACATAGTGAGATAGCCAACAAGAGACATAAGAGTTCAGCCGAGGGAGATATACACCTTATGTGTTAACCTTAAAATATAAAAGTGGCGAGGAGAAAGCTGCCAAATCCTAATATGGCCTAACTGAAGATAGGTTGTCCTACAGAGAGCATAGAAATATTCTAAGTTTTATTGAATACCTAGAATCAACTTAGTTTCCCTTCTGGCTAGTCACATTATTTCACATACATGATGCTTGTTTCTTATATTTGATTCGAACCTTGGGTAGGTCGATTGAGTTGGAGAAAGTAACTCTAGTGATCGAAGTGTAATGGCTAATAAGATTCCTCATTTAATTTGGGTGGACCAGATTTGAGTCGGTACTTTAGAATTGCTGAATCTTCAATGCTTAGGTTTTATGTATAATTCCTTTATTTTGGTGAAGAATCGAGATTGATGACTTTGATGAGACATAGCTCAAAACTCGCAAGTTGGTTTCCCATGTAAATATTATTGTCTCGTAGGTTTTTCGCTTAGAATTTTCCTCGAGGATGAGTGTTAAGACCCGATTCGTTAAGCCTTTTTAAGACGTTTGTACTTTAGGTCAGATGTCTGGACCCATTCCCAGATGTCTGAAAATCAAAAATTTCGTGTACGTCCTCGCGTCTACGCGCGTGCTGCACGCAGACAGTACGCGACTTCGTTTTCTTCTCTCCTCTCTTCTCTCACCGACACAAACCCTAACCCAGCTCCCTATTTAAACCCCCCTCCTCTCCCTCGTTCACCCCACCTCCAGCCACCCTTCTCCTTCCTCCAATGAGAGTAGTGAGCGGCGAGTAGCGAGCAATGGGCGTGAGCGGCGTGGGAGGAGAGGAAGTGCAGCGAGGGGAAGAGAGGAGCGCACGTGCGTGAGCTCATGTGGAGCTCGCCGAAGAGCTCACGGCTGGTCGGCGCGTGCGTGAGGCAGAGAGGTGCGTCGGGGAGGTCCTCCTCGACACTTCTGCAGCAGAAGCAGTAAGCGAGCGGGCGTAGCGCGGCTGCGCGCGGTGCGAGAAGGCGAAGGCAGATTCTGATTCTGGGTTTTCCCCAGAATCAGATGTTTGGATCGATGTCCAGATGACGTAGACGACGTCTGGAGGAGGTTCCGGACAACTGAGAGGTAAGTTTTGCGATGTACACCTGCTTTGCGGATACGGCCATGTAGGCCGTTCTGGTGAGGCACTATTTTGTGCCATGTTGAGAAGATTTCATTGACACGTGTAGGATTCGCTTCGGGAAGGTGCGGGACATGCCCTCCCACGCAGTTCAGGCGTTTGGACAAGGCACTAGACGACGGGGTGCGTTTCCAGACATCCGGAGAGGTGGTCGGACGTCTGGAATTGGGACCAGACGGCCCAGCGGAGTCCCTGGACATCTGAGGAGTGGCACAGGAGTTGAGGTATGGTTCTGGACTCTTTTATGACGTTTGAAAGGTGTTCCAGACGTCTGATGTGAATCAGAATTACCGTTTTTGACTCGTTTAGGGTCCGTTTGAGGTCCGATTTTCGCCATTAAGATACTATTGTTTCTCGTATAAATTCCTCTACTTGTTGGAATGCTTTTTATCTTGTTCTGAGTAGTCTCTTGTGATTGATCCATGTGATAAGACCTCGTATTGTTGCGGGTTTGGGGTTTGCTGAGGCACGTGGACCTGCCGATCAAGCCCTCACTACTCCTGGGTTTACTGGTATAGTGGCTTCCCCTAGTTTAATTACAAACATGAATGCATATGTGGAATGAATGTTAGATCCTAGGGTATGGCATGAATCCTAAGACTAGAAACACTGGAATATTTGTATGGAATGTATGGATTGCAGTCTTGCATGAGTAGATAGAATAATAATAATTGCCTGTAACTGAATAACAGCTGCCTATGAAATGTAAAGTACTTGTGTTAGCAAACTGTTGCATGTAAATTCTATTGTTTACATTAAATGCCATAATATGAGATGCATGTACATGAACTGGAAATGGAAGATTGAATGTTGGAAACACGAGCTACCTACGCATAAACCTGGAATGTGAACAATAAAGGTACATGTTACATGTGTAGAACCTGAGAAACGGACATAGAAATGATGAAGCCTGGTATGGCTTGGCCTGAGAAATATAAGCATGAATCCTACGGGGAATTAGGAGTAGAGTTCCTGGAAATAAATGGAATGGAACTGGAAATGTGAATGGGGAAGTGAGCTGGCCCTTGAGTACGAAGTACCAAGGAGAGCAACTGTCCCCCTGTTTAGTGTAGAGCGGAGCTAGCTACCTTAGGGTTGGGACCCGAGGTTAGGATTGGCCACTTTGTGTCGACATTTTGGCTCTCGTGTACACACTACCCGGGAGAGCTACTAGTGTAGGGAGAGAGCTAGCCACCTCACGGGACCCGAGGTTCAGTTAGCCACCTTACACCGACTTGTTAGGCCCACTTGGCAAACTAGGGTAGTCAGGCGAGGGTGCGCGGGCTGTGGAGGGGTGAGACCCCTGTTTTGTTCTGAGGGGCTAGACCCCTGTTACTGAGAGGGTTATGCCCTATACTAGTTTCGTGTTGTGCTTTGGGCGCACCTGCTAACGGAAACGATTGACCGCGTGCCAGTGCAGGGTAGCTACCCATGCGTTTATAGCGCGTACCGTAGTCACCGTTACGTCTGTCTGTGACCTTGTGGTGGTTGACTGGGTGTAAGACCACCACGGGGGACTCTCCTAATAAGGAGAGCACCACGTCCTACTTCTACTCTTCGGAAAAGTCTGCAATCAAAATTGTTCCCACGAGGAACATTCGAGATCAAGAAAGAGATCTGATAAATAACCAAGTGATGGAAGAAAGAAAAATTAGTTAAAGAAAGAAAGAAATTAAAAAACAACAGCTACCTATCCACCTTTACTGTTTTAGTTGGTTGCCACTCAGTGCTCGCTGACGTTTTGTACTCAACCTTTTTCAGGTCTAGGTGTTGATCAGCTAGAGCCTATGGCTGCAGAGGGTGCTGAGCCCAGTATATTCCGGTAGTGTAGCATTCTATGGTACTCCGTTTCCTATTGTAGTGAGTAGTTTATTACACTTTTGTACTCTTTTATTGTGAACTTTATATTCTTGTACTCGTTTACTTTCTTACTATTGTGGTGGTGTGTACTGTAGTAGTTGATTTATTTACTGCTGTACTTTTGTTACTGTTAGTTGCTTGCATGGTGGATGTGGGTTATTTTACTACTTTTTGGTTACTTTCTCGTTGGGCGACTGGGTCTTAGGATCAGTCAAGTCGGTCCGGTCTCGTGTCCTGTAGGGATTCAGGAACCGGGTCATAACAAGATGGTATCAGAGCAAGGTCATCCCGAGAAGTGAACTAACTAGCTGGAAAATAACCAATTCACGTGCTTGTGACTAGAGTAACTACCACAACGTACCTTTTGACATCTGTTCTGAGTTTCCTTTGTTGAATGTCTGTGGAATTGACGCCTTTCTGTTCTGTGTTCGCGTTTCCTTGCAGGAGATGCCTCAACGTGGAGTCATTGAGGCGGGCCGCGGATGCAGCCGAGGACGAGGTCAGAGGGGCAGGCACATTGAGCTCGACGTCTCAGTGGACTAGCCACTACTTCTGAGCGTTTAGGCCCAGACCTCGCCTAGCTGATATGGGAGATCGTACGAGAGGAGCTTCACCCGCCCTCACGGGCGCCTCTTCCTGGGGCTGCGGAGGGGGAGTCCTCTGTGGGACCGAGAGACAGACACTGCACTGGACGTGGGGGAGGGGGTGGCCCTCCACCGCCTCCACCTTTCTCTGACACTTCCGAGCACGAGCCCTCCTTGCCTGGAGGCGTACCAATTTCCTCACTTCATCGCCATTACGAGCTTTTCGGATAGTTCCGAAAGCTGAAGCCCCCCTCCTTCAAGGGGATGAGGACCCGACCGAGGCAGAGGACTGGCTCGAGCAGATCGAGAAGGTGTTTGACACCCTTCGCCCCCCTGCAGAGTGCCTCGTGGCCTTTTCCACGTACCAGCTGGAGAGCGTGGAACACAGGTGGTGGAGGGTAGTCAAAGGTCAGTAGAGGGCCGAGCCGACTTAGGACTAGTTTGTTGCCCTCTTATGCGAGTAGTACTTTCCCCAGATGTGGCAGGATTAGAGGAGGTGAGAGTTTCACACTCTCCGCCTAGGGACGATGACTGTGAGAGCGTATCGCACGCGTTTTCTGGAGTTGTCTCGTTTCGTCGCGACAGTTGTGGCTACCAAGGAATGCATGTGGTGGTTCACCGAGGGGCTTCGGCCTGCCATTCGGCGGTATGTCAAACCACTGAAGCTGCCTACGTTCTCTAGAGTGGTGGAGGCAGCTGTGACATATGAGGAGACCAACTCGGCCGCACGTAACACTAACAACGGATGGAAGAAGCCCTATCAGCCAGACTACTCACTAGGCCGATGATAGGGGTGGCACGTGGTGCTCGTAAGAGAGCCGTCACGCTTTGTGGGGCCATCAGTGGCCTTTAGGGGCCCTCGACAAGGGCCAGCTGCCAACATCGGACCCCCACCCAGCCGTCAGCAGGGCCTTACCGAAGGCGGGAGTCGAATTCTCCTTTGTTACCAGTGTGGCCAGCCGGGCCACATCAGAAGGGACTGCCTGTCTAGGGCTGGAGGTTAGCAGATGCTCCCCACGCCGAGCACTAGAGGACGAGTAGGAGGCTGCGGTTCCCAGGCACGTGGGGGAGGACATTTGTTGCGGGGAGGGTACCGGCCAGCGACTACCCGTCTGATGTAGAGTGTGGCTGCTTCGTCCGCACCTAGGGCTGAGGGGCGTATCAACGCCCTGACACATAGAGACACTAGAGCTTCAGGTTCAGTGGTGGCAGGTATGGTTACAGTTTCCGGCAGACTAGTTTACGCCCCTTTTGATTTCGACGCCACGCATTCGTTTGTCGCTGCTAGTTTTGTTGTCAGTTTGGGGTAGGACTGTGTGTTAGAAGATTCGTTTGTGATCAGAGGTCCGGGTGGTTAGCTGTTTGTAGCTAAGGAAGTTTACACAGGTTGTGAGATCAGTGTTAGGGGACACAGCCTTCCCGCTGATCTGATTGTGATACCGATGGAGGCTTTGGCGTGATTCTGGGGATGGACTAACTGTCCGCTTACCATGCTTTAGTGGACTGTTTTGAGGGAAAGATCATCTTCTCCATACCGGAGATGCCTTCTTTTGAGTTTCACTGACAGCCAGTGGATGGAGGCTTCAGGTGCATCTCTGCACTTCGGGCGGTGAGACTTTTGGGCCAGGGATGTGAGGGTTTTCTGGCTTGTGTAATGGCAGAGCCCATTCCCGTGACAGATTTTCAGAGTATCTTGGTTGTCAGAGAGTACCTCGAAGTGTTCCCAGAGGAGCTGCCAGGACTACCGCCCGAGCATGAGATCGAGTTTTAGATCTCACTGGTACTAGGGACCAGCCCCATTTCTACAGCGCCTTACAGGATGGCACCACTTGAGTTGCAAGAGCTCAAGTCCCAGTTGTAGGATCTTCTGGAAAAGGGCTTTGTGAGGCCCAGTGCGTCTCCATGGGGAGCCCTGGTCTTGTTTGTGAAAAAGAAGGATGGTACCCTACGCCTTTGTGTTGACTACAGACAATTGAATAGGGTTGCCATTAAGAACAGGTATCCGCTGCCGAGGATTGACGACTTGTTTGACCATTTGATAGGTGCCACGGTATTCTCCAAGATAGACTTGAGGTCTAGCTACCACCAGTTGAGGATCAAGGAGACCGACGTCTCCAAGACAGCTTTCCGGACTCGGTACGGATACTACGAGTTTTTGGTCATGCCGTTTGGGCTGACTATCTCCCCCGCTGCTTTCATGGATTTGATGAATTGGGTATTCTGACCATACCTGGATCAGTTCGTGGTGGTATTTATTAATGATGTGCTCATCTACTCTCGTGATCAGGCACAACACAGACAGCACTTGGGGATGATTTTGGACAATTGAGATGATATAGGTTGTACGCCAAATACAGCAAGTGCGAGTTCTAGTTGTTGGAGGTGACGTTCTTAGGCCATGTGATTTTCGGAGATGGCTTGGCTGTGGACCCAGCCAAGGTTGAGGCAGTGCTCAGGTGGGAGAGATCGCGTACAGTGACAGAGATCCGCAGTTTCTTGGGACTGGCAGGCTACTACAAGTAGTTTATCGGGGGTTTCTCACAGATTGCACGTCTTATGACATAGTTGACCTGGATTAACGTGCCCTTTTCTTGGACAGACGCTTGTGAGGCGTGTTTTCAGAAGCTGAAGGAGAGGCTGACTTCAGTTTCCGTGCTTATCATCCCAGACAGCAGTGGCAGGTTCGTTGTGTACATGACGCCTATTTGCAGGGATTAGGGGGTGTGCTCATGCAGCGGGGTCACGTTGTTGCTTACGCTTCGCGGCAACTGAAGCCACATGAGCATAGCTACCCTACCCATGACCTGGAGCTGGCAGCTGTCGTCTTCACGCTGAAGACTTGGAGGCACTACTTGTACAGTGAGACTTTTGAGATTTTCACAGATCATAAGAGCCTCAGATACTTGTTTGATCAGAAGGAGCTCAACATGAGACAGAGATGTTGGTTAGAGCTCTTGAAGGACTATGACTACAGCATTTCCTACTACCCGGAGAAAGCCAACGTGGTGGCTGATGCCTTGAGCCGGAAGGTGCCTGCCCACTTGGCCAATTTATAGGCACAGAGTTGGAGACTCATAGAGGAGATGGGCAGTTGGCAACCCCTAGAATTACTGAGGCACTGTGGGGTAGTAATTGTGACACGATAGATGAAGCTAGAGCTGATAGACTGCATCATGACAGGACAGATGGCCGACCTGTACCTGTAGTTGTTGCGTGACAGAGTACTGTTAAGGGACCCTGGAGACTTCTCCTTTATCGATGAGGTGCTGTGCTTGAGGGGACGTTTGTGCATTCCCCGGGATGAAGAGCTGTTGAGAGAGCTCATGATTGAGGCACACGGTTCCAGGTTCACCACACATCCCGGGAACACAGATGTATCATGATCTGAGACGCAACTTTGTGGAGAGGAATGAAGTGGGATGTAGGTGAATTTGTGCAGCAATGTTTGGTGTGTCAACAGGTGAAAGCCGAGTATTAGAGGCCTGTAGGGTCGTTGCAGCCACTACCAGTGCCAGAGTGGAAGTGGGAGGGCATCACTATGGACTTGGTGGTGGGCTTGCCCATTACCCAGTGAGGACACGACGCAGTCTGAGTGATTGTAGATATATTGACGAAGACGGCACGTTTCTTGCTGATCTGAGTCACTTTGGGACCAGCACAGTTGGCAGAGAGGTATATCTGCGACGTGGTACGTCTGCACGGAGTTCCGCGGGAGATTGTATCCGATCGGGATACTCGCTTTATGTCCCTGTTTTGGGCTAAGTTTCAGCAAGCCTTGGGGACACGGTTGAGGTTCAGTACAACATACCACCCCCAGACGGACAGATAAACAGAGCGCACGATACAGACGCTTGAGGACCTTTTGGATGTCTATGTACTGGACTGGAGGGGCTCTTGGGAGGAGCACTTGCCCCTGGCGGAGTTTGCATATAATAACAGCTATCACTCGAGTATCGGCATGGCACCCTACGAGGCTCTGTACGGACAGAGGTGTGTTGCACCCTTGAGTTGGGTTGAGGTGGGGACCAAGTGAAAGGTTAGCCCCATGCTGATCCAGTAGAGTCAGGAGGTGATTGAGCAGATTTACAAGCGACTCCGCACTATTAGGAGCAGACAGAAGAGCTATGCCGATCGGAAGCGCAGAGAGGTGCAGTTTGAGGTTGGGGATCACGTCTTCCTTCGCATTTCGCCCATGAAGGGCCTGCAGCGTTTTGGGGTGAAAGGGAAGCTTGCGTCGAGGTTTGTGGGACCCTTTGAGGTCCTAGAGCGGGTTGGACCCGTTGCTTACAGGCTTGCCCTTCCTCCTTAGCTTTCTGGTGTGCACGACGTATTCCCCATGTCCAACCTCAAGAAGTACATCGCCGATCCCAGTCACGTTCTGAGCCACGAGAGCGTCGAGGTGGGTGACGACCTGACCTATCCCGAGCGGCTACTGCAGATACTAGACAGAGCCGTCTGGAGTTTGATTCGGAAGCAGGTACCCCTAGTGAAGGTCTTGTGGAGGATTCAGAGGTACGGCGAGGCTACCTGGGAGCCTGAGGCGACGATGCGAGAGCGGTACCCGGAGCTCTTTGAGGGTACGTCTTTTCAGACCGACTTCGGTCCTCTTTGAGTTTGTTATGCATATGTTCTTTTTCCCCATCCTAGCTAGCTCAAGTTTCGGGGACGAAACTTCCTTTGAGTTTGTTATGTTGTTAAGACCCGATTCGGTAAGCCTTTTTAAGACGTCTGTACTTTAGTTCAGACGTCTGTACTTTAGTTCAGACGTCTGGACTGAGGGTCAGACGTCTTGCAAGATGTCTAGACACATTCCCAGACGTCTGAAAATCAAAAATTTCTTGTACGTCCTCGCGTCTGCACGCGTGCTGCGCGCAGACAGTACGCGACCTCATTTTCTTCTCTCCTCTCTTCTCTCTCCAATGCAAACCCTAACCTAGCGCCCTATTTAAACCCCTCTTCTCTCCCTCGTTCACCCCACCTCCAGCCACCCTACTCCTTCCTCCAGCGAGTGTAGTGAGCGGCAAGTAGCGAGTAGCGGGTGTGAGCGGCGTGGGAGGAGAAGAAGAGCAGCGAGGGGAAGAGAGGAGAGCACGCACGCGAGCTCGTGTGGAGCTCACTAGAGAGCTCACGGCCGGTCGGCACGTGCGCGAGGTGGAGAGGTGCGTCGGGGAGGTCCTCTCCGACACTACTGCAGCTAGAGTAGTAGGCTAGCGGGCACTGCGCGGCCGCGCGCGGTGCGAGAAGGCGAAGGCAGATTCTGATTCTGGGTTTTCCCCAGAATCAGATGTTTGGATTGACGTCCAGATGACGTAGACGACGTCTGGAGGTGGTTCCGGACGACTGAGAGGTAGGTTTCGCGACGTACACCTGCTTTGCGGATACGGCCATGCAGGCCGTTCTGGTGAGGCACTGTTTCGTGCCATGTTGAGAATTTCATCGACACGTGTAGGATTCACTTTGGGAAGGTGCGAGACATGCCCTCCTACGCAATTCAGACATTTGGACAAGGCACCAGACGACGGGGTGCGTTTCCAGACATCCGGAGAGGTGGTTGGACATCTGGAACTGGGTCTAGATGGCCCAGCGGAGTCCCTGGATGTCTGAGGAGTGGTGCAGGAGTTGAGGTATGGTTCTGGACTCTTTTATGACGTTTGGAAGGTGTTCCAGACGTCTGATGTGAATCAGAATTACCATTTTTGACTCGTTTAGGGTCCGTTTGAGGTCCAATTTTCGTAATTAAGATACTGTTGTTTCTCGTATAAATTCCTCTACTTGTTGGAATGCTTTTTATCCTGTTCTAAGTAGTCTCTTGTGATTGATCCATGTGATAGGACCTCGTACTGTTGCGGGTTTGGGGTTTGCTGAGGCATGTGGACCTGCCGATCAAGCCCCCACTACTCCTGGGTTTACTGGTAGAGTGGCTTCCCCTAGTTTAATTACAAACATGAATGCATATGTGGAATGAATGTTAGATCCTAGGGTATGGCATGAATCTTAGGACTAGAAACACTGGAATATTTTTATGGAATGTATGGATTGCAGTCTTGAATGAGTAGATAGAATAATAACAATGGCCTGTAACTGAATAACGGCTGCCTGTGAAATGTAAAGTACTTGTGTTAGCAAACTGTTGCATGTAAATTCCATTGCTTACATTAAATGCCATAATATGAGATGCATGTACATTAATTGGAAATGGAAGATTGAATGTTGGAAACATGAGCTATCTGCGAATAAACCTGGAATGTGAACAATAAAGTTACATGTTACATGTGTAGAACCTGAGAAACGGATATAGAAACGATGAAACCTGGTATGGCTTGGGCTGAGAAACATGAGCATGAACCCTACAGGGAATTAGGAGTAGAGCGCTTGGAAATAAATGGAATGGAACTGGAAATGTGAATAGGGAAATGAGCTGGCCCTTGAGTATGGACTACCAAGGAGAGCGACTGTTCGCCTGTTTAGTGCATAGTGGAGCTAGCTGCCCTAGGGTTGGGACCTGACGTGCCTTCGTGCGTGTGTGTTAAGAGGTGTCGTTATAGTTGCACTTGATACGTCGGTTTTAAAAGAAGTAAACGGAGGTGAGTCCGAGTGTCGATCTCAGGGAGGCGTGGAAATCGGATTTTGTTTACCACTTGTTGTCACGAAAAAGGTGGAGTTTTGCTTGCGAAAGAGACGGTTTTGAAAAGCGAGAGATAGAGAGAGAGTTTAGGGTTAGAAAGCTCTTGGTTTTGATCATGCACTTTAAACAGAAATTAAAATGGCAACTAAATGGAAAATAATTTCATTAAACATTCATTCATAGTTCATGGTTTACAACATTAAATGCATGCTTCAACAAAAGTAAATGAAAGCTTAAAAGAGAGAGAGAGAGGTAGAGAGAGAGTGGAGAGCGACGAGGCAGCCACGGCGGTGGAGGAGGCTCCGTCGGTGGCTCGTTGTCTCCGGCGATTACAAGAGTGCCTAAGACTAGCTAGGAGAGGAGTGGAGTAGTTGCAAGTGGGAGAGGATGCCTTGAATGGTGGTAGAAGGGGGTTTAAATAGAGTTAAGGGCTTCCTAGAAGAAGAATGTGCTTTAGCGACATCCAGAACGTCGCTAAAACCGCTTCCAGATACGTCGGTGAAGGCCTTCTGCCACCGGTCAGCTGCCCGTCCGTGGATGATGAACGAGAGCCGTCCGATCGAAGATCGGACGACTGAGATCCTCCCGCGCCCGTGCTGAGATCGCGCTTTGGGTGCGCGTGCGCGCGCGCGTTTCTGCCCGGCGTGCGCGCGTGCGTGGGCGCTCGGGCGCTGTCGTCGCGCTGCGTGGCGCAATCCTGACCGCCCGCTGCTGATCGGGCGGCTCAATTTCGCCGCGCCCTTCGCTCGCGCTTGATTTCCACTCCGCGCGATTCGAACGTGCGTCGCTGCGACGCGGGCGTGCGCGCTAACCGTTGCGCCACGCCCGCGCTTTGTCACGGCGACCGCGGGTGAGGGCGCGGATCTCGGCCGTTCGATCGAAGATCAACGGCCGAGATTTGTTCTTGGCTGGCTTGAGGGCGAGAGAGCGGTGGGGGCGAGGCGACGTGGCGCGTTCTGGGCCGTTGATCTCCAGATCAACGGTCATGATTTCTTGGGCCCATTGTGGGAGCTTCGGATGTCGGATTTGGCTGATCTTGAGTCCGTTGGACTCCGTTCGTCGTCCTGAATCCATCCGTGCGGTCCGATTGCTCATCTGAGGCCTGCTTTGACAAATACTTTACACAAATGGCCATTAATACGGTTTATAAGCAATCTTGGTACTTGATGCATGCAACGCTCCTATTCTACTTTATGTTGTGCCTTTTATTCTAAAGATGGGTCATATTCAACCTAATTACTATCCCCTTGCGTGGTGTTATCATACCCCCATTCTTACTCCTTGATAGTCCCTAGCAAGGTTTATTCTAGCCTTTATTTCTTTGGAGAATTCAAGAAGTAATTGCTTCGGCACTTCGTTACTCGTCAATAAGAGGAAATATACGAAGATCTTAATCTACAAAGACTAAGCAGCGCCCAGGTGTCTTCCAAAATACGAATCGCCCGAATCCTTGCTTTGTATATATAACTATACATATGTATACGTATATATCTATATATGTTTTTTTAGAATTTTCGAAATTCAGTGTGGGTTGGTAACTTTTTACGGCTACCCAACCCACCCAAAACTCGGTCAAAACCCTAAGTGCTAAGCATCTTGGTGTGAATGTTGTGATTAGACTCACATAACGGTAATTGAGACAGACTTCGAGTTTCTACGCCTCTAGGTGTCCGGAAAAGAAAATAAATTTTTGCCTGAAGGTGTATTTGTTCGACTGGTAGCTTTCTCCCTACGTTCATTTTACTTGGGGTCAACACAAGGATTTTCCAGTGTATATCTCCCCGGCTTGTACTACTTCCCCGCTTCGTCCTTAGGTGTTTTGGTCTTTTTTGTGCAATTATTGAGCTGGGCTCTGGACAACCGACCAATGGGCTGTTACCCACGATCACTTGCCAGCCATACTTGTGCGGTGAAGTGTGGTTTATTTTCTTTTCTTATTTTTTTTTTTTTTCGTAGGTGGCTTCCCTAATCTCAAATGTACCTAGAGGCAGCGAAAAAGAAATGGCCTGTGGGCTGTTACCCTGCCAATGGGCTGTTACCCACGACAACTTGCCAGCCATACCACCCTAGAGAGTTAATTAGCTACCCAATTTCTGTCAAAATCTCCAAGAAGTGAGTCTGTGCAAAAATGTGTGTAGATGCTTAGACTCAAAGTTTTCCTGAGTTAGAGGGTGAGTTGATAAGTCGTATACTTATTACCTTATTTATTAGGTGGATTAGAATAGCTTAAAGTTGCAAGGATTCGCCGCTAAATCCATATTTTAATGGACACTAGGGCTGATTAAGCCTGAAGGCCTGAAAAGTCTAAGTGTTTAAGTTCTTTTTGTATTATTTCCCACTATTGACAAGTTTCTGATGCCTAAGTTTTTTATTCCTAAATTCAAATTTTTTTTAATCAATTAATTTATTCATTCAGACTGATTAATTAATCTCAGGATTATGCAATTTACCATCCCCCCATGCTTAAGTTGGACAATGTCCTCATTAGCAGATGCATGGATGCAGAAGCGTTCAAAAAGATAGTACCTGAGTGACGTAAACTACCAGATCAGTCTGAATCCGCTTGGTTGCCTCCCAGGAAGCGCTGAGTTTAACGCCTCCAGATGGGCGGTGCTTGGTGTCAGCCCTCAACAAGGGTGACACTTTCCTTGGGGGGTACCTGGGCCAGGAAATGCTTCAATCTTTGACCATTGACTGTAAAGGTGTGCCCGGTAGTAAGATCGGCGATTTCGACTGCCCCATTGGAATAGGGCTTGACCACCCGAAATGGTCCTGTCCATTTGGACCTAAGTTTCCCTAGGAAGAGTTTCAGGCGTGCATCAAATAGCCAGACTTGTTGGTTTGGCTCAAAGGTTTTCCTATGAATGAGTCGGTCGTGGACGGCTTTCATTTTCTCCTTATATAGCCGACTATTGTCAAAGGCGTCTCGACGAATTTCTTCAAGCTCAAATAATTGAAGAGTCCTTTGCACACCAGCTAACTGGGGATCCATGTTACATTGCTTAACAGCCCAGTAAGCCCGGTGTTCCAATTCGACAGGGAGATGGCAAGCTTTGCCAAAGACCAAGCGGTAAGGTGACATGCCTATCGGGGTCTTAAAAGCGGTCCTGTATGCCCACAGGGCATCATCAAGTCGTGTGGACCAGTCTTTCCTGTCAGGTCTCACAGTCTTCTGTAAAATGTTCTTGATTTGTCTATTTGAGACCTCAGTCTGCCCATTTGTTTGTGGATGATACGGGGTGGCAATGCGGTGGTTTACCCCGTATTTTCTAAGTAGGGCAGGAACTGGGAATGGATGAAATGGCTTCCACCATCACTGATCATGGCCTTGGGTATTCCAAACTGGGAAAAGATGTTCTTCTTTACAAAGTCCATGACCGTCTTGTGATCGCATCGTCGGGTGGCGACGGCTTCAATCCATTTGGAAACATAGTCTACTGAGACCAGGATATACTCGAAGCCGTTGGATGGTGGAAAGGGGCCCATAAAATCGATACCCCAAACGTCGAAAATTTCGACAATCAAAATGGGCTGAAGGGGCATCATATCTTTTTTGGTCATTGTCCCTAGTGTTTGGCATCGTGAGCAAGTCTTGGCAAAGATGTGTGCATCCTTGAATAGGGACGGCCAATAAAATCCAGACTGCAAAACTTTTGCAGCTGTTTTCTTGCTAGAGAAATGGCCGCCACACGCTTGGTCATGACAAAAGGAAAGCACACTCTGAACTTCGTCTTCGAGGAGGCACCTCCTGATGATCTGATCAGCACAGAGGCGAAACAGCATGGGATCATCCCAGAAATAGTGCTTGGCCTCAGCCAAGAACCTGTCCCGTTGCTGTCTGGACCAGCTGTGCGGGGTTTGTCCTATAACCAGGTAGTTGACATAGTCAGCATACCATGGCATTTTCTTGTCTTGCACGGCTAGGATGTGTTCATCAGGGAAGGTATCAGATAGAGGTAGGGAGGGTCCAATGTGGTTTGGATGAAGTCTTGATAGGTGGTCAGCCACCACATTTTTCGATCCGGCCTTGTCTCGGATTTCCAGGTCAAATTCCTGCAAAAGCAGGATCCATCTGATGAGCCTGGGTTTTGCGTCCTTTTTGGCCAACAGGTGTCGGATGGCTGAATGGTCGGTGTAGATAGTCATGTGGGATCCCAGCAAGTATGATCGAAATTTTTCCAGTCCAAAGACTACAGCGAGCAACTCCTTTTCTGTGACCGTATAATTACGTTGGGCCTCGTCCAACGTTTTGCTCGTGTAGTAGATCACCACGGGCTTCTTATCTTGCCTTTGTCCCAGGATA
This sequence comes from Thalassia testudinum, assembly GCA_037157565.1. Classification (NCBI taxonomy): domain Eukaryota; kingdom Viridiplantae; phylum Streptophyta; class Magnoliopsida; order Alismatales; family Hydrocharitaceae; genus Thalassia; species Thalassia testudinum. Next base: position 26,012,800 of record JAZHRO010000014.1, read on the forward strand.
GCGCCTATGGCAAAATCTGATGCGTCACACATAATCTCAAAATCCTGGGACCAGTCTGGGGGTTGAAGTACAGGTGCGGTGTAGACTAAGTCCCGAAGGGTATGATAAGCCTGGGTGCAATTAGGAGACATGTGGAAAGTGGCGTCGTTGGCTAGAAGGTCGGTCAAGGGTTTGGAAAGTTTGGAAAAGTCTTTGATGAACCTTCGGTAGAAGCCAACATGTCCTAGGAAAGAGCGAATCTGTCGGACCGAACTAGGTGGAGGAAGTTTGGAAATTAAATCAACCTTAGCTCGATCTACCTCGATGCCCCTATGCGAAACGATGTGTCCGAGGATAATTCCTTCTTGAACCATAAAATGGCTCTTTTCCCAACTTAACACCAAGTTAACCTCGATACATCGTTTCAGGATTTTCTCCAAGTTGCTCAAACAATGGTCGAATGAATTCCCGAATACAGAGAAATCATCCATAAAGTCCTCCAAGTATTCGCCCACCATTTCTGAAAAAATGGCTAGCATGCAACGCTGGAAGGTCGCGGGTGCGTTGCATAACCCGAACGGCATTCGACGGAATGCAAACGTGCCATACGGGCAAGTGAATGTGGTCTTTTCCTGATCTTCCGGAGCAATTGCGACTTGGTTATATCCTGAATATCCATCCAGGAAGCAAAAATACTTCTGCCCTGCCAATCTTTCAAGGATTTGGTCAATGAATGGCAAGGGGAAGTGGTCCTTCTTAGTGGCTTCATTAAGCTTCCTATAATCAATACACACCCGCCTTCTTTGGAACCACTTGAGTGGGGCTCACCCAGGGGCTATCAGAGATAGGGTAGATGATGTCGGCGTCGAGCCACTTGATAATTTCTTTTTTAACGACCTCCCGCATGTTAGGGTTTAACCGTCTCTGCATCTGGTGGGAAGGTCGAGCCCCGTCTTCCAGGTAAATCTTGTGGGTGCAATAGGTGGGGCTAATTCCTCTTAGATCTGAGATGGTCCAACCAATGGTGGCCCGATGTTCTGAAAGAGTTGCAGTCAACCTTAGTTCCTGATCCTTGGTTAGATGGGAATTAATAATCACTGGGAAGGTCTGGCCAGGTCCCAAGAAGACGTACTTGAGATTCCCCGGCAACGGCGCCAAAAACTGACGTGCCTTCGTGCGTGTGTGTTAAGAGGTGTCGTTATAGTTGCACTTGATACGTCGGTTTTAAAAGAAGTAAACGGAGGTGAGTCCGAGTGTCGATCTCAGGGAGGCGTGGAAATCGGATTTTGTTTACCACTTGTTGTCACGAAAAAGGTGGAGTTTTGCTTGCGAAAGAGACGGTTTTGAAAAGTGAGAGATAGAGAGAGAGTTTAGGGTTAGAAAGCTCTTGGTTTTGATCATGCACTTTAAACAGAAATTAAAATGGCAACTAAATGGAAAATAATTTCATTAAACATTCATTCATATTTCATGGTTTACAACATTAAATACATGCTTCAACAAAAGTAAATGAAAGCTTAAAAGAGAGAGAGAGAGAGGTAGAGAGAGAGTGGAGAGCGACGAGGCAGCCACGGCGGTGGAGGAGGCTCCGTCGGCGGCTCGTCATCTCCGGCGATTACAAGAGTGCCTAAGACTAGCTAGGAGAGGAGTGGAGTAGTTGCAAGTGGGAGAGGATGCCTTGAATGGTGGTAGAAGGGGGTTTAAATAGAGTTAAGGGCTTCCTAAAAGAAGAATGTGCTTTAGCGACATCCAGAACGTCGCTAAAACCGCTTCCAGATACGTCGGTGAAGGCCTTCTGCCGCCGGTCAGCCGCCCGCCCCCTCTCTCTCTCCAAGCGCGATCCGTGGATGATGAACGAGAGCCGTCCGATCGAAGATCGGACGGCTGAGATCCTCCCGCGCCCGTGCTGAGATCGCGCTTTGGGCGAACGTGCGCACGCGCATTTCCGCCCGGCGTGCGCGCGCACGTGGGCGCTCGGGCGCTATCGTCGCGCCGCGTGGCACAATCCTGACCGCCCGCTGCTGATCGGGCGGCTCAATTTCGCCGCGCCCTTCGCTCGTGCTTGATTTCCGCTCCGCGCGATTCGAACGCGCGTCGCTGCGACGCGGGCGTGCGCGCTAACCGTTGCGCCACGCCCGCGCTTTGTCGCGGCGACCGCGGGCGTGCGCGCGGATCTCGGCCGTTCGATCGAAGATCAACGACAGAGATTCGTTCTTGGCTGGCTTGAGGGCGAGAGAGCGGCGGGGGCGGGGCGACGTGGCGCGTTCTGGGCCGTTGATCTCCAGATCAACGGTCATGGTTTCTTGGGCCCATTGTGGGAGCTCCGGATGTCGGATTTGGCTGATCTTGAGTCCGTTGGACTCCGTTCGTCGTCCTGAATCCATCTGTGCGGTCTGATTGCTCATCTGAGGCCTGCTTTGACAAATACTTTACACAAATGTCCATTAATACGGTTTATATGCAATCTTGATACTTGATGCATGCAACGCTCCTATTCTACTTTTGTTGTGCCTTTTATTCTAAAGATGGGCCATATTCAACCTAATTACTACCCCCTTGCGTGGTGTTATCAGGACCCAAGGTTAGGATTTGCCACTTTGTACCGACTTTTTGGCCCTCGCGTACACAGTACCCGGGAGAGCTACTAGTATAGGGAGAGAGCTAGCCACCCCACAAGACCCAGGGTTCAGGTAGCCGCCTTACACCGACTTATTAGGCCCACAGTGCAAATCAGGGTAGTCAGGCGAGGGTGCGTGGATTGTGGAGGGGCGAGACCCCTGTTTGGTTTTTAGGGGCTAAACTCCTGTTATTGAGAGGGCTATGCCCTATACTGGTTCCGTGCTGTGCTTTGGGTGCACCCGCTAACGGAAACGACTGACCGCGTGCCAGTGCGGGGTAGCTATTCGTGCATTTATCGCACGTGTCGTAGTCACCGTTACGTCTATCCGTGACTTTGGGGTGGTTGACTGGGCGTAAGACCACCACGGGGGACACTCCCGGCCAGGAGAGGACCACGTGCTACTTCTACTCTTTGGAAAATACTGCAATCAAGATCGTTCCCACGAGGAACATTCGAGATCAAGAAAGAGACCTGATAAATAACCAAGTGATGGAAGAAAGAAAAATTAGTTAAAGAAAGAAAGAAATTAAAAAACAACAGCTACCTGTCCACCTTTACTGTTTTAGTTAGTTGGTTGCCACTCTACTCAGCGTTCACTGATACTTTGTACTCATAACCTTCTTCAAGTCCAGGTGTTGAGCAGCAACCAAATATTCTTATCATGCCAGAGTTGACTTGTCTAATAGTCCAGAGATCTAGAGTCTGCAGTACTAGACTATATGTTGCACCAGATGAGTGTGTGCCACCAAATACAAATTCATTCAACTCGATATCTCCTACCTAAGCCAAACGCCGGGGTCAAATAGCAGATTATCGTCTGCTTTATCCCTGAGGGAAGTAGTTTCCTATCATGACAGAAACATTTGCCAAGGGTGATGTACGAACTCCCAATGCGAATTGACTCTTTCATTTGGATCTGTTACCTAGGCTATCAACACTTCACGTTTGTCTGGATCTCTAAAGTTTTGAAATAAGAAAAGAAGAAATCTTCTGATTACTTCTATTATTTTTTATTTTTGCTAGGGACTAGCAAATCTTAGGCATGGGGATATTTGATGAGTACATTTTAATAGACTAATATTACGCCTAAGTAACTTTAATTATATCTTTTAGATTTGTTAATAACTATATTAAGTTATAGAAGGGTTGCATGCATCATGATTTAGGTTTACATTTATTCTATAACTTAATATGTTCTTTTTATGTGCAGGAAAAATAATTGGCAAAAGAATGATGGGAAAAGGATAAATTACCCTTTTTCAAATCACCGGCGGCTGTTCGTTTCCCCATTCTCCGGGGAACCCTCAACAGCCGTCGGCCAGAGATAGTTAAGGGATTTGAAAATCCCCTAACTCTCACAGGCGCAACGGAGGGGAAGTTAAAAAGAGAAATCCATCCAGGAAGAGAAGAAGGCGTGCACTGTGGTCCATCTTCCCCCTTGCAGGGAAAAACCTGACCGCAGCGCCCGCACCCTCCAGCCTCTCCAGCCAGCCGTAGGCACACACCCGTGCGCCTCCCTCCAGCCTCTCCAGCCAGCCGCTGGCGCACCTCCCTTCAGCGCACCCTCCTTGCGTGCCCCCTCCTTCCTGCAAGCACAGCGCTCTCCTCTTTCCCGCTCCTGCACCGCTCTGCATCACCAACTGCAGGCGCACGCCCGCACGCCCCACCACTCACCCACGCCATTTGCAGGCGTGCCTTCCTCCTGCCTCTCCAGCGTTCCCCTCAGAGCGCCCTCTCATCTGCAGGCGCGCCTTCCTCCTGCCACTCCAGTGCTCCCTATAGTCCGCACGCCACCAACCGCAGGCGCTGCGTGCAGAGTGCCCGCACCAAGCCTATAGACCGCCTCCCCCTCATAGCGCCTCTCCACACCAGGCGCACCTACGCGGCCGCCCGCTATCGGACCTACAGAGCACGCGGGCGTGCACCAGTGCACGCCACCCGCCACAGGCTGCCCTGCAGCGGACTCTCTGCCTTCTTCTCCAACAGGCCGGCGCTCCTCCTCTACCCGCCGGCCACCTTCAGCCACCTCCGTCGACGCCGTTGCCACTATCGGAGAGCCCTCGTCCTCACCGTCGTCCTTAGCCTCTCCAAAGCCCCACCGGTTCTCTCTTTCCATCGCGAGGAGGAGAGAGCAAAAATGCTCTATTTTTACACCAATTAGTATTTACATTCATTGCCATTGCCACATAATTTGATTTTTATTTATTATTATTATATTATGGCAGAATTGCATATGAACACTCATATTTCATTATAATTGCATGTTATTGATATTCACTAGTTTGAAGATTGATTTTTTGGGTGTAATTTAAGTACTAATTTTCTATAGTACACGTCACGTGAAAATTGCATAAATTCATCATAAATTTATTGAGGATTTTTGTGAGGGAAAACTGCACATATACCCTTATCTTTTTAAGATATTGCGAATCTACTTTCCTTAGCATTTTATGTCAGATTTGAATAGGGATTTCGCACTATCTGAAATAATATTAAATAATTAAAAATTTATTGCAAAATTACCTCCCTGTGGACACGACCTGCTTTTCTATAAGTGGTTATTTTCATTATTTTTGATTAGTCAATTTTTCCACCACTTAAATACTATAACGCAAAGCAAAAAGTCATCTTTCAAATTGGCACTGTTGCCGGGGAGGCAACAGACATAATAGATTTACTTCATTATTTTTAAACCTTCTGAGTTGCGAAATTATCTAATCATTTTGATTATTGTGCGAGGAATCTGAAGAGGCGACAAGGCGCAACAGAGTGGCGACAGCAACCACGAGTTAAGCCGCACGAGGAAAAGGCGAAGGAGGCCAAGATCTTGTTTTGCAGAGGATTCTCCGTCATCACAAATTTAATTCTATCTTTTCACCCTTGTAGTAATTGGGGCTGAATTTTTGGGGGTTTGTCCCCGCATTCTTTAGCTACTAGGGCTTATAATATTTTTGGTGCATGCGTGATTATATTTTCTGCTTGCTTGCTTTTAGAAACCAATAAAGAAAATATCGAGCTGCCTATTTAAAAGTTGCATGCCCTTAGGCGCGCACATTTAGGGGTGATTGAGCAGCACATTAGATCTGATTATTTCATTGCAAGCATATTAGCACGAACATTGCTGGAGACAGGTATATCTTTCTAACTTTTGCATCCAGCTCCTGTTCACGTATTTGCATTCAAATTTAAATTCAAGACCACCAAGTTGTTTGAATTTACTAATTCAGTGGTCACATAACTAAAAGTGGAACTAATAATCAGATTCAACCCTAAAAGCAATTCACATTTGATCTGATTCTAAGGGACTTGTCTGCGATTTCAAAAGAAATTACAAAGATTTGTAGTGTGTTGCACACTTTTGACACTGAGCACGCACATTAGGCACCGCACTAAGGCTCGGTCCCTTAAGGCTATAGGCACCGATCTCTTTTTCGGTGCAGACCCTCCTATTGTGCTTTGTGGTGGTGGTGATACTCTTTTTATCAGGTGTTTTGATACTCCACGAAGGGGGACACCCCTTAAAGGAACAAAAGGGTAGTTCAGGGGCACCGCATATGCATCGCCTCAAAGAAAGGGTTCGCCCTACTTGCATCCCTTTGTTCATCCTTGGAGTAACTTCTCACTTGATCACCTGGGAGTGTCATCCAAGCAAAGTATAGGTCCTAAGTCACTCGAAGGTTGAATTAAGGCACGTAATTACAGTGAAAAACTTGTTTGGCCATTTATATTAACTAATTCGACATCCACAATAAAGAATGTTAAGATTTCAAGTCCACACTCCTCTTATACCACTTACGTGGGAACGGAGGGATAAGTCTTGATCTTTTAACTTATCTTTGGAGTGGAGGTTTGACTTAATAAAAAAAAATCTGAATTGTGTTTTGTATTCTTGGTAGATGCTCTCTTGAGGGGTAGTCTAGTGTTTGATCCTGAGCTTGAGAGAATTCTTAGGAGAGCTCACCTAGGAGAAGAAAAAGAAGGAATGACTGAGCAAGGTGCAAATCAACAAAGGACCCTAAGGGACTATTTTATTCCTACTAACCAACCTGCATAAGCACTAAGACGACCGACAGGGGATAATCCGTATGAGATCAAGAGCAGTACCATATCTTTATTGCCCTCTTTTTATGGCACTACTAAGGAGGACCCCTACTGGTATTTGGAGGAATTCACCGAGGTCTGTTCCACGGTGAAGCTCCAAGGCATTACTGATGAAGCCTTGATGAGGACTCTATTTCCTTTCTCCCTAAAGGTTAAGGCCAAGCACTGGTATCATACCTTCGATGCAAGGGTAAATGATTGGGTTACCCTTAAGGGAGAATTTTTTAAAAAATATTTTCCTTTGAGTAAAACCAACCATTACAGAAGAGAGATTATGGATTTTACTCAACAGGAAGGGGAACAATTTCATGAGACTTAGGAGCACTTTAATGACCTTCTTAGGTTATGCCCCCACCATCAAGTGCTAAGATGGCAGTTGGTCGAAAGGTTCTATAACGGATTATCTGAAAGACATAGGCAAACCATTGATGTAGCCTATGCAGGAACCTTCATGACCAGAACTGAGGATGAAGCCTGGGCATTATTTGAAACTTTAAGCGACAACTCCATACATCTGTCCTCTGCATATCAAGAAAGAAAACCATCAATCTTGCAGAGGAAGATAGAGGCCCATGAAGCTGGGGCTTCTCAGGATTTGGCTTATCAGATTCAACTATTGAATAAAAACTTTGATAGGCTTTTAGCAAACCCTGGCATGAACCCGCAAGTAGCCTCTATTTTTCAGGCTTCGAGAGAATGCTCCATTTGCCAAAGCACAACGCACGCCACTACGGAGTGCCATCAGGCAACCCAATTCCCTGAGTTGATTCAGGCTGACCTGAACGTGGCCCAAGGTTTCCGCCCCCTCGCAATAACCCTTAATCCAACACTTATAATCCAGGGTGGCGGAACCATCCAAGCTTCTCTTGGAAGCAAGCTGATGCTTCTAACTCAGGGAATACAAGACCCTTACCTCCCCAGCCCACTTACCAACCTTCTTATGAAAACCCTCCTCCGAATAAGCCCTCTAAGATGGATGAACTGAAGGCCATGATGAAAAAATGCAAGAGCATTAGAATATGGTTATCCAATCTCAGAATAAGATTATTACTGATATGCAATCCCAAATTGGTCATCTTACTGAGGCAGTTAGGCAACGTGATCTGGGGAAGCTGCCTAGCTCTTCTGAGGAGAACCCTAAGGGCAAGGGGGTTGTATTCAGGGAGCACGCCCAAGCAGTGACTGTATTGAGTAGTGGAAAAAAGATTGACAAGCCTGATAACACTCCTACGGTTACATCTCAGAATTCCCCTTCCACACCTGACCTGACTTCCATCTCACTCGAGGAAGAGCCCCACCACTCTCCCTCACAAAAAATCACCCACAATAAGGATGTCGTCCTTCCACCACCCTTTTCCTGCCATGACGACCCCTCTACCCAGAAGCCGAGGGTGCCCTATCTAGAGCGCCTATCTGCTTCTGGGGAATCTTCTGTTGGCTTGTCTGGAGCCAAGGATAGGACGGAAGAGATTATGGATACTTTTAGGCAAGTCCAGATTAACTTGCCTCTGTTGGAAGCAATTAAACAGATTCTGTCCTATGCCAAGTTTCTGAAGGACCTATGCACCCAGAAGCGCCGATCTAGGAAATAGATCCAAACCAAGGTTATCTTGCCTGACCATGTTAGCTCGGTTCTTCAGCATGGAACACCCCCCATAATGAAAGACCCAGGGGCCCTGTATATTTCAGTGGTTATAGGTAACCAACACATTGACGAGGCTCTGCTCGATCTGGGTGCAGGGGTAAACATTCTACCGAGCTCTGTCTACAACCTTTTGGGAGGAGGAAAGCTGAGGCCTAGTCCAGTAATCCTCCAGGTTGCAGACAGATCACTTAAGACACCGCGGGGATTGTTGGAAGATGTCCTTGTGAGAGTGGAGGATTTCTTCTTCCCCGTTGACTTTCTGGTACTTGATACTGACCCATCTAATAAGCCCACAAAGTCATCCATTATTCTGGGACGCCCCTTTTTGGCCACAGCCAATGCCTCTATAAATTGTAGATCTGGGGCACTTAAAATGGCCTTTTGGAACAAGAAGATACGGTTGAATGTTTTTGATACTTACAAGCAACCTGGATTTGAAGATTGTTCTCAGACTGAGGTCGTTGATGAAATAATTAAAGAGATTACTCCAGCACTCTTATGTAGAGATCCCCTTCAGAAGGTCATAGCTCAGGACCATCCGTCGATTATTAAAGAAACTAAAAGGAAAATGCCTAAACTAGAAGAGTTGCTGGGGATACACACTAAGTCTCTGTCCCCACCCTGAACTGTGAAGGTAGATCCGCTACCTGAGGCAGGGACATTTCAACTAAAACCCTCAATCTAGAAGGCTCCTGAATTGGAGTTGAAACCCCTCCCGAGCACATTGAAATATGCTTTCCTTAGCCTTAATAACACGCACCCCATTATTATCTCGTCTGCATTATCTAAATTGCAGGAGGGAGCTCTGCTTGAGTGTTTACAAAGGCTTAAGGAATCTATTTCCTGGACAATTGCTGATATTAAGGGTGTTGATCCCTCTCTTTGCATGCATCATATATACATGGACGAGTCCGTGAAGCCTTTCCAAGACATGCAGAGAAGGCTCAATCCAAATATGCGGGAGGTTGTTAAAAAGGAGATTCTGAAATGGCTGGATGCAGGGATTAACTATCCTATTTCAGATAGTAAATGGGTCAGTCCTATTCACGTAGTTCCGAAAAAGGAAGGAATCATTGTGGAGGAGAATGACCAAGGAGAACTAATGACCACTAGACCCTCAACTGGTTGGAGGGTCTGTATTGATTACCACCGTTTAAACACGGCTACCTGGAAAGACCATTTCCCCTTACCGTTTATCGATCAAATTTTGTAATGATTGGCGGGGAACAAGTACTTTTGGTTTCTTGACAGGTACTCTGGGTACAATCAGATGGCCATTTTTCCTGATGATCTGGAGCGTACCACCTTCACGAGTCCGTATGGCACTTTTGCATTTCGCTGCATGCCATTTGGGTTATGTAACGCTCCTGCCACTTTCCAACGTTGTATGATGGCTATCTTTTCTGATATGATCGACGAGTTCGTTGAAATTTTCATGGATGACTTCATTTATGGCTCGTTGTTTGACCTATGCTTTACGCACCTTGATAAAGTCTTAACCTGTTGCGAAGAGGCAAAGCTGGTGCTTAGCTGGGAGAAAAGCCACTTTATGGTTCAACAGGGTATTGTGTTAGGGCATATAGTTTCTGAGAGAGGATTAGAGGTGGACATCGCATAAATCGATTCCATCTCTAAGCTTCCATTGCCCACCAATGTTCGTCAGGTTAGATCTTTCCTTGGCCATGCTGGATTTTATAGGCGCTTCATTAGAGACTTCAGTAAAATCTCTAAGCCATTCTGTGACCTGTTAGCGAAGGATGTCTACTTCGATTTTGATGATAGATGTGGCGAGGCTTTCCAAGCTTTGAAGAAAGCCCTCATTACTGCGTCGATTCTCCAAGCATCAGATTGGACCCTCCCGTTTGAGCTTATGTGCGATGCTTCTGATTTTGCAGTGGAAGCGGTCTTAGGTCAAAGGTTGATGGCAAACCTCATGTGCTGCATTATGCCAGTAAGATCCTTACGGATCCTCAGCAAAACTATACGGTCACTGAAAAGGAATTACTTGCTGTAGTATTTGCTTTGGAAAAGTTTCGATCTTATCTTTTGGGATCCAAGGTTTTGGTGTTCACTGATCATTAGCCCTTAAGCATCTTCTAGCTAAAAAGGACACCGAACCTCGCCTAATTCTTTGGATTCTGCTACTCCAAGAATTTGACCTGGAAATTAAAGACAAGAAAGGAGTTGAGAATGTGGTAGCAGACCATTTATCTAGGATCCCTATTGAGGCATCAAACCCTGCTGGCGGTATTCAAGAGACTTTCCTTAATGAGTCACTAATGGCCATGGAAGCCAAAACTCCTTGGTTCGCTGACATAGTGAACTATCTGGTCACAGGCATCACCCCCAGTACTTGGGACAAGTAGAAGCGAGATAGATTTCTTGCCAACGCTAAATTTTATCACTTGCAGGAACCCGAGCTTTTTAGAATAGGCCCTGACCAGCTTTTTCGCCGTTGCGTCGCTGATGAGGAACAAAGAAGTGTTCTGAGTTTCTGCCATGACCTCCACTGTGGGGGACATTTTAGTGGGAAGAAGACTGCTCATAAGGTTCTTCAGTATGATTTTTGGTGGCCCACATTATTCCGAGATGCACATGCGTATGTGGGCGCATATCTACGTTGCCAGCGGACGGGAACTATTGGAAAAAGGGATGAGATGCTCCAACAACCTATCCTCCCTGTTGAAATATTTGATATTTGGGGCATTGACTTCATGTGTCCCTTTCCTGTGTCCTTCGGATATGAATACATCCTTGTGGCTGTTGACTATGTATCAAAGTGGATAGAAGCCATACACACGCGAACCAATGACCATTCCGTGGTTTTGGGCTTTGTTAAGGCTAATATCATTTCTCGGTATGGGTGCCCAAAGACGATCATAAGTGATGGAGGACCTCACTTTAAGAATGTACACTTCACAAGACTACTCCAAAATTTGGGAGCCAACCACATGATAGCCACACTTTATCATCCCCAAACGAGTGGACAAGTTGAAGTGTCTAATAGGGAGATTAAGCAAATTTTAGAAAAAACTGTCAGGCCTGATCAGAAGGATTGGTTTAAAAAACTAAATGACGCTCTTTGGGCCTACAGAACTGCTTATAAGACTTCCTTGGGCATATTTCCTTTCCGTCTTGTCTACGGAAAAGCGTGCCACCTTCCCGTTGAAATCTAACATAAAGCTTATTGGGCAATTAAAACGTTAACTTAAATCTGGATAAAGCAGGAAAAGCACGTATGTTAGAATTAAGTGAGCTTGAGGAGCTTCGTAATGAAGCTTATGAAACTTCTTAAGCTTACAAGCAAAGTACAAAAGTCTTTCATGACAAGCACATCATTAGAAAGACTTTTGAGCCCAACCAGTGGGTCTGGTTTTTCAATTCTAGACTTAAATTATTTCCTGGAAAGCTCAAGTCCCGTTGGGATGGGCCATACGTTGTTATCAATACCTTCTCTCATAGAGCTGTAGAGATTAGGAACCCTATTTCAGGTGCAAGCTTTAAAGTAAATGGCCAGTGACTTAAACCATATATTACTCTTTCAGATGGCCAGGTTTTGGACGCACTACGACTTGAGGAGCCTTAGCTCCTCCCCCTCTCCTCAGGTGATATTCTTCTATGCCTGTATTTTTCCGATGAGGACATTGTCAGTCTTAGGCATGGGGGGGTATAACCTGAGAATGTTTATAGTGTTTATAGCATTTATAAATATTTGCATACATATTTATATATATTAAAAAAAAAATTCTTTTCTTGAGCTGATTGGGTTAGTCCCTAGCAAAATACCTTTGTTATTGGAGGTTTTTCTTCCGGAATTATTTCTTAAGTTTAGAATCCAGTACATTTATTTCACGTGCACGTAGACTTGGTAATGGATCCTTGAGGAAAACCAATAAACATTTGTAGTCCGCTGAACCCTTAGACAGTTCGTAGGGAGTCAGGCATACTATCTTCTAGTAAATCCACCTCATATTTGTGAGAAGAAGTAGAGAGATTACTGGTGCACTAAGTCTAGTGTAAGGACTCTTAAGTTCTGGATAATTAGATGATGATACTTTAGAGTTAGGCGTAGTTTTCACTCTCTGTTCCTGTGTGCGTACTTTGAGTGAATTCCTGAGAGTCACCAAATAAGGCAGATACACAAAGATTGAGTCTTAATAAAACTATAACTATGGTGGATGGTTACGATCGTCCTTTATAGAGTCCTCGACTGAAGGAGGGTAATAATGTCAAAGGTCAGAAATACGCCTGTCCTATCCATTCCTTCCCAGTGTCGAGAATAGGCACTTCCACCAATTAAGCCACACAACTTTCTCTTGACCATCATCATTCCTAATAATGTCTCATAAATAGAAGTCCGTATCATGTTGTGTTAATTGAAAAAGAAACAAAAACAAGAAAAAAATAATAAAAAAATAATAAAAAAAAGGAAAAGAGAAAAGTAGAAAAAGAAAAAATAAAAAGAAGAAATAGTTACATTACAAAAAATGAAATCCAAGTTTCTAATGTAATATTGTTTCTGAGGTAACAAAACACCTTTCGCGTTCCACCAAATATGACCCATACCTACCTATTAGCATTTCTGATCGCCCGAATACTGGTTGATGAGTCTAACTTAGTTGTAGAGTTATTAAGACTTTAAGTGAAGTGTGGATGACATGTGAGGCCACCAAATAGTGAGTACAATTTCCAATTCTGGTGAGATTCGTGATCTCAGAAAGAAAGAAAAGAGAGTGCCCAGGAACATCAAGAGAGCACAATTGTGTAGCCTTTCTCAGAGTTGACTTGTCTAATAGTATAGAGATCTAGAGTCTGCAGTAGTAGACTATATGTAGCACCAGATGAGTGTGTGCCACCAAATACAAATCCATTCAACTCGATATCTCCTACCGAAGCCAAACGTCGGGGTCAAATTACAGATTATCGTCTGCTTTATCCCTGAGGGAGGTAGTTGCCTATCTAGACAGAAATATTTGCCAAGGGTGATGTACGAACTTCCAATGCGAATTGGCTCTTTCATTTGGATCTGTTACCTAGGCTATCAGCACTTCACATTTGTCTGGATCTCTAAAGTTTTGAAATAAGAAAAGAAGAAATCTTCTGATTACTTCTATTATTTTTTATTTTTGCTAGGGTCTAGCAAATCTTAGGCATGGGGATATTTGATGAGTTCATTTTAATAGACTAATATTACACCTAAGTAACTTTAATTATATCTTTTAGGTTTGTTAATAACTATATTAAGTTATAGAAGGGTTGCATGCATCATGATTTAGGTTTACATTTATTCTATAACTTAATATGTTCTTTTTATGTGCAGGAAAAATAATTGGCAAAAGAATGAGGGGAAAAGGATAAATTACCCTTTTTCAAATCACCAGCAGCTGTTCCTTTCCCCATTCTCCGGGGAACCCTCAACAGCCGTCGGCCAGAGATAGTTAAGGGATTTGAAAATCCCTTAACTCTCGCAGGCGCAACGGAGGAGAAGTTAAAAAGAGGAATCCATCCAGGAAGAGAGGGAGAAATCCATCCAGGAAGAGAAGAAAGCGTGCACTGTGGTCCATCTTCCCCCTTGCGGGGAAAAACCTGACCGCAGCGCCCGCACCCTCTAGCCACTCCAGCCAGCCGCAGGCGCACCACCCTTCAGCGCACCCTCCTTGCATGCCCCCTCCTTGCAAGCACATCGCTCTCCTCTTTCCCGCTCCTGCACCACACCACATCACTAACTGCAGGTGCGCGCCCGCACGCCCCACTGCTCACCCGCCCCATCTGTAGGCGCACCTTCCTCCTGCCTCTCCAGTGCTCCCCTCAGAGCCCCTCTCATCTGCAGGCGCGCCTTCCTCCTGCCACTCCAGCGCTCCCTGCAGTCCGCACGCGACCAACTGCAGGCGCTGCGTGCAGAGCGCCTGCACCAAGCCTGCAGACCGCCTCCCCCTTACAGCGCCTCTCCACGCCAGGCGCACCCACGCGGCCACCCGCCATCGGACTTGCAGAGCGCGCGGGCGCGCACCAGCACTCGCCACCTGCCACAGGCTGCCCTGCAGCAGATGCTCCGCCTTCTTCTCCAACAGGCTGGCGCTCCTCTGCCCGCCGGCCACCTCCGTTGACGCCGCTGCCACCATCGGAGAGTCCTCGTCGTCGCCGTCCTCAGCCTCTCCAAAGCCCCGTCGGTTCTCTCTTTCCATCGTGAGGAGGAGAGAGCAAAAATGCTCTGTTTTTACACCAATTAGTATTTACATTCATTGCCATTGCCACATAATTTGATTTTTATTTATTTTTATTATATTGTGGCAGAATTGCATATGAACATTCATATTTCATTGTAATTGCATGTTATTGATATTCACTAGTTTGAAGATTGATTTTTTGGGTTTAATTTAAGTACTAATTTTCTCTAGTACATGTCACGTGATAATTACATAAATTCATCATAAATTTATTGAGGATTTCTGTGTGGGAAAACTGTACATATACCCTTATCTTTTTAAGATATTGCGAATCTACTTTCCTTAGCATTTTATGTCAGATTTGAATAGGGATTTCGCACTATCTGAAATAATATTTAATAATTAAGAATTTATTGCAAAATTGCCTCCCTATGGACACGACCCACTCTTCTGCGAGTGGTTATTTTCATTATTTTTTATTAGTCGATTTTTCCACCACTTAAATACTATAATGCAAAGCAAAAAGTCATCTTTCACCTAACTATATAAAACCACCAAGAACCTTGGAAGAGGACGGGCAATCCCAAGAAAAATCTTATCCTATGTCTAGCAACAATCAATGAGGATCTCAAATTGAATCCTGCCGAATCCAGTCTAGGATCAATCCACATGTTTTGAAATGACCTTAGGGACCATCGAGGAAATTCTAAATTCCCTGGGGTGGCATCTACAATTTTTACATGTTAAATTGAGCACTCGAAAGTTGTCTTGTTGCTTTCTAGACTCTATGGGGTCTTTTGCAATTTTTTACGCCATTTATATGGTCAAATGGTTCTAGGTAGTTTTCTTAAACTCCGGGGGGGGCCTCTGTGAAATTTCTACACACTAAGAAACAATGTAGGGACCTTGCCAGGAAATTTTCTCCACACCTAGGGGCCTCTTTGCAAACTTTCCACCCCCAGCTTTTGACAAGTGAGGGCCTCCTTGTGAAAGGCTCAAAATGTAGAGTGGGAGGTTATAAAATTTCCTTACATAAAATCCCCAGACCTTTTCCCATATTTTCCCAGAGCCCATGTAATGCCAAAAACCTTACCTCTAGACCTAGAAAGGACCAGTAGCAACCTTGGGAACTACACCAACTCTTCCCTCCTGTTAAAGTCGCAAGTCTCGGGAGGTGCATCACCTCCCTCAGCCACGTTGAAGGTGCGAGAGAGAGGGGGCAGAGGAGTGTGCATGAGGGATAGGGGGAGAGCGGTCGTGCGTCCCTCTATCAGAATGTGAGATCGCATTTTTAAATATTTCCATTGTAGTATAGTGTGAAACCACGTTGAAAAATAATTTTAATGAAACTTGGTAAGTGCTGGTCGAACTTAGGGAGGCGGAGATGTGACTCGATTTGATTTCAATATGTGAGATGTGTTGAAAATAATGATCTAATCTAACTAGAACTAAAAGCATCAAGTAAGATAGATGTGAAGTAAATCAACTTTACTCAAATAATACTCATGCAAGTTCTCCACATAGTTGAATGCTAGACAAGAAAATTAACTAGAATAACTAGAACTTACTTAGAACAACTAGAACAAAAACTACTAGAACTAGAACTACTAGAAGAATTAAAGAGAAGGCTATTTATTCTATTAGAACAAGGGCACCAAGGAGTGGTCCTTGGTGGCCTTAGGAGAGGTGTGGAGCAGTAGCGGTACACCAAGGGTGGCCTTGGTGGACGTCTTGGCAAGCCGGAGAGAGGAGAGGAGTCTGGAGAGGGAGATGCTTGGTGGTGGAATTGCCACTCAAATGGGAAGTCTGGGTCCTTTTTATAGCCAAAGTGAGGAATGAAACAGGCCTTTTAGAGCCCCAATCCATGCTAACACGTTGGAGCAACTAGAGCCGTCGATCTGGAGATTTGCGACTCAGATTATGTCCAATTCACGTGTCCACACGCCTCCTTTACGCCTTCAATGCCCCTGCCATTCTGATGCTGCCACGTGGCGCCTCCAACGCCGCTCGATCGAAATTGTGTGGCTGAGCGCATGCCATAGCCACCGCCTTTGTTAAAATTGCGTTCCATGCACATGTTCAATCTCAACAATCTGATCGTGATGATTGACTGCCGAGATTGCATCCACATCGCTCGCTTGCTGCAACCTCATCGCACCTGCATGTGATGGCACATTGTCACACGCGTGCACATCCAATGTAGCTCGGTGCTCCACGCGTCGCCTCCAGTGCTATGTGATACAAATCTAACACTCCAATTTTGCGTACTCGAGTGGAGTGCAAATTTGCTCCCCTCTATGCGTTTTGAATGGGCGTCGCTGCCCACGTGTTTGTGTTGCACTTACATTTTAGCGCATGATCGCCCTTAGTCGTAGGATGAAGATCCAACAGCTGAGATGAAGTCTCATCTTGATGAAGCGTGGGGAGGCTGACGATGTGGCGCAATCGTGACCATTGGATAACGATCCAGCGGCCAACAGAGCTCCTGCAATTTGCTTCAGAGGCTGAGGGCACGGTGGAGGGCCATTGGGATGGCGCCACATGGTGCCATCCTAGCCATCCATCTTCTTACCTTTGTAGATGGTGATATAGGGCTTTGATTGAGGCAATTCTTGTGTTGTTGGACTACGATCGTCGCTCTGAGGCCGTCCGCATGATCGGATTTATCATCTGTGGCTCTGAATCATCTACAATTATTATTGCATATCAATTAGAACATAAAAATAACATTATTATTTACATAGCTAAACAAATCAACTACGATGCAAAAGATGTTGCTCATGCATGCATTATTCCTAAGTTAAGTTAGGATCTAACTTAATTTAGGTAGATTAGGTCCTATAATTGTTGCGCAATAATACCCCCATGCCTAAATCTTGCTAGTCCCTAACAAATGCAAGACTGAATGTAAATTGTTCCCTAAATTACATATTTCAACCAAGAGTTTCACTAGAGATCCATTTCTTTTGTTTTCATCCAAAAATTTAGAAATCTAGATAATCATAAAAGTGTAGTGTTATAGCCTATGCAATGGATTCAAGTGAAAAGCTAATCCACATCTAAAGCTCATACTCGACCCTTAGTAAAACTCTATCGGGGTAGGCAAACTTCTTCCCTCAGGGGTATAACAAAATAATCTGTAATTTTTGCCCTGGCTTTTGGCTTAAGTAGAGGATGTCTAAGTCAAGTGGGTTTGTATTTGGTAGCTCACACTCTTCTTGTGCTACATATAGACTAGTACTACAGAATCTAGATTTCTAGACTATCAAATAAACCAACTCAAAGAGAGGTAGATAAACTGTGCTCTCTTTATTACCTTTGTACTCACACTCTCCCTTTTTCCTTATTTTTTTTTTCTTTTCTTTTTCTTTTCTTTTTGAGGTCATAATCTTATCAAATTTGTAAGTATACTTAATATTTGGTGGTCTCACATGGCATTAATACTTTTAATTAAGTTCTGATAACCCTATAACTAAGTCAGAAATCCCCAGTCATTATTTGGGATTAGAAATACAAAAAGGTAGGTCAAGGTTGTATTTGTGGATCATAATGGTAATAGGTATTGTTGCCTCAATGTACTTGACATAACTCAACACTTTTTTTCAGACTTTTTCTCTATTTTGTTTCTATGTTTTTCTTCTCTCTCTCTCTCTCTCTCTCTAAATCTACCAACATAATGCAATACAACACACACGCAAATTTTTATTCATGAGGCAATTTTGGGGATTGGTGATGTTCAAGAGAATATCGTGTGACTTATTTGGTGGAAGTGCCTACTCTCGACACTGGGAAAGGAATGGATGAAATAACGTATTTTCTGACCTTTGACACTAACACCCTCCTTTAGTCGAGGATTCCGTAAAAGACGGTCATAACTGTACTCCTTAGTCATAGTTTTATTAGAACACACTCTTTGCGTGTTTGCCTTACTTGGTGGCTCTAAAAAATTCACCTAAGGAATTCATATGCAGGAGCCGAGAGCAAAAACTATGCCTAACTCCAAGTATCATTATTCAATTATTTAGAAACTAAGATTCTTTGCACTAAACTTAGAGCACCAGTAGACACTTTATTCTCACCACACAATTGTTTGGTGGATCTAATAGAAGATGGTTTGCCTGACTCCCTAATTACTGTCTAACAGTTCAGGAAAAGAAGCAGTGCTTCTTCTCGACAAGCTAAAGATGCCTATTGGTCTTTACAGTGGATCAATTACAAATTCTACGTGCAAGTATGGAATTTTACTGGATTCTAAATTTAAGAATCAATTAAAGAATAAAATCCCTAATAAAACCTCTTGATAATAATCTTCATTCCTGGATGGAATAAATGCTATATGTAATTAACCTCATATGATTGTTGATTAGCCCATATTTGTAGGCTATGTAGGAGGAGGGCTTGCCATGCTGAGGAGGCCTCCACCCCAACCCAATACCATGCTGCACCTCCATCACCACCGGCCTCAACCGCGGCAACACAACTCCACCGTGGACGTGTGGTGTGAGAGCCCACACCTCCAACCGGAGTCCCTGCATCACCGTGCTTCATCTGGAACAACACCATTATCACCACCTTTCCCATTCATCTTCTTCCTTGTGCTTCAACTGCAACATCAAAAACAAACCCAACATCCACAAACCAATAGCCACACCGCCTCTTGCCTCCATGCGCCCAACTCTCCTCGCCACACATACGCCACCCCAGTGCACCACCCTCTCTTCGTACCTTGGCTGCACCTAGTAGGCCCTCTCCTCTGTGCCTTCCCCTCCCACGTGCGGCCAGTAGCTCCCCTCATCGCACCTTCGCCCGCACGCATGCGCCTCTTCGTGCGCGCACAGTAGTAGCAGCCACCACGCACACCCCTCTTCAGCAGCCCATGCGTGGAGCAGCTCCAACAGCAAGTAGCAAGAAGAAGCTCCACCGCCACCCATCATTGTCCACAGCTCCGTTTGACCACCTCGGGTTGCACCGCACTTCGCCGAGATTGCCATCGAGAAGCCCTCGATCTAGAGATTCTCCTCCGAGCACCTCATCGCCAACCATTGCATTCTTCACGCATAGCAACGCCATGAACAAATCCTTTATTTTGGGTTTTATTTCTTATTACTTTCAATGCCATTGCCACATTTTGATTTTTGATTTATTAATTAAATATTGTGGTTAGTTTATGCAGAGAACCTTTCTCTTTCTCATAAATGCGATTTCAGCATTAGCACTTGTTTACTTAATCTGAAAATGGTTTTGATTTGGTTTCTTGATGAAAGTAATTGTGACCATTTATTTTTGACCCGTACGAGTTTTAATAGGTTAGTGCATCTTTGTGGACATGACCCACTCTTATGGCCACATTAAAACATCTCAAAAGCTTCACCTGGGCTTGGCGAAGATGACGGTGGTGGTAGTGTGTCTGAGAGGGTGCAAGGTGGTCTAGCGAGGTCAGAAATGAAAGTGAGAAGGTGGGTTGTTTGGTGGGTCGCAAGAATGGTGGACAGCGTAAAAAGGATGGGGGTTTTGCTCACTAAGGTATGGTGGAGCTTATGGAGGTGTTGGCGAGGCGTTTGGTGGCTTGTGGTGTCAGGGAAGTCTCTTCAGAGCTTGGCCGGTCGTAGGGAAGACGGAGGGCGAACGACGGCGTCAATGGTCGAATTGATTGATAAAGGAGATGAAAAGGAAGTAGAGGGAGAGGGGAACCTAATTAACCTAAGCTAATGGACGAAAGGACAGGGATGATGCTGGTTGTGGTATAGCCGACGCCAGAGAAGGAAGAACCTCCGGTGGGGGAGAACGGTGAGGATGAAGAGGGATAGGGCACCCACTGGTATTGCAAGGTGCGGAAGAACTTGAGGAGGAGGAACCGACCAAGTATTGTTTGTGGCGGTTGGTGAAGACGTCAGACAGAGGGAGTCGTCGGAGCTTGTGGAGAGTTCGGCCAGAGAGTGGGGATGAAGGGGGATTTCCGACCCAAACCAAGCTAAGGAAGACGACCTTGCATCAAGGGACCTTTTATAGGCCTTAGGGGGCATTCCAAGCTTGGAAACCAAACTTGGAAGCTCGAGACCTTCGTGAAATAGGAAACCCTTGTGTTCAAACCATTTGCATTAGGTTTTGGGCAAGAATTAGAGCCCAAGATGCGGCTCAGATTAAAGAGGATCTTCTCAAGAGTCCTTCCAATTTTGGAAGAGATTAAGCGTGAAATCAGGGATAACTCCTTGATTGAAGGTCGGTGGAAAGCTGTGTTCACACGACCATGGTGGTAGGGACCTAAATGCGAAGAAGTTGACAAAGTTGGGCAGCTATTCGCAAGGATTTCAAAAGTTAGGGGCTTGTGTGAGATAGAAAGAGTGTGACTGGTCTGAAATGCAAACTAGGTCAAGATGATCTCTGATTAAGTTCAAGTTTTGGTATAAACCTAATTTTGATCCAAGGAATCTGATGATGAAGTCAGATTTTGGTTTTGACTAAGTTTGACTGGGTAATTTATGTAGAAACCCAAATTAGGGTAACTTTCCATCTGAGACTCTATTCTTGGTCAAAATGGGTTCAGATGGTCAAACCAAGGTTACCAAACCTTATGTGATATTTTTATATGGATTTTAGAAGGTTTAAATGAAATTTATCCTGACTAGAACCTCTTTTAATTAAGCAGGTCTAAAATTAAGGTTTTAGATTATGGATTAGTTGTCGAAGTGCGTGAAAACCCATTTCTGTCTGCACGAACTCTCTTATTAGTCATTAATGAACATTTGAACTTAGATTAAGCCCTGGGAAAATCCATGGTTACTCTGCTTTTATGATCTTCTGTTAAAACTGTAGAATTAACCCTATTTTAATGCACTCTTCTTAGAAAGGATATGTAATGAGTTATGACTCTTTGGCAATTATGTAGGAGTATTTGTCTCTTGATTATTACTAATTAAAGCTAGTTATGATGCATGATGATGTTATCGTCAGCTATTCGAAGTGCCAACATGGATTTAGAAAAGGCGGCTAAGGCATGACTTTTGGAATTAAGTGAGCTTAAGGAGTTGAGGAATGATGCTTATGACACCTCTCAAGCCTATAAGGAGATAACTGTGGTCTTGAATGATATGTATATCCTTAGAAAGACCTTTGAGCCCAACCAACAAGTCTGGCTTTTCAATTCCAGATTTAAGCTTTTTCCAGGGAAATTAAAATCTCGTTGGGATGGGCCGTACATAATCACTAAAGTGTTTTCGCATGAGGTTGTGGAGATCAGGAGTCCCTCCTCTTTAGCAATGCCCTTTACCATCAATGGCCAACGGTTGAAATCGTATATTACTTTGGATAGCCATTTGGTTGATGTGGCCATTCTCGAGGAACCCTAGCTCCTGTCATTCTCTGCCTCAGGTAACATCTTCCCTTGGCTATTTTACTTCCAATGAGGACATTGTTTGAATCAGGCATGGGGGGATAGAACTTGAGGCATTTGTTTATAGCATGTTTGCATTGTGCATTTATACATGCATATTGCATTTTAAAAAAAATATATGTAAATAAATAAAAATATAAAAAAAATTTAAGCCATGTTGTTATGCTTAACCGACTAGGCTCTGCATCTTTAGGCATGAGACCACGACTTTAGGTTTGCTTAGCTGAGTCTAGGTGCCTAATTATAGGAGCTAGGGTTGAACTACTGACTCTAGAAATCTAGGGTCCATTTGGACTTAAAAACTCAAGTAGGAGTTAAGTTGCGGACCATTCCTCAAGAGGTTGAGGAAGGAAAGTTAGGGATTGAGTTATAGGCTGAGTAGTACATGGTGCCTTTTTCTACCTTTTGGTTTGTAGGTCCTCGTAACTTAAGCATTCACATTACACACAGTTGGTCTTGTGTAAATAGTGATCGCCTTAATTCCTTTCTTGAAGAAAATTTGGTTCTCTTAGTTTTGACCTAGGAGAAACTTGAAAACACAACTTGATTGGACGAGTTCTTGCTGTACGAGAGGTGGAGTATATACTCACCTTGATGACGTGATGATAACATGTCACCTCCTCGACGCTTGTCTCTTAGGATATCTATCATACTGGGGACATGTAAGCGCATTGTGCAGTTCTGGTACCATGGGCGGTCCTATCTCGAAGTGTCGATTGCCACAAACCTGAATTCGCTTAAGAAATCCATGGGTGATACTATCTCAAAGTGTCGATTACCAGGAGTTCTTAGGGTCACTATGGGCGGTGCTATCTCGAAGCATCGAAAGCAAGGCACCCTTTAAGGTTCGGCGATGTGGATAATGAATCCAACATAGATCGTATTGATAGTTGATCCAAGGTTAGACTTAGAGGAATCATTCAATATATATATAAATATATATTAAAAGAATCCCTCTTACTCTCTTTCTATTTTGGCAATCATACCAACCTCAAATAAATTCGACCAATGTCTATACACGGATGCTTTAATCTCTGGGACCAATAAATCCTAGGGTAGAGCTAGAAATCAAAGAAACCTGTGCCTATAATTTGTCCTTAGCTGACCTGTCTGTAACTTAGCAACTACTCAGGTACCTTATGATCTAGAGATAGATAGTTCAACCTAATTCTTATGAAAAGGTTAATTGAGTTAGCCTGGATAACTTGGAGTATTAAGTCATGCTTGAATTTGCTAGGGACTAGCAAAAACTAGGCATGAGGGCATTTGACTAGCCCATATTTGTGGACTATTTAAATATGTGAATGCCTAGACATTAAGATATCTTTAAGATTTAGTTAACATGCATTAGGATGTAAATAGATTAATTTATATTTTTATCTTGATTACATAATTCATGCATTACATTCATATGCATTTAGAATTGACTTAGTTAACCAATTAGGTGCATCACATGCATTATTTTGGGTTTGACATAAAAGTTAAGGATTTGTGCAAAAATAACCCTAATATTTTATTTTATTTTATTTCTCTTCTTCGCATGAAATGGCTCCTCTTCCTCCTCCTCAAGCCATATCTCCTTGATTGCCGTGAGAAGTAGATCTGCTCCGGCCTCTCCCATTTCAAATCCATGAAGTTGTAGCTATAAAGGAGGAGGGCCTGCCATGCTGAGGAGGCCTCCACCTCGACCCAATACCATGCTTCACCTCCATCACCATCGGCCTCAACCACAGCAACATGACTCCACCACCATGGGTGTGTGGTGTGGCAACCCACACCACCAACCAGAGTCCCTGCATCACTGTGCTTCATTTAGAACAACACCATCACTACCACCTTTCCCATTCATCTTCTTCCTTGTGCTTCACCTGCAACATCAAAAACAAACCCAACATCCATAAACCAACAGCCACACCGCCTCTTGCCTCCTCACGCCCAACTCTCCTTGCCGTGCATGCTCCACCCCAGCACACCAGCCTCTCCGTACACCTTGGTTGCACCTAGTAGGCCCTCTTCTCCGCGCTTTCCCCTTCCACATGTGGCCAGTAGCATGCCTGCACACACCTCCAACTGGCCAGCAGCATGCCCCCCATGCGGCCAGCAGTTCCCCTCGTCACACCTCTGCCCACGCACGCGCGCCTCTTCGTGCGCGCATAGTAGCAGCAGCCATCGCACGTGCTCCTCTTTAGTAGCACGTGCATGGAGCAGCTCTAACAGCAAGTAGCAGGAAGAGGCTCCACTGCCACCCATTACTGTCCACAGCTTCATTCGGCCACCTTGGGCCGCTCCGCACTTTGCTGCAACCGCCATCAAGAAGCCCTTGGTCTAGAAATTCTCCTCCGAGCACCATACCACCAACCATCACATCCTTCACGTGCAGCAATACCTCAAAAAAATCCCTTGTTTTGGGTTCATTTCTTATTACATTCAATGCCATTGCCGCATTTTGATTTTTGATTTTTTAATTAAATATTATGGTTAGTTTATGCAGAGAACCTTCCTCTTTCTCATAAATGCGATTTCAACTTTAGCACTTGTTATTTACTTAATCTGAAAACTGTTTTGATTCAGTTTCTTAACAAAATTAATCGTGAACATTTATTTTTGACCCATGAGAGGTTTAATAGGTTAGTGCCTCCTTGTGGACACGGCCTGCTCTTATCTTAAGTGGTTTAATTTTAATTCAATACTTTGATTAGTTGATTTTCCGTCACTTAGAAATAGAAACGAAAAATTATTTTAATTATCATCTTGTTAAGTGAAATCATCTTTTCAATTGTACTTCAATAATTTCTCGGGTTCTTAAATTAAAAGTGCAATTAACGTGTTGCTCAAAGGTTTTCTAAGGTGTTGGCAGGAAAATTTTTAGTTTATGTGTACTACTCCCCATTCCTAAGTTCTTGCATGTCCTCATGTGTGCATAAAAGGAAAATAAATTAAGACAAGGGGTGAGTGGATAGAAATCACCTGGAATTGCTCCTGATTCTTCATTCAGCATATGCTAACCAAATGACAGAAAGCACAATACACAAAAATATATGCCAAAAGGAAAAAGATGCTATGTATAAAATAGAAAGCAGATGTTATGTATAAATGCTGAGTTTAATGCCTCCACCTGGGCGAAAAATCAATAAAAAAGATTAGTGATTGCTGAAGAGATGATCAAGACTAATAAAAAGATGTGCTCGTCTGCCCCAAGATTTAGTGGTCTACAAATGCGAACCAGCTGATGATGCATCCTTACTCTAAAGAGTCTTTCTAGAGCAAAATGTGGAATAGGGGTGAAAAGTGGATGATAATCAGAAGGAGGATCATGATTCCAATTCTGCTCATTAATCTAGTTCCAGAATTCAATGAGAAATTGCTAAGGAAGTGGATTGATATGATGATCAAAATGCAAGCCAGCATCAGAGTCTGGATCATAGTGGTCTTCATAATGGTGATTAACGTCAAAAATCATGCTCTCCCCATGTTCTTGGTTATACGAGGGTACATGTGAGATTGGAAGTTCTGTATATAAGTCATTGAAATCCTCATCAGAAATTATCTCATCCTCACTGATACTATTTTCAAATTCATTAGAATCTATCTCAGTCTCTGAGTCGAGCAATCAATTAGATTGACTAGGATTGTGAATAAGTCCCCAATTGATTGTACTCAGTATTTCACCCTTATAAGTGTCAAATTCCTCAGCATTTTGTGATTCAGATGGCCTTTCCGTTTCCCTCAATAAATCATTAGAAGTACTCCCCTATAATTGGAAATCATAATCAAGAGTAGAGAATGCAGACTCAGGGTTTCCTTCATCACCTTAGTAGGTGGGAGGAGAAAAATGCAAATCATACGATGTTGGAGTGAAAGTGGATTCGCTTCTTAGAGGAAGTGATTTGGACTGAGCAATCGTGTCAAATCCAGATTCATCTAGGCAAATGTAATTATTAGAATCCCTAGGAAAGATCATCTCCTGACTACCTAGGTGCACTTGACCAGTGATGTCCAAGGCAGTACTCATGATTTTCATTAAATCCAACCTTCCTTTGCTTAAATTCCCCCAGATTGTTTGAGACATCCAAATCTAAATCATCTTGTGAATCCTCACCTTGGGAATCCTTGAATATAAAGAAATCATATTCCAACTCACGACTGATAGATTCCTCAAAATGAAAGGTTTGTATCTTAGGGATTTCATCAAGATCTAGATCCATAAGTTGATTTTCTTCCTTAATTTCATCAGGTGTCTTGTTGGTCACTCTGAATCGTGTTTTAAAATCAATGCATGTAGTATAGGTCAAATCAGTACGAAAAACAAATAGAATTTATTACTTGAATGAAAGTCCGAGGTTGAACACATGGAGCAATTGGCAAAAATAATTCTCAAGATTGCAATATAAGCAATCTATAATAGAACTCCAAACAAGAATGATATATAAATGAAAGTGAATGTCAGATAATGCAAAAAGAATGGGGTAAAATGGTAATTTGAATCACCAATTACCCCTAACAATTATCTCAAATATTTCAACAGTACTTAAGCAAATAAATTTCACGTAATATAAGTGCACAGTGCACTTCAAATGAAGCTTAGATGTTTGCTTAGCCGGTCAGATGACTTATCCTGCTCTCTACTACAGTGCCTGGTTGCTTTACCTTCTTTCTATGCTTCTCTTCTCTTCTTCTGTTGGGCTTCTCTCTTCTACAGCTTCTCTTCTCTTCTTCCTCCTCTGGTTGCTCTTCTTCTCTTCCTCTGTGGCTGTGCCTTCTCTCTTCTTCTTCCTTCTTCACGCGTAAGGTGGAGGTTCCTTAAACGGCTAAGTGTTGGCCATTGGTCCTGAGAACAAAACCCTCCTTTCCCCCGTGTGCTTTTTTCTCCTTCTCTCTCTAGGATCCACCCTCTCAGGGCCTCGGGTTATTGGGTATTCGGGTAGAGCGCACCCGGGATCAGGCTCATCGGCGTGGGTGGTGAGCGAGGAGTGCTTAGGTTAGGTGGGTTATCAGGTCAGTCAGACCCGCGTGTAAGGTCTCGTGGGCGAGGCGCATGAGGGGTGCGGGGACCTCAGCCCCTATTACTTGAGGCGATAAGGCTATGCAACATTTTCAATTTATGCAGGCGCGGGGTCTTGTAAGCTTGCTAGGTGGGACTATGCCACCTCCCTTCGCGCAGTAGCAGCAGCTCCTTGCGATTGCAGTCAAATGCCTGGCCAAAGAGCCAAATTGGCTCCTGGGTCATGATCCTGGAGACGCTCTGCAGTGCTTGGGACTTCGCCTAGGGTCTGCAGATGCTGGAGCAAGGCTTCTAGCTTTGCTCGAAGCTATTGTAATGGCGGTCGAGGGAGAGAAGACCTGAAATGAGGAACATGGCCTTACAGCCTCGTCAGAAGGTTCAACAGGCTTCACCGTAGCACGGCAGATGTGGTGTGGTGTGCGACGTGTTGTGAAGGTGACTGTGGTGGCCAGATGGTGTCGTAGTTGGTGCGCGGAGGTGGGTGTGTTCGGCAGAAGGTTTGGAGGTGTAATAGGGTGAAAAAGTATGGGGGTTTTGAAGAGGGTGATGTGGCAAAGGTCGTGAGGTGGTGGCAAGGCATTTGGAGTAGTGGAATGAGAAGAGAGCCTCGCTAGAGTGATGGCCGGAGTGGAGGAGGATGACAGTGTTTGGCGGTGTCGAGGGTCGAAACAGGGATAAGAAGAGGGAAATCTAACCTAAAAGTGGAGAGGAATTAATCTAACCTAAGATAATCAGACGAAAGGGGAGGATTTTCCTTACTGGGGGTATGCTAGCTCTGGAGAAGGCGAAGGCTCTGATGAGTGGGAGATGGCGACGAAGTCGTAGATTAGAGCTGCCACAAGTATTGTGACGCGTAGAGGAAGAAGAGGAAGGTATATCTGTCGCTGGTATTGCGAACGGATGAGGAATGGAGTCGGAGGAGGTTGTTGGACGTCGTGGAGCTTCTTGGCCAGAGAGGAGGGAGGTTGGAGGGGTATTTTAGGCCAAGAATGAGCATGGGAGTTCAGTTGAGCCCTGAGCGTGCTTATATAGTGTTTAGGAGGTTGATTTATGCTTGGAAGCCAAGCTTCCAAGCTAGGAATGTTCGTCGAAGGTGATCCCAAAATACCCTAATCTCTCATGCGTTCGCATGAGAGATTGGGAAGGTTTGAGTGCTTGGGAATTGGCTCAAAAGGAAGGAAATTCCTTGACGAACTTCCCTTTCAAATCTTAGAGGGATTTGTCAAGGAATCAAGAACTTGCCAATTTTAGGCCACCGGAGTTTGTAGAAATAGGATTCATAGCGGAGAGGACCTATTTGAAGAAAATGATAATAAAGATAGGGGCATTTTTGTAAGGATTTTGAAAGTTAAGGGCATATGTGATATAAAAGAATCAGACAGGATCAAATTGCAAACTAGGTCAAGAAAATCTCAAATTGGGCCCAACTTTTTGGTACAAACCTAATTTGGACCTAAGGAATCCAATGGTGAAGTTGGATTTTGATTTTGACCTAGTATGACTGCGTAATCTGTGTAAAAACCTAAATTAGGGCAAATGTCAGTCTGAGACTCTGTTTTGGGTCAAGATGTGTTTTAATGGTCAAATTGAAGGTACCAAACCCTAGAGAATATTTTTCTATGATTTAGAGGGTTTAGGTGAATTTTATCTTGACGAGAACCGCATTTAATTAAGCGGGTCTGTCTTTAATGTTTCAGAAGTTATTTAATTCTCAAAACACATGAAAACTCTTTTCTATCTGTATTGACCCACTTGTTGGATATTTAACACCATTTGACCCTTAATTACCTCCTGGGAAAACCCGTGGTTATTCTGCATTCAAGATATGATGGTAAAATTATACTTTTATCCCTATTTTCTTGTCTTTCTCTCATAATTATTATGCAATGAACTATGTCACTCTGGCAATTATGTAGGAGCATTTATTCCTTAATAATGACTAAATTGAGCTAGTTATGGCTCATAATGGCGCTCCCATCATGTCTCCCACATTTGTAAATCAATGTTGGGGTTATCGATCCTTTCCTCCTCACTTTCCTGAATGGGACTCTCAAATGAGTCCATTCGGGTTATTCTTAGGTCGTGTCCCTTTACCACATTAGATGTCTCTCCCTTTGAATCCATTCCAAGTGTCTGCGTTAGAGAATTCTTTATAGCACTTTTAGGCGAAACACTTTAGGTTCCTCAAGGTCCTCAAAGCTATTCTCCACTTGATACTGTAAAAGCAGTATCTCTTGAAGTGTGAAGTTCTGTTTGGTTAACCTAGTCAGAGATTCTAGTTATTGGAGGGCTATCGTTAAAGATTCTTGGGCTAGAATCAAGGATTGTCTCTACCCCAGCTTAGGGATTGTTTGAACTTGATATACATAAATTGCAACATTCTCCTTAAGCTTGGCTACCATTTGCTGTAGTTTGAAATGTGGTTGCATGTGTAGTGGTAGTTCATCGGGGCTTCCAAAGGGTGAATTAGGTCTACTAGTTTTCCATGGTTGAGATGTAGTACAGAAATCATATCCTGAAACATAAGATGGGGTCCTTTGTGGAGCGATTGGGTATTGATCATAATGACCAGGATTAGGATTTGGGTTAGCCATTTTAGCTACCCGAGAAGAAGAGGGTACAGAAGAAGGAACGTGTGATGCGAAAAGTCACCTTTGCCACCTTGGGTTTGGTTCCCAAGGTTCCATCAACGTAGGTCTAAATGACCTCTCTCTCATTCACCAACCAACCTTGGTTGGTGTAGCCAAGCCAAACAAGGCCAAAGCCCTACTAATCAAATTGGTCCTTTAAAAATCAGATGACCAGATGCTTCATTAAGGTTTAAATTCTTGAAGAAAAATCATCAAGAGATCGATTGAAAATGATCTCTATCTCTTAATCTAACCTGGCTAGTCTGTTACGAGGGGACTAAGAGGAAGGCTCTTCCTTTGCCTTGCACCACTGGGTCCTTAATATTTCTTAGCCGTGATCATTTGACACTATCTCGTAGGCTAGACACCAGGTTTGGCTAAAGAGGTTGAGACCACCTAGTAGTTAAAAGACGAATGTAGGTTATTAAGATGTTCTTTGCAATTTTTAACCTTTTCTTCAAATTGGGTGTGTGGTGACTAGTTCACAAGGTGAGCTGACTCACCGACAAGTCACTGGACTCGATTGAGTCCAGGCTAATCTAATGTGGTCTCTAAGTATATTCCTAAATGTTAAACCTAGGGTTCATGCACTACTAAGTATTTGAAGCAAAAGACCACAAATCAAATTGAAAATACTCTTTAAGATAAAATGAACCTAAATGAGATAAAAATTGGCAAGAAGATTCCTTTTTCAATAAGCTTTTTAGAGAATATTTTCTTAGAATTTTTACTATTCCAAATAAATAGATACGAATTTTTAACTAACTGGGGGTTAGATTTGAAATTTTGACCTTGTGTCAGTTTTTCTTTTTGAAACAATATCAAACGTGATCCAAAAATTTGGAAAAAAAATATGAAAATGAATGCTAACTTGATTATCTTTCAAACCCTACCATTTTTGGGTCAATCAAATTCATGTGTGGTTCAAAATTGGGTTTTGAAGATCATAAAAATTTGGATCTCAATTTATTTGACCCCTGTTCACTCCGTGAATTTTTTAAAATTCCACAAATTGAAATTTTTCAAGGGAATGGAGGTGTTGGAAAGATAATTTGAAAATCTAACTAGTACCCAAATTTAAAAATTTTTGGATCATTAGAAACTTGGCAAATGATCTTTTAAATTCGTATAAAAACTCTAACCAAATTTCTAAAATTAATAATGAGTTTTTAAATTGTTTTCAATACAAAATAAGCCTTTTCACCAAAAATCTTTTTCTTTTTTTTTAAAGCAAATTCTAACCTAAGTGATGGTGCATACCTGAATTTATTCAACTTCGCTCAATGCATTGACAGAATTCACGTTTCGTACCTACACACTAAAGACAACATAATAAATCAGATATCAAATCAGGAATCGCCTTGCCTCCCTGACAACAATGCCATTTTTATGAGAACGTAAGATCACATTTTTAATATTTTCATTGTAGTATAGCACAAAAGCACGTCGACAAATAATTTTAACGAAACTTAGTAAGTCTCGATCAAACTTGGGGAGGTGGACATGCAATTTTTAGAGGTTGAGGGCATGGTGGAGGGTCGTTGGGATGGTGCCACGTGGTGCCATCCTGATTGTCCATCTTCTTGCCTTTGTAGATGGTGCTATAGGGTTCCGATTGAAGCGATTCTTGCATCATTGCACTGCGATCATTGCTCTGAGTCAATTCGTATGGATAGATTTCTCAACTGTGGCCCTGAATCGTCTGCAATTATTATTCCATTTTAATTAGAACATAACAACAATATTATTATTTACATAGCTAAACAAATCAACTATGATGCAAAACATACTGCTCATGAATGCATTATTCCTAAGTTAAGCTAGTATTTAACTTAGTTTAGGTAGTTTAGGTCCTATGATTCCTACGTAATCACCCTCCTCTTTTCCCGCTTAGCGCTCACTTGCATGGGGAAATGACATAGGAACTGGGGGACCGCATGGCATGGATTGCGAGGCAAGGCGACACTATTAGCAAGTGGGCCATGAGGGTGCACTACGCAAGGTAGCTCATCGGGTAGGGTACGCATTCCCTATGCCTCGTATGCATGCACATCTAGATGCACGTTGCACGTAAAAGAGGGCACGATGCTCGAGGCAGACTAGTGGGGTTCACAAATGTAGAGTTTTTAGGTTGGTTCAGGGCCTGAATAGACATGGAATGTGACCAGCTTGGGTCGGTACATGAACCCTATGTGGCCCTCTTAGTACATGTTTTGGGTATTGAAAAAAATTAAATGAAGCCTAATGACACCATTAAAACCATGGATAGTGTAGGCTTGGCATCCAGGTGCAGTGCGGAACTCGAGAGAGGACATGCAAACCTTGATGGAGGCACGAATAGACCCACCGTACCTACCATTCCTCCTGACAAATCAAGGTAGAGTGGTTCTCCCTTTGCTTGTCTAGGTTTTGAATTTAAATAGCGTACACTAGGGCTCCCTAGCTTAAGCCTTTTTGGTTATTCTTTTAAGCCATTCTCCTAAGTTGTGCTTCCAAGTGTGTATCGTAGAATGTAAAATTTGCATAATCAAAGTGTTAGATAGATCTAAGAATATCGTGAGGCTAAATTACGTGCTTACATTACAGGTGCAAAACTCTCATGCTTTGAGAGTGGATTAGCCCTACTAAGGAGCTACTGGCCTAAATTATGAACACTTGGTTCCACTCAGAGAGCATGTATTAGAGATAGAATTAAGGTTCTTCATGAACATTAAGGAAAGTCAGATGCTCTTTTTAAGTATATGGAATGTGTGGAATTACTTTTTACGATGCATACAATAGCTAGAAAATACATAGGGCTAATTGTGAACCCTAAGGAAGGCCTTAGATGTCCTCGTGAAATTGAAATAAGGTATTGTGATGCTCAAATTAGTTACCAATTGTGTAGGGATTAATTTGAACCCTAAGATAAATTAGAGATGGCATGTGGTAGTACACAAAAATCATTGGGAATGACATGGTTATTGTAGGATCTAAAAGGCACAAGCACACTAGAAGGGGGGGATGAATAGTGTGATAGATAAAAATATGCAACCAAATCAAACCACAAAAAAAAACACCAGATATATAGTGATTTTCCTCACTTGGGTACTCCATTATCTAAGTCTTCTGACTTAGGATTTTTAACCCGATTCCCTCAACTCGGAGGGAATCAATTTACTATAAACATAGGTAATTAATAGGTTACCTCAACCTAATTGTAAGATAGAATGAGAGCAAAATGATACAGGTGTAAGCAAGTAACAATAAAGCTTACAACTAAATTCGTAAGTCTCCAACAAGAATTTGCTTAATAAAATGATTATAGACTAATCTAATGAAACACACTAAAGCGAAAGATTATACGATGAAGAACGAGATCGCTTGAAAGAGGTTTGTTGCAGAGAGTATTGCCTTGAAGAAGAATGCAACAACAATCCTTGCAGCTTGAAATGTGAAATTTGGGAATTAGGAGTAAGGAGACAATTTTTGCTTGTGTTGTGTGCAAATGACACACACAAGGTGTTTATATAAGTTACTAAACATGTTCCCTATGATTACTAGCCATTAGGGGCAATTTGGGAAGATAAGAGATATGATTAATTGCAAAATAGCCGTTCAGTTGGTCACAACGGTTAATTGGTACCGGTACTAAAGTTGTGGTATCGGTACTGACTACTCACGGATTAATCAGCAGTCATCCCAACAATGCTTGGGTACCGGTACTCATCATGGTTATTGTTACTCAGTGCTTATAATTGAGTACCGACTGAGTCACTAGGTACTGGTACTTGTGACACAGATTTGGGTCCTGTGACCTACATGTACTAGTACTCATGAGGAGTACCGGTACTTGTAAGGTCCAGGTACTTCTCAAGTCTTCAAACTATGAGCACCTTGTACCGGTACTCATGAGGAATACCGGTACTTGTTCACACTTTGGGACTAAAACCCAAACCTGTGCCATGTACCAAGAATGGGCTTTGATCGCAATCTAAGTGAAATATGTGTAAATACACGATGAATACTTCAACGAAATTATGTATTTTCAAATGAATAGCTGAACAGAAGAATTATTCTTAATTATCTCTATTTTGATTTTAATTCCTAAGTCATTTATCTTGTTAGGAGACATACAATCTATATTACAAAAAATATGAACAAAAAGAAACAGTCTTCAATCTTCATTGCATCATTACTTCTTTCATCAATCCTTAGATCCTGTTATTTCTTGAAAATAACACATTAAACTCATTAGATTTAAAACGATTTTATTAACACCAAAACATAAAAGAGAAGTGGAACTAGATTCCAACAATCTCCCCTTTTTTGGTGCTGACAAGACAATAAAAATACCTATATTTAAAATAATAGAAACCTCATAAGAGGATAAATACAAAAAAAACTCTGCTAAGAGTGAAACCTCCCCCTCAAACTAAGCTTCTTTATTTTAATACAGTGTATTTACCATTTCTCCCCCTTTTTTTTGTCAATCAAACAAAAAGAATATCTCTCTATGCATAGACAATGACTAGGCATGAAACAAGATTGTAGATAAACAATCATAAGAAGAAAAACAAGCATATTAAAAGTCATAACAATCATAATTGAAGTCATACATCATTAAAAGACATAATAACCAAGCAAAACATGTTCAAATGTTTAATACATGAAAATATAGACGAAAAACTAATTATGAGGATGTTTTTTGATAGATTTTTTAGCATGTTTGCTACTCGTTCTACCACCATCATCATCATCAGTTTCATCATCTTCATCATCTTCATCTTCGGCATCTTCATCATCACTTTCAATATAAGAAACCTCTTCTTCAACTTCATTGTCTTCTTCCTCTTAATCATCATGAAGAATAGGTTCTTCTTCTGCCATTGGAGATGAGACGAGAGATGGGCCTTGAAAATGCTTCTGCCGTCTCTCAATGTATTCTTTGGGTGCTTTTGGTTGAGTGCGCTTCCTTTATTTAGGATGTTGAGTGGAAGAAGCAAAAAGGGAGGACTCCACTGAAAGTGAAAGATCATAGAACTTGAGTTCCATATGACGAAAAGCAAAGTTGCAATTTGACAAATTTTGTTCAATATAATTAAAAATGTTAATCATATTGGGATTAGTTCCAGACACATTAGACAGATTTACCCAAGGTGTTTCAGCTTTTGGATATGGATAGGTTATAGGAACAAAAGCTGAGGATGATTCAGGAGGTGGATGAGAAGAAGATTGAGCATTTGGATCAACTTCTTCATCTTCACTAGGTGATTCCTCTCTAGTCGGTTTTACTCCCATTTTCCAGAGAGTGGACCACTTGAAGTAGACCACTTTTCTAAGCGGTGTAAAGTTAGAGAGATCAATTTTACTCTTGATAAGAATGTGAGATATAAGAATATCAAGAGGAAGTGCTAAATCACGGTAAGAGGTCTTAAGAAGTGAATAAATATCGTGTTCCAATTTATAGGAAAACTTGTTATAACAGCATAGATTAAGGGTAAAATGTCTATAGGGATTTTGTGGAATCCCGAGTATTTGGCTCTTAGGTTCCATGCTAAAATTCTTAATAGAACTCTAGCAAATAATGTCATATTTGTGGCAATCAAGGCTTTTCCCTGACAGTTAGGAAGCAAGAGTGTTTCATGAATTTTTGAAGTAGGGAATTTTTTCTTAAGAGTATAAAAAGCATGACCTTCATTAGGACATTGGGTTATAGTGGATAGAAATTGGGTGTAACAGTTATCTTTTGTCCAAAAATGTTTGATGTTAAGATAAGATGACCTCGATTGTCTTGTTCTTGGAGATTTGCAAACAATAGACAATGAATATTAGGATAGACTCCAGGAACATCAACAAAAAATGACTCATTAAAGAAATGCATGAGGTTTTGTTCTGATAAACGAGTGATGAAGTGAAAGAGTTGTAAAGAGAAGTCTTTCCACTCAACTGGCCTACAATGGTGAAGCTTTAGGCCCTTATACCAATCAAACATTGATTTGACATCCTCATTGATTCAAAATTTATGAAATGCATCTTGAGGTGCCTTTCCTTTACTCTTAGATTTAGGTATCATATGAAAATCATGTAACAAGAGTTGGAGAAACAATGAGTAAATCAGAATACTTCCTTTGATGTGTGCATTCAAAAACACACTTAAGCCTGCATGTTCCAATACTGGTGATGGGTATCAGTACTGGTTGGTTCTAGTTTCAACCAGAAAATCGAGCGAGTACCGGTACTGATCATTAGTACCGGTACTTGCTGTCAAAAGCAGGCTCTGCTTCACCCAGCTAGTACCGATATTGGTGATAGGTACTGGTACCATCTGGTACCCAACGAAAAATGGAATGCAGCAGCATGGTTGATTTAGGGGAAAGAGAAAACAAGTTGTAGAAAGAACCAAGATCTACAGAGAGGATGAGAAAATACCTAGAGTTAAGTTTTGGAAGAGATCCTTCTTCTTCTCTTTGGCTAGGGTTTGAAGATGATCTTGGAGAGAATGGAAACTAGGTTTTGGAAGGAACAAAAATGGGGCAAGTGTTTGCACTTGACCACTTTTATATGGGATGGGACACTTGACCACTTTTATATGGGATGGGTCATGTGCTAGTCACATGACCACTTAAGTGGTTGAGAGATTATTTCAATGTTCTACTTAGGTATTGAAAATAATGTGGTCAATGACTTAAGTTAAGCAATTATATTGCAAACAATACCTTGATATTTCTAGAAACATGGAAATATTACAGTATACCCCTTTTTAACAAAAATGGGTAAACTGTAGTTAGGCCCTCAGATATTTGTATAATTTCAAACAAGTTATAATGCAATCAAACTTTTAATTTTGAACTTTTTTAATTGTACAAAGTCAAATTTCTTCTTATAAAGCAGAATCTCTCTGCTACAAGAGGTTTTGTAAAGATATTTGCCAATTGATTTTATGTATCTATAAATTCTAATTGAATGACACCTTGTAGCACATTATCTCTAAGAAAATGGTGTCGAACATCTATATGTTTGATACGTGAATGATGTATTGGATTTTTGAATAAATTTATTACACTTGTACTATCACATAGAATTTTAGACTGTGCAAAAGATAATCCAAAATCGGGCAAAGTTTGCCTCATCTAAATGACCTGAGAGCAAGCAAGTGAAGCAGCAATAATTTTTGCTTCGATCGTGGAAAGTGAAACACATGTCTGATTTTTAGAGAACCATCAAACAAGAGATTCTCCAATAAAATGACAGGTACCGCTAGTGCTCTTTCGGTCTGTCCGACTCCCTGCATAGTCTGCATCACTATAGGATAATAAGTCTAAGGACTATGCTTTAGGGTAAGAGAGACCAAGATTTCTTGTGCTATATAGGTATCTAAATATTCTTTTTATTGTGTTTAAATGAGTTTCTTGGGTTCGGATTGGAATCTTGCACATAAACATGTAGCAAAAAGAATATTAGGTCTAGAAGGTATAAGGTATAGTAGTGATCCTATCATACCTGGATATTTCTTTTCATCTACCTTCTTGCCGGATAGATGTTCACTAAAAGAAGTGGATGGAGCAATTGGAGTCTCTTTTCCTTTTACTTTTTCAAAGTAAAACTTCTTGAGGATTTCAATAATATATTTTGTTTGACTAAAGTAAATACCAGTGTCTAATTGTTGGATTTAGAGACCTAAAAAGAATCTAAGTTCACCATCATACTCATTTCAAACTGAGTCTTCATAGTCTCACAGAGATGTTGACACAGTGACTCTTTGGTTAAACCAAATATAATATCGTCGACGTATATTTAAACTAACAGGATGTCATTTCCTTCCTTTACAAAAGGAGTTGAATCAACAACTCCAATTCTATATCCATGCTAGAGAAGGAAGGACGTAAGTCTATTATACCAGGCCCTAAAAGCTTGTTTAAGTCCAATATAATGCCTTATTGAGCTTGAATACATGCTCTAGGTGTACTGGGTCTTTGAATCCGGGAGGCTGATGAACATAAACTTCTTCCTTAATATAACCATTAACAAAAGTGCTCTTGACATCCATTTGAAATAACTTGAAGCCCTTTGCACTTGCAAAAGCAAGTAGCATTCGTATGGAGTCCAAGTGAGCAACAGGAGCAAATGTCTTATCAAAGTAAATTCCCCCTTGTTGGTTATAGCCTTGAGCTATAAGTCTAGCCTTATTCCTGATTACTGAACCAGATTTATCCAATTTACTTCGGAACACCCACTTGGTTCCAATAATGGAATTACCTTCTAGAGCAGGTACCAAGTTTCATACATTATTCATTGATAATTGAAGTAGCTCCTTCTGCATAGCTACAACCCACAATTCATCCTTTAATGCCTCATCAACTTTCTTGGGTTCAAGTTGAGAAACAAAGGCATTAAGGACAAAATTGGCTCTAAAATGAGATCAGGTTTTTACACCTTGTTCAATATCACCTATAATTTATCCTTGAGGGTGATCCTTGTGGTGTACTCATTCTTTTGGAAGATCATACACATTTCGCGTATTTTCCATTTTTGATACATTGACGAAGGGGGTATCTTCATCATCAAAATCTAGATGATTTGGTTCTGGTTCTCTTAATGTTGTTTCATCAAATGAAACATGCAGGGATTCTTCAACAACAAAAGTCCTTTTATTAAAGACTCGATAAGTTTTGCTTCTTATTGAATATCCAATAAAAATACCTTCATCACCTTTAGCGTCAAGCTTATCAAGTCGATCTCAGGTGTTTAATAAATAACATCAACTTCCAAACATCCTAAGGTATGAAATCCTAGGTGACTTCTCATAATAAAGCTCATATGGAGTTTTCTTAATAATAAGCCTTAAGAGAGTTTTATTTAGAACATAACATACCGTATTAATAGCTTCAGCCTAGAAATATTTTTGAAGCTCAGACTCCAAGAGCAAGGTTCGGGTACATTTTTGTTGAGTGCGATTCTTGCACTCTACACCTCCATTTTGAGTTGGAGCCCGAGGAAATGAAAACTCATGGGATATGCCAGAATTGACATGAAAACTTGAAAACTTTTCATTTTCAAATTCACCCCCATGATCTGTCCTAAGTCTAAGGATTGAAGATGATTTTTCCTTTTGAAGTCTTCGAGCAACATGTAGGAAGGAGTCAAATGAGTCATCCTTATGTTTCAGGAAGATGACCCAAGTGAACCTTGAGAAGTCATCAACAATAACTTGACAAAATTTTGATCCATTTAGGCTCTCAAATCGTGTTGGCCTAAATAGATTAAGGTGTAACAATTCTAAGGGATATGTAGTTGAGACTGTCTTTTGGTTTAAAAAAAGCTTTGTGCATTTTTCCGAGTTCACAA
This sequence comes from Thalassia testudinum, assembly GCA_037157565.1. Classification (NCBI taxonomy): domain Eukaryota; kingdom Viridiplantae; phylum Streptophyta; class Magnoliopsida; order Alismatales; family Hydrocharitaceae; genus Thalassia; species Thalassia testudinum. Next base: position 26,051,661 of record JAZHRO010000014.1, read on the forward strand.
GATTTGCATAATGCATCTTTTTTGTAAGTTAGTTTGGGTAGGTCTCTTACTAACTCATTTTTGGCTAGCTTATTTAAGAGTTTGTGATTTATGTGACCTAGCCTACGGTGCCATAAATTTACTTCAACATGAGAGGGAAGCAGACATTTTACAAATTTTTCTTGTGAAAAATGAAGAGCATAGATATTTTCCTATCTAAATCCTTCATTTAGAATTACATTAGTTGCTTCTTTTAGTATTTTGAAACTAGTTTTAGTGAACAATACATCACATCCATTATCACATATTTGACTAACATTAAGCAGGTTATGTTTTAGATTTTCTACTAAAAGAACATTTCGTACCTGCTTAGAGGAATTACCTATGGTACCTTCACGAATAATGCGACAACGTTTGTTGTTGCCAAACTTGATGTGTTCATCTTGTATTCTCATCCATTTGATAAAGAGGTTGGAGTGTTCTGTTATATGCTTGGAATTCCTACTGTCTAGGACCACTTGTCTTTCTTGACCTGAAAAGCAGTTTAATACATCTGATTTAGGTATCCATTTTCTTTTGGGTCCTTGATGGTTAGTTCCCTTCAAATCTTTAGATTTATAGATCACTTTTGTGTTGGATTTATAATTCTTAGGATTCTTGAACTTTTGATAAATCCATGCATGTCTAGGCGTGTTCTTTTTATTATGAAATTTTGCTTTTAAGTTATTACAGAATTCTGTATTTAACCTAGATGTTGTTTTAAGATTATTTAAAGTTTTCTCAAAATGTTCATAAATATCCTTTAATTCTACTATCTTTGCATGCAATTGTGAGTTAGTATCTTTTGCTATGTCTAACTCTATTTCTGAACATGATTTTTCTATCTCTAAAGTCTTATAACTATTATGCATGACTTTATTTTCTTTTTTAATCAACCTAGCTTTGTGATACAGGTCTTCATATGCTTGTAGCAACTCATTAAAAGTGACTTCAGAATCTACCTCATTTTCTGAGCTGTTGTTGTTTACCATCAAACATAGATGTGTAACTTCGGTTTCTTCTAACTCTTCGGAGGATGATTCGGTGCCGGAATCACTGTCATCACAGGTTGCTTTATACACCTTTCTTGAGATCTTCTTCCGATCAACTTCTTTGTCTTTCTTCTTTTCTTCCTTCTTCTTGATCATTGGACAATCTTTTCGTACGTGTCCCCTTTACTTGCATTCAAAACACACTGTCATTTGAAAATTTATTCACCTTCTTACCTTGCTTTCAGATGAACCGTCAAAATAGTCTTGTTAGAAGAGTAAGCTCTTCTTCGTTAGAGTCGGAATCGTCGAAGTCTGAATCCTCCTTTAGAGCTTTGAAAGCAAGCTCCTTCTTCTTGCTTGCTAATTTCTCTTCGTTCTTCTTTATGTTCTTCAGTTTGATCTCATATGCCATTAGGCTTCCAATCAAGTCGTCAAGAGAAAGGACTGAAAGATCCTTTGCCTCTTGAATCACTGTCGATTTCATAGACCAATCAATTGTAAGGGATCTCAAGATCTTCCTTACAAGTTGCTCTTCTGTGAACTTCACTCCCAAATTCTTCATAGGGTTAACAGTGTCTCCAAATCTTGTGTACATTGTCTTGATTGTTTCACCTTTTTCCATCCTGAAACACTCATAGCTTTCTGTTAAAATAGATATGCATGTTTCTTTAACTTTACTAGTACCTTTGTAGGTGTTTGTAACGCTTTTGGGGGTTTTAAAAGAATGTCACGTTGTAGTATAGCTGACAAAGCGCTCAAACAAATAAAGAGTTTTTATTACTCGAAAATCGGAGTATCCGAGGTCGAACACAGGGAGCAATTGGAATTTACTACTAATCTCAAATGTAATTGAACACTCTAATTTACTCAAAACTCTAATTCAAATATGAATTTATGTGGTTAAAAGTAATTATGACAAAAGAAATAAAATTGGACGTCTGATCTTGTGATCAGACGTCTTAAAAGTGTTATTCTTCTCTTCTGATATTTCTTTCTCTTCTTCTCAGCAGTCTCTCCTACTTCCTTCTGATCTTGGCTTCTGCTTCTGCGAAGGTTTCTTCTTCCTCTTCTCTTCTCTTTGCAGTCTTCACTTGGCCTCTCTTCTTTCTCTACAGTCTCTCTTCTGCCTTCTTCTTCTTCTTCTTCTGCGAAGGCTTCTCTTTCTTCCTTAGTCTCTATTCTTCCTTCTCTTCTCTGCCTTGCTCAGCTTCTTCTCTTGCAGTCCTTCTTTCTTCCTTCTCTTCTCTGCCTTGCCTTCTTTCTTCCTTCTCTTCTTCTTCCTCGTGGCTAAGTCTTTTTTCCTCAACGTTCAGCCTACCTGCACAGAGAAAAACCTATCCCTTTTCCTCTATCCGCGTGTCTCTCTCTCTCAACAATTCACTCAAGGACGCTATCCCAGAGCCACATGGGTAATCGAGTCGGATTTCACACCCGGGACCAGGCGCACCTGCAGGTGGGTGATGCGCGAGGAGTGCGTAAGTTAGGGTCGGGTCGGATCCCGCCAGATCCACGAGGTGAAACCGCAGACAGGGCGGGCACTAGGGCAGGTGAGGGACCTCACCCCTGTGCGTTCGGAGGCAACCAAATAATATCACAAATTCAACTTATACTACAGCGGTGCCTCGTACTTCCACGATGTGGGACTAAAGTCTGGCCCAATCTTGCACGCGCCCGCAGACCTGCGTGCAATCGCCACAGCTGCAGACTTCTCAGCGCTCTGATGCCTGGAGCTACTGCGAAGCTGCTTCAAATGTCCTCAATGGCGACAGGGGCGAAATCCTGTCAATCACAAACACGGCCTATTAGCCTAATTAGACCAGCTGGGCACCTTCGCTGTGGCACGGCGAAGGTCGTGCACGGTGCTGCAGGCCGCAGGATGGCCTAGGTGTGCGTGCCTAGGTCAACCTGTGGCCGGAGGTGTGGGGTTGTTCGGGGGGTTACTGCGGAGGTGTGGAGTGGCAGTGGAGGGGTGGAAAGTGTTCCTTGTGGTGAGGCGGAGCTTGTGAGATGGTTGGCGAGCCGTGTGGAGGGGTGGAATGGTGGGAGCGGCTCGCCGAAGGTCGGTCGGAGGCAAGGAAGATGGAGGTGGTCAGCGACGGTCGAGGGGCAATTCAATGAAATAAAAGAGGGAAAAGAGAGAGGGGAAAATGGAGAGTAGTTATAACCTAATTATAGGGACGAAGGGGGATGGAAGGTGTACAGTAGTACCTGCTGTCACCAGAGAAGAAGCTGCCCAGTGGAGGAGGACGGCGGCGACGACGGGGCTGTGGCGGCGTGCGCGGGTATTGCGCGACGCGGAGGAGAGTCAAGAAGATGTCTCTGCCACTGGTTTTGTGGCAGAGCGAAGACGATGGGAGAGGGAGCTTGCCGGAGCTTGCTGGGCACTTGGCCGGAGAAGAAAGAGATGAATTGGGGGTGGAAGTCCAGCCAAGTCAAGCTAAAATTGAGCAGCCGGAGGTGTGGGTTCTTTTATAGGCACTGGGCCGGGTGTTCAGGGCATAGAGGGCACGCCTATTGCCTCTGATGGCTTGCCGGAGTAGGAAATAGGTTAAGATACCCAAATCACTCATGCATTCGCACGAGAGATTGGGTTCACACCAGAGGTTGTGATTGGCCGTAGATGGAAGGGAATTCCTCAGAGAATCTCCCTTCCATTTTTGGGAGGGGATCTCTGAGGAATCAGAGAGTAATCCCTCTCTAAACCTCGCCGGAGGTTGGTTCTGCCCTAACAATGGCGGTAGGACCTGATTGCAAAGGTGGTGAGGAAATTAGGGGGCTCTCTGCAATGATTTCAAAAGATAGGGACCAAATTATGATTTAGGTGTACTAAATTGCAAAGTAGGTCAAGATGACCTCCCCTTAGGTCCAAATTTTGGTACAAACCTAATTTTGACCTAAGGAATCCAATGGTGAAGTTGGATTTTAGGGTTGACCACGTTTGACTGGACATTTTACGTAAAAACCCAAATTAAGTTAATTGATGAGCTAGGACCCTAATCTAGGTCAAACTGGGTTCCAAAGGCCAAATTAAGTGTTCTAAACCATAGAGGATATTTTTCCATGATTTTTAGAGGGTTTACTTAATTTTTATCCTGACCAGAACCTTGTTAATTTAAGCAGGTCTGTTTTAGGGTTACCAAATGTCATTTAATTCCTAGATTGCACATGAACCCATGTCTGATTGAATCAACCCACTTTTTATCTCATTTAGACCTTTTGACCTATGTTTTGCCTCTGAGAAATTCCATTTATGTACTGCAATGGTAAAATTGCAGTTTTAATCTTTAATTCATGTTTTCTTCTCAGAGCACTTATTCCTTCATTTAGCCCTTCTTCTAGGTTATGTAGGAGCTTTTATCTTCTTTATTGGGTCAAAATGAGCTAGTTATGGCTCATGATGGGGGTATGATGAGACTCTCATCATACCCCCATGCCTAGCTTTTGCTAGTCCCTTAGCAAAATTTCAAGGTTTTAACTTCCGTTCTAGACCCAGAGTGTCCTCAGTTATGATAAGTGCTTCTTTTGTGATTAGGTCAGAATGCCAATAGTAGGCCTAGAGGTACTCAAGTACCAACCAAAATCTGGACCTGTTCCGCTTTAGCCTCAGTCCTCCGCAAAGGTTTCTACGGCCCACAAAAACTAACCTAGGGTTTGTTGGATTCTGCGGTTAAAACACCCGTGCTTTAGACATTTGTAGCCAAAGTTCAGGTTGCAGTGCGGTTTTGTAAGAGAGAGATAGAAGATTTATTTGTTTGGAGACCTTTTCTCTCTTTTCTTTTTATTTCTAGCTTCGGATTAGCTTCTCAATACGGTCTGTATCGGATTCCTTGTCCCCATCATCAATCCTCAAGGGTCCCTGGCTTTCGAGATTTCGAGATAATCCCGCCCATGGAAACCCCCAGAACTCTGGCTTTCGAGATTTCGAGAGAATCCCGCCCATGGCATTCCGTGGCCGAATTCAGACCCTGGCGATCGACATTTCGTGATAATGCCGCCCATGGTATCTGAACCAGCAAAGTGCTTACATGCCCCCAGTAGGATATTTAAATATCCTAAGAGACAAGCACCGAGGAGACGATATGTTCTTACGCATCTTCGAGGGGAATTTCCCGCCTCTCCGCGCCGGGAACTCGTCCAAATCAATTTTTGTTGATTGGCCGCTCCTAATCTAGGTGACATTTTCAGAACATTAAACGCTTTTTGCGTGATTTGGATGTTTATGCGCACTGAACCAGACTGTGTTTGAATTTAGGGTGCTTAGGTTATCGAATCCCGCAAACCGGAGGTCAGTTAATGAGGCCGAATACTTCCTAAGCCTTAGACCTAATACTCAAGCTTCGCATTTTCCTCAACCTCTTGAGGATTATCCAGATTTTAACGGATATGTGAATTTTTATACTAAAGATTCTAGCCCAAGAGGCCTAAGACCAGCGTTCCCGCTAATCTCTTGTTGTATCTTCGTAGCACTTTTCTTTCCTTTTTCTTGATTCGGTCTAGAACTTCAGTTAGCCCCTTAATCTTTTACTAATGACTATTTCTTTTCATTTTCATTTTGTGCTCCTTTTTGTCATTTTACTCTTTTTCTCCTCCTTATGAATATGTGGCTCACAAAATTTCCTCCCTCCCCCATTTTTTGTAATTTTTCAATTTTTTGTGTTTTTGACATATGCAAATTTTTTGTGTGTGAGACTCCTAACTTTTTTCTTGGTTCTGTATGTATGCACTTTATCACCCCCCATGCCTAAGTTTTGCAATGTCCTCATTGTAAACAGAGGGTGTGAATTAGTGTTGAGGTCAGGGGCTTAGAACAGGATATATCGGGTGGGTGAATGGGTCGGAAATGACTGATGCGAATGATTTTAAGCTCTGATACGTGTACCAGAGGTGGGATCAACTGTCTAAGGCTGAACTCAAGGTGCAATAGACGTGGAGTTCGGACGGATAATCAGACGGGTCTCTGTGTTTGGGATGACAGGTTGCCTCCCGTTAAGCGCTAAATTTGATGCCTTCAGCCGAGCGGAAAATGGGGTGGAGAGGGAGTGGTCAAATCAATGGAATTTTGGAAAACAAGCACCTTAATTAAGAGCCTGGTTGGTCCAACCAGGTGCTTGTTCTGATCAGTGGGCTGATGATGCAGCCCAAACCCAATAAGTTTGGTGGGTTGATAGATGTAGATTAACAAATGCGGAACCCACCATATGCAGTAAAGTTCTGATGGATATGGAAGTGAAAACTTGGGTTTAGGCTGAGTCGACTCAGCCTGGTCAGAGTAGGGTTCCGAAAAATAATCAATGTAAGGTGTGGAATCCCTATAGGGGTGATCAAAGGATGGAGGCTCCTGATTTCCGATCTGATCAATGCCCGATACCCGGTATAGATATGGAGTTGAATCATCTGCAACGGGCTCAGTGCGAGGTGAATCGGAATAGAAATTGAGTCCGGTTCCGGGTCGGGGTGGGGAACGGGTTTTGATAGGTTCTGTATATGTGGAGCAGGTGACTTCAAAGAAGATTGGCTTGTTATAATTAGGAAGCAGATTTTCTCCGATGTTATGTTCAGATTCGAAATCGTCGGAGAGTTTGCGAAAATCAAAATTCGAATGAGATTCCAGATCATGAGTTCCACCATAGAATGAATCATATGTTGTATACTCAGCAGCCTGACTGGGGTCTAGCCTAAATGTTAATTCAGAGCTTAAAAGGGTGTCCCTATTTGGTAGAGGCTCAGGTTCAAAGTTAGTAGGGCAGACCCAATCGAAACCCTGCTCGTCCAACTCCTTGGTTTCTGTGTCGTAGATTGGCATGACTTTCGAAAAATCGATTCGTTCCTCTGAGGATGTTGGCGAGGGATATTCATCAAATCGAGGCCCAAAATCATATTCTTCATTAAAAGATTGATCTTCTTCATATGGGGCCTTGAAATCTTCAAAATATGTTTCCGATCTAGGTTCTAGGCTTAGGATGTGGGTTGAATTACTAGAATCTAGGTCTGAATAACCTTCGAGGGCCACCTTATCAGAATAAGGGACAGAATTTATACCCTCGAGAGGTTCAGTTCTACTCTCATACTTGCAGGAGTTTTGGGATTCTAGAATGGGCTCATCATGGTCTTTTCCTACATTTGAAGCTTTCCAACCTTCTTCAATATCAGGCACATTGTATACTATTTGGGTTGGGAATCCACAACCATTTTGTGCCTCAAACCCGAGATCAGATTTATCCTCGATGTTGTCCCAAGATAGTTCCTCCTCTGTTTGTGGTATATACGGGTATTTCTGGTCAATAACTTGCTTTACTAATCTCATTATCTCTTCCCATTTTTCAAGACTATCTTGGTGTTGCTTCCAAAGTCGGGGATTTGTCATACATTGAAGGTATTCAAGGTTGTGCATTTTTTTATCTCAATGTATGCAGTAATGAGCAAATCACGGGTTGATCCTTTATTGGCTTCTGCTAATAGTACTTGGGCACAAGTTATGACAAAGGTTGTGGTTGTTGGGACATCAACCTGAATGTTTCCTACTGTTGTTGAGGTTTCTTCATTTTCATAGAATTTCATGGCATCCTTAATCATTTTATCTCTCATGGATCTCTGATATTCAGGTGGTCCTAAGTGGTTTGGCTGCATATTTGGATCAGGTGGTGGAGTCAAGATGTAGAATCAAGTTATGAATCAAGATGTAGAATCAAGTTATGAAGCGATCAGATCTGAATAACGAGTCCCACTGAAAATGTGTATGTGTGCTCTAAAGAAAAAAGATGAGGGACTGGAGATGTTTTTGACCCAATCAAGACACCCAAAGATGTTTGGATGACTATGGAGGTTCGGGGCGGATGGACCCCTGGATCAGAAGATCGTCCACCTGAGAATTACCTGGGCAGCCAGAGAGGGAGAGTCCCGCAAAGACCCCTACACGGTAGAGCATCCCCACGGGTTACAGGGTTTCCCCAACCCAACCTCTCTTGTCACTGAGATTCCAGGTAGACCAGAATGGGGACCTTGACCTCTTAAGTCTACCACTTTTATTTCAAAGGTGCTTTTAGGGTTCTCACTTGAACTTTAGATGTGTTGATGTTGTGACCTAATTTAGAGGTTGGTTGACCCAAGGGGTCAACTTCACCTGACCTGTCCTATGGATGGTAGAATGATTCTAGGTTTAGAGCCTAGAAATCACCCGGATTCGACTCCCAGGTTATTAGGTCCAAAAATTTTAGGATTCAAGTGATTTTAGAGCTTTTTTTTTTTTTTTTTTTTTTTAGGGTTTGTCTTGTTTAGCTTTCTTCAATTAAGGTCTTAGGTGACACACTGATGTGGGAAGGTTTATTTCCTTTTATGCAGGCATGTGTGACTAACACTCCAAGATCCTACTGTAGAAACCCTAATTTGGTTCTATTTCCAATCCTCTTTTTCTTTTTGAAAAGGTTCTCTTTGGACTCTAAAAGCAAGAAATGTATTGTCCACAGAGATTACACGTTATTTCTATTAGGCACATGAATTTGTGGGATGGAATCTAAAAAATTGCTCCAACTTCAAGAACATTTGAAAATTTTTTCGCAAAATTAGGAAATGTTTGCCTTAAAGATGGTGACTACTATATAAAGAAGGCAATTGATTCCTAAATTAATTTTCTTCCTTTTGTCTTTTCAGGATTAGGGGATAGTTTAAGGAAGAAAATAAATTACCTGCCCTGGAGTGGTTGACTTGCGGGAGGGATTTTCTCGTGAAATACCTGCAAGATCAAAATAAAGCAAAGTAGGGTAAGTTAGTGTTCAATATGATAAAAAGAATTTAGAGACTAGTGATAAATTGCGCGTTGGTCCACGGCAACGACGCCAAAATGTTCATAACTCTTTTGCAGGTTTTAAAAGATTGTCACGTTGTAGTATAGCTGACAAAGTGTTCAAACAAATAAAGAGTTTTTATTACTCGAAAATTGGAGTATCTGAGGTTGAACACAGGGACCAATTAGAATTTACTACTAATCACAAATGTAATTGAACACTCTAATTTACTCAAAACTCTAATTCAAATATGAATTTATGCGGTTAAAAGTAATTATGACAAAAGAAATGAAATTGGACGTCTGATCTTGTGATCAGACATCTTAAAAGTGCTATTCTTCTCTTCTAATATTTCTTTCTCTTCTTCTCAGCAGTCTCTCCTTCCTTCTGATCTTGGCTTCTGCTTCTGCGAAGGTTTCTTCTTCCTCTTCTCTTCTCTTTGCAGTCTTCACTTGGCCTCTCTTCTTTCTCTGCAGTCTCTCTTCTGCCTTCTTATTCTTTTTCTTCTGCAAAGGCTTCTCTTTCTTCCTTGGTCTCTGTTCTTCCTTCTCTTCTCTGCCTTGCTCAGCTTCTTCTCTTGCAGTCCTTCTTTCTTCCTTCTTTTCTCTGCCTTGCCTTCTTTCTTCCTTCTCTTCTTCTTTCCTCGCGGCTAAGTCTTTTTTCCTCAACGTTCAGCCTACCTGCAGAGAGCTAAACCTATCCCTTTTCCTCTACCCGTGCATCTCTTTCTCTCAGCAATTCACTCAAGGACGCTCTCGCAGAGCCACACGGGTAATCGGGTCGGATTTCGCACCCGGGACCAGGCGCACCTGCAGGTGGGTGATGCGCGAGGAGTGCGTAAGTTAGGGTCGGGTCGGATCCCGCCAGATCCGCGAGGTGAAACCGCGGACGAGGCGGGCGCTAGGGCAGGTGAGGGACCTCACCCCTGTGCGTTCGGAGGCAACCAAATAATATCACAAATTCAACTTATACTATAGCGGTGCCTCGTACTTCTACGATGTGGGACTAAAGTCTCTGGCCCAATCTCGCGCGCGCCCGCAGACCTGCGTGCAATCGCCACAGCTGCAGACTTCTCAGCGCTCCTTGCTGGACCCACGACTTCGCACTGATCGCGAGCATTTGCTGCGCCTGAAGCCTGGAAGACCTGATGCCTGGAGCTGCGCTTGAAGCCTAGAAGACCTGATGCCTGGAGCTGCTACGAAGCTGCTTCAAATGTCGTCAATGGCGGCAGGGGCGAAATCCTGTCAATCACAAACACGGCCTATTGGCCTAATCAGACCAGCTGGGCACCTTCGCCGTGGCACGGCGAAGGTGGTGCACGGTGCTGCAGGCCGCAGGACGGCCTAAGCGTGCGTGCCTAGGTCAACCTGTGACCGAAGGTGTGGGGTTGTTCGGGGGGTTACTGCGGAGGTGTGGAGTGGCAGTGGAGGGGCGGAAAGTGTTCCTTGTGGTGAGGCGGAGCTTGTGAGATGGTTGGCGAGCCGTGTGGAGGGGAGGAATGGTGGGAGCGGCTCGCCGGAGGTCAGTCGGAGGCGAGGAAGATGGAGGTGGTCAGCGACGGTCGAGGAGCAATTCAATGAAATAAAAGGGGGAAAAGAGAGAGGGGAAGATGGAGAGTAGTTCTAACCTAATTATAGGGACGAAGGGGGACGGAAGGCATACAGCAGTACCTGCTGTCGCTGGAGAAGAAGCTGCCCAGTGGAGGAGGACGGCGGCGACGACGAGGCTGAGGCGGCATGCACGGGTATTGCGCGACGCGGAGGAGAGTCAGGAAGATGTCTCTGCCACTGGTTTTGTGGCAGAGCGAAGAGGATGGGAGAGGGAGCTTGCCAGAGCTTGTTGGGCACTTGGTCGGAGAAGAAAGAGACGAATTGGGGGTGGAAGTCCAGCCAAGTCAAGCTAAAATTGAGCAGCCGGAGGTGTGGGTTCTTTTATAGGCACTGGGCCGAGTGTTCAGGGCGTAGAGGGCACGCCTATTGCCTCTGATGGCTTACCGGAGTAGGAAATAGGTTAAGATACCCAAATCCCTCATGCATTTGCACGAGAGATTGGGTTCACACCAGAGATTGTGATTGGCTATAGATGGAAGGGAATTCCTCAGAGAATCTCCCTTCCATTTTTGGGAGGGGATCTCTGAGGAATTAGAGAGTAATCCCTCTCTAAACCTCGCTAGAGGTTGGTTTTGCCCTAACAATGGCGGCAGGACCTGATTGCAAAGGTGGTGAGGAAATTAGGGGGCTCTCTGCAATGATTTCAAAAGGTAGGGACCAAATTGTGATTTGGGTGCACTAAATTGCAAAGTAGATCAAGATGACCTCCCCTTAGGTCCAAATTTTGGTACAAACCTAATTTGGACCTAAGAAATCCAATGGTGAAGTTGGATTTTAGGTTTGACCACGTTTGACTGGACATTTTGCGTAAAAACCTAAATTAAGTTAATTGATGAGCTAGGACCCTAATCTAGGTCAAACTGGGTTCCAAAGGCCAAATTAAGTGTTCTAAATCCTAGAGGATATTTTTCCATGATTTTTAGAGGGTTTACTTGATTTTTATCCTGACTGGAACCTTGTTAATTTAAGCGGGTCTGTTTTAGGGTTACTAAATGTTATTTAATTCCTAGATTGCACATGAACCCATGTCAGATTGAATCAACCCACTTTTTATCTCATTTAGACCTTTTGACCTATGTTTTGCCTCTGAGAAATCCCATTTATGTACTGCAATGGTAAAATTACAGTTTTAACCTTTAATTCATGTTTTCTTCTCAGAGCACTTATTCCTTCATTTAGGCCTTCTTCTAGGTTATGTAGGAGATTTTATCTTCTTTATTGGGTCAAAATGAGCTAGTTATGGCTCATGATGAGACTCTCATCAGTAGGTGACTTGTAGTGTGTTCCATATCTCGTATGCGGACTCGCAAGTTGAGATATGGTTGAATTCTTCCCTTGATAACGTACAATAAAGTGCGTTCATTGCCTTCGCATTGCCGGCAATTTTCTTCTTTTGATCTGCCGTCCATGCTACTACTTCTTGCGGCTCTAGATCCGAGTACTTCTCTTGAATGAGGGTCCATGACTCCTCATCCATTTCCTTGAGGAAGATTTGCATCCTCCTCTTCCAGTTTCCATAGTCCATCCCATCGAAGTAGGGAGGACGTGTGGATGACTATCCTTCGGTGCACTTGGTTGATGATGTCATAGCGGGTAAGATTTTTACTTCTTCTCGCAACCTACTCTGATACCACCTGTAGGATCTAAAAGTCACAAGCACACTAGAAGGGGAGATGAATAGTGTGGTAGATAAAAATATGCAATCAAATCAAACCACAAAAAATGGCACCAGATATATAGTGGTTCCCCTCACTTGGGTACTCTACTACCTAAGTTTCCTGAGTTAGGATTTTTAATCCGATTTCCTCAACCCAGAGGAAATCAATTTACTATAAATAGAGGTAATTAACGGGTTACTTCAACCCAATTACAAGATAGAATAAGAGTAAAATGATACAGGTGTAAGCAAGCAACAATAAAGCTTACAACTAAATTCCTAAGTCTCCAACAAGAATTTGCTTAATAAAATGATTATAGACTAATCTAATGAAAGCACACTAAAGTGAAAGATTATACGATGAAGAACGAGATCGCTTGAAAGAGGTTTGTTGCAGAGAGCATCGCCTTGAAGAAGCATGCAACAACAATTCTTGCAGCTTGAAATGTGAAATTTGGAAATTAGGAATAAGGAGATAATTTTTGCTTGTGTTGTGTGCAAATGACACACACAAGGTGTTTATATAAGCCACTAAACATGTTCCCTACGATCACTAGCCATTAGAGGCAATTTGGGAAGATAAGAGATAGGATTAATTACAAAATAGCCATTCAAATTGGTCACAACGGTTAATTGGTACCGGTACTAAAGTTGTGGTATCGGTATTGACTGCTTACAGATTAACTAGTAGTCAGCCCAACAATACTTTGGTACCGGTACTCATCATGGGTATCGGTACTCAGTGCCTACAGTTGAGTACCAACTGAGTCACTAGGTACTTGTGACTCACAGATTTGGGTCCTGTGACTTACATGTACCGGTACTCATGATGAGTACTGGTACTTGTAAGGTCCTGGTACTTCTCAAGTCTTCAAACTGTGAGCACCTTGTACCAGTACTCACGAGGAGTACTGGTACTTGTTCATAGTTTGGGACTAAAACCCAAACCTGTGCCAAGTACCAAGAATGGGCTTTGATCGCAATCTAAGTGAAATATGAGAGTAAATACATGATCAATACTTCGACGAAATGATGTATTTTCAAATGAATGGCTGAACGTTAGAATGATTCCTAATTATCTCTATTTTGATTTTAATTCCTAAGTCATTTATCTTGTTAGGAGACATACAAACTAGATTACAAAAAATATGAACAAAAAGAAACAGTCTTCAATCTTTATGCCATCATTACTTCTTTCATCCATCCTTAGATCTTGCTATTTCCTGAAAATAACACTTCATAAAGTCATTAGATTTAAAATGATTTTGTTAACACCAAAACATAAAAGAGAAGTGGAACTAGGTTCCAACAGTAATGTGGATGTGGGGCCTAAATGGCCATGCTAAGTTCTGTTATGGGGATGACCTGGCCCTTGAGTGCATGTGTACCGAGGAGAGCTGACTATCTGTTGTGCGGGGAGGGAGCTGATCTATCCATGTAGGGACCTGAGATAGGAACGACCTTCCCTCATTGACTCTTGTTGGGCCCACGTAGGGCCAATTAGGATAGTTGGGAGAGGGTACGCAGACTTGTTGAGGGGTACAACCCTTGTTCTGTTTTGTGCTATGTTCTTTAGTGCATACTCGTTAGTGGAAATGACTAACCATATGCCAATGTAGGGTAGCCCCCCATGCATTTATCACGTGTGCCATTGTCACTGTTACATCACGACCATGATGCCGAGGTGGTAGACTGGGTGTAGGACGAATGCAGGGTGCTATCTCGGCTAGGAGAGGGCCACGTGCATGCTCTGCATTACAAGATACCGCAATGAGATTTTCCTGATAGAGGACATATGAAATACATATGAAATAAAAGGAAGGGTGATCCATCCTTAGGGCTACTGGTGGGAAGAAACCAAATAAGTTAACACAAATAAATTAAATAATTGAGAATAGACGTGACACACCTCATGATTTTCTCTTACCTGGATTAAATGTCTACACAAGTTAATTTTTTCTTACTACTATACTCAGCTTTTTTGGCTGACGCCTATCATTTGTACCTAGGTAAGGGGAGTGAGCAGCCAGTCCTACTGGCTGTAGAGGGAGTTAGGCTTAGCCACCCCCAACCAAAGATTTAGTCTTGATTTCATATTTCGTGTAGTAGTGAGTACTTACCTTTAGATCTTGTTGGTTTTTCTGTACTCTCTTTGTCATTGTTGTGATAGCTATGGTATGGACCCTATTTTACTTTCTATGTGTCGTGTTAGCTAGTGGTTTCTTTACTATTTCTCTGTTATGGTGAATGTGTGGTGAATGTTGATTCTTTTACATTTGTTACTCGATGGACGATTGGGCCTTAGGATAAGGACGTGGCCTGGCCTAGTTCTCATGTAGGCCTGGGTCAGGTCGTAACAAGATGGTATCAGAACAAGATTGTCTAGAGTAATAAACTAAGATAGACTCAAAAGAACCACCCATGCAATTATAGCTAATGTATCCATCTCAAGCTCTTTCTTGACTTCATTTTTTAGTTTTGTGTCGGTATTATGCTGCTACTAATCTTTGATTTCTCATCTCCTCTATAGGTGATGCCTGGTCATGTAGTTTGCGGGGTCGGTCGGGGATGTGGTTGTGGGCACAGTCGTAGAGGCGAATGCGTCGAACCTGAGGCAAGGGTTGTCCCACCCCTTTGTTTGGGTCCCTAGGCCTAGGAGCTCTCCCAGTTGCTTCTGGAGCTTGTACAACAGCTCCCCCAACACCCACCACCTCCTCCTGCTTCATTAGAGGATGTAGAGGGGGATTCTTCCATAGGGTAGGTGAGTTGTCGCAATGCTAGGTAAGACGGAGCAAGAGGGGGTGACCTTGCACCACCCCTACCACCTTCAGACAGTTCCGAGTAGGAGTCCTCGCTACATGGGGGTTGGACCCATGGCCCCATTGCAGCTCCATCATGATCTATTCACATGGTTCCGGAAACTGAAGCCCCCTTCTTTCAAAGGGGAGGAGGACCTGTCCGAGGTAGAGGACTAGCGAGAGCAGATGAGGAAGATCTTTGACACACTCCGTCCCCCTGCAAAGTATTGTGTGGCCTTTGCCACATACCAGTTGGAGAGCATCGCTATGTGGCGAGCGATTTGAGGGCAAGAGGGGGAGGAGCCATCTTGGGACTAGCTCGTTACCCTCTTCTGCGAGCAATACTTTCCGCAGATGTGATAGGACAAGAGAAGGCAGGAGTTCCACACTCTCTAGCAAGGGCGATTGCAGTTAGTGCATACGGCACTCATTTCCTGGAGCTATCTCGCTTTGCCTCGTTTGCAGTAGCATCTAAGGAGGAGTGCCTGTGGAGGTTCAGTGGGGGCCTCCGACCTGCCATACGGGTGCATGTGAAGTCCTTGAAGCTGCTCACCTTCTCTTGCGTGGTCCAGGTGGCAATGACCTATGAGGAGACCAACCCAACTATTCAAGACACCGACATAGGTGGTTGGAAGAGGCCTTACCAGCCCAACCACTCTCAGGGCCGCCAGGAGAGGAGGCACTCTCAATCCCAATGTATTGCACCGGTGGGAGAGGCATCCCAGTCTGTGGGGTCACTAGCAGCCTTTGGAGACTCGTAGTAGGGACTGGACACTGGCACCAGACCCCAATCCAGCCACCAACTGGGATAGATTGGAGGAGGTCGTGTCCCTCTCTGCTACCAGTGTGGTCAGCCAGGCCACATGAGGAGGGACTGCCTGTTTAGGGAAGGAGCAGCCCCTGGGATGCTTCCCACGCCAAGCATAGGAGGCTGAGCTGGTGAGTGAGGCTACCAGCCTTGACGAGGACAATAGTCACGGGATGGATACTGGCTTGTAGCGACCCGTTTAGCTTAAAGTGTGGTGAAATCTAGTGCACCCAGAGTTGAGGGGCATGTCAGCGCCTTAACCTTCAGAGATGCCAAGGATTTTGCTTCTGTTGTGGCAGCTATGGTTAGAGTTTTCGATTGTTTAGTGTATGTGTTATTTGATTTTGGTGCCACACATTTGTTTTTCTCCATGAGCTTTCCTATCAGCTCATGATAGGCCAGTACAGTGCTAAAGGATCCGTTCTTGATTAAGGTTCCAGGGGGATGGTTATTCATGGTAGAGGAGGTCCTTACTGATTGTGAGGTTATGATAGGCGGATATAGTCTTCCAGCAGACTTGATAGTGATCCACATGGAGGATTTTGACGTGATTTTAGGGATGGACTGGTTGTCCTTACACCACGCCTTGGTGGATTGATTTGAGAAGAAGATTGTCTTCTCCATTTGACTTTCATGGATAGCCAGTGGATGGGGGATGTAGGCGTATTTCAACACTTCAGATAATGAAGCTATTGAGGTAGGGATGTGTAGGCTACCTGGTCTGTGTCACAATGGAGTCTACTTCGTAAGTTAATCTGCAGAGCATTTTAGTGGTCTAGGAGTACCTGGATGTCTTTTCAGAGGAGAGTTACCAGGATTACCACCCAAGTATGAGATCGAGTTTGAGATCTCGTTGATATCAGGGGCCAGCCCTATATCTACTTGGCCAAATAGGATGGCACCACTTGAGTCACAGGAGCTCAAGTCCTAGCTCCAGGGTTTGTTGGAGAAGGGCTTTGTGAGGCCTAGTGCATCCCCTTTTGGGGCTTTGTTCTAAACGCGGATGTGATTGCGAAGAAGCGATTTTCGTCGGAGTAAATGCGTACAAAAACTCCTGAATTTGTAAGTGAAATCAAACTCATAAGATTTTTTGAATAGAAATACGGGAGTTCGAGTCATTCGCAGGGAGGCAAAATAGATCAAAATCGCTTTCCTAATTAGAACTATAACCAAATATCAAGTAGAATGATTATTGGAACTAATGTTAAATCTAATGGCATGCAACTATTGGAACTATAATATACTGCTACTAGGAAGCACACAACTTGAAGACAAGTTGAAAAATAAATACTAGAACTTTAATTGAATAAGATATGAGTTAACAGTAGTTGAAGTAGTACTACAACCACAGGAATCACTACAACAAAGAAGGGTTTTCGTCATGGTTAAAAATTATGATCAAAGAGTTAAAAAATGTTAATAATTAGCGTCATCAAAAATTATGTGATGGAAGAGTTTCGGTCATGGTTCCATCCTAAATCGTGACTAAAAGTCCCCACTTGCGCTCACGATTTAAAAACCGTGACAAAAAGCGTTTAGGCAAGGTTTGAATTAGAACCGTGACCAAACGCCCATTGTTGGATGGGTATGGAACTCTTTAGTTATGGTTATAAACCGTGACTAATGGAGTTTAGTCACGGTTTAAGAATCGTTACCAAAGAGAGAGCTTTGGTCACCGTTAATATCCATGACCAAAGACATGGAGGTGAAGACAAAAAATTTAGTGGCGGTTAATTAACCGTGACCAAAGACCTTTGGTGATGGTTCATACCTTTGGTCTTTAGTCACAATTCATGGACTGTCACAAAAGGTAATGAAGCATGACCAAAGGTCTCTTAAAACAAAAAAAATAAAAATACCTTAAGATGCAATCATACAATGGCAATGCTTAAAAAAGAAATACTAAATATAACTTAATGGAAAGGTAAGGGTGAAAAACTAAATCTAAGACATTAAGTTGAGAAGGACAATAGACCAGTAACTCTCACTAGTGTGGCAAGTAGCAAAGAACATTATTATTTGAAATCATTCTTTGAAATTCAATAAATCTAACTTAAGTTACCGAAATGAATGAAATTCAGAACTATCTGTCAAGAAAATTTCATCTTTGGATAAGCAAATCCAAAATGGTAGTAAACTAACCATGAGAATTAATTTCATGGTATTGGTTGAAAAGACAAATATAAATAAATTTCAGACCAATAGTGTATTTATGGTTGAGCTTCTTGTTTTCCTCACTAAATAAACATAGGGGTGCACCAAGTTCTTGCTAATCTGGCGGTTACAAGAATCTTCCAGTAAATTTCTTGCATCACACCCCTCTCCTCAAACAAAAAAACACATGTATGCATGGGCATGCACAAACATGTGGCTGCATCAGAAATCATAACTCTAATGTAGATTTTTATTGTCCCTTGTGTCTTCTTGCCTTTTTCATATAGATGTTGATTGGAACCTAGATGAAGAAAGATCCATTATTATAAGTCCCTTGACCAATGCCTTAATCTAGACTGTGTAGAAGCTTTATCGCAACAATCTTTGTGTAACATAGATACCATGCTAGCAAGCAATAAATACATAATACTAGTGGCAGTACCTAGATTATCCCTTATTCACATGTATGTTAGGCACAATATAGTCATAATTGTTCCATCAAAGCTTAATCTTTGGATCTTGTGGTGAAATCCCTAGGCTACTTCCCTAAAAATAACCACTCCTATAGGACAAAGCTGCCAAGACACATTGGCTGAACGTGAGATGCAATTTGGGTCCAGGAAATGCAAAATCAAAATATGCAAAAAAGAGCCACTTACATCTCTTCTTTCGGTTCATTTTTAAGTGCATTCTTTGCTAGACACTGGAAAGCAGCTTCGACATTTAATCCATTTTTAGCAGATGTCTGTTGAAGAGAAGGGGGATGGAGAGTGACCAAGATAGAGTGGGAGAGGAGGAGAAAGACCGAAGGAGGGAGAAGGGGGAGGGGTTGCTTCGAGGTAGAGAGGGAGGAGGGAAGAGTCACCAAGAGGGCAAGGTGGCCGAGGAAGCACTCGGTTGGTTGGTGGTGGTGAGAAAGAGAAGGTCACATCAGGCCTCGGGCGATCTACTAGGGGCTGTCGATTGGGGAGGTGATGCGGATGGGAGGGGGAGATGCTTCAGGTGTCTGGGCGATGACTATTGGGCTTAGGACTGCCGCGAACCGTGGAGGTGTTGGAGATGCGGTGACCTTGGACACAGAAGCCTATATTGCCAAAGTGGTCGTGGTCATGGAGATGTGAGCCTACTACCACCGCCGTTGTGGAGGATGCCACAGGTCGAGGTCAAGGCTCCATGGTCGGAGGAGGTGAGGAATTTGTGGGCAAAGGTTGAGAGCGGCCTAGTGGGGGAGATCATGGAGGGTTGGACCACTTAGATGGAGGTGGAGAAGGTGCTAGGCCAGAATGCCGCACGTGAGGGGGTAAGGATCTTGGTGTTGGACGAGAGGAAGTTCCTGGTCCTTGGCTTCCTGTCTTCCAGGAGGGAGGAGCTCTGCTTCATGGAGGTCAGATCAGAGTTGGGGAGGTGGAGATGGAGACAACCTCACCCGCACAATGGGGCATCCCCAGAGTGCCCACTAGAGAGGCTGTCGTTCAAGGTGACCATCGAGGCTATCCCTTGGTGGCTGAGAACTATAGAGGTGGTGGAAATGGTGGTGTCCCCATTTGCTTAGCTCAAGGAGTTCAAGGCGGTAGGCCTCTTCAAGCATCTATTGGTGGTGGTGATCGAGCTGAAGGTTGGGGCAATGGTGATGACGAAGATCTTGTTGCACCTTAGGGGCTCGTCGTGGGTGGAAACATGCTCGCTTTGTGAAGGATGTCGAGAAGCTCCTTCTATGGGCGAAGCCATTGCTCCAACGTGGAGGAAGGTGAAGCGGTGATCGGCGAAGGAGTGGAGGAGGCGAACGGTCACCGATGTGGAATTGATCCTCGAGAGATCCACGAGAATCTTGCTTTAGGGCACACTCGAGGTTTTTGGGAGCTGAAAGGCGAAGATGATTTTTAATGAGGCACATGCACCCTTCGAGAGACAGCTGGAGGTGCATTTAAGTCGTGGGGGCCATGCCACGTCTGCAAACCCTTCGCTTTTAAGTCGAGAAACAGCTGGAGGCACCCAGAACCCTTCACGATCTAAACACGGTGTGGAGGCGGATTTGGATTCGATAGCTCGATCCACCGAGCCTGCTTTCATGGATTCGAGCAGGGTAGAGCTTGAGATCCAGACCCCACTTGGGCTTTCATCCAATGCGGAGGTTCCCTACCTCTCTTCATCTCTGTACGCAAGACCGCCTGAAGGAGAGGCTTCGGAGCATGACGATTGATTGCACAAAATCGTCGTTGTTTAAGAAGTCAGTATAGTCGACAAAATCACACAAAACACTTAGATTTATAAAACTTAGATTCAAGAAGGAGTCCGAGGTTGTTCGTTGGGAGCAAATATGGAATCCACGCACTAATCTTAATTTACAATTAATGAGCACAGTACATTGAGCACAATAAAAAGATATAATGAATAAAACTTGTCAGATTGATAATCAAATATAATCCAATGTATCTTGGAAAGTATAGAGACAAAAAGAATAGAAGAAACCTAAAAAGTGGTGAATTAGATCACCATTTAGATCCCTCTAATTAAGCATGCATCCATGTATTCAATTTATTTAAATAATCCAACAGTATTCTCAATCAGATAACTTAGGTACTTAAATGTTTCAACAGCATCAGAATTAAAGTTCAATCAGACATCGCCCATGTGTATTAGACAACTTAACCTTCACAGCACAGCCCCACAGAAGGCATAAGGGCAACAAGGATTCTCAAGTCCTTCACTTCTTCTTCAAGCCTTTCTCAAGATCTCCTCAAGAGCAAACTCTCTCAGAAGCTAAGTTTTAAAGCCGCTTCTTCAGCATGCGCCCCAAAGCAGTTATCCACGTAGCAAAACCCTCCCCCCTCCTCTCACAAATCTCTCCTCTTCTTCTCTCTCAGACCTGGGGCAAATTGGGAAAACAGGCGGGTTATTGGGCCATGAATAGTACTAGGTTTGGACCAGGCCTGCGTGTCGTGTTCACGGGTAAGGAGTGAAGGGTATGCTTGAGTGGGGGACCCGACCCCTTGGTGCACTTAGGTGAAGAGCAGCAATCACTTAATCAATTTATGCCCAGTCACGAGCCTTTCAGTCCACGATGTGGGACTAAGCGAGGACGCTCTCCCTCGCACACCAGCTGCAAGTGAACCCGAAGAAATTGAAGATGCTACTGTGGCTTCACATCTCAACTGAAGCCCTAAGAAGGCTCCTGGAATTGGGCCGTAGCATCTGGATGTGGTAGCAGGGCTGGAGCAGGTCGAAGCAAGGCGGTCGGAGGTGGAGACGATGACGGTGACGACTAGTGGTGACGAGACCTGCAATTCACAAGTACGAGCTCAAAAGCCCCAATCAGATAGCTCCTGAGCTTTGCTAAGTGATGGCGAAGGTGATGGCGAGGTCAATTTGGCATGTGGGTGTGTGTGGAGGATGTGCAAAGTCAGAGAAGGTGTCGACGACAGGTGGTGTTCGGTAGGGGTTTTGGGTGTGTAATCCCCTCAATAATTGAGGGGTTTTGGTGGGAGTGAGGTGGCAGTACATTTGGAGGTGACGCGAGGGTGGTTGATGGTCTGTAGCGTTCGGAAGGCTTTGCTGGAGCGTCGCCGAAGCGGAGGAAGACGGTGGCGTTGAGGGCATGTTGGCGGTTAAAACAGGAGAGGAAGGAGTTGAACCTATTCTAGAGAGGGAGAGGAAGAAGTTGAGCTAACTAATGGATGAAGGGGAAGGCGGTCCGCACTGGCTTTGATTGGCCGACGTCGGAGGGGATGAACTCTCTGGTGGCGACAATGAAGGGGTCTGGGATGCTCTCGCTGTTATTGTGAGGAGCATAGGAAAGAGAGGCGGAAGGTGGTGCCTCCAATTTGACCATTGGAGGCCCTGATGAGAGGGATCAAGGTGGTCACCGGAGTTGGTGGAGCTGGAGGCCGGAGAGAAGGGATGAGGAAGATTTTCAACCTAGAAATGACTAAGGAGGATGGCCGATCCTCTAGGAGCTTTTATAGAGCTCGAGTGTGCTCAATTTAGGAAGAATTCTTCCAAGAGAATGGGATTTCAAAGGGAAAAAATCTTGAGTTCGTGGAAGCTTCCCACTTTGAATCCGAGCTCGAGATTACGTTTAGATGGAAGAGGATCTCATTGCGATCATCTCCTTCAATTTTGGAGGAGATTGGATGTTGATTGAAGGAGATGCACATGGTCAATGTTAGTGTGATTAGGGTTGACTGTGTGCTTTAGGAAACCCCAAAGCTTTAGGTGGTAGGGGTCATTTTGTGAAGAAGATGACAAAAGATAAGGGGTTGTTTGTAATTAATTCTAAAGTTAAGGGCCTGGATGTGAGGAATAGAGATCTTTGGAACTAAATTGTAAATTAGGTGGAGATGGACTTTGATTGAGCTAAAAATTTGGTACAAACCTAATTTAAACCCAAGAAATCTAATGGTAAAGTTGGATTTGAGTTTTGACCAAGTTTGTTTGGAAAATTTGCATAGAAACCCAAATTAGGGTAGAATTTCGTCTAAGACTCTATTCAAGGTCAAAATATGTTTAGATGGTCAAATCAAGGATACCAAACCTCAAGGAATATTTTTATATGAATTTTACCCTGACCAGAATCTCTTTATTTTAAGCGGGTCTAAAATTAGGATTGTGTTATGAATTAGTTATCGAAATGTGTGAAACCTTGTTTCTATTTGTGTGGACCAACTCATTAGACTTTAATGCTCATATGACCTTAGATTAACCCCTAGAAAACCTTGTAGTTATTCTGTGTTCGTGATATGCTTTAAAACTGTAGACTTAACCCTAATTTAACGTTCTTCTATCAGAATGGACTTGGATGGAATTGTCTCTCAGGTGATTATGTAGGAGTATTTGTCACTTAATTATGACTAAATAAAGCTAGTTATGGCTCATGATGGTGTTACCATCATACCCCCATGCCTAACTTTTGGTAGTCCCTAGTAAAATCTTATGGAAAGAACTAGATCTCTAGACCATGCTTTTAAGTTCAGATGCTTGATTTGTGCCACTCTCTAGAAATTAGATCATAATGCCAACAATAGTCCTAGAGGTACTCAAGCATCAACCAAGATCTAGACCTGACCAGCTTCATCCTGGGTTTGTCGCGAAGGTTTTAAGGCTTGCAAAAATTGCCTAGAGGTTCGTTGACCCCAGCGGTTAAAGCACCCGTGCACAGATGTAACATGTCTAGATTTAGTTTGCTAGTGCATTTTTATAAGAGAGAGATAGAGAAGGATTTTTCATTTTGAGAGTTTTCTCTTTTTTTTTATTTTTCCCTGAATCTAGCCTCGAATTGGCCCTAAACACGGTCTGTATCGGATTCCTTTCCTTACCATCAATCCTCGAAGCGTCCCTGGCTTTCGATGTTTCGGGATAGCACCGCCCATGGAAAACCCCAGAACCTTGGTTTTTGACACTTTGGGATAGTGCAGCCCATGGCATTCTATAGCTAAATTCTAGCCCTGGCAATCGACATTTCGAGATAATCCCACTCATGGCACCTGAACCAGCATAAGGTGCTTACATGCCCCCAGTAGGATATTTAGATATCCTAGGGGACAAGCACCGAGGAGACGATATGTTAATACGCATCTTCGAGGGAAATTTCCCACCTCTTCTCATCGGGAACTCGTCCAATCAACTTGTGTTGTCAAGTCGCTCCTAAGCTAGATCTTTGAGATGATTTTTTAGAACAGAACACTTTTAACATGATTTTCTTTATTAAGCGCACTGAACCAGACTTAGTGTGTGATTTTGGGTGCTGAGGTTACCAAGTCCAACAAACCAATGGGTAGGCAAAGGGGCCAAATAATCCCTAAGCCTTAGACCTACTACATCAGCCTTGTACTTTCCTCAATCTCTTAAGGACTAATCCGGATCTTAATGAATACGTGAATGTTTAAGCCCTAAAATAAGCCTAAGAGGCTTAAGATCAGTACTCATACTAATCTCCTTGTCTCTTTCATTTCAAGACTTAATTTTTCTTTTGATTAGGTATAGAACTTAAGTAAATTGCATAATCAATTGCTATGACTATGATTTTTGTCTTGATTTTGGTCCTTTTTGTCATTCTGTGTTTTCTCCTCTTTTCCTCCTTAAGAAAGATTTGCAATCATTTCACAAAATTTCCTCCCCTTTCTCCAATTTTTTCTTTTTCATTTTATTTTTATTTATTTTTTCATTTCTGGATATGTATTTTTTTTGTGAGAATCCCTCAAAGAATGGAATTTCCATATGTTTGCACTTTAACACCCTTCCATGCCTAAGTTTTGCAATGTCATTGTAAACTAGGAGGGTACAATTCCAGCTTGGCTCAAAGTTTAGAACAGGATCAAAGGGTGGGTGAACGGGTCGGGATGACTGTTGTGGATGATTTCAAGTTTTGATAGAAGTATCAAAGGTGGAGTCGGTTGTTCTAAAGTTGACCTCAAAAGTGCGGTAGGAGTGTCGCTCAAAAGGATGATCAGAAGGGTCTTGGGTTTTTGGAATGACAGGTTGCCTCCCATTAAGTGCTAAATTTAATGCTTTCAGCCAAGCAGAAGGTGGCCAAGTAGAAGGGGTGGTCAAATCAAAGGAGTTTTGTAGAACAAGCACCTTGATAACTAGCCTGGTTGGTCTAACCAAGTGCTTGTTCAAGTTAATAGGGTGATGATGCAGACTAAACCCAATCCGTCTAGTGGGCTGATGGATGTGGAGGCCACCAGGCTAGTTATCAAGAGATGTAGAGGCCACCAAATACTTTGAGGCTCAAAGAGATGTAGAAATGAACATCCAGGGTTTGGCTAAATTGGCTCAGCCTGATCAGAGTAGGGATCCTCAAAAGAAAATGGAGCTGTAGGGGATGTAGGAACCTTACGGGTGAGATCAGAGAAGGCTAAGTCGTGATTATCAGTTTGATGAATGTCCGAAACCTGATCAAAAGATGGAGGTGAATCATATGTAACTGTATCTGAGAGAGGTGAATCAAAATAGAAGTTTATTCCGGTGGCGAGTCAAGGTTGGGAACGGATTTTGGAGGGCTCTGTATGTGGATCAGAAGGTTTGGCTCCTTTAAGGTCCAAATCATTGGCCTTAGCATCAAAATCAAAGAACGGATCATGGATGCTGAGGTTGCAAATTGGCTCGTGATCGTCAGGAAACAAAGGTTCTCTGAAATTAGAGTATGATTCGAAATCATCGGAGAATCTATGAAAATCATTTTCTAAACCTGATTCCATATCAAGATTTCCACCATAGAGTAAATCATGATGTGTAGAATCAACAACCTGACTTGGATCTAACCTAATCTCAAATTCTGAGCTCAAAGAGGTGTCCTTATTAGCCAAAGGCTCAGGTTCTTATCTCCTAGGGTAGACCTAATCAAATCCCAACTCTTCCAACTCTTCTATTTCTGCATCGTAAATTGGCATAACTTTTGAAAAATCAATTTGTAATTCTGAGGAGTTTGGAGAGGTGTAATCATCAAATATGGGCCCAGAATCATAGTCCAGATCCAAACTTTGATTCTCATCACATTGGGCCTCATGCTCATCCCAAATAGGCTCTGATGAGCACACATGAATTTATGATAAATTGCTTATTTATGATAGTTCCTAGGCTTAGCATTGCATATCATGTTATAAATATTATATAACATCCATTGCTTGACATTTAGGATAGTTGTATGTTTTGTATATTAATTCCTTCATTTTATATGGCCAGGAGGCAATGTGACATCCTTACTAACTTCGAATGAAAAATCTGACCATATGAATGGATTCGGAGCGACGATCACAGTCCAACAATGCAGAAATCACCTCGATTCGAGCACTGTGGCATCCTCTGTAAACAATGAAGGGTGGGTGGTCCAGATGGTGCCACGTGGCACCATCTGGACCGTGCCACCATATGGAGCAGCCAACGCCACCCGACACTTCTCCAAAGGTCGATCATCAAGTGATCTCATCCGTTGGATGAGAATCCAATGGCTGAGAGCTCGCCCTCACCACGCAGCTGCGGCTCTTCCTCTCGACACATTGGTGGACATGGCGTAATTGTGGGAGCAGTGGTTCCAAGGGTGGGGTGCAGGTTCGAATCCCCGTAGCCCCCAATTCTCAAATTGGTCGGGTAGCATCGCACACAAACAACAGTGGCAGTGCAGCGTGCGCGCTTGCTAGTGTGCGCCAGTGCACACACCAGCAGGACGCCGCACGTTCAGCACGTGTAATGGGCGGCAGCGCAGCGCGGGCGCATGCATGGTTGCTGCCAGCTTTCAGTGACAGCTTGGCTGACCTACAGTGACGCATATAGCCGTCGCTACTTCATTGCAAACCAGCAAAGCCAGCTAAGGGCGTGAGTGGATGTGAGCTATTTACAACGATGTTTCCAATGACAGTCTGGAGGTCGCTAAAGGTTTACCCATTTTTAGCCTCTTCTCCTCCACTATAAAAGGATCTACACCCCCTCCCTTCCAAGCCATCTCTACCTACTCTACTCCCACCTACTCCTAAGCTCTAGCAAGCCTACCATTGCTCCATTAGAGCTTGTTCTCAAGCTCCCAAGGTGTGTATTAGTGTAGCTAACCTCTGTCCCACCAAATATTCCTTCAACTTCTCATCCCCATTCATAGGTCACCTTGGAGCCGTCCTCCCACCTCCATTCCGATAGCAGATCATCTCCGTCTTCTCACCTCCATTCCGGAACCACATCGAAGCTTTCCTCAACCCGACGTCCTCCTGCATCTCACCTTCATCGTCCCGCTCCTCACCTCCTTCGTCCGAGCTTCTGCCAGGCGTTGTCGTCTCACCTAACAGCCAATTCAGGATATTTCCTCTCACCTCCCTCTCTTTTTATGCTTTCGTAGATTATTGTAATAGACATTAATGCAATACATCACATAGAAAAAAAAAAGAGATACTTTCTATGGGACCAATGAATATACACACTCTATACACCAACATTTGAGGCACATAATCGAACTTGATTTTCATCTACTCAATCGGACTTCCAACCTGTGGACTTGGTACACGAATTCAACACATAAAAGAGTAGAAATCATATTAGGATAACTGCCTCTTTGTGTGCCTTAATCGGTGGTGCATTTGAGTCGATTGATTGAATTGTTTGGGTCGCACCACCTAGTCCAAAAGAGGTTCATTTTGTAGCTGCCCCACAAGATTCAATAACTAGGTCAAGATAGGCACTCCATATTTTTCTTGATTTCTAAAGGAAAATACTTGAACACGTGCTTTCAAAAATAAACTTGGTTTTCCTCAAAAAACTTGGTTGAAAACACCTAACATTTGAATCCTAAAAGCTATTAAGCAAGATTCGAACCCTAAAACTCACCTCATCATTAATAATCTTGCTTGAAAACTGCTTGGCTGTGCACATTCACACGTTCTCAAACAAATCATTAAGGGCACAACCAATTAAGGGCCCATCACATTCCAGAGCACCAATTTTCCAAGCCTAACTAAAATCAATTAGACATTGGCCCTAAGGATTCATTCACTCATCGAGATCTAGATTGAGATTATTCATGATTAACTTACTTATACTAGTCAATCTGATGTCTAGCTAGGGGAGTAGCGTCAAACGACCGCGGTTGGGGGGTACACTAGGAACCGGAGGAGCAAGCCAAAGGAAGAACCTTCTCCCCAGTCCCTCCTTCTAATTAGTTGGATTGCCTAGACATAGGTAGAGTAATTGTCCATAGTCTTAGGTCGGATTCTGAGAGTCTGTAGACTTTTAGGTTACCCAACCTAAGGACAGGCTTGTATTTTTGTGCAGCAGGGTCCCTTCTCTTCCCCGTCCTTCCGACTTCCTTACAGTGTATGCTTGGAAGGAGGTCATTGAACCCTAGATAGGAAGGACCTTTAGACCATTCCTAGAGGTGGAGGTTGAGCTTTAGCCAAGCACGTCCCATTGTTGATCAACAACCACCTCCCCTGCTTTTGAACCAGCAAGAGCTGATTTAGAGGCTGTTGGAAGAATTGTGGCAGATGCAGCAATGGTTCCAACGAATGAATGGTCAGGACGCTCGGCCCTTGAGGGATTTTTATGATCCTTTAAATTATAAGGAACGTCCCGATGTTGTGATTCTTGCCGAAGATGTTGAGATCAAGCCCAGGTTTTAAGTCTAAGTAAACACTTTCACGGGCTTGGCTCATAGGATCCATTCCAACATTTGGAAGACCTGATCACTCTGGTTCAGACCACTAAATTGCATAATGTGGATGAAGAACAGATGCTCATGAGGCTTTTCCCCCATTCACTCAGGGATAAGGCCGCACATTGGTATCGTACCATTGGAAGACTAATTGCTACCTGGACAGCTTTGAAATCGGCCTTCTTGAAGAAATTCTTCCCAATTGGGCGAACCAATGCATTGCGATGGGCAATTAACACTTTTGCCTAACCGCAGAGGGAACCGTTTCATGAGGCCTGGGAGAGATTCGAGGATCTATTGCGGAAGTGTCTACACCACGAGGTGCCTAAATGGCAACTTGTGCAGATTTTTTTATCATGGGTTGATGATCAACTCCGTAATCATGTGTATGCTTCTTTCGGAGGCAATTTTCTCAACAAGGATGTAGATAGCGCGTATGATTTGTTTGTGGAAATGAGCGAAAATTCTTTAAACCACGCCTCCATGGAAACCTTCAACCGATCCCAACAAATTAGATAAAATGCCAATGAGGTCCAAGATTCTCATACATTTGATATGGAATTGATCTGCAATAGATTAGATAAGATGGATCTGGTTACTAAATGAATGGAAGAGTGGATGTCCAGAAACTCTAACTTTCCTAGATCCACTCAATCCCAAGGATTGGGATTCCATTCTTCTCAAGCTCCTACAGGACGGGAGTTTGTGAACCAACTGGAACCAGCTCAACCTCCAAGCCAACTCTTCTCGGAACCTTATGGGTTCCAAGCTGGGGCCTTGGATCCCAGTCTTTCTGATCCTTCTTCATCCTCATCTTATGAGGATGCTCATGCTGTGCAAGAGAATGTTAGGTCCAACCCTCATTTGAATTCCTACAATTCTGGTTGGAAAAATCATCCTAGCTTCTCTTGGAAAGATCAGGGGTAGCCGACCCAATATCGACCCAACAACTATGTACCACAAAAACCAATGGGTTAGGGTCATGTATATACTCAGTTGCCTTTGAATCAGGTTAATTAGCCCATGTGGAATGCTCAACAACCCGCCGAGCAGGCTGACTTGAACCTGAAAATGGTAGAAATGCAAGGGTCAATGCTCTAGCTCATGCAACAGATGAAAACTTTGCTGGACACCTTGTAATCTGGACTTAGTACAAACATCTAATAGCCCGGATCTCTACCATCACAATCTGTACCAAACCCAAGGAATGTTCAGAACCGAGGCGCTGGGCCTCAAGGGTTTGGTAATGATGGGGAGTCGCATGCTCAAGCTCATGTTATCTATCAAGCTACCCCAGCCCCTCTCGGAGTGAACTAAGTTCCTACCATAATCAACCCGAAGTCTCCTGTTTTACCCAACCCTTCCCAAGGCAATAACCAACAGCATTTTGCCATGGCAAACACCATCACCTTAAGGAGTGGTAGTAGACACAAGGGACCTACCCAACCCCATGTCAACCCCATTAGGCCCCGTAGTAAGAATTTCAAACTCCCAACTAAGAATGTGATCAACAAAACATCAAAATCTAATTCGGGAGTATGTTGTTGTATGGGCAAACAGACAAAAGTCGGAGGAGAAATTGGAGGAAAGGATGTCCTTACTTTAGGCTTTCAAATTGACAATCATTTTACTCCTCATGGCTATCGGATCAATCCCTGCCTATGCCATTGGTTTACTAAGTGCATATAAAGTAAGGCGTAGAGCGAAATCTGAAATCAATAGGAGAGTAGTTTTGTCCGATAACACAAGTACATTGATCCTAAACAAGCTACCCCCTAAGAAGCAGGACCTGGGAGCCCTGCTGATTTCCTGCACAATAGCAAGCATTACTTCTGACCAGGCCCTCCTCGACTTGGGTGCTTCCATTAATGTGATCCCCACCTCACTGCACATGGAATTGGGTCTAGGCTACCTAAAACACACTGAAATAACCTTGCAGTTAGCTGATAGATCCATTACAAAACCAAGAGGTATTTTGGAGGATGTTTTAGTCAAGGTTAATGATTTACATTACCTTGCTGATTTCATGGTCCTAGACATGGAAACCCTAAAACAACTCAACCACACCCTGATTATTTTGGGAAAACCTTTCTTGGCTACTGCTAAGGCAAGGATTGATTGTGAATCGGGAAATATAGAAATGGCCTCAAGGGATAAGATAAATCGATTCAATATTTTTGAGGTCTCAAAGAAGAATAAAATTAAGTGTGGTTCGATGGAGGAGCTTGGTAGAATAGAGGAAGTAATGGCCATACATACGTTAGAAAACCTTTTAATGGCCAACTCAACCCAAATTCGGGAAGATCACATGGTTGCGGAAATAATTGAGGACAAAACAAAAATGCGACCAATTGTGGCAATGCAGGATGAGGAAAATATACATGAAATCAAAAATTTGTTGGATGATTTACATGATCAAGATAAAACCCAACAACATCCTTATCCTGAATGCTTAGAGTTTGAGGTCCAACTTGTGGGTGGGAATTCTGAGGATCAGGATGGTTGGTTTAAGAACCCAAAGTGTGAGGATGAAATTGAACATTGGGGAAGAACTCTTCAAACATTAGGTATTGTAGAGTACCCACAAATCCCTAGCACATCACAAAACCCTCATCGTCCTTTTTTACCCAACCATACTTTCTCTGTAATAAATCAACAAAACTCTTATTGGAGACCATTTGGGCTCTCCCTACACCACCAATTTGCCACTTTCATTGTTCATCTCTTCGGCAAGCCCATTTTCACTCTCCGGGACCTATACCTAGGGGCCCGAAAACTGTGTTGTTGTGGCCTCAATGTTTAGTTATTTTTCATTGAGGACCTCGCCTAGCTGAAGGCAGTAAACTCAGCACATGTAAAGACTGTTCCAAGTTGACCAGAGTCTCATGGAAACTAGGTGCTATTCTTCCACTTCTACTCTCCTGTATGCTTTCATTTTTCATAATGAGGACATTGCAATACCTAAGAATGGGGGGTGGACATATTTTATAACTTTTTGTCAGCTGTAACAGTAATTTCCTGTTGTTTGATTCCTTAAAAAAAATTTAGAATTAGGAGATGAGAATTGAGGCATTAGGAGTTGCAAACTTTAGGAATTGATACTTTGAGACCTGAATACTTAGACTCTTCACGTCTTTGGGCTGAATTAGCCTGGGTGTCCACTCGAATGTGGACTTAGTCTTGAGTCCTCGCCAATCCAAATTAATTTTAATTAGGTAAATAAATTGGGATGATAAGTATACGATTTATCAACCCGCCTCTGATTTGGGGAGATTTTAAGGCTAAGCATCTACACACTATTCTCACTAACTCACTTTTCAATGGTTTTTATGGAAATTGGGTAGCTAATGGACCGACTTGGGTGGTATGTTTGGCAAGTTGTCGATGGTAACAGCTCATCGGCCGGTTGTCCAGAGCTCAGCCATAAGACCATTTTTGTTGTACTACCTTTAGGTAAATCTTAGATCAGGGAAGCCACCTACTTAGAAGAAAAAAAAGGAAACACTCAAAAAGAAAGGAAAAAAATAGAAAAAGGAGAAAGTAAAAAAAATAATAATGCCACACTTCACCACACGAGTATGGATGGCATGTGGTCGTGGGTAATAGCACATTGGCCGGTTGTCCAGAGCCTTGCTCACAAAAAATGCACAATAATTCCCAAAACACTTAGGGAAGAAGCGGGGAAGTAGAACAAATCGGGAAGATATACATTGGGTTCGCCCTTGTGTTGACCCCATAAATAAAAGAACTAGGGAGAAAGCTATCGATCGAAAAGATAAACCTCTACGCAAGGTCACTTAGGGTCATAGAAACTCGAAGTCTGTTTTAACGGCCGCTTAGTGAGTCTTTCACTATTTTCACAAAATGCTTTGCACTTAAAGTCCTTTTCGAGTCTTGGGCAGGTCAGGTAGCCGTAAAAAGTTATCCCGGAACTCTCAAACTCCAAAAGTACAAAAAAAATTTGAAAAGAAGAAAAACAAGAAAATTTTTTTTTATCTTCTCTTCTCAAATAAGGCGAGAGCTTAGACAGTCTGCACTCTAGCAGGCACTCGAGCACTGTTGAGTTTTTGTAATTAGGTCTTGGGGTTGAGATTTTCTAAAGCAATCAATGAATTTTGCCTAACTACTCGTACCCTGATTCTATTTTTATACATAGCATTTAGGTTAATTTTGCTAGGGACTAGTAAAAAGTAACCATGGGGGTATGATGAACACACTAAATTCATGATAAATTGCTTATTTATGATAGTTCCTAGGCTTAGCATTACATATCATGTTATAAATATTGCATAACATCCATTGTATGGCATTTAGAATAGTTGTATGTTTTGTATATTAATTCCTTCATTTTATATGGCCAGGAGGCAATGCAACATCCTTATGGACTTCGGATAAAAATCCGACCGTATGGATGGATCCAGAGCGATGATCATAGTCCAACAATGCAAAAATCATCTCGATCCGAGCACTGTGGCATCCTCTGCAAGTTAGGAAGGGTGGACGATCCAGATGATGCCATGTGGCACCATCAGGAGTGCCCAATGCCACTCGCCTCTTCTCCAAAGTCCGATCATCAAGTGATCTCAGCCGTTGGATGAGAATCCAACGGCTGAGAGCTCGCCCTCACCACACAGCTGTGGTTCTTCCTCGCGACACATTGGCCAACTTGGCACAATGGTGGGAGTGGCGGTTCTCAAGGGAGGGGCATAGGTTCGAATCCCTGCAGCCCCCCCCCCCAATTCTCAAATTGGCCAGGCAGCACTGCATGCAAGCAGCAATGGTAGCGTAGCGCGCGCACATGCCAGTGCACACACCAGTAGGACGCCGCGCGATCAATGCGCGTGATGGGCGGCAGCACAGCGCGAGGGCATGCACAGTTGGTGCCAGCTTTCAGTGATAGCTGAGCTGACCTACAGTGACGCTTACAGCCGTCTCTACTTCATTGCAAGTTAGCAAAGCCAGCTAAGGGTGTGAGCGGATGTGAGTTGTTTACAACGACGTTTCCAGCGATGGTCTGGAAGTCGCTAAAGGTCCTTTACCCATTTTTAACCTCTTCTCCTCCACTATAAAAGGACCTACACCCCCTCCCTTCCAAGCCATCTCAACCTACTCTACTCCCACCTACTCCAAAGCTCTAGCGAGCCTACCAACGCTCCATTACAGCTTGTTCTCAAGCTCCCAAGGTGCCTATTAGTGTAGCGAACCTCTGCCCCACCAAATATTCCTCCAACTTCCCATCGCCATTCATAGGTCTCCTTGGAGCTGTCCTCCCACCTCCATTCCGGTAGCAGATCTTCTTCGTCTTCTCACCTCCATTTTGGATCCAAGCTGAAGCTTTCCTCAACTCGACGTCCTCCTGCATCTGACCTCCATCGTCTCGCTCCTCACCTCCTTCATTCAAGCTTCTGCCAGGCGCCGTCGTCTCGCTGAACAACCGATTCAGGAGATTTCCTCTCACCTCCCTCTCTTTTTATGCTTTCGTAGATTATTTTAATAGACATTAATGCAATACATCACATTTGATTCCATCTCTATCTTTGATTGCTTGTCTTTTATTTCAAAAATACCAAAGAATAACAAAATCCTAAAATACCAAAAAGAAACAAATCAAAGCACAGTTTTCAATTAAAGTAAACGTCGCCTCCTTGTATTCGACCCGGGACTCCCTTGGAGTTTCGGTATAAATTTTATCTGATCGACGTGTTGTGCAACTACGATGATGGGTTACTTGTAACCTCGATTTCTAACTCGCGAAACACGCGCGACCAGACTCAAATTTGGATTCTAGGTTAGGGTTAGGAATTGGGTCACTAGAATCTGGACATGGTTCTATTGGGATGTCATAACTACTCTCGACGTTTACCTTAATAGGATAAGGTTCGGGAATTACATCCTTGAGTGGTTTTGATTTAAGCTTACTATAAGTGTTTGGGAAATCAAGGCATGATGACCAACTTCATGGCTCTCTAAGAATGGTTTTGGATCGAGAACACCTGCAATTGGATCCTCCCAACCTACATCAAGATCAGGCATGTCAATCTGCATAAAGTTTGAATTTGATTCCATATAGGTTGGAAGTCCACAACAACCTCTACTTTCAAACCTGGGTTCTGGGAGACCATGTTGATGCTTAATGTTGCTCCAAGATGTCTCATCAATCTCTGAGGGGATATATGGGTATTTCTAATTGATGGATTCATACACCATATTCAACAATTTTCCATGTTCTTCCATGAGACCTTGGTGTTTTTCCAAAGGTGGGGGATTTAACCAACATTGTAGATACTCATTGCTATGTAATTTCCCCAATTCAATATATTCTAATAAGAGATCATCTCGAGTTAAACCATGTGTCATTTGTGTTAATATCATTACAACATGGCTCATAATGTGGGTTGTGTTGTTTTTGAAACATTAACCTGAATGAGCCTAGATAGAAAAAAGGTTTTGTAATATTCATCATGATGTCTAAGAGCAGCCTCAATGCTCATTTGGGATTCAGGTTTCCTAAATATTCTTCCTAAATTATTAGGTTGCATTCTCAAATCAGGTGGGTGAATGAAGATGTAGAATCAAATTCAGGTTTAGATTGAATGGATCAGATCAGATTAGAAGTCTCCAAGAAGATCAACTCTAATGAGGGCTCTAGGTCAACAACCTAGGGACCTTTCTTGTGTATGTGCTCTAAAGAATAGATGATGGACTGGATATGAATTGGACCCAATCAAGGCAACCAAAGATTTTTGGATGACTAAGGCTTATTTCAAGGTGGATGATACCTTTGAATCAGAAATCCACACACTCGAGAAGTACTTGAGCAGCTAAGAAGGGAAAGCGTCACAAAGACCCCTCAATGGTAGAGCATCCCCACAGGTTACAAGGTTTTCCCCACCTGACCTTCATCGTCACTGTGGTTCCAAGTAGAATGGAATGTATGAATTGAGACCTTAAGTCTACCAATTTTAGTCCTAATTTGTCCCTTGGATTTCACTTGATTATAAGTTAATTCAATTTGTGACCTAATTTGGAGGTTGATTAGCCCACAAAGTAGACCAACTTCACCTGACATGCCCTAAAGATGGTGGATGAAATCTGAGCCAAGACCCAAAGATTCACCCTGAATTGACTCTCAGGTTATTAGGCCCAAAGTTTTAGGATTCAAGTGAATTTAGAGCCTGATTTTAGGGTTTACTTAAATAGATCTTTTCAACCAAGGGTTTGTGTAGCACATTAATGCGGAAAGACTAATTCCTTTAATGCATGCAAGTGTGTACTAGCACTTCAAAACCCTAAAGTAGAAATCCTAATTGGCTTTATTTCAAGTCCAATTTAATTTCAAATGTAACACCTTGGACTCTAACAAGAAAGTGAGTAGCTTAAAATGTTTACAATTTAAGTGCAAATCCTTAATAGGTACCGGAATTCAGGATTGGGAATTCTAATCAAATCATCTCACTTCAATCAAATATCAAATTAAGTTCATAAATTAGGAAACTTTGCCTTTGAATGAAAATTACTAAGAAAAATATGGCAAGTAGATCCTAATTGTTTTGTTTCCTTTTTTCTCTTTTCCCTAGATTAGGAGGTTGATTAGGGAAGAAGAAAGAGTTTACCTACCCATGGAGTGGTTGATTGTGTGGAAGATCTTCTCGTGATGTACCTCACAAAATCACAAGTAAAATAGATAGGGCAAGTTAGTAATAAGCTCAATCAAATATAATAAGACTAGTGGTGAATTACGTGTTGCTCCCCGGCAACGATGCTAAAATGATTGCGTGAAATCGTCGTTGTTTATGATGTCGTAGTATAGTTGACAAAATCACACAAAACACTTAAATTTATAAAACTTAGATTCAAGAAGGAGTTCGAGGTCGTTTGCAGGAAGCAAATATGGAAACCATGCACTAATCCTAATTTAGTATCAGTGAGCACAGTACATTGAGCACAATAAAAAGATATGCAATGAATAAAGCTTATCAGATTGATAATCAAATATAATTCAATGTATCTCAGAAAGTATAGAGACAAAAAGAATAGATGAAACTTAAAAAGTGGTGATTTAGATCACCATTTAGATCCCTCTAATTAAGCATGCATCTCATGTATTCAATTTATTCAAATAATCCAACAGTATTCTCAATCAGGTAACTTAAGTACTTAAATGTTTCAACTTTATCAGAATCAAAGTCCAATCAGACATCGCCCATGTGTATTAGATGACTTAACCTTCACAGCATAGCCCCACAGAAGGCACAAGGGTAGTGAGGCTTCTCAAGGCTTTCTCTTCTTTAAGCCTTTCTCAAGACCTCCTCAAGAGACAACTCTCTCAGAGGCTGTGTTAAATCCTCTTCTTCAACATGCACCCCAAGGCACTTATCCACGTAGCAAAACCCTCTCCCTCCTCTCACAAATCTCTCCTCTTCTCTCTCAGACCCGAGGCTAATCGGGTATACAGGGGGGTTATCAGCTCATAAACAGTATCGGAATTAGACCAGGCCCATGTGATGTGTGCACAGGCGAGGAGTGAAGGGTATGCATGAGTAGGGGACCTGACACCCTAGTGTCATGCGTGAAGAGCAGTGATCACAAAATCAATTTATGCTCAGTCGCGAGCCTTTAAGTCTGTGATGTGGGACTAAGTGAGGAGGCTCTCCCTCGCACGGTAGCTACAGGTGAACATGAAGAAATTGAAGATGCTACTATGGCTTCACGTCCCAATTGAAGCCTTGGGAAGTCTCCTGGAACTAGGTCGCAACATCTGGACGTGGTAGTAGGGCAAGAGCAGGCCAGAGCAAGGCGATCAGAGGTGGAGATGATGATAGCATTGGCGAGCAGCGATGAGAACTATAATTCACAAGTACGAGCTCAAAGGCCCCAATCAGAAAGCTCCTGAGCTTTGCCGAGTGATGGCGAAGGTGATGGTGGGGTCAATTTGGCATGTGGGTGCGTGTAAAGGACATGCGAGGTTGGAGAAGGTGCCAGCGACAGGTGGTGTTCGGTGGGGGTTTTGGGTGTGTAATCCCCTCAATTTCTTGAGGTTTTTCGGTGGGCATGAGGTGGTAGAGCTTTTGGAGGTGATGTGAGGGTGGTTGATGGTCTGTGGCGTTCGGAAGGCTTTGCCGAAGCATCGCGGAAGTGGAGGAACATGGTGGCATTGAGGGTGTGTCGATGATCAAAACTACAGAGGGAGGAGTTGAACCTATTCTAGAGAGGGAGAGGAAAAAGTTGAGCTAACTAATGGACGAAGGGGAAGGTGGTTTGCACCGTCTTTGATTGGCCAGAGTCAGAGGGGACGAACTCTTCGGTGGAGGAAGTAACGACGATGAAGGGGTTTGGGACACTCTCACTGGTATTATGATGAGTGGAGGAAGGATAAGAGGAAGGTTGTGCCTCCAATTTTACCGTTGGAGGCCCTGATGAGAGGGATCGAGGAGGTCATTGGAGTTAGTGGAGCTTGAGGCCGGAGAGAAGGGAGAAGGAA
This sequence comes from Thalassia testudinum, assembly GCA_037157565.1. Classification (NCBI taxonomy): domain Eukaryota; kingdom Viridiplantae; phylum Streptophyta; class Magnoliopsida; order Alismatales; family Hydrocharitaceae; genus Thalassia; species Thalassia testudinum. The sequence continues at coordinate 26,089,089 of JAZHRO010000014.1, forward strand.
GATTTCTAACCTAGAAATGACTAAGGAGGATGGTTGATCCTCCAGGAGCTTTTATAGACCTTGAGTGTGCTCAATTTAGGAAGAATTCTTCCAAGAGAATGGGATTTTAGAGAGAAAAAATCTTGATTTTGTACAAGCTTCCCACTTTGAATCTGAGCTCAAGATTACATTTAGATGGAAGAGGATTTTGTTGCAATCATCTCCAATTTTGGAGGAGATTGGATCTTGATTGAAGGAGATGCACACAGTCAAAGTCTGTGTGGTTAGGGTTGACCGTGTGCTTTAGGAAACCTTGAAGCTTCAGGTGGCAAGGGTCATTTTGTGAAGAAGTCGACAAAAAATAGGGGGTTATTTGTAATTAATTTGAAAGTTAAGGGTCTAGATGTGAGGAATAGAAATCTAAGGGACTAAATTGCAAACTAGGTCAAGATGGACTCCAATTAGGCCTAAATTTTGGTACAGACCTAATTTGGACTCAAGAAATCTGATGGTGAAGTCAAATTTGGGTTTTGACTAAGTTTGACTAGGCAATTTGCATAGAAATTCAAATTAGGGTAGAATTCTATCTGAGACTCTGTTCAAGGTTAAAATAGGTTCAGATGGTCAAATCAAGAATACCAAACCTCAAGGAATATTTTTACATGAATTTTAGGGGATTTATATGAATTTTATCCTGATCAAAATCTCTTTAATTTAAGTAGATTTGAAATTAGGGCTTTATGTTATGAATTAATTCTCTAAATGTGTGAAACCCTGTTTCTATTTGTGTGGACCCATTCATTGGACTTTAATGCTCATTTGACCTTATATTAACCCCTGGAAAATCCCATGGTTATTCTGTGTTCATGATATGCTGTTAAAACTACAGCATTAACCTTGATTTAATGTTCTCTCGGAATGGACTTGAATGGAATTATGTCTCTCAGGCGATTATGTAGGAGTATTTGTCACTTGATTATGATTAAATAAAGCTAGTTATGGCTTATGATGGTGTTACCATCAATGATGCCAGATAAGGAGGGCGATCCTCGACCCTGCTCGACATGGAAGTCGAAGAGGGCCCCGCTGCATCTCTCCTACTATGGGCTGATGGTTGGATGGTGACAACAACAATGGACGCAGCTTTGATGGGAGGTGAAGAGGCTACCAGTCGACATCTGACCAATGAGGCAGGGACTGGGGTCCCAAAGGTGGCAGCAGAGGCTTTGGAAGATCAGATTGGTGGGTTTCGCCGTAGCAATAGTCAGGGGGCATCACCTCGATGTTTGAAACACTGGGTTGGTTCGGTGACCTAGGGGAGATCCCCTTGACTGGATGAAGGCTGTGCATGGTGAACGAAGGCTGAGGTGACGCTCTCCGATATAGGGGGAGATGGAGGTTTCGAGGAACCAACTGACAACGATGATTGGTGGTTAACGGCCTCGGCAAGATGCCACAACCCTCACAATAGGTGATGGTTCTAGATCAAGGTAATGAAGAGGTGCATCAAACTACGGAGGCATGTGGCTTCTGACCAACTATGAGGGAGGCCTCCAATAGTTCTAGATGAACAGGGTACTCACTTGGAACGTGCAGGGTCTCAATGACCCATCGAGGAGAGCATTACTGGGTCACTACATTTGCTTGTGGAGAGCAGATGTAATGTTCCTGCAAGAAACTAAGTTGTCCAACTATGATGTTAGGACTTGGAGGAAATGTCATCATTTTATCATTCTATACCTTTCTAGTAAGGTAGACTACATTGGAAATCTGTCAAGTAGTATTCACCATTTAACACTGCAACCATAAGGTCCAGCTTTTATCATTCTATACCTTTCTTTACCTCTTTCCTCATGAAAACACCCCCCCACCACACAAAAAAAAACACATGCATACATGTACACATGCACACGTGCGCATGAGGGGGAGGGGGGGGGGGGGGAAGTTGGAGAAACCACAAGCACACTAAAATTGAATCTTTGAACATGAACAGAATTGCTCTGTTTCTATAATACCCCTGCTATACATTGTAAATTGACCTTTGATGAGTTTTTTTCTTTTTCTGGAGGAATTGACCCCCTTAAAGGTGCAAGACATCCATATTTAGGGTACATCTAATGAACATACTTGCAAGCTCACTAGATTACTCAAGACATTCCTAGTAACAGATTCGAGTAAGAACAAAACCTTTGTCTAAAGTTCCAATCTGATCCATCTATTGCATAAGCTTCAGCACTTAAAATTGCAATTACACTCAGGATTACTTCCAATGCAAAATAGAGATCACATATCAAGGGGGGTCATGACAGAAGAAAAGGTAGAAAAGAAAACCAAGGTTCATGCTAATTATTGTAGACCAACATGTAGTATGATTATGACACCCTTCAAGCACTAAGAACCTTGACAAGGAAAAAAGTATACACTTATTTGTTTGAGGTTGCCTACATGTATGAATCATGATAATAGCTAGAGCTTATTGATTAAAAAAAATTACAAACTGGCCATTCTAGGTTAATTACATGAATGGATCATGATAGCAGCTAGTGCTTGTTGATAATAGATAATAAAGTAAATGTGACATATAAGAAGTGTAATATAAAAAATCTTATCTTGTAACTTCTCCCTCATGAGGGGGACCAAGTTGTGTCCATGACAGTCTGCTAGGTAGATAAAGCAACAATACATTGCCTGGTTAAATAAATATGATTACAAAATCCTACATTATGGTAGGCTCCTCAATTAAGAAGGAAGAAAAAGAGAGGTTAGCCAACAGTACTCAGTCAGGTTTGGGGTGGTTTAATCCTTTACACAGAAAGCTGCATTTGGAAGCAAGAATAAACTGGTATTTTTTGGAAAGTAGGTGCTATTATGGTGAATAAGTTCTAACCATTGCAGTTAACCATTTTCTTGAATTGGCACATTATGAGAGAATAACTTAAATGCACACAGCATAAAAGGAAACAACACAATGGATCCTAGTCAGATTAAAAAATATATATTCGTAATCCACTCATAGGAATTAAAAAATGTAGCACAAGTCGACTATTTAAAGCAAATACCTTTCCATGTACCAAAAAATAGCAACATAAAATGCTATTAAAGGGTAAACAAAAAAAACTTAATTCCATTGAGGTGCAGTGCAGTGATGAACATTAGAGGAACTCTTTTGCATGTTGTGTCTAATCCTCTCTAGGTATGTAAAAGAATATCCAAAATAGAATCCACATTCATGATTTGTATTACAGCGTCTATGGTTTGCTTTCCAAACTTTGACACTTCATGACAACATGAATGCTATCAATTTGTAAAAATTTGATGAATATCATGTGGTTCCTTTTTTAAATTTTCATATTGAAGTCGACATGCTCAAAGGCCCAACTGAGACCTTCTAATAATAAAATAGTGGTCAATATTCTTCCCTATATACACTTACAATTTGCCTAAACTCATCTTATAATTTCTAAATAGAAAATAAAAACCATCATGAATTATCTTTAGCTAATTAGTGAAGTATACTTACAATTCGCCCAAATTCATCCATCCTCTCAATATGTATTTCTTTTAGACCTTCATTTTCTTGTATTCCAACAAGCTTACTCTAGATCCTGAAAGTCATTTTCCAACAGCAACTTCATAGATCATCTCATCCAGAGCATCCTTTTCCTTCTTTTTGTTTTGCTTCATTTGCTCTCATCATTTTCTCCATAGAGATTAGAGAGTACAACTTTAGTTATCTGTGGATATGGTGAACCACTAAAAGAATTGGAAGTGCTGGCATGTCCAAAGGATATTTTCCAGGTTAGATTTGGAAACAAAGGAGCTTTTTTCTTACCTGGAGTTCCTTCTTCAAAGTATAATGACAGATCTCTTTTATGGGGGTAATCTAAACATATTTCTGCTAGACATCATTTCCTTAATTTCAATTTCCTTGCATAACCGAGTTGTAAGAACTTGAGGCCATGGAGATTTTTAAAATAGTGCGTAGGTTACATGCAAATTCTTAGTTCAACCCTATGAGTCACCATTTTAGATTGACACAATTATAATTGTAAAAAATGTTTCCAACAAGATCTGCTGATGTAAATTGAAATAATCTAGGAAATGCTCTTTGAAAGATCTGAAATTTCACAGTTTAAATGTGCAACCTGAATTGCTGCAAATTTTGTAAAATTGAGTTAAATAAATACTTGAGTCATATTAAGCAAGGTCTCCAGCTTCCAAAATATGCCAAGATATAAACGGAAACATTGTCAATATTATGAGTTGATTTTACAATAATAAAAAAAATGATAGAAAGTCCAAACATTGACAGAATGGAAATGTGACATTATTCCAAATTAGAATATAAGAAGATCTTTTGTTCCTTAACATATGCATTGGTTCATCACTAGAGGATACCAGGTGGTGGCACACTAGTGATTGCATTACAAATAACATAGTATATAGAAGTTGCCCCATGTGGATAGAGAAGAAGATTTATACATCCAAAGAGGATTATGTGGCTCTACTGTTCCTAAGGGATCATCATTGTGCAATTTAACACTCCACAAAAGGGAAAAAAAATGAACCAACCAAGTTTCACAACCACCAATGGCAAAACACACAACACAACTATAGACCTAGACCCTATATTTACAAATTGGTAGGAGTAGGTTCAACTGGAAGCCATTTGGAAGTTGGTGGTGGTGAAGGAAATGTGGTTGTTGAATTGGATGGTGGTGAAGGGGTTCCTAATGCAGCACTTGGTGGCATTACCATCTTCCCTAATCAAAGCAAAATTGTTAGGGGGGAAGCAAGTTCCTCCTGATTGAAGAAGCATACACTCGCACACACACAACAACATCATGCACCAAAGCTAATTAGTAATTGGACGGAACAACAACAAAGACCTAACAAAGTTATTTATGTTATGATTTTACGAGCACATATAGAGAACTCCAAAATGTCAAAGAAGAATCAACCTCGTGTCTTCAACGAAGATTCTCGAATTGGTAAAGTCAGAGCGAAAGATGAAATTCTAATTAGGAATTAGGAATTTGGAAGCTTCTAAGTAGACGTTGAATATTTCTCATACATTACTTACCTAAGATAAAAAATCCTCAGCACATCCACAAGTAACCACCGAAATTGAACGAGCAACCTAAGAGAATCAAACAACAGGATCTAGGTGGGGAATCAAGAGCCCTACCTTGGTGGCCCTGATCAATCATGGTCTTGGCGGTGGTAATCATCCCTGATGTCGAGCACCACCCATAGGTTGAGATGGTTGGTGGGCTCGTCGAGCAATAAGAGCATTGGCTGTATGAATAATGCTTGCATCTCCTTAGTGAAACTGAAGCCCGCCAGGATCTTCGTGGCCTGGGCCTCGGTGAAGTCTACTCCTATGATGGGAATACCATCATAGGCCCTAACTGGCCGTAAATTACATTAATTATGGTCAAGATAAAGTTCATCTAAATCTTCTAAAAATCATATAAAAATATTCCTTGAGGTTTGGCATCCTTGATTTGACCTTTAGAACCCATTTTGACCTCAAACAGAGTCTTAGACGGAATCCTAACCTAATTTGGGTTTTACGTAAATTGCCTAGTCAAACTTGGTCAAAACTGTAATCTGACCCCATCATCAAATTCCTTGTGTTCAAATTAGGTTTATACCAAAATTTGGGCCTAATTAGAGTCCATATTGACCTAGTTTGCATTTTAGTCTATTTAAATTATATTTCTCTTAATTAAGCCCCTTAACTTTTCAAATTTTTGTAGTTAGGTCCCTAACTTTGTCATCATTTCTTACAAAATGGTCCTTGCCACCATGGGTATGAATGCAAAACCTCCGTTGCGATTCAAGCGAGGATTTCTCACTCAATTCTCAATCAAACCTTTCCAAAATTGAAAGGGAGAATCCTTGAGAGATGCTCTACTGATTGGACCAAGAATTGGACCCTGATTTGCCATAGATTCTTCATGTGAATGCTTGCAAATTTAGGGATCTTTTCATCCCTAAGTCCTGAAGCTCACGAAGCTTGTTTTCAAGCTTGGAAGCCTTTCTAAGTCTTTAAATGGCCCCTCTTGTGACTCCAAGCTTATTAGCGAAGTCTAACGCCAGAAATCCCTCATCTTCTCCTTCGATCGTCTAGACCTTCATCTCCAATGAGCTCCTCCATCCTCTTCATTGAGTTAACCAACGGTCAAATTGGCTGGCCCATTATCCTCCCCTTATCCTCATGATCATCACCCGCCAAAGCACAACCACCCTCTCCCTCTCCTTAATCGCTGCCGTATCGCCGACAACATCATCTTCTCTAGCTCTGATCCATCACAACCGGAGCCTTCCACCCATCATCTCTCTCCCTAAGTCCCTTTATCTCTTCCCCTTCCCTTACCGATCCTTTCCAACCCTTTAGTTCTTAGGTTTGACAACCAACACAACCGCAACCACCATCATCTCCCTCCACTTCGGCCAAGCTCCTGCGAAGGCCTCTGCTTGCTCCACTACACCAATCACTTCACCACAACTTCCAGAAGCTCCATTGCATTCCCGCGACCAAAAGCCCTAATAATATTAGGGCTATTGGCCAATCCAGACCCTCACCGAACTCCACCACCTTCACTCACCCTCACCAACTTCGCCACACATGCACACACCTCCTCATCGCACGCAACCATCACCAGCATGTTCGCCACATTCAGGCGATCCTTCTGAGCTATTCTGACAGGGTCGAGAGGCTGTATTGTGCATTTCAGGTCGCCATCGGAGCTCCGTCGCCGCCATCTCCTTCACCGGTTCTGTCTGCCATCTCCTGGACGTGTTCGTCCGTGCTACTGACTCCAACTGCTACGAATTACTCCCAGGAAACCTTGCAGGTCTTCAATTGAAGCAGCAGGCATTGTCTTCATCCCCAATCAGAGTAGTCATCAGCTGCTACTACGTGAAGGGAGAAGCTAACCTTATTAGTCCCACATCGTAAGTGGAAGGGCTCACGATCGCATATAAAGTGAAAAGTGTATACTGACCCCTCGCCCAAGACACGGGGGTCGGGTCCCCTCTCGCACAAGCCATGCACTCCTCACCCACCTTCACGCTGGTGGGTTTGGACCTCTGACCGTATACCCGATTACCTAGTACTGCTCACTCGGGTCTGAGCTAAGAATAAAGATAGAGAATCTGAGAGAGAGGGAGAAGGGTTTTGCTCTTGTGCCCTCATATCCTCTCAGGACTTAGCATCCCTGAGCTTTGTGAGGCCCTTGTGCCTTACACGCATAGTGGTGTTGTGCCTCTTCTAAGGCATGAAGAGGAGAGGACCTTGTGCCTTTTAAGGCGTCTGGAAGCTTTGCCCATCGTTTGAGGCCCTCTGGTAGTTATTGTGGATATTTAATTGATGTGGAAATTTGATTGTGGTTACTGTGCATTTATTTGAATATTTGTGAGCTTAACTTTGAGGGGTTAATTTGGTGATTCAAATCACCATTTTAACCCATTATTCTGACCTTATTGAAATATCATTTTGAATATCATTGACTTTAATTGCGTATATTTCTTGAGATTGGTGAATTTAAATTGCATCATTGCTCACTGCAAATGACCTCGGACTCCATTTAGATTCTGAGTTTATAAAATTTAAATTTCTTGTTGTGCCATTTAGGAGTGTACTACAATGAACACATCTTAAGACTCCCGTATTGTCCATTAACACCCCATGATCTGCAACCTCCCATACAGCTCCACGAGCAAGACGTTGATGTTTCGGGGGATGGGGATGTTCCTTTTGGAGAGGAGCTTGAGGAGGGTGGACTTTCCCTTCCTGTTGGGGCCCACACGGCCATACCTCTTGCTGTGGGATATCTTGATGCACTTTCTTGAGGAGCTCCTTCCCCCTCATGGACATTGAAAAGTTCTCGATGGCAATGTCCTTGACGTTGGTGTCGTCGACGCCCTCATTGAGGAGTGCAAAGGCCTTGCTCCCGATGATGACGATGAAGGCATCGTGGTGGTCCTTGAGGGCCTCCTGCTTCGCGAGCTTGGTGGCTCATGCTTCTTCAGCTCCTTACTGGAGAGGCCCATGAAGAGCTCCTACTAGGGCTTGGTGGATCTCGATCTGGAGACCTCCTCGCCTTCCATCTCCTCATCGTTATCACCATCGTTAGAGGAGGGGAGATTGAAGTCGTAGGAGTGTGTTGGGGAGGTTTAGAGGATGGACTGATGGAGAACCAAAGTTCCCTGCTTTTAGTTGCTTTCTGTCCTTGGAGTGGAAGGGTGCAAAACCAAAGCTTCCCACCTTTGGTCATGATTTTAAAAACCATGACAAAAAAGCCTTTGAAGGGGGAGTGCGAAACCAAAAGTTCCCACCTTTGGTCACGATTTCAAAAACCGTGACAAAAAAGCCTTGGAGGGGAAGAGGTACAAAACCATAAGTTACCATCTCAAATGTTTATTTTGTAACTTATCTTTTTTTCTTTTTGGTCACAGTTCCACCTTAAACTGTAACCATAGGTTACTTTCGGTCACGACTTTAGAAACTGTGACGAAAGTTAATTTTTCTAGTAGTAAATGCTTAGAAAATTACAACTAAAACTAAATTACTACAAGTAGAACTAGACTAAAGAAATGTAGAAATTATGATCTTTGAAGGGGAAGTCCGGAGCATCGTCGGAGATGCAGATGTGAATGTGCACCTGCCAGAACCACCAGAGTTGGTGTGGATTAGCATTTATCAGTAGAAACTATGTGGAGGTAGAAAATTCTTAGTAGATGGATCTTAAGGGGGGGCTAGGTGTATTTATAGGAAGTAGGGAGGCTTCATATTGGTTGGTTTAGGTTACCTAGGATCACTAAGTTGTAGAGCTAAGATTTAATGGGTTAGGCATCAAGGGTTAGGATTTAAGGTGAGGTTAGAGGATAGGTTAGGTTTTCATTGGAAATAAATCAATGGTCTAGGTTAAATAGGAAGGGTGATGGATGGTTATAATTTATAATAGGGATAGGTAATTAAATAGTTGGGTGGAAGGGATAAGTTGAGTTTGATGAAGGGGATTTAACGTGGGTATGGTTGGAGTGTGATTTTCGTAGGTATTGTTGGGCTTTTGCATGGAATGGGTTACGTAAGGTGTTGGGTGATGTTTGAATGGGATTTAAGGTGGACGTTTATGGGATTTAATATGGGTGGTTCGGTGGTGTTGTGAACGTTGAGCGGAGAGAGACAGTGGAGAGGGGTATAGGCTACGTAGGTACATAGGATTGGTTTTGTTATGGGAGGGGATAATGCATGGGGATAGAATTGTTACGTAAGGGATGTGTTATGGGGTGTTGCATGCGTTGCTGATTACCGGCCGGAAAGAGATAGCATTAATTGCTGAGTCGGCGGAGGAGATTTTAAATTTGAAAGGAAACGTGCATGGGTTTGGGTAGTACCGTAGGTTTTTGTTGTGTGCTGCATGGGATTAGGATAAGTGTATGTGCATGGACGTGGGTTTTAGGAATTTCATGTGGAGGGTAACGTAGGTGGGTGTTGTGTGGTACATAGGATATGATAATTATTTGGTCGGGGGTTGTTTGAGGGGATAAGTATGGAAAGGAGTTTAGGCTAGAAATTAGGTAAAAGAAATTGAGTTTCTAAATAGGTTAGGGCTAAGGTCTAATTGGGTCTCCAAATAGGTTTACTAACTAGGTTTAGACATCTTCAAATGAGCTCAAGTTCAGAAATCCAATCAGCACTACTCTGATTAACCTGAAATTTTGTATATGCACGTATACAAATAAACACATCAAAGTACCATATACAATTATGGGAAAAATTACATAAAAGTCCAAAAGTATGCACTATTTAAAAATGACCTAAAATGCCTAATCTGACCTAACTAAATGTAATATAACCCAAATTACTCTTAAACTAACATTAGTTAGGCATTATTACAAAAATAATCATGGAAATATCATACCCCCATGCCTATCTTTTGCTAGTCTCAAGAAAAACACTAAACGAAAAACTGCGAGAAAAAAGTATTTACACAAAAAGCAACTTGCAAGTTTTGAGCTATACCATATCAGAATCATCAATCTTGATTCTTCACAAAAATAAAAGAATTACACACAAAACCTTAACGTCGAAGACTCAGTGGTTCTAAAGTGTTGACTTAAATCAGGACCTCCCAAATGATGGTAACACTATCATTCATCATAACTAACTTGAATTAGTCAAAATCAAGAGACATGCTCCTAAATGATCACCTGAGGATCATAATTCCACTCTGATCTAATTTGAGAAGAAGACAAAAAACAAGGTTAATTCTACTATTTTAACAGCACATCACAAATGCAGATTAACCACGGGATTATTTAAACGTTAATTGAATGTCATATGAACAATCAAGACCAAGAGGTAGGCTCACATTGACAGAATCAAGGTTTCACGTATTTCAAGGACGAAAATAGGACTGAAAACCATAATTATCAGCCACACTTGAATTGAAGTGGTTCTGGTCATGGATAAAATCAATATAAACCTCCTAAAACTCATGGAAAAATATTCTATGAGGCTTGGTACCTTTGGTTTGACCATCAGAACTCATTTTGACCTAGAATACAGATTAAGATGAGAATTTATCTTGATTTAGGATCTTATGTAATTTACCCAATCAAACATGGTCAAAACTCAAATCCAAGTTCACCATTAGATTCTTTTGGTCCAAATTAGGTTAACACCAAAATTTGGACCCAATCAGAATCGATCATGACCTAGTTTGCAATTCAGTCCCCAGATCTCTGTTCATTTCAACTAAACCACTAACTTCTGGGTTTACCTCACCAAAAGGCCCTTATTTTCTCATTGTCTTTACAAAGAGTCCCTTGCCACCATTGATTCCAAGTTTCCTAAAGAACCCAAGCAGGCTGAGATTTGAGAGAGGAAATCTCTCTCAAATCAACACTAAATCCCTCCAAATTATGAGGGATTGGTGTTTAGACTGTGAGAATTCGTTTGAACATAATCTTGATCCCTGATTCGAAGCATGGAGCTCAGGTGAACTCAATATTTTTCCAAATCAAGAGCTCTCTGAAATCCTACTTTCTTGCGAGAATTCTTCCTAATTGAGCTCAAATCTGAGCTCTATATAAGTCCTAGGACGTTCCACGGTCAAAACTAGTTCGGTTCTGGCCAAAATCTACTTATTCTTCTCCTCTCCAGCCACCTTTGCCGTAGCTCTAGTGATCCCCTTCAATCCCCTTCCTCCGGTCACTCGACGATCAAATCAAGTGTCTCAATACCTTCCTCAACTTCCTCCACTTCTCGCTGACCAACGCAGAAGTCTTCTTGCCTTCTCTTCCTCACCGCTCCTTCCACCGAAGGATTCATCTTCCCTATGATCGACAATCCACGCCAGCATGGAATCCTTTCCCTTTTGACCAAATAACTAGCCCTCTCTCCCTCTTACTCTCTAGACTAGGTTTAGGTCCTTAAAAACCTAATTCAACCACTGTGTCACTCTTTCCCCCTTCATTTTCCCCAATGCCAGCCACGCCTCTGGCGTGGTCGCACGACCGCCACACACTACCAAATGCCTCTCCAACGCCTCCATAAGGTTTTCCTCGCCCTCCCCTTCAAAATCCCTAACCCTATTGAGCGAAGCAACCGACTCACACCACCGGATGACCCACATCACCATCATCATCCCTAACTCCGTCCGGCCACCCTACACCACCATTCACCAAATTAACCTTACCATCGCACTCCTCACCCCATGGCGACCCTAATAAACTATCTAATTGGGGCTTAAAGCCCGTATTGTTGTCTTTAGGTCTTTGCCATCAACGCCGACCACTCCGTCATCATCTGCCACCATCAGCAGCTCTCAAACCTCGCCTCCACCACCAGGCCACGCGGTTTCACATCAAGAAGGATTCCAGGCTTGCAATTGAGCGAGAGAGTGACACCAGCAACTGCAATCGATGTGAAGAGCTACTGTTGTGCGCGCGAGAACACTAGAATAATGTCCCACATCGTGGGATTGCTTTTCTGAAATGCGTATATAATGCATTTGTGTTGATGGCTTACTGCCTCGACATTGAAGGGTGAGGTTCCTCATCACTCTTGCCATGCACACCTCACCCGTGATCATGTGCACGTAGGTCTGGTCCCCCAGTCTCGACTCGATTACCCGATTACCCAAATACCTTGACCCAATTAGAGAGAAAGAGAAGAAGGTTTCTGAGGAATAATGGGGGTGGGCTTTGCTCCTCGGGATGCATGCTCAACACTTAGTGAAATTTAGAGTGTTGATCTAAGCTTGCTACTTAAGTCGTCTGACCCTTGGGTTCGACGTCAGATCTGTGAAGGAGTTGACTCTGATATTCGTTAAGGTTACTGTGGAATTATTGAGAACTGAGCTGATGTGGCTAAATGTTTGAGTTTACTGTTGAGAAATTGAATTTGGCTTCGCTTTAGACTACTGTTGGTATTAGGAATTGTGCTTGATAGAGGGATTTAATTGGTGGTTCAAACCACCATTTTTAAGATCTAATTATCTTTTTGTCCCATTGATTTTGAGATACATTATTTGGTTCTTATTGAATATATTTTTAGTGGATCATTTATTCATTGCATATCTTTATTGTGATTGATTATTGTGCTCATTATTTCTCATATCTGACTAGTGATTGAATTCCATATTTATTCCTTATGGACGACCTTGGAACTCACGGATTTTTCAAGCTTTATAAATTTAAGTGTTGTTGCACTTTTATCTCTTATACTACCACAACGTATCAGTTTTCGAAAACACGATAGAAGCATTCAACATTTTGGCATCGTTGCCAGGAATCTTATAAATTTAAATGTTGTATTGATTTTCGTTGCTATACTACGATGCATTATTTTCCTAACTACGACTATTTTCAATCATAACATTTTGGCGCCGTTGTCGGGGAGCAATGCGCAATTCATGACTAGTCATATCATTCTTAACCTGATTTCTTGCTTGCCTTATTTGCTTTGTTTTGCTGTTGCTAGGTACATCACGAGGAGATCTTCTGCACAGTCAGCCACTCCAAGGATAGGTAAAATTTCTTTTCTCTAATCACCTCATAATCTTGGGAAGAGAAAAAGGAAACAAAGCAATTAGGATCCACTTGCCTTTCTTTCCTAGTAATATCATTTAAAGGAAAAGGGTTTCCTAATTTAAGAGATTAATTGAAATCAAACTGAAGTTGGTTGATTTGATTAAAGATTCTCCATCCTTACTTCCTGTACCCATTAAGGATTTGCGCTAAAATTTCTCAACATCTTAGACTACTCACTTTCTTGTTTGAGTCCAAGATGTCAAATTTGAAATCAAATTGGACTTGAAATAGAGCTAATCTAGGATTTCCACATTAGGGTTTTGAAGTGTTAGTACACACTTGTTGGCAATTACGGAAATTGATCTTCCCGCATTTGTGTGCTACCTATGCCCTTGTTTGGACTGATTTAAGCAAGTGAACCCTAAAATCAAGTCTTTAAATGCACTTAAACCCTAAAATTTGGGACCTAATAATCTGAGAACCAATTTAGGGTGATTTGAGTGTTTTGACCCAAATTTCATCCTCAAACTTAGGATAGGTCAGGTGAAGTTGGTTCACTTTGTGAATCAACCAACCTACAAATTAGGTCACAATTTAAAATAACTTCTAAATCAAGTGAAATTCAATGAACAAAATTAAGGCTAAAATTGGTAGACTTAGGTCGCAATTTGCACATTCTGATTTACTTTGAACCACAGTGACAAGGAAGGTCGGGTGGGAGAAACCTTGTAACTCGTGGAGACGCTCTTGTTGGTGCAAGGGCACCACGATCATTTATTTTGATGATAACAAAACACTTGTTATTTAACATTTGCTTTTGAGTCCAAGATTTCAAGATAATTGCAAATGGATAAAAGCGTGAGGGACCTTAGAGCTCGCATCCATGATGGATTGGAGGAGCTCATTGGAGAAGATGGAGCATTGTGAGGGGGGAAAGATTGAAGAACGGAGAAGACAGAAGAATAGGATAGATGTTCTTTTGTCTTATAGTCTGTAATTTGTTTTCATTTGTTCTTTGCTCTTTATTTTTGTAGAGTACTTGTTAAAGAGTCTCAAAGTATCTACACTGTAGTCCTAGGAACACTTGCACAACCCTAGGACACTTAGACATTTCTTAGAGAACTTAGAAAATCAAGATAGGCTTCAGACAGCCCGATCATATGTCCAATCTGAAAATCAGATGTCTGATCTTAGACTTTAAGATGTCTGAATGTTGAATCAGACGTCCAAACTTTTAGGGCTGGTCTTAGAACCTTCTGTCTGTTGAAATCAAACAACTATCGCTTAGTCCAGACATCTTAGAAGACGTCTGATGACTTAGCCAGATGTCCAATTAGTGGAACGTTGGATTAGAATATTATCATTGAGGTTTTGACCTTTGATCTTCTATCATACGTCCTTAGAGGACTCCTGATGGTTGACTAATATAGCCATTTGGACCTTGGGAAATCCATTTCCACAGTAAAATAGGTTTTCAGACGTCTAGACCTAGTGAAAAATGTCCTGTACGTCGTTTGATTGATTTACATTAGAACCTTGTTTTGGTCTGATGAAAGCCAGTAAGGGAACTCGTCTAGAATTAGATGTCTGACTTTGTTCCCAAATGTTTTATGAGTGACTTCCAGATGTCTGATAGTTTTCCCAGACGTCTGATGACCCTGTCGGAATCATTAATTATTCTAATTACGGCTTGATTTGCCTTGGGATGTTCCCCAACAGCTACCTAAGGCTTCCACAGCCTTCCTAAGCCATCTATAAATAAGTGAGGCCACTTGCCTTGTAGAGACACACCAAGCAACAATTTCCACATCATATAGTGTCCATTTGATCTTGAGAAAAAGCCCTGGCTCTCCAAGCTTTAGTTCCACTTTAAGAGAGCTTCATCACTGTTGCGTTCCCGCTCTCCATCTGCAGTTACGAGAGCGACGAAGTGCCACTGCGTGATTCACGCATCTGCGTCAAGCTAACTTACTTCCACTTAAGGGAAGATCCTTTACCTACAGTAGCTAGTTTCATTTATATACTTTGTGGCTCTATAGGGTTGCTTTGTAATCTTTCTTTGTAAATTGGTTGGGCATTCGCATTGTGAATTCCCATCTCCTTCGTGAGACAAAAACCTTCTAGTGAAGAGAAGGGGGTTTGAGGTACACTACCCTCGTATAAAGTAGTGTGGTTGCAAGAGGTTGTACTACCCTCGTTTAAGTAGTACGTTAGTGGATTTGATCGACTCAGTCGATTGGGAAATCCTAACTCGAGAGGGTTAGGTGGTGGTTTTCACCTGATTTGAGTTTCCACCTAAAAATCTTTTGTGCAATTGTGTGGTTGTATCTTTTGTGAGATTAATTTTATTTAATTTCGCATTTTATGTTATATCCTGCAAATCTACCCCCTCCCGTAGGAACCTTCAGCTCTACCGTGTAGGGGTATTTGCGGGACTCTCCCTTCCTGGCTGTACAAGTAATTCTCGGGTGTGTGGATTTTTAATCAAAGAGGCTCATTAGCCTCAAACAGTCTTAGTCATCCAAAATTTTTGGGTGCCTTGATTGGGTCCAATACACATCCAATCCCTCATCTATTCTTAAGTGCACATACATTGGAGAGGTCCCTAGGTTTGACCTAGAGGTCTTAATTAGAGTTGATCTTGTGGATGAAATTTGATCTGATTTGATCAAATTGATCTGGACCTGAATTTGATTCTTCCTCCTAATCCATCACCTAAATATGTTTCAACAAGAAATTGATCAGAAATACCCATATTCCCACCCAGAAACCAACAAGACTTCTTGGAACAATTTTGAGGATCAATACAATGTTCCAGAGCCTGGGTACTAAAATGGAGGTCATTGTTCTAGACCCCCAACCCAGAATGACATACCTGATAATGATGTGGGTTGGGTAGATCCAGTTGCAGGTGTTCTTAACTTTGAGCCAGCCATAGGAAGCTGTGAAGCTGGTCCATCATGCCTAGATTTTCCAAACACCTGTGATGAGTTTGATTTAGAATCTCTCGAGGATGTAACTCCCACATCTTATCCTGTTAAGGTATTCCTCGAGAATGATTCTAACATCCTAATATAACTAAGTCCAAATTCTAGTGACCCAATTCCTACACCTAACCTAGAATCCAGATTTGAGCCTAGTTGGGATGATCATGAGGCCCACTACGATGAGAACCAGATTTCAGATTTGAACTATGATTTTGGTCTTATAGTTCATGATTACATCTCTCCAAACTACTCAGAAGAAGAAATTGATTTTTTGGAAGTCATACTGATTTATGACACATAATCAGAGGAGTTGGAAGAGTTAGGATTTGATTGGATCTGCCATAGGTACCCAAAACCTGAGCCTATGCCTAATAAGGACATCCCTTTGAGCTTAGAATTTGAGGTTACGTTAGACCAATGTCAGGTTGATAACTCCATGCATCTTGATTTATTCTATGGTGGAAAACTCGATCTTGAGTCAGGTTCAAAAATTGATTGTCGTAAATTCTTCGATGATTATGAATCATACTCTAATTTTGGAGAACCATTGTTTCCATGATTACGAGCTAGTTTACGACCTCAATATCCATGATCCATTCTTTGATTTTGATTTTGAGGTCAATGATTTGGAACTCAAAGTAACCCTACCTCCTATAGAGCCATTTAGAAACCAATCCCAACCCTGACCCGCCACCAGAATCAATTTCTATTCTGGCTCACCTCTTTCTGATCTGCTTGAGCATGATTCACCACCACAATTCGATGGGGAATTGGACATTGATAAAAAAGACAGCCACATTTGGTCCACCTCTAATTCCACCAGTAGGGTTCATACATTCTCCACAGATCCTTTATCTTTTGAGGACCCCTACTTTGATCTGGCTGAGCTGATTCAACCAAACCCTCATTTCACATTTCCACACCTATTTGAGCCACAAAGCATTTGGTGGACTCCACACCTATTGATTCACATCTGTCAATCCACTAGACAGATTGGGTTTATTTTGCATCATTAGTCAATTAATTTGAACAAGCACCTGGTTGGACCAATCAGACTACTCATCAAGGTGTTTGTTCTACAAAATTCTTCCAATTTGACCACCCCTTCTCCTTGACCACCTTCTTCTCGGTTGAAGGCATTGAATTTAGTGCTTAATGGGAGGCAACCCGTCATTTTGAAAAGAAGTTGAAGGCATTGAATTTAGTGCTTAATGGGAGGCAACTCGACATTTTGAAAAGCCAGAGACCCTTATCATCTTTTTGAGCTATATTCCAATTTCACTTTAAGGTTCAACCTTAGAACAACTGATCCACCTTTAATACTTGTATCAGAGCTAGAAGTTGTTCGCATTAGTTAAACCCAACCCATTCACCCACCCTTTGACCCTGTTCTAAACTTTGAACTAACTTGAATTCGTACCCACCTAATTACAGTGAGGACATTACAAAACTTAGCCATAGGGGGTATTAAAGTGAAAACAAATAGGAAATTCAATTCTTTGAGGGGTTCTCACAAAAAATATATTAAAAAATATGGAGAAAGGGAAGGAAAATTTTGAGAATTGAATGAGAAATCTATCTTGAGTAAAAAGAGGAGGAAATACAAAGAATGTCAAAGGAGCAAAATCAGAAACAATTGATAGTCCTAGTAATTGATTATGAGATCTACTTAAGTTTTAGACCAAATCAAAACAAAGATTAAGTCCTAAAGTGCTAAAGACAAGGAGAAAAGTAAGAGTACTAATCTTAGGCCTATTCTAGGGCTTAAACAATCACGTGTTTGTTAAGATTCAGATTAATCCTCAAGAGGTTGAGGAAAGTGTGAAGCTGATGTATTAAGTTTAAGGCTTAGAGATTATTCAATCATGTTGCCTACCCTTTGGTTTGTGGTTCTTGGTAACCTAAGCACCGAAAAATCACACATTGGTATGGTTTAGTGAGCTTAATGAAATATAATGCCAAAAGTGTTCTGTTATGAAAATGTTTTCCCGAAGATTTGGCCTAGGAGCGGCTCGAAGACATAAGTTGATTGGACGAGTTCCCAACGCGAAGAGGTGGAATGAAAAATACTCCCCTCGAAGATGCGTAATAACATATCATCTCCTCGGTGCTTGTCTCTTAGGATATCTAAATATCCTACCGAGGGCATGTAAGTACCTTGTTCTGGTTTAGGTGTCATGGGCGGGATTATCTCAAAATGTCGATTGCTAGGGCCTGAATTTAGCTACAGAATGCCATGGGCAGCACTATCCTGAAGTAGCAAAAGCCATGGTTCTGGGGTTTTTCATGGGCGGTGCTATCACGAAGCATCGAAAACTAGGGACCTTTCGAGGATTAATGGTGGGACAAGGAATTCGATACAGACTATGTTTAGGGCCAATCCCATGTTGGATTTAGGGGAATATAAAAAGAAAAGAGAGAAAACTCTCAAAATAAATATCCCTCTCTATCTCTCTTACCAAAAATGCACAGGCAAACTGAACTTGGACTTGTTACATCTACGCAAAATTGCTTTAACCACTGGGGTCAATGAACCTTTAGTAGTTTTTGTGGGCCTTAGAAACCTTCACGGCAGACCCAAGGCTAGAGCTGGTCAGGTATGGATCTTAGTTGGTACTTGAGTACCTTTAGTCCTGTTGTTGGTATTCTAATCTAATTTCTAAAGAAGAGGCATAGATAGGCATTTGAACATCAGAAACATGGTCTAGAGATCTAGTTCTTTTCATAAGACCAAATCAAATCTGAAATTCTATTAACCATCGGACTTGGGTCGCTAGAGTAACTTTCTCTAACTAAGTTGACCCACCCAAGGTTCGAATTGAATGTGAGAAACAATCATCTTATGTGTGAAATAATGTAACTCGTCAGATGGGTAACTAAGTTGATTCCTACCATTCAATAAAACTTAGAATATTTCTATGCTCTCTCTGAGACAATCTCGTCTTCGGTTAGGTCATACTAAGATTTAGCAGCTTTCTCCTCATCACTTTTCTACCTCGAGGTCAACACACTAGGTGTAAATCTCCCTGACTTGATCCATTAGTCTCTTATTCATAATTTTATTCTCCGTATTTTTTTTATTTTTTCTATAGGATGAACACCCATTTGTAGCAAGGTGTTTTTATTCAGAAATGGAAAGGGATAGCATCCATATGTAGTGAGATGCTTTTATTTGGTGGAATATATATATTTTTTCTTTTTTTCTATATATATTTTTTTCTTCTTCTAATATTTTGACTGAATATATATATTTTCCTCCAAATAATTTTTCTAGGTGAGTGGCTCTCTTTCATCCATTCTAAATTCATTCCCTTACAAACAGGAATAGTCCTAAGAGCTAGAAACATGGCAAGGTCCTTTGATAAATCTAATTGACCACTAAGGACTCAATAAAAATCACCTAAAAGACAAGTCAATGCACTATGCAAGTGAAGATGCTAGGAACTCCAAGACTATCCAAACCAAAAGGTAGAGCGATAAGTCATTCACCTATCACTCCTTTAACTTAATACTTCTAGCTTTTTCAGACTTCTTTCAAAGTCTCGGGAAAATAAATCCAGATTTAGGTAAATACTCGATATACTTAAGTTGACATACGACCTGAAGAATCTAACTAAAAAAACTTTATTTGTACTTTTCCTAAGATTGGTAAATCATCCAAATCAAATTTTCCAAAATTTTTATAGCTCATACTCCCCAAACCTCAATTTTTTTCTTTTTTCTTTTTTTCCTTTTTTTCATATTTTTTCATATTTTTTACTTTTTATTGTTGGAAAGCACATACTACTTTTTGATGACACAACTAATTTAAGAAAAACCACTAAAATTTTATAATTTTTGAGATAAATAAAAATGACTCTAAAAAATATTATCTACCCCTGATGCCTATTTCATGCAATGTCCTCAATGCATGTAATGAACATAAAAGAAGTATAGATGTTACCTAGAAATTGGAGAATTCTAAAGAAATCAAGACTTGATCATCTCCAAACCTAAATAAAAATTTCAAAGCAAATAACAAGATTATTTACAAATGTTGGGTTACCTCCGAACATGCATTGACTTTTATGTCTACAGCTAGACTCAGTCAAATCCAACTGAAAAAGATTCCCAAAGTTTTTTTAGTTTCAATCAAAGTCTCACGAGCAACATTCTCATAATAAATCTTGAATTTTTGTCCATTCACCACAAATTGTTGCCTAGTTTCGGGATCACAAATTTCAACAGCTTCATTAGAAAATGGCTGAACCACAGTGTATGGTCCAATCCACTTGGATCTAAGCTTTCCAAGAAAGAGTCCAAGTCTAGCATCAAAGAGGCAGACTTTCTGATTAGGTTCAAAAGATTTCCTACTGATGTACTTATCATGAAAAGCCTTAGTCTTTTCTTTATAGGTCTTAGGACTCTTTCTCTTCTTATTTCGCCTAACTCATTGACTTGGAGTTTCCTTTGTTGTCCAGCCTTATCCAAATCAAGATTACACTTCCTGATAGCAAATAGGATTTATGTTCCAACTCAACAAGAAGATGACAAGATTTACCATAATTATTCTATAAGGAGACTTTCCAATCATGTTCTTGTAGGTGATCCTGTGAGCCCATAATGCATCATTTAATCTCAGGGACCAATCCTTTCTATCAGGTCTGATAGTCTTTTGGAGTATGTTCTTAATCTTCTGAATTGAGACTTCTGCTTGCTTGTTAGTCTGGGGATGATAAGGTGTAACAATCTTGTGTTGCACCCCATATTTACTCAATAATCCTCAAAATTAGGCATTAGTAAAATGAGTCCCACCATCACTAATTATAGCTCAAGGTATCCCAAATCTTGAGAAATACTCTTCTTCACAAAATCAATAACAATCTTATGGTCATTTAGCGGGAATTGCCTCAATTCATTTAGAAGCATAAACCACAGCAAGTAATATATACTAAAATCCATGTGATGCTGTGAAAGGACCCATAAAATATATACCCCACACTTCAAATATTTCAATAATCAAAATTGGTTTAAGGGGCATCATATCTCCTTTTGTCATACTTCCTAAAGATTGACATCGAATGCAAGATTTACAGAAATTATGTGTATCTTTGAATAAAGTAAGCCAATAAAATCCACACTACAATACTTTTGTAGCAGTTTTCTTTCCCGAGAAATTCCTCCACAGGCCATATTATGACAAAAGGTTAAGATACTTGAAAATTCAGATTCAAGCATACATCTCCTAATAATCTGATATGCACAAAGCCTGAATAACAAACGATCCTCCCAAAAATAATATTTAGCTTCAAAGATAAATCTTAGTTTTTGTTGTTTAGTCCATTCATTGGGTATTTTCCTTGTAGCTAAATAATTTGCCAATTAGCTTACCAGGAAAGTCTTTATGGCCTATTGTCAAGATTTGTTCATCTGGGAATTGATCTCTAATTAGAGGTGTGGGCCAAGATTATCCAGATTGAGTTGTGAAAGATGATCAACCACAACATTTTGAGAACCAGCCTTGTCTCTAATTTCAAGGTCAAATTCTTGTAAAATAAAATTCATCTAATTAACCTTGATTTAGTATCTTTTTTCATCAACAAGTGACGTAGAGCTGCATGATCAGTAGAAACAACCAAGTGGGATCCAATAATGTAAGATCTAAACTTTAAATGTTCGAAAACCATAGCTAGCAATTCTTTTTCTGTAGTCATGCAATTTCTCTGAGCATCATCCAGGATTTTGCTAGCATAATAAATCACCATGGGTTTTTTCTCAATTTTTTGTCCATGAATAACACCAACAACAAAATCTGATGTATCACACATTAGCTCAAAAGGATGGGACCAATCAGGTGGTTGCAAGATCGGGGCTTTGGTCGTAGAGTCCTTAAGAGTCTGATAAGATTAGGTGCAATCAGAAGTAAAATCAAAGGTGTTATCCTTAGTCAAAAGATTTGTTAGGGGCCTAGAAATCTTTGAGAAATCCTTTATAAATCTTCTATAGAAACCAACATGTCCCAAGAAAGATCTAAGTTGTCAAACCGAGCTAGGAGGTGGTAGATTGGAGATCAAATCAACTTTAGTTCAGTTGACTTCCAAGCTTCTTCTAGACACAATATGTCCAAGCACAATCCCTTTTTGGATCATAAAATGACTCTTTTCCTAACTTAAGACCAGGTTCACTTCTATACACCTCCTCAAAATCTTTTCCATGTTTCTTGGACATTCATTACAGAAATCTCCAAAAATCAAAAAATCATCCATGAAGACTTCCAAATATCACCGATCATGTCTGAAAAGATCACCATCATGCACCTTTGAAAAGTCATAAGTGCTCTGCATAATCCGAAAGGCATTCTACGAAAAGCAAAGGTTCTGTAGGGACATGTAAAAGTCATCTTTCCTTGGTCTTCTGGACTGATTGCAACCTGGTTATATCTAGAATAGGGACATGTAAAAGTCATCCTTCCTTGGTCTTCTAGACTGATTGCAACCTGGTTATATCTAGAATATCCATCCAAGAAATAGAAAATTTTCCTTCCCACCAATTTCTCCAAGATCTGATCAATAAAAGGTAGTGGGATGTGATCCTTTTTAGTGGTAGAATTGAGTCATCACCTACCATGTAGTTGGGGAGTGGGTCGGGATGGATTCACCCTTGTCAATGGTTACCACAGTTAACCCTGCTTTCTTAAGTACAACTTGAATTGGGCTTACCCAAGGATTGTTAGAAATTGGGTAAATAATGCCCGCATCAAGCCACTTAATTATTTCTACTTTGATGACCTCCCTCATATTCGAGTTAAGTCTCCTCTGTAATTCACGAGAAGGTCATGCATCTTCTTTCAGGTATATCATGTGGGTGCAGTAAGTAGGACTAATACCTTGAAATTAGAAATGGTCCATCCAATAGCTTGCTTATTTGCACTTAGAACCTTAGTCAAATTAAGCTCTTAATCCCTGGTGTTTGCACGAAATCATTGATGTATAGGAAATGCATGTGTAGTATAGTCAATGAAAATGCAAAACACTTAAATTTATAAAACTCAGAATCTAGTTGGAGTTTGAGGTCGTTTGCAGGAAGCAAATGTGGAATTCACACATTAATCTTCATTCAAAATTAATGAGCATAGTAAATTGAGAACAATAAAAGATATGCAATGAATGAATTTCTTAGATTGATATTCAAATGTAAAGCAAAAGATCATGAGACAAAGAGAATTAGAAAGATAAAACAATGGTCATTCAAATCACCACTTAACTCTCTAATTAAACATGCATCTCATGTATTCAGTTTATTCAAATAATCTAATAGTATTCTCAATCAATTAATCCACATTAACTTAGGTACTTAAATAATGTCACAATGCTTTTTACAATGAAATTATAAATTGCCCATGTGCATCATATGACTTAACCTTCATAGCACAGTCCCATAGAAGGCACAAGGGCAACAACGATTCTCAAGGCCTTCTCTTCTTCAGGCCTTCACAATCACACAAGAGGGCTTCCTTTTTTCTCAAGGCCTTTCTCAAGCACAGCCTTCTCCTTCTTGAATCCTTCAAGCACAGCACAACGCAACTTAGAGGCTAAGTGTTAGCCTCCTCTTCAGCACACGCACAAGGATCTCAGAGCAAAACCCTCCCCCCTCCTCTCATAAATCTCTCCACTTCTCTTCTCTCTCAAACTTGGGCGTAATTGGGCATATAGGCAGGTTATTGGGTCATGAATAGTGGCCAGACCCATGTGCGTGGATCACAAGTGAGGCGTGTGTGGCTTGTGAGCGGCAGACCCAACCCCTCGATGTTCTTGGGCAAACAACACAGAACAGGAATTCAAGATAAGTGCCTACGCGAGCCCCTCAACTAATGATGTGGGACTATTGCCCCTGCTTTTCTTCATGCGATGCAGTTGAGGTTGGGTCTCCATTTGAAGTAGCTGTTGAGGCTCTTCCACTCAATTTATGGTACAGCTGGATACGCGGATGTAACCCGTGTCACCTGGAGGTGGTGTCGATGATGATGATGGTCAGATGAGGTGTATCGGCACTGGGAAGGATGACAGCGACGATGGAGATAACCTGCAAAAGAAACATAGCCTAGGGCCCAAATAGATAGCTGGTGACTTTTGCCGTGGTGTAGCGAAGGTAATGATGGGTGCAATTTGGTGTGAGAGAGTGTGAGGTGGCCGGATGATGACGGTGGATGTGGCTATGAGTGGGTGAGTTCGTCCAGTGATTCTAGAGGTCAAGAGCTCCAATAACCTTGGGGCTTTTGATCTCTAGATCATGGGGAAGGTGTGGGTGGAAGTGGTAGGGTGTTTGGTGGCGTGCGTTGGCTGGGTGAGCTCACCGGAGCTTTGCTGGCCATGGAGAAGATGGAGGGAGATAGTGATGGTCGTTGGTCGAAACAAGTGGGGAAGGAGCTAGAAAGGTTTAGGAGAGGGAGAGGAAGGAGTTTGCTTAGCTAAAGGATGAAGGGGATGTGGAGAGGTACCGGCTGTGATTGACCGACATCGGAGAAGGTGAAATCTCCGTTGAGGGAAGACAGCGGCAACAATGGAGGAAGGAACTCCTGTTGTGGCTGGCGAGGAGCGGAGGAAGGCAAGGAAGAAGGAGAACCACTTGATTTGTCTGTCTAGTGGCTGAAGGAAGGAGGTAGAGAGTGCTCGCCAGAGCTTGGTCGGAAAAGGCCATAGAAGGAGTTGAAGAGGGATTTTGGCCTCAAACCTTGCTAAAGAATGTGGCATGAGGTTTAAGAGCTTTTATATAGCTCCTGATCGATCTCTAGATCAAGAAACAAGCCCAACTTGGCTTATGATTGAAGCACAAGACACCCACAAATCTCGTTGGTTCTCTAGGATGCACCCTTGCATCTGGGAGCCAAGATCGGTCCTAATGAATTCCTCATAGTGTGAACATCAATACCACCAAATTTGGTGGGATTTGATGATGATTTCAATAGGTTTAGGTGTGGTCAAAAGCTTCCTGGAGATTGGTTGACCACTAATGGCAGTAGGGGCAGATTCGTAAATAAGATAAAGTTAAGGACCCATTTGCAAGGATTTTCGAAAGTTAGGGGCTTGTTTGAAAGAAATAGAGTTTAAATGGACTGAAATGCAAACTAAGTCAAGATGGACTCTGATTGGGCCCAAATTTTGGTACAAATCTAATTTGGACCCAAGTAATTTGATGGTGAATTCAGATTTCAGTTTTGACCAAGTTTGATTGGGAAATTTGCGTAGAAACCCAAATTATGGCAGAAATTTGTCTATCTTTATTTAAGGTCAAAATAGGCTCAAATGGTCAAATCAAGGATACCAAACCTTAAAGAATATTTTTCTATGTATTTTAGGAGATTTTGATGAATTTTATCCTATCCAAAACCTCTGTAATTCAAGCAGGTCTGAAATTAGGATTTTGGGTGCTGTATTGGTTCTCGAAACGTGTGAAACCCTATTTCTATCTGTATGGACCCACTTATTAGACTTTAATGCTCACTTAGCCTTAGATTAACCCCTGAAAAATCCCATGGTTACTCTACTTTCATGATGTGATGTTAAAATTACAGAATTAACTCTGTTTGAATGTTCTCTCAGAATGGATTTGTATGGAATTATGTCTCTCAAGAGATTATGTAGGAGCATTTGTCAATTAATCCTGACTAAATAAAGCTAGTTATGGCTCATGATGGTGTTACCATCACCTAGTCAGATGAGAGTTAATAATCACAGGAAGGGTCTAATTAGGTGCCAAGAAGACATATTTCAGACTACTTGGGAGGGACTTTAATTCTAATTCGGGTGGGACCATGAGTGGGTAGCTGAGTAGGTGAAGATGGCGCAAGTAGCCTCTCCACAAGAGGATTAATTTGGAGTGTATAGTCAGGTGCTAGATTCAGATACTTGCAGACCTCCTTGCACTTAGGTTACAAATCAGTTTCTTTTCTTGGTTGAGTCAAACATGGTAGCAGGGGATCCTCAATAAGATTAATAGCCATGCTTTCCTCAATATCATCATCCTCTAAGTATTCAATAGCTCCACAATCATCACGGTTTTTCATTGCCTTAAAAACATTTAATTTCATCTTTCTATCTCCAAAGACAATTTCCATTCTTCCATATTCATAATCAATGTGGGCTTTAGCCATAGCAACGAAGGGTTTGTGTTGAAGCCCTTCTATCGTGTTTTAGAAAAGAGATGTGTCGTAGTATAGGTGATAAAAGCGTAACAACACTTAAATTTGTAAAGCTAAAAAAATCATGAGTTTCGAGGTTGTTCGCAGGGAGCAAATATTGCAATTTAATCAACTAATCAAATGGTATTACATTAAGTACAATATTCAATCAAAACTCAATAAAATATATTCAATATATACCAAGAGTTATAGAAGAAAGTATAGATAGAGAGAAAAAGCAAAAAAATGGTGGTTGAAACCACCAATGTATCACTCAAGTTCAAAGGGCATCGACACCTTAATTAAACGATCAATTTAAACCACTAAAAGGTCATAATCGATTAATTTCGCAGAGCCTTTGAAATTGCCTAACTGTTTAGGCACATTCCTTGAGAGAAAACCCCCGCACTCTCTCGAAAAGCTACTCTCTTCTCAAACCAAACCCAGACCAGTTTAGCATAGGGGCCGATCCATCTCGCAAGGTGTGGGCGAGTATATGGGGTGCACAGACTCGTGAATATGGAACCTGACCCTGTATCGAAGGCGATATGCCTACAGATAAAATTCCTTAAATATAAAAATCTATTTTAGCTTTGAAACATGTGGGACTAAAGCTAGTTCCTTTCTTCATGTGTGTGCTGCTGATGTTGCTTCATTCTTCAATCAGTGCTACAACTGGGTTTGTTGGGTGCAACCGCATCTGCAGGTGCTGGTGGTAAGGCAAATGATGGTCAGATGGTGGCAGACGTTGTCAAAGAAGACGACGGTGACAGCAGAGCTCCAGAAGAAAGAAAACAAGCTAAAAGCCCAAGTCAAATGTACCAGAAGCTTCGTTGTGTCATGGCGAAGGTGTTGGTGATGGTGTGATGGTGTTTGAAGGTGTATAGTGGTGTGGCAGAGTCAAAGATGAATGGCGGTGATGAGTTTGTTCGACGGGGGTATGGAGCAGTCAATGGCCTTAATAGGGTTAGGGATTTTGATCGTGGAGTCGAGGCGGAGGTTGTGGAGGTGGTAGTAGGTTGTTTGGTGGAATGTATCCCTGGTGCGAGCTCACTGGAGCTCACGCCAGACTTGGGGAAGACCTAGAAGAATGGAGAGGAATAGGGGAGTAAATTAGGTTCTAGAGGTGTAAGTCTACTTAAGAGGAGGGGAAGATAAAGACCTAGCTAATGGATGAAAAGGGAAGAGGATCCATGCCAATTTACTAATATAGACACATCTATTTAGGTTAAAATGTCTATTCATGCATATTTCTAGGCTTTGATTTGCATTTCATGTTATAAATATTGCATAGCATGCATCATTCTGCATTTAGAGTAGTTGCATATATTTTAGGTTAATTAGGTCCTTTTTATGGTCAGGAGAGTAGAAGAGTTATTTCAGGGCCTCAGATGGATGATCGGACTGTACGGATCTGATTAAGATGACGATCAGAGTCTAACGCCTTTAAAATCGTCTATATCGGAGAACCGTAGCATCATACGAAGTCTAAGGAAGATCAACAAGTAGGGGGCAATGTGACATCCATACAGGTTTCAGATGAAAAACTCGACCGTATAAATGGATCTGAAGCGTTGATCGCAGTCCAGCAATAGGGAATCATCTCGATTTGAGCACCGCGGAAACCTTTACAAAAGAAAGAAGAATGGACAACCTAGATGGTGCCACATGGCGCCATCCAGGCCGCCCAACGCCTGCCAGAAGTAGCGCACACGCCCAGCCGCAGCAACGCGTAGCGCACCGCGCACAGCCATAACCGCAGCCGCGTGCAGTAGCAGCCCAGCGCATACCAGTGCACACACGCATGATGCGGGGAGCATGGGTGCGTGAAGCGCGTGCCAGTAGGGTAGGCTTGGATCATCAATGATGCGTGCCTTTAGTGACGCTCGCAGCTGTCACTAATGGTTTTCACGTGCCAGCAAGAGGAATTGAAGGGTGGATCTTCAGCGACAGCTGCAATGATGTTTATGGACATTAGTAATGACCCAGATGCGAATTTGTTCTTCCTCCACTATAAAAGGACCTACCCACCACCATTCCAAACCATCTCTTCCTTTCTTCCTCTCACCACCTCCAAGGCTTTAGAGAGAGCTTGTCCTAAGCCCGGGATGCTCCTCTAGAGTAGAAAATCAAATAGTTTTCCCTCCCCTCACCCCCATTCGTGGAGTATCCTGTGGCCATCCTCTCACCGCTCTTCGGGAAGATGATCCTCACTACGATGCTGTCTTGCCCCATCCTCCGTCCTCCGGCTTCGTCCTCCTTTGTCCCGCTCCTCACCACCTTCCTCCGGGCGACGTCAGAGCGAGTCGTCCTCCAAGCAATCATCGAGGGGGATTTCTCTCACCTCTTTCTATCTTTTTACACTTTCCTAGTATAGATTTTCCGCTTTCGTAGTTGTAACAAACAATTCTTGATAAATAGATGATTGTTTCTCTCTTTCTCTCTCTCTTTCTCCCTCTCTTATATTTTTGCAAGTAGATAAAGTTTTCATCGACCTAAGCTCTTGTTAAAAATACCAAAAAAATTAGAAAAGAAAAAAATGAAATAAACAAATAAAAGTGAAGCACGGATTTCATAA
The DNA here is from genome assembly GCA_037157565.1 of Thalassia testudinum. Lineage (NCBI taxonomy): Eukaryota > Viridiplantae > Streptophyta > Magnoliopsida > Alismatales > Hydrocharitaceae > Thalassia > Thalassia testudinum. The sequence goes on from JAZHRO010000014.1 coordinate 26,117,839, forward strand.
AACCAAACGTTTACCTCCCCGTGTTCAACTCGGGACTCACTTTTCGAGTTTCGGTATAAATTTTATTTGATCACGAGTTTTGCAACTACGACGACGGGTTGCTCGTAACCCTGATTTCAAACTTGCGAAACACGTGCGATCACTTACCTCACCAAATGTAGAGGAGATAAAGTCTGTAGTAGGGGAGAACAACAATGACGATGGGGGAGAAAGGCCTGGCTATGGCATACCAGGCGAGGAAGAGAAAAAGGAAGAGTTTAGGACATCCAATTTGATTATTAGACGGTCAAAGGATGGAGGTTGAGGAGGTCGCTAGAGCGCTAGTCGAAGATGGCCAGAGGAAGAGAATGAAGGTGGTTTTTGGCTGATTCTTAGCTGAAGGACAAGTTGGAGGATCATGGAACTTATATAAGCTCAACGTTGAGCTCAATTAGGAAGAATTCATCAATAAGATTTGTGAATTTGGTAGTTTTCCCTTTTCCTGAACCTAAGGCCAGTGGAGATTTTCTAGCTCTAAATTGGGCAGGGAACCAAGCCCAAATCGTAGAGGATCTTCTAGTGAACAATCCCTCCAAATTTGGAGTGATTTATGTGTGAATTGAAGGAGATATGCTTGGTCAAAGTCGGCGTTGTTTGGGTTTGACCACTATTTAGGAGTTGCAGGCGGCAGGGACCTCATTGTGAAGAAGATGATGAATTTAGGGGCATAAATGTAAGAAAACATGAAACATAAGGGTTTAGATGTGAGAAATAGAGATTTTAAGGGCCAAAATGCAAACTAGGTTAAGATGGACTTTGATTGGACTCAAAGTTAACCTAATTTCAATCCAAGGAATATAATGATGAACTTGTATTTTTTTCTAACCACTTTTGATAGGGTAAATTGCATAGGAGCCCAAATCAAGACAAATTCCTATCTAAATCTCTATTTTTTATCTAAATGAGTTTAGATGGTCAAAGTAAAGGTACAAAACCTCTTAAAATAATTTTCAATGAATTTTAGGAGGTTAAATTGAATGTATATCTACTAGAACTCTTTCAATTTGAGTGAGACTGATAATTAGGATTTTCAATACTATTTTCATCCTCAAAATACGTGAAACCCTGATTCAGTCAGTATGAGCCTGCTTCTTGGTCTTTTAAGTTCATTTAACCTTGAATCAAGCCATAATCAATCCCTTGGTTAATCTACATTTGTGATTGAATGTTAAAATAATAGAATTAACTGCATTTTCTTGTCTTCCTCTTAAATCAGTTCAGTATGAAATATGATCCTCAGATGATCATTTAGGAGCATTTATTATTTGATTTCGACTAATTCATGTTAGTTATGATAAATGATGGTGTTACCCTAAGTTTGCCTAGGATGATCGGGGTATTGCAGAGTCATTCGGGTACCTCCATGTTAAGGAGATGAAAATCAACAGGGAAGTAAAAATCCTTGACCTAAATAATCACATCCTCTAGAATCCCACACAACTTGGTGATAGTCTGGTCAGCAAGCCGAAGTGTCACATTAGTGGGCTTCAAGTCACCTATACCGAATTTCTCATATAATACAGTCAGGATTAGATTGATGGAGGCACCTAGATCCAATAGAGCCCCATCCAAAGTAATGTCCCCAATCGAACAAGAAATTAGAGGGGAACCTGGATCCTTCTTCATAGAGGGAAGGTTGTTTAAAATGATTGGGCTAGCTTGTTCAGTCAAGATGACCTTCCTAGGATTATTAGATTTCAACCTGCACTTTGTAGTAGTCAATTCCTTCAAAAATTTAGCGTAGGTTAGGATGTGTTTAATGGCTTCCAAGTACGGGATATTAATCTGTACTTGTTTGAACACATCCAACCAAGTCTCAGTAGTAGATTCAAGCTTCTTCTTCCTATGCCTATTCAGGGCCTCAGTTAAAGGGATTTGGATTTCTGAGTCCTTAGAATTATGAGTCTGATCCTCCTCCACAACAAGCTCCTTTCCCAAGTTAGGTGGACCAGGATCCCTACAGTGTAGAGTAGGAGTCATAATAGGATCCTGGGTAGTCTTTCCACTTCTCACAGTGATTAAGCTGGCTGAAGCAAGTGGATATTGAGTCGGATCTTAAGAAGAGCTAGGCATTGAGTACAGATCTGATTGAGGAACCTAATTATAAATAGATCTAGGATTAGAAGGAAGATTGAAACCAAGTGGAGTCATAAGAGCTTGCTAACTCAAATGAGCTTGATTTTGATTAACCCCTTGAGGGAAATTTCCTTTAATTGGTGCATTTCTAGGGTTTGGAAGGGGTTGTGAGGGTAGGGCACCAATATGTCTATCTTTAGGCTTAGGCCCTATCTAGTTCTTCATATCCCTCATGGACAATGTCAACTGTTGCATAGCTTGCAACATGGAAGTATTTGTGTCCATCAGTTGTTGGTTCTGATTCAATATAGCCAATTCAATTTGGCTAGGCTGGTTAAGGGTCAAGGGTTGATAATTCCGACCCTAGTTATAAGTGTTAGGTAAGCTAGGGTTCATCTGATAGGGTCTAGGTTGTGTAATCTGTTGGTCCATGCTCTGAATGCAGATGTGATTGTGTAAAATACGCTTTTGTCAGAGTATAATAGCATTAGAAACTCTTAAATTTATTTCAAGTGAACTCAAAAATATGAAGTTACTAATTCTAGTGGACTAATTCTCTTTCCTAAGTACTAAGAATGAGATTACTACTAGAATGCAAATAAAATTGACTAGAACTACAAACACGAAAAGTAGACAAATAACTATAAGGTGAGTTGAAGAAAAACTATTTAAACTTTTATTGCAAATTAAATGTCAAAATAAGATGGTTACAACTAGAAAAATGCTTGAAATCAAATCTAATGACAACTAGAACTAGAAAATAAAGACTAGGAACTTTGGGCTTTGAAGGCAATGATTGGAGCGGTAGCGTAGTAGTAAATGCGAAGGTGCATCCATGAACTCGAAGAGAAGAAGAAGAACTAGTTCTAGTTGGTGGCCTGAGGCTAATTCTATGCTAAGGCTAATTGGGGTAGGGTCTAGGTTCAATAGGTTGGGTAATGGATGGCTAGGATTAAATGATAGGGATATTGTGAATTAAATAACTAAATGGAGGAGGATAAATAGGTTGGGGGATGTAGCCAAAAGAGAGCTTTTTTTATTTTTTTTATTATCTTCATTTTTTTTGGTTGGGAGAATAAATAAGTGGTGGAGAGATTCGATGGGATTTGTTGCATGGGTTTTATGGTTACGTAGGGGATAGGTGTAGGGAATTCAGTGGGTGTTGGGTTGGGATTTGGTGGAGGCTATGAGTAGGATATGGGATTTGTACATGGGGATGTTACATGGGTTTTTGCATGGGAATTATTTGGTGTTCGTTTGATGTAGAGGGATAAGGAGGAATTGGTGGAAATTGTTTTGTGTGTATGTAAGGTGGATGGGATTGTGGGTTTAGGTGGGGTAGGATTATGGTGGAAGGGATTATTTGTGGTGGGATTAACATGGATGTGGAATTTACATTTGGGATTTTTGGGTGTGTGTATTAATATGTGGCTATCCAATATATGTAGAAAATTAATGTACTTAGTCTAGCCACATTAAGGTTAGTTAGGATTAGGTGTAGGAAATTGGGTTTCTAAATAGGCTAAGGCTAATTAGGGTAGGGTCTAGGTTAATTAGTTCTCCAAATTAAATTGGCCCATTAACTAGGTTAGTCTTTTTCCAACTGAGCTTAATCCAGAAAATCTAATCAGCCTTGCTCCAATTAACATGAAATTTTATATCTGCACATATAAAAATAATCTCATCAAGGTACTAGATACAATTGTAGGAAAAATTGCATCAAAGCCCAAAATTATGCATTATTTACAAAATATCTTAAAATGCCTAATCTGACCTAACTAACTACAATCTAACCCAAATTAACCTTAGACTAACATTAGTTAGGCATTAATTATATAAATAATCATGGAAATATCAGTTCAATTGCCCCTAGCTTTTCCAAGAGAAATTCAGGTGCTTTCTCCAACCAAGATTGTAGGTGTTGGAAAAAGGATTGTTTCTATTGTTCCCTTGGATAGTCGACACATCCTCATATCTAGATGATGATGAAGATAGGAGTGTGGAGTCAGGATAGAAGGGATCAATGGTCCCTGCTTGAGTCCCAAGTAAAGGGTCCTAGGTTAGTTGGCTCCATCTTGAGCCATGTGCAACTTGTTCACAAACTCCCTCCCTGAGGGAGCTTAGATAGTGGGTGATGGGAGGGTTGCTCCATTCCTATTTTGGCTCATTAGTTCATCCAGTTTTTTTGAAACAACCTTAACTTTGTCTAGCTTTTCACATATCAAGTTCATATCCACATTGTTGGAGCTCTCTTGGACCTCATAAATTCTACCTCTAGGTTGCATGGATTTTCCATAAGTTTCCATGGAGGCAGTGTTCATGGAATTATTACTCATATTCTCAAATAAATCAAAAGCAATATTTTCATCTTTTCTCATAAAGTTTCCTCCACAGGTGGCATCCACAAGGCTCCTCAAATGATCATTAAGCCCATGATAAAAGATCTGCACTAGTTGCATCTAGGAACCTCATGATGCGGGCATTTTCTAATTAAATCATGAATCTCACCCAAGCTTCATGCAATGGTTCTTTAGGGTGTTGGGAGAAGGTGGTGATAGCTTTTCTAAGTGCATTGATTTTTCTAATTGGGAAAATTTTCTTTAGGAAGTCACTTCTTAGCTCCCCCCATGTGTTAACAGGCATTCCAATAGACCTTAACCAATGACTAGCTTTCTCTTTTAGGGAAGAAGGGAAGAGTTTCATTTTTAGAACATCATCATGTAGATTAGGAATTCTGATTGTTTTACTAATAGCTACGAACTCTTCTAAGAATTGCAAATGTTCTTCAACATTGTTGCCCTTAAAATGAGGTTGGAGTTGTATAGTGGAGTTCTTAATCTCAAATTGAGACTCTATAGGTGGAACCCTAACATAAGGTTGGTGTTGATATTGGGTAGGGTTGTAAAAATCTCTTAAGGGTCTAGCCTGCGGATGTTGGATCTATATAATCTCAAACATTGCCAAGGTAAAATCCATCATATACGACAAATAATTCATAATTTATAGGTATTACTTAATAACACAGGAAGATACCTTCAAATTTACGTAGAAATTTCAGGTTATAAAACACAATCTCCAAAACTTTTAGATTCATGCGGTGAAAACGATCCTGAACTCTAAACTTGAAAAACATAGAGCATCAAGGAATATAAAAATTTCATGTTTTAATCACTTTCACAGGTAATATTGAGGTTTCCAAAGTAATTAATAAAACATTTATAGTTGGCGAGTAAAAAAATGTAAGCTCTGTACTTTAAACAATAATATATTCCAATCCTTAAGAATATAGGAATATCCTTTTCTAAGCTGATCAGAGTCTCATTCGGTCATTCAATTCAATTATCAATTCCATCATATCTCTGTATCATTTATCATTGGATAACTTCCAATTAATCAATTTTAGGTATATCCCAATTTTATTATTTATCCTTTGATATGATTGATAACGGAAGTTATCATATTATTCCTTTAAGCTAGCAAAAGAAGTAATGTATATCTCTTTTTAACTCATCAAATTTACACATTTACTTCTTTTTTACCATTTCGAATCCAAGTCACTGATTAATATCAACTCCATATGAATTATTAGATCATCAATATCTTAAATGTATAAACCGTTATTCATTTAAACTACCTTTGAAAGTGCAAGAGTAACAATAAGCTAATACATAACAACTTTTCCTTATTTATCCTATGCAAGTCAACCATAAATAACATGGTAGGAATATATTAAGATTATGAATTAGCACAATATACATAGTGAAAATACATTTCTCCTATCCTTGTAATCTATGTAATCAAACATGCATACATGACAGTATAATAAATCTTCCTTTCCTTATAACATACAGGAGGAACAACTCTATTATTTATCTTTTTATATTAATTCATAACAAGTACAATCAACTGTGCCAGAAATCATTCAATCATTATTCGATTGCTAATCATCGATTAATTCTAAGCTCATCCAATTTCTAATTTACTAATTTTATTCTAGTCTAAATAATAATAACTTAATTTCAATTTCAATCTAAATAGATGGTTTACAAAATTAGTTTCTATAAGATTTTAACATTAAGCCTTGTAGATAATATCTCTTACCAACTGCATTAGAAATCAAGACAACCATCTTCCTTTAATAGTTATAAAATAATAATTGATCATTTAAGGTCATACGTTAATAGTGCAATGAATTGTATATCCTTGGCTTAATCCCTCGCATGCTTTTCATTAATATATATATTGACATGTTATAGTACACTATGAGTCAAATTTGTTGCGAAACACATACCTATATAAATATTTTATACCTACAAAAAAAACATGTCATGCAAGAATTTGCCGAGACCTACAAATACTAACTGAATATTGGCACTTGGCCCAGCAATATCATAATTAACATTAATTTGCTAGAGGATATAACACTTTTATCTTAAACAATGTTTCAGGCCATTGCTATTCACCATTACTAACTACTTTCCCAGTTACTACAATACCTTTAAACAAAATTCAAATTATTACGTAGTTATCGCCAAGTATAGAAAAGGGGTATAGGATGTGCAGTATCATGTGCTTAGTAGAGAATAATTTACCCTTTTTCAAGTGCTTATATAATCCATTATTAGTTAAAATATACTACTATAGATCACCTCATGAACATTTGTATGTGTCATGAAAATATGTAGGCTATACATGCATATTCACACAATGGTAGTGAGATTCTACAAAAAGGGTAATTACTGCGTGGGTACGTAATTTAAGCATTACAAACATGCACAACCAAGTAGTACTACAATTAACGTGTTCGTCGGCTTGGTAATCAAATTTATTACTAACAAAATGACAAGAAAAACCCTGGAAAACTGCATGATCACAAAAATGGTGGACGAACCAAGAAGTCCCTCCATTGCTTCATTGGATCACATCTATATCAAGTAATGCCCTAGTGAGGCCTCTAATCTGCTCAACCTGACAGCTGAAGGGATGATCTTAACGACGATAATGGTAAGGAGACTAAATGGGACGGGGAAAGGATTGGAAATCAAGAGGATCAAATCAGAGCATTGTGGAAATTAGGGCTAGGAATACCCCGTCACTATACGACTTAGTATCCCATCTGCGACACAATATGAATGTCTGTATGGCTCTTCCGGGTAATTTTATGATTAATGGGGTGACCTTACTCTGATATCATCTGTAACGATTCGAGTCCCACCAAGCGACGAAACTTAGGTCATCATGTGCTAACCTAGCACAAATTGCCCACAAGATCGCAGTCACCCAACACATAATCATAAAATATAAACATAGCCAACAAACAATTCATATTACAAAAATTTAAAGGAACACAAATTAAATACTAACCAGAAGATTTACCATAGTATATAAGTCCAAGGAGATGTACAATGTAAATCTCCATGCAAATTGCCAAGTATATCTGAGTACAAAACCCAAAAACATGTCAGTAAAACAAACTGAGTAGAAACAATAACAGAGTGTCACAGTAACTGAGCACAAGATAAAATGGCTACTATAGCTTTGATTAATTCATTTATTAGACATCTCATTATCTGGTTCCATTTTATATATTGGAAACCCAATTTATTATAGCCTACAATTTATCAATCGACGTCTCAGGGCACGAGACGATTTTCGTGTGACTTCCTACCGCACAAGATTGGTATAAGCCACCTTCCTAGCCGCGAAGACCGCTTATACCCATTGAGTTGCTACTTCATCATCTTGGGGTCATTGAGAAAAGAGGTGGCAGCTACATTGTATGGTGTGAACATATACACGTGCTATGTATGCTGAGCCATAGACAGCCAATGACCCACCCACTGGCTGAGAAAGAAACTACTCCAACCCTTGAGCCCTACAATCTGCTATCCCAGTTGGCCACTAAACCTAAACAAAGAGTTGAAGGGAGGCTAGCAACTCCTTAAACCAACCTAAAACTGGTCTGAAAAGACCAAAGCTATAGCCAATACTCGGCGAGTAGCGGGTTAGAACCAGTTATCTAATTCCTGTAATTTTTGACAAATTTGTCATACTAATTGTTTAATCATTTTCAGATAACTGTATCATTTATTGATATCTAATCAAACCATATCAATAATTGTACATTTAATTCAGGATTAATATTCACATTATCCTCCAACTTATCCATTTCCAGAAAAATTTTCAATTTCTGATTGTGGTTCCAATCGAATCATTATTTAACCATCTTGATGATGTTAGTTTTACTAAAAATAGAGTTTCTTTTGTACATGCGATGATAAAGCCATATCCAACAAGCTTAAATGTTTTATTAATCATTTACTTCATGAAATTATCCAATAAATTGTTGTTAACTCTTTTTAATCCAGTAGTTAACTATATTACTCTGATTATTCATCTTTCAAATCAACAACTAATTTTCATCCTTTTAAAGAAAAAACAACTTGATTTTCATTATCAATATTTAATATTCCAGTACCTAGAGTTAAAAGAAATATGTAAACAGGTCCGTCCCCAGCAAGAGGTAAGAATGTACACTAAATAGTGCAATATGCAAAGAAAATCACTACGTAGATAAATTATACGGAAAAGAAGAGAGACTACTCTACTTAACATCGTTGAAGGGTTATGATGACTTCGCGAAAAAAGGTCGGACACTCTCAATACCACACGTGTCTCTAAAATCTGCGCCTCAGAAATCGAAGCAGAATCTACCTAATACAACCATACGAATGTGTCCAACACGCTCAAGAACCCCAAGATCGACTCCTGAATTACCTAATTCCGATCTCGGTGACCCTCGATCTAAGTAAAAAAAATATGACTGTCAGATGTTAAGTAACACACTAATTCCTTTACAAGGACCCTTCAGCCACTATCCCTGGTCGGTCCACCTCCAACGGCCCTTGTCAGACCCTCGCCGACCATCCGCCTCTCTAGGCTACCTTCCTTTCTCTCATGTGCATGTCCATGCATGGGTGCGATTGCACCCATGGCAATGGCGCTGCCGTCGGTACTCTCTCCTTGGCACCATCGGCTATTGATCGACTGGCCACCATCCATCAAAGACTCGTCAGCGACCTCCTTCTCTCCCTTCTCACTTTTTCTCAACTTCTCTCTCTATCTCTATGTGATGGGTTCAAAAACCCATGTACACCAGTGATTCGTGGTGGCCACCGCCGGCCATCGCTGCAACCTCCATGACCCCTCCTCCTTCCGGTGACCCTTGCATCGCCCTCCGGTCATCTTCTTCCTCTCCTTCAATGTCTTCTTTCTTTCTTTGCCTCTCTCAATCTCCCTCTCTCTGTTTCTCTCTCTTTCTTTTGATTCTCTTTCTCTCTCCTTTTCTTATGGATCTCTCTCTGTAACGACCCGATTCCCGAGTCCCTACGAGACACGAGAACCGGACCGACTCGACTAATCCCAAGACCTAGTCGTCCAACGAGGAAGTAACCAAAAGACAGTAAAATAAACCACATTCAGTATGAATATAACTAACAGTAAGAAAGTACAGCAGTAAGGAAAGAAACTACTACAGTAGGTACCACCACAACAGTAAAACAACATTTATCATATAACAAGAACTGCAGGTAAAGAAGGTATAGCGGAAACAAAAACTACTCACTAGAATAGAAACAAAAGAGGTACAAAAGGCTGTGGTAACTCTACTGGACCCTACTCGGCCCAGCGTCCTCTGCAGCCGCCGACCCTGGCTGCTCAACACCTGGTCCTGAAAAAGGTAACGAGTGTAACACGTCAGCAAAACGCTGAGTAGAGTGGCAAACTAACTAAAGGCAATAGTAGAGTGTACAGTAGCTGTTATGTTCTATTAATTCCTTTATTCACATCTTTCAATTTTTCTCACTATTTCATTTATTTCTCAGGTCCTTTACTTGATCTCGAATGTCCTCGTGGGAACGATCTTGATTGCAGTCTTTTCCAAAAGTAGAAGTAGCACGTGGTGCTCTCCTGGCCGAGAGAGTCCCCCGTGGTGATCCTACCCTCAGTCAACCACCCCAAGGTCACTGACAGACGTAACGGTGACTACGGCACGCGCGATAAACACACAGGTAGCTAGCCCGCACTGGCACGCGGTCAGTTGTTTCCGTTAACGGGTGCGCCCAAAGTACAGCACGGAACCAGGGCAGAGCCCTCTCAGTAACAGGGGTCCAACCCCTCCACAGTAACCAAACCGGGGCCTTGCCCCTCCACAGTCCGCGCACCCTCGCCTGACTACCCTGGTTTGCCCTAGTGGGCCTAACAAGTCGGTGAAGGAGGCTAGCAGAACCCCGGGGCCTGTGGGGTAGCTAGTACTCTCCTAACACTACTAGCTCTCCTCGGTACTACGTACACGAGGGCCAACAAGTCGGTACAGAGCGGCCAATCCTAACCCCTGGTCCCTGGGGCGGCTGGCCCCACTCTGCACTAAACAGGTACAGGTACTTCCCTTGGTACTGCGTACCCAAGAGACAGTACAAACTACATCTCAGTTCCATTCCTTTTTCTTTCCAGGAGTTCCACTCCTAATTCCCCGTAGGGTTCCAGCTCTTTATCTCAGAACATCATATGTTTCACTTTCCAGATTCACGTTCTCAAAATCCATGATCTCAAACATGTTTCTTTATTCATAACAGGCAGCTGTTAATTCAAATTACAGGCAGCTTTATATTCCTTTCCATTTTTCCAAGACTGCAGTATTATACATTCCACTAGTTTTTCCATCCTAAGATTCATGCCACATCCTAGGATCTAGCATACAACTAGTTTTCCAGCCCTAGGATTCATGCATCACCTAGGAGCTATCATTCCATACATTTCTCATTCCTAGGATTCATGCAATGTCCTAGATTCTAGTTATGGTTCCATACTTTAACAGATTTTAAAAATAACTTAAGCCACTCTACCAGGTACAACGGGAGTAATGGGGGCGTGATCGGGAATCCCGCGTGCCTCCGCGACTCTCAAGACTGCAACTGAACGAGGTCCTATCACAAGGATCAAACACAAGGGGTGTCTCAAAATAGTGATCTAGCTACTGTAGACGGGTAGAGGAATTAATTCTGAAACGAACGCAACTCGAATCACGGAAAACGGAGCCCAAACGGGCCCTAAACGGGTCGAGAAAGACGATACTGTGCAAAATCAGACGTCTGGAACTCCTTCCAGACGTCTTAAACGGTGGATCAGAGAATTACCTGTTCAGCGTGGTTTCCCAGACGTCCAGAAGTCTTCGGGGACGTCTGTCCTATACCCCAGACGTCCGATGGTCCATACGGACGTCTGTAGGTCACTCCCGCCGTCTGGTACAACTTCCAGACGTCTGATTCGCAAAGGATGGCGAATCAGCGAACCTGCGCACAGCCAACCCTCAGTACGGTCAGTCGACAAGAAGGAAGAAGAAAGCGGAAACTCACCTTTCAGACGTCTGTATGATCTTACAGACGTCGACCTTGCCGTCTGGCTATCAACCCAGACGTCTGATTCTGGAAATTTTTCCAGAATCAGAACCCTGCTCGGCCTCCGCTCGCGACGCCGCCCGCGTCGCACCTCGCGCTCCTGCTGCTCAGACCGCAGTAGGTCCCTCTCCGCGTCGCTCCGCGCCCCCTGCGCCCTCCGCCAGCCGGCCAAGCCGCTCCGGCGAGCTCGCCCTCACGGCAGAGCTCCGCCCTCGCACGCCGCACCTCCGCGCTCACTGCGGCCGCCGCTGCCGCCCTCGCGTCCGCTCGCTCTCGTGCACAGGAAGGAGAAGAAGGAGGAGACGGTGGAGACGGGAGGGGAGGCGCGCCCCTTTTAACGCCGCGTGGAGAGGAGAGAGAGAAGGCGCCGTAGGCGTCTGCAGCCGCAGAAGAAAAAGAGAGAATATGCGGTCTGCGCGCTCAGGCGTGCAGGCGACTCGCGGGTGTCCACGATAACATTTTTTTCAGACGTCTGTAAACCATCCCAGACGTCTGGTCAGACGTCTGGGCCACCTCCCAGACGTCTTAAAATACGTCCGGGGCACGCGTTCATTACACTCTCTTTCTCTCTACCTTTTCATGATGAGGCTTCCCACCTCTCTCTCTCCCCCTCTATTTATAGCTTTTCTAGACTGATTTTATTGTTAACATCCCTAAATAATAAAACAAAACATGTACGTAATCCTAACAGCAACTACCGACCTTTATTTTTTGTTTTTATAATAATAATTGTTATTATTTTCATTGACTTATTATTTTTAACCTTCATAATGTAATTTCATATATATTATTTTTACTTCTACTACGAGTAATATCGTATCAGGATCAAATGGACTCCGATTCCCATGGAACACATACCAACAGCGTCACCACAAAATAAGGAATCTGATAAAATTTACAGATATTCAAATGGAGGTCGTTTATAAAATGCGATCCCTAAGGTGAATCGTATGAGACTTTGCCTATAGTTCACACATGTTTCGTGCATCCAAGGTCCGATCGCCACACAGAACATACCGTAGAAATCCTTGCGACACCAGAAAGTTAACAGTACTTTTGGATTACTGATAGAGTCCAAATTGCAAAAGCAAAAAACACACGGGTTTTCGATGTGATTACTCATTTTTATTTCGTGTAGGCTCTGAATTGCATATGGGAAGTGTCAATGGGTTTGTCTTAGCACACTTAGTGTGAAATGACTCGAAAATTTGGGTTCGAGACATTACAAGAGGTGTGTATGTGCATGGATGTGGGATTTAGGAATTGCATGTGGAAGGTACCATAGGTGGGTGTTGTGTGGTACATAAGGTATGATAATTATTTACTGGGGGGTTGTTTAAGGGGATAAATAAGGAAGGAAAATGTTTAAATAGGTTTAGGTTAGGAATTAGGTAAAAGAAATTGGGCTTCGAAATAGGTTACGTCTAAGGTTTAATTGGGTCTCCAAATAGTTCTACTAACTAAGCTTAGTCATCTTTAAATGAGCTCAAGTCCAGAAATCCAATCAACATAGCTCTGATTAACCTGAAATTTTGTATCTACGCATATAAAAATAAGCACATCAAGGTACAAGATACAATTATGGGAAAATTTGTATAAAAGCCCAAAAGCATGCATATTTACAAAATGACCTAAAATGCCTAATTTGACTTAGCTAAATGCAATCTAACCCAAATTACCCTCAACCAACATTAGTTAAGCATTATTACAAAAATAATCATGGAAATATCAGGGTCCAGTGCTATTTGTGAAGAAGGATATCACACTCTGGCTTTATGTCAACCATAGGCAATTGAATCAAGTCACTATCAAGAACAAGTATCCCTTGTCTTGCATCAATGACGTCTTTAATCAGTTGAGAGATGTCATCGTGTTCTCCAAGATTGACTTGAGATCCAGGTACCACCAGTTGAGGATTAGGGAGGCATTCTTCTAAAACAACATTTAGAGTAGCATGGACATTATGAGTTCCTAGTAATGCCGTTTGAGTTGACCAATGCCCCTACTGCTTTCATGGATTTGATGAACCGCATCCTCTAGCCGTACTTGGACTAATTCGTGGTGGTATTCATCGATGATGTGTTGGTCTACTCTTGTGATCAGTCCTAGCATGAGTAGCACATACGCCTAATTTTAGACACGTTGAGATGTACGCCAAGTACAGGAAGTATGAGTTTTGGCTGAGATAGTTTTCTTTCTTGGGACACATTATCTTTGGAGACGAGATAGCTATGGATCCGACCAAGGTAGGGGTCGTACTCTGGTAAGAGAGGCCGCATACAGTGACAAAGATATGTAGTTTCATGGGACTAGTAGGGTGCTATAGGCAATTCACCAAGGGTTTTTCCAATATTGCACCCTTTGACACAGTTGACCAGGAAGTAGGTGCCCTTCACATGGACTAATGAGTGTAAGGCCTATTTTCAAGGGTTGAAGGAGAAACTTCAGGTCTTGTGCTTACCATTCTAGATAACAATGGTGGATTTGCGTTGTACACGGATGCCTCCTTGCAGGGGTTGGGTGGAGTGCTCATGCAGCGGGGTTACGTTATTGCTTACGCATGACGACAGTTGAAGCCCCATCAGTGTAACTACCCTACTCATGACTTGGAGTTGGCTGTAGTCATCTTTGCTTTAAAGATGTGAGGCACTACTTGTTTGGTGAGACATTTGAGATATTTGCTAACCACAAGAGACTCAAGTACCTTTTTGATAACATTGAGCTTAACTTTAGACAGAGACGTTGGTTAGAGCTCCTAAAGGACTATGACTGTAGCATCTCTTACTACCTAGGGAAAACCAATGTGGTGGCCAATGCCTTGAGTTGGAAGGCACCCAACTACTTAACTAGTTTACAAGCACAGAGTTGGCAGCTGATGCAGGAGGTTGGTAGTTAGAGACCTCGCGAGCCACTTGAACATTGTGAGGTAGTGACAGTGATGAGGTAGACATGACCTGAGCTTTTAGATTGCATTATCGCTGGACAGATGATAGATCTGTACTTGCAGTCACTACGGAATAGAGTATTGGCAGGGGACCTGAGGGAATTCACCTTTACTGACGAGATTTTTTAGATGAGAGGGAGGTTGTGCATCCCTAAGGATGAGGAGCTATTAAGAGAGCTTTTGGCAGAGGCACATAGGTTCAGGTTTACTATACATCCCAGGAGCACCAAGATATACCATGATCTGTAATGTGGTTTCTAGTGAAGGGGGATGAAGAGGGATGTTGAAGAGTTCATGAAGTAGTGTTTGGCATGCTAGTAGGTGAAGGTAGAGCACCAGAGGCCTGCGAGGCCATTGTAGCCACTTCTTGTGCCAGAGTGGAAGTGGGAAAGCATTACCATGGACCTTGTGGTTGGGTTGTCAGTTACGCAGCAAGGACATGATGCCATCTGGGTGATTGTGGATAGGTTGACAAAGATGGTGCGATTCTTACCAATCCGAGTCACCTTTGGACCAACATAATTGTCAAAGCAGTACATCTGGGATGTGGTACACCTTCATGGAGTTCCTTAGGAGATCATATCTGACAAAGACACCCTCTTCACATCACAATTCTAGGGAGAGTTCTAGCAAGACTTGGGGACATGTCTAAGGTTCAGCATTGCATACCATCCCCAGATTGATGGGTAGTTGATGGGAACACCATCATGAGCCCTAAAAAGCTCATTTTGACCCATAAAAGAGAACAAAAGCTCCTACGTAACCAATTGGAGGTCCTAATTCACTAAATAGCCATTCTAAGAGAAAAGCAAGAAACAAGGGGTAAAACTGCAATTTTACCATTGCAGCACAATAACGAGTTTTCTTAAGGGCTAAACACAAGTCAAATGGTCATAATAAGATAAAAAGTGGGTTGGTTCAAACAGAAAAGGGTTCGTGTGAATTCTGGGAATTAAATGACTTCTTGTAACACTAAAATAGATCCACTTTAGTTAACAAGGTTCTAGTTAGGATAAAATTCACCAAAACCCTCTAAAAATCATATAAAAATATTCTCTAAGGTTTAAAACCTTTAATTTGGCCATTGGAATCTATTTTAACCTAAAATGGGGTCTTAGATAAATATTTGCCCTAAATTGGGTTTTTGCATAAATTGCCTAGACAAACATGGTCAAACCCAAAATCCAACCTCACCATTGGATTCCTTGGGTCCAAATTAGGTTTTCACCATAATTTGGACTTAAGGGGAATTCATCTTGACCCACTTTGCAAATAGCTCCAGCCCAATTACATTTCTACCCCTATCTTTCAAAAACCCTTACAATTGACCCCCTAGCTTCTTCATCATTCCTTGAAATTAGGTCCCTCCACCATTATAGAGGAGGGAATTCTACTCCAGCAAACTTGCAAGGGCGATTTCTCCCTAATCTCAGAGAATCCCCTTCAAAATTGAAAGGGAGATTCTCTGATAAATCTCCTCCAGTGTGAACCCAATTACAAGCCCTATTTGGTACCCAATCTCTCATGCAAATGCATGAGAGATTTGGGTCTCTCTCAAGTTTCCTCTGTCGAAAAACTTGCCATGCTTGGAAGCTTGGCTTCCAAGCACAAACCCGACCTCCAGGGCCTATTTAAGAGACCCCAATTCACCCCGCATCTCGGAAGCTTGAATTCAGCTGGAGAACTCCCTCAATTTTGTCTCTCGTCCTCCCGTTGACCTGCTCTTCAAGCTCCAGCGACTTCTCCCACTCTCCCTCGTCACCTAGCCACAATATCGGTGGCAGGTTCCTCTTCTTCTCGCTCGTCCGCGTCGTGCCGCACCTACCAGCACTCCTACCTCCCCTTCGTCCTCGCCGACCTCCCTCACTGAGCATCCTTGCCTCCGGCATTGGCGATACGCACAGACGCCATCCCTACCTCGCCCTTCGTCTCTTCACTCCCAGATAAGTCTCTCTCACTCTCTACATTCTTTTCCCCTCTTTATTTCCTTCAAACAACCACTGTCGCACTCCACCACCATCATCCCCTTGACCTCTGGCCACCACTTCGGCGAGTTCGTTCCACCTCCATAGACCACCTCCCTCCTCACCGATCGGTCCATAAGCACCGCCCTGACTCACTGATCATAACCCCCCACTAACAACACTTTGCCACTCACCCACAAGCACCCCTGAACACACCCACACAAACGGCCGCAGTGTGCCCTAGGCAGGCTCCCTCAGGTGGTCCCATGCCACGCTGACCACCTCTGCACATTCGCCGCACTTTGGCGAAGCTCCCTGAGCTTTTTAACGTGGCCACAAGGCTGTGTGTGTGATTTCAAATCCAGGGGCTCGCCGCCATTGACACACAATAGGAAACTTGCTTGCAAGATTCTCCAGGCCGTGCCTACTCCAGGATCCAGTCCTAGGTCATGCGGAGAGCCTTCACAAACATCTCTAGGTGACCAATTGAAGCCAAGAGCCATCCCAACAATTGCAATTGAACAAAGACACTCGGCTGCAGGTGCACGTGAAAGAGGGTGGGAAGTTAGTCCCACCTCGGAAAGTTGTGGAGCGCCGCACCCGCATAAAGTGATTTTCTGCATTGGGTTGATTGCCTCCAACTCACGAGGTGAGGTCCCCTCTCACCCGACCCGATTCCTCATCCATGATCGTACCCTGCGAGCCTGGTGACTCGACCTGACCGCACACCTCACCCACCACCGCACGCCAGTGGGTCTGGTCCTAGGCACGTATCCAACCCGATTACCTGAGAAGTGGCTCTGGGAGAGCGAACCTAAGAGAGAAAGGAGAGAAGAGAGTTCGCGCGGGTAGGGGTAGGTTTTTTTCTGTAGGGAAAGGAGAAGTCAAGCCAAAGGAAGGGGAAGGAGAAGACAAGGCCAAATAGGAAGCTAAGGGCTGAAGCCAAGGAAGAAGAAGGAGAAGGCTGAAGTCAAAAGAGAAAAAGAAGGGAAAAAAGACACTAAAGACAGAAGAAAGCAAAGGAAGGGTAGCTGGAAAGAGAGAGAAGAAGAAGAAGCTAAAGGTAGCCAAGATAGAGAAGGCAGAGGAAGAGAATGCTAAAGCAAGGAAGCTGCAGCCAAAATCAGGAGAGGAAGAAAGAAGCCACAGAAGAAGAATAAGAAAGGAACCGCCAGAGAACAGAGAAGAAGGAAGATAAAGAGGAAGATTGAAGACAAAGACAGAAATAGAGAAAGAAGAATAGGAGAAGCAAAAGAAAGAAGAAAGATCAAGCATTGTAGCATCATCATTTTGTGGCATTTGATTCACAAATCAGACGTCCAATTTTGTGCTTTATTCATATACATTGATTTCTTTAATATTTGTGCTTACATTTATTCCTATCTTCGTATAACATTGATCTTATTGCATATTATATTCTTTCAAATTCTCAAGTTGTATCTTGATTTCTAAACATTAATTTTCTCATTGTGTTCGACCTCGGACTTTCAAATTCGAGTAATAAATTATATTTTTTTTGAATGCTTTTTCAATGTACTATAATGCAACCTTTTTAAAACTTGATCAAGCGCTTCAAACATTTTGGCACCATTGCCGAGGAGCAATAGGAGATTTAGAAATCTTGATTACAATTGCTGATTTGGTACTAACTTGATTTATCTCTTTTTGTTGTGGTTGTTTCAGGGAGAAGATTCAATGGAAGACAGCCACACTGTAAACATGCCCAGGGCAGGTAATTTCTGATTAATCTCTTTCTCTTAAGCCCCTCATTTTGAAAAGGCAAAAAAGGATAAAATCAATTAGGGCTATCTGCTTTCCATTTCTAGCTAATTCACCAAGTAGCCCAATTTGATTTCAACAACAACATTGATTTGTGCACCTACTTAAGGTAACTAGGGCTACCACCTTCTTGATTGAGCCCTAGATACCATATTTTGGCAAACTAAATTGGACCAAGATTAGAGCCAAATTAAGGATTTCAATTTTGGGTTTTAGAGACACACCTTCATAAGCAAGAATCAACTCTCCAAAAAGAGGTGTGCCTAAGCCTTGGTTGAAGAGACTTATTCAAGAAAATCTTAAAATTTAGGCTCTTAATCTCACTTGAATCCTAAAAGAAAGGACCTAAAACTTCTCAAAGGACAAATATGTGAAGTTGACCCCCTTGTTGGGTCAACCAACCTTGAAATTACGTCACTTTTGCACTCACTACATCTAAAGTTCAAGTGGAATCTTAAGCACCCTTGCTCTTAACTAAAACTGGTAGACTTAAGAGGTCAAAGTCCCCATTCTAGTCTACCTGGAACATCAGTGACAAGAGAGGTTGGGTGGGGGAAACCTTATAACTCGTGGGGACGCTCTACCGTGTAGGGGTTTTTGCGGGACTCTCCCTCTCTGGCTACCCAGGTATTTCTCAGGTGGACGGCTTTCTGACTAAGGGGTATCATCCGCTCGAACCTCTATAGTCATCCAAATTTTTGGGTGTCTTGATTAGGTCCATCACATTCTACTCTCGTCCAAACCATCAGTGCATGTTCAGTAGGAGGTCCTTAAGACCATCCTTGAGGCCTCCTTTAGTGATTCACTCCCACCGAGGCTAGGCTTTGACTTCCGTGTTTGTGCAGCAACCCCACCACATAAACATCTCCCCTGATTCATTTGAACCAAATTCTCCTTCTTCCATCATCATGGCACAACCAGTAGAAGAAGAGAATAACCTTGAGAACCAACTTCAGTGCCTTAATGATCTATTTCAAGCCTTTGTAAACTCGCCGCAGCGTCCTATAATGCGAGATTACTACCATCCCGCTGCGGTGGCGATTGAACCTCAAGTCCAGATCCCAGCTGGAGGTCTTGATTCTGAACTCAAGCTCAACATGATTCATGATATTCCTAAGTTTCATGAGCTTAATTCCAAGGATCCCTTTCAGCAATCAAACAACTCAAACATCTGGCCCAGACCTTCGGGTCAGATGTCCAAAATCGGGATATTCTTTTCATGAAGATGTTCTCCTTCTCTCTCATGGACAATGAAACTCACTGGTATTAGACTCAAACGTGTTTAATCAACACATGGGTTGAACTACAATCCGAGTTTTTGAAAAAGTTCTTCCCAGTTGGTCGGACGAATGCCCTACAACACCAGATCACACACTTCACCTAGCAATATAGAGAGCCACTTCAGGAAGCATGGGACCGTTTCCTGGATCTCATGTAAAAGTGCCCCCATCACGGAGTTCCTAAATGAGAACAAGTCTAGTCTTATTAACAAGAACTCTATGAAGATATTTGCTTATTCGTCAATGCAACCTACGGAGGAAATAACATGGGTCAACACGAAGACACTATGTGGGAGATTCTCAAGAATATGTGGGAGAACTCTATCAATAATGATTCCATGAGTTTATTTGACCAGATGAATGCCCGCGCATCGACGAATCCAAGGGGAGCACATGAGACGCAGGGCCTGTCCGCATCCATCGACTTGGAATTGATGGCTAGTCAGTTGGACAAGGTCTTTATCGTTGAGAAGGTGGACGAGCTGACTCGACATCTGCAGTGAGCCACCTCTGCGCAAAACCTATTTGCATAGCCACCTTCTGGGAGGGAAACTATGCATAACATCTATCGCCGATCTTCTCAGGGGATAGACCCGTATCCACCCCCATCTGACTCTAGATCTAGAGGAAACTCTGATTCGACCTACTCTAGTTGGAGGAACTCTGAATCCTCGTGCTCTGACTTTCCTGAGATTCCTCAGACTTGCGAGGACCTCAACGCCATCCAAAATGACCCATTCTCTAATACCTATAACCCTAGATGGCGGATTCATCCCAATTTTTTGTGGGTGGGAAATAATCAGAATCAAAGATCACCATATCAACCCCGTCCACAAGCTCCTCGTCCATATCAGCTACCTCAGCCTCGGCTCAACCCCACCTATCAATTTGGGCCAACTCAAATAGATCAAATGACTCTTATCCTCCAGACTCTGGCTAACATTCAGAAGATGAATGTGGCTATGCAAAACAGCACAAGGATGAGAACACAGAGGTTCGCAATCAACTCACCCAGATGGTGAATTCCTGCCAACCTGGCACACTTCCTTCGCAGCCTCTGCCAAATCCGAATAACATGCCAAACCAGAGACGCGTTATGAACCTAAATCCGGGCCAAGCCCACATGATTTATCAGGCCCCTTTTGTTCCATCACTCGACGGTATGGAAGCTTCAACATCATATGCGGGTTTTCAGCAGCAGCCACCTATTTTACAAACTCCAAACCAAAACTAGGCATGACTGAATTCTGTTACAACCCGTAGTGGCAAAGCAATGCAAGACCCACCTAACCCAAGCCACTTTCAGCCTGGTAGCACTAACCCAAGCCCTAGGATAGCTATCCAGGATACCCCTATCCCGGATCAAGAATCTGGCCCTATTCTAGAGGAACCATCCAAGGTTCCATTTCCCGAGGCTTTGACCAAGGAAAAGAGGACAACCAAACCTGTGGCACCTGAGGAGGATCTGGTCAAGCTCTTTGAATAGGTCCATATAAACATCCCATTGATGGATGCGATCTGCCACTTACCTGCTTATGCACAATTTCTAAAAGATGTGTGTACACCTAAGTGTAAGCCGCGAACAAAAAGTGAGACTCCAATCGTACTATCAGAGCAAGCCAGCTTTGTAGTTTTGAGCAAACTCCTACCTAAGGTAAAAGACCTAGGTACTCCTCTGATTTCTTGTACCATTGGTGATACCCAATTTGACAGAGCTTTATTAGATCTAGGAGCCTCCATAAACCTAATACCTACATCCCTACTTGACCACCTTGAGGAATCTGAGCTTAAACTGACAGAAGTGACATTACAATTGCTTGACCAATCTAGTAAGTCACCAAAAGGAGTTCTTGAGGATGTCATCGTTAGGGTGAGGGATTTCTATTTCCCGATGGACTTTGTAGTCTTGGACATGGATGCTCTAGAAAACTCAAGGGATATACTAATTATACTAGGGTGACCCTTTCTGGCCACTACTAGGGCCAACATAAATTGTGAGGAGAGCCAAATTGAACTGAAATTTGGGAACCAAACACTAAAGATTGGCATCTTTAAGGCCCAACAAGGGATTAATTATGGTGTTATAGAACAAATATGTGACATCGAGGCTGTCGTTGACGATCCGTATATTGAGGACAACCTAACTACTTCCGATCAGCCACAAGAGGATCAAAACCCGCAATCAGAGGAGTCCAACCCTGACCTAGATACACCCGTAACTCCTTCCCTTGTTCCTAACACACACCCCAAATCGCCCGTTGCTACTGATAACCCTGTCTTGGAACTCAAGCCTCTTCTCAACCATTTTAAGTATGTCTTTTTGGGTTCCAATCCGACGTTTCCTGTGATTATCAACTCTAGACTCACACTTGATCAGGAATCCTATCTGATTACTATTCTCCAGCAACATCGAAGAGCCATTGGATGGACTCTTGATGATTTGACTGGTATCAGCCCCTCTTACTGCACACACCATATCTACATCGAAGTGGGCACACGACCTTCTCGTGAAATGCAGAGACGTTTGAATCCTAATTTGTAGGCGGTAATGAAAAAGGAGATCATCAAGTGGTTAGATGTAGGGATCATCTACCCGATCTCCGACATTTGGTGGGTGAGTCCAATCCAGGTTGTGCCTAAGAAGGCAGGACTCACCGTGATCACAACTGAAATCGGAGAAATCATACCGACCCGTGTGGTGAATTTGTGGAAAGTTTACATTGATTATAGAAGACTCAATACCTCCACAAAGAAGGATCATTTCCCACTATCGTTTATTGATCAGATCCTCGAGAAACTAGCGGGAAATAGGTTCTTCTACTTTTTGGACGGGTACTCCGGTTATAACCAAGTTGCAATCCATCCTGAGGACCAAGAAAAGACCACTTTCACCTACCCCTTCACGACGTACGCATTTCAAAGGATGTCATTCAGTCTCTACAATGCACCTGCTACTTTTCAGTGGTGCATGCTTGTCATATTCTCAGATATGGTAGGTGATTATCTGGAAGTCTTCATGGATGACTTTTCAATATTCGGAGAATAATTTGACGATTGCCACCTACACTTGGTCTAAATCCTCAAGCGGTGCATTGACATGAATCTGGTTCTTTCCTGGGAAAAGAGCCATCTCATGGTGCCTGAAGGAATTGTCCTGGGACATCTCATATCATAAATGGCATCCAGGTCGATCGAGCCAAGGTGAACTTGATTTCCAAACTCAGTATGCCTAGCTTGATCAAGGACATCCGATCTTTTCTGGGGCACGTCGATTTTTACCGTCGATTCATTCCTGATTTCTCAAAGATCGCACGCCCCCTGACCACTCTGCTATCTAAGGATGTTCCTTTCGAAATCTCCATGGAATGCACTCAAGCATTTGAAATCCTCCATGATTGAGTTACCCAAGCTTTGATCCTACAGTCCCTGATTGGTCTTAACCCTTTGAGATCATGTGCAATGCATCTGATTTCGTTGTAGGAGCGGTACTTGGGAAGAAAATTGACGGGAAACTCGTGGTCATCTACTACGCTAGCAAGACACTTGATGAGGCTCAGCGTAACTACATGGTTATTGAGAAAGAGCCGCTAGCCGTAGTATTTGCCCTGAAAAGGTTCAGATCATATCTCTTGGGTTCCCATGTTATCATTTACTCGGATCACACAGTTGTGAGGCATCCCTTTGCGAAGAAGGATGTCAAACCTTGATTAATCCATTGGATCGTGTTATTGCAAGAGTTTGACCTTGAGATTCGTGACAAAGCGGGAAAACAGAATATGGTAGCTGATCACTTGTCCGGCCTCCCTTCTGAGATCATCGACCCTTCCGGACCCATCATGAAACATTTTCCTGATGAGCATCTCTTGACTATCAATACAGGGCTTCCATGGTTTGCTGATATAATAAACTACCTGGCATCACATCAGATCCCATCCGATTGGCTGAAGACCAAGAAGGATAAATTGCTTTCCGATGCCAAGTATTACTTCTAGGAAGACCCATATCTTTTCCACATCAGTGCTGATTAGAACATTCGACGATGTGCTGCAGAAGCTAAAATTCAGGACATCTTGTCCTTCTGCCATGACCAGGCATGCGGAGGACATTTCTCAGGTCATAAAACTGCAGCAAAAGTCCTCCAGTGCGGCTTCTATTGGCCCACGATTTTCAAAGACGCATACAATCACTATAGGGCATGCACTTGTTGCCAGACCTTAAGCAACATGAGCCACCGTGATATGATGCCCTTACAGTCGATTCTCGTATGTGAAATCTTCGACGTATGGGGGATTAATTTTATGGGACTCTTTCCTATTTCAGACGACTTCGAGTACATTCTACTCGCTGTTGACTACGTGTCCAAATGGATCAAAGCCATTCCGACCCGAACCAATGATCATAAGGTGGTTATCAAATTCATTCATCAGAGCATCTTTTCGTGGTTCGGGATTTCACGTGCTATAATCTTTAATGGAGGGACCCATTTCACTAACGCTCAGTTCAGGTCACTGATGACCAAATATGGGGTGTCACACAGAATCTCTATTCCTTACCACCCCCAAACTAATGGTCTAGCTGATCTATCAAATCGGGAGATCAAGAAAATCCTCCAGGTTACTATTAGACCTGACAGGAAAGACTGGTCATCCCGACTTTCGAAAGCTTTGTGGGCTTATAGGACCTCCCATAAAACCCAATTAGGTATGTCTCCCTTCAGATTGGTGTACAGGAAGGCATGTCACCTCCCCGTCGAATTGGAGCACGAGGCCTATTAGGCAGTACGGAATTGCAACCTTGATCTTTCTAAGGCAGGAACCCATAGAAAGCTTCAAATGAGCGAGATCGATG
The DNA here is from genome assembly GCA_037157565.1 of Thalassia testudinum. Taxonomy (NCBI): domain Eukaryota; kingdom Viridiplantae; phylum Streptophyta; class Magnoliopsida; order Alismatales; family Hydrocharitaceae; genus Thalassia; species Thalassia testudinum. The sequence continues at coordinate 26,142,224 of JAZHRO010000014.1, forward strand.
AATTACGCCATGATGCACATGAGAACTCGTGAATTTACAAAGAGCCAGTTAAGGCCTTTCACAACAAGCACATATCCAGAAAGATCTTCCATCCTGGTGAAAAAGTCCTACTCTTTGATGCCAAGCTCAAACTGTTTCTGGGAAAACTACGATCAAAATGGATCGGACCTTACCTCGTCTGACGAATCTTCGGAAATGGAGCCATTGAGATCAGTCCACTCAGCCACAATTCAGAATCTTTCATCATGAATGATCAGAGACTCAAACCATTCATTGACTTGATCGATACAAATTTTGCTGAGATATCCTTTACCCTCCATTCTTCCTAAGCTCATTGCGCCCAGCTGATGACATAAAACTCAGTGCTTAACTGGAGGCAACCCATCATTTTTGAAAAACTCAAAACTTTTCTTGACATTCCTATGTTGAATTCATATTGCACTTTAGGGTTCATCCATTAGAACATCTGACCCCACCTCAGGTACTCGTACCTGAGTTTTGAAATCATTCGTAACAGTCACCTCGACTCGTTCACCTACCCAGAACCTATTCTAATGAATGATCTAAGCTGAACTCGAACCCGCCTAATTTACAATGGGGACATTGCAAATCATAGGCATGGGGGGTATGAAAGTGCAAAACGTCATGAAAAATCATCTCACAAGAAAAGGTTTCAACAAAAAAAATCACATATCCCAAAAATACCAAAAAAATGAAAAAATTCTTGAAAAGAACAAAAAAGTTCTGAGGGGAGAGAAAATTTTGAGGCCATACAAATCATGAGGAGAAAAAGGGGAAAAGTGAAAAATGTCAAAAAAGGAGCACAAAATGAAATGAAAAAGAAGAGATAGTCATTAGTAAGAAATTAAGGGATTAACTAAGTTCTAGACCATATCAAAAAAAAGAAAATGAAAGGAAAAAATGTGCTAATGAGACACAAAAGAGATTAGTAGGAACGCTGATCTTAGGCCTCTTGGGCTAGACTCCTAGGCTTAAAAATTCAAGTATCCACTAAGATCTGGATAGTCCTCAAGAGGTTGGGGAAAATGCAAAGCTTAAGTATTAGGTCTAAGACTTAGGGAGTATTCAGCCTCGTAACTGACCTCTAGTTTGTGGGACTCGGTAACCTAAGGACCCCAATCCACACACAGTCTGGTTTAGTGCACATAAGTATCAAAATCACGCAAATGCACTTAAGTTGTTCTGAAAAAGTCGCCTATATTAGGAGCGGTCAATCAACACAAGTTGATTTGAATGAGTTCCCAGTGCAGAGAGGCAGGAAATTCCCCTCGAAGATGCGCAATAACATATCGTCTCCTCGGTGCTTGTCTCCTAAGATATTTACATATCCTACTGGGGGCATGTAAGCACCCTGTGCTGGTTCAGATGCCATGGGCGACATTATCATGAAATGTCGATTGTTAGGGTCTGGATTTAGCTATATAATGGCATGGGCGGGATTATATGGAAATCTCGAATGCCAGGGTTTTGGGAATTACCATGGGCAGTGCTATCATGAAGCATCGATTGCCAGGGACCCTTCGAGGATTGATGATGGAGACTAGGAATCCGATACAGATTGTGTTGAGAAGCCAATCTGAAGCTAGAAATAAAAAGAAAAGAGAGAGGAAACTCCCCAAACGAAGAAAATCCTCTGTCTCCCTCTTACAAAAACACACTGCAAACTGAACCGAGGCTAAAATATGTTACAAGCACAGGTGCTTTAACAGTGGAGTCTAATGAACCATTGGATAGTTCCTGTGGGCCTTAAAAACCTTCATGGCGGATTGAGGCTAGAGTCGGTCAGGTCCAGATCTTGGTTGGTACTTGTGTACCTCTAGGCCTACCATCAGCATTTTAACCTAATCAAAAGAAAGCACTCATCATAGTTTTGAGCATTAAAAGAACTCATGGTCTAGAATCAAAGTTAAAACCTTAGAATTTTGCTAAGAGATTAGCAAAAGCTAGGCATGGGGGTATGATGGGGACACCATCATGAGTCCTAACTAGCTCATTTTGACCCATAGAAGAGAACAAAGGCTCCTACATAACCAATTGAAGGTCTTAATTCACTAAATAACCATTCTGAGAAAAAAGTAAGAAATAAGGGATAAAACTGCAATTTTACCATTACAGTATAATAACGGATTTTCTCAAGGGCTAAACATAGGTCAAATGGTCTTAACAAGATAAAAAGCGGGTTGGTTCAAATAGAAAAGGTTTCGTGTGAATTCTGGGAATTAAATGACTTCTTGTAACCCTAAAACAGACCCACTTCAGTTAACAGGGTTATGGTCAGGGTAAAATTCACCTAAACCCTCTATAAATTATATAAAAATATTCTCTAGGGTTTAGAACCTTCAATTTGTCCATTGGAACCTATTTTGACCTAAAATGGGGTCTTAGACAAATATTTGCCCTAAGTTAGATTTTTGCCTAAATTGCCCAATCAAACATGGTCAAATCCAAAATCCAACCTCACCATTTGACTCCTTATGTACAAATTAGGTTTGTACCAAAATTTGGACTTAAGGGAAATTCATCTTGACCCACTTTGCAAATAGGTCCAGCCTAATTACATCTCTACCCCTATCTTTGAAAAATCCTTACAATTGATCCCCTAGCTTCTACATCATTCTTTGCAATTAGGTCCCTCTGCCATTATAGTGGAGGGAATCCTACTCCGGCAAACTTGCAAGGGCGATTTCTCCCTGATCTCTTAGAGAATCCCCTTCAAAATTGAAAGGGAGATTCTCTGAGAAATCTCCTCCAGTGTGAACCCAATTAGATGCCCTATTTGGTACCCAATCTCTCATGCAAAGGCATGAGAGATTTGGGTCTCTCTCGAGCTTCCTCTGCTGGCGAACTTGCCGTGGTTGGAAGCTTGGCTTCCAAGCACAAACCCGACCTCTAGGGCCTATTTAAGAAACCCCAATTCGCCTCTCATCTCGAAAGCTTGAATTCAGCTGGAGAACACCCTCAATTTTGTCTCTCCTCCTCCGGTCGACATGCTCATCAAGCTCTGGCAACTTCTCCCACTCTCCCTCGTTGCCTAGCCACAATATCGATGGCAGGTTCCTCTTCCTCTCACTCGTCCGCGTCGCGCCACGCTCCTGCCTCCCCTTCGTCCGCGTCGACCTCCCTTACTGAGCATCTTCGTCTCCGGCGTCGATGATACGCACAGATGCCATCCCTACCTCGCCCTTCATCTCTTCACTCCCAGATAAGTCTCTCTCACTCTCTACATTCTTTTCCCCTCTTTATTTCCTTCAAACAACTACTACAGCACCCCACCACCATCATCCCCTTCACCTCCGGCCACCACTCCGGTGAGTTCGCTCCACCTCCATAGACCACCTCCCTCCTCGTCGACCGATCCATAAGCATCGCCCCGACTCACTGATCATAACCTCCCAGTCACAACACTCCGCCATTCACCCACAAGCGCCCCCGAACACACCCACACACACGGTCGCAGTGTGCCCAAGCATTCTCCCTCAGGCAGTCCCATGCCACGCCAACCACCTCTACACGTTCGGCACACTTTGACGAATCTCCCTAAGCTTTTTAACGTGGCCACGAGGTCGTGTGTATGATTTCAGATCCAGGGACTCGCCACCATTGACGCACAGCAGGAAGCTTGCTTATAAGCTTCTCTATGCCGTGCCCACTCCAGGATCCAATCCCAGGTTGTGCAGAGAGCCTTCGCAAACATCTCCAGGTGACCAATTGAAGCCAAGAGCCATCCCAGTAGCTGCAATTGAACGAAGACACTCGGCCGCAGGCACACATGAAAGAGGGTGGGAAGTTAGTCCCACCTCGGAAAGTTGCAGAGTGCCGTACCTGCATAAGTGATTTTCTGCATTGGGCTGATTGCCTCCAACTCACAAGGTGAGGTCCCCTCTCACCTGACCCGTCGCCTCGTCCGTGATCACACCCCGCGAACCTAGTGACCTGACCCGACCTCACACCTCGCCCACCACCGCACGTCGATGGGCCTGGTCTCGAGCACGTATCTGACCCGATTACCCGAGAAGTGGCTTTGGGAGAGCAAACCTAAGAGAGAAAGGAGAGAAGAGAGTTCACTCGGGTAGGGGTAGGTTTTGCTCTGCAGAGAAAGGAGAAGTCAAGCCAAAGGAAGGGGAAGGAGAAGACAAGGCCGAAGAGGAAGCTAAGGGCTAAAGCCAAGGAAGAAGAAGGAGAAAGCTGAAGTCAGAAGAGAAAAAGAAGGAAGAAAGACACTAAAGATAGAAGAAAGCAAAGGAAGGGTAGCTGGAAAAAGAGAGAAGAAGAAGCTGAAGGCAGTCGAGACAGAGAAGAAGGCAGAGGAAGAGAAAGCTAAAGCAAGGAAGTTGTAGCCAAAACTAGGAGAGGAAGAAAGAAGAAGCCATAGAAGAAGAATAAGAAAGGAGCCGCCAGAGAACAGAGAAGAAGGAAGATAAAGAAGATTGAAGACAAAGACAGAAATAGAGAAAGAACAACAGGAGAAGAAGCAGAAGAAAGAAGAAAGATCAAGCACTGTAGCATCATCATTTTAAGGCATCTGATTCACAAATCAGACATCCAATTTTGTGCTTTATTCACATAAATTGATTTCTTTAATATTTTGTGCTTACATTTATTCCTATCTTCTTATAACATTGATCTTATCGCATATTATATTCTTTCAAATTCTCAAGTTGTGAACTTGATTTCTAAACCCTAATTTGCTCCCTGTGTTCGACCTTGGACTTTCAAATTCAAGTAATAAATTGTATTTGTTTTGAATGCTTTTTCAATTGTACTACAATGCAACATTTTTCAAACTTGATCAAGTGCTTCAAACAGTAGTCCAAGTGCACTATCGAGACACTTGAGGACCTCTGCGGACCTATGTGTTGGATTGGAGAGGCTCCTGGGAGGAGCACTTGCCCCTAGCAAAGTTTACATACAACAATTATCATTCTAGCATTGGCATGGCACCTTATAAGGTGCACGGGTCCATTAAGTTGGGTTGAGATTAGGACCAAGTGGGAGGTTTGTCCTAGGTTGATCCGCTAGAGTCAGGAGATGGTAGAGCAGATTCATCAACAACTCCACACTGTCGGGAGTAGGCAGAAGAGCTACGCTGACTGGAAGCATCGGGAGGTTTAGTTTGAGGTTGGAGATTAGGTATTGCTTTGTGTTTCCCCTATGAAGGGCTTGCAGAGATTTAGGGTGTGAGGGAAGCTCGCACCAAGGCTCGTAAAACCTTTCAAGGTTTTGGAGGGGTTGGACCCATTGCATACCGACTTGCACTTCCACCTTAGCTATCCGGCATCCATGGTGTGTTCCACGTGTCCAACCTGAGGAGATATGTCGTGGACCCCATCCACGTACTGAGTCATGAGAACATTGAGGTTGGGGACGACTTATCCAAAGAGACCAATGCAAATTCTAGATCGGGCCATCAAGAGACTGAGACGGAAGGAGGTGCCTCTAGTGAAGGTTCTATGGAGAAGTTAGAGGTATGAGGAGGCGACTTGGGAGCCCGAGGCTACGATGCTAGATCGGTACCTGGAGGCTTTTGTGGGTACGTTTTCCTAACCAACTTTAGTCCTCTTGAAGTTTGTTATGCACTTGATTTCCTTCTTTTCACGTGACATGGTTGAGCTCAAGTTTCAAGGGCAAAACTTCCTTTAAGTTCGTTATGTTGATATGACATTTTAAATTTCCTAGGGTGGCTTCTACAATTTTCACATGTTAAATTGAGCACTCGAGAGTCATTTTGTAACCTTCTAGACTTAGTGGAACTTTTTGCAATTTTTACACATCATTTATATGGTCAAATGGTTCCAGGTAGTTTTTTTAAACTCTTGGGGGGCCTCTACAAAATTTCTACACAATAAGAAACCACCTAGGAACCTAGCCATGAAATTTTCTCCATGCCCAAGGACCTCTTTGCAAACCTTCCACCCCCAACTTTTGAAAAGTGAGGGACTCCTTGTAATAAGCTCAAAACATGGAGTGGGAGCTTATAAAATTTCCTTACCCACCTAAATCCCAGGACCTTTCCCATATTTTTCCCACATCCCACATAATGCCAGAAACCCTGCCTCTAAACCTATAAAGGACCCATTGCAATCTCGGGAACTGCACCATCTCTTCCCTCCTCTCGTAGTTGCTAGGTCTCGGGCAGTGCACCACCTCCCTCCTTAGCCACATTGAAGACCATAAGAGAGGGAGAGGGAGAAGGAGAGGAGTGTGCGTAAGGGGCAGGGTGGGAGCGCTCACGCATACCTCCTCTTTTCCTGCTCAATGCTCAACCATGTGGGGAAATAGTGCAAGGATTAGGGTCTGTGCAATGTGGACTGCAAGCCAAGGAGACAGTGTTAGCGCATGGGCCACGAGGGCACACTACGGGAGGCGGCTCGACAAGCGAGGCTGCCTAATGAGTGAGATTTGTACACTAAAAGATTGAGTTTGAAAACCCATCATTGTAGTTGAATCAAAACCCGCTATCAGATAAAATTTACTGAAACTCTGGTGAGTCTCGGGTCGAACAAGGGGAGGTGAATGTTTGACCAAAAGCTACGTTTGTAATTATTTTCACGAAGTAGATTAGTTGGTGGAATTAAATCTACACTAGTTATTCTACTTAAAGAATAAATAATAGAAGAAAGAGAAAGAATACTACAAAGAGAGAGAGAATAATACAGAGAAAAGAGAGAGAGAAAGAACCAATATTTGATAATCATTTATTCATTACAACTAATTTTTATAACTAGAAAACTGGAAATCTACACTAGAAAGCAATAAAAAGAGAAGGGGGTGAGAAGTTATCCTCCTCGACGGTTTCTTGGAGGACGAGCCACATTGACGGAGTGCCTAGACGATGGGGATGGGATGCTTGAAGAAGGAGAATGAAGCTAGAAGATGGAGGATGAAATAGGGTGGCATCACAGCGGGATCTGCTTCCCGAATGGTGGTGAGAGGACAACTGTGGGATGCTCCACGAAGGAGGAGAGAAGATGGAAAAATTATATTGAAGACTCTAATGAAGAATCTTGGGTATGGGACCAGCTCGTAGAGCTTTGGAGGAGGTAAGAGAAGAAGAGAAGGGATGAAGAAGAAGTGGAGGGCATAGGGCTTTTATATAGGTGAGCATTAAGGGTAAAGAGGTCCTTTTACATGCTTAATCATGAATGCAGGACCTTTAGTGATGGATGTGCACATCGTTGAAGGTGTGCACTCAATCTCCACCATGCGATGGAGATCGAAGTGCTCTCATTGAGCCATGTCGACACCCCCTACATTCATTCGTTGTGCACACAATCTCGCCTCGAGTAATCCTGGTCGTCTGATCGCATGATCGGACTGCTTAAGCGTTGCAAGATCCGCTTCATCTTCATGCGTTGCACACGCCTGCGTACGATGGCGCATCCCATGGCGTGTCATCACGTGCGTGTTCATCCAGCGCTCCATGTAGCGTCACGTTGTCACTCCATCAACCGCCCATCGTGCATTTGATGACCCAATCTCATGCTCACCTCTTGCGGATTAAATCTGCCCACTGCGATTCGCTCGTGCACCACACAGTTCGTGTAGAGGCTTCGACTAATGCGCTATGCCGCCTTCTTTGTTGCATTTTTTATTTAAGGGTTGCACATTCTTAGCCATTGGATGTCAATCCAACAGTCAAGATCACGCAACCTTTAATGAGAAGGAGTTCGGTGGCTGTGGGCAACCTGGATGGCACCATGTGGCGCCATCTGGGTTGTTCGCTTTCCAATGCTTGTAGATGGTGCCACGATTGTCGGATTAAGTCGATTCTTGCACTGTTGGGCTGCGATCGCCGATTCGAACCCATTCATGTGGTTGGATTTGTCATCTAAAGTACGGATTTGCACCACCTAGACCCTTGACCTTTGATTTTTCTCAAACTGCATCTGATACTATGAAGGTTCGATTGAGGTGATCTTGGAGGTGTTAGACTCTGATCATCACCCTGATCAGATAAGTACGATTGGATCTTCAATTTGAGGCCCCTAAATGATACTGCCTTGTCCCCTCACCACAAAAAAGGACAAATTAACCTACAATTTATACAAACTAATCTAAATACATGATGATGCATGTTATGTAATATTTATAATGCATGATACAATTATATGCCTAAGAACATGCATAAATAGATAGTTTATATGACATAGATGTGTCTACATCACACCTCCATGACTATCTTTTGCTAATCCTTAGAAAAACTATATGCTATTTATAAAGTTAGGATCAAATTACTTGCGTAATAGTTATTTTTCAACACAAAGAAATTTCTACTAAAGACCTGAACTATAAAGACTCAATAGTGCCCAGGTGTCTACCAAAATGTAGACCGCCCATGCCCTTGCCTTATTCAAAAGCAAATACATTTCTTTTTTCTTTTTCTTCTTTTTTTTTTTGAGTTAAGTGTTTCGAGGTATCTTTTTATGGCTACTCAACCCACCCAAAAGTAAAAAAGAACTCTAAGTGCTAAGCATCTTTTTGTGTGAATGTGATAGACTCACTGATCGGCAATCAGAATGAACTTCGGGTTTCTACGCCTTTAAGTGACCTTGAAAAGAAATTTTGCCTAAAGGCGTATCTATCCGACCGATAGCTTTCTCCATACTTTTTATTTTTATGGGGTCAACACAACGGTAAACCTACTGTATACCTCTCCAGCTTATTCTAGTTCCCTACTTCTTCGTAAGTGTTTAGAAATTATTTGTACATTCATGTGAGCTGGGTTCTGGACAATAGGCCAATGGGCTGTTACCCATGGTAACTTACCAGCCATACTCATGGGTGAAGTGTGGCATATTTTTTTTTTCTTATTTTTTATTTCTTATCATTTTTTTTGGTATTTCTTTATTTTTTTCTTTATGTTTTCTTAAGTAGGTGGCTTCCCTAATCTAAGATTTACCTAAAGGCAGCATAAAGAGAATAGTCGTGTGGTTGGGCTCAAGACAACCGGCCAATGGGCTATTACCCACGACAACTTCTCAGCCATACCACCCTAGAAGGTTCATTAGCTACCCAATTTCTGTTAAAATCGTCGAAAAGTGAGTCGGTGTAAATAGTATGTAGATGCTTAGACTATTAAGTTCTATCAAATTAGAGGGTCGGTTTATAAGTTGTGTACTTATTACCCTAACTTATTTAACCAATAAGAAATGAATTCAAAATGGTAAGGACTCAAGAAACAAGTTCACATTTTAGTGGATACCTTAGCTAATTAAGCCCGAACACCTGAAGAATCTAAGTGTTCAGATCCTCTCGTATCATTCCCTAAAGTTGAAAAATTCTAATGCCCAAGTTCTCTTTTCCTAATTCAATTTTTTTTGAATAAATAAAGAGAAAATAATAAAGAGAAAATAAAAAGAATCTACGAAGCTAATAAAATGATTTAGAGATAAATATCCACCCCCATGCCTATCTAATGCAATGTCCTCATTATATTAAATGACATGAAAAAGTGTGGAGTAGAAAAGAAAACACCTAAATTTTGTGATTAACAGGTCAGCTCTGAAATGAAAACAGATTGTGTACATGCTAAATTTATTGCTTTCAGCTAGGCGCACTATACAAACAAGGAAGAAATCAAGAATTCACAGGTGCAGGTTTGAATCATAATAAAAAGATCAATTTTTGGACTTGCAAGGAGAAGATGTTAGCCTAAATTCACAGGTGCAGGTCTGAATCATAATAAAAAGATCAATTTTTGGACTTGCAAGGAGAAGATGTCTACCTAAATGCATTTTTTTTTTGACATAAAAATTAGACATGCAATGTCCACCCCATCCCTATTTATTACAATGTCCTCATTGAAATGTATGCATAAAAATCAAAATATAATCAGCAAGAGGAGGGGATATCACCTGACTATGCTTGTTGATCTTGGTCAGCAAGGATGCAAAGCTACCTATAATGAATATTGGGTTGCCTCCCAGCCAACGCTAAGTTTAACGTCATTTGCCAGACTTAAACCCAAAAATATGTAGTCCAATACTATGGGTTAAGAGAAGAAGTAATAACTATTGCAGAGGAATTTAAGATTAGTAGAAAGATATGATCATTTGGTCCCAAAATCAGTGATCCACAAATGCGGACCAACTGATAATGCAACCCTATTCCAAAGAGTCTTTCTAATTTGGAATATGAAATAGGGTCAAGTGGATGAGGTTCAAATTGCTGAGCCTATCTGTCAATCCAGTTCCACAAATCAAGAAGAGGTGGTATAGCGTATGGATTGAAATCATGATTTAGAATTAAACATGGTTCTGAATCAGAGTAATAAGGGTTGTCATAATGGTAGTTGATATAAAAAATCATGAGTTCTCCAGGCTCTGGGTCATATGAGGATAGAGGTAGAGTTGTGTGGAATTCGTCAAAATCTTCATAAGAAATTTCTTCTTCGTCATTCGAAGTCACTTCTTCTGAGTCAAGCCATTCATTTGAACTAGTTGGCTTATAAGTTCTTCCCCTGTCCATTATGTGTTGAACTTCTTCTGGGTTTACTTCCTGGTTCATGTCTTTAGATTGTCCATTTTCTGGAACTCCCTTAGAATTCAAAAGTTCTTGGATTTTTGGGTGGATGTATTGAGGATTCTTTATATTATCGTCTAATTCATCATAAGTTACTCTCAGGAGTTTCTCAATCTCACTAATGTCCTATTCAATTTTGTTTTCCATGGGAGATGGTAGATCAGAATTATCCTCAAGTACATCCTCTTCTTTCCCTTCATGCTGGTCTTGAGCTTTGGCAGGACTTGGATCATCTTTAGTGTAAGGTGCCAAAACTTGTTCAGTTGTTCCTACAACCTCAATGGAACCACAATTCACCTTATTTTTTTGGGAAGTTTTAAAGATATTGAGTTGACAATTTTTCCTTTCGGAGGTGATGTGCATAATCCCCATCTCACAGTTGATTAGAGCCTTGGCTGTGGCCAAGAAAGGTCTCCCTAAGATTATCGGGGTGTGGTTCAGGTATTCTGATGCCTCCATATCTAGAACAAGGAAGTCCACAGGGTACCCAAAATCCCTCACTTTTATAATCACATTCTGCAGAAGGCCCTTCGGAATTTTGAATGACCTATCAGCGAGCTGAAGGGTCACTTCAGTGTGTTGCAAGGGGCCTAAATTCAACTCTTCATATAATTCTGTGGGGTTAAGTTGATGGAGGCACCAAGGGTCAGTAAGGCTTGATCCAGGATGAATCCATCTATTTCACATGAAATTAAGGGGGTCCCTGGATATTTCTTTTTAGGAGGGAGCTTATTTAGGATGATGGAACTAGCTTGTTCAAAAATCACTACCCTTTTTGATGATTTGGCATGGAGTTTCAGTGTGGATATTTCCTTTAGAAATTTTGCATAGGCTGAGATGTTCTCAATAGCCTTAAGTAGTGGTATGTTCACTTGGACTTGCTTTAGAATCTCAAGCAACTCCTTGGATTGATCAGTTTTTTTTTCCCTAGGTTTGATCAAGGCTTCAGGAAAAGGTGCTTAAGAAAAATCATGAGTATTCAAATCCCGAGACTTGTTTTCTAGATTAGTTTGGTCTCCCAGGTCATATTCAGGCTCCTCAAGATCTTGATAAGATTTTGATGTAGAAGGATCTTGGATTTGTTTCCCACTTCTCAAAGTGACAGCACTGGCATGTGCATTAGGGTTAGAAGGGTAAGGTGGGTTTGGCAAAATGGGTTGAGCCTGGGTTGGGTTAGGTTTAACAAAACCTGGTGGGTGTTGGGGAGCAGGATGAATTAGGTGTGCTTGTTGCTCCTACGTCTTACGCTGATTAACCCTATTGAAGTTTCTTGGGTTTGGGATGGGTTGAGATGGCAACATCCCATGTTGTCTAGCATCTACTAGCTTGTCTAATCATCCCATCAAATTTGTCCTCAATTGATTCATTTCTTCTTTATATCTTATATTCATTTCTCTCATTTCTTTGAGGACTAGACTTAGATCAGAGAGCTAGTTTTCCCGAGTAGGTTGTGCCTGATATGTGCATGGTTGTGTGTACCTACTAGGTTGCCCATATGTGTTTGTCTTGGTCAAGTTAGGATGTTGGGCGGGTTTCTTACTTAACCAAGCAAAGTTAGGATGGTTGCATGTTATAACGCTCGATCGGGGTTTTAAATGATAAAAGTTGTTGCATCATAGTATAGGTGATCAAGCGTTGATAACAAATAAGAAGTTTTTATTACTCGAAAACCAAAGTATCCGAGGTCGAGCACAGGGAGCAAATGGAATTTATTCACTAATCTCAATAATGTAATTTGAACACTTAAATCTACTCAAAATCTAATTCAGAATATAATGCAAGAGTTTATGAATTAAAATGTAGCAAAAATAGAAGAGAAATTGAGAGGAATAGAGTAAAAGGTTGATTCTTTTCTTGGCTCTCTTCTTTAGCTTCTTCTTTCTTCTCTCTTCTTCTTTCATCTCTTTTAGCTTTGGCTCTTTCTTCCTTTCTCTGACTTTCCTCTGCATGTCTTTGCCTTAGCTTTCACTTTTTTTGTCTTCTCTACCTTTCTTTCCTTGACTCTTCTCTGCGGCTACCGTGCTTCTTCCTTCCTTGGCTTCTCTACGCTTCAGCTTCCTTCCCTGCTTGGCTTGGCTTCACCGTGCCGTAGCTCCTCTTCTTTCTTCTTTCTTCTTTCTTCTCTGCGACTGTGCCTTCCTCTTCCTTTGGCCTTAGATTCTCTTCTTTTCCCTCTTCCTCTTTCCCTGCACAGCATAGAGCAAAACCTACCCCTACCCTCCCCCGTGTACACACTCTCTCTCTATTTCTCACTTAGGTTCGCTCTCCTAGAGCCGGGTAATCAGGTCGGGTTTCGCATGCTCGGGTCCAGGTGCACCGGCGTGGGTGTTGTGTGCGAGGAGTGCGAGGGTTAATCGGGTTTGTCAGCCAGGTCCGCGAGGGCATAGGTCGCGGATGAGGTGTGTGTGCGTGGGCAAGGGACCTCACCCTGTGTCACTTAAGGCGAACAACTAGAAACACAAAAACAATATAAGTCGCGCCCCTCACTCCTGAGTTTACGAGGTGGGACTAAAAGTCCCACCCGCTTCACGCCCGCAGGTGAGGTGCTTCACTCAATTGCCGTTGCTGTAGTTGCTCGCTAAGCCTACTCTTTGGCTGGATGCATGCATGAGACCCTCGCGCTTCACCTGGGACTCTTATGCGTGGAGCGCTCAACCTGGAGCAAAGCTTGTGAGTTCCTTGCTGCTGCTTCAATGGCAGAAAGGGGGGTCGACCTAAAATTCATGAATACGGCCTTGCAGCCTCATTAGAGCACATGGGAAGCTTCGCCATGTCACGGCAAAGGTTCTTAGCTGGGTGGTTGGCTGCGGGGCGGCCTAGGCATGCGTGCCTTGGTCACTCTGTGACCGTGAAGGTGGGTTAGGTCGGAGGACGTTTAGGGAAGTGATGGAGGTCAGTGAAGGGGTGGAATGTGCTCAGTGGATGTTAGTGGAGGTGATGAGGGGTCTGGCGAGGTGTGTGGAAATGCGGAGTGGTGGAAGTGCCTTCGCTGGTGGTCGGCCGGAGGTGGAGCCAATGGAGGTGGTCTGCGGCGTCGAGGGGATAAAAATATCAATAAAGATAGGGGAAATAAAGAGGGGAGTGAGAGGAAGAGTTTTGAATTAGTTAAGTGGACGAAGGGGGGTAGGAGAGCGGCTGGCCATGCCTGCCGCTGCCGGAGAAGAAGACTTCCAGAGGAGGGAGAGTGGCGACAATGAAGGGGTTGGAGCACGCACGTGGCTATTACGTGACACAGAGGAAGGAGACGAAGATGGCTCTGCCACTGTGATGAGAGCCTCATCATGAGCCATAACTAGCTCATTTTGACCCAATAAAGAAGATAAAAGCTCCTACATAACCTAGAAGAAGGCTTAACTGAAGGAATAAGTGCTCTGAGAAGAAAACATGAATTAAAGGTTAAAGCTGCAATTTTACCATTGCAGTACATAAATGGGATTTCTCAGAGGCAAAACACAGGTCAAAAGGTCTAAATGAGATAAAAAGTGGGTTGAGTCAATCAGAAATGGGTTCATGTGCAATCTAGGAAGTAAATGACATGTGGTAACCCTAAAACAGACCCGCTTAATTCAACAAGGTTCCGGTCAGGATAAAAATCAATTAAACCCTCTAAAAATCATGGAAAAATATCCCCTAGGGTTTATAACACTTAATTTGGCCTTTGGAACCCAGTTTGACCTAGATTAGGGTCCTAGTTCATCAATTAACCTAATTTAGGTTTTTATGCAAAATGTCCAGTCAAACGAGGTCAAACCTAAAATATAACTTCACCATTGGATTCCTTAGGTCAAAATTAGGTTTTTACCAAAATTTGGACCTAAGGGGAGGTCATCTTGACCTACTTTGCAATTTAGTACACCCAAATCATAATTTGGTCCCTATCTTTTGAAAAGCATAACAGAAAGCCCCCTAACTTCCTCGCCACCTTTGCAATCAGGTCCTGCCTCCATTATTAGGGAAGAATCCTGCTCCGGCGAGGATTTGAGAGGGAATCCTCTCTGATTCCTCAGAGATCCCCTCCCAGAAATGGAAGGGAGATTCTCTGAGGAATTCCCTTCCATCTGAGGCCAATCTTGATCCCTGGTGTGAACCCAATCTCTCGTGCGAACGCACGAGGGATTTGGGTATCTAAACCCTTTCCATCTCCGGCGACCGACCTCAGACGATTGCGTGCCTTCCACGCCTTGAACGACTAGCCCAGTGCCTATATAAGAACCCACACCTCCGGCCGCTCATCTTCAGCTTGATTTGGCCGAGTTTCCACCTCCAATTCATCTCCTCCTGCCGGCCAAAATTCCCAGCAAGCTCCGGCGAGCCCCCCCTCCCCTCCCTCTTCGCTCTGCCACAAAACCAGTGGCAGAGTTAGCTTCCTGACTCTCCTCCGCGTCACGCAGCACCCGCTCACGTCGCCTCAGCCCCGTCGTCGCCGCTGTTCTCCCCCACTGGGCAGCATCTTCTCCGGCGACAGCAGGTACTGCTGTTCGCCTCTCCGTCCCCCATCATCCCTGTAGTTAGGCCAAATACCTTCTCCACATTCCCCTCTCTCTTTTTCCCTTGCTATTTTATCTACTTACTCCCCGAAAGTGCCTGAACACCTCCATCTTCCTCGCCTCCGACCGACCTCCGGCGAGCCGCCCACACCACTCCGCCCCTCCACACGGCTCGACAACCATCTCGTGAGCTCCGCCTCACCACCAGGAACTCATTCCACCCCTCCACTGCCACTCCAGACCTCCATAATAGCCCCCCGACCAACCCCACAACTCCGACCACAGGTTGACCGAGGCACGCACGCCTAGGCCGACCTGCGGCCTGCAGCACCGTCCACCGCCTTAGCCGTGCTACGACGAAGGTCTCTAGCTGGTCTGATTGGGCCGAGAGGCTCGTTTTGTGTCTGACAGTGTTGATGCTCCTGCCGCCATGGACGACATTTGAAGAAGCTCCGTAGTAGCTCCAAGCACCAGGGCTCCCAGGCTACAGGTGCTGCGTATTCGTGCGAGTGTCGCGAAGTGCTCTGGTCCAGCAAGGAGTGCTCGCAGAGCCAGCAGCTGTGGGGATGGCACGCAAGTCTGCGGGCGCGCGCGAAATCAGGGCAAAAGCTTTAGTCCCACATTGTGGAGAGACGAGGCGCCGCTGCGCCATAAATTGAATTTGTGTTTTATGCTTACCACCTCCGTAAGCACAGGGGTGAGGTCCCTCACTTGCCCCCACGCACGCCTCGTCCGCGGCTTGACCACGCGGATCTGGCGGGATCCGACCGACCCAATCCTTGAGCACTCCTCGCGCATCACACCACCTGCAGGTGCGCCTGGTCCCGGGTATGATCCGACCCGAATATCCGTGTGGCTCTGGTAGAGCGTCCCTAAGTGAATTGTTGAGAGAGAGAGACGCGCGGGTAGAGGGAAATGGGTAGGTTTTGCTCCTGTGCAGGCAGACTGAGCGTGGAGAGACTTAGCCGCAAGGAGAAGAGAAGAAGCAAAAGAAGAAACTGAGCGAAGGAGAGACCAAGGCAGAGAAGAAGAAGAGGAAAGAAGCCTTCTCAGGAGAAGAAGGAAGAGCAAGGCAGAAGCAAGCCAGAGAACAAAAGAAAGGTCAAGTGAAGACAGCAAAGATCAGAAGAAGAAGAAAGAAGGAAGGCAAGGCAGGAGAAGAAACAAGAGAAAAGATACAAAGGCAGGAAGAAGAAGCCTTCGCAAGAAAAGAAGAGAAGAAGATCAGAAGAAGAAAAAGGGGAAATACTTTTAAGACGTCTGACCACCAGATCAGACGTCCAATTTCATATTTTTTGTCATAATTACTTTTAATGGCATACATTCATTTTTGAATTAACATTTTGAGTAAATTAGAGTGTTCAATTACATTTTGATTAGTAGTAAATTCCATTTTCTCCCTGTGTTAGACCTCGGATACTCCGATTTTCGAGTAATAAAATTCTCTATTTGTTTGAACGCTTTGTCGGCTATACTACAACGTGACATCCTTTAAAATCGCACAAAAGCGAGAGAACACACTGGTATTGTGGCAGAGCAACAAGAAGGAAGAAGATAGGTCTCCAGAGCCTACTGGACACCTAGTCGAAGGAGAGGAGATGAAATTGGGGTGGTTCTCTGGCTAAGTCAACCTGAATGGGAGCGGCCGGAGGTGGTGGCCTTTTATAGGCAATTGCAGGGACTCTTGTGCTTGGGAGGCAAGCATCCAAGCGTAAAAGTCCTCACCGGAGTAGGATTTAGGGAGACACCCACATCTCTCGTGCGTTCGCACAAGAGATTTTATACAAATTAGATCCTGAAATCATGCTTAGATGGAAGGGAATTCCTCAGAGAATCTCCCTTCCAAATCTGGGAGATCTCTGAGGAATCAGGTAGAAATCCCCCTCAATTCCTTGCCGGAGTAGGAATCCTCCTCTTTAATGGCGGAGGGACCAAATTGTAAGGGTGGAGAGGAAGTTAGGGGGGTCTGGCAAGGGTTTTCAAAAGTTAGGGGCCAAAATGTAATTGGGTGGACTATTTTTCAAAGTAGGTCAAGGTGACCTTCTCTTAGGCCTAAATTTTGGGAAAAACCTAATTTGAACCTAAAGAATTCAATGGTGAAGTTGGATTTTAGGTTTGACTACGTTTGGTTGGACATTTTACACAAAAACCTAAATTAGGTCAAATAATGAGCTAGGACACCAATCTAGGTTAAAATAGGTTCCAAAGGCCAATTTGAAGGTTCTAAATCCTAGGAGATATTTTTCCATGAATTTTAGAGGATTTAGTTGATTTTTATCCTAACCAGAACCTTATTGAATTATGTGAGTCTATTTTATTATTATAGAATGTCATTTAATTCCTAGCTCTCACAATAACCCATTTCTGATTTAATCAACTCACTTTTTATCTTCTTCAGACTATTTGACCTATGTCTAGCCTTTGAGAAATCCCGTTGATGTACTGCAATGGTAAAATTACAGTTTTAACCTTTATTTCATGTTTTCTTCTGAGAGCATTTCTTCCTTGAATTAGGACCTTCTTTAGGTTATGTAGGAGCTCTTATTCTCTTTCTTAGGTCAAAAATGAGCTAGTTAAGGCTCATGATGAGGTTCTCATCATACCCCCATGCCTAGCTTTTGCTAGTCCCTTAGCAAAATTTCAAAGTTTTTACATCTGTTTTAGATCATGAGTTTCTTTTACCAGTTTTGATAAGTACTTTTTTTTCTTTTTCTTTTGATTAGGTTAGAATGCCGACTGTAGGCCAAGAGGTATTCAAGTACCAACCATGATCCGGACCTGACCAGCTTTAGCCTCGATCCTTCGGAAAGGTTTTTAGGGCTCGCAAGAACTATCCCAAGGTTCGTTGGACTTCACGATTAAAGCACCCGTGCTTGAGACATTTTTAGCCTTGGTTCAGTTTGCAATGCATTTTTGTAAGAGAGAGACAGATGATTTATTTGTTTGGAGAGTTTTCTCTCTCTTTTATTTTTATTTTTAGCTTCGGATTGGCTTCTCAACACGGTCTGTATCAGATTCCTCATCCCCATCATCAATCCTTAAAGGTCCCTGGCAATCGATGCTTCGTGATAGCACCGCCCATGGCAACCCCCGGAACCCTGGCTTTCGAGATTTTGAGATAATCCCACCCATGGCATTTCGTGGTCGAATCCAGACCCTGGCAATCGACATTTCGTGATAATGCCGCCCATGGTATCTGAACCAGTAGAGTGCTTACATGCCCTCGGTAGGATGTTTAAATATCCTAAGAGACAAGCACCGAGGAGACGATATGTTACGCATCTTCAAGGGAAATTTCCTGCCTCTCTGTTCTGGGAACTCATCCAAATCAGCTTGTGTTGATCGGTCGCTCCTAATTTAGGCAACTTTTTCAGAACATTGTAACGCTTTTGCATGATTTTGATTGTTATGCACACTGAACCAGACTGTGTGTGGGTTGGGGTGCTTAGGTTACTGAATCCCGCAAACCGAAGGTCAGTTAACGTGGCTGAATACTCCCTAAGCCTTCGACCTAATACTTAAGCTTCGCATTTTCCTAAACCTCTTGAGGATTATTCAGATCTTAGCGGATACTTGAATTTTTAAGCCTAAGAGTTTAGCCCAAAAGAACTAAGATCAACGTTCCTACTAATCTCTCTTTGTGTCTCATTAGCACTTTTTCTTTTAATTCCCTTTTCTTGATGTGGTCTAGAACTTCGATTAATTTCTTAATCTCTTATTAATGACTATTCTTTTTTCTTTTTCATTTTGTGCTCCTTTTTTTATCTTTTTGCTATTTTCTCTCCTCATGTTTATGTGGCTTCAAAAATTTCCTCCCTCCATTTTTTTGTTCTTTTTTATAGTTTTCAATTTTTTTTGCCATTTTTGGCATATGTGATTTTTTGTGAGAGTCCTTCTGACTTTTCTTAGTTTCTGTATGTATGCACTTTACCACCCCCCCATGCCTAATATTTACAATGTCCTCATTGTAAACGGAGGGTGTGAAACAATATTGGGTTCAAGGACTTAAAACAGGATATATCAGGTGGGTGAATGGGTTGGGAAGTGACTAATGCAGACGATTTCATGCTCTGGTACGTGTACCAAAGGTGGGATCAACTGTCTAAGGCTGAACTTAAGGTGCAATAGACGTGGAGTATAGATGGATAATCAGATGAATCTCGAGTTTTTGGAATGACGGGTTGCCTCCTGTTAAGCGCTAAATTCAAAGCCTTCAGTCAAGCGGAAAATGGGATGGAGAGGGAGTGGTTAAATCAGTAGAGTTTTGTAAAACAAGCACCTTTATTAAGAGCCTGGTTGGTCCAACCAGGTGTTTGTTCAGATTAGTGGGCTGATGATGCAACCCAAACCCTATAATCTGGTGGGTTGATAGATGTAGACTAACAGATGTGGAACCCACCATATGTAATGAAGCTCTGATGGATTTGGAAATGAAAACTTGGGTTTAGGCTGAGTCGAATTAGCCTAGTCAGAGTAGGGCTCCGAAAAATGATCAGTGAATAATGTGGAAACCCTATAGGGGTGATTAGAGAGTGATGGATCATGTTTTTCAGTCTGATCAATGTTTGATACCCGGTGTATGTGTGGAGTTGAATCATCTGCAAACGGCTCAGAAAGAGGTGAATCAGAATAGAAATTGAGTTTGGTTGCGGGTCGGGGTCGGAAACGGGTTTTGATTGGTTCCGTATATGTGGAAGAGGTTGCTTCAATGAGAATTGTGTATGAGGGTTCTTCTAAAAAGGAGTTACAGGTGGTTTCATGTAGAGAGTCCTCATAGTAGCTTTCAAAGTCAAAAGTGAATGCTTGAAGAGTGTTGATGGGATGAGGGAAATCTGAATAGAGAAAAGATTCGAACTCTGGGTTGCAATTACTCTCGACATTTTCTGGTATTGATTCTTGAGAATCGAAAAGAAATGATTCCATGTCACTAGAACCTGAACTTAAGTCAGTGATCTCGGGAACCGAGACCTCAGAGTCAAAGTTAGAGAATGGATCATGTGAACTGAGGTCGTAGATTGGCTTGTTGTATTCAAGAAGCAGAGTCTCTCTGATATCATGGTCGAATTCGAACTCATCGGAGATATTGCGAAAATCAGATTCTAAATAAGATTTGAGATCATGAGTCCCACCATGGAATAAATCATATGATGTGGATTCAGCAACCTGATTGGGGTCTAGCCTATATGTAAATTCTGAGCTCAAAAAGGTGTCCTTGTCTAGTCTAGGCTCAAGTTCTAGGCTTGTGGGAAAGACCCAATCAACACCCCACTTGTCCAACTCCTCGATTTCTGTATTGTAAATTGGCATGACTTTCGAAAGATCAATCTGATTCTCTGAGGATGTTGGAGAGGGATATTCATCAAATAGGGGCCCATAATCATACTCTTTATTGAAAATTTGATCTTCTTCATACGAGGCCTTGTAATCTTCCCAAGATGTTTCAGATCCAGATTCTAGGCTTAGGATGTGGGTTAAATCACTAGGATCTAGGTATGAATTACCTTCGAGGGTCACCTTATCAGAATAAGGGGCAGAATTTACACCCTTGAGAGGTTCAATTCTACTCTCATCATTGCAAGAGTTTTGGAATTCTAAGCTTGGTGATGTAGGGTCTAAGGTTGGCTCAACATTGTGTTCTATAATTTCCCAACCTAATTCACTATCAGGCATGTTGTATTCATCTGGGTTGGGAATCCACAACCACTCTGTGCCTCAAACCCGAGATCTGGGAAATCAAATTGATCCTCAATATGACTCCAAGATGGTTCATCATTTGTTTGGGGTATGTACAGGTATTGCTGATCGATAATTTGTTTCAATAATCTCGTTATCTCTTCCCATTTTTCAAGATCATCTTGGTGTTGTTCCCAAAGTACAGGATTTGTCATGCATTGAAGGTATTCAAAGTTGTGTAATTTTTCTATCTCAATGTATCCTGTGATGAGAATGTCTCAGGTTGATCCTTTTGTGGCTTCTGCCAATAACACTTGGGCATAGGTTATGATGAAAGTTGTGGTTGTTGGTACACTAACTTGAATGTCTTCTACTGGTGTTGAGATTTTATATTCATTTTCATAGAATTCAAGGGCATTCACAATCATTCTATCTTTCATGGTTCTTCAGGATTCAGGTTTCTTGAATGGTAATACTAAGTAGTTTGGCTGCATATTTGGATCAAATGGTGGAATCAAGATGTAGAATCAGAATTTGGATGTAGAATCAAGTTGTGAAGTGATTAAATCTGAATAAAGAGTCCCACTGAATTTTTATGTGTGTTCTCTAAAGAGAAGAGATGAGGGACTGAAGATGTTTTTGACCCAATCAAGGCACCCAAAGATGTTGGATGACTATGGAGATTCGTAGTGGATGATACTCCTGGATCAGAAGGTCGTCCACCTGAGAATTACCTGGGCAGCCAGAGAGGGAGAGTCCCGCAAAGACCCCTGCACGGTAGAGTATCCTCACGAGTTGCAGGGATTCCCCCACCTGACCTCTCTTGTCACTGAGATTCTAGGTAGACCAGAATGGGGACCTTGACCTCTTAAGTCTACCACTTTTAAGATCAAAGGTGCTTTAGGGTTTTCACTTGAACTTTAGATGTTTTGGTTTTGTGACCTAATTTGGAGGTTGGTTGACCCAAAGGGTCAACTTTACTTGACCTACCCTAAAGATGGCAGAATGATTCTAGGTCAAGACCTAGAAATCACCATGATTTGACTCCCAGGTTATTAGGTCCAAGATTTTAAGATTCAAGTGATTTTAGAGCTCAAATTTTGGGGTTTGTCTTATTTAGGTCTTTTCAATCAAGGGTTTGGGTAGCACAATGATGCAGGTAGATTTATTTCCTTTTTAAACAGGCATGTGTGGCTAGCACTCCAAAAACCCTATTGTAGAAACCCAAATTTGGTTCTATTTCCAATCCTCTTTTCTTTTCACAAAAGTTCTCTTTTGACTTCGAAACAAGAAGTGTGTAATCCGCGGAGATTAAGCGTGATTTCTGCTAGGCACAGGAATTTGTGGGGTGGGATCTAAAAAATCGCTTCGCTTCAATAAGTTTTGAAAATTTTTCGCAAAATCGAGAAACCTTTACCTTAAAGATGGTAATTACTACAAAAGATGGCAGTTGATTCCTAATTTAATTTCTTTTTGTCTTTCAAGGATTAGGAGATGGATTTTAAGGAAGAAGAGAGATTACCTGCCCTGGAGTGGTTGACTTGCATGGGAGATCTTCTCGTGAAATACCTCGTAAGATCACAACAAAATAAATAGGGCAAGTTAGTGCTCAAATATAGTAAAAAAGAATGCAGAGATTAGTGATAAATTGCACATTGCTCCTCAGTAACGGCGCCAAAATGTTATAACGCTTGATTGGGGTTTCAAATGATAAAAGCTGTTGCATCGTAGTATAGGTGATCAAGCATTGATAACAAATAAGAAGTTTTTATTACTTGAAAACGAAAGTATTTGAGGTCGAACACAGGGAGCAAATGGAATTTATTCACTAATCTCAATAATGTAATTTGAACGCTTAAATCTACTCAAAATCTAATTCAGAATATAATGCAAGAGTTTATGAATTAAAATGTATCAAAAATAGAAGAGAAATTGAGAGGAATAGAGTAGAAAGGTTGATTCTTTTCTTGGCTCTCTTCTTTAGCTTCTTTCTTCTCTCTTTTCTTCTTCTTCTTTCTATTCTTTCAGCTTTGGCTCTTTCTTCCTTTCTCTGACTTTCCTCTTCATGTCTTTGCCTTAGCTTTCTATTTCCTTGTCTTCTCTACCTTTCTTCTTCTTCTTCTATTCTTTTAGCATTATTTCTCCTTTCTTTCTTCTTACCTTTCCTTCTTCTCTGCCTTTCTTCTTCTACTCTTTGGCTTTCTTCCTTCTTTGGATTGCCTTTCTTTCCTTGACTCTTCTCTGTGGCTACAGTGCTTCTTCCTTCCTTGGCTTCCTTGCGCTTCAGCTTCCCTCCCTGCTTGGATTGGCTTCACCTTGCCTTAGCTCCTCTTCTTTCTTCTTTCTTCTTTGCGGCTGTGCCTTCCTCTTCCTTTGGCCTTAGATTCTCTTCTTTTCCCTCTTCTTCTTTCCCTACACAGCACAAAGCAAAACCTACCCCTACCCTCCCCCACGTACACACTCTCTCTATTTCTCCCTTAGGTTCACTCTCCCAAAGCTGGGTAATCAGGTCGGGTTTCGCATGCTCGGGTCCAGGCACACCGGCGTGAGTGTGGTGCGCGAGGAGTGTGAGGGTTAATCGGGTCGGTCAGCCAGGTCCGTGGAGGCATAGGTCGCGGTTGAGGCATGTGTGTGTGGGTGAGGGACCTCACCCCGTGTCACTTGAGGTGAACAGCTAGAAACACAAAAACAATATAAGTCGCGCACCTCACTCCTGAGTTTACGAGGTGGGACTAAAAGTCCCACCCACTTCTTCGTGCCTGCAAGTTAGGTGCTTCACTCAATTGCTGCTGCTGTAGTCGCTCGCTAATCCTGCCCTCTAGCTGGATGTGTGCGTGAGACCCTCGTGCGTCACCTGGGACTCTTATGCCTGGAGCACGTGACCTAGAGCGAAGCTTGCGAGTTCCTTGCTGCTGCTTCAATGGCGGAAAGGGGGGTCGACCAGAAATTCATGAATACGGCCTTGTGGCCTCATTAGAGCACATGGGAAGCTTCACCGTGTCACAGCAAAGGTGCCTAGCTAGGTTGTTGGCTGCGGGGCAGCCTAGGCGTGCGTGCCTAGGTCGTTTTGTGGTCTTGAAGGTGGGTAAGGTTGAGGGCGTTTAGGGAAGTGATGGTGGTCAGTGAAGGGGTGGAATGTGATCAGTGGATGATGGTGGAGGTAATGAGGGGTCTGGCGAGGTGTGTGGAAGTGCGGAGTGGTGGAAGCACCTTCGCTGGTGGTCGGTCGGAGGTGGAGACAATGGAGGTGGTCTGCGGTGTCGAGGGGATAAAAATAGTAATAAAGATAGGGGAAATAAAGAGGGGGGAGAGAGGAAGAGTTTTGACCTAGTTAAGTGGACGAAGGGTGGTAGGAGAGCGGCTGGTCGTACCTGCCGCCACCGGAGAAGAAGACTTCCAGAGAAGGGAGAGCGGCGACGACGAAGGGGCTGGAGCATGCGTGCAAGTATTGCACGACGCGGAGGAAGGAGATGAAGATGGATCTGCCACTGTGATGAGAACCTCATCATGAGCCATAACTAGCTCATTTTGACCTAATACAAAGGATAAAAGCTCCTACATATCTCAAGGAAAGGCTTAACTCAGAGAATCCTGAGTTTGAGAAGAAAACAAGTCATAAGGGGTAAAAATGCAATTTTACCAGTATAATCTGCATACAGGGTATTCAGGGCCCAAACATAGGTCAAAGCAGCTTAATAAGAATAAGAGTGGGATGAAATGATCTAGCAAGGGCTACAGCAATTCCAAGAAACTAAATGATAATCTGTAACCCTAAAACAACCCACTTCAATTCACGAGGTTCAAGGCAAAGTAAAAATAGAATAAACCCTCTAAAATTCATATAAAAATAATCTCTAGGGTTTAGAACCTTCAATTTGGCCTTCAGAACCCATTTTGACCTACATTGAGAACCATGCCCAATTAATAACTTAATTTGGGTTTTCGCATAAATTGACCGGTCAAACAAGGTTTAATATAGAAATGAAATTCACCATCGGATTCCTTAGGTCCTAATCAGTCATGTATAAAAACTTGAGCCTAAGAAGAAACCTCCTTGACCAACTTTACACTTTGGTCCTCATATATTTACTTTTTGGCCCTCAACTTTTGAACCCTCGCATTTTGGCCCCTAACTCTCCTTCGTTCTTTGCGATCAGGTCCCCCCTGCAAAACCTGCCACCACCATGCTCCGGCGACCTTGCGCGGAGCATGGCGCCGCGCAGGGTGAGGGGGGCAACCTGGCAAGTAAACCGGGGGTGCCCTGCGTCGTCAGCCGTCGCAGGGACACCCCCTTGGTCGTTGTAACCCATCATACCGTCCGTGCGAACGCACGGACGGTATGGGTTTTTGTTTCCGGCCATCCTCCGGCAAGGGAGACACGTCGTCTCCCTCCGCCTTCCTCCCTGTTTTGATCCCTATAAATACCCCCCGTTGCTCCACCGACCGGGGCAGCCTGGATCTGACGGAGAAAATCCCCAACTTTCCTCTCTTCTCTCTCCGGCAGACGCTCACCAGCTCCGGCGGTTCCCCCCCCTCCACCTCTTCGCTCTGCCGCAATACCAGCAGCAGAGACTTCCTCCCCTGCTCTTCCCGCGCCACGCCGCACCCAGCTGGCGCCTCTCCGGCTCTCTGCTCGCCGCCGCCCCTTTCCCTGAGCATCGTCTTCTCCGGCGACAGTCGATACGACTGTCGCCCTGTTCCTCCCCCTTCGTCCCTGCAAGTAAGCTAGAACTACCCCCCGTCTTCTCCTCTTTCTTCCCCCGCTTTCAATTTATTCAATTAAGCTCTCAACCGACCCTGACCATCGTCACCCCCTTCGTCTCCGGCCACCCTCCGGCGAGATGCTCCCATCACTCCACAGCCTCACACACCTCGCCGACCTTCACCGAACCTCCGCCTCATCACACTGAGCACCCCCCACCCCTTCACTGCCACTCCACACCTCCGTAACGCTTCCCCCAACAAACCCATCCTCCGACCAACAGTCCGACCTAGGGCAGCCCTTGCACACCGCCCCACGCCTCGCCACCACCCACACGAGCTTCGCCGCACCCTGGCGAAGCTCCCGGCACTTTCTGATTAGGCCGAGAGGCCGTTTTCTTGTGAACAGGCCACCCGACCTCCGCCGCCATTGCCGTGCAGAAGGAACTGCTTCCGCCTGCAGCTACAGGCGTGCCACGCTCAGCGCCACGCCCAGATTCAACTCCCAGGCCTTGCGAGGCGTTTCGACAAAACACCAGGCTCGCAGCTAAGGCAGAAGGCTTCGCGTGACGCCGCGATCTCCTGCTGATTTCCCCGCTGCGGGTGCGCAATTGAGGTGGGACATTTAGTCCCACCTCGGAAAAGCCTGAAGAGGCGCAGCGATATAAGATGCAAAAGTGCTGGAGGCTTACTGCCTCAGCACACGGGGTGAGGTCCCCTTCACCCGCCCGGTCACCCGGTCTCGTCCGCGCTCACGCCCCGCGGACCTGACCCGACCCGACCCGACTTAAGACTGACCTGCACTCCTCGCCCACCACGCACGCCGGTGGGCCTGGACCCGGGCGTGACCCGAACCCGATTACCCGGCAGCTCTGGGAGAGCTTTCCGAAGAGTGGTTTCAGAGAGAGAGAGACGCGGGGGGAGAGGGTAGAGTAGGTTTTGTTCTCTGACGTAAGCTCTGAAGTGTGCAGGCACAGGTGAAGAAGAAGAGCCGCGGAAGAAGAAGGAAGCTGACTGTAGCAACAGGCAGTTTAAGTCGTCTGATTTGTAAATCAGACGACGTCCTGAAGGGAAAAGAAGAAAGACGGAAGAAGATCTGAAGAACAACAGAAGAAGGCGAAGCAGAGGAGAACACAAAAGAACAAGGGAAGAACTGAAAGAAGAAAAACAAAGAAGAAGAAGGAGATCTGAAGAAAGAAAGAAAGAAGAGCATCACCTCTGCAGAACAAAGAAGAAGAAGGAGATCTGAAGAAAGAAAGAAAGAAGATCATCACGAGGAGAAAACAAAGAGAAAAGAAGACAACAAATTCTTTCCCTCTCTCTTTCTTTATTTTTTGTAAAAGAAACATGTATATCTCTAGAATACAACTTGCTCCCTGAGTTCGACCTCGGGAACTCTTTTATTCTCCGAGTAAAAAATTTTATATATTTGAAATGTTGGTAATAACTGGCTATACTACAACGTTATAACAATAAAACCCGGTTGTCCCAACCTCTTCAATCATTTTGGCGCCGTTGCCGGGGAGCAACGGCTATTCTAGAGGTAAACATTCCTGTTTCTTTTTTTTAATTTCTGATAATCTCCTCTCTTTTGTGCAGCTACAGGAACTCAAGAAGACAAGCAACCACACGACAACCACTCCGAAGACAGGTAAATTTTTCCTCTCACTATTAACCCCTAAACTCTAAAGAGGAAGAAAAGAAAAGAACAAGCAATATAGGGCTAACCTATCTTCCATACTTAGTAACCATAAAGAGTTGCATGTTTTCAACTCATCACTCCTGCACACTATTAAGGGTATTTAAGGGCTAACACATTCTTGCTTGAGCCCTAATTGCCCAACAAAGAGTTAAATGGACCAAGTAGAGCCAACATAAGGTCAAACATTAGGATTTCAGTAGAGACACACCCCTTAATCAAGAATTGAGGAAATCCAAAAGAGGTGTGCCCAAGCCATTGATTGAAAATAATTAACAAGAAAAATCCTAAACAATTGGCTCTCTCTAAACACTTGAACCCTAAAAGACAAGACCTGAAAGCCCTCAAAGAAAACAAGAGGTAAAGTTGACCCCTTGGGTCAACCAACCTTAAATTAGGTCACTCTTTGCACTTAAAAAGACTAAAGTTCAAGTGAAACCTTAAGCACCCTGATCTTAAAATTGGTAGACTTAAGAGGTCAAGATCCCCATTCTGGTCTACCTGGAACCGCAGTGACAAGAGAGGTCGGGTGGGGGAAACCCTGTAACCCGTGGGGACGCTCTACCGTGTAGGGGTCTTCGCGGGACTCTCCCTCTCTGGCTGCCCAGGTAATTCTCAGGTGGACGATCTTTCTGATCAAGGGGTCCATCTGCCTCGCACCTCTATAGTCACCCAACACATTTTTGGGTGTCTTGATTGGGTCCAGCACCTTCTAAACTTACCTCTTCCAACAGTGCATGTACGGAAGGAGGTCCCTAAGACCACCCTTAAGACCTCCTTTAGAAATTCGCTCTCGTCAAGGCCAAGCCTCGACGCCCGTGTTTGTGCAGCAACACCCTCACATTATTCTCTCTTCTGATTCAGAACCAAGTTCTTCTTCTTCCCCCATCATGGCTCAGCCAGTTGAGGAAGAAAATAATCTGGAACACCAGCTCCAGCGACTCAATGACCTCTTCCAAAACTTCGTGCACCCACCACAGCGTCCTATGATGCGGGACCACTACAATCCTGCTGCGGTGGCCATTGAGCCTCGAGTCAGAATCCCGACTGGAGGACCTGATTCCGAATTAAAGCCCAACATGATTCATGCTATGCCTAAATTCCATGGGCTTAATTCTGAAGATCCCTTCCAGCACATCAAACAGCTAAAACATCTGGCCCACACTTTTGGATCAGATGCGCAAAATCGGGATATTCTTCTCATGAAGATGTTCTCCTTTTCTCTTATGGACAAGGCCGCCCATTGGTATCAAACTCAGACCCGGCCGATCAACACTTGGGAAGAACTTCAATCCGAATTTTTGAAAAAGTTTTTTCCCGTTGGTCGGACCAACGCCTTGCGCCATCAGATTACACACTTCACTCAACAATCAGGAGAACCTCTCCATGAGGCATGGGATCGTTTTCAGGATCTCATGAGAAAGTGCCCCCATCACGGAGTTCCTAAATGGGAACAAGTCCAATCTTTTTACCAGGGACTCCGTGAGGACATCCGCCTTTTCGTCAATGCAACTTGCGGAGGAAACATCATGGGTCAACATGAAGACACCATATGGGAGATTCTCGAAAACATGTGCGAGAACTCCATCAACAATGACTCCATGGGATTATTCGACAGGACGAATACCCGCGCAGCGACGAATCTTAAGGGAGCACATGAGACGCAGGGCCTGTCCGCATCAGTCGACCTGGAATTAATGGCCAGTCGATTGGACAAGGTCTCAATCATTGAAAAGAAGGTGGATGAGCTGACTCAGCACTTGCAGCGAGCCACCTCCGCGCGTAACTCCTTTGCACAACCTCCTTCCACACAGGAGACTGTGCAAAACATCCTCCATCGATCTTCCCCTGGGATGGATCCATATCCACCCCCATCTGATTCTTGGACTGGAAGATCATCCGATCCTTTCTACACCAGCCGAGGGAACTCCATTCCCCCTTTCCCTGACTCTCAGGAGGTTCCTCAGACCTGCGAGGACCTCAACGCCATCCAGAACGACCCATTCTCCAACACTTACAACCCTGGATGGCGAAACCATCCCAATTTTCAGTGGGCAGGAAATTCCCAAACTCAAAGACCACCTTTTCAGTCCCGCCCACAGCCCCCTCGTCATTACCAGCCGCCTCAGCCTCGGCCCAACCCTACTTATCCATCAGGGCCAAATCAGGATCAAATGTCCCTAATCCTTCAGACTCTGGCTGACATTCAAAAAACGAATGCGGCTATTCAAAAACAGCACAAGGACGAGCTTACTGAAGTTAAAACTCAACTGGCCCAGTTGGCAAATTCTCGCCAGCCAGGCACACTCCCTTCCCAACCTCTTCCTAACCCAAATAACGTGCCAACCCAGAAGCGCGTTATGAATCCAAATTTAGGCCACACTCAATGGATTTATCAGGCCCCTACTGCTCCATCTCCAGACGAGATGGAAGCCTCAACTTCTTATGCGGGATTTCAGCAGCAGCCACCCCTCCTACCAAACCCAAACCAAAATCAGGCCGGATTAAATTCTGTAACAACACGTAGTGGTAAAACAACTCAAGACCCGCATTATCCAAACCACTCCAAGCCTGATAACCATGACCCTAGGATAGTTATCCAAGGTACCGCTGTTCCAGATCCACAACCTGGACCTATCCTAGAAGAACCAACCAAGATCCCGTTTCCCGAGGCCCTGACCAAGGGAAAGAAGACCACAAAACCCGTGGCCCCTGAGGAGGACCTGGTCAAGCTCTTTGAGCAGGTCCACATAAACATCCCCTTGATGGATGCAATCCGCCACGTACCAGCTTACGCACGATTTTTAAAGAATATATGTACACCCCAGCGTAAGCCGCGAACCAAGGGAGGGAGCCCAATTGTTCTGTCAAAACAAGCCAGCTCTGTAATCCTCAGTAGACTCCCACCCAAGGCAAAAGATCCTGGAACTCCCCTGATTTCCTGTAAGATAGGTGGTACCCAATTTGATAGAGCTTTGTTAGACTTGGGTGCATCCATAAACCTGATACCCACATCCTTACTCGACCATCTAGAAGAATCTGAGCTAAAACCAACCGAGGTGACATTACAATTAGCAGATCGATCTATAAAGTCACCAAAAGGGATTCTCGAGGATGTTATCGTGAGAGTGCGGGATTTCTATTTTCCAGTGGACTTTATAGTCTTAGATATGGATGCACCTGAGAACCCTAGGGATACACTAATCATTCTAGGGAGACCTTTCTTGGCTACTGCTAGAGCCAACATCAGCTGTGAGGAGGGCCAAATAGAGCTTAAGTTTGGAGATCAAACACTGAAAATTGATATATTTAAGGCCCAACAAGGAATTAATTGCGGCGTCATCGAGCAAATTTGTGACATCAAGACTTTGGTTGATGAATCACACCTCCAGAATGACTCGAGTATGCCTCATCAACCACAGAAGGATCTTGACCCGCAAACAGAGGAGTCAAATCCAGATGTGAACAACCCAGTAACTCCCACCCTTGAACCTCACATCTATACTGAACCACCCGCTGCTGCTGAAAACCCCATCCTCGAACTGAAACCCCTTCCTGCTCACTTAAAATACGTCTTTTTGGGTTCTAATCAGACCCTTCCTGTGATTATCAATTCCAACCTCAGTCCTGAACAGGAATCCCGTCTGATTGTTGTCCTCCAGCAACATCGCAGAGCCATCGGATGGACTCTCGATGATTTGACTGGAATAAGTCCCTCTTATTGTACTCATCATATCTATTCAGAAGAGGGCACACGACCTTCTCGTGAAATGCAGAGACGCTTAAACCCCAATCTGCAGGAGGTCGTGAAAAAGGAGATCATCAAGTGGTTAGATGCCGGGATCATCTACCCGATCTCCGATAGTCGTTGGGTGAGCCCAATTCAGGTCGTGCCCAAGAAGGCAGGACTCACCACTATAACGACTGAGACTGGAGAAATCATTCCTACCCGATTAGCCAACTCGTGGAGAGTCTGTATAGATTACCGCCGACTAAATTCCTCCACAAAGAAGGATCATTTCCCACTACCCTTCATTGATCAAATTCTCGAAAAACTAGCGGGAAATAGGTTCTTCTGCTTTCTTGACGGGTACTCCGGTTATAACCAGGTGGCAATCCATCCTGAGGACCAAGAAAAGACCACGTTCACCTGCCCCTTCGGAACATACGCTTTCCGAAGGATGCCTTTCGGTCTTTGCAACGCACCCGCTACTTTTCAGCGATGCATGCTTGCCATATTCTCAGATATGGTAGGTGATTATCTGGAAGTCTTCATGGATGACTTTTCAGTTTTCGGAGCATCATTCGACGATTGCCTCCAACACTTGGTCCAGATACTCAGGCGGTGCATCGATGTGAATTTGGTTCTTTCCTGGGAAAAGAGCCATTTCATGGTGCCTGAGGGAATTGTCCTAGGACACTCAATTTCGGAGAAAGGTATCCAAGTGGATCGAGCTAAGGTTAATTTGATCTCTCACCTTCCTATGCCTAGCTCAATCAGGGACATCCGATCCTTTTTAGGGCATGTCGATTTTTATCGACGATTTATCCCTGATTTTTCAAAAATCGCACGCCCCCTGACCACTCTTCTCTCCAAGGATGTTCCCTTCGAAATCTCCAAGGAATGCACTCAAGCATTTGAAATCCTACGTGACCGAGTCACCCAAGCCCCGATCCTACAGTCCCCTGATTGGTCTCAACCCTTTGAGATCATGTGTGATGCATCCGACTTCGCTGTAGGAGCGGTTTTGGGACAGAAAAATGACAAGAAACCTGTGGTCATTTACTACGCCAGCAAAACACTCGATGAGGCTCAGCGTAACTATACGGTTACTGAGAAAGAGCTGCTAGCTGTAGTATTTGCCCTAGAAAAGTTCAGATCGTACCTTCTGGGTTCCCATGTCATCATATACTCGGATCACACAGCTGTGAGGCAGCTCCTTGCGAAGAAGGACGCGAAACCTCGATTAATCCGATGGATCTTGCTGTTGCAAGAATTTGACCTTGAAATTCGCGACAAAGCGGGAAAGCAAAACGTGGTAGCTGATCACTTGTCCCGTCTTCCTTCTGAAATAATTGACCCTTCCGGACCCATCACTGAACATTTTCCCGATGAGCACCTGCTGACTATTGGTACTAGCCTTCCATGGTTTGCTAATATAGTAAATTACTTGGCATCTCATCAGACCCCGTCCGATTGGCCGAAGGCCAAGAAAGACAAATTACGCTCCGATGCCAAGTATTACATTTGGGAAGATCCGTACCTCTTCCGCATAGGTGCCGATCAGATCATCCGAAGATGTGTCCCGGAAGGGGAATTCAACAATATCCTCTCTTTCTGCCATGACCAGGCATGCGGTGGCCATTTTGCCGGGCATAAAACCGCATCAAAAGTCCTCCAGTGCGGCTTTTACTGGCCCACACTGTTCAAAGACGCATACAATCACTGCAAGGCATGCAGTCGTTGCCAGACTTTGGGCAACATGAGCCATCGCGACATGATGCCTATGCAACCGATTCTAGTATGCGAAATCTTTGATGTTTGGGGGATTGATTTTATGGGCCCCTTTCCTGTTTCGGATGGTTTCGAATACATTCTGTTGGCTGTGGACTACGTGTCCAAATGGATCGAAGCCATACCGACCCGAACCTGTGATCACAAAATCGTTCTCAAATTCATTCACCAACACATTTTCTCAAGGTTCGGGATTCCTCGTGCAATAATCTCTGATGGAGGGACCCATTTCACAAATGCTCAGTTTAGGTCACTGATGACCAAATACGGGGTGTCTCACCGAATCTCTACTCCTTACCACCCCCAAACTAATGGTCTAGCTGAGCTGTCTAATCGGGAGATCAAGAAAATCCTGCAAGTCACTGTTCGACCTGACAGGAAGGACTGGTCGTCCCGACTTCCGGAAGCATTGTGGGCCTATAGGACCGCCCACAAGACCCAATTGGGCATGTCTCCCTTTAGACTGGTGTACGGAAAGGCATGCCACCTTCCCGTCGAACTGGAGCATAAAGCCTATTGGGCAGTACGGAACTGTAATCTAGATCTTTCCAAGGCTGGGACCCACAGAAAACTCCAAATCAGCGAGATCGATGAGTTACGCATAGACGCGTACGAGAACTCGCAAATCTACAAGGAGCGGGTTAAAGCCTTCCACGACAAACACATCTCGAGAAAGATCTTTCATCCTGGTCAAAAGGTCCTACTCTTTGATACCCGACTCAAACTCTTCCCAGGAAAACTGAGATCTAAGTGGGTCGGACCATATTTGGTCCGACAGGTTTTTGGAAATGAAGCAGTCGAAATTAGTCCACTCAGCCACGATTCAGAACCTTTCATCGTGAACGGTCAGAGACTCAAGCCGTTCATCGATGTAACTTCTACTGATTTGGCTGAGGCATCTTATATCCTCCTTTCCCCTTGAGCTTATTGCGCCCAGCCGATGGCGTAAAACTCAGCGCTTAACGGGAGGCAGCCCGTCATTCTCTTTGAAAACCTGAAACTTGTTCTGACACCTTTTAGCACTCGAAGTTCACCCTTGTAGACAGCCGACCCCAACTCAGATGCCTGCATCTGGGATTTGAAATCGTCCGCAAAAAAAAAAAAAAAAAAAAAAAAAATTTCAACCTGACCCATCCACTCGTCCAAATTTATGTCTTAAGGAATGAACTAAGACCCCCTAGGTTACAATGAGGACATTGCAAATCTTAGGCATGGGGGGTATGAAAGTGCAAAACTTGTAAGAAAAGGTTTCAAACAAAAAAATTCACATATGCCAAAAACACCATAAAAATTAAAAAATTTTTCGAAAAAGAATAAGAGGAAAAGAGGAGAAGGAAATTTTGTGAAGGAGAAAAGAAACAAAATGAAAAAGGAGCACAAAATTATGAGAAAAAGTGATAGTCATTAGTAAGGAACTAAGGAATTAACCTAAGTTCTAGACCTCATTCAAGAAAAGTGCACAAAGAGATTAGTAAAGAATGCAAACCTTAGGCATTCTTGAATAGACTCTTAGTACCCATTAAGATCTGGACACTCCTCAAGAGGTTGAGGAAAATGAAAAGCTGAAGTATTAGGTCTAAGGCTTAGGGAGTATTCGGCCTCGTTAACTAATTTTTGGTTTACGGGACTCAGTAACCTAAGCACCCTAATCTCACACACAGCCTGGTTCAGTAAGCGTAAAAATCAGAATCACGCAGAAGCGTCGCAAAATTCTGAAAAGAACACCTAGAATAGGAGCGGCCGATCAACACAAGTTGATTTGGACGAGTTCCCAGCACGGAGAGGCGGGAAATCCCCTCAAAGATGCGTAGCAAAATATCATCTCCTCGGTGCTTGTCTCCTAGGATATTTACATATCCTACTGGGGGCATGTAAGCACTCTGCTGGTTCAGATTCCATGGATGGCATTATCTCGAAGTGTCAATTGCCAGGGTCTGGATTCGGCCACGGAACACCATGGATGGGATTATCTCGAAATCTCAATAGCCAGGGTTCCGGGGGTTGCCATGGGCGGTGCTATCTCGAAACATCGATCGCCAGGAACCCTTGAGGATTGATGATGGGAGCAAGGAATCTGATACAGACCGTGTTGAAAAGCCAATCCTAGGCTAGAACTAAAAAGAAAAAGAGAGAGAAAACTCTCCAAACAGAAAAACTTTCTATCTCTCTCTTACAAAACGCACTGCGAACTGAGCCAGGGCTAAAATCATTTCAAGCACGGGTGCTTTAACCACGAAGTCCAATAAACCTTAGGTTAGTTCTTGTGGACCTTAAAAACCTTTGCTAAAAGACTGAGGCTAAGGCTAGACAGATTTGGATCTTGATTGGTACTAGAGTACCTTTTAGGCCTATGGTCAGCATTCTAACCTAATCTATTCTCAAATAAAAAAGGCACTTATCTAAAACTATTAAAAACTTCATGGTCTAGAACAAGGGTTGAAACCTTAAGTTTTTGCTAAGGGACTAGCAAAAGCTAAGCATGGGGGTATGATGAGAACCTCATCATGAGCCATAACTAGCTCATTTTGACTTAATACAAAGGATAAAAGCTCCTACATATCTCAAGGAAAGGCTTAACTCAGAGAATCCTGAGTTTGAGAAGAAAACAAGTCATAAGGGGTAAAAATGCAATTTTACCAGTATAATCTGCATACAGGGTAATTCAGGGCCCAAACATAGGTCAAAGCAGCTTAATAAGAATAAGAGTGGGATGAAATGATCTAGCAAGGGCTACAGCAATTCCAAGAAACTAAATGATAATCTGTAACCCTAAAACAACCCACTTCAATTCACGAGGTTCAAGGCAAAGTAAAAATAGAATAAACCCTCTAAAATTCATAGAAAAATAATCTCTAGGGTTTAGAACCTTCAATTTGGCCTTCAGAACCCATTTTGACCTACATTGAGAACCATGCCCAATTAATAACTTAATTTGGGTTTTCGCATAAATTGACCGGTCAAACAAGGTTTAATATAGAAATGAAATTCACCATCGGATTCCTTAGGTCCTAATCAGTCATGTATAAAAACTTGAGCCTAAGAAGAAACCTCCTTGACCAACTTTACACTTTGGTCCTCATATATTTACTTTTTGGCCCTCAACTTTTGAACCCTCGCATTTTGGCCCCTAACTCTCCTTCGTTCTTTGCGATCAGGTCCCCCCTGCAAAACCTGCCACCACCATGCTCCGGCGACCTTGCGCGGAGCATGGCGCCGCGCAGGGTGAGGGGGGGAACCTGGCAAGTAAACCGGGGGTGCCCTGCGTCGTCAGCCGTCGCAGGGACACCCCCTTGGTCGTTGTAACCCATCATACCGTCTGTGCAAACGCACGGACGGTATGGGTTTTTGTTTCCGGCCATCCTCCGGCAAGGGAGACACGTCGTCTCCCTCCGCCTTCCTCCCTGTTTTGATCCCTATAAATACCCCCCGTTGCTCCACCGACCGGGGCAGCCTGGATCTGACGGAGAAAATCCCCAACTTTCCTCTCTTCTCTCTCCGGCAGACGCTCACCAGCTCCGGCGGTTCCCCCCCCTCCACCTCTTCGCTCTGCCGCAATACCAGCAGCAGAGACTTCCTCCCCTGCTCTTCCCGCGCCACGCCGCACCCAGCTGGCGCCTCTCCGGCTCTCTGCTCGCCGCCGCCCCTTTCCCTGAGCATCGTCTTCTCCGGCGACAGTCGATACGACTGTCGCCCTGTTCCTCCCCCTTCGTCCCTGCAAGTAAGCTAGAACTACCCCCCGTCTTCTCCTCTTTCTTCCCCCGCTTTCAATTTATTCAATTAAGCTCTCAACCGACCCTGACCATCGTCACCCCCTTCGTCTCCGGCCACCCTCCGGCGAGATGCTCCCATCGCTCCACAGCCTCACACACCTCGCCGACTTTCACCGAACCTCCGCCTCATCACACTGAGCACCCCCCACCCCTTCACTGCCACTCCACACGTCCGTAACGCTTCCCCCAACAAACCCATCCTCCGACCAACAGTCCGACCTAGGGCAGCCCTTGCACGCCGCCCCACGCCTCGCCACCACCCACACGAGCTTCGCCGCACCCTGGCGAAGCTCCCGGCACTTTCTGATTAGGTCGAGAGGTCGTTTTCTTGTGAACAGGCCACCCGACCTCCGCCGCCATTGCCGTGCAGAAGGAACTGCTTCCGCCTGCAGCTACAGGCGCGCCACGCTCAGTGCCACGCCCAGATTCAACTCCCAGGCCTTGCGAGGCGTTTCGACAAAACACCAGGCTCGCAGCTAAGGCAGAAGGCTTCGCGTGACGCCGCGATCTCCCGCTGATTTCCCCGCTGCGGGCGCGCAATTGAGGTGGGACATTTAGTCCCACCTCGGAAAAGCCTGAAGAGGCGCAGCGATATAAGATGCAAAAGTGCTGGAGGCTTACTGCCTCAGCACACGGGGTGAGGTCCCCTTCACCCGCCCGGTCACCCGGTCTCGTCCGCACTCATGCCCCGCGGACCTGACCCGACCCGACCCGACTTAAGACTGACCTGCACTCCTCGCCCACCACGCACGCCGGTGGGCCTGGACCCGGGCGTGACCCGAACCCGATTACCCGGCAGCTCTGGGAGAGCTTTCCGAAGAGTGGTTTCAGAGAGAGAGAGACGCGGGGGGAGAGGGTAGAGTAGGTTTTGTTCTCTGACGTAAGCTCTGAAGTGTGCAGGCACAGGTGAAGAAGAAGAGTCGCGGAAGAAGAAGGAAGCTGACTGTAGCAACAGGCAGTTTAAGTCGTCTGATTTGGAAATCAGACGACGTCCTGAAGGGAAAAGAAGAAAGACGGAAGAAGATCTGAAGAACAACAGAAGAAGGCGAAGCAGAGGAGAACACAAAAGAACAAGGGAAGAACTGAAAGAAGAAAAACAAAGAAGAAGGAGATCTGAAGAAAGAAAGAAAGAAGAGCATCACCTCTGCAGAACAAAGAAGAAGAAGGAGATCTGAAGAAAGAAAGAAAGAAGATCATCACGAGGAGAAAACAAAGAGAAAAGAAGACAACAAATTCTTTCCCTCTCTCTTTCTTTATTTTTTGTAAAAGAAACATGTATATCTCTAGAATACAACTTGCTCCCTGAGTTCGACCTCGGGAACTCTTTTATTCTCCGAGTAAAAAATTTTATATATTTGAAATGTTGGTAATAACTGGCTATACTACAACGTTATAACAATAAAACCCGGTTGTCCCAACCTCTTCAATCACACTGGTATTATGGCAGAGCGACGAGAAGGAAGAAGATAGGTCATCGGAGCCTGTTGGACACCTGGCCGGAGGAGAGTAGATGAAATTGGGGTGGTTCTCTGGCCAAGTCAAGCTGAATGGGAGCGGCCAGAGGTGGTGGTCCTTTTATAGGCACTGGCAGGGGCTCTTGTGCTTGGAAGACAAGCTTCCAAGTGCAAAAGTCCTCGCCGGAGTAGGATTCAGGGATACACCAACATCTCTCATGCGTTCGCACGAGAGATTTGATACAAATCAGATCCTGAAATCATGCTTAGATGGAAGGGAATTCCTCAGAGAATCTCCCTTCCAAATCTGGAAGGAGATCTCTGAGGAATCGGGGAGAAATCTCCCTCAACTCCTCGTTGGAGTAGGAATCCTCCACTTTAATGGTGGAGGGACCTAATTGTAAGGGTGGCGAGGAAGTTAGGTGGTCTGTGCATGGGTTTTCAAAAGTTAGGGGTCAGAATGTAATTGGGTGAGCTATTTTGCAAAGTAGGTCAAGGTGACCTTCCCTTAGGCCTAAATTTTGGTACAAACCTAATTTTGACCTAAGTAATCCAATGGTGAAGTTGGATTTTAGGTTTGACCACGTTTGACTGGATATTTTACACAAAAACCCAAATTAGGTCAAATAATGAGCAAGGGCCCCAATCTAAGTCAAAATAGGTTCCAAAGGCCAATTTGAAGGTTCTAAACCCTAGGGTATATTTTTCCATGAATTTTAGAGGGTTTAGTTATTTTTTATCCTAACCAGAACCTTGTTGAATTATGTGAGTCTATTTTAATGTTACAGAATGTCATTTAATTCCTAGCTCTCACAATAATCCATTTCTGATTGAGTCAACTCACTTTTTATCTTATTCAGACCATTTGACCTATGTTTAGCCTCTGAGAAATCCCATTGATGTACTGCAATGGTAAAATTATAATTTTAACCTTTATTTCATGTTTTCTTCTCAAAGCATTTCTTCCTTGAATTAGGCCCTTCTTTAGGTTATGTAGGAGCTCTTATTCTTTTTCTTAGGTAAAAAATGTGTTAGTTAGGGCTCATGATGTGGTTCTCATCATTGCACCATCCAGGGTTGTAAGTATTTAAATAAGGTTCATTTCTAATGTAACCCTGGAGTGCATTCACATCCTTGGGATAACTAGGCATCGAGATTCCTAGTTCAGAATTCAAGGGCATCAAGGTCCTTCCTTGGTACCCAAAAAGAGATGGGTCCAAGTATAGTTGGCTCATAGTTGGAGCCATGGTAGGTCATTGATGTTGTGCACTAATTCTTGACCTAGTGAGTTGGGGAATTGGTTGTGGTTAATATAGGCACTCCTTGGGTAGGCATAGGATTTAATCTGGATTGTGTACCTAAAGAATTCCTGTCCTTTGGAAGGTTATCCAGTTTCTTATCCAAATTCTCCACATTCTTTCCCACGAGTTCCACCTTATCTCATTGATGTGCAATTAACTCTAAATCAACCAAGTTTGAATTATTATTAACTTCATTAACTCCACTCCTTGGTTGATTAGCTCTGTTAAAGGCAAACATTGAGGCATTGTTGAGGGAATTTTCACTTATATTCTTGAACAATTGAAAGACTCCCTCAGCATCTCGACTTAGAAAATTGCCCCCACATGCCGCATCAACAAATTCTTCAGATTATCGCTCAACCCATAATAGAAAATATGGGCCAAGTGCCACTTTGGAATCCCATGATGAAGGCATTTCCTAGCTAAATCATTGAACCTCTCCCAAGACTCATGTAGTTGTTCCCCAGGGTTTTGCTTAAAGGTTGTTATGGCACATCTAAGGGCATTAGTTTTTCCAACGGGGGAGAATTTCTTTAGGAATGTGCTTCTCAGGTCTTCCCAAGTTAGGATTGGTGTTAACGCAGCGAGATTGATGTTTAAATAATCACGTTGCAGTATAGTCGAAATCACTTTGAAAACAAATACAATTTTATTACTTGAATTTAAAGCCCGAGGTTGAACACAGGGAGCAAATGGACTTCATGCACTAATTTCAATAATAAATGCAAATTGAACACATAATACTACTCAAAATCTAATGAAGAATGTAAATCATGAGTATATGAAGCATAAAGAGAATTGTAGTTAATAATGAAGATCTTATGAAAAATTGGACGTTTGATTTTGGACGTTTGATTATAAAATCAGACGTCCTAAAAGTGATGTGCTACAATGCTTTCTTCTGATTTTTCCTTCTTCTTTCTCTGCCTTCTTTCTCTAATTTCTCTTGCAATCTCTCTTCTTTTCTTTCTTCTCCTTCCTTTCTCTGTCATTGGCTCTTTCTTCTCTTTGTCTTCTCTTTATTTCACCTTCTCAATCTTCTTTCTCTTCCTTGGCTTCTTCTTCTTTCCTTCTTTGGCTTCTTCCTTTACCTTACGAACCTCAACTTCTACCTTCTTCTTTCTTCTTCTCTTGCCTTTCTCCTTCCTTTAGCTTTCTTCCTCCTTCCTTCTTTCTTCTTCTCTGCCTGACCTTCTCTTCTTCTCTATATTTGCCTAAGTGTGGGGCGAAGCTTTCCAAGGAAAAACACCCCTTCCCTTGCGTAGCGTTCCTTTCTTCTCTATTTCTGTTCTCTCTCCCAAAGACACATCCGAGTCGGGTAATTGAACCTAACGGAGACCCAGGTCTAGGTTCACCGACGTGAGTGGTGAGCGAGGAGTGAGTTGGTCGGGTAAATGG
The DNA here is from genome assembly GCA_037157565.1 of Thalassia testudinum. Taxonomy (NCBI): domain Eukaryota; kingdom Viridiplantae; phylum Streptophyta; class Magnoliopsida; order Alismatales; family Hydrocharitaceae; genus Thalassia; species Thalassia testudinum. The sequence continues at coordinate 26,182,764 of JAZHRO010000014.1, forward strand.
GTTGTGGCAGGTTCGCGTGGGCAGTGCCGCAGATGAGGCCGTGAGAGGGGGAGAGAGGGACCTCACCCCGTGCGTAGGAGGCGACAAGGCTAATGCACAAAATCAATTTATGTGCATACGCCTCGCTCGTCCAGTTCTAAGGTGGGACTAAATGTCCCATCTCCCTTGCACGCGTCGCAGCAGCAAGTGTTCTCTTTGATTGCGAAGCTACAAGGGCTTGTGGCTTCAATTAGCAACCTGGAGTTGTGTGCGAAGACGTTCCCCGCGACCTGGGGTAGCAACCTGGGGCTGGTGAAACCTGGAGCAGCTTGCAAGCTTGCTCCAAGCTTTGCTCTAATGGCGGAGGGACATTTGCACCTGAAAACACCAAGATAGCCTCGCGACCACGTTAAAATGCGTAGAGAACTTCACCAAGGCACAACGAATATGCGGCGGTGGTCGGAGTGGCGTGGGAATGACTGTGGTGGCATTCCTAGGGTTTTATGTGGCCATGTGAGTGGGTGTGTTTGGGGGGATGTTAGGGCAACTAATGGAGTGAATGAAGTGGGGGATTATGATCAGTGAGTCGAGGCGGAGGTCGTAGGGTGGTTGGCGAGGCAGGTGGAGGTGCGGAGTGACGAGGGTGCCTTATCAGAGGGTTCGTCGTAGGTGGAGAAGGTGATGGTGATCAGTGGCGTTGAGGGGTGTTTTTGAGAAATAAAGAGGGGGAACGGGAGTAGAAGGGAGAGTGAAGCTAACAAACCTATTCTAAAGATGAAGGGGACAGGGGAGGCGTTTGGGCTGGTACAGCTGACGTCGGATATGAAGATCTCCGTAGATGAGGCGGCGGCGAAGACGAGGGCAGAGGCAGCACCGACCGGTGTTGCACAACGCGGACGATGGAGAGGAAGACAACCCAAGAACTAATATTGTGGTTGGGCGACGAGAGAGAGAGGGAGGAATCGTCGGAGCTTGTGGAGGTGTTGTGGCCAGCAAGGAGAGAAGAATGTGGGGGAAAGGACCCAATTCCAAGCTGAGGAGATGTGGTTGGATCAGGGGCTGCTTAAATAGGCTTCTGGGGATGGATTTGTGTTTGGAAGCCAAGCTTCCAAGCAAGGTATGTCTGCCATAGTTGGAAGCTTCAAAAAGACCCAAATCTCTCATGCATTCTCATGAGAGATTGGGTACAAATTAGGGCTCAGTGATGGGTTCAGATTGGAGGAGATTACTCAGAGAATCTCCCTTCCAATTTTGGGAGGGATTCTCTGAGCAATCAAGGAGGAATCACCTTCTAAAGTTCGTCGGAGTAGGATTTCCTCCGCTATAATGGTGGAGGGACCTATTTGCAAATACGATGAAGAAGCTAGGGGGCCAAATGCAAGGATTTTCGAAAGATAGGTGTAGAAATGTAATCAGGTTGGACTTATTTGCAAAGTTGGTCAAGATGAGTTCCCCTTGGGTCAAAATTTTGGTACAAACCTAATTTAGACCTAAGGAATCTAATTGTGAAGTTGGATTTTGAGTTTGACCACGTTGGCTGGGAAATTTACGTAAAAACCAAATTAGGGCAAATATTTGTCTAAGATCCCATTCTAGGTCAAAATGAGTTCCAATCGACAATTTTAAAGTTCTAAACCCTAGAAAAATTTTTATATGAATTTTATAAGATTTAGGTAAATTTTATCCTGACCAGAACCATGTTTAATCAAGTGGGTCTGTTTTAGGGTTATAAGAAGTCATTTAATTCCCAGAATTCACACAAACCCTTTTCTATCTGATCTAACCCACTTTTTATCTTGTTAAGACCTTTTTACCTGTGTTTATCCCTTGAGAAAACCCTTGGTTGCACTGCATTGGTAAAATTACAGTTTTACCCCTTGTTTCTTGCTTTTCTCTCAGAATGGTTATTTAGTGAATTAGGACCTCCAGTTGGTTATGTAGGAGCTTTTGTTCTCTTCATTAGGTCAAAATAAGCTAGTTAGAACTCATCATGGTGTTTCCATTAATTGGTCTACCAATTATTCTCAACCAATGTGCAGCTCTATCTTTCAAGGAGAATGGGAACATTTTCATCATTAGGGTACCTTCATTCATGCTCCTAGGGCCAAAAGTTCTTCCTATGTGTAGGAGCTCTTCAAGATGGTGGAAGAGGTCATTTGACTCACGGCCATGGAAGTGGGGAATCAAGTTAATGATCTGAGGTTTGAGTTCAAAATCTTCCCCATCTTGAGGTACCCTAACAAAGGGTTTAGGTTGGGCATTAGGAGGGTTATAAAAGTCACGGAGGGGCCGGTCTGCCCTTCTATTTTGGAGTCGAGTGATGGCTTGCACTATGACTTCCATATGTCTATCATGATGCTGGCCCGGCTTAGTGATTTGCCTTTGTAAGAGAGTCATAGGATCCAGATTTTGTTTATAATCTCTTCTTCCTCGTGATGACTAACCATTGTAGAGGGTTTAGATTCAAATTCTGGATAAATAGGTCTTCTCTTAGGATTTCTTTCTAATGGTGGTAGTAAATCAAGATTTTGATATCTTCTACCTTGCATGCACTAGAATAATGTCTGTAGACGAGAGAGAAGACAAATGAGAGAAACCCCGCCCACTCAATGTAAGCAATTGAACTAGTCCTTAGAGTGTCAACCCTAATTAGACTTGATCCTGGCTCTCCAAAACACAACTGGGTTAGATCAACTCTTGAATTACTTGTTTGGCCAGAAGGGTGGGACCCCTTTATGTAACCCTCATAGCGGGACACCACTAAAGATTAACGCGGTTATCAACCGACCTTTCTTGTCCAGTGGGTCCAAGTAAATAAGGCCTTGACCTTAGCCCAATCTAGTTTCAAGTCCCCAAGTCTATTAGTCCTGCCTAGGGCATGTCTACTCAGTTTTAGGCATGGGTTTGATGTGCTTTTGGAATATGATGGGTGTTAGGGGGGTGTTTGCCCTTAAAATTGATTTTGAAATGTGTGAAGTGCTCAGGCAAATAGGGTTCTCAAGTAATTTCTTATGATGAAGTGAATTTAAAATTCGAATGCTTGTGTTAATGCATTTAGGGTTCACTTGAGTTAATATTTTTAATCAAGGTTTTGATGAAGCACACAAGAGTTTTGCAAATCCCAATTTGTTTGATAGGTTTTCTTTAAGTATGAAAATGTAAGTGTGCTCTATCCTTACAATGAAATCCTAAATGCAAATAGTTTTAGATGTTCTTTTAAGTCAAATTCAGAGAAGTGGTCTGACCCAAGAAATTCAATCAATTGGTCTTATTGCACCACTAACTAGGCACTCAAAAAATATTTTTCAAGAATTTTTAATGTAATTTTTAATTTTTTTTCAAATTTAAAGTGTACTAGGGGTTTTATAGTCTATTTTGACCCCTATTTGGTGATTGGATAATTAGTGAAATCAAATGTACAAGAAATATTTTTTTCAAATTTTTTATAAATTCTTAATTATCTCGTAAATATAGTGCCTCAAATTTGAAGTCAATCGAAGTTGTATAAAAATTCCTATGATATTTTGAACTTTGAAAAGTCATGAATAATAACTGAATTGATAATAGGTTAGTGTACCAATTTTTAAAATTTTTGTATAACTTGGATTTTCACAAAATGTTGGTATGTTGTTTCTGACTTTGCAATCTACATCCAGTAAAAATTTGAGAATTTTTGGATGTAAGGATCTCTAGGAACTAAATTTTTAAAATAAAACTTTATTTTAGCCTGAAAATCAAGAGAATTTTTTTTTTACAATAATTAAGCAAATTCTAACTAATCCTAAGGTTCAAGCAAACACCTTCTTTTTTTGGATTTTTTTTAATATAACTAATCTAACCTACAAGTACTTACCTGAGATTTGATCGTGCGATTTCTCCGTTTGTTGCATCTTTCCCTTGGATTTCTATGCTTCCTGCACATGCAAATAGTATATGTTAGAAATCTCAAACAAGCACTATGAAGAAATGCTTCAAAATTTTCCATTTCATCACCGGCAATGGCGCTAACTTGTTCAGTGCGTAATTCGCATTTTAAAAGTTAATTAGTTATAGTATAGCACAAAAGCACGTCAACAAATAAATTTATAAAACTTCAGTGAGTATCGGGTCATTCGCAAGGAGGCAATAGCAATTTATGCAGAAATGTTTCAATAAAATTAATTCTAACTAGATATGTATATATGTATAAAGCAGATATCCAGAGAATCAGAATTTTATTGCAATTGTAGAGTTTTTCACAATAGAAAATGCTACTAGAGGTAGATAGATAGTAGATAGATAGAAAAAGAGGAGAGAGGGTGAGAGAGAGAAGAAAGTGGCAGAGCAACGACATCGCTTGTGGGATGCTTATGCAAGATACGGCAGCACCTCAGATCCAGAGAGTTGAGACGAAGGTCGGAGTAGAGTTGCAGAGGGACGGAGAGTTGCAGAGAAGGTGGAAGATATCTGGAATTGATGGAAGAGAGATGCTTCAACTGGGGAGCTTTGGGCCTTCTTTTATAGCTTTTGTGGAGGGAAAAAAGGATATTTTAGCCCTTAATCTCATGTAAAAACTCATGTTTGTTCAGATTCATTGATTGGGAGATCAACGGATCCGTTCTGGCCTTAAAACACCTTCAAATTTGCCTTCTACACATGGATTCAACTTGGTGGCGACACATGGCGCACTCTCATGCCTTGCATAGCCATCTGACGGCTCCGCTCGTACCTCGCACTCGCCTATTGCCCGCTCACCGCTTGTCCTTCCTCACGTGCCTATGCGAATTCAAATCACACCCAAATGATCTCAATCGTCCGATCTTACGATCGGACAGCTCAGGCAAGCACACAACTTTCCAATTTTGCAAAACACGTGGGATCGCATGTCTGCTCGTGACGTGCTCTGATCGAGCCATGTGGTCGTGCCCCTACCCTTCGATCACCATTTGTTGGCGCTATTGCGCTTGCACCCAATGTTGCTTCAATTTCGTGCAAACCACAACTCGAATGCAAGTCACATGCTTCCACACGAGCGTGTGGGCCAACACACTGCTAGAACGTTCTATTATACTGCCTTGTTTGTTTCTATTTATACTTTCCGGCTGGACGAGTGACGTGGCACACTTGTGGCCGTTGGACGAAGATCCAATAGCCCACAGCATGAGAGGTGGCCTTCCTAGATGGGGCGGTGGTGAGGGAGCGGTTATGATGGTGCCACGTGGCGCCATCATGGCTGCCCATCTTCTTTTCATTGTTTCTGGTGATGTAGACCTCTGATCAAGTTGATTTTTGCATCGTTGAACTACAATCGTCGATCCGGATTCATCCATGTGGTTAGATTCTTTAACTGAGGCTCAGATTTTTGTCCTTTGGCTTTATGATCTCCATTCTTTTATGGACTACACAAGGTGACCTGGTTGTCTGATTGAGACAATTTCGGAAGCGTTGGACTCCATCATCATTCTGATCAGATCTGTCTAGTTTGATCTGACATCCACGACTTTGAATCATCTGCGACTAAAATCGAGACAATTTTAGGTCATAAAATGACGATATTATCTATATGACTAATATACTAGCTATTGTGCAAATTATGATGCCTATGAATGCATTATTCCTAAATTATGGCAGAATCTAGCTTAATTTAAGTGATTTAGGTTGCATGATTGCTGTGCAATCAATGTCCACAGATGTGGACCAGGTTATGATGTAGACCCATGCCCCACAGTCGAGTGTATCTGAGGTTCTGGATGAAAATTACCTAGAATTGGAGATCATTATGCAAGCGAGGCTGGGCCTGCAGTTTGTGATGATGCAACCCAAGTCCAAAAAGTTAGTCAATAGGAAAATTTGTATCAAAAAGATAATCAATTAAATTGTGCTTAGATTGGACATCCTCTGAGTTGAAAATGTCATAAGGGTCCTGGTAGAAGGTTGGTGGTTTCAGGTTTATAGGAACCCTCAGACTCAAATTTCTGCTTCCCCCAGAATTAGCTTCCCAAATCTTCATTTCCTAGTTCCTATCCTCCATAATCATAATTCCAGATTTTAGGACCTCTTGCATGTTATTCACCCCATCTAAAGTATCCAAGTCAAAGATTATGCTGAATGGGGTGTGTGAAAGGAATGGGGCTACTGATTAAATCATCCATTAACTCAGGATCATTATTCTCCATATCCGCCCCGGTAGGATAATAATACTCAATTATTGTGCTATGAAAGGATTCATCATACTCCTCAAGCTCGTATGTCCCACTAAAATCATTTTCCTTAAACTTGGTGAGATTTCATATAACGATTCTTCACCTTCAGAATCAAAGAATTCTGGATCCACAATTATATGTGTCTCAAAATCATCTATCATTGCCTGGTCCATGGAGACATACTTTTCCTCGTACCCTGGTTCAGGGATCTTAGGTGAAGTAATCAATTCATCCTCAATTGATTACTCTAGAATAACCTAGTCATCCCTGATCTCGTAAAATGTGTCCCCCCTATAGGTGATTGAGCCAGTTCTAACATTGGCTCTCCTTAAGGGGGTTCACCCTGAGAATCATCCCAAGATCGAACTAAACAAACCACAAATTTCATCCTTAATTTCGACAACTTCCCAAGTAAAAACTTACCCGAGTCCTTATCCTTAACATCTTGGAGCCAATCTAATAAATACTTGTTAAGATGATCAATCATTTGAATCAAAGGCTCCAATTTTTCAGTGGAAGGTGTTGGTTGCGCTTCTAAAGATTGTATGGTATTCCTTAAGTTATCCAACACTTTATCTTGGACCTGGTTCAGCTAAACCAAATGGTTTTGTTCAGGGTTGGGTGGGTTTAGGTTTAGTTCAAGGAAGTCAAGAAATTGAGGTTCTTGGTGCCCTCCCTGATAATAGGTCATTTCAGGTTGTTCAAAGAGGGGTGATGACCTATATGTAGTGTAGTCCTGGGTAGGGTAGGGATTGTAATTAGGATATCCTTCTTGATTGTAGATCATATTAGGTTGTCCATATAAGGGCGGTGATCTATAATCGTTGTAGTTCGGAGAAGGATAAAAATCAAAATCATGGTGTCCAGGGTTATACCCTAAACACAGAGGTCTGGATTTGTATCCCCAATCAAAGTTATCCCGACTAATGGATGAATGGTCATAAGTCAAGTCGAGATAGTAATCATCTTGGGAATAAGTGGTGGTAGGAGGGTAGGGGAGGAAATGCAAGTAGGATGTGGAAGAATCCATGACGAAATGGAAGAAAAAGAGAGGTGCCCTGCAATACAAATAATCAAGCCTATCCTTAGGTGGAGTAGCCTAAAGACTTACAGACTCCCAAAACCTATCTTGAGATGAAAGGAACGATTTGGTCTACTTCTTTTTGGTCAATTCAACCAGTTAGAGGGAGGGATTGAGGAGAAGGTTCTTGATGAGAACCTTATCATGAACCCTAACTAGCTTACTTTGATATAATAAAATGAACAAAAGCTTCTACATAACCTAAAGGAAGGCCTAATTCAGGGGATTACTAATCTGAAAGAAAACATGAAAAAGGGGCAAAACTGTAATTTTACCATTGTAGTGCATCAACGGGATTTCCAAGGGTCTAGACATAGGTCAATTGGACTTAATAAGAGGAAAAGTGGGATGGTTCAGTTAGAAAAGGATTATGGTGAAATTTAGGAATTAAATGACATTCTATAACCCTAAAATAAACCTACTTAAATTCACAAGGTTTTAGGTAAGATAAAAATCAACTAAAACCTATAAAATTCATGTAAAAATATCCTCTAGAGTTTAGAACATTCAATTTGGCCTTTAGAGCATGTTTTGACCTAAATTGGGGTCCATGCCCAATATTTGACCTAATTTGGGTTTTTGTGAAAAATATCCAGTCAAACATGATCAAACCTAAAATCCAACTTCACCATTGGATTCCTTAGGTCCAAATTAGGTTTATACCAAAATTTGGACCTAAGGGAAGGACATCTTGACCTACTTTGTAATTTGGTCCACCCAATTACATTCTGGCCCTTAACTTTTGAAAATCCTTGCAATTACACCCTCAGCTTTCTCATCGCTTTCTTCATTTTGGTCCCTATACATTGCAGTAGGGACCATACCTCCGGTGACTTTGCACGGAGGCTTTCTCCTCGATTTCATGGGGAGCCGCCCCCAGATTTAAAAGGGGAGCTCTGTGTGAAGCCCCCTACCACATGGGCAACTCTCCATCCCTTGAAACACCCCATACCTCTCGTGCGAACGCTCAAGAGGTATGGGTCTACTCTGGCCATACCTTCGGCGTGGTCTCCCCACCGCCTCCTTGCGAATCCTACTCTGCCCTTGCCTATTTAAGGAAGCCCAGACCTCTCCGCTTCCTTCAAGCTTGATTTGGCCAGAGAAAGCCCCCCAAATTCGTCTCCTCCTCACTCCGGCCAACTGCTCGCAGCTTTCGGTGTCTCTCCCTCCCTCTTCTCATCACTCTACCACAGTACCAGTGGCTGAGCCATCTTCGCCGTACTTCACATCGCGACGTACTAGTGCACGCTCCTCTGACCCTCTTCCTCGTCGCCGCTTCTTCACCACAGGGTCTTCATCTCCGGCAATGGCAGATACCCACTGCTCACTCTCTGCCTCCCCCCTTCACTCTAAATACCCTAGATAAGTCTCTCTCACTCTCTACATTCTTTTCCCCTCTTCATTTCCTTCAAATGACCACTGCCGCACTCCACCACCATCATCCCCTTCACCTCCGGCCACCACTCCGCTCCACCACCATAGACCACCTCCCTCCTCGCCAACTGGTCCCTAAGCATCGCCCCGACTCACTGATCATCCTCCCACCTTCATCAACCGCCACACACACTGCACACCTCCACCGACCTAACCCACCTTCATGGCCACAGTGCGACCTAGGCATGCACGCCTAGGCCACCCTGTGGCTAGCCAACCCCCGCCTCACCTTCATTGTGATACGACGAAGGTTTTCCTATGATTTGACAGGGCCACGAGGCCATCTTCAAGCATTTCAGGTTTCGTCGCCCCTCCGCCATTGACGAGGAAGCTTGAAGCAACCTTGCAAGCTTCTCTAGGCTATGCCCACTCTAGGACACAGTCCCAGGTCGCGTGGAGAGCTTTCGCGAACATCTCCAGGCCTTCAATTGGTGTCGAGGGTCGTAGCTGCAGCTGCAATCAAACGCGACATCTGTTGTAAGCTTTCGTGAAAAGAAGGTGGGACATTTAGTCCCACCTCGGAAGCTGATGAGCGAGAGGCGCCACTTAAATTGAAAAAGTGCCATTGCCTTATCGCCTCAGATCCACGGGGTGAGGTCCCACTCACCTGACCCGATCTCGTCCACGACCAACACCTTCGCGGACCTGCCTGACTCGACTACCTACGCACTCCTCGCCTACCATCGCACACCGATGAGCCTGGTCCCGGGCATGCATACCCGACCCATTTACTCGAGGGAGGCTCTAGGAGAGCTGTGTCCCAAGAGTGAAATAGAGAGAGAGAGATGAGGGGAGGGTAGGGGTATGTTTTGCTTCTCTGTGCTGTGCAGGGAAGAAGGAGGAAGAGGAAGCAGCTACAGGGAAGTGGAGAAGAAGAGGAGAAAGAGGAGGAGGCAAGGAGTTAGCTGCAGAACTACAGAGGCCAAGGAAGGAGCTGAAGACTTAGCCGCAAAAAGACAAAGAAGACGGGAAGCTGAAGGAGAAGGAAGGACTTGAAGAGAAAGAGGAAGGAGACCACATAGGCTAAGGAAGAAAGAGCTGAAGACTTAGCCGCAGATAGACATGGAAGAAGGAGCCGCAGAAGAGAAGGACTTGAAGAAGAAGAAGGAGGCACAGTAGCTCAAGAAGAGAAGAAGAAGCTCAGGAGGCAACCACAGAGAAATAGAAGAAAGAAGAAAGCAGAAGAAAGAGAGAAGCAGCCAAAGATAGAGTAGTAGAAGCCAAAGAGAAGGAAGGAAGAAGAAGAAGGCTCGACACTGTAGCAGAAGGTAGTTAAGGTGTCTGATTCAAAGAATCAAACGTCTAAAAGAGGAAAAGACAAAGAAAGAAGATAAGGAAGAAATAAAACAAAGAAAAAGAAAGAGAGAAGAGAAGAAGAAAGAAAAGAGAGTATCTATTTCTTTTTACTCTCTATATACAATGCATTATTGAACATTATCTTTCAAGTAAATTTTGAGAGTTGCGATTTTGCTTCTGAAATATTGAATTGCTTCCTGAGTTCGACCTCGGAAGTTTTTAAATTTTGAGTAAATAAAATTTGATAATCATTTTTCGTGGTATACTACAATGCATATCTTCTTAAACTACGAAAACGAGCGATTATTTTTGGCGCTGTTGCCGGGGAGCAACGGGCATTTTAGAATCATTAATCACAACTTCTGATTCATTATTGATTTAATTTCTCTCTTTTGCTGTGTTTATTGCAGGAAGGAAATGACAAGAAGAAAAGCAGCCACACAACAGCCACACTAGGGAACAGGTAACCTTTTAACGTTCTCTTAATCCCCTCAAAATCTGAAAAGGAGAAACAAAGAGAAAAATCAATCTAGGACTACCTATTTTCCATATTTAGTAATCCACAAGAGTTGCCTGGTTTTTAATTTCAACACATTTCTAATTGCATATCCACCTAAGGTAACTAAGGCTAAAACCTTCTTGATTGAGCCCTAGATACCCATTTCTGAGGCAACTAAATTGGACCTACTAGAGCCAACCTAAGGATTACAAGCTAGGGTTTTAGAGACACACCTTCTTCTAAAAAAGAATAAAAAATTTCAAAAAGAGGTGTGTCTAAGCCTTGTTTGAAGAGACCTATCCAAGGGAAACCATAAGCAAATCAGGCTCTTAATATACTTAAACCCTAAAAGAAAGGACCTAAGAAGCTCTCAAAGGAATAAAGAGGTGAAGTTGATCCTTTGGGTCAACCAACCTTTAAATTAGGTCACTTTGCACTCAAAAGGATTAAAGTTCAAGTGGAACCCTAAGCACCTTGATCTTAACTAAAAGAGGTAGACTTAAGAGGTCAAGGTCCCCATTTCAGGTCTACCTGGAATATAAGTGACAAGAGAGGTCGGGTGGGGGAGACCTTGTAACCCGTGGGGGCGCTCTACTGTGTAGGAGTCTTCGCGGGACTCCCTCTTTGGTTGCCCAGGTAATTCTCAGGTGGACGACCTTCTGATCCAGGGGTATCATCTGCCCCGAACCTCCATAGTCACCCAGCATATTTTGGGTGTCTTGATTGGGTCCAGCACATTCCAATCTCATCCAATCCATCGGTGTATGTTTGGTAGGAGGTACTTGAAACCTCCTTTGGAAATCCACTCTCCCCGAGGCTAAGCCTCAGTACCTTTGTTTGTACAGCAACCCCTCCACATAGACCTTTCCTCTGATTCAGAACCTAGTTATCCTTCTTCTTCCATGATGGCACAGCTTGTTGAAGAAGAAAACAATCTTGAGCACTAGCTTCAGCATCTAAATGACCTCTTCCAGAACTTCATGAGCTCACCGTAGGGTCCCATGATGTGAGATCACTATAATCCCACTGCGGTGGCAGTCGAGCCTCGAGTCCGAATCTCAGCTAGAGGACCTGATTCTGAATTGAAGCCCAATATGATTCATGCCATACCAAAATTCTATGGGCTTAACTCCAAAGATCCATTCCAGCATATCAAACAGCTCAAGTATCTAGCCTAGACCTTCGGGTCAGATGCACAAAACTGGGACATTCTGCTCATGAAGATGTTCTCTTTCTCCCTCATGGACAAGGCAGCTCAGTGGTATCAAACTCAGACTTGTCCGATCAACACATGGGAAGAACTTCAGTCCGAGTTTTTGAAGAAGTTCTTTCCCATTGGTCAGACAAATGCCTTGTGCCATTAGATTACTCATTTCACCCAACAGACGGGAGAACCTCTTTAGGAGGCATGGGATCAATTTTTGGATCTCATGCGAAAGTGTCCCCATCATGGAGTTCCTAAACGGGAACAAGTCCAGTCTTTTTACTAGGGACTGTGAGGATATCAAATTATTCGTCAATGCAACCTGCGGAGGAAACATCATGGGTCAGCATGAGGACACGGTGTGGGAGATTCTCGAAAACATGTGTGAGAACTCCATCAATAAAGACTCCATAGGCTTATTCGACTGGATGAATACCCGTGCATCGACGAATCTTAGGGGAGCACATGAGACGCAAGGCCTGTCCGCATCTGTCGACTTGGAACTGATGGCCAGTCAGTTGGACAAGGTCTCTATCATCGAGAAGAAGGTGGACGAGCTAACTCGGCATTTACAGCGAGCCACCTCTACGTAGAACTCCTTCTCACAGCCACCTCCTGCAAGGGAAACTATGCAAAACATCTTCCACCAATCTTCTCTAGGGATGGACCCATATGCACCCCCGTCTGACTCTTGGACCGGAGGGACCTCCGATCCTCTCTATTCTTGTCGGGGGAACTCTGAACCCTCATACTCTGACTTCCCTGAGGCTTCTCAGACCTGTGAGGACCTCAATGCCATCCAGAATGACTCATTTTCTAACACCTACAACACTGGATGGTGAAATCATCCCAATTTTCAGTGGACGGGGAATTCTCAGACCCAAAGACCACCTTATCAACCCCGTCCACAAGCTCCTCATCCTTATCAGCCACCTCAGCCTCGGCGCAACCCCACCTATCAATCTGGGCCAAGCCAAGACCAAATGTCTCTCATCCTCCAAAAACTGGCTGACATTCAAAGAACGAATGTAGCAATCCAAAAGTAGCACAAGGACGAGATCATAGAGGTCTGCAACCAACTTGCCTAGATGGCAAATTCTCGCCAACCAAGCACACTTCCTTCACAACCTCTGCCAAATCCAAATAACATGTCGACCCAGAGGCACGTTATGAACCTAAATCCAGGCCACGCACACATGATTTATCAGGCCCCTTCTATTCCATCACTTGACGGGATGGAAGCTTCAACTTCTTATGTAGGTTATCAACAGCAGCCACCCATTTTACCAACCCCTAACCAGAACCAGGCAGGATTAAACTTTGTAACAACCCATAGTGGTAAAGCAACCCAAGACCCACCTTATCCAGACCACTCCAAGCCTGGTAGTGATCCAAGCCCTAGGATAGTTATCCAGGATGTCCCTATCACAAATCAAAAACCTGGACCTATTCTAGAGGAATCAACCAAGGTTCCATTTCCCTAGGCCTTGACCAAGGGAAAAAAGACAACCAAACCTGTGGTTCTTGAGGAGGACATGATCAAGCTCTTTTAACAGGTCCAGATAAACATCTCCTTGATGGATGCAATCCGTCACATACCAACCTACGCACGACTCTTGAAGAACGTGTGTACACCCCAGCGTAAGCCGCGAACCAAGAGTGGGAGTCCAATTGTACTGTTAGAGCAAGCCAGCTTTGTAATCTTGAGTAAACTCCCACCCAAGGCAAAAGACCCAGGCACTCCCCTAATCTCATGTAAAATTGGTGAAACCCAATTCGATAGAGCATTGCTAGATCTAGGTGCCTCCATAAACCTAAAACCCACATCCCTGCTTAACCACCTTGAAGAATCCAAGCTTAAATCGATTGAGGTGACATTGCAGTTAGCTGACCAATCCATTAAGTCACCTAAGGGAATACTCGAGGATGTTATTGTTAGGGTACAAGATTTTTACTTCCCAGTGGACTTCATAGTTCTAGATATAGATACACCTGAGAACCCAAGGGATACACCAATTATACTTGGGAGACCTTTTCTGGCCACTGTTGGGGCCAACATAAGCTGTGAGAAGGGCCATATAGAGTTGAAATTTGGGAATCAAACTCTTAAGATTGACATCTTTAAGGCCCAACAAGGGATTAATTATGGGCTTGTAGAGCAAATATGTGATATCAAAGCCGTGGTTGATGAACCGCATATTGAGGACAACTTGATTATCCCCAATCAACCACAAGAAGATCAAAACCCGCAATTAGAGGAGTCTGAACCTGATCTAGATGCACCCATAACTCCTACCCTTGTTCCTCACACACACTCTGAACCACCCGTTGCTGCTGATAATCCCATCTTGGAACTCAAACCCCTTCTCGATCATCTGAAATACGTCTTTTTGGGTTCCAATCAGACATTTCTTTTGATTATAAATTGCCAACTCACACCTGATCAGGAATCCCGTCTGATTACTGTTCTCTAGAAACATCGTAGAGCCATTGGATGGACTCTCGATGATTTAACTGGCATAAGCCCCTCTTATTGCACACACCACATCTATTCCGAAGAGGGCACACGACCTTCGCGTGAGATGCAGAGACATATGAACCCTAATCTGCGGGAGGTCGTGAAAAAGGAGATCATTAAGTGGTTAGATGCAGGGATCATCTACCCGATCTCCGACAGTAGATGGGTGAGTCCAATCCAGGTTGTGCCTAAGAAGGCAGGGCTCACCACCATCACGACTGAAACCAGAGAGGTCATACCAACCCGTATAGCCAACTCGTGGAGAGTCTGCATAGATTACAGAAGACTCAATTCCTCCACAAAGAAGGATCATTTCCCACTACTATTTATTGATCAGATCCTCGAAAAACTAACGGGAAATAGATTCTTCTGCTTTTTTGACGGGTACTCTGGTTATAACCAAGTGGCAATCCATTCAGAGGACCAAGAGAAGACCACGTTCACTTGTCCCTTCAGGACATACACGTTCCGAAGGATGCCTTTCGGTCTCTGCAATGCATCTGCGACTTTTCAGTGGTGCATGCTTGCCATATTCTTTGATATGGTAAGTGATTATCTAGAAGTCTTCATGGATGACTTCTCAGTATATGGGCCATCATTTGATGATTGCCTCCAGCACTTGGTTCAAATACTCAGGCGATGCATTGACATGAATCTGGTTCTTTCCTGGGAAAAGAGCCATTTCATGGTGCTTGAGGGGATCATCCTGGGACATCTAATTTCTGAGAGAGGCATCCAAGTTGATCGAGCCAAGGTTAACTTGATTTCCAAACTCCCTATGCCTAGCTCAATTAAGGACATCCGATCTTTTCTGGGGCGTGTCGGGTTTTACCATCGATTCATCCTTGATTTTTCAAAATTACGCACCCCCTGACCACTCTTCTCTCTAAGGATGTACCTTTTGAAATCTCCAAGGAATGCACTCAAGCATTTGAGATCTTTCATGACTGATTTACCCATGCTCTGATCCTACAGTCCCCTGATTGGTCTCTGACAAGTCGATTCTTCGCTTTTACAGTCATTTATTACATAAAATGTCACGTCGTTTGTAGTTCTATGTGGTGGAAAAATCGACTAATCAATAATTAAAATAACTACTCAATTAGGAGCGGGTCGTATCCACATGGTGGCAATGACATATTTAAATTCACACCGATTAAAAACGTATGTTCGTAGTTAATTTCGACGAGAATCGAGCCAAATCTGCCTTCAGATTAAGATAGTGTCAAGAGAACATGCTGAAATGGCAATTTTGAACAACTAACGGATATTTTTTGCAATGTCGATTTAATAAAATATTAATAAAAGATGACAATGGCAGAAAATGTAAATATTAATGGGTCATGTACTGTAGCAAAATAGGGGATTTCTTCCCCTTGGCCGTGTGCGAAGAGGAAGGAAGGGCTGAGGCGTGAAGCTCGGAGGAAGTTCTTTGGACAGAGGGCTTCGCGGCGGTGGTGGCGGTGAGTCGCGAGGTGGCCATAACCAGCTGGACGGATCTCTGGTGAAGGTGGGTTGCGCGGCTGAGTTTCTAGCGAGGAAGCGCACGCATTGGTCTGCGTGCACGTCGAGGATGGTGCTGTTGCAGGCGTGCCGTTGTTGCTGGATGCTGCTGCCGAACGCTGCAAGGAAGGCGCACGGTGGGTAGAGATGGCACTGCTACAGGCTGCTGGCGGGCGCGCTGCAAGGAGCTGGCGCGGGCTCTACAGGAGGAATGTGTGGGTTCTGCTGTGCACTGGAGGTGGGCGCTGCAGCAGGTGCGCTCTGCAGGCTGTAAGGCGAGCGTGCTGGAGTGGGCACGCGGGAGGTGAGTGCGCTGAAGGTGAGGCATTCTGAGGCGCTGGCAGTCTTGTGCAGCTGGAGGGATCCGGGTGTGAAGGAGCGGGCAGTCCTGTTGCTGTGTGTGCAGGTGGTGTGATGCGGGCGTGAAGTGGAGGTGGTGAGGCACAGAAGGAGTGGGCGCAGCTGTAGGATGGAGATGATGAAGAGGCGTGCGTGGGCTTGTGTAGGTTGTGAAGTCGGTTGCTGTTGCAGATGGTGCGGCGTGCCGAGGTTGCAAGGAAGGCACGCGCAGGCTGGGGATGGTGCTGGAGGCTGGAAGAGATGAAGAGGCGTAAAGTGGAGGTTGTTGGTGATGACGGCGAGGGTGGTGATGTTGATTCTGGTGAGACACAGTGATGCATACAAGCTCCAGATGGCGGTGTGGCCTGTCATGCCACACGCCCACGGTGGTGGAGGCTCGTCGCCGCGGTTGAGGTCGACGGTGGTGAAATGGACAAGATGAACTCTCTGCACAATGTGGATTGTTGGGATGGTGGCCTCCTGCGCTTGGCTATCTCTCCCTCTTTTTGTAGCTGCCTGCATGAATTTGAATGGAGAGGCAGGAGCAGATCCACCTTCTCCACTAGTCCATGAATGTAGGCTTTAGTGCCGCAGCTGGTGGTGTTGCAGCGGCAGCCGAAGTAAATGTAGCTGTTGCTGCAAGAAGAAGAATAAAAAAAATAATGTTAAAATATTATGGTTATTTATATACAAACCCTCAACTTTTATGTTAACTTAAATTAATGTATGTAATGCACCTAATTGGTTAACTAATTAAATGAATGTAATTCTAAGTTAATTCTAAATGCATTTAAATATGAATGCAATGCATGAATTATGTAATTAAATTAGAAATATGAATTAACCTATTTACATCCTAATTTATGCTAAATAAATGTTAGAATTAACTTAATGTCTAAGCACTTAAATACTTAAATAGCCCATAAATATGGGCTAATCAAATGCCCCCATGCCTAGTTTTTGCTAGTCCCTAGCAAATCCAAGCAAAAACCTAGCACTCCAAGTAGACTAGTCAACCCAATCGGTCTTCCTTCAGAAACATATTAAGTTCAGACTCTAGACCTAAGGTTCCCAAGTAGTTGCTAAGTTACAGACTAGGTTGGCTAGAGAAGAGTTGCAAGCGCAAGTTTCCCTGATTTCTGACTCTACCCTAAGGTTTATTGATCCCTGAGATTAAAGCATCCGTGCATGTGCATTGGTCTGAGTTATTTGAGTTAAAGGAAAATGGATTTTTTTTTTGAATAATATATATATATATATATTTTTGTTTGATTCTTCTAAGTCTAACCTCAGATCAGCTATCAACACGGTTTGTGTCAGATTCATTGTCCCCATTACCATACCTCGAAGGGTGCTTGGCTTTCGATGCTTCGAGATGGCACCGCCCATAACGACCCCAAGAACTCCTGGCAATCGATACTTCGAGATAGTATCGCCCATGGATTTCTTAAGCAAATTCAAGCCTATGGCAATTGGCACTTCGAGATAGGGCCGCCCATGGTACTTAAACTGCACAATGCGCTTACATGCCCCTAGTAGGATGGATATCCTAAGAGACAAGCGCCGAGGAGGTAATATGTTATCATCGCATCCTTAAGGTGAGTATATACTCCACCTCTCCTACGACGGGAACTCTTCCAATCAAATTGTGTTTTCAAGCCTCTCCGAAGTCAAAACTAAGAGAACCAAATCTCTTTTAAGAAAGAAAGAAATTAAGTTGATTACCAGACCAAGTGTGTGAAATTTGGATGCTTGGGTTACAAGGACCCGTAAACCAAAAGGTAGAACAAGACTCTAGGTACTACCCCACCTTTTAAGTCAACCCTAGCTTTCCTTCCTCAACCTCTTAAGGAATGGTCTGCAGCTTAACTCTTACTTAAGTTTTTTCTTTAAGTCCACAAAAGACCCTAAAGGTCTAAAGCTAGTAGCTCATTTAGCTTCTAAAGTTTGACCCTAGAATTAACTTAGTCTACCCTAGAGTTCTGATTTGCTTAACAATGCAGGACCTAGCCAGTTAAGCTCAAAACTTTTTTTTTAAATTTTTAAATGCAAATGTATGCATGCTATAAACAAAATGCCTCAGGTCTTCTCCCCCATGCCTTGTTCAAAAAATGTCCTCATAGAAAACAAAAATAGTTAAAGGAAGATATTACCTGAGGTGGAGAATGGTAGGAGCTAAGGCTCCTCAAGAGTGACTTCGTCAACCAGATGGCCATTCAAAGTTATGTAAGGTTTTAACCATTGACCGTTGACAATAAAGGGAGTTGCTGAAGAGGAAGGGCTTTTAATCTCCACAGATCCATGCGGAAATACTTTGGTGATTATGTAAGGCCCATCCCAACGAGATTTTAACTTTCCAGGAAAAAACTTAAGTCTGGAATTGAAAAGCCAGACTTGTTGGTTGGGCTCAAAGGTCTTTCGAAGTATAAACTTATCATGTAAGACCTTAGTTCTTTCTTTATAAGCTTGAGAGGTGTCATAAGCATCATTCCTCAGCTCCACAAGCTCACTTAATTCTAGAAGTCGTGCCTTACCTGCCTTCTCTAAATCCATGTTAACACTTCGAATAGCACAAAGTGCCTTATGTTCCAACTCAACAGGTAAATGGCACGCTTTCCCATATACAATCCGAAAGGGAGAAGTACCCAAAGGGATCTTATAGGCCGTTCGATAAGCCCACAAACCATCATTGAGCTTTTGGGACCAGTCTTTCCTGTCAGGTCTAACGGTCTTTTCCAAAATATTTTTTATCTCCCTATTCGACACTTCAACCTGGCCACTTGTCTAAGGATGGTAAGGGGTAGCGACCTTGTGAGTCACTCCCAGACTCCTGATTAGCCGATTGAATTGGTGGTTTCAGAAATGAGGTCCCCCATCACTTATAATGGTCTTGGGGCAGCCGAAACGGGATATGATATTGGCCTTCACAAATTTCAAAACCACAGAGTGATCATTTGTGCACGTAGGAATGACCTCTATCCATTTAGAGACATAATCAACTGCCACCAAAATATATTCATAACCATGGGATGATGGGAAGGGTTCAACAGATTGAATAGGATGTTGAGGCATTTCATTCCTCTTCCCAATCGTTCCAGTCCGTTGACATCTAATATCGGCCTTAACAAAATTACGAGAATCCTTAAATAAGGAAGGCCACCAAAAATTGGACTGCAGAACCTTAAAAGCAGTTTTCTTAGCACCAAAGTGTCCTCCACAATGAAGTTCATGGCAAAAACTCAGCACACTTTGTTGTTCCTCTTCAGGTACACAACGTCTCAATACTTGGTCTTGTCCAATTCTAAATAATTCTGGCTCTTCCCAATGAAAATATCTTGCTTGCGAAATGAATCTCTTTCTTTTCTGCTCATCCGAAGAGCTAGGAGTTTGTCCAGTGACCAAGTAATTTACAGTGTCTGCATACCAAGGTAAAGTTGGTGTTACCGCCATCAAAGTTTCATCGGGAAATGTCTTGCAAATGTCTCTAGAAAGAGTCATTCAAAGGAAGGCAAGACAGGTGGTCAGCCACAACATTTTCTACTCCTTTCTTTTCACGTATTTCCAAGTCAAATTCTTGAAGGAGTAGGATCCACCTAATCAGACGTGGCTTAGAGTCTTTCTTAGCAATGAGATGTTTCACTGCCGCATGATCAGTAAAAATAACCACCTTAGACCCAAGCAGATATGACCTAAACTTCTCCAGAGCAAAAACTACAGCAAGTAATTCTTTTTCAGTGACGGTGTAGTTTTGCTGAAGTTTAGTTAAAGTCTTGCTTGCATAATGCAGCACATGAGGTCTTCCCTCAACCCTTTGTCCAAGGACTGCTCTCACTGCATAATTCGAAGCATCACACATCAGCTCAAATGGGAGTGTCCAATCAGGAGCTTGGAGAATAGGCACGGAGATCAAGGCCTCCTTTAGAGTTTGAAAGGCCTCGGCACACTTTGAATCAAAATTGAAGGAAGAGATTCCATCACCAACAAGTCACAAAGTGGCTTAGAAATTTTACTAAAATTTTTAATAAAGCGCCTATAAAAGCCGGCATAGCCCAGAAAGGATCTAATCTGTTTGACGTTCGTAGGCAAAGGGAGTTTGGAAATAGAATCAATCTTGGCTTTATCTACTTCCAAACCTTGCTCAGATACAACATGCCCAAGTACAATTCCTTTCTGTACCATGAAGTGACTTTTCTCCTAGCTGAGGACTAAACCAGTCTCCTTACATCGCTTCAACACATTCTCCAGGTGCAATAGACACTGGTCGAAAGATGAGCCATAAATGGAAAAGTCATCCATAAACACTTCAACACACTTGTCAATCATGTTCGAAAAGATAGACATCATACACCGCTGGAAAGTTGCAGGGGCATTACATAATCCAAATGGCATACGCCTGAATGCAAAAGTACCATAAGAACTCGTGAATGTCGTCTTTTCCTGGTCATCAGGAAAGACTGCCACCTAATTGCACCTAGAATATCCATCGAGAAAGCAATAGTACTTATTCCCTGCTAATTTTTTGAGAATTTGATCAATAAAAGGCAGAGGAAAGTGATCCTTCTGGGTAGCGGTGTTCAGCTTGCGGTAATCAATACAGACCCTCCATCCAGTTGAGGGTCTAGTGAAAACTTGTTCACCTTGGTCGTTGAGTTCCACAGTAAAGCCTGCCTTCTTTGACACCACATGAATAGGACTTACCCATTTACTATCTGCAATGGGATGTATGATCCCAACGTCCAACCACTTCAGGATTTCCTTTTTTACCACCTCCCTCATATTAGGGTTTAGACGTCTCTGCATGTCCCTAAATGGCTTGATGGAATCATCAGTATAAATGTGGTGAATGTAGAGTGTAGAGTCTATACCCTTAATGTCAGCAATGCTCTAAGCAATAGCTTCCTTGTGCCTAGACAAGCATTCAATCAAGGCTCCCTCCTGTGCCTCAGATAGCACAGCCGAAATGATAATGGGGAGCGTATCATTGGCACCTAGGAAAACGTACTTGAGAGTGTCGGGGAGGGGTTTCAACTCAAGGTCGGGGACTTGTATGGTTGAGGGTTTCAAAATAGATGTCCCCATCTCAGGTAGCAGATCTACCTTCGACGGAAATGATGGGGGAAGAAACTTAGCAGAAACACCTAGCAATTCCTCAAGTTCTAGTATATCCCCTTCACATTCCTCCAAGAGATGGGAATGCTCATTTAGCATGACATGCTGAAGGGGTCATCACATAACATTGCAGGAGTTGCCTCTTCAATCAAGTCATCTATCACCTCAACTTGAGAACAATCCTCAAGTCCGGCTTGTTTGTAAGCATCAAACACATTAAGCCGAATTTTCCTGTTCCCAAAGCTCGTTTTCAATGCCCCAGTATTGCAATTGATTGAGGCATGTGAAGTTGCAAGGAAGGGGCGGCCCAAAATGATGGAGGGTTTGGTTGGCTTGTTCGTAGGGTCAGTGTCCAAAACTAAGAAGTTAATGGGAAAGAAGAAATCCTCCACTCTTATGAGGACAACTTCCAAAATTCCCCGTGGTGTCTTAAGTGATCGATCAGCAACTTGAAGGATTACAGGGCTAGGCTTCAGATTGCCTCCCCCAAGTTGTTCATACACGTAGCTCGGAAGGATGTTCACCCCCGCACCCATATCAAGTAGAGCCTCATCAATTTGTAAGTCACCAATAACTACTGAGATGTATGGGGCTTTTGGGTCCTTAAGTTTCAGGGGTGTGCCATGTTGAACAATTGAGCTAACAGAGTCAGGCAGGACAACTTTTGATTGGACTTATTTTCTAGATTGCCGCTTTTTCATGCACAGGTCCTAAAAGAAGCAGGCATAAGACAGAATCTGCCTGATGGCTTCAAGCAAAGGCAGGTTAATCTGCATTTGCTTGAAAGTTTCCATAATCTCATCCGTCTTATCTTTGGCTCCAGATGAGCCAGCAGAAGTCTGCCCAGAGGTGGATAAGTGCTTTGGAAAAGGCACTCTCGATCTCTGGGTGGAAGGGTTGTCATGTCGAGTAAGGGGTGGAACGGGGGTAACTTCTTTCGGTGAGGTGATTTCAAGCGGAGACGGTTTGGGCAAGTCTTCTCCGGTGGGGGTGAAAGTCAGGGTGGATGGTTTTTTAGGGGGTGACACTATAGGAGCATTGGGTTTGGAAATATCTTTTCCACTCCTCAGAATAGTCACCTCCTGAGCATGCTCGCTAAAGACAATCCCCTTTTCCTTTAGGATTTTCCTCAGCAGCACTGGGGAGCTTCCCAGTTTCCCTCTGTCTAACGGCCTCAACAAGGTGTCCTATTTGTGATTTCATCTCATGTATAGCCTTGTCATGAGATTGGATGATGGCACTTTGACTTTCTTGCATAGTTTTCAACATCGCCTTCAATTCATCCATCTCATAGGTCTTAGGTTGGGCAAAGGTCTGAGGTTGGTTCATTTGATGGTTTTGAAAGGATTGTGGTTTGTAATTCCCTGAATTTGAGACATTTCCTTGTCTCCATGAAAAGTTTGGGTGGTTCCTCCATCCCTCATTATAAGTGTTGGAGAAAGGATCATTACGAGGTCTAGGACGGAACCCTTGAGCGGCATTCAAATCCGCTTGTACAAGCTCAGGGAATTGGGAGGCCAAGTGGCAATCCACAGTGGCGTGTGTATTGCCTTGGCAAATTAAGCATTCGGAAGCTTGGGATGTGGAGGTGTTAGATACAAATGAACTCGGGTTCGACATAGGCCTTCCATGTTTTAATTCAATAATTGAATCTGATAGGCTAAATTCTATGTGTCCCTTGCCTTATTTGCCTCCAACTTTCTTTGCATGAGAGTGGGCTTTCTATCCATGTAGGTAGAATTCAAGTGAATAGAATTCTCACTCAAAGTATCAAATAGGTTCCAAGCTTCATCCTCAGTCTTAGATAGAAAGGTTCTTGCACATGCACCATCCACAGTTTGCCTATGCGAATCATTAAGTTCGGTGTAGAACCTTTCAACCAGTTGCCATTTAGGCACCTAGTGATGTGGGCAAAGTCTCAGCAAGTTGTTAAAGTGCTCCCATGCATCATGGAATGCTTCCCCATCCTTTTGAACAAAACTCATAATTTCCCTCCTAAAGTGATTGGTTTTGCTCATGGGGAAGTACTTCTTCAAAAACTCCTTCAGGGCATCCCAAGTATTAATATTATCAAGGGTGTGATACCAGTACTTGGCTTTGTCCTTAAGGGAGAAGGGAAAGAGGGTCTGCATTTGAGCGTCATCAGTAATGCCCTGCAGCTTCATTGTGAAACTGACCTTGGTGAATTCCTCTATATGCTTATAAGGGTCTGCCCTAGTAGTACCATAAAAGGAGGGCAGCAAGGATATGGTACTGCTTTTGATCTCATAAGGATTGTCCCCTCCAGGTCTACGTAGTGCAGGGCCAACTTGATTGGTTGGGATGAAATATTCCTTAAGGCTCCTTTGACCGGTGATTGCACCGCAAAAATACACCTGCAATTGTGCCGTCTTGTGCTATTTCCTAGCATTACCAGTGTATATTAGGTTTCCATAGTTGCATTTGTGAAAATACATGCATGCATGCATTTAATTGAGAGGGGAGGAGAGTGAAATAAAATGGCCTTGCAATTAACAAATTCCTCAAGTGCTACCTTGCAAAATTTCCATCTTCATTTTTTATTTCTTTTTGATTTTTGACTTTCTTCCCGCTGCTGTATGGCATGGCTGGACTTTCCTCCTCGTGCCATGCTCTGCAGCAGCTCTCCCTGCCAACCACATGCAAGCCACTCCTTGCCAAGCCATGCACGAGCCATGCACTGCCAGGGCATGGCTGTGCATGCTTTCTTCTTCCTTAAAAAGAGCACGGCTCCTCCTTTGCAAGTGAGCCTGGTCCTCCACACAAAAAAGTCACATAGCAGCTCTTCTCCTTCCAGGCCATCCCCTCCCCTCTCCCTCCATACGTAGGCCCTCCTCCTCTGAGGAGACACTCTGCGGGCAGGAGCACCTCACAGTGGTGCACAACCACCACTGTGAGCCCACCACCGCCCAGCTCATCAGAGAGCCGGTGGGCATGGTGGTTCTCTCTCTGTTTCAATGTCCAAGCCACTTCAGCCATTGGAGTAGGAGCTTCAAGCTTTGAAGCTTAAGCTCTGCACAGCAGCAGCAGTAGCAAGGCAACAGCAGCCGCCCCAGCCCTTTCTGCGCACGCCTGCAGGCCGCCCTCGCCTCCAGCACGTGCCTGCAGGCGCCCTCGCCTCCCGCTTCTTCGCGCTGCACTCGCCTTTCCGCCCGCAACTAGCCACCGCGCGCCTGCAGTGTCCGATTGAGCTTCACTGCGCACGCCAGCCACCACGTGCCCTGTTGCGCTCCTTCGCCCATGACCTAGCCCTCTCCGCGCACTCTGTCGTGAAGTCCCACCCGCAAGCCAGCAGCTGGCGCCACTCTTCCGTGCGCGCGCCGAGCCGTCCACGCCCTCCGCACTCACAGCACCGGACGCAGGCGGTTGAGCGGCTCGCCCGGGCACTGTAGCCACCGTTCACGCATTTCAGCGGAACACTGTGGCTACAGTGCGGTGACCGGTAAGTTTCTCAGTTATCCGATCACTCAGCGCGCAGCTACCAGCCACTGCTTGCACCGGCGTCTAGCCCTGTGCCCGCTCCAGCGCCCGCCCGCACATTTGCGTGTGCCCACGTCGCCCGCACCCACTCGCTTCAGCGTCTGCGTCTGCATCTCCCTTCGCTCACTCCCTTCGCCTGCGTACTCCCGCCCGTGTATGCCCGCCCGCTTCTTCAGCGCCTGCTCTTCATGCAGCGTGGTGCACTGTGGCCACTTCTCTCCCTCGCGCCCACTCCCCTGCGTGCGCGCACCTACTCGCCTGCGTGTGCGTGTGGATCACCAGACGACGCTCCAATGCTGCAGACGACTTAACTCCTAGCTCCAGCAAGACTGAGCGCTCTCTCTCTCTCTCTCATAGCACTCTCTCCCTCTCTCTCTGCAGAATCACATACACACACTCACACTCTCTCACACACACACTCTCACCTATACACTAGTATATACTTATATATATATACATATATATATTTATATCTATATATATTTAAATACATATATATATATTTACTTATATCTATACATATAGTAGTATCAATATACTTAAAGTACTAGTATACAAACATACATGCATATATATATATCTATATACTTATATATATATATATACATATATACTTACATATATACATATATCTATATATATATATTATTACCTATATAACTAAGTATAAGTATAGATACATATATATATATATATATATACATATATACATACCTATCTACATATATCTATATATACATATATTACTATATACATACACATATATATATACATCTATATAGTATTATATACATACATATACATACATATATATATATATATATATCTATACATATATCTATCTATACATATAGTTGCATACATATATATATATATAGATACTTATATATATATACATTTACACATATATATACACATATGACTACATATATACCTATATATTTATAACCATATATACATATAGATATATTTACATATATACATATATATATATTTTTTCACATTACTTACCATACGTTGTATCACGGGAATATCTTCACCAGTTGCTGATATTCCCCGATACAGCGTACAAAAGTGTGTTCGCACACATCTTCCACCATCCATCCTACACTCCATGCGGCACCTCGTCCTATTGGTTGCGTCTTCCTAGACGACGACTGACTCGACACCGTGCTACACTCCATCTCTGCCTCCACCCCCACCCCTTTATACATATATAATATATACCTATATATATATATACTATATTTACTTTATTTCTGTTTCGTTTTCCTGCTAGTAAAAAGATAAAAAATATTTATAAAAAAGAAAAGATAATCTTTGACTTGCAGGTACTCCATCTTGCGAATAGCAAGACCCATTTTGGAACCCTGATTTGGCTCAAAGCCAAGAACCTAATTTTTAGAGAGTGCCTTAAGGATAAGAATTATCAGAAAAAAATCTAAATAGAAAAACACCAAAAACACAATAAATGAATGGAAGAGATTCGTTGTAGGAAAGGCGTAGAAACTTGACTTCTAACCCCACTTCCGTGAGTTCAACCCTGGGCCTAAAAGTGACCAAGATAAAATTAAGTAGGCTAGGTAAAAAAATTTTGTAAAGAGATGGTTAGGCTCGATTTAGGTTAACCACTATACACACTTCAACGATAAAATCAACATATAACACAACCTAAACGGGTCCCGACCATAAATCTTTCTGGCACCGTTGCCGGGGAAGTGCGCCTTCAAGTAAGTTTCTATTCCATTCCTTTCATTTTTTTTCGCTTCTCTCTTCACAAGTGTTTTTGTTTACTGCTGTGCAGGTGAACCTATTACAAGGAGAAGACAGGCAGATGAAGTCGGAGACGTGGGCAGATCCAAGGCGGGAACAAGAGCGTGAAGACGTTGACACCGAATTGGAACTCCGCACACGTTGCTGAACAAAAATTGGATGAAGTCTCCGTCGTGCACAAGAAGCTGGACGAGCTTCTGGCCAACCCCGCCCATTCTATGGCGAACACCCCCACCTCACCACTTCACCACAATCCCAATTCTTCCAACACCAGGCTTATCCCAAGAAACCCCGTAAGACCTTCCTTACCGAGTGCTGCGTCGAGCGACTCGGTAGGCCATGTGGATCTGGCTTCTGCAAGCCAGTATTTTGACACGGAGGACCAAGCCTCCATGTGCTCGGATGCATATTTTCATGTGGACGCGTCTTCTGGCATAGAAGACACTTGCACTTTGGGGAACAACTCGTTCTCTACCATGTATAACCTAAGGTGGCAAAATCATCCGAACTTCGCATGGTCCAACAACCTGCAGTGCTAAAACCCTGCGGGTGGACCAATGCGACCATCCGCACCCATCATCGCAAGGGCTCAGTCTAATCCTATGGCGAATTCGCCATCAGGCTCTTGCGTACTGCAAATCGAACATGCATCAAGTCCTCTTGATAAATTGATGCGAATGATGACAGAAATGTCAAAGCGCCATGAAGAGAACATGACCTCTCTTCAACACCAATTGGTGCAGCAGAATGCTGAGATCAGTCAACTACGTATGGCGACTCGATCTCAGGGCACTCTTCCCACCCAACTTGTTCCAAACCCGTGAAACTTCGTACCCTATGGTCCTCAACCACAGGTACGACCTTCTCAAGGGCAGGTTAATCAGATTATGCAGGCTCCGAGCATTCCACCGGGATTTTAGGCTAATCCCGCTGCAACACCACACTCTTATGTCCCTATTGCGAACCCTCCTCCGCCGTATGTTCCCACTGGACCTGCATTGTCCAATGCTATCACTACGAGGAGCGGTAAGCAGGTCGTCTATCCGCCTCGACCTGATCCTGGCCCATCTTCTTCATCGCCCTCTCATTCGGGATGCGCACCGCATTCGCGAGAGGACGATACACCCAAATTGGTGCCAGAATCAGTCCCATTCCCTGAGGATCTACTAAGGGAGACAAAAGGCAAGAAGAAAGATACGTAGGCCTTTGATAACCTGTGTAATTTATTCAGGGATGTAGAAATCAAGGTACCCCTGCTCGAGGCTATCGACCACATACCTACTGTCACCCGATTTTTCAAAGACTACACAACACCCAGGCGACAGTCAAAGAAAACCAAGAATCCGATTCTTTCACCTCATATGAGTTGTGTTATACTGTCAAACCTACCACCGAAGCAGAAAGATCCGGGTACACCACTGATTTCCTGTAGCATCCAAGGCTGCAATTTTGACTCTGCCCTGCTTGATCTAGGATCGTCCATCAATCTTATACCGACCATCATGCTCGAAAAATTTTCTTTGGGAAATCTGAAACCCACCCCTGTCACGTTACATTTAGCAGATCGTTCTATCAAAATCCCAAAGGGTGTGGTGGAAGACGTGGTGGTTAGGGTCAACAACCTCTGTTTTCCTGTTGAGTTTCTTGTTCTAGATATGGAAGTTCCTAGCTCACTTTCTGATTGTCCGATCATCCTTGGTCGACCTTTTTTGGCCACAGCCCGCGCCCATATCGACTGCGAGTCGGGCTGTATTGAGATTGCCGTTGGATCTGAAAAGCTCAAGCTTAACATCTTCAAGGCAGCCAAGAACTTTGATTGCGATTGTATTGAGGATGACACGTCTGACGAGGACATGGCCGTCAGCACATGTATCGGACTAATTGGGACCAATTCTGACTGCTGCGGATTACCTATAAACATTGACGATTGCCTAATCGACACATATTGTGACGTTCCCCCATCCCTCCCTTGTCCCGTACCTTCTCCTGGCCAGACTTCTGACGAGGTTTTCTCCGCTTCCCATACCTCGTGGTCTGAGTCATATCTGGGCTACTCACTGTCGGTCCACACTCTTGAAGATCGGATTGCCCTTTCTTTCCTGCCAAATCTGGAGGATTTGCAGCTCCACATTGGGACCTTGAGCCCATATACTTCTCACTGGGGCTATTCCTTTTTGGATCCATCTATCCAAGAAGGCCCTCTTCTTGGCCAATCTATGGGCCAATTTCTTCCTCCTGACTTGTGTTCCGATCTGCCTGGGACACTCTCGTCCCAAGAAATGCCAGATCTTTCACCATCCACTCCTGAGTTGAAAGAGCTGCCTAGTACAATTAAATATGTTTTTCTGGGACCAAATGAAACGCTCCCTGTAATCATCAGTTCAAAATTGACCAGGGAGCAAGAGTGCAAACTAACTGAGGTCCTCACAGAACACAAGACAGCTATTGGATGGTCTTTATCAGACTTATCTGGCATTAGCCCCTCCTACTGCACTCACTGTATATATACGGAGGAGGAGGCTCGACCTTCCAGCGAGATGCAGCGAGGTCTCAACCCTAACATGCGGGAGGTCAATAAGAAGGAAATCATTAAGTGGCTAGATGCGGGTATAATCTACCCGATCAGCGATAGCCCCAGGGTGAGCCCGATTCACGTTGTGCCCAAAAAGGTAGGACTCACCATCCGTGTCAATGACAAGGGCGAATCCATCCCAACACGCACTCCTACATCATGGAGAGTGTGTGTAGATTATAGGAAACTCAATGCTGCAACCAAGAAAGATCACTTCCTGCTACCTTTCATTGATCAAATCCTGGAGCGGTTAGTGGGAAATAAAATTTTCTATTTCCTGGATGGATTCTCAGGATATAACCAGATGGCAATTGACCCTCGGGACCAAGAGAAAACCACTTTTACTTGCCCCTTCGGCACCTTTGCATTTAGAAGGATGTCGTTCGGACTTTGCAACGCGCCAGCAACTTTCCAGAGATGTATGCTGGTGATATTCCATGACATGGTGGGTGACTTTCTCGAGGTCTTCATGGATTACTTCTCGATCTTTGGACCATCTTTCGATGACTGTCTTGCCAACCTGACCCGTATCCTTAGGAGATGTTTTGATGTAAACCTCGTGCTTTCTTGGGAAAAAAGTCATTTTATGGTACACGAGGGAATTGTTCTCGGGCATATCATCTCCGACAGGTGTACTGATGTTGACAGAGCTAAGCTCGATGTAATTGCTGATTTACCTGTGCCTGGCTCTGTCAAAGAAATCTGCTCCTTCCTGGGACATGTCAGTTTCTATAGGAGATTTATCAAAGACTTCTCCAAGATTTCTCGACCGTTAACTCATCTCCTATTGACCGACGTACCCTTTGATATGGGCCCCGACTGCATATGAGCATTCACGCAGTTGTGTAATGCTGTCACCAAGGCCCCTGTTCTCCAGCCACCTGATTGGTCCCTCGACTTTGAACTCATGTGTGATGCTTCTGACCTTGCAGTCGGAGCCATCCTGGGACAAAGACGCGATAGACACCCCTTCATGGTGTACTACGCCAGTAAGACGTTGGACGAGGCCCAGTGTAATTATACTACCACTAAAAAAGAACTACTGGTGGTCGTCTTTGGGCTGGAGAAATTCCTCTCTTACCTTTTGGGCTCACACGTTATTGTTTTCATTGATCACGCAGCCATTCGCCATCTCATGCACAAGAAGGATGCCAAGCCTAAACTTATTCGTTGGATCCTTCTGCTCCAAGAATTTGACATTGATATCTGCGATAAGGTTGGAGCCCAGAATGTTGTAGCTGATCATCTTTCCAGACTGGACCCTGACCATATTGGACTTACTCTACCGATCAATGAAATTTTTCCTGATGAGCACCTATTAGCAATTAATATGGCAAGTGGACCGTGGTATGCCGACATTGCCAATTACCTTGCTTCTGGATCCCTTCCACGTGGTTGGCCTAAAAACCAGCGCGAGCATCTCATGGCAGAAGCAAAGTATTATTTCTGGGATAATCCACTTCTTTTTCGCATAGGTGCTGATCAAATCATCTATTGCTGCATTCCTGACAGCGAGTTCCCCAGTGTGCTATCCTTCTGCCACGATCAAGACTGCGGAGGCCATTTCTCTGGGAGGAAAACTGCAGCCAAGGTGTTGCGGTGTGGTTTCTTTTGGCCCTCCCTTCACCAGGATGCACACAATTATGCCAAGCATTGCACTAGGTGCCAGTCGTTAGGGTCAATGTCACGTCGTGACATGACGCCCTTGCAACCCATCCTAGCTGCAGAAATCTTCGACATTTGGGGAATTGATTTCATGGGTCCCTTTCCTCCTTCCAACGGCTTCGAATTCATCCTCGTGGCCGTTGACTATGTTTCGAAATGGATCAAGGCTATTCCCACGTGCCGTGCTGACCATGTTATATCCACCCGATTTGTCAAAGACCACATCTTTGTGCGTTTTGGGATCCCTCGAGCCATTATCTCGGATGGAGGAAGCTACTTTACCCATGCATCTTTTCGGGAACTTCTG
This sequence comes from Thalassia testudinum, assembly GCA_037157565.1. Lineage (NCBI taxonomy): Eukaryota > Viridiplantae > Streptophyta > Magnoliopsida > Alismatales > Hydrocharitaceae > Thalassia > Thalassia testudinum. The sequence continues at coordinate 26,213,723 of JAZHRO010000014.1, forward strand.
AGGAAATACGGAGTCCACCATCGTATCGCATCCCCGTATCATCCTCAGACGAATGACCAGGCAGAAGTGTCTAACCGACAAATCAAGCAGATTCTCCAGAAAATGGTTTGGCCTGAGTGTAAGGATTGGTTCGACAAGCTGATTGACGCACTTTGGGCGTATTGGACCGCCTTCAAGGCTCCCCTGGGTATGTCTCCGTATAGAATCGTTTATGGGAAGCCTTGTCATTTGCCCGTGGAGTTGGAGCATTGTGCTTATTAGGCGGTTCGCCAATGTAACCTCGACCAAGACCTGTGTGGTCAAGAAAGGAAACTCCAACTCCAAGAGCTGGAAGAGCTCCGTTGTGAAGCCTATGATTATGCTTTAACTTTCAAACAACGTACTAAGGCTTTTCACAATAGCCGTATTCGACGGAAAGAATTTGAGCCATCTCAGCAAGTTTGGCTCTACAATGCCCGGCTCAAATTCTTTCCTGGGAAACTGAAGTCCAAATGGACTGGTCCTTTCCTAGTCTCGAGACCATTTCCCAATGGGGCTGTTGAGATCGAAGATCCCAAATCTGGGCATAAATTTACTGTCAACGGGCAGTGTTTGGAACCCTATCTGACTCATGAACCTGCCCCCGTTGGAGAAAACATTTCCCTACTGGAGGGTAACTAATTCTTTGCCTCATTCTGAGTCTAGCTGGGGACGTTAAATTCAGCTCTCATTGGGAGGCACCCCAACAACACTCACTATCCACCATCACTTTTCACTTCACTGTCATGCTCACTTCACTTTTCACTTCACCACCCACTATGCACCCACCCTACCACCCTGCTGTATACCCTGCACTTCAGCTCTTGTTACCCAATCTTTCATCCTTTCTCTACCTTACCCTGCATGCATATGAGGACATAGCATCGTTTGGCATGGGGGGGTGGATAGGCATCCATAGGATCTGGGTATTTTATGGTATCATGCAGTTTCTATATATATATATATATATCTATGTAAAATGGTGTTTAGTAATGATCTAAAGGCTGAAACAAAAATACAATAAGTGTTTATGGATATTCAACTGCTATTTTGAAGACTTTCCAGGCCACAGAAGCTTGATTCACTCAGGCTCGGCTTAATTCACTTGAGCATTGACAAGATAGATCAGAATCTCTCCTAACTAAGGACATATTCTTGTACCTAAGACACCAGTACAGGATCCGTTGGTTTGCTTCTACTGAAGAGCCTAAGTAATCTTGGTTCACACTACACATATCAGGAAACACCAGGTGAACATAAGATCCAACCCTAGTGTTCATTAGGGAAGGTGGAGTCCTTACCTGTGCGCGTAGGTAGACTTTATCCCAGGCTTTAGTCTTGTGTTTAGGAGAGACTCTTTCCACCAAAAAGGAACTCTCTCACCATAAAGAAAAGTGTGTTCCCCCAAATAATGTTGTAAGAGATATACTGACACATGTTTCAAAAAAAAAAAAAATAGAGAGAAAGATGCAAATAAGTCAGTATATCTCACAAATATCTGTAAAGTCTTCCTCCTACAAAAATTCTTCAGGGCAAAATACAAATACCCTATTTTTCTTTGAGCCACAAATGTCAGAAAATGGGAGTTGAGTTTTTTGTCATCTTTTTAAGGGTCAATCCGAAGACACGAGCTGAAACTGGGACCAACCTTTACTTAAAAATTCGTGAAACCCTGGGCTTGAGTCTTAATGTTCATCTGGTCAGTCTTGATCGTTTACTATGCACAAGCCATAATCTCTTGAGCTCTCGAGTACGGCAAAAACCTCCTGGGTCCTAGAAATCGTACTTAAGGTTTAAATATCAAGAACCCTGGTTAGTCGAGAGATTATCTATGTCATGTGAGACTTAAAGTACTGGTAGTCTTCTCTACAATTGGTTCTCACAATATCCAACAATAAACACACCTATGTTGCCTCAGGAGAAAACCTTCAGCTAAAGATCATATCTAAATACAATACAAAAAAATATTTTGCTAGGGACTAGCAAAAGATAGGCATGGGGGTATGATTGCACCGCAAAAATACACCTGCAATTGTGCTGTCTTGTGCTATTTCCTAGCATTACCAGTGCATATTAGGTTTCCATAGTCGCATTTGTGAAATTACATGCATGCATGCATTTAATTGAGAGGGGAGGAGAGTGAAATAAAATGGCCTTGCAATTAACAAATTCCTCAAGTGCTGCCTTGCAAAATTTCCATCTTCATTTTTTATTTCTTTTTGATTTTTTACTTTCTTCCCGCAGCTGCATGGCATGGCTGGACTTTCCTCCTTGCGCCATGCTCTGCAGCAGCTCTCCCTGCCAGCTGCATGCAAGCCACTCCCTGCCAAGCCATGCACGAGCCATGCACAGCCAGGGCATGGCTGTGCATGCTTTCTTCTTCCTTAAAAAGAGCACGGCTCCTCCTTTGCAGGTGAGCCTGGTCCTCCACACAAAAAAATCACACAGTAGCTCTTCTCCTTCCAGGCCGTCCCCTCCCCTCTCCCTCCATAAGTAGGCCCTCCTCCTCTGAGGAGACACTCTGCAAGTAGGAGCACCTCACAGTGGTGCACAACCACCACTGTGAGCCCACCACTGCCCAGCTCATCAGAGAGTTTTTGAGCGTGGTGGTTCTCTCTCTGTTTCAACGTCCAAGCCACTCAACCATTGGAGCAGGAGCTTCAAGCTTTGAAGCTCAAGCTCCGCACAGTAGCAGCAGCAAGGCTGCAGCAGCTGCCCCAGCCTTTTCGCGCACGCCTGTAGGCCGCCTGATGAGAGCCTCATCATGAGCTATAACTAGCTCATTTTGACCCAATAAAGAAGATAAAAGCTCCTACATAACCTAGAAGAAGGCCTAACTGAAGGAACAAGTGCTCTGAGAAGAAAACATGAAATAAAGGTTAAAACTGTAATTTTACCATTGCAGTACATAAACGGGATTTCTCAGAAGCAAAACATAGGTCAAATGGTCTAAATGAGATAAAAAGAGGGTTGAGTCAATCAGAAATGGGTTCATGTGCAATCTAGGAATTAAATGACACCTGGTAACCCTAAAACAAACCCGCTTAAATTAAAAAGGTTCCGGTCAGGATAAAAATCGAGTAAACCCTCTAAAAATCATGGAAAAACATCCTCTAGGGTTTAGAACACTTAATTTGGCCTTTGGAACCTAGTCTGACCTAGATTAGGGTCTTAGCTCCTCAATTAACCAAATTTAGGTTGTTACGCAAAATGTCCAGTCAAACTAGGTCAAACCTGAAATCCAACTTTGCCATTGGATTCCTTAGGTCAAAATTAGGTTTATAACAAAATTTGGACCTAAGGGGAGGTCATCTTGACCTACTTTGCAATTTAGTACACCCAAATCACAAATAGGTCCCTATCTTTTGAATATCCTTGCAAAGAGCTCCCCAAGTTCTTCGCCCCCTTTGCAATCCGATCCTGCCGCCATTGTTAGGGCAGAACTGAGCTCCGGCGAGGTTCAGAGAGGGATTGCTCTCTAATCCCTCAGAGATTCCCTCCCAAAAATGGAAGGAGGATTCTCTGAGGAATTCCCTTCCTTCTAAAGCCAATTACAATCGTTGGTGTGAACCCAATCTCTCGTGCGAACGCACGAGAGATTTGGGTATCCGCCTTCCTTCCAACTCCGGCGAGCCGGCAGACCTAATTGCGCTCTCTCCACGTGCTGACAGGAGCAGCCAGCACCTATAAAACACCCCCAGACCCTGCCGCAGGACCCGAGCTTGATTTGGCCGAGTGTCCACCCCCAATTCGTCTCCTCCTGCCCGGCCAAAAGTCCCAACAAGCTCCGGCGAGCCCCCCTCCCCTCCCTCTTCGCTCTGCCACAAAACCAGTGGCAGAGTTAACTTCCTGACTTCCCTCCGCGTCGCGCAGTACCCGCGCACGCCGCCTCAGCCCCGTCGTCGCCGCCGTTCTCCCCCACTGGGCATCATCTTCTCCGGCGACAGAAGGTACTGCTATCCGCCTTCCGTTCCCTTTAGTCCTTACAATTAGGTTAGAACTCCTCTCCATCCTCTCCTCTCTCTTTTCCCCCTGTTATCTCATCTAATTACCCCTCGACCGACGCTGACCACCCTCATCTTCCACATCACCGACCGACCTCCGGCGAGCCACTTCCACCATTCCAGCCCCCCACACAGCTCGCCAACCACCTCGAGAGCTCCGCCTCACCACCAGGAACTCGCTCCACCCCACAACTGCCACTCCAGACCTCCATAATCACCCCCCGAACAACCCACCATCTCCGGCCACAGGTTGACCTAGGCACGCACGCCTAGGCCGACCTGCGGCCTGCAGCATCGTCCACCGCCTTCGCCGTGCCACAGCGAAGGTCTCTAGCTGATCTGATTGGGCCGAGAGGCTCCTTTTGTGCATGACAGTGTTTGAGCTCCTACCGCCATGGACAACCTCTGATGAAGCTCCAACAAAGCTCCAGGCACCCGGTCTCCCAGGCTACAGGTGCTGCATACTCGCGCGAGTGTCGCGAGGTGAGTGAGTCCAGCAAGGAGCGCCAGCAGAGCCAGCAGCTGTTCCATTTGCACGCAGGTCTGCGGGTGCGCGCAAAGGCAGGGCGGAACCTTTAGTCCCACATCGTGGAATCGCGAGGTGTGGGCATACCATAAATTGAATTTGTGTTTTACTCTCACTGCCTCCGTAAGCACAGGGGTGAGGTCCCTCACTGACCCCCCACCCGCCTCATCCACGGCTTGACCACGCAGATCTGGTGGATTCGACCTGACCTAAACCTACGCACTCCTCGCGCATCACACCACCTGCAGGTGCGCCTGGTCCCGGGTACAATCCGACCCGATTATGGCTGTGGCTCTGGGAGAGCATCCCTGAGTGAATTGCTTGAGAGAGAGAGACGCGTGGGTAGAGGGAGAAAGGATAGGTTTTGCTCTGTGTAGGCACAGGCTGAACGTTGAGGAAGAAAGACTTGGTCGCGAGAAGGAAAAGAAAGAAGGAAGAAGGAAAGGCAGGAAGAACAGAGAGACCAAAGAAGAAAGAAGCCTTCGCAGGAGAAGAAGAAAGAGAAGAAAAGAAAGCAAACACAGCAGCAGAAAAAGAAGAAACAGAGAGACTGCAGAGGAAGAAGAATAATCAAGAAGAAAAGGGAACATACTTTTACCAATTTCATTTCTTTTTGTCCTAACTACTTTTAATCGCATACATTCATAGTTGAATTGATATTTTGAGTAAATTAGAGTGTTCGATTACATTTTAACTAGTAGTAAATTCCATTTGCTCCCTGTGATCGACCTCGGATACTCTGATTTTCAAGTAATAAAATTCTTTATATTTGTTTAAACGTTTTGTCGGTTGTACTACAACGTGATATACTTTAAACCCGCACAAAACGTTGACAACACCGCCCTCTCCTCCAGCACGCGCCTGCAAATGCCATTGCCTCTCGCTTCTTCACGCTGCACTCGCCTTTCCGCCCGCAACCGGCCACCGCGCGATCCTGCAGCGAACGGCCAAGCTTCACCGTGCACGCCAGCCAACACCTGCAGGCCACCGCGTGCCCTGTCATGCTCATTCCCCCGTGACCCAGCCCTCTCCGTGTGCTCTGTCGCGAAGTCTTGCTCGCAAGTCAGCAGTTAGCGACTCTTTCGCGTGCGCGCCTAGCCGTCCACGCCCTTTGCACTCATAGCACCGGACGCAGGCGGTTGCATGGCTCGCCCGGGCACTGTAGCCACTGTTCACATGTTTCAGCAGAACGCTGTGGCTACAGTGCTGTGACCGATAGGTTTCTCACTTATCCGATCTCCCGGCGTGCCGCTACCGGCCACTGCTTGCACCCGCGTCCAGCCCTGCGCCTGCTCCAGCGCCTGCTCGTGCGTCTGCGTGTGCCCGCGTCGCCCGTACCTGCTCGCTTCATCGTTTGCATCCGCGTATCCCTTTGCCCGCTCCCTTCGCCCGCGTACACCCGCCTGTGTACGCCCGCTGGCTTCTTCCGCGCCCGCTCTTCAGCGCGGTGTGCTGCAGCCTCTTCTCTCCCTCGTGCCCACTCCCCTGCATGCGTGCGCCTCTCCGCAAGCCTACGCGCCTGTGCGCGCACGTTTATCACCAAACGATGCTCCACTGCTGTAGACGACTTAACTCCTAGCTCCAGCAGGACTGAGCGCTCTCTCTCTCTCTCTCATAGCACTCTCTCCCTCTCCCTCTGCAGAAACACATACACACACACACTCTCACCTATACACTATTATATACTTATATATATATACATATATATATATTTATATCTATATATATTTATATACATACATATATATACTTATATCCATACATATAGTAGTATCTATATACTTAAAGTATTAGTATACATACATACATATATATATATATATATATATATACATATATCTATATATATATATTATTACCTATATAACTAAGTATAAGTATAGATACATATATATATATACATATATACACACCTACTTATACATATATATATATTTATATATATATATATATACACAAATATACATACATATATACATATATATATATACACATACCTATCTACATATATCTATATATACATATATTACTATATACATACAAATATATATATATACATCTATATAGTATTATATACATACATATACATACATATATATATATACTTATATATATATATATTTATACATATATATACACATATAACTACATATATACCTATATATTTACAACCATATATACATATAGATATATTTACATATATACATATATCTATATATATATATATTTTTATTATTATTTTTTTTCACATTACTTACCATACGTTGTATCGCGGGAATATCTGCACCAGTTGCTGATATTCCCCGATACACGCGTACAAAAAGCGTGTTCACACACATCTTCCACCATCCATCTTACACTCCATGTGGCACCTCGTCCTGTTGGTTGCATCTTTCTAGACGACGACAGACTCGACATCGTGCTACACTCCATCTTTGCCTCCACCCCCACCCCTTTATACATATATAATATATACCTATATATATACTATATTTACTTTATTTTTGTTTCTCTTTCCTGCTAGTAAAAAGATAAAAAAATATATAGAAGAGAAAAGATAATCTTTGACTTGCAGGTACTCCATCTTGCGAATAGCAAGACCCATTTTGGAACCCTGATTTGGCTCAAAGCCAAGAACCTAATTTTGAGGGTGTGCCTCAAGGACAAGAATTATCAGAAAAAAATCTAAATAGAAAAACACTAAAAACACAATAAATGAATGGAAGAGATTCGTTGTAGGAAAGGAGTAAAAACTTGACTTCTAACCCCACTTCCCTAAGTTTGACCCTGGGCCTAAAAGTGACCAAGATAAAATTAAGTAGGCTAGGTAAAAGAATTTTGTAAAGAGATGGTTAGGCTCGATTTAGGTTAACCACTATACACACTTCAATGATAAAATCACCATATTAACACAACCTAAACGAGTCCCAACCAACCGGCCATTTCTACCCTTGGAAGGTCTCTTCTTAAGATTCTTTCAGGTTCAAGATCAGACACAAGTTGTCTCCTAAGAGAATGCCTATCAAGCATGCACTACAAACACAATTCAAAAGGACTTGTTCAGTCTTTAGGAATTTAGGCTTTTGACTTTAGTTCAAATTGTAGGTGACAAAGCAAGTTTCCTAATCAATTACGCGCCTATTGTCAACCTTCTAAATGCCTAAAAAGACCTAGTTGGAGCTTAGGTATTCTTCCCTAAATCTCAAATGGTAAAGCAAATCTAAAGACGGAAGATTGAGGGATGTAAGTAGGCCTAAGCCTTCCTTTGAAGCTATGCTTTTGCGGTGCTTCTCAACTACCCCCAAAAATCCGTGACAGGGTATCCCCCTCTTTGGATTTACAAAACCTTTGATCTTAAGTTCCGAACACTTCAGAATCCAACGGTATGAGGGCTCTTGTCCTAGTCGTTTCAAGACTTAGGGGTGTCTAAATGAGTGTCATGGTGCAAAAGAGATAAGTGTGCATTCACCGCAAAAAGATTTTGAATTTTGAATCGCACACCATGTTTGACAATCAAGTCCTTGATTTTTAGTTGTCCCTCCTTTAATTAGTTCTTTTTCACGAATATATGCGACCACTTGTTAGATCGCTTCAAGAAAAATTATGTGGTCTTCGAATTAAGTCCAAATGCAATGCGTGATCAAGAATAGGATGCAAAGTAAGAGAATGCGTACCTTGCTTCCAGCAATCAATGATGTAAGAATGCACGCAATGTAGAGAAGTAAAAATAGAGGCTGCTCATACAGACCTAAATGTTTCGTCCTAGGGGCAAGCAGCTTCTAGTAGGCAGCTCATTTTTTTTATTTTTTTAACTATTTATTCACAAGAAAATAAAAGTAAACAGTCCACAAAATAAATTAAAAAAAAATCTAAATCTAAAGAAAAGGGAACAGGCTCCCAAAAATTACCCATACGGGCCTAAAACAAAATCGGGGAACAAACCCCTCAGAATATACCCCAGAACAAGGGTTTCAAATTAAATGTGCAATGAAAAATTAAATCTAAAGTCTTAATCCTACTCTAATCAAATTAGCGATTAAATGTACGTCGTGTCCTCATCCTTCCCCTCCTTTGCAAGGTAGCTCGACCAATTCCTCCTCTGGCGACGTCAAGGGTCGGCTCTCACGATGGCTGATTCCTCGCATAAATTTCTCGCACAGAAAAAAAAAGGTCAGATCACTGTGCAATTGAGAAATAATTAAAAATAAAATCAGGTGAAATTATTGCATCTATTGCCTCCCCGACAACGGTGCCATTTGATGAGTCAATTCTTCACTTTTACAGTCATTTATTACATAAAATGTCGCGTCGTTTGTAGTTCTATGTGGTGGAAAAATCGACTAATTAATAATTAAAATAACCACTCAATTAGGAGCGGGTCGTATCCATAGGGAGGCAATGACGTATTTAAATTCACACCGGTTAAAAATGTATGTTCGTAGTTAATTTCGACGAGAACGGAGCCAAATCTGCCTTCAGATTAAGATAGTAACAAGAGAACATGTTGAAATGGCAATTTTGAACTAACGGATATTTTTGGCAATGCAAATTTAATAAAATATTAATAAAAGATGACAATGGTAGAAAATGTAAATATTATTGGGTCATGTACTGTAGCAAAACAGGGGATTTCTTCCCCTTGGCCGTGCGTGAAGAGGAAGAAACGGCCGGAGGCGTGAAGCTCGGAGGAAGTTCTTTGGATCGAAGGATTCGTAGCGGTGGTGGCGGCGAGTCAAGAGGTGGCCGGAGCCGGCCGGATGGAGCTTCGGTGAAGGTGGGTTACGCTGCTGAGTTTCTGGCGAGGAAGCATGATTAGCCCATAGTTATGGGCTATTTAAGTATTTAAGTGCCTAGATATTAGGTTAATTCTAACATTATTTAGCATAAATTAGGATGTAAATAGATTAATTCATATTTCTAATTCAATTACATAATTCATGCATCTTATTCATATTTAAATGCATTTAGAATTAACTTAGAATTGCATTAGTTAACTAATTAGGTACATTGCATGCATTAATTTAGGTTAACATAAAAGTTGAGGGTCTGTATATAAATAACCATAATATTTTAACATTATTTTCTTTATTCTTCTTCTTCTAGGAATGGCTGGCTGCCGCTCCAATGCCACCAGCTGCCGCAGTGAAGAATCCATTCAAGGAGGAGCGGATGTGTTGGATCTGGTCGGGCAGCTAATTTCAAATTTGTGCAGGCCACTACAAAAGGAGGAGAGAGGAAGCTGAGTGAGGCAGGCCTCCACCACCGACCCACCACTGTGCAGAGAGATCTTCCCTCTTCCATTCCACACCGCCTGCCACAACCGCGGCGACTACCCTCCACCACCGTGGGCATGTGGTGTGACAGGCCACACCGCCATCCAGAGGTCGTTTGCATTACCGTAAGCACCTTAGCGTGCATCTCCCTCGCCGTCGTCACCAACAACCACCGCCGCAACCACTGTGCAATCACTTTCTCAGTCAGTTAAGGCGTCCGAGAAATTTCCCGGACGTTTGAAGCCATCCGCTCACCTTCCGTCTGCAACCTCATCGCGACCACCCGCCTGCGCACCCCTGCTTGTAGCCGCACCCGCACAACCACATCCGCCCATTTCACCTCCAGTGCCATCTCCACACCCTCCAACCTGCACACACGTCTGAAGCCACCCGCTCACCTTCAGCCTGCACCTCATTGCTCACCCGCGTGCACTCGCCTGCAGCGCACCCGCGACACCTTCAGCCTGAAGCACCTCACCGCTAGTGCCCTCCCGCCAGCAATCCCGCGCGTGCCTCACCGCGCATGCCCTCCTCCCGCGCCTGTAGCACCTGCTCTCACCGCCAACAGAGCACGCACCGGCTGCAGTGCGCGCCCACGCCTCCGGCCAGCACGCAGCATCCGAGCTGGCAGAACCGCCAACAGGCTGCGCGCGCTTCCGCACCCGCCTGCAATGCACGCCAACAGCAGCTGCAACATCGACTGCAGCCACCTCCATCGGAGCTCGTCCGGCCGCCGCGCGACATGCCGCCACCACCGCTTCAAAGCCCTCGGTCTAAGGAATTTCCTCCGAGCTTCCCGCGTCCGGCCGTCCACTCCTCGTCGCGCACGGCAAAGGGGAAAAAATCCCCTGTTTTGCTACAGTAACCGGGCTATTAAAAATTACATTTTCCTGCCATTGTCAATTTTTAATAATATTTTATTGATTCTGCATTGCGACAAATATCCTGTAGTTACTTAGAATTGCTATTTCAGCATTGTTTCTTGCTTCAACCTTAATCTGAAGACAATTTTTGCTTGATTCTTGTCCAAACTAACTACGAACAAACATTTTTAACTGGTACAAATTGAAATACATCATTGCCTCCCTGTGGATACGACCCGCTCTTCTACGAGTGGTTATTTCTTTTTAATTATTGATTAGTCGATTTTTCCACCACATAAAACTGCAAACGACTTATAGCGAACAATCGACTTGTCAAAGCGCATGCACTGGTCTATGTGCGAGTTGAGGATGGTTCTACTGTAAGCGCACCGCTGCTGCTGGATGCTGCTGGCAGACACTACAAGGAAGGCGCATGGCGGGTAGAGATGGTGCTGCTGCAGGCTGCTAGCGGGTGCAGACTCTGCAGGCAAAATGCGTGGGTTTTGCTGTGCGCTGGAGGTGGGCGCTACAGCAGGTGCGCTCTGCAGGTTGCAAGGCAGGCATGCTGGAGTGGGTGTGCGGGAGGTGAGCGCGCTAAAGGTGAGGTGTGCTGAGGTGTTGGTGGTCATGTGTAGCTGGAGGGACGTGGGTGTGAAGGAGCAGCCGGTCTTGCTGCTGTGTGTGCAGGTGGTGTGATGCAGGCATGAGGTGCAGGTGGTGAGGTGTAGAAGGAGCAGGCGCGGCTGCAGGCTAGAGATGATGAAGAGGCGTGCATGGGCTGGTGTAGGTTGTGAAGTCGGTTGCTGCTGCAAATGGCGCGCCTTGCCGAGGTTGCAAGGAAGGCGCGTGCAGGCTGGGGATGGTGCTGGAGGCTGGAATAGATGAAGAGGCGTGAAGTGGAGGTTGTTGGTGATGGCGGCGAGGGTGGTGATGTTGATTCTGGTGAGACACAGTGATGCAGACAAGCTCCAGAAGGCGGCGTGGCCTGTCACGCCACACGCCCACGGTGGTGGAGGCTTGTCGCCGCGGTTTAGGCCGGCGGTGGTGAAATGGATGAGATGAACTCTTTGCATAATGTGGATTGTTGGGATGGTGGCCTCCTGTGCTCGGCTGTCTCTCCCTCTTTTTGTAGTTGCCTGCATGAATTTGAATGGAGAGGTGGGAGCAGATCCACCTTCTCCGCTAGTCCATGAATGTAGGCTTTAGTGCGGCAACTGGTGGCGTTGCAGCAGCTACCGAAGGAAATGCAGCCGTTGCTGCAAGAAGAAGAATAAAAAAAATAATGTTAAAATATTATGGTTATTTATGTACAAACCCTCAACTTTTATGTTAACTTAAATTAATGTATGTAATGCACCTAATTGGTTAACTAATTAAATGAATGCAATTCTAAGTTAATTCTAAATGCATTTAAATATGAATGCAATGCATGAATTATGTAATTAAATTAGAAATATGAATTAACCTATTTACATCCTAATTTATGCTAAATAAATGTTAGAATTAACTTAATATCTAGGCACTTAAATACTTAAATAGCCCACAAATATGGGCTAATCAGTCTCAACCCTTTGAGATCATGTGCGATGCATCTGACTTTGCTGTAGGAGCGATTTTGGGATAGAAAATTGACGAGAAACCCGTGGTCATCTACTACATTAGCAAGACACTTGACGAGGCTCAGCGTAACTACACGGTTACGGAGAAAGAGCTGCTAGCCATAGTATTTGCCCTGGAAAAGTTCAGATCATATCTTCTGGGTTCCCGTGTTATTATTTACTCATATCACACTACTGTGAGGCATCTCCTTGCGAAGAAGGACGCGAAACCTCGATTAATCCGATGGATCTTGCTATTGCAAGAATTTGACCTTAAGATTTGTGACAAAGCGGGAAGACAGAACATGATAGCTGACCACTTATCCCACCTTCCTTCTGAGATCATCGACCCTTCCAGACACATCACGGAGCATTTTCCTGATGAGCACCTCCTGACTATTAGTACCAGGCTTCCATGGTTTGCTGACATAGTAAACTACTTGGCATCACATTAGATCCCGTCTGATTGGCCGAAGGCCAAGAAAGACAAATTGAGCTCCGATGCCAAGTATTTCATTTAGGAAGACCCATATCTATTCCTCATAGGTGCTGACCAAATCATCCGGCAATGTGTCATGGAAGTTGAAATCAAAGACATACTCTCCTTCTGCCATGACCAGGCATGCAGTGGCCATTTCTCTGGGCACAAAACCGCATCAAAAGTCCTCCAGTGTGGCTTTTACTGGCTAACAATCTTCAAGGATGTATACAATCACTGTAAGGCATGTAGTCATTGCCAGACTTTGGGCAACATGAGCTATCGTGACATGATGCCTTTGCAGCCGATTCTAGTATGCGAGATTTTTGACATTTGGGGGATAGATTTTATGGGACCCTTCCCTATCTCAGACGGCTTTGAATACATTTTACTCACTGTTGACTACGTGTCTAAATGGATCGAAGCTATTCTAACCTGAACCAATGATCACAAAGTTATCAAATTCATCCAGCAAAACATCTTCTCACGGTTCGAGATTCCTCGATCGATCATTTCTGATGGAGGGACCCATTTTATAAATGCTCAGTTCAGGTCACTGATGACCAAATTCGGGGTGTCACACCGAATCTCTACTCCTTACTACCCTTAAACTAATGGTCTAGCTGAGCTATCAAACCGAGAGATCAAGAAAATCCTTCAGGTTACTGTTCGACCTGACCGGAAGGATTGGTCATCCTGGCTTCTGGAAGCTTTGTAGGCTTATAGGACCGCCCACAAGACCCAATTAGGCATGTCTCCTTTTAGACTAACGTACAGGAAGGCGTGTCACCTCCCCGTTGAATTGGAGCATAAAGCCTATTGGGCAGTACAGAACTGCAATTTAGATCTTTCTAAGGCTAGAACCAACAGAAAGCTTCAGATAAGTGAGATTGATGAATTACTCTTCGATACGTATGAAAACTTGTGAATCTACAAAGAGCAGGTTAAAACCTTTCATGACAAGCACATATCTAGAAAGATCTTTCACCCTGGTCAAAAGGTCCTACTTTTTGATGGCCGACTCAAATTGTTCCCAGGAAAGCTATGATCCAAGTGGATCGGACCATACTTAGTCCTGTAAATCTTTGGAAATGGAGTCGTTGAAATCAGTCCACTCAGCCATGATTCCGAACCCTTTGTTGTGAACAGTCAGAGACTCAAACCGTTCATTGACATGACCAATACAGATTTGGCTGAGTCATCCTTTATCCTCCATTCTCCCTGAGCTCATTGCACCCAGCCGATGGCGTAAAACTCAGTGCTTAACTGGAGGCAACCCGTCATTCTTTGAAAAATCCGAAACCTTTCCTGACATTTCTTTGCACTTTAGGGTTCATCCTTTAGGACAACCGACTCCACCTCAGGTACCTGTACCCAATGCGTCCTAATGAACACCTCGACCCGTCCACTCGCCTCGACCCAATACGTCCTAATTAGAAATCGTCCACAATAGTCACCTCGACCCTCCACTCACCCAACACCTGTCCTAATGAATGAACCAAGCTGAATACAAACCCACCTAATTTACAATGGGGACATTGCAAATCTTAGGCATGGGGGGTATGAAAGTGCAAAAGGTATGAAAACTCATAATAAGAAAATGTTTCAATAAAAAAAATCACATATCATCTAAAAAAAAAACTGAGAAGAGGAGAGAAAATTTTTGTGGGCTATAAAAAATAGGAGAAAAAGAGCAAAATGCTAAAAAGGAGCATAAAGTGAAAAAGAAAGAGATAGTCATTAGTAAGAGATTAAGGGATTAACCGAAGTTCTAGACCATATTAAGAAAAGTAAAGAAAAGTGCTAAAGAGACACAAAAAGATTAGTAGGAATGTTGACCTTAGGCCTTTTTGGCCAGACTCTTAGTACCCGTTAAGATCTGGATATTCCTCAAGAGGTTGAGGAAAATGCAAAGCTTAAGTATTAGGTCTAAGGCTTAGGGAGTATTCAGCCTCGTTAATTGACCTTCGATTTGCGGGACTTGGTAACCTAAGCACCCCAATTCACACACAGTCTGGTTCAGTACACGTAACTATCAAAATCACGCAGAAGCATTTTAATATTCTGAAAATGTTGCCTAGATTAGGAGCGGCCGATCAACACAAGTTGATTTGGATGAGTTCCTGACACGAAGAGGTGGGAAATTTCCCTCAAAGATGCATAACATATCGTCTCCTCGGTGCTTGTCTCTCAGGATATTTACATACCCTACTGGGGGAATGTAAGCACTCTGCTGGCTCAGATACCATGGATGGCATTATCACAAAATGTCAATTACCAGGGTCTGGATTCGGCCACGGAATGCCATGGGCGGGATTATCTCGAAATCTCGAAAACCAGGGTTCTGGGGGTTACCATGGGCGGTGTTATCACGAAGCATCGATTGTCAGGGACCTTTGAGGATTGATGATGGGGATGAGGAATCCGATACAGACCGTGTTGAGAAGCCAATCCGAAGCTAGAATTAAAAAGAAAAGAGAGAGAAAACTCTCCAAACAAATAAATCTTCTGTCTCTCTCTTACAAAACACACTACAAACTGAACCAAGGCAAAAAATGTCTCAAGCATGGGTGCTTTAACCACAAAATCCAATAAACCTTAGGGTAGTTTCCGTGGGCCTTAAAAACCTTTGCTGAGGATCGAGCCTAATGCTGGATAGGTCTGGATCTTGGTTGGTACTAGAGTACCTTGAGGCCCATTGTCGGCATTCTGACTTAATCAAAGAAGAAAAAACACTTATCATAACTGGTGAAAGAAATTCATAGTCTAGAACAAAGGTTAAAACCTAAAAATTTTGCTAAGGGACTAGCAAAAGATAGGCATAGGGGTATGATAAGAACCTCATCTTGAACCCTAACTAGCTTACTTTGATCTAATAAAATGACAAAAGCTCCTACATAACCTAAAGGAAGGCCTAATTAAGGGGATTACTAATCTGAAAAGAGAACATGAAATAAGGGGTAAACTGCAATTTTACCATTGCAGTGCATCAACGGGATTTCTAAGGGTCTAGACATAGGTCAATTGGACTTAATAAGACGAAAAGTGGGATGGTTCAGTCAAAAAAGGGTTATGGTGAAATTTAGGAATTAAACAACATTCTGTAACCCTAAAACAAACCTACTTAAATTCACAAGGTTCCAGGCAAGATAAAAATCAACTAAACCTTCTAAAATTCATCGAAAAATATCCCCTAGGGTTTAGAACCTGTCTTGACCTAAATTGGGGTCCATGCCCAATATTTGACCTAATTTAGGTTTTTATGCAAAATGTCCAGTCAAACGTGGTAAAATCGAAAATCCAACTTCACCATTGGATTTCTTAGGTCCAAATTAGGTTTATACCAAAATTTGGACCTAAGGGAAGGACATCTTAACCTACTTTGCAATTTGGTCCACCTGATTACATTCCGGCCCTTGACTTTTGAAAACCCTTGCAATTACCCCCTCAACTTTATCGTCTCTTTCTTCATTTTGGTCCCTCTGCCATTGCAGCAGGGACCATACCTCCGATGACTTTGCGTAGAGGTTTCTCCTCGATTTCATGGGGAGCCGCCCTCAGATTTGAAAGGGAAGCTCCCTGTGAAGCCCCCTACCGTATGGGCAGCTCCCCATGCCCTGAAATGCCCCATACCTCTCGTGCGAACGCTCGAGAGGTATGGGCCTACTCCGGCCATACCTCCGACGTGGTCTCCCTGCCGCCTCCTTGCGAATCCTACTCTGCCCTTGCCTATTTAAGGAAGCCCAGACCTCTCCACTTCCTTCAAGCTTGGTTTGGCCAGAGAAAGCCCCCCAAATTCATCTTGTCCTCACTTTGGCCAACTACCCGTAGCTTCCGGCAACTCTCCCTCCCTCTTCTTGTCGCTCTGCCACAGTACTAGTGGCAGAGCCATCTTCGTCGTACTCCGTGCCGCACCATACCAGCATGCGCTCCTCTGACCCTCTTCCTCGTCGTCGCTTCTTCACCATAGGGTCTTCGTCTCCAGCGATGGCAGATACCTGCTACTCACCCTCTGCCTCCCCACTTCACTCTAAATACCCCAGATAACTCTCTCTTACTCTCTACATTCTTTTCCCTTCTTCATTTCCTTCAAACGACCACTGCCACACTCCACCACCATCATCCCCTTCACCTCCAGCCACCACTCCAGCATGTTCGCTCCACCACCACAGACCACCTCCCTTCTCGCCGACTGGTCCCTAAGCATCGCCCAACCTTGCAAGCTTCTCCAGGCTATGCCCACTCCAAGACACAGTCCCAGGTCGTGCAGAGAGCTTTCACGAACATCTCCAGGCCTTTAATTGGTGTCGAGGGCCGTAGCTGTAGCTGCAATCAAGCGCTACATCTGCTGCAGGCATTCGTAAAAAGAAGGTGGGACATTTAGTCCCACCTTGGAAGCTGACGAGCGGTAGGCGCCACTTAAATTGAAAAAGTGCCATTTTCTTATCACCTCAGATCCATGGTCTCATCCGTGACCTACGCCTCTGCAGACCTAGCTTGACTCGACTACCCGTGCACATCAGATCCACGGTGGCCTGACTCGACTCGCCCACCACCGCACGCCGGTGGGCCTGGTCCCAGGCACACATATCTGACCTGTTTTACCCGAGGGAGGCTCTAGGAGAGCTGTGTCCCAAGAGGGAAATAGAGAGAGAGAGACACGGGAAGGGTAGGGGTAGGTTTTGCTTCTCTATGCTGTGCAGGGAAGAAGGAGGAAGAGGAAGTGATAGAAATGCCATTTTCACGCATTTGGAAGTCGTCGGAAATCGTAGTATAGTCACCAAAAACATTCGTCAAAAATTGATTTCTAAAGATAATGAGACTTGAGTCCCGGTCGTTCGTCTTTGGGAGGCATTGCTTTTACTTTTGAAATCGATCTTTTTGCCGCTCTACTTTGTTTAGAATCGCATGCCGGTTTGTGATTATTGCGTATTTACATACGACATGCTTAATTGTAAGAATATTAAGAGTTAGAAACAGGCAACATTAATCGCGCAAAAGATAATAGCAATCATTAAGCTCATGGTGATTTCAAATAGATATATATATATATATATATATATATATATATATAAATGTGTTTTCATTCATTCATTTGGGAATTGTTGCACAAGGAATCTAGAGGAAAGCTTGTACATAAATACTTGAAAATTAAATCTAGCTACCAGAAAATGATTGCATACAAGAATCGATGGGGGGATTTCGCATGCATCATTGGGGGAGACGTTAGACTACACTACTAAGCAGAATGGAAGGGCATTCAGGGGTGGTCCCCGATGGCTTTTGAGTGGTTGAGAGAAGGAGGGGCGGCCAATGGAACTTAGGCCGACCCTTGGAGAGAGGTTGGGGAGCTGATCCAGCTTCCTGGCGTGGAGATGGTGGCCTCCATGGTGGTGCTCAAATCGTGGAGGTGGAGTGGAGACGAAAGTGGCTATTCTAAGTGGAATGGATGCCAAGGAAGTGAATGGTTGTAAATGGCCACCTAAGGGGTCTTTTTATAGACCTAAGGGAAGCTCTCTAAAGAATTATGGAATTCTCTAGAGAGGCCTATGGTAGGAGCTCGTGGGAGAGTGAGAGAGAGAGGGTGGATGGTGGTTTTTAGATCCACCAAATGTGGATCTAAAAATTGAATGGCTCCTGGTTGCTATTTTTGGCAACCAAGGCAACCACACATGGTAGAGAGTTATAGAGAACTCTGGGCTATATATTTTCATGTGGATGGTGTGTGTGGGTCAAAACTTAGGTGGCTAGGTTGATTAGGTTGGGTTCTAGTGGGTTTAGGTCAAGGTAGGTCTCAAATTAGGGTTATAAACCCTAATTCACTAAGGCAAAGTGCAATTAAACTTAATACAAGTTTAATTGGGTGTGTGGAAACTTAATTGAGAGTAAAACAACTCAATTAAGTTAGGTCTAGGTCAATTGGACTCCCATTGAGTACAATTGGACAGTGTATGCTGAGATCAGGGCTCAATTGGACTCAATGAGTCCAATTGAATAGGCTGATGGAATTGACTAAGATCCAAGTCAATTAGGTTTAGTGAGGACCTAATTAGGTCCTTAGGGAGGTCTAGAGGTGATGTACTAGGGTTAGGGCACCTTAATTTATGTTCCTATGGGGTTGGAATTAGGTTTAGGGACCTAGAGATCCAAGATCAAGGCTTAAATCTCAAAACAGGAATTGGAGAGCAGTATCAGACGTCTAATAATAGAATCAGACATCTTATACTCAAAAATCAGAAGTCCAGACTTGTTGTCTGGACGTCCAATCAGAGTCAGGAAGGATTTCGGGTTCTGTTTTGGGTATTCTACGAAAATTAGACGTCTGACAAGGTTTGAAGTGTGCGGGAGTTGGCTACGGGTCCTGGACATCCTAGAACTTATCTGGACGTCTAGAGAAGGGTTGGAACTAGGGTTTTAGGGCTTCCTAGGGTGTTGTGACCTAATTTAAGGGTGGCTAAGGCTTGGGGAAGTCTCTAGGTTATCCTAGGGCTAGGATGGACCTGAGATCTTTACATTTTACTGCTTTATTTCTACTTGATAGAATAGAAAACCTTTAACCCCCTTACGTTATTATTCCTACGTCTAATCTAAGCCTTCTGCTCCAGCTCTACTGCAACTCCCGTTATTCCTGATCTAGCTTCAGATCTAGCTCCTGATCAGCTTATTCCCTGCAATCGACATAATGCACTTAATCAGCACATTATAACATTATTTTATGCATAACTAAAGGAAAGCAGTAAAGATGCAGATAATGCGTATGCATGCATGAATAACCCTAACTTATGCTAAGTCCTAGCCTAATTTAGGTCAATTAAGACCTATGATTGCTGCGCATTCATACCCCCATGCCTAAATCTTGCTAGTCCCTAGCAAATGCAAGACTAAATTATTTACAGCAAGGGTCCCTAAGGGACTGGTTATTTTATCAGGTGTTTGCATAGAGATTTTTCTCCTTTTTATTTTCATCTTATGCTCTAGAAATCCAGACAATCGTGAAGGTGCAGCTATGTAGCTTTTGCAACGGATTCGAGTGAAAACTAATACACCTCTAAAGCCTGTACTTGACCCCTAATAAAAATTCTAGCGGGATAGGCGGATTTCTTCCCTCGGGGTATTCAAGATATTCTATGAATTTCACCCCGGCTTTGGGCTTAGATAGAGAATCTTTGAGGGAAAGGATTATATATTTGGTGGCTCATTCTCACTTGGTGCTACATAGAGACTAGTACTACAGAATCTAGATTCCCGGATTACTAAGTAAGTTAACTCAAAGAAAGACGAGAAAAACTATACTCCCTTTTGATTCCTTTGTATTCATTCTCTCTTACTCTTTTTCTTTCTTTTTCTTAGAGCTCACAACCTCACCAGATTCACACGTATGTTCTGTATTTGGTGGTCTCACTAGGCATTAAAACTTTAATTGAGTTCTCATAACCCTAGCACTAAGTCGGAATTCCTCAGCCATTATTCAGGTGGTCAGAAACACAAGAAAAATAGGTTAAGGCCATATTTGATGGAGCTCAATTTTATTTGGTGGTATTGCCTCGATGAAATAAACACTAAATATTCATTCTTTTCTTTGCTTTTTCTTCTTTTTCCATTTTTTTTTTCAATTTTTCTTTCTTTTCATCATTCTTTTTCTTTTTCTTTTTCTTTTTCTCAATTTTTTTTTAATAATTTTTTTTTAGCATAACACAACTGGCATACATCCATGAACTTTATTGAGGAGGCATTATTGGGGATTGGTGGTACTCAAGAGACATTGGGTGGCTTATTTGGTGGAAGTGCCTACTCACGGCACTAGGAGAGACGGATAGGACGGTGTATTTCTGACCTTGACATCAATACCCTCCTTCCACTGAGGATTCTGTAAAGAATGGTTGTAACCATCCACCTTAGCCTTAGTTTTATGAAAACTCGCTCTCCGCGTATTTGCCTTATTCGGTGGCTCTCACAATTTTGCACAAAAATGTATACGCGGGAACCGAGAGCGAAAATTATGTCTAATCTCAGAGTATCATCACCTAATTATCTAGGATTCCAGATTCCTTGCACTAATCTTAGAGCACCAGTATACTCTACTCTCTCACACTATTTGGTGGATTTTTGGAAGAAAATCAGCCTGACTCCTAAAACATTGTCCAGGGGTTCAGGAAAAGAAGCACTACTTCTAGACAGACTAAAGACGTTTATCAGCCTTCACCGTGAATCCATTACAAATTCTATGTGTGTGTGAAAAGTTGTACTGGATTCTAGATTACAGGAATCAACTAAAGGATAAAATCCCTAATGCATTCTCTTAATAAAATAATCTTATTAATGAATGCAATATCTATATATGCTATAAACATGTAACCTCATATAATTTGTACTTCGTGAATTTCCCGTATCGGGTTACAATCAGCTTGACCCTAAATTTAGAACAAAAGGTGAGCGGGTGAGTCAGAATTGGTTGTTGCGAATGATTTCTAGCTCCAATGAGAGCACTGGAGGTGGAGTCGGTTGTTCTTTTATTTAAGGTCATAAAGTACGTTTTGCATGCAGCATCGAGGTTTTCCTAAGTGTTGGCAAAAAATATTTTTCAATTTTGCTGTATCTACCCCCCCATGCCTAAGTTCTTGCATGTCCTCATGCATGAATGTAAAAGAAAATAAATGCTGCAGGGAGAGAATGGGTAGAAATCACCTGTAATTGCTCCTGAAATTATATTCAGCACCAGCCAACCTGTTAATATGCAATATAAAAGGGAAATATGCTAAAACAAAAATATGCTATGTATAAAAATGGTTATATATAAATGATGGTGGAATGTGGGGCGAATCGTATCTATATGTGCTGAGTTTAACGCCTCCAGTTGGGCGAAAACTCAATCAGATGTGTCATTTCTAGCATAGGAGCCGGCTAAGATTAAGAGAAAGATATGCTCATATGCTCCCAGAATCAGTGGTCCGAAGATGTGAACCAGCTGATTGTGCACCCCTACTCCAAAAAGTCTAGCTATAAGAAAGTGTGGAGTGGTAGTGGAAAATAGAGGATAATCAGAGGTGGGATCATGATGTTGATTTAGCTGATTTATCATGTCCCACAATTCAGCAAGAAGTTGCTGAGGGAGTAGATCAAAATGTACCTCAGAACCAGAATCTGAGTCATAGGGATCCTCATAATGATAATTGACATCAAAGATCATTCCCTCTCCAGGCTTTGGGTCATACGGGGGTATTCGTGAAAGTAGAAAATCTGTGGGGAGGTCACTGAAATCCTCATCAGAAATTACTTCGTCCTCATCAGTACCCATCTCTAATTCATCAGAGGTTGTCTCCTCAGGCTCAAAGTCGAGCCATCTACTAGGATGATAGGTGCGCCCCCAGCTCCTTCTGCTCAAAGCTTCACCCTCATATGCATGGGGTTCCTCAGTAATTCCTTCCTCAGGTAGCATATTTATTTCTTCAGTTAAGTCGTCCATAGCTACTTCTGGTTTTCAGATGTTAGGATCAGGGATAGAAAGTGTCATCTTAGAATCTCTAATATCCGAATTAGGGATGTAGGTGAAAGAAGAAGAGTGCAGATCAGAAGATGTTGGCTCTAGCACAGGTTCACCTACAATGGGAAGTGGTCTAGATTGATCAGTAGTGTTGCATGTAATGTCTGCCTTAGGATCCATATCCTCAATTGGATCCGCTTCCCTTATCACGATTGGGTTATCCAACCCAAAAGGTGTCTCCTAAGATTCAGGATAATCTGATTGTGGCTCAGTCCTGGAGATATCAGTCCTTTCCTCAATTTTCTGAATGGAGTTCTCAGATGAACCCATTCGGCATACTTCCTACTCCTATCTCATGTCCACGCTAGATTCTTTTTCCCCTGAGTGATCTTCGGGCATCTACTCCCAAGAATCTTCTGTGTGTTCTTCCGACGTAGTTGTTTCAGATTCTTCGAGGTCTTCAATGCTATTTTCCACTTGATATCTTAAAAGCAATAGTTCTTGAGTTTCCCGATTTTGTCCCATTCGCCTTGTTATCTCTACTGTTTCCTGAAGGAGCTCCATCATAGCTTGTTGATGCGGAATCTGGCTTTGTCTTTGGTTCGGCTCAATGATAGCCTGGATTTCGCGTAGATAGGATGCGGCCTTTTCCATAGCCTCGCTATAGCTCTCTGTATTCTATAATGTGGCCGCATATGCACCGGTAGCTCTTCAGGGGTTCCAGGGGGTGAATCAGGTCTACCCATGTTCCATGGGTGAGAAGCAGGAGTATGAAATCCATATCCTGGGTTATAAGATGCGATCCTTTGAGGGATTGACTGGTATGGGTCATAATATCCAGGGTTAGGATATGGGTTACCCATTTCGGTAACCCGAGGAGAAGGATCAGGCGAAGCGAAAAGTCGTCTTCGCCACCTTGGGTTCTGATCCAAAGGTTGAGCTGATTCAGTGACCCGAGCTCTTAGATAAGCTCGTGGGTCTAGCTCTTCTGGATCCTGATTAGGTCTAGATCCAATGTTAGCCATCGCGGCTTAGCAGATAGAAGAAGTGACTTGCCTCCTTGGGAGCGGCTCCCAAGGTCCAACCAAGTGAGGTCGAAGTGACCTCCTTCCGTGCATACACCGCCCAACCCCTGGGTTGGTGTAGCCACGCAGGACAAGGCTAAGACCCTGTCAATCAAATGGTCCTTATAGATCAGGTGACCAGATTTTTCGTTAGGGATTTGAATTCCTGAAGATCAGTTTGTCATACAACCGACTGAAAGTGAATCTCACCTCTCAAGCTAACCCAGCCAGTCTTGTTACGAGGGGACTAAGGGGAAGGTTCTTCCTTTGGCTTACGCCTCCAGTTCCGTTGACCCCCGAGCCACAGTCGTTTGACACTACCCCGCAGACTTAGTCACCAGGTTTGGCAAGAGAGATTAAACTCACCCAGTAGTACGACAACGAACTCGGGTTGATTTCGTATTTTAAAGTTAATTTTAACCCATTTTCTTCAGTGGGGTTTGTGGTGAGTGGCCCACAAGGTGACCAAGTTCACTGGCTAACTAGACTTGATTAAGTCTAAGTTAGCCCAATGTGTGGTCTCTAGTTGTAACCCTAAGGGTTTGACCTAAGTTGCATGCACTTCTAGGGTTTTTCTCTATTTCAGCAGACAACAAAAATAATGTTGATTTTCTGATAATAATTGAAATCAAATTAATTTTAAATTTTCAAATATATTACTTTTTCAATCAGTTTTTTAGTGAATATTTTTTTTGAATTTTTACTGTTTCAACCGAATTTTTAGGGAATTTTGAATATCAGGGGGTCAGATCTGGAATTTTGACCCCTGGTCGGTTTTTCACTTTGAAATAGTACCAAATGATCTTAAAAAATTTGGAAAAAATATGGAAAATAAATCTAATGAGATAATCTTTCAAACCCCACCATTTTTAGTCAAAATCGATTCGTGAATTTTTCGGAATCGCTTTTTGAAATTTAAAAAATTTTGAATTTGGGTAAATCTGACCCCCGTGCACTTCGTGAATTTTTAAAAATCTTATACTTGGAATTTTTTCAAAATAATAGGGCTTTTCAAAGATGGTTTGAAAATGAAAGTTTAGCCCAAATTTCATAATTTTTTACTCACTATTTTTTCAGCAATCAAATTTTTAAGTCAAGCTTGAAATCTGACCAAAAATTAGGAGATGGTGGAAAAGCTTTTTAAAGAGGTTTGAATTGAAATCTGGGCTTTCCACCAAAAAGGATTTTTTTTTTCAAAAAAATTTTTTCAAAAGATTCACAGAAAATATATATATATTTTCAAACTAACCTAAGCTCGAAAAGAAATCTAATCTAGATTTTTTTTTTCAAAATTTTCCTTTTTGATTTTTTTTTCTTTTTCACGAAAGTGAGAAAAATCCTTTTTTTTTCAAAAGAGATTGCAGAAAGTAGATCTAATCCTAGTGTTCAGAAAATAAACCTAATCTACGATAGATGATGTGAACCTGATTTTTCTTTGCCACGCTTGATGTGTGCGCGGATCCCATTTTCGTTCCGTGTTGTCCTGCACATTAAAAACAAAGTAGAGACAGATTTGTCAGTGATAGACTAAAAGATCGAAATCTAGAAAAATGACGTTGCCTCCCCGGCAACGGCGCCATGTGACAGAAATGCCATTTTCACACATTTGGAAGTCGTCGGAAATCATAGTATAGTCGCGCAAAAACGTTCGTCAAAAATTGATTTCTGAAGATAACGAGATTTGAGTCCCGGTCGTTCATCTCTAGGAGGCGTTGTTTTTACTTTTGAAATCGATATTTTTGCCGCTCTACTTTGTTTAGAATCACATGCCGGTTCGTGATTATTGCGTATTTACGTACGACATGCTTAATTGCAAGAATATTAAGAGTTAGAAACAGGCAACATTAATCACGCAGAAGATAATAGCAATCATTAATCTCATGGTGATTTCAAATAAATAAATATATATATATATATATATAAATGTGTTTTCATTCATTCATTTGGGAGTTGTTGCACAAGGAATCTAGAGGAAAGCTTGTACATAAATGCTTGAAAATTAAATCTAGCTACCAGAAAATGATCGCATACAAGAATCGATGGGGGGATTTCGCATGCATCATTGGGGGAGAAGTAAGACTACACTACTAAGTAGTAAATAAAAGCAGTAAATATACGAAGAGCATAATCTAAATCTAGTAGAATGGAAGGGCATTCAGGGGTGGTCCCCGATGGCCTTTGAGTGGTTGAGAGAAGGAGGGGCGGCCAATGGAACTTAGGCCGACCCTTGGAGAGAGGTTGGGGAGCTGATCCAGCTTCCTGGAGTGGAGATGGTGGCCTCCATGGTGGTGCTCAACTCATGGAGGTGGAGTGGAGATGGAAGTGGCTATTCTAGGTGGAATGGATGCCAAGGAAGTGAATGGTTGCAAATGGCCACCCAAGGGGTCTTTTTATAGACATACGGGAAGCTCTCTAGAGAATTATGGAATTCTCTAGAGAGGCCTATGGTGGGAGCTCATGGGAGAGTGAGAGAGAGAGGGTGGATGGTGGTTTTTAGATCCACCAATTGTGGATCTAAAAATTGAATGGCTCTTGGTTGCTATTTTTGGCAACCAAGGCAACCACACACGGTAGATAGTTCTAGAGAACTCTAGGCTAGATATTTTCGTGTGGATGGTGTGTGTGGGTGTGTGTGGGTCGAAACTTAGGTGGCTAGGTTGATTAGGTTGGGTTCTAGTGGGTTTAGGTCAAGGTAGGTCTCAAATTAGGGTTATAAACCCTAATTCACTAAGGTAAAGTACAATTAAACTTAATACAAGTTTAATTGGGTGTGTGGAAACTTAATTGAGAGTAAAAAAACTCAATTAAGTCAGGTCTAGGTCAATTGGACTCTCACTGAGTCCAATTGGATAGTGTGTGCTGAGATCAG
Organism: Thalassia testudinum; assembly: GCA_037157565.1. Taxonomy (NCBI): domain Eukaryota; kingdom Viridiplantae; phylum Streptophyta; class Magnoliopsida; order Alismatales; family Hydrocharitaceae; genus Thalassia; species Thalassia testudinum. Next base: position 26,239,897 of record JAZHRO010000014.1, read on the forward strand.
GGCTCAATTGGACTCAATGAGTCCAATTGAATAGGCTGATGGAATTGACTAAGATCCAAGTCAATTAGGTTTAGTGAGGACCTAATTAGGTCCTTAGGGAGGTCTAGAGGTGATGTACTAGGGTTAGGGCACCTTAATTTATGTTCCTATGGGGTTGGAATTGGGTTTAGGGACCTAGAGATCCAAGATCAAGGCTTAAATCTCAAAACTGGAATTAGAGAGCAGTATCAGACGTCTAATAATAGAATCAGACGTCTTATACTCAAAAATCAGAAGTCCAGACTTGTTGTCTGGACGTCCAATCAGAGTCAGGAAGGATTTCGGGTTCTGTTTTGGGTATTCTACGGAAATTATACGTCTAACAAAGTGTCTTGACGTTCAATAACACTGCAGAAGTGGGTTTGAAGTGTGCGGGAGTTGGCTAAGGGTCCTGGACATCCTAAAACTTATCTGGACGTCCATAGAATGGTTGGAACTAGGGTTTTAGGGCTTCCTAGGGTGTTGTGACCTAATTTAAGGATGGCTAAGGCTTAGGGAAGTCTCTAGGCTATCCTAGGGCTAGGATGGACCTAAGATCTTCACATTTTACTGCTTTATTTCTACTTAATAAAACAGAAAACCTTTAACCCCCTTACATTATTATTCCTACCTCTAATCTAAGCCTTCTGCTCCAGCTCTGCTGCAACTCCCGTTATTCCTGATTTAGCTTAAGATCCAACTCCTGATCAACTTATTCCCTACAATCGACATAATGCACTTAATCAGCACATTATAACATTATTTTATGCATAACTAAAGGAAAGCAGTAAAGATGCAGATAATGCGTATGCATGCATGAATAACCCTAACTTATGCTAAGTCCTAGCCTAATTTAGGTCAATTAAGACCTATGATTGCTGCGCAATCAGGAAGCAGCTGCATGGAAGCGGAGAAGAAGAGGAGAAATAAGAGGTGGCAGGGACTTAGCTGCAGAACTGCGGAGACCAAGGAAGAAGGAGCTGAAGACTTAGCTGCAAAAAGACAAAGAAGAAGGGCAACTGAAGGAGAAGGAAGGACTTGAAGAGAAAGAGGAAGGAGACCGCAGAGGCTAGGGAAGAAGGAGCTGAAGACTTGGCCGCAAAAAGACAAGGAAGAAGGAGCTACAGAAGAGAAGAAGAAGGACTTGAAGAAGGAGGAGGCACAGTAGCTCAAGAAGAGAAGAAGAAGCCAAGGAGGCCGCCACAGGGAAAGAGAAGAAATAAGAAAGAAGAAGAAAGTGAGAAGCAGCCAAAGACAGAGCAGCAGAAGCCAAAAAGAAGGAAGGAAGAAGAAGAAGGCTCGGCACTATAGCAGAAGGCAGTTAAGGCATCTGATTCAAAGAATCAGACGTCTGAAAGAGGAAAAGACAGAGAAAGAAGAGAAGGAAGAAATAAAGCAATGAAAAAGAAAGAGAGAAGAGAAGAAGAAAGAAAAGAGAAGATCTATTTCTTTTTACTCTTTATATACAATGCATTCTTGAACATTATCTTTCAAGTAAATTTTGAGAGTTGTGATTTTGCTTCTGAAATACCGAATTGCTCCCTGAGTTTGACCTCGGAAGTTTTTAAATTTCAAGTAAATAAAATTTGATAATCATTTTTTGCGGTATACTACAACGCATATCTTCTTAAATTGCGAAAACAGGTGATTAGTTCTTCCCTTGGATTTCTCCTTAGGTTCCTTTGATACCCTCCAACTGTAGTCGTTTGACACTGCTCCCCTAGCTAGACATCAGATGGAATAGTAGAAGTAGATTAATCGAAAATAATCTCGATCTGAGCCCTGAAGAGTGAGTCAAATCCTTAAGGCAAACGTCTACTTGATTTTAGATTAGGCTTAGGTTTGAATGTGCTTGGGAATGTGATGGGCCCTTTATCTGGGTTGTGAGCTTAATGATTGATTGAGATGTGTGAGTGACTGCACAACTAAGGTTTTCAAGCAAGATTAATTGTATGAGTGGATTTTAGAGTTCAAATCTTGCTTAAGTAGCTTTTAGGGTTTGAATTAAGGTGAATTCAATCCAGTTCAAGAGGCACACCAGGATTTGCAAACATGGGTGAAGATGTTTTCCATTGAAATCAAAATAAGATGGAGTGCCTGATGCTGACCTTAAATGTTAACCCTAATGAGCAAGCTACTTGATGAGTTATTTTTAGATGAAGTGGTGCGACCCAAATAACTCAAGCAATTGGCCTGATGCACCACTGAATTAGGCACACAAGTGGTTACCTAATCTGATTTCTACTCGATTTTGTATTCGTTTTCGTGTACCAATTCCAAAGATCGGGTTACTGGTTGAGTGTGAAAAATCAGAAGAGGTTGTGTACCTCTGTGAGATTCTTTTAAATTTTCTTTTATAAGCTAAGGGTGAGGCAGGTGGAGGTGGCAACCAAACAACCAGAAGTAATCTTAGGGTTTATGCAAGCTCCTAAGTTAATTAGGGTTTGTGTTATTAGGTTGTGGAATGGAATCTAAGGGGTGGGTGGTGGGGATATACTTGAAGACCCTTCAACAACACTTTACTCCAATCTTACAGCTCTGGCTCGCCTCAAAAGAGTACCTGTAATCACAGTAAGAAAAGAGAAAAGTAAGGTAAAAGATAAGTAAGGCAGAAAATGCGTGAAATCAAAGAGAATTGCTTCCTCGGCAACGGCTGCAAAATGATCAACGGTATTTCCTATGCAAAAATATTTGGTTTGAAAACCCATTGTTGTAGTTGCATAAAAATCCACCTTCAGATAAAATTTATCGAAACTTTGGAGAGTTCTGGGTCGAATACAGGGAGGTGAACATTTGATCAAGAACCGCATTTATAATTATTGTCACGAAGTAGATTAGCTGATCGAATTAAATCTACACTAACTATTCTACTTAAAGAATAAACAATAGAAGAAAGAGAAAGAATACTACAAAGAGAGAGAATAATACAGAGGAAAGGGAGGGAAAGAGAACCAATATTTGATAATCATTTGTTCATTACAACTAATTTCTATAACTAGAAAGCTGAAAATCTACACTAACAAGTGATAAAAAGAGAAGGGGGTGAGAAGTTATCCTCTTCAATGGTTGCTTGGACGACGAGCCACGTTGGCGAAGTGCCTAGACGATGGGGACGAGATGTTGGATGAAGGAGAACGAAGCTAGAGGATGGAACAGGGCGGCGTCACAGCGGGATTCGCTTCCCGAATAGCAGTGAGAGGACAACTGCTGGATGCTCCATGAAGAGGGTAAGAAGATGGAAAAATTATATTTAAGACTCTAATGGAGCATCCCGGGTATGGGACCAACTCGAAGAGCTTTAGAGGGGGTGAGAGAAGAAGAGAAGGGATGAAGAAGAAATGGAAGGTGTAGGTCCTTTATATAGGTGAGCTTTGAGGGCAAAGATGTCCTTTTACATGCTTAAAAATGAATGCAGGATCTTTAGTGATGGATGTGCATGTCGCTAAAGCCCCATATCGCTGAAGGCGTGTGCTCAATCTTCACCATGTGATGGAGATCGGAGCACTGATGTTGAGCCACATCGACGCCGCCCCGCATTCAACCGTTGCGAGGGCAATCTCACCTCAAACAATCATGGCTATCCGATCGCATAATCAGATGGCTTAAACGTCGCAAGATCTGCTTCATCTTCATGCATTGAACACACCTATGTACGATGGCGTGTCCCATGGTGCATCATCACGCACGTGTTCATCCGACTCTCCATGTAGTGCCACGTCGCTCCTCCATCAATCACCCATCACTTATTTGATGACCCAATTTCATCTGCACCTCCTCTCACGGATTAAATCGGCCTGTTGCGATTTGATCACACGTCGCGCGGTTCGCATAGAGGCTTTGACCAATGTGCTACATCACCTTCTTTGTTGCATTTTTGATTTAAGGGTCACGTGCTCTCAGTCGTTGGATCTCGATCCAATTGTCGTGATCATGCAACCTTCGATGAGAAGGAGGAGGCCGGTGACTGTGAGCAACTTGGATGGTGCCACATGGTGCCATTTGGGCCATTCGCTTTCCAATGCTTATAGATGGTACCACAGTTATCAGATTGAATCGATTCTCACGCCATTGGGCTACGATCGTCAATCTGAACCCATCCACGTGGTTGGATTTGTCATCTGAAGTACGGATTTGCACCACCGTGACCTCTGATCTTTCTCAGACTACATCTAATACTATGGACCTTCGATCAGGGCGATCTTGGAGGCATTGGACTCCGATTGTCACCCTGATCAGATTTGTATGGTTGGATCTTCAATTCGAGGCCCCTAAATGACATTGCCCAATCTCTTAGCCATGAATGGGATAAACTAACCTATAATTTGTGCAAACTAATCTAAATGCATGATAATGCATGTTATGCAATATTTATAATGCATTATGCAATTATATGCCTAAGAATGCCCATAAATAGATAGCTCATGTGACATAGATGTGTCTACATCACAGCCACATGTCATGAGTAGAGGACGCGTAGGCCACAAGGGCACGTTGCGTGAGGTTGCTTATTAGGTGGGGCACACATTCCTCATAACTCATATGCACATACATCAAGGAGAATGCTACGCCAAAAAGGGGGTGCAACGCTCGAGGCAAATGAGAGGGGTTCACATACACAGGGAGACTTTTTGGGTTGGTTCGGGGCCCAAATGGACTCAAAATCGTGCCTGAGAGGCACCATTGGAAAGCTTGTTGATTTCCTACATTTTGATACCCTATGTGGCCTTGTTAGTAGACATTTTGGGTACTGAAAAAAATTAAATGAAGCTTAATGATAGCTTTAAAATCATGGATATTGTAGACTTGGCATCTAGGGGCGATGCAGATCTCAAGAGAGGGTGTGCAAACCCTAACAGAGGCACGAACAGACCCACCCTACCTCCTATTTGACCCGGGGAATCATGGTAGAGTGGTTCTCCCTCTAGTTTTCTAGGTTTTGAATTTAAATAGCATGCACTAGGGCTCCCTAGCTTGAGCCTTTTTGGTTATGCTTTTAAGCCATTCTTCTGAGTTGTGCTTTCAAGTGTGTATCATAGAATGTAAAATTTGCATAATCAAAGTGTTAGATAGATCTAAGAATATCGTGAGGCTAAATTACGTGCTTATGTTACGGGTGCAAAACTCTCGTGCTTTGAGAGTGGATTAGCCCTACTAGGGAGCTACTAGCCTAAATTACAAACACTTGGTTCCACTCGGAGAGCACATATTAAAGACAGAATTAGGGTTACTCATGAACATTAAGGAAAATTAGATGCTCTTTCTAAGTATACGGAATGTATGGAATTACTTTTTACGATGCATACAGCTAGCAACTACATAGGGCTGATCGTGAACCCTAAGGAAGGCCTTAGATGTCCTCATGAAATTGAAATAAGGTATTGTGATGCTCAAATTAGTTACCAACCGTGTAGGGATTAATTTGAACCCTAAGATAAACTAGAGATGGCATGTGGCAGTACAAGAAAATCATTGGGAATGAGATGGTAATGTGGATGTGGGGCATAAATGGCCATGTTGAGTTTTGTTATGGGGATGACCTAGTCCTTGAGTACACGTGTACTGAGGAGAGCTGACTGCCCGTTGTGAAGAGTGAGAGCTGACCTACCAGATAGGGACTTGGGATAGGAATGGCCTTCCCATACTGACTCCTGTTGGGCCCACGTGGGGCTAACCGAGATAGTTGGGTGAGGGTACGTAGACTTGTTTAGGGGTACAACCCTTCTATTTTGTGTTGTGCTTTCTAGTGCGTACTTGTTAGTAGCAACGACTAATCGCATGCAAGTGCGGGGTAGCCCCTTGTGTGTTTATTACGTGTGCTGTAGTCACCGTTATGTCGCAACCATGACCCCATGGTGGTAGACTGGGTGTAGGACGAACACAGGGTGCTCTCTCGGCCAGGAGAGCGCCACATACACACCCTGCATTACGAGGATACCACAATGAGATCATCCCGATAATGGGACATGTGAAATAAAAGCAGGGGTGGTCTAGCCTTAGTGTTACTATTGGGAAGAAACCAAATAAGTTAATGCAAATAAATTAAATAATTGAGAATGGACACAACACACGTCATGATTTTCTCTTACCTGCATTAAATGTCTACACAAATTATTTCTTTTTTTACTGCCACTCTACTTAGCTTTTTGTTGCTAATGCCTACCATTTGTACCCAGGTTAGGGGAGTGAGTAGCTACTCCTACAGCTATAGAGGAAGCTAGGTGTAGCCACTCCCAGCCATAGCTTTAGTCTTGATTTTGTATTTCCTGTAGTAGTGAGTACTTATCTTTAAAACTTGTTAGTTTTTCTACACTTACTCTTTTGTCGTTATTGTGATGGCTAAGGTATGGACCCTATTTTACTTTCTATGTGCCATGCTAGCTAGTGGTTTCTTTACTGTTTTCTTGTCAACTATTTCTTTGCTATGGTGAATGTGTGGTAAATGTTGATTGTTTTACATTTGTTACTCGATGGACAATTGGGTCTTGGGATAAGGACACGACCCGGCCTAGTTTTAATGTGGGTTTGGGTTGGGTCATAACAGGTTTGTACGGAAAGACCTTCATTTTCTAACTTTTGCCAAGCCCTTGCCACTCAAGAGCTCTTGCACCACAAATGCAATTATATTATAAAAGAGGACCTGCATATCCTTCAAAACGTAATGCTCATTAATAGGCATGAACTCAACAACCAATCCTCTGTGCATTGTCTAATTGTTCATCTAAATCATTATTCCAAACCTAAACCAACTACGATTGGGTCCACTTGGTGGTGGATTGCTAAGGATCAAGTTAGTGGTCCCTTAGGCATACCATTTGGCACCCACATACTATGAGGTTGGTGTTCAAACACAAGAATGGCCAACACTTGTGATGACTCCATGAAAACAAGGAGAGCAACTAAACAAAGGAAAGCTAGGTATCCCTCGCTCGAGACAGCTACCCTATTCTTTTCAACAAATTGGTGTGCCCCTCTCCTCCTCCAATGAAGGCCATCCAAATCGAGGGTGGAAAAATCTCAGCGTTGTCAACATATGAATTGCCTTCCTTGTGGCCCTTGCATCTAGCTACAATTGTCATGCCTCTTTGTGGAAAACCCCTTTAACCAGCTAGCTAACATTTTATCATCGAAGACATGTTCCTAATGCAAGAGGACATCACTGACAAGGGTGACCATAGTTGTGACTTAAAGTTGCTCAATTGCTACCAGATATAAAGGAGGCTTGTGAACTCCTAAAAGTGGACCTTCAAAGTCTTTTCATATCAATTTTGCAACTTCCCACTACATGTACTAGTCTGAGAGCTTAAGGAAGCAACAAAAGCCAACTGCATTGATCGTTATCTCTTTGAAACCCTTCAACTTCTTCTTTGGGCTAGCCATCAAAGCTGCCATGAAGGAGGAAGGGGTGGGAAAGGGGAAGGTTGACATGGCTCATCTCAGGAGAGTCAAAAATAAGCCTGACATCCTTCTCAAAGGCAGTCTACTAGCTACCTCCTAGTGGTCCTCCTCAGGAGTCCATATGAGGGTTTCCTATAGTAGTTAGTTGCATAGGGTCTTCCATGGGAGTAGCATGCTAGAAAGCAACTTGGACTAGGCAAAAGCAGCATCTACAAAGGCACTCCCATGCAGGAAGCCAAACAAGCCCCATACTACATTTTGATTAAGGGGGCACCACCTATAGTGAAGCAACGTGGCTCCTTTGCACTTGACAAAAAACTAGTGTTTCTAATACCGCTTGTTTGAGCTAGGTGAATGGCTAACTACTTGCCATGATAGGGCATAAACCTAATCATCCCTAACTTCTTGAACTACGCTACACTGTAGGAATGGAGCATAAGCTCCCTTGTAGAAAAATAGACATAGGTGAATGCCTAACAACATAAGACATTCAAAATTAGTCAACTATTTTGCACCAAGTGGTAAAAAGAGACATGTAGAAGCCTTATCAACTAGTTTACAAATATTAAAATGAATCTCAAGGGTGGCAAAAAGATGCCTCCATTGGGTAAGCTATGGTATTAGCTCCACTAAACCCTTACTATAGGGAAATATAGTCTTGGACCCATCCGATTATTGTGGCATCATGAAAGCACGAAACATAGGCATTTTAAATTTTATCTGAATCACATACTTGGGTCGATGCTCGGAAAACCCGAATATTATAGAAATCGAGAAACATAAAAAACAACCTATGTATGCAGAACCACACAAGAAGAACTAATTTTTACCCATTTGAAGATTCCCACATGTAAGAGATTATACCTGTGGGTGGAGTAGCATAACACCCCAGGTGTTATGCCTCCTACAAGAAGTCTTGTATACAAGGACTCTTTTCTTCTTGGCAAGTGGATGAAACCCTTCACGTCAAGAGGACTTGATTCATCGTGTGCAATGTGAATGTTTCATGTCCCATGAACTCCTTCACAAATTGGGAGGCAACCCTCGCCTCAAAACCTCCAAGAACTTGGCCTAGATGATCAAATCCTCATGGCCAAGTACATATAGGTCATCCAATAATCTCTCCTAGTTGGCGCCCAACAGTGGGTTATGAAGACTAGGAAGAGATCTCGCCCCAAGCGATTAAATCCTCAATTCCATGTAGTGGTTGGATGTCCAGGAGAGCTCCTATATGCCTCCCTACAATGGGAGATGAGAAGGGGGTGACACCCGAGGGGAGTGTAGGTTGTCTCCATCCTTCTTTGTAACAAGGAGGGGGATGCCCTCAACCACCACCAAGAGTCACATTAAGTTGGCCCCAAACTACCCATCTAGAAACCCTATTTTTGGCGCCAACTTATCCCTACATTCCTACCCTACACTTCATCACCCAAGCCATCTCCACCCACCAATTTTGGCTCCACCTAAGACCCCCTTCTAGTAGCCATCTTGGTGCCAACTCAAGAGGCACCAAGGGAGGTAACCATCACCCATAAGACCCCTTCCTTTGGCACCAACTTTTGGTGCCCTTAGGATCAACCAACTACCCCCATCTAGCCATCCTAACCATCCAATCAAAGGGGCATGCCAACCCCCTCTCCATTCCTATATCTACCCTCCATAACCATCAACACACAACGATCTTCTCCATTAGTTAATTCTACCCACTGCCACCTACATTCCACACCAAGGAAGAAGAAGAAGAGAAGAAGATCAAGGGGGCAACCTACCTGCCCCCTTGGTGCCTTCTTTCTCTATCTTCCTCTCCCATGTGTCATGACAAGGAGGAGGTCTTCATCTTGAAGGGGTAGCCATGCAAGGAGGAGACTTGAAGGTGGTTGACGCCCAACTTAAGGAGAGAGCTTGGAGGAAGACTACTTGAAGAAGGAAACCAAGGAGAACCCTTTTTAAGTGTGGGGCGACTACACTTGGAGCAAGTGCCATCCAAAGCTTCTACTAGAGGATCCCTTCTTCTTCTTTATCTTTAGATCTTGTATTAGTTAGTGTGGTTTTATTTCTTCCATGTAACAAGCATTCTGCTACATTTCATCTAATTGCTAGTAATACAAGTTCAAACTTTGCCTTAAAATTTCTATTTTCTACTTAGTGTGCTTCATGCTTTAGTAGCTTAGTGCACCACACCTTCTTCTTTTAATTGCCCTAGGCACACTTGGCTAGAGTGAGCTTAGAAGAAAGGGTTTTCTTCTTGTCACTTAGGAGTAGTTGATAGGCTAGCTTTACCATAATCACTTTTGCTTTCAAGTGCCCGATATTTTGAAAACCCTAAAAGACAACAAAATCTAAAATGCAAAAATACAAAGTGCAGACTTGAGAGGTGAGAGAGAGAATCATTTCATATGATTAACAATTTGCTTCCTTAGATGACCCTAGACACTCACCCTATCTAGGTATTATAAATTTAAGGATGATTGGTTTTTCACATTATAAAAACCCGCATTTATAAAATCACATAAAGTTCGTATCACTTTTTGGTGCTATTGCTGGGGAGGCACGACTTATTCACATATTTATCTCTCTTGCTTACTTGGTCTCCATGAATTTTATGTTTTATTTTGTTTAGGTGCGAATCAGGAGCGAGAGTGGGATTTGGAGCACTTGGAGTGGAACCTTTAATTTTATTTTCTTCTCACATACTTTAGGTAACCACCCCAGGCCATTTCCTTTCAAAATCAAAAAAAAAAAAATCTTTGAAAAAAATCTTTAAATTATCAAAAAAATGGAAAAAAAGAAAATTGAGGATGGTGGAATCCTAAAAATCACTTTATTGCTTGTTTGCTTCATTTTTCCACCACCTTAGCCTTACTGGTGTCTGATTTTTGAAAATCCAGACTGTTGTCTTGATTTTCAAAACTCAGGTTCGGTTTCTTAGGAGCTTTCTAAAATCATAAAATTTCATCCAGCAAAGCCCCTTTGAGTCAAGAACCTCAAATCCAATTTTTAAGAAATTTTACCTAATAAAAGAATTTAAAAAATTCAGGGACTGAACAAGGGTCAGACCTTGTTTCCTTACTATTTTCTTACCATCAGTGAATTTTATAAATTTTTCTTCTCATCAGATTTGGGTAAACTTTATATTTTTCGAAACCTTGAGAAATTATCTACATCATATAAAATTCTCAAAAAGTTTTGAGGCCATTTGAGGTTTCTGTAGAATCAATTCCTCAAATCTATCAATTTTGACTCTTCATACCAGTAGAAAGAAAAATTTCAAAAAAATATCAAAGAATTTCCTAAAAGAAAAAAAAAATCATTTTTGGGTTCCTTGTTTGATTTTACATCAAGTGGTGGTGTTGTTTTTCTTGTTTGGATCACCACTTTTAAAGATTTCAAAAAGTGGTTCATTTTCAGGAGCCGCATAGATAGGATTTCCACATTAGAGTTCTAAATTCTCTCTTAGTCACATCAACTTCAAAGGAATTGACTTCCACCAACAAAAACTTGTTTGCTATTAATTGTGGAATTTCAAAGCCTTGATTGAATATTTAATAAGGGAGAACCTTAAAAGAGATTCAATCTTTATTAAACCCTAAAACACTTCAACAAGAAAAAAACCTTTATTTGCAAAACATATTTTGATTTGGCTTGGGCATCACTTCCCGCTGAATTCGTACACACAAAAAAAAAACGAAAAAAGAAATAATCAGGCATTACCCTAATTAACGCCCATCACATCCCTTGTGCACTTAAGTTCCTAGGCCTAAATTAAAATTGGTAGTCATTTGACCACTAAGGACTTCATTTCATCTTAGGCTTGATATTTGAAATTTAAGTTATCTTTAATTGTCCCAATCCACTTAATTAAATGTGGTGTCAGACTAGGAGGGAAATCAAACAACGGGTATGCGTTTACAAAAGCCCCTAGTGATTGTCCCGGGACATGCTTGGACCCAAGCCACCTATCAAGGCTAACTAGGTTGATTTTGGAGAGGGGGTTCAATTATTGGTTTCTCACTTTTCCAGGTTCCCAAGTGTTAAGCTTTAAGGAGTCAACCTTAAGATTAGGCTTAGAATTTTGTTGCTTGATTGCACACTGATGGTGTAACGACCCGGTTCCCGAGTCCCTACGAGACACGAGAATCGGACCGACTCGACTAATCCCAAGACCTAGTCGTCCAACGAGGAAGTAACCAAAAGAGCAGTAAAATAAACCCCATTCAGCATGAATATAACTAACAGTAAGAAAGTACAGCAGTAAGGAAAGAAACTACTACAGTATATACCACTACAACAGTAGAACAACATTTATCATATAACATGAACTGCAGGTAAAGAAAAGTACAGCGGAAACAAGAACTACTCACTATAACGGAAACAAAGAGGTACAAAAGACAGTGGTAACTCTACTGGACCCTACTCGGCCCAGCGTCCTCTGCAGCCGCTGACCCTGGCTGCTCAACACCTTGTCCTGAAAAAGGTAACGAGTGTAACACGTCAGCAAAATGCTGAGTAGAGTGGCAACTAAAACTAAAGACAACAGTAAAGTGTACAGTAGCTGTTATGTTCTATTACTTTCTTTATTCACATTTTTCAATTGTCTCACTATTTCATTTATTCCGCAGATCTTTTCTTGATCTCGAATGTTCCTCGTGGGAACGATCTTGATTGTAGTCTTTTCCAAAAAGTAGAAGTAGCACGTGGTGCTCTCCTGGCCGGGAGAGTCCCCCATGGTGATCCTACCCTCAGTCAACCACCCCAAGGTCACTGACAGACGTAACGGTGACTACAGCACGCGCGATAAACGCACAGGTAGCTAACCCGTACTGGCACGCGGTCAGTCGTTTTCGTTAACGGGTGCACCCAAAAGCACAGCACGGAACCAGTCCACGGCAGAGCCCTCTCAGTAACAGGGGTCCAACCCCTCCACAGTCCGCGCACCCTCGCCTGACTACCCTGGTTTGCCCCAGCAGGCCATACAAGTCGGTGTGGGAGGCTAGCAGAACCCCGGGGCCCGTGGGGTATCTAGTACCTCCCTACACTAGTAGCTCTCCTCGGTACTACGTACGTGAGGGCCAGCAAGTCGGTACAGAGTGGCCAGTCCTAACCCCGGGTCCCTGGGGCGGCTGGCTCTGCTCTGCACTAAACAGGGGGACAGTCGCTCTCCTTGGTACTCCGTACTCAAGGGCCAGCTCACTTCCCCAAAACTATTCCATTCACTTTCTAGGAGTTCTACTCCTACTTCCCCATAGGGTTCCATCCTTTTTACTCAAACATCCAGGTTTCACTTTCCAGTTTCACATTCTTACAATCCATGTTCTCAACCACGTTATCTATTCACAACAGACAGCTGTTAATTCAAATTACAGGCAGCTTTATATCTCTTTCCATTTTCCAAGACTGCAGTATTATACATTCCACTAGTTTTCCCATCCTAGGATTCATGCCATATCCTAGGATCTATCATACAATCTAGTTTTCCAGTCCTAGGATCCATGCAACACCTAGGAGCTATCATTCCATCTATTTCTCATTCCTAGGATTCATGCAATGTCCTAGGTTCTATTTATGGTTTCATAATTTAACAAATTTTATTAATAACTTAAAGCCACTCTACCAGGTACAACGGGAGTAATGGGGGCGTGATCGGGAATCCCGCGTGCCTCCGCGACTCCTAAGACTGCAACTGAACGAGGTCCTATCACAAGGATCAAACACAAGGAAAGTCTCAAAACAGTGTATAGCTACTGTAGATGGGTAGAGGAATTAATTCTGAAAAGAACGCAACTCGAATCGCGAAAAATGGAACCCGAACGGGCCCTAACGGGTCGAAAACGACGACACTGTGTAAAATCAGACATCTGGAACTTCTTCCAGACGTTTTAAAAAGTGGATCAGAGAATTACCTGCTCAGCGTGGTTTCCCAGACGTCCAGAAGTCTGCGGGGACGTCTGGCCTAGTTCCCAAACGTCCGATGGTCACCCCGGATGTCTGGAGGTCGCTCTCGCCGTCTGGTACAATAGCCAGACATCTGATTCGCGTTGGATGGCGAATCGGCAAGCCTGCGCACAGCCAACTCCCTCCTTCAGTACGGTCAGTCGACAAGAAGGAAGAAGAAAGCGGAATACTCACCTTTCAGACGTCTGTATGAGCTTCCAGACGTCTCCCTCGCCGTCTGGCTATCAACCTAGACGTCTGATTCTGGAAATTTTTTCCAGAATCAGGGCGCCACTCGGCCTCCGCTCGCGACGCCGCCCACGTCGCACCTCACGCGTCTGCTGCTCAGACCGCAGCAGGTCCCTCTCTGCGTCGTTCCGCGCCCCCTACGCCCTCCGCCGGCCGGCCAAGCCGCTCCGGCGAGCTCGCCCTCACGGCAGAGCTCCGCCCTCGCACGCCGCACCTCCTTCGCGCTCACTGCGGCCGCCGCTGCCGGCCTCGCGCTCGCTCGCTCTCGCGCTCAGGAAGGAGAAGAGGAAGGGGATGGTGGAGACGACAGGAGGGGAGGCGTGGCTTTTTAAGGCCGCGCGAGGAGGAGGAAGAGAGTGCGCGGCAGGTCTGCAGCCGCAGAGAGAGAGGGAAAAAGAGAGAGAGAGAGGAATCGCGGGTCTGTGCGCACAGGCGCGCAGACGAATCTCTCGTGCGAAAAATAACTGTTTTCCAGACGTCTGGAAACGATCCCAGACGTCTGGTCAGACGTTTGGATGTGATCCCAGACATCTGGTCCGACGTCTAGGCCACCTCCCAGACGTCTTAAAAGATGTCTAGGGCACGCATTCGTAACAATATAACAAACTCAAAGGAAGTTTCATCCCCGAAACTTGCGCCAACTAGGGTGCGGGGAAAAGATGTCCAAATAACCATAACAAACTCAAAGAGGACCGAAGCCGGTCCGAAAAGACGTACCCGCGAAAAGCTCCGGGTACCGCTCCCGCATTGCCACCTCAGGCTCCCAGGTAGCCTCCTCGTACTGCTGGCTCCTCCACAAAACCTTTACCAGGGGTACTTGCTTTCGTCTCAAACTGCGGACGGCTCGGTCTAGGATCTGCATTGGCCGCTCGGGGTAGGTCAGGTCGTCGCTCACCTCGACACTCTCGTGACTCAGTACGTGACTGGAATCGGCTACGTACTTCCTGAGGTTGGACACGTGGAACACGTCGTGCACACCAGAAAGCTGCGGGGGAAGGGCAAGTCTGTAAGCAACGTGTCCAACCCGCTCCAGGACCTCAAAGGGCCCTACGAACCTCGGCGCGAGCTTCCCTCTCACCCCAAACCGCTGTAGGCCCTTCATGGGCGAAACACGAAGGAAGACGTGGTCCCCAACCTCAAACTGCACCTCTCTGCATCTCCGATCCGCGTAGCTCTTCTGTCTGCTCCTGACAGTGCGGAGTCGTCTGTGGATCTGCTCAACTACCTCCTGACTCTGCCGGATCAACCTGGGGCCAACCTCCCACTTGGTCCCCACCTCAACCCAACTCAAGGGTGCCGTACACTTCCGTCCGTACAGAGCCTCGTAGGGAGTCATGCCGATGCTCGAGTGATAACTGTTGTTGTATGCAAACTCCGCCAGGGGCAGGTGCTCCTCCCAAGAGCCCCTCCAGTCCAGTACACAGGCACGCAAAAGGTCCTCAAGTGTCTGTATCGTGCGCTCAGACTGTCCGTCCGTCTGGGGGTGGTAAGCCGTGCTAACCCTCAACCTCGTCCCCAAAGCCTGCTGAAACTCAGCCCAAAACTGGGACGTAAAGAGGGCATCCCGGTCGGACACGATCTCCCATGGAACTCCGTGTAGTCGTACCACATCACGGATATACCTCTCTGCCAACTATGCTGGTCCCAAAGTGACTTGGATCGGCAAGAATCGCGCCGTCTTCGTCAATCTATCCACTATTACCCAGACTGCGTCGTGTCCCCGCTGGGTAACAGGTAAGCCCACCACCAAGTCCATGGTGTTGCTCTCCTACTTCCACTCTGGCACTGGAAGCGGCTGAAGCGGCCCTGCAGGCCTCAGATGCTCGGCTTTCACCTGCTGGCACACTAAGCACTGCTGCACGAACTCACCCACATCCCGCTTCATCCCTCTCCACCAAAACTCGCGTCTCAAGTCGTGGTACAATTTCGTGTTTCCGGGATGTATGGTGAATCTAGAACCGTGTGCCTCAGTCAGGAGCTCTCTCAACAGCTCCTCGTCTCTGGGAACGCACAACCGTCCCCTCAAGCGTAGCACCTGGTTTGTGAAAGAGAAGTCCCCTGGGTCTCCTGATAGTACTCTATCGTGCAAAGACTGCAAGTACGAATCGGCCATCTGTCCTGTGATGATGCGGTCCATCAGCTCTGGCCTGGTCTGCCGTGTCACCGTCACTGCCCCACAGTATCCTCGTAACTCTAGAGGTCGCCAACTGCCCACCTCCTCCAAAAGGCTCCAACTCTGTAACTGTAGACTGGCCAAGCGTGCGGGCGCCTTACGGCTCAAGGCGTCAGCCACCACATTGGCCTTTCCCGGGTGGTAGGAGATGCTGCAATCGTAGTCCTTCAGGAGCTCCAACCAACGTCTCTGTCTCATGTTGAGCTCCTTCGGGTCAAAAAGATATCTGAGGCTCTTGTGATCTGTAAAAATCTCGAAGGTCTTACCGTACAAGTAGTGCCTCCATGTCTTCAGCGCGAAGACAACAGCTGCCAACTCTACGTCGTGGGTAGGGTAGGTATGCTCATGGGGCTTCAGTTGCCGCGAAGCGTAAGCGACCACGTGACCCCTCTGCATGAGCACACCTCCTAACCCCTACAAGGAAGCGTCCGTGTACACAATGAACCCGCCACTACTGTCAAGGATGGTGTGCACGGGAGCCGAGGTCAACCTCTCCTTCAGCTCCAGAAAACATGCCTCACAGGCGTCTGTCCAAGCGAAAGGCACGTCCTTCCGGGTCAACTGTGTCATAGGACGTGCAATCTGTGAAAATCCTCTGATGAACCATCTGTAGTAACCTGCCAGTCCCAGGAAACTACGAATCTCAGTGATTGAACGCGGTCTCTCCCACCTGAGCACTGCCTCGACCTTGGCGGGGTCCACCGCCAGGCCGTTACCAGAGATCACCTGACCCAAGGTCACCTCCCTCAACCAAAACTCGCACTTGCTGTATTTGGCGTACAGCTTGCGTCGTCTCAGAGTGTCCAGAACCATCCGCAAGTGCTGTCCGTGCTGCGTCCGATCTCTAGAATAGATGAGTACATCATCTATGAAAACCACCACGAACTGGTCCAAGTACGGTCTAAACACTCGGTTCATCAGGTCCATGAAAGCAGCGGGGGCATTGGTCAGCCCAAACGGCATGACCAAAAACTCGTAGTGTCCGTGCCGGGTGCGGAAAGTTGTCTTGGAGACGTCGATCTCCCTGATCCTCAACTGGTGGTATCCAGACCTCAAGTCTATCTTGGAAAACACCGTGGCACCCCACAACTGGTCAAACAAATCGTCGATCCTCGGCATGGGATATCTATTCTTGATGGTGACCCTGTTCAGCTATCGGTAGTCCACACAAAGACGTAGGGTCCCATCCTTCTTCTTCACAAACAGTACCAGGGCTCCCCAGGGAGACGCACTGGGCCTCACGAAACCTTTCTCCAGAAGGTCCTGCAGCTGAGACTTGAGCTCTCGCAGCTCAGGCGGTGCCATACTGTATGGCACGGTGGAGATGGGGTTGGTCCCTGGTACTAGTGAGATCTCAAACTCGATCTCATGCTCGGGCGATAGTCCTGGTAACTCGTCTGGAAACATGTCAGGGTACTCTCTGACCACCGGGATGCTCTGGAAGTCTGCCACGGGGCTGGGTTCTGCCACCACACAAGCTAGGAAGCCCTCACACCCCTGGCTCAAAAGTCTCACCGCCCGAAGTGCCGAAATGCACCTGACACCTCCGTCCACTGGCTGTCCGTGAAACTCGAAAGAAGGCAACTCCGGAATGGAGAAGACAATCTTCCTCTCAAAACAGTCCACCAAGGCGTGGTAAGCGGACAGCCAATCCATCCCCAGAATCACTCCAAAGTCCTCCATCTGGATCATAATCAGGTCAGCTGGCAGGCTATGTCCTCCGACGCTGACCTCGCAATCCGTGTACACCTCCTCAGCTACAAACAGCTGACCACTCGGACCTCTGATTACGAACGGATTCTCTAACAGTGTATAATCCTGGTCCAGACTAACTGCGAAACTGGCTACGACAAACGAGTGCGTAGCGCCAGAATCGAAAAGGGTGTAAACGAGTCTGCCAGAAACTGAAACCATACCTGCTACCACGGATCCCGAAGCTCTGGCGTCCCTGTGTGTTAGGGCGTTGATACGCCCCTCAGCTCTAGGTGCAGACGAAGCAGCCACACTCTGCGTCGGACGGGTAGGTGCTGGCTGGTACCCTCCTCGCGACTGCTGTCCTCCTCCTCGCGCCTGGGAACCGTGGCCTCCTACACGCCCTCCAGTGCTCTGCGCGGGGAGTATCTGCTGACCTCCTGCCCTAGATGGGCAGTCCCTCCTGACGTGGCTCGGCTGGCCACACTGGTAGCAGAGGGGAACCCGACTCCCGCCCTCAGTGGGTCCCTGCTGTCGACTAGGCGGGGGTCCGGTGCTGGCGACTGGCCCCTGTCGAGGGCCCCCAAAGGCCACAGATGGCCCTGCAAATCGTGATGGCTCTCCTGCGGACGCCACGTGTCTCCTTTGAGTTCTCCTAACACGCCTAGTGTGACAGCGGAAATCTCGTTCCACCACCAACTCCCCTGTCGTATGCTCGGAAGGGGGAGGAGGGGGTGGCGATGTGGATGGAAGCTGAAATTCTTCACGAACCACCTCTCGAATTAGTTGGACGAGGTCCGGAGACGGTATGCTCAGGAGAAGAGGAGGGGTAGTATGTACTCCAAGCCCGACACATTTGTCCCTCGGGCCCCGACCTCGGCGGTGCCCGCGACCCACCCTCCTAGTTCCACGATGAGGCATCTCCTACAAGGAGATGCGAAACAACGAAATACGTCAGTATGGAACAGTACCTAACGAAAACGTCTAAGAGCTCATGTCAAGAGATATGTTGTGGTGGCTACTCTAGTTATAGACATGTGAATTGGTTATTTTCCAGTCAGTTGATTCACTTCTTGGGACGACCTTGCTCTGATACCATCTTGTAACGACTCGGTTCCCGAGTCCCTACGAGACACGAGAACCGGACCGACTCGACTAATCCCAAGACCTAGTCGTCCAACGAGGAAGAAACCAAAAGAGCAGTAAAATAAACCCCATTCAGCATGAATATAACTAACAGTAAGAAAGTACAGCAGTAAGGAAAGAAACTACTACAGTATATACCACCACAACAGTAGAACAACATTTATCATATAACATGAACTGCAGGTAAAGAAAAGTACAGTGGAAACAAAGAGGTACAAAAGATAGTAGTAACTCTAGTGGACCCTACTCGGCCCAGCGTCCTCTGCAGCCGCTGACCCTGGCTGCTCAACACCTGGTCCTGAAAAAGGTAACGAGTGTAACACGTTAGCAAAACGCTGAGTAGAGTGGCAACTAAAACTAAAGACAACAGTAAAGTGTACAGTAGCTGTTATGTTCTATTACTTTCTTTATTCACATTTTTCAATTGTCTCACTATTTCATTTATTCCCCAGATCTTTTCTTGATCTCGAATGTTCCTCGTGGGAACGATCTTGATTGCAGTCTTTTCCAAAAAGTAGAAGTAGCACGTGGTGCTCTCCTGGTCGGGAGAGTCCCCCGTGGTGATCCTACCCTTAGTCAACCACCACAAGGTCACTGACAGACGTAACGGTGACTGCGGCACGCGCGATAAATGCACAGGTAGCTAACCCGTATTGGCACGCGGTCAGTCGTTTCCGTTAACGGGTGCGCCCAAAGCATAGCACGGAACCAGTCCAGGGAAGAGCCCTCTCAATAACAGGGGTCCAACCCCTCCACAGTCCGCACACCCTCGCCTGACTACCCTGGTTTGCCCCAGCGGGCCTAACAAGTCGGTGTGGGAGGCTAGCAGAACCCCGGGGCCCGTGGGGTAGCTAGTACCTCCCTACACTAGTAGCTCTCCTCGGTACTACGTACGCGAGGGCCAGCAAGTCGGTACAGAGTGGCCAGTCCTAACCCTGGGTCCCTGGGGCAGCTGGCTCCGCTCTGCACTAAACAGGGGGACAGTCGCTCTCCTTGGTACTCCATACTCAAGGGCCAGCTCACTTCCCCAAAACTATTCCATTCACTTTCCAGGAGTTCTACTCCTACTTCCCCGTAGGGTTCCATCCTTTTTACTCAAACATCCAGGTTTCACTTTCCAGTTTCACATTCTTACAATCCATGTTCTCAACCACGTTATCTATTCACAACAGGCAGCTGTTAATTCAAATTACAGGCAGCTTTATATCTCTTTCCATTTTCCAAGCAGTATTATACATTCCACTAGTTTTCCCATCCTAGGATTCATGCCATATCCTAGGATCTATCATACAATCTAGTTTTCCGGTCCTAGGATCCATGCAACACCTAGGAGCTATCATTCCATCTATTTCTCATTCCTAGGATTCATGCAATATCCTAGGTTCTATTTATGGTTTCATAATTTAACAGATTTTATTAATAACTTAAAGCCACTCTACCACGTACAACGGGAGTAATGGGGGCGTGATCGGGAATCCCGCATGCCTCTGCGACTCCCAAGATTGCAACTGAACGAGGTCCTATCACAAGGATCAAACACAAGGAAAGTCTCAAAACAGTGTATAGCTACTGTAGATGGGTAGAGGAATTAATTCTGAAAAGAACACAACTCGAATCGCGGAAAACGGAACCCGAACGGGCCCTAAATGGGTTGAAAATGATGACACTGTGTAAAATCAGATGTCTAGAACTTCTTCCAGACGTCTTAAAAAGTGGATCAGAGAATTACCTGCTCAGCGTGGTTTCCCAGACGTCCAGAAGTCTGCGGGGACGTCTGGCCTAGCTCCCAGATGTCCGATGGTCACCCTGGACGTCTGGAGGTCGCTCCCGCCGTCTGGTACAATAGCTAGACATCTGATTCGTGTTGGATGGCGAATTGGCGAGCCTACGCACAGCTAACTCCCTCCCTCAGTGCGGTCAGTCGACAGGAAGGAAGAAGAAAGCGGAATACTCACCTTTCAGACATCTGTATGAGCTTCCAAACGTCTCCCTCGCCGTCTGGCTATCAACCCAGACGTCTGATTCTGGAAATTTTTTCCAGAATCAGGGCGCCACTCGGCCTCCGCTCGCGATGCCGCCCGCGTCGCACCTCGCGCGTCTACTGCTTAGACCGCAGCAGGTCCCTATCCGCGTCGTTCCGCGCCCCCTGCGCCCTCTGCCGGCCGGCCAAGCCGCTCCGGCGAGCTCACCGTCACGGCAGAGCTCCGCCCTCGCACGTCGCACCTCCTTCGCGCTCACTGCGGCCGTCGCTGCCGCCCTCGCGCTCGCTCACTCTCGCGCTCAGGAAGGAGAAGAGGAAGGGGACGGTGGAGACGACAGGAGGGGAGGCGTGGCCTTTTAAGGCTGCGCGAGGAGGAGGGAGAGGGTACGCGGCAGGTCTGTAGCTGCAGAGAGAGAGGGAAAAAGAGAGAGAGAGAGGAATCGCGGGTCTGTGCGCACAGGCGCGCAGACGAATCTCTCGTGCGAAAAATAACTATTTTCCAGACGTCTGGAAACGATCCCAGACGTCTAGTCCGACGTCTGGGCCACCTCCCAGACGTCTTAAAAGACGTCTAGGGTACGCGTTCGTAATAGATGGGAACACCATCAGAAGACATAACTAGCTCAATTTGGTATGATAAAGTTAATAAAAGCTACTACATAACCATCAGAGGGTCATATAAGCATAATGTTTTATTTTGAGAAAAAGATAAGAAACCAGGGTTATTTCTGCAATATTAACAGCATTCTACAAATCATAATAACCATGGGGTATTTCAGGGGTTTATTAAAGGTCATATGATCATTAATGTTTAATAAGTGGGTCCATGCAGAACGAAACGAGTTTTCATACATTTCAAGAATTAATGGACATCTGAAACCCTAAAAATAGACCCACTTAGTTAACTGAGGTTCTAGTCAAGATAAAATTCACCTAAAACCTCTAAAATTCATAGAAAAATATTGTATAGGGTTTGATATCTTTGATTTGACCATCAGAACCTATTTTGGCTTAAAATAGAGTCATAGATAGAAAGTTCTCCTAATTTGGGCTTCTATGTAATTTACCTAATCAAACTTAGTCAAAACCTAAATCTGAATCCACCATTAGATTCCGTGGGTCCAAATTATATTTTTACCAAAATTTGGGCCCAATCTGAGATCATTTTGACCTAGTTTGCATTTTTGCCCAAGTTTGACTCTCTCATAAAAGCCCCTCAACTTTCAAAACTTCTTGCGTACTGCCCCCCAACTTTGTCTTGTTCTTTGTAGATGGGTTCTTGCCACCATGGCAGGTGTTAACCCACACACCCGAGGTTTCAATCAAGGATTCCTCCTTGATTACTTGACCAATCCCTTCCAAAATTGGAAGGGATGATCCTAAGGAAATCCTTGATCATCTAAACCTATTTCTAGGTTTCAAATCCTCCCTTGTGACTCGTATGAATCCTTGAACCTCAAGCCTTCTTTCCCTAAAAATCAAAGCTCTCCAAGCTTGTTTCCAAGCTTGGACACTTGCCCAATGGCCAATAAAAGACCATCATGGACAACCTCACATCCTTAGCAAGAAATAAAGCCAAAACTCCCTCTTCTTCCTCCAACCTCCAGTTCACTCCACCTCGCTCTAGCGACCTCCCTACTCCGGCTTTGTCGCCAGCCTCCACGTACTATAGGTGACTGGTTCTTACTCCCTATTCTCTTCTGCACCTTAGAATACCGATGAGGTGTCCTCTAACCCTCCATCGTCATTGTTCTTCATCACCGAAGCTACTTCCTTCTCCAGCGTCGGCTCATCACCGCCGATGCCTCCTCTGCCCCTTATCGTCCGTTAGCTAGCCTCATCAACTCTACTCCATATACGTATCATCACCGTGTTGCTACAACTCCACTTCGACCATAGACTTGCTCGTGCATCCTCCATCTTCCACCTCACCAGCGTACCTCCAACGAGCTCGCACGGCTGCTACACTCCACCAAATCGACTGCCACCACTCCCAAAAGTTCTGCCACATCCACATGAGCAAAACCCCTTAAGAAATTGAGGGGATTGCTTGCCCTAGCTCTCTGCCAAACACCTCTACGAACTCCGGCCTTCTCCTCCTTCGCCTTGCTCACACACGCACTCGCATTGAACGCCACCTCCACCATCACCTTCATAAAGTCCAGGCGAAGCTCTTGAGCTTTCTAATTGGGGTGTAGCACCCATATTTTCCATTTTAGGTTCACAGGTCATCGCTGCCATTAATGAGCTCTTTCAAGAGAGCTTGAAGCGTGTTCTTGCTCCAAGTAGTTTAGGTTGCTACTCCAGGTGACACGAAATCCTTCTAGGTTCATGTCCAGGCTTCCAATTAGGAGCTTCGAGTGCTTCTTCATCTCCAATTGGACGTGAGTTTTACTCAGCTACCCATGTAAGGAAGGAGGGACCAGTTAGTCCCACGTTAGAAGTGGGAGAGCACATGAGGGTGTATAAATTGATTTTGTGATTGGGGCTTATCGCCTCCAACTATGGGGTGAGGTCCCACTACACCCTCACTCACGACCCGACCTAAACCCACACTCCTCGCTCATCACCCACTGTTAGTGAGCCTAGACCCAGGTACGCATATCCGATTACTCGATTGCCCGGATGCCTGAGAGAAAGAGAAGAGAAAGAAGGAACAAGAGAGTGGGGGAGGGGTGGTTTTGCTCTTCAGAGAGCAAACCCAACACTTAGCTGCTGTGAGGATTAGGAAGCCCCTGATGCATGAAGAAGAGAAAGAAGAGAAGACCAAAGAGAAGAAGAAGAAAATCAGTTTGAAAGCATTGTAGCAGGCATCATTTAAGACGTTTGCCCTTGAGCATCTGACGTCCGATATCTCTGATAGAGTGCACTATACACTTATTGCTTACTTACATCTGCATGGAATGGTTGATACTATGCATTTATTCGATATAATTGTAAAGGGGTAATTGGTGATTTAAATCACCATTTTACCCCACTCTTTTTGCATCGTGACATTGATTCTCATATATATATATATATCATTTTTTCATGAAATTTTCATTATAACTTGCTCATATATGTGGTGATATTGTGGTCTTTGAGATTAATTGCAACACTAGCTCCTTGCATTTGACTTCGGATTTTTTTGATGATCTTTCGAGCTATAAATTGTATTTGTCCACGTGCTATGTCGACTATATTGCAACAAAGTGATTTTTTTTGAAACCAAAAGGAAAGCTATCGTTATACGATAGCAATCTAGGAGGGCTATTTATTGATAAATGAATAAAAAATTACAAATCAGATCCCCATCTATGTATGAGGGACCAGCACTCATTTACAATTTGCTCACAACATACCAATCTCTCCTGAAATAGCCTCTTGTTCCTTGCCCTCCACACACACTAGAGAGTTGCGGCCATGAGCAGGTGCAATCTCTCCAACAATAAAAAGTTATGCCACAAAGAGTCCCACGAGGGGAGTGGTTCCTGGCAAGTCCTCCTCCAAATTACATCAGTAATCAAGCAAGAAGAAAAAATATGGTTAAGATTATTAGTGTGCATTCCACATAGGTGACATTCATGAAGAGTAGCTCCCATTCTTTTGTGCCTTAGATCACCTATTATCAAGCCCTCCCTCCTACATAGCCAAAGAAAAATTTGTACCTTGAGGGGGATCTTCAAGAGCCATATTTTTTTGTCAATGTGATCGTAGGCCCCACCTCTACCACCTTCCATAATCTTTCTATATCCACACTGAACTGTATAAATTCCATCCCAAACATAGCTATCATCCACTCCAGGTCTGGGTTTGAACCTTTCCAGGTCTTATATCAAGTTTCTTCTTTCTTCCCACAACCGGGTGCCCATCCTGATGGACTCATCTTCATTCAGTTGCCAGCAGGCCCTTGTTTCAGACCAGTAGCAGCTAATAGTCCCTGATTTGTCCCTTGCTGCAGCGAAGACCCTTGGGTAAGATTCCTTCAAAGGGCCCAGCAGGGACCAATGTTCACACCAAAAGTTAAATGTTCTGCCATCTCCTAATACCAGTTGCAGCAGATGCCAATTTTCTTTCAGAGCTCGAATCACAGACTGCTAGAAAGGTGATGGTCTGATAGGAAGTAATCTCTTTAGCACACTATTGGACTAACCATAACTATCCTTAATCAGCTCAGTCCAAGGTTTCTCTTCCCCTTACAGAATTTTAATAGCCCATTTGATCAATAAAGCCTCATTAAATTCTTTTAAGGATTTTATTCCCAAACCCCCACTTTCCTTGGGTCGACAGATTTGCTCCCATTTTAAAGGTTGCATAAATCTACCTTCATGCTTGGAACCTTTCCAGAAGAACCTCTTTCTCATTAAATCCATGCCTTTCCACATAGATTTTGGAGCTTTGAATAGGGAGAAGTGGAAGATGGGGATGGAGGTAATAACAGAGTTTAACAAAATGATTCTGCCACTCTTAGATAAGAACCTGCTATTCCATCCAGCCAACTTCACAAAAATCTTATCAAACAGAATGTTCCAGTCACTTTTTTTCATTCTTGAGCATCTCAGGGGTAGCCCCAAATAATTGATGGGAAGATTAATGCGAGGGGTCCCCAAAGTAGTAGAAATAGCTTCTTGCTCTATCTCATTTAATCCAAAACACACTTGATTGGACTTCTCCTTATTTAAACTCAGACCTGAAATGTCACCAAAGATATTAACCATATGGCCAAGTGCACGGGCTTCACCTTCTGATCCTTCCACAAAAAAGATCGTATCATTCGCATACCAGAGAATAGGAGCTATGGCACTCCTGTTAGAAAGGGAGTAACCTCTGATAATACCTGCCTCAGCAAGTTTGCAAGCATATCTCGCCAAACCATCAACAACAAGGTTAAAAACTAAAGGGGCCAAAGGACATCCTTACCTCACCCCGCATTGTGGTTGAATCCAGACCCCACAGGGCTTCCCATTGATCGAGTGAAAGAAGTAGTTGTAATGCACCTTTTCATCCCTTGAATCCAGAGAGAGGGAAATCCTCTTCTCTTGAAAACTTCCGACAAATAGGGCCACAAAATAGAATCATACGCTTTACGTAAATCAACTTTCCACATAAAGGCTTTGCACTTCCTTTTTTGCCAATCACACACCATCTCTTGGGCCATGATGAAAGACTCTTGTAAGGATCTGTTAGGAAGGAATGTAGATTGGACTAGATGAATCACACTCTGTAGAATTGGCCGTAGCCTATTTTCCAGTACTTTGCTAATCACCAGATAAATAGAGTTCGAGAGAGCTATAGGTCTGAAGTCTTGAAATTTCTCTGCATCTTGTGTCTTTGGCAACAAGAAGAGGAAGGATCTGTTGATTTTATCAAAGCCAGAATTGCCCTCCTCAAACTCCTTAATAACATCCATCACTTCTTTGCCAACTACACCCCACATATCTTTGTAGAAAAAAACTTGGATACCATCAGGACCAGGAGAACCTTCATTATTTAAGTCTTTGATGGCAACCACTGTTTCTTTCTCAGCAACAAAGTGATTTTAAAGCACTGATTTAGCACATAAACATTTTGGCACTGTTGCCAGGGAGCAACGTGCAATTTGATCTCTCGGATTACAATTTCTAATTTGGTACTAACTTGATCTATCTCTTTTGTTGTGATCTGTGTAGGGGATTCATTGGAGGAAGATCAACCACACATCAAAACACTCCAAGGGTAGGATCAACATGCATTCTCTACTTAAAATCAATCATCAAAAGCTACCTGATTTGATTTATTTCTAGAGAAACCTTGCTCTTGATTTCTGTACCTATTTAGGGTTTAAGGTATCTAGGGCTACTCACCTTCTTGATTGAGCCCTAGGTACCAAATTTGGATGGAATTAATTGGACCAATTAGAGCCAAAATTAGGGTTTCTACTTTAAGGTAGAGGATCACACTTAAAAAAGAATTTACTTCCCCAAACTGTGTGTTTCCTAAGCCTTGGTTGAATTTACCTAATCAAGCAAACCCTAAAATCAAGCTCTAAACATCAACTTGAATCATAAAATTGGGACCTAACAAACTCAGGACAAATTAGGCGAAGTTGACCCACCTTGTGGGGTCAACAAATCTTCAAATTAGGTCACCACTCAAGAATTCATTCTAAAGTTCAAGTGAAATCCTAAGCACCTCATCTAAACTTAAAATTGGTAAGACTTAAGAGGTCAAGTTATCCATTCTGGTCTACCTAGATCCACGGTGACAAGGGACATCGGGTGGGGGAAAACCTGTAACCCCTGGGGATGCTCTACCGTGTAGGGCTCTTTGTGGGATTCTCCTATCGTGCTTGCCCTGGTAATTCTCAAGTGGACGACTTCATGATCTTGAGGTATCATCCGCCTCAAACCTCTATAGTCATCCAAAAATCTTTGGGTGTCTTGATTGGGTCCATCACATCTTCTGTCCCTCATCTATTCTATCGGTGTATGTATGAGAGGGGGTCCTTAAGACCACCCTTGAGGCCTCCACTAGTTTTTCACTCTCGTCGAGGCCAAGACTTGACTTCCTTGTTTGTGCAACTACCCGATCACATCGACATCTTTTCCAACTCTTCTACTTCTAAGCTTGAATCTCTAGCCACAACCATGGATCATCCAGAACAACCTAACTTTGAACCTCAACAATTCTTTGATTTCAAAGATCAGATCAATACCTACATCAACCCACCGCCACGTCCTCAAATGCGAGATCACTACAATCCTACTACGGTGGAGATCGAACCTTGAATCAACATTTCTGCAGGAGGACCCGAGGTGGAGCTCAAGCCTAGTATGGTTCACATGACCCCAAAAGTTCATGGCTTGAACTCCGAGGATCCTTTCCAACACATCAAGAATCTGAAGCATCTAGCCCACACATTCGGGGCAGACTTGCATAATCGAGATGATCTACTCTTGAAAATCTTCTCCTTCTCTCTAGCTGACAAAGCCGCCAATTGGTTTTAGATATACCCTCACCAGATCAATACATGGGAAGAACTTCAGACTGCTTTCTTACAAAAACTCTATCCTATTGGCCGAACTAGTGCAATGTGGCACCAAATCACTCACTTCTCAAAAGGAGCAGGAGAACCTCTACACGATGAGTGGGATCATTTTCTGGACCTCATGTGCAAATGCCCCCATCACAGAGTCCTGAAGTAGGAACAAGTCCAATCCTTTTACCATGGGCTCCATGACGACATCAATCTTTTTGTCAATGCAACCTGTGGTGACAGCATCATGGGTCAGCACGAAGATGAGATTTGGGGAATTCTTGGAAATATGTGCAAGAACTCCCTAAACAATGAGTCACTGGGTGCGTATGACCGGATGTCCACCCGCGCATTGACAAACAATCGAGGGGTACACAAGACCCGAGGCCTTTCCGCATCCATTGACTTGGAGTTGGTAACTAGTCAATTGGATAAGGTCTCTATCATTGAGAAAAAAGTGGACGACATCACTCGACATGTACACAAGACCACCGCGATACTGCAAAGCACATGTGCACGCCCGCCCTCAGGAAGGGAAGCTGCGCACAACATCTACCACTCTTAGGGGATGGATAGACATCTACCCTCAGGAAGGGGAAGATCTGTTTGTTGAGGAAAGCCTGCTTATCCTTGACATTCAACCACAAGAGGATCAAGCCCCACAAATAAAGGAGCCTAGACCAGACCTAGACATACCCACAGCTCCTTCCTTTGCTCCTGAAACCCACCCTGAACAAACTTCCCCTTCCTCAACAAACTTCGAGCCAGCCTACCACAGTTGGGGGAACTCTGAACCCTCGTATCCTAATTTTTCTGGAGTTCCTCAGACCTGCAAGGATCTCCACGCCATCCAGAATAATCTTTTCTCTAATACCTACAACCCTAGATGGCGTAATCATCACAACTTTGCATGGTCGGGAAATAGCCCGAATCCAAGACCTCAATTCCAACCTCGACCACAAAACCTGCAACCGTATCAACCCACTCAACCAAGGCCCAATCCAAACTTCCAATCTGGCCCTCCTAAGGAGGACCAGACTTCCCTAATTCTTTAGACCTTGGTTGACATGCAGAAATAACACAAAGAAGAGATCTCTGAACTACGTAATCAATTCACCCAGCAAGCAAGTGCTCGCCAACCTGGTGCACTTCCTTCTCAACCTCTTCCTAATCCAAATAACATGCCAAACCAGATGCGCATTATAAACCCAAATCAAGGCCAACCACATTATGTTTATCAAGCCCCTTCTACTCCATCACCTGACGGGATGGATGCTTCAACTTCATACTCTGGATTTCAGCAGCAGACACCTATTTTTCATAACCCAAACCAAAATTAGGCAGGATTAAACTCTGTCATTACCCGTAGTGGCAAAGCAACGTAAGACCCACCATTTCCTAGCCATGACAAGCTTGATACTGCAAACCTTAACCCTAGATTGGTCATCCAGGACACCCCTATCCCTGATAAAGAGCCTGAGCCAATTCTAAAGGAATCGAATGAGGTTCCATTTCCTAAGGCCTTGACCAAGGGAAAGAGGAAACCCAAAATCGTGGCACTTGAGGAGGACCTGGTCAAGCTCTTTGAGCAGGCCCAAATAAACATCCCCTTGATGGATGAAATGTGCCATGTACCGACCTACACAAGATTCTTAAAAGATATATGTACACCTAAGTGTAAGTCGCGAACCAAAGGTGGGAGTCCGATTGTATTGTCGGAGCAAGCCAATTCCATCATTTTGAGCAAACTCTCGCCTAAGGCAAAAGACCTAGGTACCCCTCTGATCTCTTATGCAATCGGTGATATACAATTTGATAGAGCTTTATTAGACCTAGAAGCTTCTATAAACTTGATACCCACATCCCTACTAGACCATTTTGAAGTATTTGAGCTCAAATCGACAGAAATGGCTTTGCAATTAACAGATCCATCAAGTCACCTAAAGGAATTCTCGAGGATGTTATAGTTCGCATCCGTGATTTTTATTTTCCCATGGACTTCATTGTGTTAGACATGGATGCTCTTGAGAAATTGAAAGATATACCAATCATATTAGGGAGACCATTTTTGGCCACGACTAGGGCCAACATCAATTGTGAAGAGGGTCAGATTGAGTTAAAATTTGGGGGCAGAACTTTGAAAATTGATATCTTTGAGGCCCAAAAGGAATAAACTGTGGGGTTATCGAGCAGATCTGCGATATCGAGTCTGTGGTTGAAGATCTGTTTGTTGAGGAAAGCTTGCTTATCCTTGACATTCAACCACAAGAGGATCAAGCCCCACAAATAAAGGAGCCTAGACCAGACCTAGACATACCCACAACTCCTTCCTTTGCTCCTGAAACCCACCCTGAACTGCCTGCTGCTGCTAACAATCCTGTCATGGAATTGAAGCCCCTCCCTTATCATCTAAAATACATCTTTTTGGGTTCTAATCGCATGTTTCCTGTGATCATCAATTCTTGATTAACCTTTGATCAGGAAGCATGATTGATTTCTATCCTTCAGCAGCATCAAAGAGCCATTGGTTGGACTCTCAATGACTTGACTGGTATCAGCCCTTCGTATTTCATCTATCTTATCTACACTGAAGAGGGCTCACGACCATCCCGTGAAATGCAGAGAGGTCTGAATCCGAACCTACAGGATGTCGTGAAAAAGAAGATAATTAAGTGGTTAGATGCTGGGATCATCTACCTGATCTCTGACAGTCGTTGGGTGAGTCCAATCCATGTTGTGCCTAAGAAGGTAGGGCTCACCATGATTACGACTGAAACCGGAGAAACCATTCCAACCCGTATCACAAACTTGTTGGGCGTCTACATTGATTACCTAAGACTGAATGCCTCCATGGAAAGGATCATTTCCCACTACCATTTATTGATCAGATACTCGAGAAATTTTGCAGGAAATCGATTCTTCTACATCTTGAACGGGTACTTCGATTATAATCAGGTCGCAATCCATTCTAAGGACTAAGAGAAGACTACCTTCACCTACCCCTACAGGACGTAGGCATTCCACAGGATGCCTTTCGGGCTTAGCAATGCACCCGCCACCTTTCAGCGGTGCATGCTTGCCAGATTCTCTGATAGGGTAGTTGATTACCTTGAAGTCTTCATGGATGACTTCTCGGTATTTGGGGAATCTTTCGATGATTGCCTCTTGCACTTGGTCTAAATCCTCAGGCGATGCATTGATGTGAATTTGGTTCTTTCCTGGGAAAAGAATCATTTCATGGTTCTTGAGGGAATTGTCCTAGGACATCTTATCTCTGAGAATGGCATCCAGGTTGATCGGGCTAAGGTAAATTTGATTTCCAAACTACCTGTACCTAGCTCAGTCAAGGACATCAGATCTTTCCTAGGGCACGTCGATTTTTACCGTCGATTCATTCTTGATTTCTCGAAAATCGTGTGCTCCCTGACTAATCTCCTATCAAAAGATGCCTCCTTCGAAATCACCAAGAAGTGCACTTGTGCATTTGAAAATCTACATGATTGAGTCACCCAAGCACCTATCCTGCAATACCCTAATTGGTCTCAACCTTTCGAGATCATGTGCGATGCATCTGACTATGCAGTAGGTGCCGTGCTTGGGCAAAAAATTGACAGGAAACCCGTGGTCATCTACTAGACTAGCAAGACATTTGACGAGGCTCAGTGTAACTATACAGTTACTGAGAAAGAAATGCTAGCCGTAGTATTTGGCCTAGAAAAATTTTGATTTTATCTCTTCAGTTCCCACGTTATCATATACTTGGATCACACCACAATGAGGCACCTTCTCGCGAAGAAGGATGAGAAACCTTAACTAATCCGTTGGATCTTGTTGTTGCAAGAATTCGACCTCTAGATTCACGACAAGGCGGGAAAACAGAACATGGTAGCTAATCACTTTTCGGTTCCCACGTTATCATATACTTGGATCACACCATAGTGAGGCACCTTCTCGCAAAGAAGGATGTGAAACCTCAACTAATCCACTGGATCTTGTTGTTGCAAGAATTCGACCTCTAGATTCATGACAAGGCGGGAAAACAGAACATGGTAGCTAATCACTTTTCTCGCCTTCCTTTTGCTATCATCGACCCTTTCGACCCTATCATAGAGCATTTTCCCGATGAGCACCTCCTGACTATTGGTGCAGAACTTCCCTGGTACGCTGATTTGGTTAATTACTTGGCATCGCATCGGATCCCGTTTGATTGGCCGAAGGCCAA
Source organism: Thalassia testudinum (assembly GCA_037157565.1). Classification (NCBI taxonomy): domain Eukaryota; kingdom Viridiplantae; phylum Streptophyta; class Magnoliopsida; order Alismatales; family Hydrocharitaceae; genus Thalassia; species Thalassia testudinum. The sequence continues at coordinate 26,271,698 of JAZHRO010000014.1, forward strand.
GAAAGATAAATTGCTTTCTGATGCCAAGTATTACATATGGGAAGACTCATACCTCTTCCGCATTGGTGTTGATCAGATCATCAGACGATGTGTCCCAGAAGCGAAGATTTAGGACATCTTGTCCTTCTGCCATGACCAGGCCTACGACAGACACTTCTCGGACATAAAACTATAGCTAAAGTCCTCTAGTGTGGCTTTTATTGGCCCACGATCTTCAAGGATGCACACGATTACTGTAAGGCATGCACTCGTTGCTAAACCTTGGGCAACATAAGCCATCGCGATATGATGCCTTTACAGCCGATTCTCATGTGCAAAATCTTCGCTATATGGGGGATTGATTTTATGGGCCCTTTCCCTAAATCGGACGGCTTCGAATGCATTCTCCTAGCAATGGACTACGTGTCCAAATGGATTGAAGCCATCTTGACCCGAACCAATGATCATAAAGTGGTAATCAAGTTCATTCATTAGCACACCTTCTCACGGTTCAGTGTCCCACGTGCTATCATCTCTGATGGAGGGACCCATTTCATGAATGCACAGTTCAAATCCTTGATGAAAAAGTATCGGGTGTCGCACCGATTCTCGACTCCTTATCACCCCCAAACCAATGGATTGGCTAAAATGTCTAATCAGGAAATCAAGAAAATCCTTCAAGTCACTGTTCGGCCTGATAGGAAGGATTGGTCGGCCTACCTTTCAGAAGCTTTGTGCGCCTATAGGACCGCCCACAAAACCAAATTAGGTATGTCTCTGTTCAGACGCATGTATGGTAAGGCATGTCACCTACCCATCGAAATGGAGCACAAAGCCTATTGGGTAGAACAGAAGTGCAATCTAGACCTTTATATGGCTGGAACCCACCGACAATTACAAATGAGAGAGATTGAGGAACTACGCAATGATGCGTACGAGAACTTGTGAATTTACAACGAACGAGTTAAAGCCTTTCATGACAAACACATATCAAGAAAAATTTTCCATCCTGGTTAGAAGGCCTTACTCTTTGATGCCAAACTCAAACTATTTCTTCTTCTTCGCAGATGGGTCCCTGCCGCCATGGAAGGTGTGAACCTACACACCCGAGGTTTCAATCAAGGATTCCTCCTTGATTACTTGACCAATCCGTTCCAAAATTAGAAGGGATGATCCTGAGGAAATCCTTGATCATCTAAACCTATTTCTTGGTTCCAAATCCTCCCTTGTGGCTCATACAAATCCTTAAACCTCAAGCCTTCTTTCCCTAAAAATCCAAGCACTCTAAGCTTGTTTCCAAGCTTGCAAACTCTCCTAATGGCTAATAAATGACCCTCATGGACAACCTCACCTCCTTAACAAGAAAAAGAGCCAAAAATCCCTCTTCTTTTTCCAGCCTCAGGCTCGCTCCACCTCGCTCTGGAGACTCTCTCCTCCAGCCTCATCACTGGCCACCATGTACTATAGGCAGTTGGTTCCTACTCCCCATTCTCTTCTGCACCTCGCAATACTGGCAAGGTGTCCTCTAACCCTTTTTCGTCAATGTTCTTCATCACCGGAGCTACTTCCTTCTCCGACGTCGGCTCATCACGGCTGATGCCTCCTCCACCCCTTGTCGTTCGTTAGCTAGCCTCATCAACTCTACTCCATCTACATATCACCGTGTTGCTACAACTCCGCTTCGACCACAGATTTGCCCACACGTCCTCCATCTTCCACCTCGTCGGCATACCTCTGGCGAGCTCGCATCACCACTACAGTCCACTAAATCGGTCGCCAGCACTCCCAAAATCTCCGCCACATCCACGTGAGCAAAACCCCTCAAGAAATTGAGGGGATTGCTTGCCCTAGCCCTCCACAGAACACCTTCACAAACTCTGACCTTCTTTGCCTTCACCCCACTCACACACGCACTCGCACTGCACACCATCACCACTATCACCTTCGCCAAGTCTAGGCGAAGCTCCTAAGCTTTCTAATTGGGGCGTAGTGCCAGTATTTTCCATTTCAGGTTCACAAGTCATTGCCACAATTAACGAGCTCCTTCAAGAGAGCTTGAAGCATGTTCTTGCTTGAAGAAGTCTAGGCTGCTACTCCAGGTGACGTGGAATCCCTCCAGGTTCACGTCTAGGCTTCCAATTAGGAGCTTCAAATGCTTCTTCATCTCCAATTGGACATGAGTTTCACTCGGCTGCTCGCGTAAGGAAGGAGGGACCAGTTAGTCCCACATCGAAAGTGGGAGAGCACATGAGGGTGTATAAATTGATTTTGTGATTAGGGCTTATCGCCTCCAAACATGGGGTGAGGTCCCACTACCCCTCACTTACGACCCAGCCTAAGCCCTCACTCCTCGCTCATCACCCACTGCCGGTGAGCCTAGACCCAGGTACGCATATCCGATTACTTGATTGCCCGGCTACCTGAGAGAAAGACAAGAGAAGGAAGAAAGGATAGAGCAGGGGAGGGGGGGTTTTGCTCTTTAGAGAGGAAACTCAACACTTAGCCACTGTGAGGCTTGGGAAGCCCCTTGTGCATGAAGAAGAGAAAGAAAAGAAGAACCAAAGAGAAGAAGAAAATCAATGAGAAAGCACGGTAGCAGGCATTATTTAGGATGTCTTCCCTTGAGCATCCGACGTCTGATATCTCTGACAAAGTGCAATGTACAGTTATTCCTTACTTACATCTGCATGGAATTACTTGGTTAGTACTATGCATTTATTTGATATAATTGTAAAGGGGTAATTGGTGATTTAAATCACCATTTTACCCCATTCTTTTTGCACCTTGACATTGATTCTCATATATATATATATCATTCTTGCATGAAATTTTCATTATAACTTGCTCATATTTGTGGTGACATTGTGGTCTTTGAGATTAGTTACAACTCTTGCTCCCTGCGTTCGACCTCAGATTTTCTTGACAATCATTCGAGCTATAAATTGTATTTGTTCACACGCTATTTCAGCTATATTGCAACGAAGTGATTTTAAGACCCTGATTTAGCACGTAAACACACATTTCTCATCTTTCCTTTCTCTCCACCCCGTTCTTCCATTGTATGCACAGGTAGCAATCTCAAACTCTACACTTGGAGGGACCACTTGATTCTAAACCCTGCACAAAAACATCATCTTCATTCATCAAAAAAGGAAAACATGCAAAATAGGTCCACTACCGCTTCCACCTCTCAACCACAAAAGCCGTCTAACCTCGCTTCTAATCTTGCCTTTGACTCCTCCACCCAAAACCCACAAGCTAACCCCTTAATCTTTGACTTACCCATCCCTAGCTTGCCCAGCCTAGAGCTACCTAATGCTGAGATGCCACAACAACAACATCAAGGCCCCCACCTATTCCCTTCTCTATAATGGTTGAGCAGCTGGCTCAACTACAATCAAACCAATAATAGCTGGCTAGGACTTTAACAAACCTAGCCAACCAAAGGCAAAACCCACCACCCCGTTAGCAGCTTGTCGTTCCTCTTAAGAATTTTTATGATCCTTCCAAGTATGAGGACAGACCAAGGGTGGCCATTGGAGAAGGGGACTTTGAAATCAAATCGGCCATTCTAAACCTAATTAAGCACTTTCATGGCCTTCCTAGGGAAGACCCATTCAGCCACCTTGAGGAGCTCACTCTCCTTACGCAAACAACATATTCCATCAATGTGCGGGAAGACCTATGGCTATGCAGGTATTCCCATTATCTCTTATGGATAAGGCTGCTTATTGGTTTAGAACCATCGGCAAACCTATTACAACCTAACCTCAGCTTACAAGCGCTTTCCTAAAAGAATTCTCCCTTATAGGTCGTACCAATTCCCTACAAAGATATATTACGACCTTCCAACAAAAATCTGGTGACACTCTACATGATGCTTGGGTAAAGTTCCAAGATCTTTTAAGAAGTTGCCTACACCACAAGGTTTCCTTATGGCAACTCGTGTAGATCTTCTACCATGGATTACAAGATCAACTTTGCCGTTTCGTCTATGCCTCATGTGGTGGAACTTCCAAAATAAGGATACTAAAAGTGCTTATGAATTATTTGAAGAAATGAGTGAAAACTCATTTAATCATGCATCCATGAACACCTTTGGTAGAACTACAAACCTGTAGTTCGGTGCTCATGAGATAGGCACTCAAACTATCCTCGTTACCTTAGATGATCTCTAAATGATTGCTCACTGACTCGACCATATGCAATTGAACTAGAAGAAGATGGATGAAAGACTTACCATACCCAACCAGGCTCCACATCTAACCACGCCTAACTTTCTTAAAAGGGAAAACTTGCATAATCTCAATACTGCCCCTATTGAGAATAATCAATTTCTCGAGGCTTTCTATGGTTCACCAGGGACCTACACATATCCAAACCTTAGCCCCATTGAAAATATCTCTACCCTCCAGGAGCAATTTAGAAATTCCTCTAACTGGAGGAACTACCCGTACCACTCTTGGACCAATTTGCTTCCATCTCAGAAACAAAACCTTTTTGTAGGGTATGGGTCGAATTAGACTTTTTATCAACCTAGGCCATCTCAAGAAGACATCAATGCCTAGGTTATGGAAACCCTATAGGGAATGCAAAGCCAAATGTTAGAAGTAACCCGTGTTGTTACAAATCTACATAGTCCAACCCTGTCAAGTAAAGGAACCATTATCAAAGTAGCCATCTAAATCAAACCAACCATAACCAGCCTCCCCTTAACTCAGCACCATAGCACCCACCCAGTTTCCATCAACATCAGGCCCCCCAACCTCCTCCCAGGAATAACCAAACTGCGAATGCAGTTACATTGAGGAGTGGGAAAGCCACCACTGATCCTAGGCCTTCACATCAAAATGTTGAAACCCACTCTCAACCTATGCAAGTTGACTCTCTTAACACCACTCAGGCGAAAAAGGAAAACCAAACATCACAGGACATGACTCTTGTTCCTCTTCCCTAAGCTCTCACTATACCACCAACATAAAGAAGAAATCTAAGCCCACGATTGAGAACTAATGGATTTATTCGGGCAAGTTCAGATCAACATCCCTCTCCTAGACGCAATCAAATACATACCTGCCTTTGCCAAACTTTTGAAAGATATTTGTACTCCCAAAAGACAAACTAAAAACCTAGGAAAGGTGCATCTTTTAGAGACAGTAAGCTCTGTCATACAGAGAAGCTGCCCCTTAAGATGAAAGACCTAAGCGTGCCTTTGATTTTGACAATTATTGCTGATATCACTTTCAATTGCACCCTTCTTGATCTTAGTGTCTCAGTCAATATCATCCCCACAGTTCTATTTGAAGAATTTAAGCTCGATTATCTCAAACATATCGGGGTTAGCTTACAATTAGCCAACCGATCTGCAATCAAACTCCGGGGGATTGTCACGAAGTCCTTGTCAAAGTCCAGAATTGTGTCTTCCCGTAGATTTTCTGGTCCTTGACATTGACGTACCTGAATCTCTAATTAATGCCCCTATAATTCTTAGACAACCCTTTTTGGCCACCATGAAAGCAAATATAAATTGCCACACAAGAAAAATAGATATCACTTGCACGGGCCAAACTATCACACTCTAGATATTTTCAGATCATCCAGAAGACTCCATGATAATTTTTTTGAGGACTCACATATGGAAATATCTAATTTGGTGGAGGAAACAATGCTGGTGGATGCTCTTCCCGACCATAATTTTTTCGAGGATTCTGACTCTGAATTAGTGGTTGGCCACATCAATGACTTGGAGACTTGTCCTCAATCTTACTCTCTTCTTGATTTCTCACCCAACCCTTGTCACATTGACTCTTCTCCCATTCCCTTTCCCTTAGACCTACCACCCGACCCACCTGAGTTTGGCTTTCATCATGAACTCCAACCATGGCAAGACTTGAGTCATTCTTCCATCTTTCCATCTTATTTTGATCCCCATAATTACTACTCATCTTTTATGGGACCTAGAGGAAGACATCTTTCATGAGGGCATTCACGTGTCCAATTTTCTACATGTTGTCCATCTTCTGTGCATCACTTTATGCAAGGCTGAATGGCGTAAAAGATAGCACTAGATGGGAGGTAACCCATCATTTTTCCTGCTTTCTTTTTATCTTTCTTTTCCCAGGTTTTGACCGTCTTGAAACTGACCACCTATCATTGAGGTGATCTTTATTCCCTCCTAATGTATGAGAACATTACATATCATAAGCATGGAGGGGTGTTTTTAAATTTTGACAATTGATTCAGGATTTTCAAAACCTAAAAATATTCAATTTTCTTTTGCATGCATCTTCATAATAGAAAAATCATAAAACCTTTTGTGGAAAATTTTGAAAATCGGGACTAAGGTTAAAAAAATCATTTTATGGTACAATGGGATTTAATCTTTAACAAACAAAGGACTAGAATGCAGATCCAATTTTTAGAACTTTTGGGTCTATTCTTTGACTAGATATTAAGTATCATTCTCTAAATTCCACTTGAATTCGTCATGATTTAGGTGACTTGATCTATTTTTGTGACCTGGAAATTACTTGACTTAGTTTTCGACCCAAAAACTTGCCTCTCTTGCAAAATTCTTGTGTCAAATTTCACACACAAAGCCAACATCTAAAAAACATTTAGAAAATTAGAAGAAACCCTTATTTAGTCTTATAGAGAAATCCGAGGCAAATGATTGGCTTGAGTTCCCACCACCGAAAAGGAGGAAAATGTCTCCTTTGAGAACACAATGTCAACATGTTACTGCCTTGGTGCTTCTCTATATCTGTATTTCATATCTTTAGATGGAGCATTAAGGTGCAATTTGCAGCTTAAATGTCTTGGATGGTGTTCAACCCATAGTGTCAGAGCAAGAGCTTGAGTTCGCTTGGAGCTCATCCTTACACCGTGTTGTGTTTTGGAGTTGTGAGCTCCTGGGTGGTGTCTTGGATAGTAGTATCTTGAAGTGTTGGCGCCAGAGCCCCCTTAAGGATTGTTAACAGGAATGATGATCCCAACACATCTATTGTAGGATTAAGCTAGGAATAAGAATGGGGGAGACAAAAAAATCAAAAATACAACCTTATAAATGTTGGCATTCACAAAGCATGGACACAAGGTTTTAAAATTTATGCAAGTTATGAATCATATTCAAGAGCCAAGGAAATCCTAACTACAAATAATTTTGGGTCATTTGAATTAACAAGGAGTTAACTTGTGAAATTTTGAAGGCTACATTGATTCCGATTCATCTAATTCTTGGATCCAAAGATGAATCCTCATGTTTTATCTTTAACAAATCCCATGCCTTTCATGTTTTTAAGCAACCAAGGTCCCGTAATTTTATTCTCCTTGAAACTAAAAAACTTAGTCTTTCCCAAAAATCCATTTTGTGAAGTAGTTTTGCTAACATATTAGCAAAAGGTAAGCATGGGGGTGTGGCAAACATTAATTTATCATCATTCTTATGCCCTAAAATAGATTTACCTCTTAGGATTTTACTCTACAAATGGGTTTTCGGATTACATTTAGGCATTCACATAGGATAGGTATGCATTGCATTTTATTGTATTTTTTATGGATTTACTTGAGTGTCAGGGATAGGCAGATAGTCAGATCTCGCAAGCCTTAGCACTCTAGAAGGCAAAAGATGAAGGAGAAGCCCACATCAGCTAGATCTCAGCTAGATCCAACTCATCCCACCTGGATCCCAACTCCTTCTAGCTTGATCAACTCATCCTTAGCTCCATTCAGCTCATCTCAGCTGAATGGTAGCTCAAGCTAGTTCACCTTAGCTGGATGGCAGCTCAAGCTAGCTCAAGATAGTTGACCCCAGTTCCATCCCAGCTCCTCCAACTCAAAATAGTTCACTGGATGCTCTACTTGACTAGGACTAGCTACTACCATCAACTAGCTAAGCCTAGTCAGTTGAAGAAGACCTCAACCAGCTCAGGCTAGCTCAAGTCTAGCTCCTTAAGACTCAACTTAGCTCAACTTAGCTGAGCTGAGCTACTTGACTTAAGCTAGCTACTCCAGCTAGCTAGGTAATCACTAGGAAGACCAAATCCAGCTCACCTCAGCTCACATCAGCAGAAGCTAGCTCATCTTAGGTTGGCTTAGTAGCTAGAAAAGAACTAGCTAGCTAAGCTAGCTAAGGTAGCTCCTTGCAGCTCTCTTCAATAGCCATCATCTCCATTACAGCTCAGATGTAGCTCTTCTTCCAAAACCCTAGCTCCCTCTACCTCCTATTCCATTCATTTACTAGCTTAGCTAGTCCACCTCCATGGCACCAAAACCTACCCTTAACCCACCTAACCTAAGCTCCACCAAATAACCCTAATCCTAGTCCACCTAAGCTACCCATTCCCACTTCCCTTTTTGGCACCAAAATAAAGCACCCATTCAACCCTCAACCACCACCAAGAGTCACATTAAGTTGGCACCAAAGTACCCTTCTAGAAACCCTATTTTTGGCACCAACTTATCCCCACATCCCTACCCAACACTTCATCACCCAAACCATCTGCACCCTCCAATTTTGGCGCCACCTAAGATCCCCTTCTAGAAGCCATCTTGGCATTAATTCAAGAAGCACCAAGGGAGGTAACCATCACCCATAAGACCCCTTCCTTTGGTGCCAACTTTTGGTGGCCTTAGGGTCAACCAACCACCCCCATCTATCCATCCTAACCATCCAATCAAATGGGCACACTAACCCCCTCTCCATTCTTACATCTACTCCCCATAACCACCACCACACAATGATCTTCTCCATTAGTTAATTCCACCCACAACCACCTACATTTCATGTCGAGGAAGAAGAAGAAGAGAAGAAGATCAAGTGGGCAACCTACCCGCCCCTTGGTGCCTTCTTTCTCCATCTTCCTCTCCCTTGTGCCATGCCAAGGAGAAGGTCTTCATCTTGAAGGGACTGCCATGCAAGGAGGAGTCTTGAAGGTGGTTGACCCCTAACTTGAGGAGAGAGCTTGGAGGAAGACTACTTGAAGAAGGAAGCCAAGGAGAACCCTTTTTAAGTGCGGGGCAATTACACTTGGAGCAAGGGCCATCCAAAGCTTCTACCAGAGGATCCCTTCTTCTTCTTCTTTATCTTTAGACCTTGTATTAGCTAATGTGTTTTTGTTTCTTCCATGTAACAAGCATTCCGCTACATTTCATCTAGTTGCTAGTAATACTTCAAATTTCAATTTTCTACTTAGTGTGCTTCATGTTTTACCAACATAGTGCACCACACCTTCTTCTAATTACCCTAGGTGCACTTGCCTAGAGTGAGCTTAGAAGAAAGGGTTTTCTTCTTGTCACTGAGGAGTAGTTGATAGGCATACCTTGAGCATAATCACTTTCACTTTCAAGTACCTGATATTTTGAAAACCCTAAAACAATAACAAAATCAAAAATACAAAAATACAAAGTGCGGATTTGAGAGGCGAGAGAGAAAATCATTTCATGTGATTAACAATTTGGCCTCCTTGGATGACCCTAGACACTCACTCTATCTAGGTATTATAAATTTAAGAGTTGCTCAGTTTTACGCATTTCAATGACAAAAACCCGCATTTATAAAATTGTGTAAAGTCCGTATTAGTACCTTGATGTGTTTATTTGTATATGTACAAATACAAAATTTCAGGTTAATCGGTGTAGTGCTTATTGGATTTCTGGGTTTGAGCTCATTTGAAGATAACTAAGCCTAGTCAGCTGACCTATTTGGAGACCCAATAAGACCTTAGCCCCAACCTATTTAGGAGCCTAATTTCTTTTACCTAATTCCTAACCTACACCAATTTAAACATTTCCTTCCTTATTTATCCCCTCAAACAACCCCCCACCAAATAATTATTATATTCTATGTACCACACAACACCCAGCTACATTGCCCTCCACATGCAATTCCTAAATCTCACGTCCATGCACATACACACCTATCCTAATCCCATGCACTACACAACAAAAACCTACATTACTACCTGAACCCATGCACGTTTCCTTCCAAATTTAAAATCTCCTCTGCTAATTATTATTAATGCTATCTCTTTCCAGTTGGTAATTGGCAACGCATGTAATGCCCCATAAGACATCCCTTGAAAAACAATTCTATCCCCATGCATTATCCCCCCCCCCCCCAAAAAAAAACCAATCCTATGTACCCACTATCTCTCTCCACCCAATGTTCACAACACCACCAAACCACCCATATTAAATCCCATAAACATCCACCTTAAATCCCATTCAAACTTCACCCAACACCTTACGTAACCCATGCCATGCAAATTAAAGTCCAACAATACCTATGAAAATCCCACTCCAACCATACCCAGGTTAAATCACCTCCACCAAACTCAACTTATCCCTTCCACCCAATTATTTAATTACCTATCCCTATCATAAATCATAACCATCCATCACCCTTCCTGTTTAATCTAGACCATTGATCTATTTCCAATAAAAACCTAACCTATCCTATCACCTAACCCTTAATCCTAACCCTTGATGCCTAACCCATTAAATCCTAGCCTACAACTTAGTGATCCTAGGTAACCTAAACCAACCAATACGAAGCCTCCCTATTTCCTATAAATGCACCTAACTGCCCCCCTTAAGATCCATCTCCTACTTAGAATTTCCTATTTCCACATGTGGTGATTCTGGCAGGTGCACCTTTGCATCTGCATTTATGCCATCACTTCGGACTTCACCTTCGAAGCCCATAGTTTTTGCATTTTCTTTGGTCTAATTCTAGTTATAATAATCTAGTTTTAGTTATAATTTTCCAAGCATTCCTCTACTTGTGTTAAACTCTTATCTTCTTCAATTAAAATTTTAGTATTTATTTGTCAACTTGTCTTCAAGTTTTATGCTTTCTAGTAACAGTATATTACAGTTCGAGTAGTTGCATGCCATCAAATTTAGTATGAGTTTCAATAATCATCCTACTTGATATTTGATTCTAGTTCTAATTAGGAAAGCGATTTTGATCTATTTTTCCTCCTTGCGAACAACTCAGACTCTCGTATTTCTATTCAAAAAATCTTATGAGTTCGATTTCACTCACAAATTCAAGAGTTTCTGTATGCATTTACTACAACGAAAAGTAATTCTTCGCAATCACATCAGTGTTCAGAATACTTTTTTGGCGTTGTTGTTAGGGTTGCAACACAATTATTTTTCTTTGAATAGCTTCATCTAGATTTGCATTCATGAGATCCAACTTGTTCTTCTTTTTCTGTCATTTTGGGTGCTGGATTGCGTTGTCGCACAAGAACAATTGCGAAGCGACGAGAAGAAAAAGTGTAGGTGAAGATCTCTAGGTAGGTCATCTACATCTTAGACTTAGGTAGATTCATGACTCTTAAGAGTAATTGCATTTAGTATCATTTCAAAAAAAAAATCACTTATCTTACTCAACTTGTGCTTCAAAGATCTTATCTCATTCTAACCAAGTTTGGATTGATTTTTCGTGCTGAATTAAAATTTTGGTTTCGAATTATTTATACTTCCAAAAATTCCCAAATTTTTATTGCATGCTCCAATTGAAATTAAGAACAAACTCACAAAATGTCACGTAAATATTCATTTTATGTTATCCTATAAAAATATTTTACTGTTGGTGGGTTAATCTAAAATTTTTCTATTGGAGATCTTGGTTCATCAAATTTTCTTGAATTCTATACAACTCCAAATTTTGTGAAATGTCTTTCATTTAATTTATAATAAAATATAATTTCTTTGAAAAAATTGAAATAATTTTTTGACGTGCGTATCATTATTTTTTCGGGAAAATACTCATTAGGGTTCTACTTGGACTATTTTGGCATTCTGTGTTGAAAAATCTGAAAAAAAAATTTTTAGGCCCCTAAAAATATTGAAAAAAAATATTTTGTGTGTGCTTGTTTAAGTGGTGTTTGGGAAGCCTTTGTTGCACTGTTTAGTCCACACCACTTGAACTAAAATTGATTCACTTAGAAGCTGCATGCTAAGATCACATTAGGGTTGCTAGATTCACAATCCGAAGGAAAAAGATCATGGTCCCGTGATTGAAATACACAATCTATTCCACTCAAAACTTGTTTGAAAAGACCTTGAAATTTGAACTCTAAAATTGGTGAATTAATTATTTGAGCATTAAAAGATACTTCACCAATTACACCTGTTTGTGGACCTTTGTTTGGCACGCACACACATCTGAATTGAATTAATTGGGAAACCACCCTTTTCATGCCCATCATATAATCCCATGCACTTTAAATCATAAACCCTGATTAACTTGATAGATGCGCCAACTAGGTTGGATTTTATTTTCCAAACTAGAGCTATACCTAGTTGATTGTATCTGAGGCCTTGTTTATATGGACCAACTAGTGACAAGAAAGGTCAGTGTGGTAATTGCATTAACCTCTAGTGGTGTCTCACCATGCGAGGTGTTCTAGGGGTTCCCACCTTCTGGCTAGCCAAGTATTTCAAGGGTCGGGTCATTTAGCTAGGGTTAGCGAACTTTGGACTAGCTCCACTAGGTGCAACCCATTAGGGCTAGAATTTGATTGCTTCCATTGTGCACACACTTCTCTCTCCTGTTCTCTCTGCATCTATATCATTCTTCCAAGTGTATGCATGGAACTAGATCACAAAATCCACACTTAGTGCCACCACTATAAAGATAACCAAGGAGGAGACTGATTATTGGTGAATCTAGTCTTACATCTAACTCGAACTCTGACCTTGATTTGATGGCTAACCTAGCCAACCCGAATCCATAATCGAATCAAATGGATCCTCAGGCTCAGATCCAAGACCTCCAACTCAAACTGAACCAGTTTCAACAGGAACATCAAACCCAAATGTAGGAGATGCTTGAGATTTTACAGATCTAAATCTACAGGCTAGACCCTTGAGGGATTTTTACAACCTTGCCCAGTATCAACACCAACCTTATGTTAAGGTCCCACTTGTAGAGGCTCAATTTGAGATTAAGCACTCCACTATATAGCTCCTACCTCATTTTAAGGGCAACAATGATGAAGACCTCTTTTGATTCTTAGAAGAGTTTGTAGCCATTAGTGGGACAATTAGAATTCCCAATCTACATGATGATGTGCTTAAAATGAAACTCTTCCCTTTTTCCCTAAAAGAGAAAGCTAGTCATTGGTTTAGGTCTATAGGAAGGCTTGTTAACACATTGGGGGATCTAAGAAGCACCTTCTTGAAAATTTTTTTCCCAATTGGAAAAACCAATGCACTTAGAAGAGCTATCACAACCTTCTCCCAACACCCTAAAGAATCATTCCATGAAGCTTGGGAGAGATTCATGGATTAAATTAGAAAATACCTGCATCATGAGGTTCCTAGATGGCAATTAGTATAGATCTTTTATCATGGGCTTAATGATCATATAAAGAACCTTATGGATGCATCCTCTGGAGGAAACTTTATGAGTGAGGATGAAAACAGTGGTTTTGATTTATTTGTGAATATGAGTGAGAATTCCATGCACAATGCCTCCATGGAAACTTATGGAAGATCCATGCAACCTAGAGGTGGAATTTGTGAGGTCCAAGAGAGCTCCAGCAATGTGGATATGAACTTGATCTGTGAAAGCTAGACAAAGTTGAGGTTGTTTCAAAAAAACTAAATGAACTAATGAGCCAAAATATGAAGAGGGCAACCCTCCCACCACCCACTATTGAAGCTCCCTCAGGGAGGGAGTTTGTGAACAAGATACACATGGCTCAAGATGCGAGCCAACTGACCCTGAGCCCTTTACATGGGACCCATGGAAGAACCTTTGATGCTTGCTATCCTGACTCCACACTCCTACCCTCATCATCATCTGCATATGAGGATGTGTAGACTATCCAAGAGGACAGTAAAAACAATCCTTTCTTCAACACCTACAATCCTGGTTGGAGAAACCACTCGAATTTCTCTTGGAAAAGCCAAGGGCAAGTGAAGCAATAGATTACACAACCTAGACCCTATTAGAGGAACCCTAGCTTACCTAACACTTATAACCAAGGTTAGAATTACTAACCCTTGCCCCCTAACCAGCCTAACTAAATTGAATTGGCTATATTGAATCAAAACCAGCAACTAATGGACACAAATAATTCCATGTTGCAAGCTATGTAGCAGTTGACCCAATCCATCAAGGATTTGAAGAACCAAATAGGACCTAAGCCTAATGATAGACCTATTGGTGCCCTATGATGTATACACATCCATTTAGGTTAAAATGCCTATTTATTCATGTTCCTAAGCTTAGAGATGCATTCCATATTATAAATATTTCTTAGCATGTATCATTCTGCATTTAAAATAGTTTGTATAAATTGTAGGTTAATTTGTGTCCTTTTATGGCCAGGTGAGAAGGAGATTTATTTCGGGGCCTTGAATTGATGATCCTATCATACAGATATAATCAAGATGACGATCAAAGTCTAAAGCCTTCGAAATTATCTTGATCGGAGTCTCGTAGCACATTATGCAATCTGAGGAAGATCAAAGGCCAAGGGGCAAGGTGGCACTAATCCAAAGCTCAGACGACAAATCCAACCGCATAGATGGATTTGGATCAATGATCGCAGCCCAACAACGCAAAAATCAATCCAATTCGACATCCATGGCATCATCTACAATGTATAGCAAATGGACGGCTCAGATGCTGCTACGTGGCATCATCTGGACCGCCCACAGTTGACCAAGGATCACCACTACTCCCCTTCTCTAGCCAGTCATCAGATCTGGGCCATTGGATCATGATCCAACCACCATAGGCATGCTCCATGCGTGGGAGAGAAATTCCATGTTTTTGACATAAAGTCCCTTGTAGTGCATTGGTTGGAGAATTGAAGTGCAACAAAGTGACCAACATTCGAGACCCACAAATCTCCCCTTAATTCTCCAATTAGGTCGCCAGTGCATGAGCATCGCATGCAGAGCGCGTGCACAATGTAGTGGCAGCACGTGCCAATGCGCGAACAATGCCAGTGCATGTCAGCACCGCTAGCACACTCTAGTGTGCGAGCGTCTCACGTGGGCGTATTGATCTTCAGTGATGAAAGTGATAGGTCTTTAGCAACGTTTATGGACGTCACTAATTGCCCCATGTGCGAAAAGCCTCTTCTCCTCCACTATAAAAGGACCCCTACCCCTCTCATTCTTCTTCATCTCTTCCTTTATCTCCCTCACTACCTCCAAGGCTCTAGAGAGAGCTTGTCCCAAGCCCGGGATGCTCCTCTATAGTAGAAATCAAATATTTTTCCCACCACTCACCCCCATTCGTGGAGTATCCCGTGGCTGTCCTCTCACCACCTTCCAGAAGAAGATCCTCGCTGCGACGTCGTCCTACCCTATCCTCCTTCCTTCGACACCGTTCTTCTTCGTCTAGCTTCCTGCGACATTCGTCGGGGGTGTCATCAAAGTGAGCCATCCTCCATGCCACCATCGAGGGGGATTCTTCTGAACCCATTTTATCTTTTATCGCTTTCTAGTGTAGTTTCAATTAGTTGTAATATACATTGATCAATTTTATGAAATGTTTCTCTCCCCCCCTCTCTCTCTTATTTTGTTAGTGTAGAGTAGAATAGATAACAATTCACCTGATATTCTGTCTTATAAAATACCAAAAAAGTCTTAAAAGATAAAATGACAAAAACAAATAAAGTCGAAGTGCAGATTTCAAAACCAAACGTTCTCCCTGTGTTCGACCTAGGACTCACTTTGAGTTTCGATATAAATTTTATACGGTAGCGATTTTTGTGACTACTACAACGGGTTCTACAAAACCCTGCTTTTCCCTTGCAAAAAATTACACTCATCTTTTTGGCACCATTGGCGGGGCAGCAACGCTCTTTGGTTTTTCTACATTTTTCCACCTTAACTTTTATCTCACTTTTTCTCTGATCTTAGGTACTCTTCCAAGGAGGGCCAGAGTAGTTAGATCGGAGAAAAGTGCAGATGAAGGTTCTGTATGTGTATCCCCACCACCCACACCCTAGATTTCATTTTTCCACATTAATAACTCAAACACAAATCAACTTAGGTGCTTGCATAAATCCTAGGTTAGATCTTGGTTGTTTGATTGTTACTCCATTCACCTCACCCATCCACATAAATTAAAACTACAAAATAAAAGTTACTCTTGTTTTCTTGTGGGATTAAGCTAAAAGTGACACAACTTAAACACCCACAAATTTCTTGACCTAAGGCACACAATCACATTGATTCTACCACTTAACTAGAATCTGACATATGGATCTGGTACACCTTAACACAACACACAAATATGTGAGTATAAATTTGATTAAGTTAAACATTTTTGTGTGCCTTAATCAAGTGGTGCAATAGGCCAATTGCTTGAACTATTTGGGCCACACCACTCAAATTAAAATTGATTCATCAAGTAGCTTGCCACTTAGGGTTCAATTTTTAGGAACTAACCAGGCACTACACATTTTTTCTGATTTTTGAAGGAACATATCATCACCGCTGCTTTCAAAACTTGGGAGTGTTATATTGAACCTGATTGAATGAACCTAAAGATTAAACCCTAAAAGCTATTAAATAAGGTTAAACCCTAAAAAACACATCATAAAATAACTTTGTTTGAAAATCCTGGTTGTGCACACACACACACACACACACATTTGAATTGATCATTAATGACACAACCCATCTAAAGGGCCCATCAAATTCCAAGAGCACAATCATCCCAAGCCTAATTAAAATCGAGTAGATGTTGGCCTTAAGGATTAACTTGCTCTTTCGGACTTCAACTGAGATTTTTTTCGATTAATCTGCTTCTATTGGTCCATCGATATCTAGCTAGGGGAGTAGCATTAAACTACCGCAGTTGGGGGGTATCAAAGGAACTGAAGGCGTAATCCAAAGGAAGAACCTTCTCCCCAATCCCTCCTTCTAACTGGTTTGATTGACTAGATGGAAGTAGACCAAATCATTTCTTTCATCTCAAGACAAGTTATGAGAGTTGTAGGTCTTTAGGCAACCCACCTACAGACAGGTTTGATTGATTGTACTGCAGGCACCTTTCTCTCCTCTGTTTTCCCTCCTACTTCTCCATGTATCATTCCACATCCTACATACATTTCCAATCCTACCCTCCTACCACCACTTATCCCCAAGATGATTACTATCCTGACCCGACTTATGACTACCCATCCCTTAGTTGGGATAACTTTAATTGGGGATATGATTCTGGACCTCAATATCTAGGACCTAACCCTGGACATCATGATCATGATTATTATCCTTTCTAGAGCTACACTGATTATAGATCACCGCCCTCTTATGAGTAAACCAACTCGATCTACAATCAGGAAGGATATGATGATTATAACACCTACCCTCCCTAGGATTATACTGAATATAGGTCATCACCCTTCTTTGAAGAACCTGAAATGACCTACTGTCAGGGAGGGACCCAAGAACCTTAATTTCTTGATTCCCCTAGATTTAACCCAAACCCACCCAACCCTGAACTGAACCATTCAGTTCAGGTGAACCAAGTCGAAGATAGGGTGTTGGCTAACTTGAGGAACACTATACAATCTTTAGAAGCTTAGCCCACACCATAAACTGAAGCATTGGAGCCTATGATCAAAATGATTGATGAGCTTAATAGTTCTTTATTGTATTGGCTCCAAGATGTTAAGGATAGGGGCACAGGTGAGTTTTTACATGGGAAGTTGTCAATATTGAAGATGAAATTCATGGTTACCCTAGTCCAATCTTGGGATGATTCTTAGGATGAATCCCCTTCAGGAGAGTCAATGTCAGAACCCGCTCAGGCACTTGTTGGGGGGGATATTTTTTATCAAACAGGGGATGACCAAGTTGGCTTAGAGTAACTGATTTAGGCGATTATGATTTTCTCACCCAAGACCCCTAAACTAGTGAGCGAGGAAAAATATGTCTCTATAGACCAAGGAACAACATATGATTTTGAGACATAAATAAATGAGCATCAACAATTCTTTAATTCTGAGGATGAGTAATCTCTTAGTGAAGTCTCACTTGAAGTTAAGGAAAATCATTTTAATGAGACAAATAGGCTCGAGGAACATGATGAACCATTTGATAGCCTGATAACTAAGGATTATCATTCGATTGGGGTTGACATGGAGGATTCCAATCCTTAGTTATTGGATGATTCCAAGAGCCCTATTCCTCAACTACACCCTAAAGAACTGAATGATGATATTCTTGAGATCACCAAACCCAAGTCAATTCTGATTCAGTCATAATTATTTGACTTGGATATTTTAGATGGGGTGTACAACGATCTGAAGGTCTCAAAAGCCCTGATCTTGAAGGCTACTTCTGAGGGACATACAAATTTGGATTTAAGGGTTCCTGTTGACCTGAAGCCAACTATTTCTATCAGGACCCTTATGATATCTTTGATGTGCAACCTAAGTACAAAATAATTAACTATCTTTCTGAGCTAAACTCTAAGTGGACACCAGAATCTACAAAACCAGATCTACCCATTGTCTGCCACTTTAGACTTGGGTTGCACACCACAAAACTGCGGGTTTGACCTCGCAAGCACAATGATCTACTTCTAGGTGATTTTCATCCAGAACCTTAAAATCACTCAACCCTGGGGCATGGGTTACATCACAATTTGGTCCACATCTGTGAAGATCTTCTTTTTGCAAGTTCGAAAATCAATATTCTTATTCTAATTTTGACCTACACTTCTAAACTTTTAATGTCTTCTTTACTTGTGAATCGTGCCTAGCTAAAGGCATTAAACTTAGCACATGTGTATACTCCTTTCTTGTTGCAGAGCTAACAAGATTTTCAAGTCTTTATTTTTATAATGAGGACATTGCATCATTTAGGCATGGGGGGGTGGATACATAATTCTGAAATTATTTTGTTAGCTCTGTGGAATTTATTTTATTTCCTTAAAAAAAATAAAATTTAAAAAGACAAAAAAATTTAGCGTTAGGAGAAGAGAACTTAGGCATTAGGAGTTGTTAACTTTAGAAAATGATACTTTAGGACCTAAACACCAAGACTCTTCAGGTCTTCTAGCTTAATTAGCCTGGTTGTCCACTAAAATGTGGACCTATTCTCGAGTCCTTATCATGTTAATTCTATTTTAATTTTCTGATAATTGGGGTGATAAGTACATGACTTATCATGACACCCTCTAATTTGAGGGGATTTTGAGTCAAAGCATCTACCACTACTTACACTGCCTTACTTTTCGACAATTTTTATGGAAATTAGGTAGCTAATGAACTTTCTAGGGTAGTTGATAGCGGTTTCATGCGGTTTGTTAATTAGGTCGTTGTAACGCATAAATCCGCTTTCGCTCTTAAATTTATATTCCTAGATAGGAGAGTATCTAGGGTCGTCCAAGGAGGCAATATATTTGCAATAGTGATTCTCTTGCTTGGAATAAATCTCAACTTTCTTTTTGGTATTTTTTTCAATATATCATTTTTTTTTTGTTTTTAAGCTAAGGCAACATGCAACTGGTGGCGGAAAAGGTGATTTACACTTCAATTTAAATACTACTTCTATGTGGCAAGTAGAGCCTCTCCCTAAGCTCACTCTAGGCAAGTGGAGGCCTAGAATAATTTGGGAGAGGGAGTGAAGAATGCTAAAAATAAGCAAATAGAAATGCAAGCAAGAAAACTTGCAAAGAAGGCAACTTGATAACTGAAAAAGTGTTTTACAAAAAGGCCTAGTAGAGGAAAGCTTCTACTACTATAAAAATGCAAATAAGAAGAGAAAACACAAATCCTCTAGATAGATGGTGAAGAAGAGGGCTTCTTGCTCCAAGGTTGGTAGCTCCCAATCTTGAAAAGAGGGCCTCCTTCTTCTCCTTCCTTGAGAGCTCCTCCAAGGTGGAAGCTACCACCTTCAATGCTCTCTCCAAGGGGTGGGCGTGCACCACCCTCAAGAACTCCTCCAAGGTGGCGTGGACCACCTTCAAGATCTCCTCCAAGATCTTCCTTGCTTGGCTTCTCCTTTGGCTGGCGTGACCCAAGAGAGAAGGGAAGAGGGGAAGGCACCAAGGGGATAGAATATCCCCTTAATCTTCTTCTTCTTCTCTCTTGGATGTGGGCTTCTTGGTGGAATATGAGAGTGAAATTGCTAGCCAAGGATGACTTGAATGGTGGTGGGTAGTGGTCTTTTTATAGGGTAGGATGGGGGGTTAAGGTGCCCCTTGAAATAGAGGGCTAGGATGGAAGGATGGAGGTGGTTGGTGATCCTATGGCTAAGGTGAGTTGGCGCCAACCCAAGGAGTGTTAAAGGGGGTGGTTATGGTGGTGTTGGTGTCTTTTGGTGGTGGAGAGACACCACCATTTTGGTGCCAACATGGGGTCTTCTAGAAGGGGGTTAGGTGGATGGTGGAGATGGATTCAAGGGGAATTGTGTGGTGGAGATGAGGGGGAGTTTTGGAGGGAAAAGTGGCGCCATTAAGGGGGTGGTTAGGGGTAGTTTTTGGCGCCACTTTTAGGTGTCTTTTGGAGGTGGTGGGTAGGTTAGGTTGGTGCCAAGTAGGTTAGCTTATGTGGAGCTTAGGTGGAGCTAGTTGGGTGGAGTTGTTAGGTGGGTTTTTGGGGTGGTACAAGCTAAGGAACTTGGAGAATAGCTAAGGTAAGCTAAGCTAGCTTAGCTAATGGAGGAGTAGAGGAGAAGGTGTTGGATCTAGGGTTTGGAGGGAGGAGCTGAGGAGGAGAAGTCAGGAGCTGAAACTGGAGCTGGCTGCTGCTGAAGAGGCTGGCATGGAGCTACTCTAGCTGGCTTAGCTTGCTAGTTCTTTGCTAGCTGCTAAGACAAGCTAAAGTGAGCTGGCTTCTTCCACAATGAGATAAGGTGAGCTAGGTCTGGTGCTCCCGGGGAGGGTCAAGCTGGTTGAGGCAGCTAAGGTAGCTTAGCTCAACTAAGTTGAGCTAAGTTGAGTCCCCGGGAGCTGGACTTGAGCTTCCTGAGCTGGGATGAGTTCTTCAGCTGGCTGGAGTTGAGTGGAGCTGGATGTAGCTGGATCTGAGCTGGAGTGAACTCCTGTCAACTCAGCTGAGCTAGCTAGAGCTCCCTGTGGACTAGTGGGAGCTGAGATGAGCTATACTCAGCTAAGTTGAGTTGGATCTGAGCTGACTTGAGCTAGGGTGAGCTAAGATGAACTCTCTTGAGCTACCATTCAGCTGAGATTAGCTGAATGGAGTTGGGATGAGCTAACCCTAGTTCAAGTGAGCTAGGTTCCAGCTGAGGTGAGCTGGATCAAGCTGAGGTAAGCTGGATCAAGCTGAGTTCCAGCTAGTCTGGGCTTCTCCTTCACCATTTGCCTTCTTGAGTGTTAGGGTTTTAGGGATCTATATATCTATACATCCCTAACACTCACAAAAACATATTAAAAAGATAATAAAAAATGCAATGCATGCCTAACCTATTTTATGCCTAAATACAGCCCAAACACTCGTTTGAGAAGTAAAAATCCTAAGAGCTAGGTTTCTTTTAATGCATAAGAATGATGATAAACTGGCGTTTATTAGTAGTATGGCTGGCAAGTTGTCGTGGGTAACAGCCCATTGGCCGGTTGTCCAGAGTCCAGCTACATGACCATACTCATTTTACTGCTTTTAGGTAAATCTTATATTAGGGAAGCCAGCTACTCAGAAAAAGAAAAAAATGATAGTCAAAAATAAAAAGAAAAAAATAGAAAAATGAGAAAAAATTAAATAAAGCCACACTTCACCACACGAGTATGGCTGGGAAGTTGTCGTGGGTAACAACAAGCCATTGGCTGTTTGTCTAGAGCCCAGCTCACAAAAAATGCACAAATAATTCCTAAAACACCTATGGAGGAAGTAGGGAAGTAGAATAAATCGGGGAGATATATATTAGGTTCGTCATTGTGTTGACCCCATAAAAAATAAAAAAGTAGGGAGAAAGCTACCGGTTGAATAGATAAACCTTTAGGTAGAAACTCTTAAGGTCACCAAGGGTCATAGAAACCTGAAGTCCATTTTAACGGCCTCCTAGTGAGTTTATCACTTTTTCACATTAAGATGTTTAGAACTTAAAGTTCGTTTCGAGTCTTGGGTGGGTTGGGTAGTCGTAGAAAGCTATCTCGAAACTCTAAACTCAAAAATCCAAAAAAATTAGAAAAGAAGAAACAATAGAAAAAAATGTATCTTCCCTTTTCAGAATAAGGTGAGGACTTGGGTAGTCTGTAATTTGGTAGGCACCCAAGCACTATTGAGTCTTCGTAGTTTAGGACCATAGTTAAAATTTTCTTTTGTTAATAAACAACTAATGCCTTAAGCGATTGACTCGTAATTCTATTTTTATACACAACATATAGTTTAGTTTTGCTATGGACTAGCAAAAGAGAGGCATGGGGGTGTGATGTATACACATCCATTTAGGTTAAAATGCCTATTTATGCATGTTCCTAAGCTTAGAGATACATTCCATATTATAAATATTGCTTAGCATGCATCATTCTATATTTAGAATAGTGTGTATAAATTGTAGGTTGATTTGCATCCTTTTATGGCCAAGAGAGGAGATTTATTTCGGGGCCATGGATTAACGATCCGACCGTATGGATCTAATCAAGACGATGATTGTAGTCTAACACCTCCAAAATCATCTTGATCGGAGTCCCATAGCACATTATGTAGTCCAAGGAAGATCAAAGGCCAAGGGACAAGGTGGCACCAATCCGAACCTCAGACAACAAATCCAATTGCACTGATGGATTTAGATCGACGATCGCAACCCAACAACATGAAAATCAATCCAAACTGACGTCCATGGCGTCGTCTAGAATGCATAGTAGATGGATGGCTTAGATGATGCCACATGTCATCATCTGGACTACCCACAGCCGCCCAAGGATCACCGCTGCTTCCCTTCTCCAGCCGGTCATCAGATTGGGTCATTGGATCTTGATCCAATGGCCATAGGGGTGCTCCATGAATGGGAGAGAAATTCCAAGTTTTTGACATAAAGTCCCTTGTAGAGCATTGGTTGGAGACTTGAAGTGCAACCAAGTGACCAACATTCAAGACCCACAAATCTCCCCCTAATTCTCTAATTGGGCCACCAGCGCAAGAGCACCATGCACGGAGTGCGTGCACAGCGTAGCAGCAGCATGTGCTAGTGCTCGAATAGTGGTCGCAGCGCACGAACAGCACCAGCACATGCCAACGTGCGAGCGCCAAGCACGGTAGCATTGATCTTCAGTAACGAAAGCAGTAGCTCTTCAGCAATTTTTATGGATGTCACTAATTGCCCCATGTGCAAAAAGCCTCTTCTCCTCCACTATAAAATGACTCGTACCCCTCCCATTCTTCTTCATCTCTTCCTTTCTTTCCTTCACCACCTCCAAGGCTCTAGAAAGAGCTTGTGCCAAGCTCGGGATGTTCCTCTAGAGTAGAAATCAAATATTTTTCCCACCTCTCACCCCAATTCATGGAACATCTCGTGGCCGTCATTTCACCACCTTCCGAAAGAAGATCCTTTCCATGACACCATCCTACCCCATCCTCCTTCTTCCAAGGTTGTTCTTCTTCGTCCAGCTTCCCGCCACATTCGTCAGGGGTGTTGCCAAAGCAAGCCGTCCTCCAAGTAACCGTGGAGGGGGATTCTTCTCAACCCATTTTATCTTTTATCATTTTCTAGTGTAGTTTCAATTAGTTGTAATATACATTGATCAATTTTATGAAATGTTTCTCTTCCGCTCTCTCTCTTTCTCTCTCACTCTCTCTTGTTTTGTTAGCGTAGAGTAGAATAGATAACAATTCACCTGATATTCTATCTTATAAAATACCAAAAAAATCTCAAAAGATAAAAACAACAAAATCAAATAAAGTCAAATCATGGATTTCAAAACCAAATGCTCCCCTCCTAGTGTTTGACCTAGGACTAACTTTGAGTTTTGGTATAAATTTTATCTGGTAGTGATTTTGGTGACTACGATGATGGGTTCTCCAAAACCCTGATTTTCCCTCATTAATAATTACACTCATCACCCTACCCTCACAACCCCTTCCAAACCCTAGAAATGCACCAATTAGAGGAAATTTCCCTTAAGGGGTTAATCAAAATCAAGCTCATTTCCTTCAACAGGCTCCTATGACTCCATGTGGTTTCAATTTTCCTCCTAATCCTAGATCTATTTATAATCAGGTTCCACAATCGGATCTGTACTCTATGCCTAGCTCTTCCCAAGATTCGAATCAGTAGCCACCTGCTTCAGCCAGCTCGATCACTTTAAGAAGTTGAAAGACTACCAAGGATCCTATTATGACTCCTACTCTACACTCTAGGGATCCTAGTACACTTAACTTGAAAAAGGAGCTTATTGTAGAGGAGGATTAGGCTCATGATTCTAAGGACTCAAAAATCCAATTCCCTCTTCCTGAGGCCCTGAATAGGCCTAGGAAGAAGAAGCCTGAATCTACTACTGAGACTTGGTTGGATGTGTTCAAACAAGTGCAGATTAATAACTCGTTCTTAGAATCTATTAAACACATCCCATTTTGCACTAAAATTTTGAAGGAATTAACTACTACAAAGCACAGGTCAAAATCTAATAATCTTAGGAAGGTTATCTTGATTGAACAAGCTAGCTCAATCATCTTAAATAACCTTCCCTCTAAGAAGAAGGATCAAGGAGCTCCTTTAGTTTCTTATTAGATTGGGGATATTACTTTGGATATGGCTCTATTGGATCTGGGTGCCTCCATTAATCTAATCCCGATTGTATTATATGAGAAACTCGGTATAGGTGACTGATAATGCCGAATTCACATGCAGAAGGGTTTGGATTTGGAAAACCCATCGTCGTAGTTCGATTCGTGAGAAAATCTGTTAATTAGATAAAATTTATAACTGAAACTCAAAAAGTGAGTCTCGGGTCAAACACGAGGAGGCAAATGTTTGGTTTGGAAATCTGCATTTCTCTTTTATTTGTTTTTGTCATTTTTGCCTTTTCCAATTTTTTTTGGTATTTTTAGCAAGCAAGAGATTAGGTCGATGAATCCTTATCTAACTAATCTACTTTCAAAATATAAGAGAGAGAGAGAAACAATCACATATATTTCTGAAGCAAATGTTTTCTACAACTAAGAAAGTGGGAAAGATTACACTACAAAAGCAAAAAGAAAGATATAGGTGAGAGAATCCCCCTTGATAGTTGCTCGTAGGATGACTCGCTGTGATGTCGCCTGGAGGAAGGTGGTGAGGAGTGGGACGAATGTGGGCGGAGCTGGAGAATGGAGGATGGGGCAGGACGACATCATGATAAGGATCTACTTTCCGAAGTAGGTGAGAAGATGACCATGGGATGCTCCACAAATGGGGATGAGGGGAGGGAAAAATATTTGATTTTCTACTCTAGAGGAGCATCCTGGGCTTGGGACAAGCTCTCTCTAGAGCCTTTGAGGTGGTGAGAGGAAGAAAGGAAGAGATAAAGAAAAATGGGAGGGGTAGGAGTCCTTTTATAGTGGAGGAAAGAATCAAATTCGTATACAGGACATTTAGTGATGGACATAAACATTGTTGAAGATCCGCTGCAAACGTTGCTGAAGATAGTCTTGCACCCATGCTTCCACTACGCTGGCGTGTGCTCCGCGAGCCCGTGTCGCATGCCTCTACGTGCTACGTGCCAGCGTGTGCTGCCACTACTGTGTGGGCATGCTTTCGCACATGCGCCTGCGCTGCTATGCACGTATTGTGGCACGTGTGTGTGCATGGGTGGACTGTGTTATGCCACGTGGTGCAATCTAGGCCGTCCATCTTCTTTCCGTTGTAGGGGCTGCTATAGAGGTTGGATTGAGTCGATTTTCATGCCATTAGGCTATAATCGTTGACCCAAATCCATTTGCGTGGTCGGATTTGTCGTTTGAAGCTCCGAATTACGTCACCTAGTCCCTTGGCCATTGATCTTCCTCAAACTGCATATCGTGCTACGAGACTTCGATCAAGGTGATTTCGGAGGCGTTCGGCTCTGATCGTCATTCTGATAAGATCCGTACGGTTAGATCATCAATCCAAGGCTCTGAAATAAATCTGCTTCTCTCTTAACCACAAAAAGGATGTAATTAACCTAAAATATACACAACTACTCTAAATGTAGAATTATGCATGCTATGCAATATTTATAATATGGAATGCAAATCTAAGCCTAGGAACATGCATAAATCAGCATTTTAACCTAAATGGATGTGTCTACATCATACCTCCATGCCTATCTTTTGTTAGTCCCTAGCAAAATCAAACTACATGCTATGTATAAAAATAGAATTAGCACTCGATTGCTTAGGCCCAAGTCGTTTATTAACAATAGAAAATTTTAGCTAAGATCCTAAACTACGAAAACTCAACAGTACTCGTATGTCTGCTAGAATGCAAACCGCCGAAGTCCTCGCCTTATTTGAAAAGGGAAGATACATTTTTTTGTTTCTCTTTTTTTCTATTTTTTTTGGACTTTTAGAGTTTGAGAATTTTGGGATAACTTTTTACGGCTACCCAACCCGCCCAAGACTCGAAAAGGACTCTAAGTGCTAAGCATCTTGTGAAAGGGCGATAGACTCACTAGGCGGCTGTTAAAACATACTTCGGGTTTCTACGACCCTAGGTGACCTTAAAGATTGTTGCCTAGAGGTTTATCTTTCCGAACGGTAGCTTTCTCCCTACTTTTAAATTTTTTATGGTGTCAACACAAGGGTGAATCCAGTGTATATCTCCCCAGTTTATTCTACTTCCCCACTTCTTCCCTAAGTATTTTGGGAGTTATTTGTGCATTTTTGTGGGCTGTACTCTGGACAACTGGCCAATGGGCTGTTACCCACGGCAACTTGCCAGCCATACTCTTCTGGTGAAGTGTGGTTTATTGTTCTAATTTTTCTCCATTTTTTTTTTAGTACCATTTTTTTCTTTTTCTAATTAGGTGGCTTCCCTGATCTAAGATTTACCTAAAAGCAGTAGAATAAGTGTGGTCAAGTAGCTGGGCTCTGGACAACCGGCCAATGGGCTATTACCCACGGCAACTTGCCAGGCATACTATCCTAGAAAGTTCATTAGCTACCCAATTTCCAAAGAAACTATCGAAAAGTGAGTCAGTGCAAATAGTGTGTAGATGCTTAGACTTAAAATCCCCTTAAATTAGAGGGTGGGTTGATAAGTCGTGTACTTATCATCCCAATTTATTCACCAAATTAAAGTAAAATTACTTGATGAGGACTTAAGACTAAGTCTACATTCGAGTGGACACTAGAGCTAATTAAGCCTGAAGACTTGAAGAGTCTAAATGTTCAGGTCCTATCATATCATTTCCTAAAGTTAATAACTTCCAAAAGCCTAAGTTCTCTTCTCCTAATTCTATTTTTTTCTTTTTTTTTGTCTTCTTGAATTTTCAATTTTTTTAAAAGAAAATAAAAGAAATTCTATAGAGCTAACGAAATAATTTCAAGATTAAGTATCCACCCCCATGCCTAAACGATGCAATGTCCTCATTGTAGAAATAGAGGCATGAAAAGGGCAGAGTAAATAGAATATCACCTAAATATCATGAAAATCTGGTCAGCTCTGCAAAGAATGTGGAATATACACACGTGCTAAATTTATTGCCATCAGCTAGGCACGGTTCACAAGTAAAGTAGACATTAAAAGTTCAGAAGTACAGGTCAAAATCAAAATCAAAAGATTAATCCTCAGACCCGCTAGTAAAAGATGTCCACAGATGTGGACCAGATTATGGTGTAGACCTATGCCCCATGGTCAAGTAGTTCTAAGGTTCTGGATGAAAGTCACCTATAATAGAAGATTGTTGTATTTATGGGGTTAGGCCTGCGGTTTGGTGGTGTGTAACCCAAGACTAAAGTGGCGGACAAAAGGTAGATTTGGTTCACTAGGTTCAGATGTCCACTTAATGTTCAGCTCAGAAAAATAATCAGTTATTCCAAGCTTGGGTTGCATATCAAAGGTATCATAAGGGTCCTGGTAGAAAGTAGGTGGTTTTAGGTCAATAGGAACCCTTAAATCCAAACTTCTACTTTCCCTGAAGTTAACTTCCAAGATCCTCACCTCCAAATTCCTATCCTCCAACATCAAGTGTTCGAGCTCTGGGACCTCTAGCATATCATTCACCCCATATGATTTACCCAAGTCCAGAAATCGTGGCTGACTCAGAATTGACTTGGGAACAATGATTTCCAAATCAAAATTAATCCCTTCAGGGTGTCATTGAGGAATGGGGCTACTGATTGAATCTTCTAGTAAATAAGGATTTGAATCCTCCAAGTTAGCCCCAATCGAATCCAAATCTTCAATGAATAAGCTATCAAATGGTTCATCATGCTCCTTAAGCCCGTTTATCTCACTAAAATCATCTTTCTTATGCTCAAGTGAGACTTCACTAAGAGATTCCTCACCCTCAGAGTCAAAGAATTCTTGATCCATACTTATATATGTCTCAAAATCATATGTCATTTCATGATCTAAGAAGACCTATGTTTCTTTGTTCCCTGGCTCGGGGATCTTGGGTGAAACAATCGATTCATCCTAAATCGGTTGCTCTAGACCAACCTGGTCATCTCTGGTCTCAAAACATATATCCCCCCCGACAGGTGCCTGAGCGGGTTCAGACATTGGCTCTCCTGAAGGGGTTCATCCTAGGAATCATCCCAAGATTGGACTAAGGCAACCACAAATTTCATCCTCAACCTTGACAATTTCCTAAGTATAAACTCACCCAGGCCCCTATCCATAACATGTTGGAGCAAATCCAATAAAGAGCTATTCAGCTCATCAATCATTTTTATCATAGGCTCTAATGCTTCAGTGCATGGTGTTGGCTGAGCCTCTAAGGATTGGATGGTGTTCCTCAAGTTAGCCAACACCCTGTCATGGACCTGGTTCACTTGAACCGAATGGTTCGGTTCAGGGTTGGGTGGGTTTGGGTTCATTCTAGGGGAGTCAAGATATTGAGGTTCTCAGGTTCCTCCCTGATAGTAGGTCATCTCGAGTTGTTCAAAGAATGGTGGTGACCTCTATTTAGTGGAATACTGGGGAGGGTAGGTGTTATAGTCAACATATCCTTCTTTATTGTAGATTGGGTTAGGTTGATCATCAAAGGGTGGAGATCTATAATCATTGTAGCTATGGGAAGGATAGTAATCATAGTCTTGTTGTCTAGGTTAGGCCCTGGACACTGAGGTCCGAATTCATATCCCCGATCAAAGTTGTCCCGGGTAGGAGATAGGTAGTCATAAGTCAAGTCGGGATAGTAATCATCTTGGGCATAAGTGTTGGTAGGAGGGTAGGATGGGAAATGCATGTAAGATTTGGAAGGATACATGGTAGAATAAGAGGGAAATCAGAAGAGAGAAAGGAGCCCTACGATACAAGCAATCAACCCTATTCTTAGGTGGGTTAGCCTAAAGACCTACAGACTCCCAAGACCCGTCTTGAGATTATAACCAATTTGGTCTACTTTTATCCGGTCAATCGAACTAGTTAAAAGGAGGGGCTGGGGAGAAGGTTCTTCCTTTGGCTTGCGCCTCTGGTTCCTAGTGTACCCCTTGATGAGAAGCTCATCATGGTCTCTAATTACCCCTAATTAACTAGTCTTCCTAGTTAATTAGCTAGAAATATGTGAATATATGGGTTAATTATTAAATAAGTGATAAATAGTAAAGCACCTTAAAATAAGTTTAAAATGCTATATTATCATCCAATTAATATTATTAATAATTTAATTAATAATTGGACTCAAAATATTATCAATAATTCATCTAATTAATGTCTTAACTAACTTAAGTATAATATATACCTAACTATGTAATAACTTAAGTAACATTACTTAATTAAATAAATTAATCTTAAAAGGTAAAAAACGTAAATTAAAGGTCTAAATATAATAATTGTCTTATTTATAATCACATATAAAAAGTTGAAAATGATTTAAATTAAAATAAACCTTGAAAACTTGAGTTTACATTTTAGTCCTTATATTTTACTTCAATCGGGTCCTTATTTTCCACTTAGGTCCTTAGGTTTCATTATGAATAAGTCCCTGGACTTCTGCTTCTTTTCTTCACCCATCTGGACGGCTAACGACTGAAGGTGCATCCACCGCCTGATCACCGCCAATCTGACGTCATCGCTTCTTCTCCAAGCTCCTGGAGCTTGCGCTCACCATTCCCTTTTTATCCACCGGTCAGGATGACGCCTAAATCCTATTTTAGGGTTGGAGATAACCTCACCGACGTCAGAGAAGACACCGGTGGTTATTCTCCTCCTAGCCACTTCTCCATCCAGATTCCACCTCCTTCTCAGTCGTCGTCAACTATAAATACCCCTTCACACCCTCGATTTCCACCAAGTTGTCTCCCTTCCCTCTTCTTCACTGAGCCGACCCAATAGGCTATTCTCTCCAAACTTCGGCGAACCTCCACCTCATCCGACTTCCTCCATCCATCTTCAATAGCTCTGGATCTCAATCGAAGTCAGCTGCATCTTCTGACAATTGTTGACTAGGAGCTCTCCTCTACTTCACCTCACAACCGCCCGCCGGAGATCTCTCAACAACCCTTTGATTTCCTCCTTCGTCATGAGCCTTCAACGGAGATCCTCTATCCCCTTCGTCCAGATAACAGTAGACTAGGTAGGTAGGTTAGTTTAGTTAGTTAGTTAGTTAGGTAGCTTAGGTAGCTGTAATGCTAGAATTCGCACTCGTCTTCCTCAACTCCGGCGAGCTCCTTGAGCTTGTCAGGAGTGATAATTTTGTCTTTTTAAGTCACTGTCCACATTCTTCCATCTTCCATGATCATTTCTGTCATCATTAATTACTAATTTGATCACTTAATCACCTAAACCACCTCCACCTCCACCAACTACTTCTGCTATCCATGGCAGCAATAGTTGAGTTAATTACACCTTCACTAGGTCCTCCATCATCTATTCATCATCTAAGGACCCTAAACTACACTTTAATTCGACCAATTACCATCTATAATGTAAATGCCTAATCTTAATTAAGCTCCTGAGCTCACTGCCTATGGCAGCTCAGGAGTAGTTGAAATCATTAATTATATATATATTTATCATCGCAATTATCTGTTGACTTGTTTTCTCCACTCAATTGAGTGAGAAAACAAGTTCTGAGCTTAATCCAACTCAGATTTTATGAAAAATGATTTCACTGTTAAATCTGTATTTTATTGAACAATTGAAGGAATTAACTTGATCTTGAGGTTCCTTGTGACCTCAGGAACCTTTTCAAATCTTTAATGGCATAAATTCACATTTTGTACACAATTTCACCTTTTTCTAGACTCACCGAAGCTCCAACGAGCTCTGACAAGTTAAAACTAGTTCTTCAGCCTATTAAACTGAGTGACAAGCTCCAGATCAATGAATTGAGGTTCACTGATTATGTTGAGGGTGTTTCTTTGAGGTTTTAGTGTCTGGAGCTGTTGTTAGGTCTTCATCTTCTCCAACTCCGACAGAGTTGGAGAAGTCTGACAGTTAGGGTTAAGTTGCAATTAATATGTCTGGAAGCACCATTGTTGAACCTTGAGTCCATTTTTATGATCCAACCAGTGTAACAACCCTTAGGTTATTCTGACAAACAAACACCTTTTCAATCTCTGGCGATGAGCCTGAAACCATAGAAACCTTAGTTGAAACATCAATTTAAGGGCTTGAACCTATTCCTGAGATTGAAGAGATGTTGTTTAAGGTGTTAATTCCCTGTGAAAAGGTTTAACTTAGAAAGTCAAAATTCAAGGTTCTACTATCAAACCTGAGTTTGATTCTTTGATTCTGGATTCAATCTGATAAATTAAGGAATTCAAATTGTTTATGAGAAGATTATGAATGATTTAGAAGAGATTTGGATGAGCACTGATGGACTTTGTTTTAGAATTCGAATTCTGTTCAGTTTGGGTTATATTTGAACCCAAACTGATGACAGTAGTTGTTTGATGGGATTTGAATGCAAACTGTGCCTAGATGGATTTGTAACAACCTATAAAAGTTGTTTTAATCAATTAAACAGGTCTTTAGTTGTCTGTTAGGACTTATTAGAGTGTGAAACTCAGTTCTGAAGCTTCCAGAGAAGCTTGAGTTTCTACCTCTCCTGAAGCTCCTGAGAGCTTTAAACATCCACTAGCAACTGCGGAATTCATCTCCTAATCTTTTTAAGACTTCATCTGGAAGTCAAAGTCCAGTCTATGGACTTAGAGTTGAAACTTCACTTTCCAGGCCATTTTAACCGTAGACAAAATAGAATCTTCGCCCTTCAAATCGAAGAGTTTACCTTTCCCTTTGAATCAAATTGACACTTCAATTCTGTAGAGCAATTCAAGAGCTTTCCAACAAGCTTTTATTCGCTTGGAAAGGAGCACTGAGCTAGGAGAAATCGTCATTTGAAGTTGGGTTTGGGAGGGGGTAACTTAGTCCCACCTTGGAAATATTTGAGTGGCCGCATAGGTATAAAAGGTTTTTGTTATATTGCCTCTTCAGTTGACAGCGCATGGCGCATGGAAACCGAACAAACATATGTATGTGTGTGTGGGCGCGTGTGTGCCTGGGTGTATGTGCGACTGTGGGCGTGTGAGTGTGGGCCCTGGGAGGGCATGAGCGAGGGCTTGGGAGGCCGTGAGCCGATTTGGCTCAAAACTATGAACCAGAAATAAACCAAATCTTAATGAACCAGGCTTGGACCTAGTAGGGTCTGGTCCCACCTTGAGAGGGGTGCTGTGTATCCCCGACCGGTCCAAGCCGCCAATAAATAAACCTAATTTTTGGTTAAAAGAGAAAAAAAACTCGGTCTGGTTCAGAGGATGCTAAGATTCTGAAGGATGCTAAGGAAGAGAAGGAAAGAAATTCTAAGGCTCAGTGCTAAGGAAAGATGCTAAGGCTCGGAAGGAGAAGGAGCAAAGGAAAGGAAGAGAAGGGAGAGAGAGTTCGTAAGAGAAAGGAAGGATTAACAGGCACTGAAGAGACAAGGCAAAGAAGAAACAAAGGAAGGAAGAGAAGGAAGAGAAGAAAGAAAGAAGATGAGAGCTCGAAAAAGATAAAGAAAAAGATTAAGAAAAAGGTTAAGAGAAGATTAAGAAATAAGTAAAAAGAGAAAGAGAAAGAAAGAGAAAAGGTAAAAGAAGAAGAAGAAGAAAGAGAGAGAGGCTGAAGATACAAAGAGAAGAAAAGAAATAGTTTAATTTCTTGCATTATTTTTAATTCCTTTTTTAGTTTAATGTTGTAATAAGGCATACTTTTATTAGTAGTACTTTCTATTGCCTTAATCTTTTGAAATAAAAAGAAAATAAACATGTTTACTTGTTGTTAAAGTAGAACATTTGTGTGAATATGTTCTCTTATGGAATTTTGCATACTCTTTAAATTTGAAATCATTAAGCAAAGTTCATGTTCTTAAAATAAACTTAATTATACTCTTCTATAAGTAGCTTAGATTAATTAGTGAATTCTAAATAAGCTATGCCTCCTAGTGAACGACCTGGACTCAACCAGTTAAAAGAAATAAAATCTAAAATGTTAGGTTAACTTTACCCTATACTACTCAATCGACACAGATTCAAGTTAACCTAAGTTACTTTCTTCTACACATAATTAAGCACAACTAACTTAATTAACTGTGTTGAGGAGAGGACGCAACATTTTAATGACGCCGTTGCCGGGGAGGTAATATTTTGCTCCATTTCAATTCACCAAAACATTCCCTTGCACAAGTTTTGTCTAATCAACATTTTTATGGCACCATGGGAGTTAACTGTAATTATATTCGCCATTAATTCTGTTTTGTGTTTTGTTTTAATTAGTTTTGTTTTTGCTTTTATTTTCTATCGTCTTTTCAGGTTTACCTCTACGAGTAATATCAGGACAGAAGGTGGGTTTTCTTTGTTCTGTTTTCATTATAAATACCATTGTAAGTATTCTTTCCTTAGTCTTTAGTTTAGTTTGAATTGTTGCATTTAGTTAGTTAAAAAAATTAAAAAAATGCAAAAATACATATCTTTCTGACTAGCATCAACATGATATGGACATACACTCTTAGGAGTGCATTTTACCTACTAGATTCTTTACGATCTGACTCAAAAGTTTCTACTATTTTTCTCGCATCAGCGGGAAAACACGTGAAAAAAATCACGTAGATCCCTATCCTGGAAATAGTATCAAGACCACATATTCTTTGAAAATACTTAAAAAGCAGTCACTTTAATTCTTTCTATCATATTTTTGAAAAGATTAAGTAAAAAGAGGATAATAAAAATTGTGACTTAAATCTGTTTGCAAAATGCATGCGGGTTTTATCAGTGTCTTCTGTTGCATGCTATCGCGCACACAGTGCGATCACTAGAGTCACACGAGCCTTAATTTTCTATCTCTCCTCTTTGCACCTCTTAGGGCTTTCGCCGAAGATCAACAAGTCTATCTCACTACTGGAGCCCCGGGGAGCAAGTAGTGAGCGGTCTTGATCCTATACCTTAGACCTTTGAGTTTTAAGGATATGGACTTGCCTAGACACGGGATTAGGGTGTGTACTTTGATACTGTTACTATACTTGTTTGCATCCAAAGCATTTTTGCATATTCTAGGACTCTCTTCTTTCCTTTGAAAGAAGAGAAAAACCCACGTTTTTCGTGCTGTTTTGCGGGTTTTGTTGCCACTTACTTCTGGTGGTGTGAGTGTGCCTTTGCACATTCTTTTCATTTTATGCACGAGAGGTGAACGTTGCATCCACCTCTTGTAACTCCTTTGACAGGTGATCCTAAGCCGGTTGCATCTAAGCAACCATTTAATTTCCCATCTGATTCGTCGTTTCCTATGGATCAATTGCAAAATCAGAATCCCGAGATCCCTTCTTCTTCTGGTCAGGGGGAGATACCTCCTTTTGACGTTCATGAGGTGCTCCTGAACCAAAATCTTAGGATGCTTGAACAAAATAGACAAATTAATCTTTTAACAGCAGCCTTAAATAATTTACAGAATCTTCAAACCCATCCTCCACCTCAACCTGAGGTAGGTTTTGACCTACCTGATTTACCGATCCCTTGTCCAAGGCCTCTACTCAGAGACTACTATAATCCATCTAATGCACAAGTAGAACCTAATGTTAGGATTCCAGTTGGGGAAAATGATCCAAAATTAAAGCCAAACATTATAGGTCTAATCCCACATTTTCACAGATTTGCATCTGAGGATCCATTCCAACATATTGAAGACCTTAAGAATCTATCTCAAACTCTTGGGCCTTGAAATCAAAATAGGGAAATCCTACTCATGAAGATGTTCTCTTTTAGCCTTAAAGATAAAGCAGCATATTGGTATCGAACTATAGCAAGACCAATCTCAACTTGGGCTGAACTTGAATCTACATTCTTAAAGAAATTCTTTTCTATTAGTCGAACGAATGCTTTAAGGCGAGCAATCACAACATTTAATCAAAATCAAGGAGAACCAATTCATGAAGCGTGGGAACGCTTTCAGGAAATGCCCACATCATGACATCCCTCATTGGCAACTAATGCATATCTTCTACTATGGATTGCAAGAGGGCATTCGCAATCTAGTCGATGCCTCTTGTGGAGAGAATTTTCTCAATCGCGATGCAGAATCCGCTTCAAATTTATTTGAAGGGATGGCGGAGAACTCGATCAATAATGCATCTATGTCGCAATTTACGTGGGGCATGAATACAACACATCAAAATCCGCATAAGGGCATTCACGAGATTGGTAATCCGTCCAGTTTAAAGGATTTGGCAATTATTTCAGAGAAATTGGACAAAGTCGACATCGTAGCAAAACATCTTGACAAGGTCCGAAATACTATGAAAACTCTTACACCTCTACTTGCTATGCAAAATCCCGCACATTCACCTATTTTGCAAATTCCCCCGGGGAGGGAATTTGTGAATAATCTAGATTCTAGAGATCCATCTTCCTTGGGTTTTTTATCTACTCCTGCACCAACCCAAGGAGGGACCTTTGTCCCACAATCTTACCCACCTTTTTCCCCATCTCCTATTTTTGCAGAAAACACGCCATATCTTTTTGTATTCCACCCCATCCAGGAAAATATTCCAAGATCAAATCCTCATTCTAATACTTATAATCCTGGATGGAGAAGCCACCCAAATTTTGATCGGGCTGATCAAAATCAAAATCAAAGACCAAATTATCCAAATCAGACCCATCTAAACCCACTTCCATTATCTTCTCAGCAACCTGATGCGAGGCCATTTTATGTTGGTTCGCAAAACCCCATAAGGCCAATTAGAGATACGCAGCTAGACAAGATTTTGAGAGCTGTGTTAGAGAGTCAGTGACAACATGCTGAAGCTCTCACTGAGATTCAAAGGCAATGTAAGGTAGAGTTGGCTGATTTACGAAATCAGATCACGCTTTTGGCTGAACCTCGTCGCCAGGTACCCTTCCATCTCAGCCAATTCCAAATCCTAGGAATCTACAAAACCCTAGGCAACAGTAGGGCCAAGTACATTTCCTTAATCAGGCCTTTGATTCTAATCATAACCCGTCCTCTGTATTTCCTGAAAATAATCCACGAAACCTGCATTAGCAGCCTTTATTGTATCAAAATGACCCACCTATTATTGAGAATCAGAATTGATTTTGCTGATCTTCTGAACTTGGTTGGAATCGTTTCCTGTATTGCCTCAATCTTTAATATTTGACATCTCAACCTAAATCAGATCTGATCTTCACGAGATTCACTCTGATCTTTCTAAGAGATTTATAGGAATTTGATTTTGGTTCTGCAAGATCTATTTTAGGAAATCTTAGGACGAGTTTTTACTGGGTGGTCTTATCTGTTTTCTATTTTTGAATTAATTCTTCCATAACTCTATTTTTACCATATACATATTCTTTTCAAGAGTTCTTTACTAGGGTTTACGCATAGTTGAAGACGTAAAACTTAGCATATTGTACAAAGCTGTTTCCTACTTTCTACACTTTTCATTTCCCATACACATTTCCTGATTTTTCACTTCATCTTATATTAATTACCTTCATTTAGTCCGGCTATCCACACTGACCTTTGGTCAAACTTGAAATCGTCCGCACGGAGATCTTTAATCTCCTCTATCCGACTCCTTCCATCACCCTCACTAAATGAAGTGTAATATTTTTTCACCCTTCTTACAATGAGGATATTGTAAAATCTTAGCTTGGGGAGGTGCGAAGTGAAATTTTCACTTCAAGTGTATGTGTAGAGAAAAGATATAAAAAAACACATAAAAATTAATTACCCACAAAATTTAAAAAAAAATAAAAATACAAAAAGTTCTAAAATTTCAAAATAAAAAATATCATAAAAATTGGAAAAATTTATAAACATAAAAACAAAAATATATAAATACAAAATTTTGGAAATTAAAAAATTAAAAAAATAATAATAAAATGGGTATTTTCATCTAGAATAAAGAAAAGAAGAAAAAAATATATAATTAAGAGATTAATTTTTCCTTTAGGTTAGAAACCAAAAAAATATATATATAAGAGCATTAAATTCTTATTTAGATTTTTACTTTTAACATTTTATAAAAACACACTTTTATTTAATAAATTTTTAAACAAGATTTTATTTGAATTAGAATCTTTAAACCTTAAAGCTTTTTTTTTTCTATTCTTACCCTGAAATTAAGAAATTAAGGTGTATTAAGTTTTAAAGTTAAGTTTTTGGAATTAAATTGTAACATTTTAATCAATTAAATTAAGTAATCCTTTTATTTTTTTTGAATATTTGATTTTATCATAAAGTTAAGCAAAAA
Organism: Thalassia testudinum; assembly: GCA_037157565.1. Lineage (NCBI taxonomy): Eukaryota > Viridiplantae > Streptophyta > Magnoliopsida > Alismatales > Hydrocharitaceae > Thalassia > Thalassia testudinum. The sequence goes on from JAZHRO010000014.1 coordinate 26,309,478, forward strand.
GGCCAAATATTCAAAGTTAATTAAGTAAAGAGTTAGTAGATGGGTGTTTTTGAATATTTGTTTAATGTGCCACTTTCATTAAATCATACAAGAGAAGAGTATTTTTTTTTATATATATGTAGGGATGAGATGGGTGGAGGTGGCAAACAAACAACCAGATCTATCCTAGGGTTTATAAAAAACACCTAAATTGATTTGGGTTTGAGTTATTAGTGTAGTGAAATGAAATCTAGGGTGGGGGTGGTGGGGGAAAACTTACAAATGTCTCTACCCGCACTTTACTCCAATGTACAGCCTTCGGCTCCTTGACAATGTTCCTGCAAGACAATAAGTCGAATAAGAAAGATAGGTTAGAAAAATTTGTAAGCAATGCGCGAAAATGTGAGAAAAAGAACTAAAGAGCATTGCCTCCTAGGCAACGGTGCCAAAATGATAATAGCGGATTCGCACGCGGAAAGGTTTGGATTTGGAAAATCCATCATCGTAGTTAATTCGCGAGAAAATCCGTCTATCAGATAAAATTTGTAACCGAAACTCAAAAAGTGAGTCTTGGGTCGAACACGAGGAGGCAAATGTTTGGTTTAGAAAATCTGCATTTCGCTTTTATTTATTTTTGTCATTTCTGTCATTTCTAATATTTTTTGGTATTTTTAGCAAGCAAGAGATTAGGTCGATGAATTCTTATCTAACTAATCTACTTGCAAAATATAAGAGAGAGAAATAATCACATATATTTCTGAAGCAAATGTTTTGTACAACTAAGAAAGTGGGAAAGATTACACTACGAAAGCAAAAAGAAAGATATAGGTGAGAGAATTCCCCTCGACGATTGCTTGGAGGGAGACTCGTTGTGACGTCACATGGAGGAAGGTGGTGAGGAACGGGACGAGCGAGGATAGAGCCAGAGGACGGAGGGTGGGGTAGGACGGCGTCACGTCGAGGATCTACTTCGCAAAGTAAATGAGAAGACGTCCACGGGATGCTCCATGAATGGGGATAAGGGGAGGGAAAAATATTTGGTTTCGACTCTAGAGGAGCATCCCGAGCTTGGGACAGGCTCCCTCTAAAGCCTTGGAGGTGGTGAGAGAAAGAAAGGAAGAGATGAAGAAAAATGGGAGGGGTAGAGGTTCTTTTATAGTGGAGGAAAGAATCAAATTCGTATACAGGACATTTAGTGATGGTCATAAACGTCGCTGAAGATCCACCACAAATGTCGATGAAGACAGCCCTATGCCCACGCTGTCGTTGTGTTGGCGCGCACTCTATGCGCCCGTGTCATGCTCCTCCACGTGCTATGTGCCCGCCTGCGCTGCCGCTGCTGCATGTGCTTGCTTCATCACGCGTGCATGCACCTGCACTGCTGTGCGTGTGCGATGGTGCTTGCATGCGCTTGGGCAGCCTAGGTTGCACCATGTCATGCGATCTGGGCCATCCATCTTCTTTCCGTTGTAGGGGCTGCTACAAAGGTCAGATTGAGTCGATTTTTGCATCGTTAGGTTGCTATTGTCGACCCGAATCTATCTGCACGGTCGAATTTGTCATTTGAAGCTCTGTATTGTGTCACCTAGTCCCTCGGCTGTTGATCTTCCTTGGACTGCATATGTGCTACGGGACTTCGATCAAGGCGATTTTAGAGGCATTGGACTCCGATTGTCATCCTAATCAGATCCGTATGATCGAATCGTCAATCCGAGGCTCCAAAATAAATCTCCTTCTCTCCTGACCACAAAAAGGATGCAATTAACCTAAAATATACACTACTCTAAATGCAGAATGATGCATGCTATGTAATATTTATAATATGGAATGCAAATCTAAGCCTAGGAGCATGCATAAATAGGCATTTTAACCTAAATAGATGTGTCTACATCAGTGACCTAAAGCCCACTAATGTGACACTTCAGCTAGCCAACCGAACTATCACCAAGCCGTTGGGGATTTTGGAGGATGTGATTGTTCATGTCAAGGACTTTTACTTCCCTATTGATTTTCTAGCCCTTGACATGGAGGTGCCTGAATGACTGTGCAATACCCCGATCATCCTGGGCAAACCCTTCCTTGCTACTACTAAAGCCCACATTGATTGTGAATTTGGAAGAATGGAAATTGCCTTTGTAGATAGAAAGATGAAATTAAATGTTTTTAAGGCAATGAAAAACTTTGATGATTGTGGAGCTATTGAATACTTAGAGGATGATGATATTGAGGAAAGCATGACAATTAATCTTTTTGAGGATCCTTTGCCAGCATGATTGACTCAACGAAGAAAAGAAACTAATTTTGAACCTAAGCGCAAGGTGGTTTGCAAGTATTTGAATCCAACACCTAACTCTAGACTCAGAATTGATCGTCCTATGGAGAGGCTACCTATGCCATCTTCACCTACTTAGCTACCCTCACTCATGGTCCCACTTGGATTGGAATTAAAGCCCCTCCCAAGTATTCTGAAATATGTCTTCTTGGGACCTAATCAGACCCTTCCTATGATTATTAACTCCCATCTAAGCAAGGATCAAGACCTTAATTTGATTAAGGTCTTAAGTTCAAATAGGTGAGCTATTGGATAGACCATTTCTGATTTGAAGGGTATTAATCCTACTTACTACACCCACAAGATATACTGGGGAGAAGATGCACAACCTTCTCGTGAATTACAGAGGAGGCTTAACCCAAATATGCGGGAGGTCATCAAAAAGGGAATAATTATGTGGCTTGATGTGGGCATTATTTACAAACTTTCTAACAGTCCTTGGGTAAGCCCAATTCAAGTTGTACCTACGAAAGCAAGGCTAATTGTGGTGTCTAATGATAAAGCGAATCCATCCCGACCCACTCTATGACTGCATGGCGGGTCTTCATGGATTATAGACAACTCAATTTTTCCACTAAAAAGGATCACTTTCCTCTACCTTTTATTGATCAGATCTTGGAGAAATTGGCAAGAAGGAAATTTTTTTGTTTCTTGGATGAATATTTTGGACATAACTAGGTTGCAATCAGTCTAGAAGACCAAGCAAAGACAACTTTTACATGTCCCTACGGAACCTTTGCTTTCCGTAGAAAGCCCTTCGGATTATGCAATGCACCTGTGACTTTTCAAAGGTGCATGATGGCGATCTTTTTGGACATGATCGGTGATTATTTAGAAGTCTTCATAGATAATTTTTTGATTTTTGGAGATGATGACTCTATAAATAATAGTGTTAATTACATTAATTAGAGTCAATTTCAAGGGCACATGTGCATGAATATCATGTTATAGTGGGATTGGGAGCAATACATGCATATTGTGTAATTTCTACATTTAGACTACTTATAATTAATGTTTAATGGACATGTGTACAAGTGCATATTGAAATAGACCTTAGATGAGCAATCAGACCACACAGACGAATTCAGATTGATGAACACATTCCAACAACGCAAGAATCATCTCGATCGGAGACTTGTAGCATCCAATACAAAGGAAAGAAGATTGACTGCTCAGATGGTGCCACATGGAGCCATCCAAGCCACCCAACACTGCCGGTAGCTCACTGCTCCTCCTCAAGCATGCCTTCACCAATCCATCTCAGCCATTGGATCTTGATCCAATGGCTCAGAGCACATGAGGGGAATTACAAAAGCACGACAATCAGCAATGGATAGCACATTGGTTAGAGCCTCAACCCATGAACGGTGGGCTCGTGTTCGAGCCCTCACGAAGGCTCAAATCCGAGGCACGAGAAGGGCAAGCGAAATTGGATTGACCGATCGAATACGAATGATGATGGAGGCAACAAAGTGCTGCTCCCAGATGTGCATGATTTGCGCACGCACAATCCAACATGCAATCTGACACGCGATTGTATGTGCTGGCGATGCACGATTTGAAGTGCACAGGAGAATGCAATCTAGGCTCTTCATCAACCATTAGACGACTAAGGACATCTACACACGAATCGCAGCTGTGCATGCACTGGCCGCACATGGGTGTGTGAGCGGTGCGTGACTATGGCCAAGAATTGCGCGTGGGAGCATGATTCTTGGGCCAAATGACTTGGCCTGAAGCCTCTAAAAGGCCCTATGGACCTCCATTTGCAATCAACTCTTCCTATCTTCAACACTAAGCTTCCCACCACCTTCTAAAGCCTAGAGTAAGTCTCCGGAGTTGCCGAGCCGCTGACGGTGTCATCCTCCACCACCGTAGCTACCTTGTCTCTCCACTTTTCACATTCATTTTCCTATTTTTCTTTAACTTAGTGCTACATTTCTTTAAGCAATCATCTAGCATTTTTGTACGTAGCTACAAAATTATTTTTACTTATTCAATGTAGTAGTTGTCTTGTTTTACCATTTCATGTTAGTGTTCACAACTTTATTTTATTCCCTTGCCATGAGTAGTTAGTGATTATCATCATGAAATTTCTCTCTTTCTCTTTCTCTCTCATGCAAGAAAACCAAACAAAATATCATGTGACAAGAAGCGACTAAACCATTCGATTTCATGCCTCTTTGTGTTCGACACTCGTACTCATCTTCATATTATTCTTTAAAATTGATGTTGTAAGTGCACTACTATAATGAGTGAATTATCTTTAAGAATTTTTTCGACGTCAGCTTTTGGCACTTTTGCCAGGGAGGCAACGAATCATTTTGTCACTTTCATTCTTACATTAGTAATATTTCTATCTAACCTTCGTTTCTCTCTCTTTATTGATTGTTTGTAGGAACTCGATGCCTAGGCGATGGGGGGAGCACAATCCAAGTTAGTAGATTGAGAGCAAAGTGTGATGAAGACCATAGTAAGTATCACTTTACCTAGTGTAGACTCATCTTTCATTTATCTAAAAGAAAAAATTGCATTTGGGCTCATGCATAAACCCTAGGCTAGTCTAATTGTTTGCTTGCTAAAAAAAATCCAAAACAAAATATAAAAATCCAAAAAAATTGGCGTGGTGAATGGCTACTTGACCCACATCATAAATCCATCACCTAATAAAAAAATACACTATAATTTTTAGAAAAACTTTCTGAGTGTTCTTCTTTTGAGGGGTGCTTGGGAAGCCAATAATGGTTTGCATTAGGCCGCACCACTCATCAAAAATTAAAATTGATTCACCAAGTTGAATTGCATGAACTTTATGGGTGAATACATTAGGGTTGCTTATTTCTAGGGCCACATTGATCTTAAAGGAAATTGATCATCACCTATTTTGTGTAAAACCTTTTGTGCCTACTTAAAACATTGTCTGAAAACATTAAGAAATTCCAACCCTAAAAACCACTAAGCAAGGACAAACCATTAAAAGACACCACATTTAAAAACCTTGCTTGAAAATCCTATTTTGTTGAGTGCACACACAAGCTCAATTGGATTAATTAAGAGGCACAACCCTAACAATGGCTCATCACATCCCTAAGCATAAGCACTGACCTAGCTCAAATTAAAATTGAGTAGACATGCCTTAGGTAGGACTAATCTAAGTCCTGGAAGCGTGGTTGGGGTTGTTAAGCACTTGGCCTTAATTCCCATTGTGGAATCTGGTGTCTAGGCTATGAGGAAGCGATAAACGACCGTGGTTCGGGGCTATCAAGGAATCGACAGTGCGAGCCAGAGGTAGAATCTTCCCCTCAATCCCCTCATAATCAACTTAGCTGGATTAACCTTGGGAAGGGGGGTTTAAGTTCTTGCAGATTTGATCACTCTCTCCAAGGCTTCTAGGTCACCTAGGTCTACACTATAGGGCTTAGTATGTTTGCTTTGTTATTCATACACTCTTCTCTCTTCTGTCTCCTTTGCATCCCTAATGAGGTGTGGCTCATCATAGCTAAAATGCTCATGTTAAGCTGGAAACTAGGTTAAACACTATATTATTAACACAATAAATTGGTTAAGCATGGGGTTTAACAGAAATGACCGAAACATCAAATTTGGGTTAAAATGCATAATTAGGTCAATAATTGAGATATTCTATCCATTAATATAAATTGATGATTCAATTGCCAATTGAACACATTGTTGAGTTCAAAAGTTCAAATTAAGGGTAAAATTAACTTCTAATATTTTCAATTAAGTTTTAATAAAAATTTCATTGCATTTGGACATCATTAGGACCTTGCATTCATGACAATACATATAGGTCCTTCATCCTTCACATTTTCTTAAGCAAAAAACCTCCAAGGACTTCTTTCTAATACATCAAGGACCCATTTGTATCAAGACAAGGACCTTTTGATTATCATTTTTTCAACTTTTGGGCACTTCCCTAATTTTCAAACCCATTCACCTCTTGGGCTTTTGGTGCAAAATCACCAAAAGACCTAATGGTCATTTCTTCTACTGGTGTTCTCCTCATGAGGAACTCAAGCTCTAAGCATTGTCGATCTCTTGGACATTGATCCAATGGTGAAACCAGATCCAATCTCTACACACCCTTGTGCGATGCTCTGTTACCTCCCTCAGATCTCATCTAACAGTGGGATTCATTTTAAATCCTTCCTGTGCACCTCTCAAGCCCATCCCACCCTACAACCCTTCCTTGCCTAATCTCACACCACGGTGACCATAATCACTCCCTCACCTACTTAAACACTAACATTGAGCTCGCGCAACCTATATCAGCTCCCTCCCCTTTTAATGGTGGTCATCATCCACATCTTCAGCTCTTCTTCCTCCTTCATCGGTAGTCAGTGACAGAGCGACCCTCTCTTCCTCAATTTCTTCGCCACACCAACCCACTGTGGATCCAGGGACCCCATTCCTCACTGGAGATCTCCTCATCCCCCTTCATCGTTGGAGCAACCAGTTGCAGCCCAGGCATCCCATTCTTCCACTTAGTTTAGGATTTTACATGCTTTCTAGATAGAAATTTACTCACTTTCATAGTTAGATTTACTGTTTTCTAGTTAGATTAGACAGTCTAGATCTTAATTGCACTGGTGGATTGTGTTTGACTAGGTGTAGATTAGTTTATTTATAGTTTCTCTCGATTAGGACTCTCTGATCAATCCTGATCAGAGAGGACAATTCGCACACACTCATATGTTCATTTTCTCCCCCCTCTCCTTACGATCATGTTCACTTCCTCTCCTCAATGTTTTAATCATTACTAATCTCCTTCAATAAAGCATTCAACAAATTTTAAGGTCATTAGCTTTCAAATTTGTTGAAGCACTCAAAATCAACTTGAGAGCATCCCATTCAGCCTAAACAATCACTAATGCCCTCTCTATGGTTTTAATTGAGCTTGATTCACTTTATTTAATCAAATTTGGTTCTCCTGCTTGATTAAGAGATTAAGGATTCAATTGATTTTAATGTGCTTTAACCAAGTGAATCGAGCTTATTTCTATGTAATTGGATTCAATGCAAAGGGTTTGAGCATTTGAGATGGGATTTTTAGAGTTTAATTGGCTCATGCTTAATTTTGAACTTGATCCTCTATTTTCTTTACTTTATTGCTGGGCAATGAGGATGCCAAGGAGAATATGAGGAATAGATTGAGGTCCTCGCAATGAACTATGGGTTTTTAAGGCATGCCTAGGATCCTTGAGCATCAACTAATGGCATGTAGGTATCTTAGATGATCATGACATCTTGGCGAAATCAGATTGACAACCCAGCTAGGTGACAATCCTCTTCAATCAGCATCTGTTTTAATCTTCTAATTAAAGATAAAAAGAGGATTGAAGGATCTTAATGAGGTTCTGAGTCAATTTGCAAATGGAACTAATGTCTAGTTCAGTCTAATCCTCTTGCATTGGCCATGGCGAAGAGGAAAGATTGAACTAGGGTTTATTAGGGTTCCTTGAATTGTGATTTGATTTTAATGGATTTCAGACCTTCTGAAGAGTTATTGCAGTGATTTAAAGTGGTAGTTTCTATGTTTTAATTTACAATAGCAGCAGCAATGCTCAGTTGACTACACAGCAGTTGAGTTCAGCAACTCTTGGTTGCTAATATAGCAGTAGATCTGCACAATAGAAGTATTGCTGCTAATTTCACAGCAGCTGAATTAGCTACTGAAATCTGGCAGCAATAGGTTAGGAAGAGGGAGATTAAAATAGATTTCGAAGTGATTTGAAGGGTTTAATGAATTAACCATGTATTATATTATTCAAACAACATTTATAAGCATTCATGTACAAGATTTTAATTTTAATGTTATCTAAATTGTATGTAAACCTTGTTTAAATCCTTTGCTACCATATATAACTTGTGAAATCTATTCATTTTGGGTTTTAAATGAAATTCAAAGTCAAAATCAGATTTGTTTGATCATACATGTTTCATATGGTATGCTAGACATATTTGAATGTTTAAACCTCATTACTAGCCCTTAGAATTCATTTTAGTGCCTTAGGTTCTTTGTTGAAACTCATTCAAGGCTTAATTTGGGTGAACTTGTAAATAAATAAAAAAATCATAAAAAAATAATACAAACCTGTCTTGAGTAAGATTAGGAATATTTTAGGTGTGTGTGAAGTTTCAGGGTAACCTGAACCCTCTAGCTGGTAGAACATACCGATAAACAGTTTAGTATACTCAGAAACTGAATAAAGAAACCAAGTTGAAAAATAAAAAAAGAATTCTTCTCTCTCTCATATCACCTTCTCTCTCTTCCCCCATTCATATTTAACATAAAAACACCGTAAAAATCTGGAAAAGTCAAAAATTTTATAAAAATACCTTGTAAATACTATTTATACTTGTAATACAACTAATTACTAAGCTATATGTAAATGTTGTAATATATGAAGATAATGTACATAAATAACTTATAATTGTATTATATATATATTTAAATAAGTATTTAGGATGAGTTATTGCATATATAGCTTATTATACAATTATATATTAACTCATATTAGATTAAATGTATTTAAATTAGGATAAACATTAATAAATATGTAAATTTGTATAATAGTATCTATTACTGTACATACATATTTAAGTAATTATTATATAGCTATTTATACATATCTATTGATTTATTTATATGTTTATTGTAGATAATTAGATTATTAAGTTAATTAGGTAAATTATTAATTTAAAATAAAATAAATTAGTAATTTAACTTATTACTGAGGTAATTTATATTGTATACTTGTATATTATTATTTTAATTATTTTTAACCTATTTGAAATATATGTATACTGTATTATAGTATTTATACCTTAAATATGTGCATATCTAATAAAAACAGTATATAAATGTACATAAATTAAAATAAATGTTTTAAAATAAATTAAAAATGTTTAGCAAGGGTGTTTTAACCGCTGGGGTCAATGAACCTCTGAGTAGATTCTAGGGCCTTAGAAACCTTCGTTATGGACCTAAGGCTAAGGCTGGTTAAGTCTGGATCTTGGCTGGAACTTGAGTACCTCTAGGCCTATACTTAGTATTTCAATCTGGTTTCTATAGGGGTGGCACATGCAGGCATCCTAACGGTAAAATATGGTCTAGAGATCCAGTTTGTTCCATAGGATTTTGCTAGGGACTAGCAAAAGCTAGGCATGGGGGTATGATGATAGCACCATCATTGGTGTTAATATGCTTAATTTAGCCTAACTACAGTAATAAATGCCCCTAAATATTCTTTAGAAGATCATAATCATTCTGAATTGAATTTATGAAGAAGACAGGAAATTGAGTCAATTCTGTTGTTTTAATGACAAATCACTAATGTAGAATAACTAAGGGGCTAATTAGGGCTTAATCAAAAGTTAAATGAGCTTGATTTTCCAAGAAGTGGGCTTGAGTTGATTGAATTAAGATTTTCTGCATTCTAAAGACTATTTTATTACAGAAAAATCCTAATTTTAGCATCACTCAAATTAAACAGGTTCCGGTGGAAATAAATCAATCTAAACCTCATAAAAATCATTAAAAAATATTCTATAAGGTTTGTGACCTTCACGTTAACCAAAGAAACCTGTCTTGACAAAAAATAGAGACTTCAGCGGGAATTTATTCTATTTTGGGATTCTTTGTAATTTTTCTTATCAAATGTGGTCAAAATCTAAATTTGAGGTCGCCATTAGATTCCTTGGGTCTAAATTAGATTAACCCAAAAATTTGAGCCCAATCAGAGTCCATCTTAACCTAATTTGCACTTTAATCCACAGATCTATGTTTATCACACTAGGGCCCTAATTTTCTATATTGCCCTTACAGTTAGGCCCCCAGCTTTTTGTCACCCTTGCACAGAGGTCACTATCGCCTTCTTCCTCTTTGTTTGCTAAATGCAGCCGACAGTGGGAAAGCAACCCAATCCCACGGTACTTCAATCATGCATTCTACCTCCAATCTTTAACCAAATCCCTCCAAATTTGGAGGGATTGGTCGTGAGACGATTCCCTACCAGTTAAGCTAGATCATGAATCCTAATCTGGAGCATAAGCGCTTAACAAAGATTGTGAATCCCGTAGCTATGGCTTGCCAAATTCACAAGCAATTTCGTGAATTCAATGCAATTAAAGGCCAAATCCTCTTCTATTTAAGCTCTTCCACCTTCCCATGTGCATCTTAGTCATGAATTAGTTGAAAAATCACCTTCTCTTCTACCACTGGCTAACCCATCATGTACTCTGACAAGCCCTCCTCGACCTACTCCTATGCATGTGCTCTCAACCAACGGACACCTCCAACATCGCCCTCTCTTCCTAGCCAAAGCAAGGGTTTCTCTGACCTCTTCTTTCTCACTATTGCCTTGCCATCTTCATCATCTTCCCCATGTTTGCCCAGCCAACGCTAGACGTGGTCCCTCATCCTCTCACCCTAATAAGCCCCTCAAACTCTTCATCTTCCCTCCTAGGATCATTTTAGGTCATTAGCATTAGGATTCAAGCCCTATCTCTCATCGTTCCTCTCTTTCTATCCATGGCTGGTGAAAGCTCCAACAAGCTCATGCCATTGCACCACACCACCACCCTCCCATCCACTTTGCCCATAAGCTTCATCACACCTTGGGGAGCAAAAGCCCTCAAGAAATTTGGGCTTTTGATCACCTAACCGGCAAACTGAACGAACCCGCCCACGACCACCGTTTCCAACCTTGACTGGTCACACCACACACTTGTTCACTAAATAAACATCGCCACCACACTCCACACCTTACGGTGAAGCTACTAAGTGTTCTAATTGGGGCTAAAAGCCCATATTTCTGGTCATTGGTCATCGCTGGTGAGACGTTCTTCTCCAACATCGTCCGCCCACTTTTGACCATCAAACACCATGCTACCACTTTGAGCAGCTACGATTTTGCATGAAGAAGCTCTCCATGCCCTTGATTTGGCCTTCCAACAAGCAACCATCGACCAATTGAGAGAGGTTCCTCCACAAAGAAAAAGAAACAACAAAGGGGTAGTAGCGTCCAATAATCCCACCTCGTGAGATTTTAATCTGAATTTTTTATTATAACCTCCAGTACTCTTTACCCCCATTGCCCAGATCATTGGGGTTGGGTTCCCTACCATACCCATATGCACGCACACAAATGCCTGCACGCACATGAGTGCACACTCGAGTGAAAGCTTGGGCCAATTTTAGGGCTTGGTCTGGATTGAACTAGTTTGGTCAGGTCTAAAAGAGAGAAAAATGAAGGGGAACATATAAGAGAAGGGTGGGGGGTTTTTGACATATCAAACCTTAGATCAGATGTCCAAGTTTGATATTTAAGTTATCTGACTTTAATTCCAGACATCTGATCTGAGTTTTTCACTGTTAAGTTGAGTTAATTAAAGTATATATTTATCACTTAAACACTTGGTTCTCATTTTAGAGTTTGATATTGCAATAATTTGAGCATTCATTCATTTTGTATCATTCTCCTTGTGTAATTTGATATTCAATTTCATTACTCGATTAGTATTTAATTTGTGATCTATTGCTCACCACGAACAACCTCGTAACTCAAATTTAAGCATATAAATTTAAGTGTTGATTTATTTTCGTTGTTATACCGCGGCGCATTTCTAAAACTCGACGATAATGCATTAACACCTATCCACCATATCTTCCACCACACCCCACGGGATGCCAGCTGTAATGTAATGGGTGTGGGTTTTAGAATCCCCAAAGCAAATTTCCAAAACATGATGGTTGGTAAGAGGTTAATGGAAGATCCTAATCCAACAAGAAACAATCAAAATTGTAGCCTTTATTGTTGCATGAAATGAGAGGGGTGCTTGGGTCATTCTATTTCGGTGGTAATTTTGACAGTATAGCACAACTCGCATGAGGCGAGAGAACCACTAAGTTCTTGGCTTTCTTTTGTTGTTGCCTTGGTGTAGTGTAGTCCTTAAAGAAACGAGCAATAGTCAGGATGTAGTCAATCGTCTCCAGCAAGGGAACCTTAATTTCAACATCCTTGAATAAATCTTGTAGATTATCAAAGGTCTGCATGTTCTTTTTCTTGCCTTTTAGCTCCCTTAATAGAGCCTCAGGGAATGGGATTGATTTTAGCACCATTTTAGGTGTGTCATCCTCTCGAGAATGCTGTGTGCAACCCGAATAAGAGGACAAATGAAGAAGATAGGCCAAGATCAGGTCGAGGTGGATTGACGGTCAGTTTTCCGCTCCTAGTAGTAATTGCGTTGGATGTCGTAGGTCCAGTGGGATCATAAGGCAGAGGAGGGTTCACAGCAAGGACATAAGGTTGATGTGCTGCTGTGGGAATAGCCTGAAATCTCGGTGGAGTACTCGGAGCATGCAGAATCTGGTGAACCTGTCCCTGAGAAGGTCACACCTGTGGTTGTGGACCGTAGGGTACAAAATGTCACAGGTTTGGAACAGGTTGGGCAGGAAGAGTGCCCTGAGATCAAGTCATCATGCATAGTTGACTGATCTTAGCTTTCTGCTGCACCAATTGGTGTTCAAGAGAAGCCATCGTCTCTTCATGGCTCTTTGACATTTCCATCATCATTCGCATCAACTTATTAAGAGGTTTGATGCGTGATCTATTTAAGGTGCAAAAGGGCCTAGTAGTGGATTTACCTGTGGATAACATTGGGCCCTTAGGATGACGTGGGTGAACTATTACACTGGTCCACCAACAGGGTTTTGGTGCTGAGGGTTGTTGGACCATGCGAAGTTTGGATGGTTGCACCACCCTGGGTTGTAAGTAGCAAAATATGGTTTCCCTAGGGCGTAAACGTCTTCGAACTTAGATGACAAGTCCACATATGATAATGCATCCAAGTACATAGAGGCTTGTTCTTCCATGTCAAAATACTCACTAGTAGAAACCAAGGTCCATATTACTTACCGAGTCACTCGGTGCGATACTCAATAAGGATGGTGCAGGTCGTGGGATTCTTGGACATAAACCTGACGTGGGAAGGATTGGGTTTGTGATGTGATGGAGTTAGAGTGTGAGCCACAGAACAGGCAGGGTTGGCCAAGAGTTCGTCTAGCATTTTTTGAACGAGGGAGACTTCATCAAATTTTTGTGCAATTAAGTTCATGTCAGTGGACAAATGGGAGGGTCTCATGTCAACCTCGTGTGCTCCGCTATGAGGTGTGTTGGTTCGATTAAAGGCGACGATGGAATCGTTGTTTATGGAATTCTCACTCATGTTTTCAAACACTTCAAAGGCTCTGTCCTTGTCTTTATTCATGAAATTACCTCGGCAGGAAGCATCCACAATCTGCCTCATAGTTTCATTTAGCTCATAGAAGAAGATCTGGGCTACATGCCACTTAGGCAGACCATGGTGTGGACATTTCCTGAGAAGGTCATTATACCTCTCTCAGGCCTCATGAAACTGCTCACCATTTTATTGCGTGAAAGAAGTTATAGCACGGCGAAGTGCATTGGTGGGCCCAACTGGGAAAAATTTCTTGAGAAATGTTGTCCCATCTCTTCCCATGAATGAATGGGTTTCCCAATAGTGGAAACCATTGCGCGGCTTTGTCTTGTAATGAAAACGAGAACATTTTCATGAGGACAAATTGTAACATGATGTTTCTTAGTTTAATCATTTTAGCTAAATGGGTTAAGTTCTCCAAGTGAAGAAAAGGGTCTTCACTAGCAAGTCCATGATAATGGAAGTTGATTAGGCCAATTACGTTTGATTTTAGTTCAAAATCTTCCCTACCCATGGGGACACGAACCTATTGATCGAGGAAAATTTTGCTTCAAAAAATATTGAGAAATGATGATAAGTAGATGTGTCATCACAGTAAATCGTGTGGTGGAAAATCCCCAATCAAAAATTAAAAAAAATATACTAAAATTATACCACAACTTTTAGTCGTATCATAGAGAGCACAAATGCAATGAAAGCATTCGTAGATATCAATTTTGGGCATAGGTGCGAAATCCAAATCCAAATCCAAATCGAGTGTGAAATGAGGTGAATAGAAGAGTCTAACAATAACGTGAAAGAGTGAGTATTGCACTGCAATTTTAACCTCAATAAAACAATAAAAGAAATAAAAGTAGCAATGGAAAATGATGTAATTTTTAATGTGAACCCAAATAGGGGATTTCATTCCCTTTGATTGTGCGTGAAGAGGAGGCGATGGTGAGCCACGGGAAGCTCGGAGGAGGTTGGCATTGTTGAGAGTTTCACGTTGGTGGTTGCACCGAGAACGGTGGCCGATAGGAAGAGAGCCGCTGGTGGTGGGGCAATCCGGCTGTGTGCGTAGGGCACCGTTGGCCCATCGGAGGATGTGGTTGCGCTCGTGGTGGCATGGTGAGTCAAATGGAGTCCCCAACGTGAAGGATCGAGGCCGGAGATGCCGATTGCATGTGGAAGAGGAGAGTTGACTTTGGGTTCATCTCTGACGGCAAAGAAGAAGAAGCAGAGGGCACCGGTGCACACGGTTGTGCTACCATTTGTAGGCGTGAGAGAGCGAGGGTGCGACGGTGGTGGTGCTGGCAACCACGTTCAAGGACGCACGTGCAAGACCGGTAGGTGCACGAAGGTGGCCAATTGCGTAGATGTGAGTAGGCGATGGTGGCTGTTATGGGCATGGCCACTACGGTTGCGACGCACGTAGGAGTTGGATGTGGCCCCGGTGGCTTGCGAGCGATGTGGGGGCATACACGAGGGCAAGTTGGTGAATGGTGAGGCATGCACAAGGGGGTCAATGCTGGTGGGCGCAAGCGGTGGCTGCTTGGAGGTGGAGCTACTTGATGGTGGTGGAAGCCTCTGGATGTTTGAGATGTCCTCCGGACGTCTTAAACGAAAGGGAAAGGGGGTGCGTGCTCCTTGTTGGTCGACAGAGGCAATGGAAAAAGATGTGGTCGCAGTGGTAGTATCGCGGTTGTCGTTGAGAAGATGAGCGGAATGAAGTGGTGGTCGCTGCGAGAAGGAAATCATCCAGGTCGTGGTGGTGATGTCGGAGGTCGTCATGGTGAACGCAGTTGATGACGAGTCGTCGTAGTTGCGAATGTCGATGCTGTCACCACCGACCACGGTGATGGGAATGTCATGGGCGAGACATGGTGGTGGTTGTGGAACTTGCGGTGATTGAGTCGGGTCTGTGCTCGAAGAGAGGGTTCTCCTCATGAGGAGGGAGACAAAGATCATTCCAGCTGCCTCCTTCACTATTTATAAATAGAGAAAGAAAAAGAGATAATAAGGGAATGATAGAGAGAAATTTGAGCGATCCTGTCAACTAGTTTCTTTCCTTTTTTTCTTTTCTTTTCCTTATGCGTGGCTTTCCAAAGCTCCATATGGGATGGGGAAGGCTCTAATTTGGAGAGAACCATCTCCTTCCTAAAAGGGCCCAAACTTTATAATCTTGAGTAGACAAAATTGGAGGCCAAAGAATTAAAGAGGCTCTTTCGTTTCTCCCATATGACAAATTACATCTCTAAAGATGGCATTCTAAATTTAGGTATGATTTCATCTGGATCGCCCCTTCCATAATGACCATAATTTAATTGATTAAGATGTAAAAATTGATGTAATGCATGAAATGATAATTTTGCAACTTTATTAATTTTATCCATGCAATGCATGATTCATATTACATTTTCATTCCAACAATTAGGTACTTAGGCTCTAAATTAGTCCACTAACATGGACTTATTAAACACCCCCATGCCAAAGTTTTGCTAGTCGTGAGCAAAATCATGTGGATCAGACCAGGTCTTTAGGTTAGATTTTATTGTTAGGATGCCTTACCGTGCTGTACCTCTAGAGACTAAATAGAGATACCAACTAAAGACCTAAAGGCACTCAAGTACCAGCCAAGATACAAGCCTAACCAGCCTTAGACTTAGGTCTGCCGTAAAGGTTTCTAAGGCCCATAAAAACTGCCAGAGGTCCGTTGACCCCAGCGGTTAAAGCACCCATGCTTATGTGCAGCTAGTCTGGGTTCAGTTTGCCAGTATATTTTTGATAAGAGAGATAGAAAGATATTTATTTTGAGAGTTTTCTCTCTTTTTTTAAAAAAATTCCCCTAATTCCAACATCGTATTGGCTCTAAACATGATCTGTATCGGATTCCTTGCCCCCACCATCAATCCTCGTAAGGTCCCTGGCAATTGATGCTTTGGGATAGCACCGTTCATGGCAAACCCCTAGAACACTGGCTTTCGACAATTTGGGATAGTGCTACCCATGGCATTCTATAGCTAAATTAAAACCCTAGCAATTGACATTTTGGGATAATGTTGCCATGGCACCTGAACAGCACAAGGTGCTTCCGTGCCCCCGGTAAGATATTTAGATATCCTATGAGACAAGCAGTGAGGAGACGATATGTTATAACGCATCTTCGAAGGGAGTATTTTTCATTCCTCCTCTCCGTGCTGGGAACTCATCTAATCAACTTGTGTCTTCACACCGCTCCTAAGTTAAATTTTCGAGAAAATATTTTTAGAGCAAAACATTTTCTGGCATTATTCTTCATTACGCACAACAAACCAAACCAGTGTGTGATTTTTGGGTGCCTAGGTTACCAAGTCCCACAAACTAAAAGGTAGGCAATGGGGTCGAATACTTCCTAAGCCTTAGACTTAATACATTAGCCTCGCAACTCTCTCAATCTCTTGAGGAATAGTCCAAACCTTAACAAATGTGTGTTTAAGCATTAGAACAGACCCAAGAGGCCTAAAGTTAGTATCCCTCACTTATCTCTTTCTCTTTAGCACTTCAGATCTTAATTAATAATTCATTCCAACCTAGAACTTAGGTAACTTGATGAGCCCATATTTAAGGGCTATTTAGGTATTTCACTGCCTAGATATTAAGTTATCTTTAACATTTATTTAGCTTGTATGTAAATATATTAGTTTATGCTTTTAACTTAATTGCATAATTCATGCATTGCATTCATAATTAAATGCATTTAGAATTAAGTTAGAATAGCTTGTGAGTGCATTACATGTATTGTTTGGTTTTAACATAGAAAGTAAGAGTTTGCATATAAATAACCCCTCATTTCTTTTCTTATTTTATCTCCAATAGTAAATGGGGAGAGTTGTGCCAGATATAATGCACAAGCGACAATCATGGATCCCTATTCCCCACGATGTTCGTTGCTTCACCTCTTCTTCAACCAACGTCCGCCTGCATGCCTCCTCCTACAACATAAAAGAAGACTCCAGCCGCACCATCACCGGCAGGCCACCACCCCCGACCAACTACTATGTAGAGAGTCAAGCTCTCCACATCACCACTGTCGGCCTCAACCGTGTGCACAAGTCCACACCACCGCAGCAGGCGAGGTGATAGACCTTGCACCATTAGTGGCTTGTGCAGCTTACCGCAAGCGTGTGCCTGAAGTCCATGCAGTTATCACTAGAAACCACCACCAGCAACCATCCATGCATGTTTAAGACATCTGGGAATGTTCCCAGACATCTAACCTACCAACAGTACCACCACCATCTTCACTTCCCGTTTGTTTCTACTTCTTTTTCTACTGTTGGCTAAAGAACCCATAACCTCTTAGCACAACCACCTCCTTACACAGCCAGCACCAAACTCCATCTCCACCCCCTGTCCACGGTCACCACCAAAACCACCAACATCTTCATCTTTATCCTCTTTTCCTTTTCCCTTGTTACACCTTCGTCGAACTATACACACCACTGCCAACTTCTCGCCGACCCTCAACGCACGTCACAGTGCCCCTCCGACGCACCCAGCTCACCTCTACGCGCACAGCCTCCTCTTGCACAGCACATGCCTCCTTGCCTTTGACCTATGCACATAGCTGAGCGCACTGCCATCCTCACCTCCTCACCGACCCCTCCTCGCGTGCATCCGCTTCTAGAGATGCACCAACAGCCATTGCCGCCGCCCCCTCTCTGCCTCGTCCCACCGGCTCCGACCACCATCGGACACTCTACCACCACCGCCAAGTAGTTCTCAGCTCACTCAACCTCTGGTGAGCTTCTCACATTCAACCGTGGCCTCCTCTGTGCGCACATTCAAGGGGAACCAATTCCCTTATTTTGCTACAGTAGAAGTGGTATTAAAATTTACATTGCATTTCCATTGCAAGATAGGGATTTTTGTTTAATTAATATTATATTGTGGCTATTTTGCTTGAATACCCCTCCACTTTCACACAAATGCAATTTCAGCATAACTTCCCATTGTTATCTTGATTTAAAGGTGAATTTGGTTTGATTTCCTGACAAAATCAATAGTGAACATTCATTTTTGATATTAATGAGTTTAATTAGGAAATTACCTCCCTGTGGATATGACCTTCTCCTCATTGAGTGGTTATTTTAATTACTTTGATTAGTTGATTTTCCACCACTTTAAAATACAATGACATATCATCTTAATCATCTTATTTGAAAGCAAAAATCGACTCGTTAAATGGTGCAGTTGCTGTGGAGGCAACAAGCTTAATTAACTTGCAATTATTCATTTGTTCTTGTTGATTTATATTGAGACATATTTAACTTGTTTTATCTGATTTGGTGCAAGGTACGTGTATTACATACGAGTTGTCGCATCGGCCTCAGCAACGCCATGGTGGACCTTGTTTCCACCACTTAGAGGAGGGACTGAGCTTCACATCTTGGTGGACCTTGCGGCCACGTTCGAGATAATCACAGAAGCCTATGGGCCTTGACCCCACATGCATAGAGATGCATGGAGGACCATCTAGGAGTCTTCCTATTAGAAATTTGATTCCGTATTTTAGAGTAGACTCTTTAGGTTTAGTTTAGTTGTTTGTTTTCTCTCCCTTGTACTCTAGGGGCGGTTTTAGGGGTTTGTTTCCCGATTTTGTTTTAGCCCGTGTTAGGTAATTTTTGGGAGTATGTTCCCTCTTTCTTTATATTTAGGTTTTTACTTTCTTTTGTGGATTGATTTTGTTTTTCTTGATTGTGCATAATTAGCTAAAAAAAAAACAAAAACACTAGATGCCTGCTAGAAGCTTCCTACCCTTAGGACGAACCATTCAGGTCTATATGAGCAACCTCTAGATTTATTTCTTTTCATTGCATGCATTCTCGCATCGTTGATTGCTGGAAGCAAGGTACGCATTCTCTTACTTTGCATCCATATTTTGATCACGCATTTGCATTTGGACTTAATTCCAAGACCACATAAGTTGTCTTGAAACGATTTAACAAGTGGTCACATTTTCTAAAAAAAAGACTAAATAAAGGAGGAACATATAAAACCCAAGGAGTTGATTTGAGACATTGTGTTGCGGTTCAAAAATTCAAACTTTTACGATGAATGCACACGTGCATGACTGCGCACTAAAGCATGCAATTAGACACTCCTAGGTTTTGAGCTACTAGAAAAGAACTCTCCTACCATTGGTTACCAAAGTGCTTGAAACTTAAGTTCAAAAGTTTTGTAACTCCAAGGAGAGGGATACCCTGTCACAGACTTTTGAGGGTAGTTAAGAAGCACCGCAAAAGCACAACTTCAAAGGAAGGCTTAGGCCTACTTGCATCCCTTGATCTTTCATCCTTGGAGTACTTTACTGGTTGAACTTTAGGGCAGAGCACCTAAGTTCCAATTAGGTCTTCATTAAGGCATTTCGTAGGTCAATAATAGGCACATAATTGATTGGGCAATTTGTATTATCACCTACAACTGGACTAAAATCTCAAAGGCCTTAATTGATTAAAGACATAAAAGTCCTTTGGAATTGTCTTTAATCAATTAAGGTCTCAAAAAGGCCTAATCACTATAGGAGGGAAATCATAGGTTTTTCTCAACAAGATGGAGAACAATTTCATGATTCATGGGAGCACTTCAAAGATTTGTTACGCTTATGTCCCCATCATCAAGTGCCAAGATGGCAACTTGTAGAAAGGTTCTACACTGGATTAAATGACAAGCACAGGCAAACAGTGGATGGTGCCTGTGCAGGAACCTTTCTCACAAAAACTGAAGATGAGGCTTGGGGTCTTTTTGAGACCTTGAGTGAGAATTCTATCCACCTAAATTCTGCCTATTTGGATTGGAAACCCACTCTTATGCAACGAAAGATTGAGGCAAATGAGGCTAGAGATACCCAGAATTTGGCCTTCCAGATTCAATTGTTGATCCAAAACATGGAAAGGCTTATGACAAATCCTAGCCAACTCACGCCAAATGCCTCCGCTTCCCAAGCTTTTGAATGCTCCATTTGCAAAGGCAATACACATGCTACTGTGGATTGTCATTTGGCCTCCCAATTCCCTGACCATGTACAGGCGAACCTGAATGCCACCCAAGGGTTCCGTCCTAAACCTCGTAATGACCCTTTTTCCAACACTTATAATGAGGGATGGAGGAGCCACCCCAATTTCTCATGGAGATAGGGGAATGTCTCTAATTCAGGGAATTACAGACCCCAACCCTTCCAGACTCAACAATATAATCAACCTCCTATTCCCTCCCAACCATCCAAGACTTCTGAGATGGATGAGCTTAAAGCCATGCTAAAAGCCATGCAGGAGAATCAAAGCATGATCATCCAATCTCATAACAAGCCAATCAATGAGATGAAATCACAAATTGGACACCTTATTGAGGCCATGAGAAAAAGGGAGACTGGGAAGCTTCTCAGTTCATATAAGGAGAACCCTAAAGGTACAGGGATTATCTTTAGGGAGTAAGCCTAGGTGGTGACTATTCTGAGGAGTGGGAAAGAAATTTCCAAACCTGATGCTCCTATAGTCCCACCTTCTGAAAAACCATCCACCCTGACTTTCAATCCCACTGGAGAAGAGTAGCCCAACTCTTCTCCGCTTGAAATCACCTCACAGGAAGAGGTTGTCTCCATTCCCCCACTTACCCAACATGACAACCCTTCCACATAGAGACCGACAATTCCCTTTCCAGAGAGCTTATCTGACTCTGGGCAAACTTTTGCTGGCTCATCTGGAGCCAAAGGTAGGATGGACGAAATCATGGAGATTTTCAAAGTGCAGATTAACCTACCCTTGCTTGAAGTTATCAGGCAGATTCCATCCTATGCCCACTTTCTAAAGGACCTGTGCACGAAAAAGCATCAATCAAGGAAACTGGTCCAATCAAAAGTTGTCCTGCTTGATTCTGTTAGCTCAATTATACAACACAGAACACCCTCAAAACTTAAGGACCCAGGAGCCCCATACATCTCAGTGGTCGTTGGCAACCTATATATAGACGAGGCTCTACTTGATCTGGGTGTGAGGGTAAACATCCTTCTGAGCTATGTATATGAACAACTTGGAGGAGGCAATCTGAAGCCTTCCCCTGTAATCCTCCAAGTTGCAGACCGTTCTTTGAAGACGATACGAGGCTGCTAGAAGATGTCCTCGTGAGAGTGGAGGATTTCATCTTCCCCGTTGACTTTCTAATACTGGACACTAACCCTACCAACAAACCAACCAAGCCCTCCATCATCTTGGGCCTCCCTTTTCTTGTGACTTCTAATGCTTCAATTAATTGTCACACTAGGGCATTAAAAATGGGCTTTGGGAACAAGAAAATTCGGCTTAATGTGTTTGATGCTTATAAACAGGCCGGATTTGAGGATTGTTCCCAAGTTGAGGTGGTAGATGACCTGATTGAAGAGACAACTCCTGCAATTTTATGTGACGACCCCCTTTAGCATGTCATGCTAAATGAGCATTCCCATCTCTTGGAGGAATGTGAAGGGGATGTGCTAGAACTTGAGGAATTGCTTGGAGTCTCTACTGAGACTCTCTCCCCATCGTACCTGCCTAAGGTAGATTTGCTACCTGAGATGGGGACTTCTAGTTTGAAACCCTCAACCATCCAAGCTCCTGACCTTGAATTGAAACCCCTCCCAGACTCTCTCGAGTATGTATTCCTTGAGCCAAATGATACACTCCCTGTAAGCATCTCATTTGCACTATCTGAAGTACAAGAGGGAGCCTTGCTAGACTGTTTATCAAGGCACAAGGAAGCCATGGCTTGGACTATTGCTGATATTAAGGGTATAGACTCTATGCTCTGCATGCATCACATTTATACTAATGATTCCATCAAACCCATTTGAGACATGCAGAGACGTCATAACCCCAACATGAGGAGGTGGTTAAAAAGGAGATTCTGAAGTGGTTGGACGCTGGGATCATTTATCCCATCACAGATAGCAAATGGGTTAGTCCAATCCATGTGGTGCCAAAGAAGGTAGGCTTCATTGTAGAAACAAATGACCAGGGTGAATAAGTGGTAACCAGACCCTCAATTGGCTAGAGGGTCTGCATTGACTTCCGCAAACTGAACATCGCTACCTAGAAGGATCACTTTCCCTTGCCCTTTATTGATCAGATCCTAGAGAGATTGGCAGGGAACAAGTATTTCTGCCTTTTAGATGGATATTCTAAGTATAACCAGGTTGCAGTCTTCCCCGATGACCAAGATAAGACAACATTTACTAGTCCCTATGGTACTTTTGCGTTCAGGCGTATGCCGTTTGGATTATGTAATGCACCGGCAACTTTCTAGCGGTGTATGATGTCCATTTTCTTGGACATGATTGAAGAGTGCATCGAGGTTTTTATGGATGACTTCTCCATTTATAGCTCGTCTTTCGGCCAGTGTCTCCTGCACTTAGAGAATGTGCTAAAGAGATGTAAGGTGACTGGTTTAGTCCTCAGCTGGGACAAAAGCCAATTCATGGTACAAAAAGGCATTGTACTTGGGCATGTTGTGTCTGAAAGGGGCTTGGAAGTAGATAAGACTAAAGTTGATTCTATTTCCAAACTCCCATTGCCTACGAATGTCAAATATATTAGATCCTTTGTGGGCCATGCAAGCTTTTATAGGCGATTCATTAAGAATTTTAGCAAAATTTCTAGGCCACTTTGTGACTTATAGGTGAATAAATCTTCCTTCGATTTTGATTCAAATTGTGTCGAGGCTTTTCATACGCTGAAGGAGGCCTTGACCTCTATGCCTATTCTCCGAGCTCCTGATTGGACACTCCAATTTGAGTTGATGTGTAATGCTTCGGATTATGCAGTGGGAGCCGTTCTTGGATAGAGGGTTGAGGGAAGACCACGTGCTGCACTATGCTAGCAAGACTTTAACTAAACCATAGCAAAACTACACAGTCACTAAAAAGGAATTACTTGCTATAGTTTTTGCTCTGGAGAAGTTTAGGTCTTATTTTCTTGGATCCAAGGTGGTCATTTTTACTGATCATGCAGTAGTGAAACATCTCATTGCCAAGAATGACTCTAAGCCACGTTTAATTAGATGGATTCTACTCCTTCAAGAGTTTGACTTGGAGATTCGTGAGAAGAAAGGAGTGGAAAATGTAGTGGCTGACCACCTATCCCGCCTTCCCCTTGATTACTCTCCATCTAGAGACATCCACGAGACATTTCCTGATGAAACCCTTATGCTGGTAACACCAATTTCACCCTCGTATGTGAATGCAGTTAATTACTTGGTCACTGGAGAAACCCCTGGCTCTTGGGATGCACAAAAATGGAAGTGATTCATTTCCCAAGCTAGATTCTTTCATTGAGAAGAGTCACAATTATTTAATATTGGACAAGACCATGTTTGGAGACGATGTGTGCCTGAAGAAGAGCAACAGAGTGTATTGAGATTTTTCCATGAGCTTCATTGTGGAGGACACTTTGGTGCTAAGAAAATAGCTTTTAAGTTTCTCCAGTCCGATTTTTGGTAGCCTGCTTTATTTAAGGATTCCCATAACTTTTTTAAGGCCAGTCTCAGATGTCAACAGACTGGAATGATTGGGAAGCAGCATGAGATGCCCCAACACCCTATCCAACCTGTGGAAATTTTTGATGTTTGGGGGATAGACTTCATGGGTCCTTTCCCTTCGTCCCATGGATTTGAGTATATCTTGGTGGCAGTGGATTATGTCTCCAAGTGGATAGAGGCCATTCCTTCACGCACAAATGACCACTCTGTGGTCTTGAAATTTGTGAAGGCTAATATCATATCTCGCTTTGGCTGCCCCAAGACAATTATAAGTTATGGGGGATCTCATTTCTGGAACCATCATTTCAATCGACTACTCAGGAGTTAGGGAGTAACTCGCAAGATTGCTACCCCTTATCATCCCCAGACAAGTGGCCAGGTTGAAGTGTCAAATAGGGAGCTCAAGAACATTTTAGAAAAGACTGTTAGGCCAGATAGGAAGGACTAGTCCCAAAAGCTCGATGAAGTTTTATGGGCTTATCGAACGGCCTACAAAACCCCTTTTGGGTATGTCTCCCTTCCGGATTGTGTATGGGAAAGCATGCCACTTACTTGTTGAACTTCAACATAGGGCACTCTGGGCTATCCGAAGTGTCAACTTGGATTTAGAGTAAGCAGGTAAAGCACGTTTACTGGAGTTGACTGAGCTTGAGGAGCTAAGGAATGATGCTTATGACACCTCCCAAGCTTATAAAGAGACAACTAAGGTCTCACATGATAAGTACATCCTTAAAAAGACCTTTGAGTCGAACCAACAAGTTTGGCTTTTCAATTCCAAACTTAAGCTTTTTCCAGGGAAATTGAAATTACATTGGGATGGGCCTTACATTATCACCAAAGTGTTTCTGCATAGGGTTGTGGAGATCAAGAGCCCTTCCTCTTCAGCACCACCATTTACCGTCAACGACCAATGATTAAAACCTTATGTTAGTTTGGATGGCCATCTGGCTGACGAGGTCACTCTCGAGGGGCCTTAGCTCCTTTCTTTCCCACCTCAGGTAACATCTTCCCTTGGCCATTTTATTTTCAATGAGGACATTGTTTGAACAAGGCATGGGGGGATAGGACCTGAGGTATCTGTACATAGCATTTATACATAGTGCATTCATTCATTTAGTTAAAACATTCTGCATTTCATACATTTGCATTATTAAAGAAAAAAAAGAAAACATTTTACATTATTGAGCTTAACTGGCTGAGCCCTGCATTCTTAGGCAGACAAGAAATTTAGGTTAGACTAAGTTGACTCTAGGGTTTGACTTAGAAGCTAAGTTGAGCTACTAGCTTTAGACCTTTAAGGTCCTTTGTGGACTTGAAAAAAACTCAAGTAGGAGTTAAGTTGCTCAAGAGCTTGAGGAAGGAAAGTTAGGGATTGAGTTAAAGGCTAGGTAGTACTTGATGTTTTTTTCTACCTTTTGGTTTACGGGCCCTCGTAAACTAAGCATCTACATTTCACACACTTGGTCTTGTGTAAATAATGATAACCTTAATTCCTTTCTTGCAGAAAAAAAAAATAGTTCTCTTAGTTCTAACTTAAGAGAAGCTTGAAAACACAAGTTGATTGGAAGAGTTCTTGCTGCAGGAGAGGTGGAGTATATACTCACATTGAGGATGTGATGATAACATGTCACCTCCTCGGCACTTGTCTCTTAGGATGTCCATCCTATTGGGGGCATGTAAGTGTATTGTGCGGTTCAGGTACCATGGGTGGCCCTATCTCGAAGTGCCGATTGCCATAGGCCTAAATTCGCTTTAGAAATCCATGGGCGATACTATCTCGAAGTGTCGATTGCTAGGAGTTCTTGGGGTCGCTATGGGCGATGCTATCTCGAAGCATCGAAAGCCAGGCACCCTTTGAGGTTCGGTGATGGAGACAATGAATACGACACAGACCATGTGGATAGCTAATCCAAGGTTAAACTTAGAAGAATCAAACAAAAAAATATATATGAGAGAAAAAAAATCCTCTTTTTAGGTTGGCAATCATACCAACCTCAGATAAATCAAACTATTGCACATGCATGGATGCTTTAATCTTCGGGACAAATAGACCTTAGGGTAGTGATGGGAACACCATTATGAGCCATAACTAGCTCATTTTGATCTAATTAAGTCAGTAAATGCTCCTACATGACTGTTAGAAAGTCATAATTCACTGCAAATCCATTCTAAGGGAGGGACAAGAAACTAGGGTTAAAACTGTAATTTTACCATCATAACTTGAATACAGTACAACCACGATTTTCTTAGGGGTTAATTGAGGATCAAATGGTCTTAAAAGGATAGCAAGTGGGTTAGAATAGACAGGAAAGGGTTTGCACGTGTTTTGAGAATTAATTGACTTTTGAAACCCTAAAAATAGACCTGCTTAATTAACTGAGGTTCTACTCAAGATAAAATTCACCTAAACCCTCTAAAATTCATAGAAAAAATTTTCTAAGGTTTGGTACCTTCTAATTAACCATCAAAGCCCATTTTGTCCCAAAATAGTCTCAGACAGACATTTACCCTAATTTAGATTTTTACATAAATTACCCAGTCAAACGCGATCAAAACCAAAATCCAACTTCACCGTTGGATTCCTTAGGTTCAGATTAGGTTTGTACCAAAATTTGGACCCAAGATAAAATTATCTTGACCTAGTTTGCAACTTGGTTCTGTCAGATTACATTTATGCCCTTAACTTTCAAAATCTTTACAAATAGACTCCTAACTTTGTCATCATCTTCACAAATAGGTCCTTGTTGCCATTAATCCTATTCCTACAAGCACCGGTGACCTAAAATTGGCAAGAACTCCTTGATTCCTTGACAAATCCCTTTCAAACTTGAAAGGTACATTTGTCAAGGAATTTCCTTCCTTTTGAGCCAAATCCCACACCCTATTACCTTCCCAATCTCTCATCCAAATGCATGAGAGATTTGGGTTTCCTACTCCGGCGATAATTCCTAGCTTGGAAGCTTGGCTTCCAAGCTCAAAATCCCCTCCTGAGCTCTATAAAAGCAAGCCCAGATCAAGCCGAACTCCCCAAGCTCAATTTCTACCGGGATCTCCTTTAAATTCCTCTCTCCTAGCCCAGCCGAAAGGCTCCTTGAGCTCCGACGATCCCCTCCGACCTCCCTCGTCGTCCGTCCGCAATACCAGTGGCGAATTCATTTCCCTCGCCTTCTTCCACGTCGAGCAGCACCAGCCGATGTCCCTATCCCCTTCATACTTGTCGTCCAACCCTTATCAAAGCCAGCTTCGTCTCCAGCATCGGTCAAACCACAACTGGTGCCATCTTCGTTCCCCATCCTCCGTTACCTCTCCTAGATGACTCCTCAACTTCCCCTCTTTACAACAACAACTTCAACACTCCGATTCGACCCCACCAACGCCCTCCGTGACTCCGTCTCCCATCTCGCCGGCAGACCTATAGTGAGTGCTAGCAGCCAGCACAGCCCACCTACGCTACTGTTCTCGCATCCACACCTTCACCGTTCGCCATAAATAAAAAATGCTAACTTAGGGCCATTGATCACTCTCGCTCGACCCCGAATGCACCCACATACACATGCGTTGTCTGACTTCACCCCACATGCACAAACCATGCCACGCCACACAACCATCATCGTTGCATTCACAGTGGTCCAGCGATACATCCTGAGCCTTTTGACATGGTCAAAAGGCCTTCTTGTTGATTTCAGGTACTCGCCCCCTTTGCCATTGCCGTAGCTTCTTCAAGAAAGCTTCAAGGCCGCTCTAGGGTGCCTTCACTCCAGGCCTTGACTCCAGGTCGCGTGGAAGCATCTCGCGCACAAGCCCAGGTGGTAAACTAGATGCCTTGGCCTTGCAAGTTGAGGCAATTGAGGAGGAGACCGTGCTGCTGTAGAAGCGCAAAAGGAAGGAAGGACTTTAGTCCTACCTCGGAAGCTGAAGGGCGTCTGAAGGCGCATAAATTGAATTTGTGTCCAAGGCTTTTTGCCTCAGACACTGGGGGTGAGGTCCTCGCTGATGTAAACACATTTACACTACTTAAAATGTCTATTTATGCATGTTCTTAAGCATAGGATTGCATTTCATGATATAAATATTGCATAACATGCATCATCTCGCATTTAGAGTAGTTTGAATAAAATGGAGGTTAATTGTCTCCTTTTATGTGCTTGGACAGGGCAAACATTTTATCAGGGCCTCGGATCAAAGATCCAACCGTATGGATATGATCAGGGCGACGATTGGAGTTCAACGACTCCAAGATCGCCCTAATCAGGCATCTGTAGCATCAGATAGAGACCGGGGAACCCTAGAAAATCAAGGGCCAGGATGGTATAAATCCTCACTTCAGATGACAAATCCAACCGCACGGATGAATTCGGATCGACGATCGCAGCCCAACGACACAAAAATTGAGTCAATTCGACATCTGTGGCACCATCTACAACTTCAAGAAGATGGACGGCCAAGATGCCACCACGTGGCCCCATCTCAGCCGCCCAAACGGCCGCACGCAACCTCAGCAGTCTCCGCATCCGCCTTTCCCTGTTGTTGGATTAAGATCCAACGGTTGCGACGCGCCCACGCTGAAGTCAGGCGCTCGACACAAACGTGACCCCAGCGCGTTGGTCGAGCGCTCCAACGCGAAGCAGGGACGCACGTTCGAGCCTCGCCACGCAGAATTTGGAGCGGTGGCGCGCCTCCGATTGACCGCACGATCGCGATCCAACAGCCGCGTGCGCTCAATCAGGACGACGCGTGATTGGACGCCCGCGCGTAACGCGCGATCGCACGCGGGCGAGCGCGCAGTGCAGCGGGCGAAGATGCGTCTTAAGCTGTCCGATCTCGCGATCGGACGGCTGAGACTTCGCGGACGTGCGTAGGCGTTATGCACGCAGGCAGCTGAGCGGGCGCGCGTGGGCGCGGAGGCTATGCCCACGTTGGGGGCTTTAGTGACGGTTTTATCCATCACTAAAGACCCGTCATTTATTGTTTTGAAGTTGTAATGTCCATTTTGCCCCCACTCCTTGCAACTATAAAAGGAGACCCCCTCCATACGAAATTTTCATCCCTTCTCTCTCCTCTCTACCCCTCCAAAGCTCAAGAGAAGCTTGTCCCACACCCGGGATGCTTCTCGCGAGATAAAGTCCAATTTTCGTTCCCCTTCGGAAGTAGATCCCGCGACGACGACGACGTGCTGCTTCGTTCCCGTTCTTCTGATTCGTCCTCCTTCGTCCCGTCCGACTCGTCCTCCAAGCAACCATCGAGGAGGATTTCTCTCTCCCTATTCTTTTTACCGCTTTCTAGTATAGATTTACTGCTTTCTAGATTAATCTACTCGTCCTCCAAGCAATCGTCGAGGATGACATTTCTCTCTCCATTCTTTTAATGCTTTCTAGAGTAAATTTATCGCTTTCTAGAGTAATTGTTTTATGCTTTCTAGTTGTAATGAACAATCTCTTCAATACAAAAATTCCTTGTTTATTCTACATCTCATTTTCATTTCTTTGTGTAATATTCTCTTTCTCTCTTACTCTCTCTCTCTTCTATTTATTGTAAATAATTAGATGGTTCTAAATTGAATTATTCTGTAACAAATAAAAAGAAACCCGTAGTTTTTAAATCAAACGTCTGCCTCCTTATGTTCGACCCGGAATTTTAATTTCGGTATAAATTTTATTTGTTGAACACGAATTCTTCGCTTTCGAACTACAACGACAGGTTTTCCAAAATCGAACACGTTAGCGTAGGTTCGTAAACGTTCAACATTTTGGCGTCGTTGCCGGGGAGGCAACGATCTTTGATTTCTCTTCGCGTTTTGTAACTTACAAATCATTTACCTCACTTTTCTCCTTTCTTATTGTAATTGCAGGTACTCTTTCGAGGCAGGCAAAAGCGGTAGATTGGAGTAAAGTGCTGTAGAAGGTTTTGTGAGTTACCCCCCACCTCCCACCCATTAGATTTCATTTCATCACATAATAACTCAAACATCAATCAACCTAGGTGTTTTTATAAACTCTAAGGTTAGATTGTTTGTTGTTTGACACCCATACTCACCCCAACCCCCACATTAAAAAGGAAAAAAAAAATCTCACAGAGGTACACAACCTCATCTGATTTTCAAACTCAACCGGTAATCCAATCTTAGGAGCCGGTACACACATCCAAACACATAATTGAGTAGAAATCAGATTAGGTAATCATTTGTGTGCCTAATTAAGTGGTGCAACAGGCCAATTGTTTGAGTTGATTGGGCCGCACCACTTCAAATAAAGTCAACTCATCAAGTAGCTGCCAATTAGGTTCAACTCTTAGGGATTTATCAGGCACTCCACATTCTTTTTAAACTTTAAAGGAAAACATCTTCACCTGTACTTGTAAAACTTGGTGTGCCAACGAACTTGATTGAAAACACCTAAAGTTGAATCCTAAAAGCTACTAAGCAAGATTTGAATCTTAAAATTCACCACATCAAAAACAATCTTGCTTGAAAACCACTGGTTGTGCACTCACACACAAATCAATCAATCATTAAGGGTACAACCCATTTAAAGGGCCCATCACATTCCAAAGCACATTCAAACCTAGCCCTAAATAAAACAAAGTAGACGTTGGCCTTAAGGATTGGACTCGCTCTTCAGAACCCAGAACGAGATTATTTTCGATTAGTCTGTTTCTACTGTTCAATCTGATGTCTAGCTAGGGGAGTAGAGTCAAACGATCGCGGCTGGGGGGTACACTAGGAACCGGAGGCGCAAGCCAAAGGAAGAACCTTCTCCCCAGTCCCTCCTTCTAACTGGTTGGATTGAACAGACGGAAGTAGATCAAATCGTTCCTTTATCTCAAGATGACTTTTGAGAGTCTGTAGGTCTTTAGGCTAACCTATTTAAGGACAGGTTTGATTGTTTGTATTGCAGGGCACCTTTCTTCCTCTCGTGTATCATGAATCCTTCCACATATTTCACGCATTCCCGCTCTTTCCCTCCTGTTCTAAATTGTCCTCAACATGACGATTATCCCAACTCGTATTGTAATCGACCATCAGTTAGTTGGGATAATTCGGATTGGGGATACAATTCCGGACCCCCGTGTTTAGGGTCTAACCCTGAACACTTTGATTCTGATTTCTATCCTTCTCAGAGTTACATCGATTATAGATCGTCCTCCTTTCATGAACAACCTAATACGATCTACAATCAAGAAGGATACACTGATCCTTACCCATCCTCTGATTTCACTGCCTTTAGGTCATCACCATCTTTTGAACAATCTGAAATGACCTATTATCATGATGGGTATAACGAATCTCAATTCGTTAATTCCTCTACATTGATGTCAAACCCGCCCAACCCTGAACCAACTCATTTGGTTCAGGTTAATCAGGTTCAAGATAAGGTTCTGGCTAACTTGAGGAATATCATTCAATCTTTAGAAGTTCAGCCAATACCTTGCATTGAGAGATTGGAGCCCCTGATTGAAATGATTGATGATTTAAACAAGTCTTTGTTGGATTGGCTCCAGGATGTTAAGGATAAGAACCCGGGTGAGTTTCTACTTGGGAAATTAGCGAAATTGAGGATGAGATTCGTGGTTGCTTTGATTCAATCTTGGAATAATTCCCAGGATGAACTCTCTTCAGGAAAGCCAATGACAGAACCCGCTCAGGCACCTGTTGGGGGGACACGTGTTACGAGGCTAGCCAGATTGAATTAAAATAACCAATTAAGGATGATCTGATTTCTTCACCTGAGATCCCTGAGCCGAGTTACGAGGAAACGTATGTCTCCTTGGAACACAAAGTGACAAATGATTTTGGGACATACATTGATACGGATCCTGATGGTGAAGATTCAAGTTGCGAAGTCTCACGCGAGTTTTCTGAACACGATTTCTGTGAGACGATTGGGCCTGAGGAATCTGATAGATCAATTGATAGCCCAATAACTGAGAACACTGATCTTATTAGGGCACACATTACGGATCCAGAATCGCATTTTCTGGAAGAATCAATTCAATGCCCTGATTATCAGTTACACCCTGTTGAGCTTATTGATGATTCTAATTCTGAGATAATTAGACCCAAGTCAATTTTTATTCTGCCACATCATTTAGACTTGGAGATTTCAGATGGGGTGATGAATATACAAGAGGTCCTGGAATTTGATGTGCTGAATGAGGAGGATAGGAGGGGGAAGTTCTGATTTGGGAAGTTAATTTTGGAGGAAATGGAAAATTAAGTCGAAGGGTTCCTTTTAACCTGAAACTATTAAATCAGAACCCTTACGACATTTGTTTCGAGGATGTCAAACCCAAGCACACATTCAACGATTATCCTTTTGAGCTTCAATTCTCTATAACCCGACTTTTTGGTCTTGGGTTGCATCCTCATAAATCGCAGGCCCGACCCCGCTTGCATTCTGATTTTAGGTTTTGGGTAATTTTTATCCAAAACCTAAGATATTCTCGATTATGGGGGATGGGTCTGCACCACAATCTGGTCCACATCTGTGGACCGCTATTGTTAGGTCGGAGGATTCTTCTATTTATATTAATTCTGACCTGCACTTGTGAATTCTTTATTTCTTTTCTTTGTATAGTGTGCCTAGCTGAAGGCACTAAACTCAGCACTTATACAGTTCTTTTTCATTTTCATCTTTGAGCAGACCTGATATTCACGCAATTCAGGTGCTTTCTTCGCTTTTCCACTCTATTTTATGTCTTTTTAATACAATGAGGACATTGCATTAGATAGGCATGAGGGGGTGGATATTTATCTCTGAATTCTTTTTTCAGCTTCAAAGATTTGTTTTATTTTGATTAAAAAAAGAAAAATTGAAATTAGGAAAGAGAATTTGGGTTTAAGAAAATTTTCAATCTTAGGAAAAACTATATTAAGATCTGAACACAAAGACCCTTCAGGTCGTTGAACTTAATTAGCCCGTGTATCCACTAAAATGTGGATTTGTTTTTCGAGTTCTCGCCAACTTGAATTTTATTTTAATTGGAGTAAATAAGTTTGGGTGATAAGTACACGACTTATCAACCCGCCCTCTGATTTGAGGGAATTTCGAGTCTTAAGCATCTACACACTTTTGTTGCACTGACTCGTTGTTCGACGATTTTTACGGAAATTGGATAGCTAATGAACCTTCTAGGGTGATATGGCTGGCAAGTTATCATGGGTAACAGCCCATAGGTAGGTTGTCCAGAGCCTAGTCACTGGACCTTTCTCTTTTTGCTACCTTTAGGAAAATCTTAGACCAGGGAAGCCACCTACTTAAAAAAAAGAAAAAAAAATCAAAAAGGAGAAAAGAACAAAAAGAAATAAGCCACACTTTGCCGCACGAGTATGGCTGGCAAGTTGTCGGTGGTAACAGCTCATCGACCGGTTGTCCAGAACCCAGCTCAGAAAATGCACTAAAAATTCCCAAAACACTTAGGAAGAAGCGGAGAAGTAGAATAAACTGGGGAGATATACACTGGATTCACCCTTGTGTTGACCCCGTTAAAAAATAAAAGTAGGGAGAAAGCTACCGGTTGTAAAGATACACCTTTAGGCAGAATTCTTTTTGAGGTCACCTAGAGGCGTAGAAATCCGAAGTCCGTTCTAATTGCCAGTCAACGAGTTTATCACAATCACAATAAGATGCTTAAAACTTAGGGTTCTCATCAAATCTTGGGTGAGTTGAATGGCCGTAGAAAGCCACTCTTAAACCCTAAAATTTGAAAATCCAAAAAAAAAATTAGAAAAGAGTAAAAAGAAAAAGAAAATTTTCTTTGAATAAGGCGAGGGCTTGAGGCGGTCTGCATTTTGGTTGATACCCAGGCACTGTTGTGTCTTTGAAAGTTCAATTCCTAAGTAGACAATTTCTTAATGATTGAAAATAACTCAGGTCCAAATAATCTAACCTAATTCTTTTATAAATAGCATATAGGTTTTGCTAGGGACTAGCAAAAGATAGGCATGGGGGTATGATGTAAACACATTTACACTACTTAAAATGTCTATTTATGCATGTTCTTAAGCATAGGATTGCATTTCATGATATAAATATTGCATAACATGCATCATCTCGCATTTAGAGTAGTTTGAATAAAATGGAGGTTAATTGTCTCCTTTTATGTGCTTGGACAGGGCAAACATTTTATCGGGGCCTCGGATCAAAGATCCAACCGTATGGATATGATCAGGGCGACGATTGGAGTTCAACGACTCCAAGATCGCCCTAATCAGGCATCCGTAGCATCAGATAGAGACCGGGGACCCTAGAAAATTAAGGGCCAGGATGGTGTAAATCCACACTTCAAATGACAAATCCGACCGCACGGATGAATTCGAATCGACGATCGCAGCCCAACGACATAAAAATTGAGTCAATCCGACATCCGTGGCACCATCTACAACTTCCAGAAGATGGACGGCCAAGATGCCGCCACGTGGTGCCATCTCGTTCGCCCAAACGATCACACGCAACCTCAGCAGTCTCCGCATCCGCCTTTCCCTGCCGTTGGATTAAGATCCAACGGTTGCGACGCGCCCGTGCTGAAGTCAGGCGCTCGACACAAATGCGACCCCAGCGCGTTGGTCGAGCACTCTAATGCGAAGCAGGGACGCGTGTTCGAGCCTCGCCACACAGAATTTGGAGCGGTGGCGTGCCTCCGATCGACCGCACGATCGCGATCCAACGGCCGCACACAATCAATCAGGACGACGCGTGATTGGACTCCCGCGCGTACCGCGCGATCGCGCGCGGGCGGGCGCGCAGCGCAGCGGGCGAAGATGCGTCTTAAGCCGTCCGATCTCGCGATCGGACGGCTGAGACTTCGCGGACGTGCGTAGGTGTTACGCACGCAGGCAGCTGAGCGGGCGCGAGTGGGCGCGGAGGCTACGCCCACGTTGGGGGCTTTAGCGACGGTTTTATCCATCACTAAAGACCCCTCATTTATTGTTTTGAAGTTGTAATGTCCATTTTGCCCCCACTCCTTGCAACTATAAAAGGCGACCCTTCCATACGAAATTTTCATCCCTTCTTTCTCCTCTCTACCCCTCCAAAGCTCAAGAGAAGCTTGTCCCACACCCAGGATGCTTCGCACGAGATAAAGTCCAATTTTCGTTCCCCTTCGAAAGTGGATCCCGCGACGATGACGGCGTGCTGCTCCGTTCCCGTTCTTCTGCTTCATCCTCCTTCGTCCTGCTTCGTTCTCCTTCGTCCAGGCGTCGTCCCATCTGGCTCGTCCTCCAAGCAATCGTCGAGGAGGATAATTTCTCTCTCCCATTCTTATTTACAGCTTTTCTAGTGTAGAATTTTCTGCTTTATAGTGTAATTGATTTTCCGCATTCTAGTGTAACTTTTATAAACTATTGAAATATTGAATGCATGTTCTCTTTCTCTCTCTCTCTCTCTCTCATAGTTTGATAGCCCCATTGTAATTGTAACGCCTTGCTTAAAGAAAATCTTAAAAAAATATAATTGCGAAAATAGATCAACGTAGCCTCCCTGTGTTCGACCCGGAATTATTTTCGGTATAAATTTTATTTGTTGAACACGAATTCTTCGCTTTCGAACTACAACGACAGGTTTTCCAAAACTAATCTCGTTAGCGTAGGTTCGTAAACGTTCAACACTCGCTCACCTGCACCTCGCCCGTGACCCATCCCCCATGGGCCTGACATAGATCCGACCTGCCTAACTCATTCCACTCCTCGATTACGATCACACTCGCAGCCCTAGACCCAGGTGCACTCTAGGTCTGAAACCTGAATACCTGGTACTGTGGAAGGCTCTAGGAGAGTGTGACATAGAGAGAAAGAGAGAGAGTGCAGGGGCAGGGGGTTTTGCTACAGGGAGTAACGGCTGACACTTAGCCATTTGAAGAATCTTCCCCCTCTGCGTGAAGAACTGAGAAGAAAGAAAGAAGAAGAGGAGAAGGCCTAAGCACAAGAAGAAAAGAGAAGGAAGGGGAGCCACACAAGATGAGAAAAAGAAGAAGGAGAAGAGTAGAAGAACAGAAGAAGAAGAACAAAAGGAAGAAGAGAAGGTAAGGCAGGAGAAGCACAAACAGAAAGAAAGAAGAAGAAGAGAGACCCTTGAGTCTCTAAACAGCATTGTAGCACAAGCTGTCTAAGCCGTCTGATACATTTGATTACATATATTTGAGGCTTTGATTTAGTTGCTATTTGTGAGGAGTAATTGGTGATTTAAATCATGACTTTACTCAATTCTTTTTGTACATTGATATCTGACATTATTCTTGTTATATTCTCTTATATTTCTGATTCAAATTGCTATCTTGAGTTTTGAATTCCATATTGCTCCCTGTGTTCTACCTCAGACTTAAAATTCGGGTATAAATTTTATTTGTTTTCAAAGTAATTTTGACAATACTACAATGTAATGATTTAAAACCTCAATTTTGCTGTGTAAACATTTTTGCGCCATTGTCGGGGAGCAACGCGCTATTCAATCTCTTGGTTGCAATATCCTAGTCAATACTAACTTGCTCTATCTCTTTTGACTTTGATCTATTTCAGGGGATCCATTGAGGAAGATCAGCCACACATCAACCACTCCAGGGATAAGTAAAACTCCTTTCAAATCCTTCTAAGCCCCTGAATCTGAGAAAGCTAAAAAAGGAAGAAATCAATTAGGGCTACTTGCATTATATTCTTAGATTAATCGTCAAGTTGCTTGGTTTGATACATTCTATTTAGACAAACATTCAAATCTTGACTATGCACCCATTTGAAGCTAAGGTATCTAGGGCAATCACATTGTTGTTTGAAGACTTAGGTACCACATTTTGACAAACTAAATTGGACCAAATCAGAGCCAATTAAGGATTCTAGTTTAGGGTTTTAGAGGCACACTTAATCAAGAATTTATCTTTTCAAAATAATGTGTGCCTAAACCATGATTGAATTGATCTATACATGCAAAACCCTAAAATCAGGCTCTTAAATTCATTTGAACACTAAAAGAGAGACCTAAATTTCTCAAGAGGACAATACAAGTGAAGTTGACCCACCTTGTTGGGTTAACCAATCTTCAAATTAGGTCACTGTTCACAAAAACATCTTAAAAGTTCAAGTGAAATCATAAGCACCCTTGCTCTTAATTAAAACTGGTAGACTTAAGAGGTCAAGTCCCCATTTTGGTCTACCCGGAATATCAGTGACAAGAGAGGTCGGGTGGGGGAAACCCTGTAACTCGTGGGAGCACTCTACCGTGTAGGGGTCTTTGCGGGACTCTCCCTCTCTGGCTGCCTAGGTAATTCTCAGGTGGACGGCTTTCTGACTAAGGGGTATCATCCGCCCCGAACCTCTATAGTCATCCAAAATTTTTGGGTGTCTTGATTGAGTCCATCACATTCTTTCTCTCATCTAATCCATCTGTGCATGTTTGG
The DNA here is from genome assembly GCA_037157565.1 of Thalassia testudinum. Classification (NCBI taxonomy): domain Eukaryota; kingdom Viridiplantae; phylum Streptophyta; class Magnoliopsida; order Alismatales; family Hydrocharitaceae; genus Thalassia; species Thalassia testudinum. The sequence continues at coordinate 26,346,958 of JAZHRO010000014.1, forward strand.
GAGGAGGTCCTTAAGGCCATCCTTGAAGGCTCCATCAGATATCCACTCTCGTCGAGGTCGAGCCTTGACTTCCATGTTTATGCAACAAACTGATCACAATGACATATCCTCTAATTCAGAGCTCACTTTAGCGACGGTTTTATCCATCACTAAAGACCCCTCATTTATTGTTTTGAAGTTGTAATGTCCATTTTGCCCCCACTCCTTGCAACTATAAAAGGCGACCCCCTCCATACGAAATTTTCATCCCTTCTTTCTCCTCTCTACCCCTCCAAAGCTCAAGAGAAGCTTGTCCCACACCCAGGATGCTTCGCACGAGATAAAGTCCAATTTTCGTTCCCCTTCGAAAGTGGATCCCGCGACGACGACGGCGTGCTGCTCCGTTCCCGTTCTTCTGCTTCATCCTCCTTCGTCCTGCTTCGTTCTCCTTCGTCCAGGCGTCGTCCCATCTGGCTCGTCCTCCAAGCAATCGTCGAGGAGGATAATTTCTCTCTCCCATTCTTATTTACAGCTTTTCTAGTGTAGAATTTTCTGCTTTATAGTGTAATTGATTTTCCACATTCTAGTGTAACTTTTATAAACTATTGAAATATTGAATGCATGTTCTCTTTCTCTCTCTCTCTCTCTCTCATAGTTTGATAGCCCCATTGTAATTGTAACGCCTTGCTTAAAGAAAATCTTAAAAAAATATAATTGCGAAAATAGATCAACGTAGCCTCCCTGTGTTCGACCCGGAATTATTTTCGGTATAAATTTTATTTGTTGAACACGAATTCTTCGCTTTCGAACTACAACGACAGGTTTTCCAAAACAAATCTCGTTAGCGTAGGTTCGTAAACGTTCAACACTCGCTCACCTGCACCTCGCCCGTGACCCATCCCCCATGGGCCTGACATAGATCCGACCTGCCTAACTCATTCCACTCCTCGATTACGATCACGCTCGCAGCCCTAGACCCAGGTGCACTCTAGGTCTGAAACCCGAATACCTGGTACTGTGGAAGGCTCTAGGAGAGCGTGACATAGAGAGAAAGAGAGAGAGTGCAGGGGCAGGGGGTTTTGCTACAGGGAGTAACGGCTGACACTTAGCCGTTTGAAGAATCTTCCCCCTCTGCGTGAAGAACTGAGAAGAAAGAAAGAAGAAGAGGAGAAGGCCTAAGCACAAGAAGAAAAGAGAAGGAAGGGGAGCCACACAAGATGAGAAAAAGAAGAAGGAGAAGAGTAGAAGAACAGAAGAAGAAGAACGAAAGGAAGAAGAGAAGGTAAGACAGGAGAAGCACAAACAGAAAGAAAGAAGAAGAAGAGAGACCCTTGAGTCTCTAAACAGCATTGTAGCACAAGCTATCTAAGCCGTCTGATACATTTGATTACATATATTTGATGCTTTGATTTAGTTGCTATTTGTGAGGAGTAATTGGTGATTTAAATCATGACTTTACTCCAATCTTTTTGTACATTGATATCTGACATTATTCTTGTTATATTCTCTTATATTTCTGATTCAAATTGCTATCTTGAGTTTTGAATTCCATATTGCTCCCTGTGTTCTACCTCAGACTTAAAATTCGGGTATAAATTTTATTTGTTTTCAAAGTAATTTTGACTATACTACAATGTAATGATTTAAAACATCAATTTTGCTGTGTAAACATTTTTGCGCCATTGTCGGGGAGCAACGCGCTATTCAATCTCTTGGTTGCAGTATCCTAGTCAATACTAACTTGCTCTATCTCTTTTGACTTTGATCTATTTCAGGGGATCCATTGAGGAAGATCAGCCACACATCAACCACTCCAAGGATAAGTAAAACTCCTTTCAAATCCTTCTAAGCCCCTGAATCTGAGAAAGCTAAAAAAGGAAGAAATCAATTAGGGCTACTTGCATTATATTCTTAGATTAATCGTCAAGTTGCTTGGTTTGATACATTCTATTTAGACAAACATTCAAATCCTGACTATGCACCCATTTGAAGCTAAGGTATCTAGGGCTATCACATTGTTGTTTGAAGACTTAGGTACCACATTTTGACAAACTAAATTGGACCAAATCAGAGCCAATTAAGGATTCTAGTTTAGGGTTTTAGAGGCACACTTAATCAAGAATTTATCTTTTCAAAATAATGTGTGCCTAAACCATGATTGAATTGATCTATACATGCAAAACCCTAAAATCAGGCTCTTAAATTCATTTGAACACTAAAAGAGAGACCTAAATTTCTCAAGAGGACAATACAAGTGAAGTTGACCCACCTTGTTGGGTTAACCAATCTTCAAATTAGGTCACTGTTCACAAAAACATCTTAAAAGTTCAAGTGAAATCATAAGCACCCTTGCTCTTAATTAAAACTGGTAGACTTAAGAGGTCAAGTCCCCATTTTGGTCTACCCGGAATATCAGTGACAAGAGAGGTCGGGTGGGGGAAACCCTGTAACTCGTGGGAGCACTCTACCGTGTAGGGGTCTTTGCGGGACTCTCCCTCTCTGGCTGCCTAGGTAATTCTCAGGTGGACGGCTTTCTGACTAAGGGGTATCATCCGCCCCGAACCTCTATAGTCATCCAAAATTTTTGGGTGTCTTGATTGAGTCCATCACATTCTTTCTCTCATCTAATCCATCTGTGCATGTTTGGGAGGAGGTCCTTAAGGCCATCCTTGAAGGCTCCATCAGATATCCACTCTCGTCGAGGTCGAGCCTTTACTTCCATGTTTATGCAACAAACTGATCACAATGACATATCCTCTAATTCAGAGCTCACTTCCCCTTCATCAGCTATGGATCACCAAGAAGAACAACCTAATCTTGAGCAACAATTCCATGACTTCCAAAATTGAATCAATGCTATCATCAACCCACCGTCGTACCCTCAAATGTGAGATCACTATAATCCCGCAGCGATGGAGATCGAACCTCGAATCAGCATTCCCGTGGGAGGACCCAAGGTAGATCCCAAGCCTAGCATGCTTCATATGACTCCAAAATTTCATGGCTTGAACTCCAAAGATCCTTTCCAGCACATCAAGAACCTAAAGCATCTGACCCACACCTTTGGGGTAGATGTACAGAATCAGGATGGATTACTCTTAAAACTGTTCTCATTCTCCTTAGCTAACAAAGCTGCTCACTGGTTTCAGACTCAACCACACGCAATCAACACATGGGGAGAACTTTAAACTGTCTTCCTACAAAAATTCTACCCAATCGATCGTACCAACACAATGCGGCACCAAATCACACACTTCTCCCAAGGAGTAGGAGAATCTCTACACGAAGCATGGGATCGCTTTCTGGATCTCATGCGTAAGTGCCCCCATCACGTAGTTCCAAAGTAGGAACAAGTCCAATCCTTTTCCACGGACTCCGTGAGGATATCAAGCTCTTTGTCAATGCAACCTGTGGTGGTAGAATCATGGGTCAGCATGAAGGCACGATCTGGAAAATTCTCGAAAACATGTGCGAGAACTCCCTAACAATGAGTCATTGGGTGCGTACGACCGGACGTCCACCTGTGCATTGACAAATAATCGAGGGGCACACGAATCCCGAGACCTTTCCGCATCTGTTGATCTGGAGTTGGTAGCCAGTCAATTGGACAAGATCTCCATCATTGGGAAGAAGGTGAACGACGTCACTCGTCATCTACACAAATCCACCTCTGCACCTCAAGGCACATACACACACCCACCCATGGGAAGGAAGTCTACGCATAACATCTACCACTCCCTGGGGATGGATGCATATCCACCTCCATCTAATTATGGCCTCGGAGGCAACTCTGGCTCAGGCTAGCTTAGTTAGGGGAACTCTGAACCCCCGTACCCTAATTATCTCGAAGCTCCTTAGACCTGCAGGGATCTTCACGCCATCCAGAGTAATCCTTTCTCCAACACTTACAACTCTGGATGGCGTAATCATCCTAACTTTTTGTGGTCGGGTAATAACCCAAATCTAAGATCTCAATTCCAGCCTCGACCACAGGCTCCACGACCTTATCAGCCCACCCAACCAAGGCCCACTCAAAACTTCCAATCTGGACCACCTAAAGAAGATCATACATCTCTAATTCTCCAGACCTTGGTTGACATGAAAAAACAACACAAAAAAGAGATCTCTGAGCTACGAAATCAACTAGCCCAGCTGGCAAGTGCTCGCCAGCCTGGTGCACTTCCTTCTTAGCCCCTTCCTAATCCAAATAACGTGCCGAACCAGAGGTGCGTTATAAACCCAAATTAGGGCCAAGCTCACTTTGTTTATCAAGCCCCTTCTACCCCATCACCTGACGAGATGGATACTCCAGCTTTATACTCGGGATTTCAGCAGCAAACACCTATTCTACCCACACCAAACCAGAACCAGGTGGGATTGAATTCTGCTACTACCTGCAGTGGCAAAGCAACACAGGACCAACCTAGCCTAAGCCACTCCCAGCCTAGTACTACAAACCCTAACCCTAGGATAGTCATCCAGGACATACCCATCCCAGATGAAGATCCTGAGCCAATTCTAGAGGAACCATCTAAGGTTTCATTTCCTGAGGCCTTGACCAAGGGAAAAAGGATAACCAAAATCGTAGCACCTGAGGAGGACCTGGTTAAGCTCTTTGAGTAGGTCCATATAAGCATCCCCTTGATGGATGAGATACGCCACATACCAGCTTATGCATGATTTCTGAAAGACATGTGTACACCTAAGCATAAGCCGTGAACCAAAGGCAGGAATCCGATCGTACTATCAGAGCAAGCCAGCTCTATCATTTTGAGCAAACTCCCGCCTAAAGCAAAAGACCTAGGCACCCCTCTTATCTCCTGTGCAATTGGTGATATACAATTTGATCGAGCCTTATTGGACTTAGGAGCCTCCACAAATTTGATACCTACATCCCTACTAGACTACTTCAAGGAATCTGAGCTTAAACCAACTGAAATGACTTTACAGCTAGCTGACCGATCAATTAAGTCACCAAAAGGAATTCTCGAGGATGTCATAGTTAGGGTACATTATTTCTATTTTCCAGTGAATTTCATTGTCTTAGACATGGATTCTCCTGAGAATGCGAATAATACACCGATCATACTAGGGTGACCCTTTATGGCCACTGCTAGGGCCAATATCAATTGTGAGGAGGGCCAAATTGAATTAAAATTTGGGGGCAAGACACTAAAGATTGACATCTTTAAGGCCCAACAAGGAATTAATTGCGGAGTTATAGAACAGATTTGCGATATCGAGGCTGTGGTTGACGACCTATGTATCGAGGAAAACCCGACTATTTCTAAACAACCATAGAAAGCTCAAAACCCACAATTAGAGGAGTCTGAACCCAACCTAGACACACCCATAGCTCCTTCCTTTGCTCTCGACACCCACCCTGAACCACTCAGTGTTGCTTACAACCCGGTTATGGAATTAAAGCATCTTCTTGATCATCTCAAGTACATCTTTTTGGGTTCCAATCAGACGGTTCCTGTGATTATCAACTCCCGACTCACACCTGATTAGGAAGCACGCTTGATTTTTGTTCTCTAGCAGCATCGAAGAACCATTGGATGGACTCTTGATGATCTGACTGGTATTAGCCCCTCATACTGCACACATCCCATCTACATTGAAGAGGGCTCACGACCATCCCGTGAAATGTAGAGACGCCTAAATCCAAATCTGTAGGATGTCGTAGAAAAGGAGATCATCATGTGGGTAGATTCAGGGATCATCTACTCGATCTCCAACAGTTGGTGGGTGAGCCCAATCCAAGTTGTGCCTAAGAAGGCAGGGCTCATCGTCATCATGACTAAAACCGAAGAAACCATACCGACCCATATAGCGAACTCATGTAGAGACTACATTGATTACAGAAGACTCAACTCCTCCACAATGAAGAATCATTTCCCACTACCATTCATTATCAGATTCTCGAGAAACTAGCGGGAAATTGATTCTTCTGGGTTTTGGATAGGTACTCCAGTTATAATCAGGTCGCAATCCATCCCGAGGACCAAGAGAAGACCACCTTTACCTGCCCCTTCGAAACATACGCATTCCAAAGGATGAATCATTTTCAGCGGTGCATGCTTGCCATATTCTTAGATATGGTAGGTGAATACCTTGAAGTCTTCATGGATGACTTCTCAGTATTTGGTGAATCATTTGATGATTGCCTCCTGCACTTGGTCCAAATCCTTAGGCAGTGCATCGATGTGAACTTGGTTCTTTCGTAGGAAAAGAGCCACTTCATGGTACCTGAGGGAATTATCCTGGGACATCTCATCTCTAAAAAGGGCATCCAAGTTGATCGAGCCAAGGTGAATTTGATTTCCAAACTCCCTATGCCTAGCTCGATCAATGACATCCGATCCTTCCTAGGGCACATCAGTTTGGACTGTCGATTCATTCTCGATTTTTCGAAAATCGCATGCCCCCTCACTAATCTTCTATCTAAGGATGTCCCTTTTGAAATCTCCAAGGAGTGCACTCAAGCATTTGAAATCCTACATGATTGAGTTACCCAAGCACCTATCCTACAGTCCCCTAATTGGTCTCAACCCTTTGATATCATGTGCGATGGATCTAATTATGCTGTAGGAGTGGTACTTGGGAAAAAAATAGACGAGAAACCCGTGATCATCTACTATGCTAGTAAGACACTTAACGAGGTTCAACATAACTATACAGTTATTGAGAAAGAGCTACTAACCGTAGTATTTGCCCTGGAAAAATTCAGATCATATCTTTTGGGTTCCCATGCTATCATATACTCAGATCACACTGTAGTGAGGCACCTCCTTGCGAAGAAGGATGCGAAACATCGACTAATTTGCTAGATATTACTGTTGTAAGAGTTTGATCTCGAGATTCGCGATAAAGCGGGAAAGCAAAATGTGGTAGCTAACCACTTATCCTACATTCCTTCTGACAGTATCGTCCCTTCCGAACCCATCACAGAATATTTTCCCGATTAGCACCTCCTGACTATTAGTACTGAACTTCCTTGGTTTCCCGATTTAGTAAACTACTTGCCATCACATCAAATTCCGTCCGATTGGCCGAAAGCCAAGAAAGACAAATTGCTTTCCAATGCCAAGTACTACATGTGGGAAGATCCATACCTTTTCTGCATTGGTGCTGATCAGATCATTAGGCGGTGCATCTCAAAAGCCAAAATTCAGAACATTTTGTCCTTCTGCCATGACTAGGCCTGCGGTGGACACTTTTCCAGACATAAAACAGTGGCAAAAGTCCTCCAGTGCAGCTTTTATTGGCCCACGATTTTCAAAGACGCGTACGATCATTGTAAGGCATGCACTCATTGCCAGACCTTAGGCAACATGAGCCATCGTGATATGATGCCTTTACAACCGATTCTTGTATGCGAAATCTTCGACATCTGGGGGATTGATTTCATGGGGCCCTTCCCTATTTCAAACGGCTTTGAATACATTCTTCTCACTATTGACTACGTGTCCAAGTGGATCGAAGCCATTCTGTCCTGAACCAACGATCATAAAATGGTAATCAAATTCACTCATCATAACATCTTTTCTCGATTCAGGATTCCATGTGCCATTATCTCTGATGGAGGGACCCATTTCACAAATGCTCAGTTCAGATCACTGATGACCAAATATAGAGTGTCGCACCGAATCTCTACTCCTTATCACCCCCAAACCAACGGTCTAGCTGAGCTATCGAATTGGGAGATGAAGAAAATCCTTTAGGTCACTATCCGACCTGACAAGAAGGATTAGTTGTCCTGACTTCTGGAAGCCTTGTGGGCCTATAGGGCTGGCCACAAAACCCAATTGGGCATGTCTCCTTTCAGATTGGTGTACAGGAAGGCATGTCACCCCCCCGTCGAGTTGGAGCACAAAGCCTATTGGGCTATACGGAAGTGTAATCTAGATCTTTCTATGGTAGAAACCCACAGAAAGCTTTAAATGAGCGAGTGATTGCACAACAAAAATACACCAGTAATTATGCCATCTTGTGTTATTTCCTAGCACTACCATTGTATCTTATGTAACTATAGTTGCATTTGTAAATAAACACATGCATGAATTTATTGAGAGGGGAGGATATTGCGAATAATTGGCCATCTAATTAACATCTTCATCAAAGGTTTCCTTACAATTTCACCATCTTCATTTTTTTATTTTGACTTTGAAATTCTTCTCCCTCGCGCGGCTCAGGGCATGGGGCTTGCGCCTCTTCGCTCCACTCCTCTGCCAGCAACATGGTTGGACATGTAATGCCAGAGCATGGCTGTGGCATGCCTTCTTCCTTAAAAAGCCTTGCCCTCTCCCTTGCGTAAGGGGGGAGCCAGGAAAAACAGACACCACCCGCAGACACTTTCCTCCATGCCAATCTCCTCCCCTCTCCCTCTCATACGCAGTATCTCTTCCCACTGAAGAGACACACTGTGGGCAGGAGAAAGCTCACAGTGGTCCCCAGACCACCACTGTGAGTTCCACCACCTCCCAGCTCCCTCGAGTGAAGGTGGGCGTGGTGCTTTCACCTTATGTTTTCATCACTGGAAGCCCTCACCGCCATTGCCAGAGCTTCAAGGTCGGAAGCTCCAGCAGCAATGGCCACCTGAAGCAGCGCAGGCCACCACGCGCATGCTAGCAGATGTCCGCAAGCTCTCCCTATGCGTGCAGGTGCTTCCCAGCATGCCCACGCACGCAGAACCAGTGCTACCGGTCGCCCGCTCCCACACGGCACTGTAGCCACTGTTCACGCCTCTCTGTGAGACACTGTAGCCACCGGCTTGTTTCTCACTTAGACGGTGGCACAACGCTCTCTCTCTTCGCCTGGAACCCGCTCCAGTCGATCGCCCACGTCTGCGCCTGCACCTGCACCCGCTCCCAACTGCAACGCTGTGCACTGCACTACGCAGTGCGTTGTGCTGCACTCTAGCACTCGCCTTCACGCGAAGGTAGCGCGCGTGTTCCCTCCATCGCCCACGTGAAGCGCTTGTGCACCTGCACGCGCTCCTACGAGATCAGACAACGGTCGCTTCCGCCAGACGACTTAAACTCCCTCTCTCTCATAGCCACCCGCCAGTACGCACACACACACACTCACTTGTACACACTCACGTGTACTCTCTCACACACACATATACACACACACACACACCCTTATAAACTCACATCTACACACATATATGTTTATATATCCACTCACATATATGCATAAATATATATCTACATAGATATATATATATATATATATACAAATATATATCTATATATATCTATATACATAGATACTTATACAAATATATCTATATTCATATATACATATACATATCTATATACATATATTACTATATATATATCTATATAGTTATAAATATATATATCTATCTATTTATAAATATAAATATATATATATATATATTTACATATCTATATATATACATAACTCCATATATACCTATATAGTTATAACCCTATCTGCATATATACATACATATATATATCTTTACATACACATCACCTACCTGTATCCATACACCCTTGCACTAGTCACTCCACCACGCATTATATCGTGGGAATATCTACACCAGTTGCTGATATTCCCCGATACCCGCGTAAAGCAAGCACCTCCGCACACACTCCCACACATCCGTCCCACACTCTAAGCAGCACGTCGTCTTGTTGGTTGCATCTTACTAGACGTGGACCAACTCGATACTGTGCGACACGTCATTTCCACTTCCATCCCCACCCCTATATATATAATATATACATATCTATATATATAGAGACTGTATTTATTTCTCTACAAGCAACCTACCTTATTTTTATTTCTCTTTTGTTTCCTTCTATTAAAAAGATTAAAGAAAAAGAGTAAAAGAGAAAAGATAATCCTTGTCTTGCAGGTACTCGGTCTTGCAAATAGTAGGACCAGTTTTTTTTGGAAACCCTAAGTTGGCTCAAAGCCAAGAACTTGATTTTGAGGGTGTTCCTTAAGGACAATATTATCAACACAAAAAAATCTTAAATAGAAAAAAAAACCAAAAACATAATAAATGCACGGAAGAGATACGTTTTAGGAAAGGCATAGAAACTCTTCACCTTTAATTCCCGCCTCCCTGAGATCGACCTTGGGCCTAAAAGTGACCAAGATAAAATTAAGTAGGCCAGGTTAAAAAAAAAAAAATTTGTGAAAGATGGTTAGACTCGATTTAGGATAACCCACTATACTAACTTCAACGATAATTTCACCATATTAACACAACCTATTCGAGTTCTACCAGCGAGATCGATGAATTACGCAATGATGCATATGAGAACTCGCGAATTTACAAAGAGCATATCAAGGTCTTTCACGACAAGCACATATCCAGAAAGATCTTTCACCCTGGTCACAAAGTCCTACTCTTTGATGCTAAACTCAAATTGTTCCCATGAAAACTTAGATCAAAATGGATTGGACCATATCTTTTCAGATGAATCTTTGGAAATGGAACCGTAGAAATCAGCCAACCCAGCCTTGATTCAGAACCCTTTGTTGTGAACGGTCAGCGACTTAAGCCGTTCATTGAACTCATCGATACAAACATGGTTGTGGTATCTTTTGATCTCCATTCACCCTGAGCTTATTGCACCTGGCTGATGGTGTTAAACTCAACGCTTAACAGGAGGCAACCCATCATCTTTTTGAAAAACCTGAAACTCTTCTTGACACATCTTATGCTGAACTCATATTGCACTTTAGGGTTCATCCATTAGAACAGCAGACTCCACCTATGGTACTCGTACCCGAGCTTGAAATTGTCTGCAACAGTCACCCCAACCCATCCACCCACCCAATACCTATTCTAATGAATGATCTATCTGAATTCAAACCCACCTAGTTTACAATGAGGACATTGAAAATCATATGCATGGGGGGGTATTAAAGTGCAAAATGCTACGAAAATCATATCACAAGAAAGGGTTTCATCAAAAAAATCACATATTCCAAAAAATAAAAAAATTGAAAAAGAACAAAAATAGCAGAAGGGAGGAAATTCTAAATTGATTGCATATCATTTTTTAGGAGAAAAGGGGAGGAGATAAAAATGTCAAAAAGGGAGCACAATTTGAAAAGAAAAGAAAAAGAGAGTCATCAGTAAAATATTAAGGAATTGACTTAGTTCTAGACCAAATAGAAAAGAAAGAAGATGAAAGACAAAAAGTGCTAAGAGACATAAGAGATAAGTAGGAACGTTGATCTTAGGCCTCTTAGGCTACGATCCTAGGCTTAAAAATTCAAGTATCGGCTTAGATCAGGATAGTCCTGAAGAGGTTGGGGAAAATGCGAAGCCTAAGTATTAGGTCTAAGGCTTAGGGATTATTCGGCCTCGCTAACTGACCTCTGGTTTGCGGGACTCGGTAACCTAAGCACCCCAATCCAGATATAATATGGTTCAGTGCACTTAAGTATCAAAATCACGCAAATGCATTAAATCTGTTCTGAAAAAGTTACCTAGATTAGGAGTGGTTGATCAACATAAGTTGATTTGGATGAGTTCCCAGCACGGAGAGGTGAAAAATTCCCCTCGAAGATGCGTAATAACATATCTTCTCCTCAGTGCCTGTCTCCTAGGATATCTAAATATCCTACCAGGGGCATGTAAGCACCTTGTGCTATTTCAGATGCCATGGGCAGCATTATCATGAAATGTCTATTGCCAAGGTCTAGATTTAGCTACAGAACGTCATGGGCAGGATTATCTCGAAATCTCAAAAACCAGGGCTTTGGGGGTTGCCATGGGTGGTGCTATCTCAAAGCATCAATTGCCAGGGACCCTACGAGGATTGATGGTGGGAACTAGGAATCTAATACAGATCGTGTTGTAAAGCTAATCCGAGGCTAGAAATAAAAAGAAAAGAGAGAGAAAACTCTCTAAAAACAAAGAAAAATTCTTCTGTCACTCTCTTACAAAAATGCACTACAAACTGAACCTGGGTTAAAACATGTTACAAGCACGAGTGCTTTAACCGCGGAGTTCAGCAAACCTTAGGTTAGTTCCTGTGGGCCATAGAAATCTTCGCAGCGAACTAAGGCTAGAGCTGGTCAAGTTTGGATCTTGGTTGATACTTGAGTACCTTTAGGCCTATTATCAGCATTTTAACCTAATCTTCAAAAGAAAGAACACAACAGAGTTCTAAGCATAAAAGGACATGTGGTCTAGAATTTGAGTGAATCCCTTGAAATTTTGCTAAGGAACTAGCAAACGCTAGGCATGGGGGTATGATGGGAACACCATCATGAGCCATAACTAGCTCATTTTGATCTAATTAAGTCAGTAAATGCTCCTACATGACTGCTAGAAAGCCATAATTCACTGCAAATCCATTATGAGGGGGAGACAAGAAATCAGGGTTAAAACTATAATTTTACCATCATAACTTGAATACAGTACAACCATGGGTTTTCTCAAGGATTAATTGAGGGTCAAATTGTCTTAAAAGGATAACAAGTGGGTGTGAACAGACAGAAAAGGGTTTACACGTGTTTTAAGAATTAAATGACTTTTGAAACCTTAAAAATAGTCCTACTTAATTAATTAAAGTTTTGGTCAAGATAACATTCACCTAAACCCTCTAAAATTTATATAAAAATATTATCTATGGTTTGGTACCTTCAAATTAACCATCAGAACCTGTTTTGGCCCAAAATAGTCTCAGACAGACATTTACCTTAATTTGAGTTTTTGCATAAATTACCTATTCAAACGTGATCAAAATCAAAATCCAACTTCACCATTGGATTTCTTAGGTCTAAATTAGGTTTGTACCAAAATTTGGACCCAAGATGAAATTATGTTGACCTAGTTTGCAACTTGGTCCGGTCAAATTACATTTATGCCCTTAACTTTCAAAATCTTTACAAATGACCCCTAACATTGTCATCATCTTCACAAATAGGTCCCTACACCATTAATCCTATTCCTACAAGTAATGACGACCTAAAATTGTTAAGAACTCCTCAATTCCATGACGAATCCTTTTCAAATTTAAAAGGAAAGTTCGTCAAGGATTTCCCTTCCTTTTGAGCCAAATCCCACGCCCCATAACATTCCCAATCTCTTATGCGAACGCATGAGACATTTCGGATTCCTACTCCGGCAACAATTCCTTACTTGGAAGTGTTTGTCGCAATGAATTGGGTTTTAAAAGTATTGTGTTGTAGTACAACCAAAATAGCGTTCAAAAGAGATAATTTTATTACTCAAAAAGATTTTCGAGGTCGAACACATGGAGCAAATTTGTGTTTAGAAATCAAGCTCATAATTTAAACTGAAAGAAATTGCAATAATAGTAGTATCTGAGTGCAAAACTATGGGAGTAAAATGATAATGTAGATCACCAAATACTCCTACAATATCACCAAATGATTCAATGTAAATATGAAATGGAGGCTAGAATCTGTCGTCAGATTCCTTCTTTTCTTTCTCTTCTCTGTCTTCTCCTTCCTTCTTCTTCTTTGGCTTCTGTCATCCTTTACTTTCACGATCTTTCTCTTTCTCGTCTTCTTTTAGCCTTTGCCTTCCTTCTGCCTTGGCTTCTCCTTCTTCTTCCTTCTTCTTCTGGCCTCCTCTTCTTCATCTCCTACCTGTGCCTTTCGTCTGCCTTGGCTTCTCCTTCTTCTCTTTCTGCTGGCTGTGGCTGAGTGTTGGCCTGTAGAACCCTGTAGCAAAACCTACCCCTACCCGCACGCAACTCTCCTCTCTTTTCACTCTTAGGATACGCTCTCCCAGAGCCACATAGACAGTCGGGTAATTGGGTCAGGTGCGTACCCGAGACCAGGCCAACAGACATGCAGTAGTGGGCGAGGTGTGCAGTCGAGTTGGGTCAGGCCAGGTCCGCGGGGCGTGAGCGGACAGGACTGGGTCAAGTGAGTGGGACCTCACCGCATGGATCTGAGGCCACAAAGCTATGTCACTTTTTCCTCTTATGCAGGTGCGGGTGCACCTTCATTTCCGAGGTGGGATTAAATGTCCCACCCTTTCCTCGCGTGCGCTTGCAGAGATGGCCTTCGTGATTGCAGCAGCAGCAGAGGTCTATTATGACCCAATTCCCGAATCCCTAAGAGACACGAGAATCGGACCGACTCGACTGATCCCAAAACTCAGTCGTCCAACGAGAAAGTAACCAAAAAAGCAGTAAAATAAACCACATTCACCATGTATATAACTAGCAGTAACAAAAGTATAGCAGTAAAGAAAAGAACTACTACAGTACACACCACCACAACAGTAAAGAAATAAATAGGTACATAAACATGATGCCTACAATAAAAGAGTACAGTGGTAACAGAAAATACTTACTACAACGGAAGGAAAGGTACAGTGGGTACTACATAAGTAAAACTACTGGGCTCTACTAGGCCCAGCACCCTCTGCAGCCGCCGGCTCTGGCTGCTCAACACCTAGTCCTGAAAAGGTGACAAAGGTCACACGTCAGCGAAATGCTGAGTAGAGTGGAAACTAACTAGTGAGGAAAATAATAAGGTGGGCAGGTAGATGTTATTTTTAATTTCTTTCTTTATTTTTCCATTTACTCATTATTGAATTATTCCTCAGATCTTTCTCTTGATCTCGAATGTTCCTCGTGGGAATGATCTTGATTGTAGTCTTTTCCGAAAAGTAGAAGTAACACGTGGTGCTCTCCTGGCCAGGAGAGTTCCCCGTGGTGGTCTTACCCTCAGTCAACCACCCAAAGGTCACTGACAGACATAACGATGACTACGGCATGCGCGATAAATGCACGGGTAGCTACCCTGCACTGGCACGTGATTAGTCATTTCCGTTAACGGGTGCGCCCCAAAGCATAGCACGGAACTAGTATAGGGCAGAGCCCTCTCAATAACAGGGGTCCAGCCCCTCCACAGTAACCAAACAGGGGTCTTGACCCTTCACAATCCACGCACCCTCGCCTGACTACCCTGGTTTGCCCAGTGGGCCTAACAAGTCGGTGTAGGAAGGCTAGCAGAACCCTGGGACCCGTGGGGTGGCTAGTGCTCTTCCTACACTAGTAGCTCTCCCCGATACTGCAATGGAACGGGGTCCTAATACAAGGACCAAACACAAGGAACTACACAGAACAGGACACAAATACTGTAAACAGGTAGAGGGACAATTTCCAAGAAGAACGAAACTTGAAACGCAGAAAATGGACTTCGAACGGACCCTAAACGGGTCAAAAACGACAAGTCTGCCCAAAATCAGACGTCTAAAACATCTTCCAGATGTCTTAAACGATGGTTCAGGTCATACCGTCTCTCTGCGCAGTTCTTCGAACGTCCAGAATCCCACTGAATCATCTGGACTCAGTTCCAGACGTCCGACTGTCACTCCGGACATCTGGAGACCCTCTCCGCCGTCTGGCGCCATGCCAAGACGTCCGATCTGTGTGGGAGGGCGTGTCCTTGCGCCTTCCCGAACGAGACCTGCACACATACGCGACCATCCTCAACACGAAATGTGGCAGAACATTCGGCGGAATAGCTACATGGCCATACACGCGGAAGAAGAAGGGAAGGAAAAATATCGTACCTTTCAGACGTCTGGACCTTCCTCCAGACGTCTCCCGCGTCGTCTGGACGTAGGTCCAAATGCCTGATTCTGGGAAATTTTCCCAGAATCAGGACCTCCTTGCCCTCCACCTGCTGCGCACGGCCGTGCCGCACCGTGCTCGCCTGCTGCCTGAGCTACAGCAGCTCCTCCCCAGCACCACGCTCCTACTGCGCACCCACCGGCAGGCCTTAGCTGCTCCGACGAGCTTGCACCCTCGCGCTCTAACTCCCTCCCTCTCGTTGCAACCCCTCCTCCCCGTGCACGCACGGCAGCAGCTGCTGCCCCGCCTGCTCACTCTCACGCTAATAGGAAGGAGAAGAAGAAGAAGGTGGTGGAGTGAGGGTGAGGGAGAGGAGAGGGGGAGTATTTGAAGGCACCATGGGGGGGAGAGAGAAGGAAGGCTACGCCTGCAGGACGGAGAGGAAAGAGAGAGAATAAAGGAGGGTGGCGGTTCAGTCTGCGCACGCATGCACACAGATGCGAAACCGTACGTCAAAAAAATTAATTTCCAGACGTTTGGGAAGGCTTCCAGATGTCTGACCAGACGTATGGACCAATTCCCAGATGTCTTAAATGACGTTTGATGTCGGGGTCATAACAACATAACAAACTCAAAGGAAGTTTTATCCCCGAAACTTGCACTAACTAGGGTGCGAAAAAAGAACAGTATATGCTTAACAACTCAAAGAGGATCGAAGCCGGTCCGAAAGGACATACCCTCAAAAAGCTCCGAGTACCGCCCCCACATCGCCGCCTCAGGCTCCCAGCTAGCCTCCTCGTACCACCGGCTCCTCCACAAAACCTTCACCAGGGGTACTTGCTTCCGTCTCAGACTGCGGACGGCTATGTCAAGAATCTGCACTGGTCGCTTGGGGTAGGTCAGGTCGTTGCTCACCTCGACGCTCTCGTGACTCAAGAGGTGACTGGGATCGGCGACGTACTTCTTGAGGTTGGACACGTGGAGCACGTCATGCACACCAGAAAGCTGGGGAGGAAGGGCAAGCCTGTAAGCAACGAGTCCAACCCACTGCAGGCCCTTCATGGGCGAAACGCGAAGGAAGACGAGGTCCCCAACCTCAAACTGCACCTCTCTACGTTTCCAATCTGCATAGCTCTTCTGCCTGCTCCTGACAGTGCGGAGTCGCCTGTGAATCTATTTGACCACCTCCTGACTTTGCCAGATCAGCCTGGGGCTAACCTCCCACTTGGTCCCAACCTCAACCCAACTCAAGGGTGCCGTACACCTCCGCCCGTACAGAGCCTTGTAGGGTGCCATGCCGATGCTCGAGTGATAACTCTTATTATATGCAAACTCTGCTAGGGGCAAGTGCTCCTCCCAAGAGCCCCTCCAGTCCAGTACACAAGCACGCAAAAGGTCCTCAAGTGTCTGTATCGTGCGCTCAGACTGTCTATCCGTCTGGGTGCGGTATGCTGTACTGAACCTCAACCGCGTCCCCAGGGCCTGTTGAAACTTAGCCCAAAACTGGGACGTAAAGCAGGTATCCCGGTCGGATACGATCTCCTGCGGAACTCCATGTAGACGTACCACGTCGCGGATATACCTCTCTGCCAACTGTACTAGTCCCAAGGTGACTCGGATCGGCAAGAAACGCACCGTCTTCGTCAATCTGTCAACGATTACCCAGACTGCATCGTGTCCATGCTGGGTAACAGGTAAGCCCACCACCAAGTCCATGGTGATGCTCTCCCACTTCCACTCTGGCACTGGAAGTGGCTGTAGCGACCCTGTAGGCCTCTGATGCTCGGCTTTCACCTGCTGGCACACTAAACACTACTATACGAATTCACCCACATCCCGCTTCATCCCCCTCCACCAAAAGTCGCATCTCAAGTCATGGTACATTTTTGTGTTTCCAGGATGGATGGTGAATCTGGAACCATGTGCCTCAGTCAGGAGCTCTCTCAACAATTCCTCGTCTCTGGGAACGCACAAACGTCCCCTCATGCGCAGCACCTGGTCTGTAAAAGAGAAGTCCCCAGGGTCTCCTGACAGCACTCTGTCACGCAAGGACTGCAAGTATGGGTCGGCCATCTGCCCTGTGATGATGCGATCTATCAGCTCTGGCCTCGTCTGTTGCGTCACAGTCACTGCCCTACAGTGCCCCCGTAACTCTAGGGGTCGCCAACTGCCCATCTACTCCAAGAGTCTCCAACTCTACACCTGTAAACTGGCCAAGTGTGCAGGTGCCTTCCGGCTCAAGGCGTCAGCCACCACATTGGCCTTTCCCGGGTGGTAGGAAATGCTGCAGTCATAGTCCTTTAGGAGCTCCAACCAACGTCTCTGTCTCATGTTGAGCTCCTTCTGATCAAACAGGTATCTGACTCTCTTGTGATCTGTGAAAATCTCAAAGGCCTCACCGTACAAGTAGTGCCTCCAGGTCTTCAGCGTGAAGACGATAGTTGCCAGCTCCAGATCGTGGGTAGGGTAGCTATGCTCATGGGGCTTCAGTTGCTGCGAAGCATAAGCGACAACGTGACCCCTCTACATGAGCACACCCCCTAACCCCTGCAAAGAGGCGTCCGCATACACAACGAACCTGCCACTGCCGTCTGGGATGGTGAGCACAGGAGCCGAAGTCAGCCTCTCCTTCAGCTCCTAAAAACACGCCTCAAAGGCGTCTGTCCAAGTAAAGGGCATGTCCTTCCAGGTTAGCTGTGTCATAGGACGTGCAATCTGTGAAAAACCCCTGATAAACCGCCTGTAGTAGCCTGCCAGTCCCAAGAAACTGCGAATCTCAGTGACCATACGCGGTCTCTCCTACCTGAGCACTACCTTGACCTTGGCTGGGTCCACGGCCAAGCCATCCCCGGAGATCACATGACCTAAGAAGGTCACCTCCCTCAACCAGAACTCGCACTTGCTGTATTTGGCGTACAGCCTACGTCGTCTCAGTGTGTCCACAACCATCCACAAGTGTTGTCCATGCTGCATCTAATCTCGAGAATAGATGAGCACATCATCAATGAATACCACCACGAATTGGTCCAAGTACGGTCTAAACACCCGGTTCATCAAATCCATGAAGGTAGCAGGGGCATTGGTCATTCCAAACGGCATGACCAGAAACTCGTAGTGTCCGTACCGAGTGCGGAAAGCTATCTTGGAGACGTCTGCCTCCTTGATCCTCAACTGGTGGTATCCAGACCTCAAGTCGATCTTGGAGAATACCGTGGCACCTCGCAGCTGTTCAAACAAGTCATCAATTCTCGGCAGCGGATACCTGTTCTTGATGGTGACCCTATTCAGCTGTCGGTAGTCCACACAAAGGCGTAGGGTACCATCCTTCTTCTTTGCAAACAGTACCGGGGCTCCCCAGGGAGACGCACTGGGCCTCACAAAGCCCTTCTCCAAAAGATCCTGCAACTAAGACTTGAGCTCTCGCAACTCAAGTGGTGCCATCCTGTACGGTGCTGTGGAGATGGGGCTGGTCCTCGATACTAGTGAGATCTCAAACTCGATCTCACACTCGGGCGGTAGTCCTGGCAACTCGTCTGGGAACACGTTGGGGTACTCTCTAACCACCAGGATACTCTCGAAGTCTGCCACAGGGCTGGGCTCTGCCACCGCACAAGCTAGGAAGCCCTTACACCCTTGGCTCAAAAGTCTTGCCGCTCGAAGTGTAGAAATGCACCTGAAGCCTCCGTCCACTGGCTGCCCGTGGAACTCGAAAGAAGGCAACTCCGGTATGGAGAAGACAATCTTTCTCTCAAAGCAGTCCACCAAGGCGTGGTAAGCGGACAGCCAGTCCATCCCCAGAATTATGCCAAAGTCCTCCATCTGTATCATAATCAGGTCAGCGGGAAGGCTGTGTCCCCCAATACTGACCTTGCAACCCGTGTATACCTCCTCATCTACAAACAGCTGACCACTCGGACCTTTGATCACGAACGGATCCTCTAACAGCATACAGTCCTGCCCCAAACTAACCAAGAAACTGGCAGCGACAAATGAGTGTGTAGCATTAGAATCGAAAAGCATGTAAATGAGTCTGCCGGAAACTGAAACCATACCTGCCACCACTGATCTCGAAGCTCTGGCATCCCTGTGTGTCAGGGCGTCGATACGCCCCTCAGCCCTAGGTGTGGATGAAGCAGCCACACTCTGCGTCGGACGGGTAGCTGCTGGCCGGTACCCTCCCCGTAACTACTGTCCTACTCCTCGCGCCTAGAAGCCGCGGCCTCCTGCTCGTCCTCCAGTGCTTGGCACAGGAAGCATCTGCTGACCTCCTGCCCTAGACGGCCAGTCCCTCCTAATGTGGCCCGACTGGCCACACTGGTAGGAGAGGGGAACCCGACTCCCACCCTCAGTGGGTCCCTACTGTTAGCTGGGCAGGGGTCTGATGCTAGCAGCTGGCCCCTGTCGAGGGCCCCCAAAGGCCACTGATGGCCCTGCAAAATGTGACAGCTCTTATGCGGACGCCACGTGTCTCCTCTCTCGTCGGCCCTATGAGAAGTCTGGCTAATAGGGCCTCTTCCGCCCGCTGTCAGTATCTCTCGCGGACGAGATGGTCTCTTCTTATGTCATAGCTGCCTCCACCACCCTCGAGAATGTAGGCAGCTTCAGGGATTTTACATACCCCCGAATCGCAGGCCAGAGCCCCTCAGTGAACCTCCAAAGACGCTCCTCCTCAGTGGCCACTGCTGTCACTGTGAAGCGAGATAGCTTCAGAAAATGCATGCGGTACACGCTCATGGTCATCGTCCCTTGGCGGAGAGTGTGGAACTCCCGCCTCCTCTGATCCCACCATGTCTAGGGAAAGTACTACTCGCAGAAGAGGGTGATGAACCGGTCCCAAGTCAGCTCGCTCCTCTCCTGTCCCCTGACCGGCCTCCACCACCTGTGTGCCGCGCTCTCCAGCTAGTACGTGGCAAAGGCCACGCGGCACTCCACCGGGGAGCGAAGGGTGTCAAAAACCTTCTCAATCTGCTTGAGCCAGTCCTCCGCCTCGGTTGGGTCCTCATCCCCCTTGAAGGAGGGGGGCTTCAGCTTCTGGAACTGTCCGAAAAGCTCAAAGTGGTGCTGAAGTGGAGATGCTGGTGCGCCTCCAGGTAAGGAAGCCTCATGCTTGGAAGTGCTAGAGGAAGGTGGGGGCAGTGGTGACCCATCTCCTCCCTGCATCCAGTGCCATGTCCGTCACGTGGTCCCATAGAGGCTCCCCCTCTGCAGCCCCAAGGAGAGGCACTCGTGGCGGCGAGTGGAGCTCCTCTTGCACGATGTCCTGTATCAACTGGGCGAGGTCTTAGGCTTGAATGCCCAGGAGTAGTGGCTGGTCCACTGAGGCGTCGACCTTAACGTGCCCACCCCTTCGACGTCGTCCTCAGCCGTGCCTGCGGCCCGCCTCGCTACCTCTTCATCAAGGCATCTCCTGCAAGGAGACGGGAACACGGAACAGAAAAAGACGCCAATACAAATCGATGTCAAGCGGAGAAGTATAAGAACAAATGTCAAAAGATACGTTGTGGTGGCTACTCTAGTTACAGGCACATGAATTGGTTATTTTCCAGTCAGTTGGTTCACTCCTCGGGATGACCTTGCTCTGATACCATCTTATTACGAGCAGATTCCCGAATCCCTACGAGACACGAGAATCGGACTGACTCGACTGATCCCAAGACCCAGTCGTCCAACGAGAAAGTAACTAAAAGAGTAGTAAAATAAACCACATTCACCATGTATATAACTAGCAGTAACAAAAGTACAACAGTAAAGAAAAGAACTACCACAGTACACACCACCACAACAGTAAAGAAATAAACAGGTACATAAACATGATGCCCACAATAAAAGAGTACAGTGGTAACAGAAAATACACACTACAACAGAAGGAAAGGTACAGTGGGTACTACACAAGTAAAACTACTAGGCTCTACTAGGCCCAGCACCCTTTGCAACCGCCGGCTTTGGCTGCTCAACACCTGGTCCTGAGAAGGTGACAAAGGTGACATGTCAGCAAAACGCTGAGTAGAGTAGCAACTAACTAGCTAGGAAAACAGTAAGGTGGACAGGTAGCTGTTAGTTTTAATTTCTTTCTTTATCTTTCCATTTACTCATTATTGAATTATTCCTCAGATCTTTCTCTTGATCTCGAATGTTCCTCGTGGGAACGATCTTGATTGCAGTCTTTTCCAAAAAGTAGAAGTAACACGTGGTGCTCTACTGGACGGGAGAGTTCCCCGTGGTGGTCCTACCCTCAGCCAACCACCCCAAGGTCACTGACAGACGTAACGGTGACTATGGCACGCGCAATAAACGCACGGGTAGCTACCCCGCACTGGCACGCGGTCAGTCGTTTCCGTTAATGGGTGCGCCCCAAAGAATAGCATGGAACCAGTATAGGGTAGAGCCCTCTCAGTAACAGGGGTCCAGCCCCTCCACAGTAACCAAACAGGGGTCTTGCCCCTTCACAGTCCGTGCACCCTCGCCTGACTACCCTGGTTTGCCCAGTGGGCCTAACAAGTCAGTGTAGGAAGGCTAGCAGAACCCCGGGGCCAGTGGGGTGGCTAGTGCTCTTCCTACACTAGTAGCTCTCACCGGTAGTGTGTACACGAGGGCCAAAAGTCGGTACAATGTGGCCAGACCTAACCCTGGGTCCCTGGGGCGGCTAGCTCTGCTCTGCACTAAACTGGGGGACAGTTGCTCTCCTTGGTATTCCGTACTCAAGGGCCAGCTCACTTCCCCAATTCTATTCCATTCACCTCTCAGGAGCTCTACTCCTAATTCCCCGTAGGGTTCATGCTCATTTTTCTTTAACTCAGCCAATTTAGGTTTCATCATTTCAACTTTATATTCATATAGCCCATGTTCTCAACAGTAATTATCCATTCATAACAAGCAACTGTTAACCAATTACAGGTAGTTATCATTTTCCTTTCTACTTTTCCAAGACTACAATATATATATATTCACGACATTCGTTTTGGTGTTTTTGTTCCTAGTATTCATGCCACACCCTAGGATCTATCATTCAATCTAGTTTTCCAGTCCTAGGATTCATGCTATACCCTAAGATCTATCATTTAATCAAGTTTTTTAGTCCTAGGATTCATGCAATACCCTAGAATCTATTAATTATTTCACAAGTGCATAATTTTTGATAAACAATTAAAGGGAGCCACTCTACCGACAAAATCGAGAGTACTGGGGGCGTGATCGGCAAGTCCGCGCGTCTCCGCAATCCCTAGAGCCGCAATGGAATGGGGTCCTAATACAAAGACCAAACACAAGGAACTACTCAAAACAAGATACAAATTTTGTAAACAGGTAGAGGAACAATTTTTAGAAGAACAAAACTTGAAATGCGGAAAACGGACTTCGAACGGACCATAAACGAGTCAAAAATGACAAATCTACCCAAAATCAGACATCTGGAACATCTTCCAGATATCTTAAACGATGGTTCAGGTCATACCTTCTCTCTGCACGGTTATTCAGACATCTAGAATCCCACTGAACCGTCTGGACTCAGTTCCAGACGTCCGACTATCACTCTGGACGTCTGGAGATCCTCTCCGCCATCTGGTGCCGTGCCCAGACATCCGATTTGTGTGGGAGGGCGTGCCCTTGCGCGTTCCCAAACGAGACTCGCACACATACGTGACCATCCTCAACACGAAATGAGGCAGAACCTTCGGCAGAACAGCTGCATGGCCGTACACGCGGAAGAAGAAGGGAAGGAAAAATACCGTACCTTTCAGACATTTGGACCTTCCTCCAGACGTCTCCCGCATCGTCTGGACGTAGGTCCAGATGTCTAATTCTGGGAAATTTTCCCAAAATCAGGACCTCCTCGCCCTCCGCCTGTTGCGCATAGCCGTGCCGCACCATGCTCGCCTGCTGCCCGAGCTGCAGCAGCTCCTCCCCAGCGCCATGCTCCTGCTACGCACCTGCCAGTCGGCCCTGGCTGCTCCAGCGAGCTCGCACCCTCACGCTCTAACTTCCTCCCTCTTGCTGCAACCCCTCCTCCCCATGCACTCACAGCAACAGCTGCTACCCCGCCTGCTCACTCTCACGCTAACAGGAAGGAGAAGAAGAAGAAGGCGATGGAGTGAGGGTGAGGGAGAGGAGAGGGGGAGTATTTGAAGGCGTCGTGGGGGAGAGAGAGAAGGAAGGCTACGCCTGCAGGACGGAGAGGAAAGAGAGAGAAAGGATGGCGACGGTAAAGTCTGCGTGCACATGCACGCAGACGCAAAATCGTATGCCAAAAAAATTAATTTCCAGATGTCTGGACCAATTCCCAGATGTCTTAAACAACATTTGATGCCGGGGTCATAACATCCTCGACTCCAATTCAGGGCCTGAGTGTGTGCGCGAGGGGCTTCTGCACACCTAGGACAACTGCACCTGGGCTTGGCATACTTGGAGATGCAGCAAGCTTTCTTCAAGCTCGCTCGCTAATGGCAGAGGGGCGGTGAACCTGAAATCACAAGATTAGCCTTGCGGCCACGTCAAAATGTTCAGAAAGGGTCGCCGGAGCACGGTGAAGGTGCTGGGGTGGTTGGCATGGTGTAGCAGTGCCTCTGCGTGCGTGCCTAGGGCACACTATGTGCGAAGGTGTGGGTGTGTTCGGGGAGGTGCGTGAGTGAGTGGCGCAGTGCATGGAGTGAGGAGAAATGTTCAGTGGAGTGAGGGGAAGCTTATGGGCTTGTCGGCGAGGGATGGGATGGCCTGTGGAGGTGGAGTGGCCTTGCCGGAGTTGGTGGTCGAAGATGGAAGGGATGGAGGTGATGGAGGTTGGCAGTGGTCGATTTTGAAGAATAAAGGGTGGAGAAGAATGTAGAGGGAAGAAGAAGCTTATCTGGGAGGTGAAGAGACGAAGGGGGCGAGCGGAGGTGTCGGGTCTGGTGCGGTCGACGCCGGAGATGAAGAGTGTCTCCGGTGAGTGGAGATCGACGAAGATGAAGAGAGGGAAATGCCTGTGGGTATGGCGAGGCATGGACGAAGTCAAGGAGGAGGAATCTGCCACAGGTATGGCAATCGGACGATGCGGAGGAGCAAGGGAGTTTGCCAAACATCGAGAAACCTACGGCCATGAAGAGAAGAGAGGAATTAGGGGTGTTCGCAGCCGAATTCAAGCATGGAGTCATCGGAGGGGTCTGGGCTCCATTAAATAGAGCTCTGAAGGTCGGTTGAAAGCTCACCAGAGTTGGAAGCCGTTGAGATACCCATATCTCTCATGCTTTTGGAAGAGAGATTGAGAAAGAATCAAGGATCAAAGATGGGTTCAGATTAGAGGGATTTTCTCAAAGAATCGCCCTTCCAACTTTGGAGGACATCCTCTAAGCAATCAGGGAGAACTCTCCTTCCAAAGCTTGCCAGAGTAGGATTCCTCCACTATAATGGTGGAGGGACCTAATTGCAAAAATGATGAAGAAGCTAGGGGGCTATTTTTAAGGGTTTTTGAAACATAGGGATAGAAATGTAATCAAGCTGGACCATTTTGCAAACTAGGTTAAGGAAAACTCATCTTGGGTCCAAATTTTGGTACAAACCTAATTTGGACCTAAGGAATCCAATGGTGAAGTTGGATTTAGGGTTTGACCACATTTGACTAGGAAATTTATGCAAAAACCTAATTAGGGCAAATATCTGTCTGAGATCCCGTTCTAGGTCAAGATGGGTTCCAATGGCTAAATTGAAGGTTTTAAACCCTAGAGAATATTTTTCTATGAATTTTAGAGGGTTTAAGTGAATTTTATCTTGACCAAAACCTTGGTTAATTAAGTGGATCTATTTTAGGATTTCAAGAAGTCATTTAATTCATAGGATACACACAAACCATTTTCTATCTGGTCCAACCCACTTATAATCCTATTAAGACCATTTGACCTTTATTTAGCCCTTCAGAAAACCTGTGATTGCACTGCATTGGTAAAATTGTAGTTTTAACCCTTTAGACCTTCAGTTGGTTATGTAGGAGCATTTATTCTCTCAATTGGGTCAAAATGAGCTAGTTAGGGATAATGATGGTGTTCCCATCAAGAAGCTTGGCTTCCAAGCTCAAAATCCCCTCCTGAGCTTTATAAAAGCAAGCCCAGATCAGGCCGAACTCCCCAAGCTCAATTTTGACTGGGATCTCCCCTAAATTCCTCTCTCCTGACCTGGCTGAAAGGCTCCTTGAGCTCCAATGATCCCCTCCGACCTCTCTTGTGATCCGTTCTCCATACCAGCGGTGGATTCATTTTCCTCACCTTCTTCCACATTGAGCAGTACCAGCCGATGTCCCTACCCCCTTCATCCTCACCGTTCAACCCTTATTAGAGCCAGCTTCGTCTTCAGTGTCGGTCATACCACAACCGATGCCATCTCCATTCCCCATCAACCGCTACCTCTCCTAGACGACTCCTCAGCTTCCCCTCATCACAACAACAACTTCAACACTCCGACTTGACCCTGCTAATGACCTCCGTGACTCTGTCTTCCATCTCACCGACAAACCTCCGGCGAGCACTAGCGGCCACCACAGCCCACCTACGCCGCCGCTCTTGCACTCCACACCTTAACCGTTCACCGTAGATGAAAAACCTTAACTTAGTTAGGGCTATTGATCACTCTCACTCTCCCCCGAACACACCCACATTCACGCACGCTGTCCGACTTCGCCCCACACACACAGACCATGCCACGGCACACAACCATCACCGTCGCATTCGTAGTGGTCCGGCGATACTTCCTGAGCCTTCTGACGTAGCTGAAAGGCCTTCTTGTTGATTTCAGGTACTCTCCCCTTACACCATTACCACAACTTCTTCAAGCAAGCTTCAAGGCAGCTCCAGGGTGCCTTCACTCCAGGCCTTGACTCCAGGTCATGCAGAAACAACTCGCGCACACGCCCAGGTGGCCAATTGGATGCCTTGGCCTTGCGAGCTAAGGCAATTGAGGAGGAGACCGTGCTACTACAAAAGTGAAAAAGTAAGGTGGGACTTTAGCCACACCTTGGAAGCTGAAGGGCATGTGAAGGTGCATAAATTGAATTTGCGTCTAAAGCTCTTTGCCTCAGACACTGGGGATGAGGTCCTGGCTCACCCGCTCACCTGTGCCTCGCCCGTGACCCATCCCCCATTTGCCTGGTGTAGATCCGACCCACCTAACTCGTTCCACTCCTCGGCTACGATCACGCCCGCAGCCCTGGACCCGTGTGCACTCTTGGTCCAAAACCTGAATACCTGATATTGTGGAAGGCTCTAGGAGAGCGTGACCTAGAGAGAGAAAGAGAGATAGCGCGTAGGGGCAAGGGGGGTTTTGCTACAGGGAGTAACGGCTGACACTTAGCTGTTTGAAGAATCTTCCCCCTCTGCATGGACAAGGAGAACTGAGAAGAAAGAAAGAAGAGGAGAAGGCCTAAGCACAAGAAAAAAGAGAAGGAAGGGGAGCCTCACAGGAAGAGAAAAAGAAGAATGAGAAGAGTAGAAGAACAGAAGAAGAAGAATAAAAGGAAGAAGAGAAGACAAGGCTGGAGAAGCACAGATAGAAAGAAAGAAGAAGAGAGACCCTTAAGTCTCTAAACAATACTGTAGCACAAGCTGTTTAAGCCATCTGATACATTTGATTACATATATTTGAAGCTTTGATTTAGTTGCTATTTGTGATGAGTAATTGGTGATTTAAATCACCATTTTACTCCATTCTTTTTGCACATTGATATTTAACATTATTCTTGTTACATTCTCTTATATTTCTAATTCAAATTGCTATCTTGAGTTTTGAATTCCATATTGCTCCCTGTGTTCGACCTTAGACTTAAAATTCGAGTATAAATTTTATTTGTTTTCAAAGAGATTTTGACTATACTACAAAGTAATGATTTAAAACCTCGATTTCACTGCGTAAACTGGTAGAGTTAGAAATCAGGGAAACCTGCAACTTATCCTTAGCCAACCTAGTTTGTAACTTAGCAACTACTTGGGAACCTTAGGTCTAAAGTCTGAACTTAACATGTTTCTAAAATAAGACCAACTAAGTTGGTTGGTCCACTTGAAGAGTTGAGTTATTGGTTGAATTTGCTAGGGACTAGTAAAAACTAGGCATGGAGGCATTTGATGCGCTCATATTTGTGGGCTATTTAGGTATTTCAATGCCTAGATATTAAGTTATCTTTAACATTCATTTAGAATGTATTAGGATGTAAATATATTAGTTTATGTTTTTAACTTAATTGCATAATTTATGCATTTCATTCATAATTAAATGCATTTAGAATTAAGTTAGAATAGCTTGTGAGTGCATTACATGTATTGTTTGGTTTTAACAAAGAAAGTAAGGGTTTTCATCTAAATAACCCCTCATTTCTTTTCTTTATTTTATCTCCAACAATAAACGGGGAGAGTTGCGCCAGCTATAATGCACAAGTGACAATCGTGGATCCCTGTTCCCCAAGATGTTCGTCGCTTCACCTCTTCTTCAACCAACGTTCGCCTGCATGCCTTCTCCTGCAACATAAAAAGAAGACTCCAGCCGCACCATCACCGGTAGGCCACCACCCTTGACCCACTACTATGCAGAGAGTCAAGCTCTCCTCCACATCACCACTACCAGCCTCAACCATGTGCACAAGTCCACACCACCACAGGCAGGCAGGGTGACAAACCACCGCACCATTAGTGGCTTGTGTAGCTTACTGCAAGAGTGTGTCTGAAGGTCACACAATTATCACCAGCAACCATCCACGCACGTTTAAGATATCTGGGAATGTTCCTAGATGTCAGACCTCCTAACAGTACCACCTCCATCTTCACTTCCCCTTCGTTTCTTCTTTTTCTACTGTTGGCTAAAGAACCCATAACCTCCTAGCGCAACCACCTCCTTGCACAGCCAGCACCAAACTCCATCTCCACCCCCTGTCCATGGTCACCACCATCACCCCAACATCTTCATCTTCTTCCTCTCTTCTTTTTCCCTTATTACACCTCCATCGAACTATACATACCACCACCACCTTCTCATCGGCCCTCAATGCACGTCATAGTGCCCCTCCGACGCATTCAGCTCACCTCCCCGCCACGCGCACAGCCTCTGCTCGCACAGTGCGTGCCTCCTCGCCTTCGGCCTACGTGCACAGCCGAGCGCGCTACCATCCTCGCCTCCTCGCTGACCCCTCCTCGCACGCGTCCGCTTCTGCAGACGCACCAGCAGCCACCGCCATTGCCCCCTCTCCACTTCGTCCCACTGGTTCCGACCACCATCAGACATGCTACCACCACCACCAAGTAGTCCTCGGCTCACTCATCCTCCGGTGAGCTTCTCGCCTTCGATCGCGGCCTCCTCCGTGCGCACGTTCAAGGGGAACCAATTCCCCTGTTTTGCTACAGTAGATGTGGTATTAAAATTTACATTGCTTTACCATTGCAATAGAATGATTTTTGTTTGATTAATATTATGTTGTGGCTGTTTTGCTTGAATACCCCTCCACTTTCACATAAATGTAATTTCAGCATAACTTCTCATAGTTATCTTGATTTAAAGGTGGATTTGGCTTGATTTCTTGACAAAATCAATAGTGAACATTCATTTTTGATATTAATGAGTTTAATTAGGCAATTCCCTCCCTGTGGATATGACCCGCTCCTCATTGAGTGGTTATTTTAATTACTTTGATTAGTCAATTTTCCACCACTTTAAAATACAACGACAAATCATCTTAATCATCTTATTCAAAAGCGAAAATTAACTCGTCATAACTCTACCATGATCAACTACTGGGATCAGCATAATTTTTGCACCTTTTCCTCTCTGTCTCTCTCTTCTTCTCTCTTGTAATTCATCTCACAATTCAACTCTCTTTATATTTTTCTTTGCAATATGGGTGCCCTAACTGCATGTAGAATATGCCTAAATGCTATGAAAAACCTCAGGTTATACCCCCCCATGCCTAAATCTAACAATATCCGCATTGGAAAGCAAATGCAAGGAAAGATATTACCTAAGGTGGAGTTGGGATGTCTCCCAATGGGTGATTCTTGCAAATCAGTCTCTAGAAGGGAAGTAGAAGGAGACCCAAAGAAGATACGTAACAAACCTAGCATAGTGACTAAGTAACCCAATATGTTGGAAAGATGGTGATGGAGTGATGGTAAAAGCTCGCTAGATGCAGGTAAAAATAGGGTTCTCCTGATCTCTTATTAGAGGTTTCACATAATACACATGAGTAGTGACCTCTGGGAGTGTGCAGCGAGGAGGCAAAGGCTCCTCAAGAAAATATGTGTTGGAAAAAGAGGGTGCGAAGAAGAACACACTAAGGATGATGGGTTGACATGGACAAGTGTCAATCCATGCCCACCACTCTACCACAGGATGTATTGGTTTGGTTATCCCCCCGTAAAGCAAGAATGTGAGTAGAGATTTAAGGGAGTTGTTTCTTTAGGAGTGTAAGTCTCTTAATTGTGGGATTGGGAAGAGGGTAAAAGAGGGCTAGAGAGGTTCAACATTCATCCTCAACAACCATTCCAATCCCTAAATGTCATCAAAAGCAGGCTTAGTTACTGATTGACTTTCATGCTACTTATCATTGGTGTGCACATCTTCAAATGGGCCCAAATGTTCATCTTCCAAATCGAACCGATCAAGGGTGTCACCCATTTCATTATCATGAAAAGGTGGGTTGGAAGCAATAGGAGTGTGAGTATCCTCAACAACAACATCCCCAGGTTCTTGTTCAATGCTAAGATCCTGCCCCTGGGGTGTATAGATTCCATCATTAAGAGTATTAATTGCTTCCATTTCTTCCCAATGTTTGAGAGGATAATCTTTGTAGTCAAAGGTATGTAGGAATTTAGATTTGACGATCAGAGGTCTGTCACTTCATCTAAGAGCAAGAAAGGTGGTGGCGGCCATGATATCAGGCTTTGCTATCCTGGTTGAGGATGCTAAGGTTGGTCTAATGGAGGGAGATGGATGGGTTCTAAAATGTCTTGGTGGATGTTTTCAAGGTAGGGTCTGTCCTAGAGAGGCTAATACTCCGGTGCGGGGGAAGCTTGTGGCTATTGGTCTTAAGCTTTACAGTGGATGTTACAGTTGGGGAGAAGGGTCAGGATAGGACATCTTATGTGCAGGCTACCAATGAGGAGACTGATGTACAATTGACGAGCAGGTTGACTCCCGAAGAGGCACCGGTGCCCAAGAAACGTAAGGACTACCACCTTGTGGAGAACGAGGAATTGGTGGATACAGCTACGGTGGAGACAGCCATGGTTGAGGAAGAGACAACCATGATTGAGGCAGTGGTAGCAGCTCAGCCACCAACTGACATAACTGAAGAATGAGTCCTGAAAGAGATCTCAAATAATCCTTTGCGACTCCAGTCCATTTTACAGGATATGGGAAGTCTGAAGTTTGGAGCTGGATCAACTACCAAGGCTGAGTTGGGCAAATCACCTTACAGGCTTAGGCAGAAGTGGTTGACCACAGATTTGAAACTTGATGAAAACATTGTGGCTGCTATTATGCAGGTTGGCAAGGTCTAGAACTCAAAGAGAGGGGGTACCCAAAGAGGACGATGAGAATCCTTACATGGAATGTTCGTGGGCTACGCAATGAGAGTTGGAGGGCTTCTCTCTTGAGATACCTGAGAGAGTAGGAGATTGATTATGCAAAAATACAAGAGACACACATTGAGAATGAGGATGATAGGGTCTAGAATGAAATGAAGAATGCGGGGGTGGCTGAGTGCGTGATGCTCAATGCACATGGCAGATCTGGTGGCATTGCTCTGTGGTGGAAAAAGGCATGGTTACATCTGCTAGAAGTGCATAGAGCTCAACATCTGGTGACTTGTAAATTCCAAAGGTGTCAGGGGCAAGGAGTTTTTTATATTACTGGTGTTTATGGACTGTGTGTTGCATCGATGAGGCATGAACTATGGGAGGACTAGGCTACAACCGCAGAGCTTATACAAGGGGATGCCTGTTAGTGGGTGGGGATTTTAATTGTGTACTGACAGGGAGTGACAGGCAAATGGTGTAGTGGATAGTGCGTCACTTGGTTTCCAGCTGGTGGTTCAAGTTCTTGGTTTGAACGAATATCCATCTTCAAGAGTTGAGTTTACTTGGAGAAATGGCAGTGGTCTTATGTCAAAGATTGATAGATTTTTAGGAATGCCACTCTCTTAGACACGTTCTAGTTATCTACTGTCTCTAGGCTGGACCGCCCCTTCTCAGACCACACCCCCTTGGTCTAGGACAGTGGAGAACAGGTGCACGCAGGATCTTATTTCAAGTTTAGAAGGTCATGGCTGAGAGAAGCTGGGTTCTGTGAGATGAATGAGATGTGGTGGAGGGCTAAACATGTGGAGGGTTCAGCCACTATCAAGCTTGCCTCTAAGCTGACCACTTTGCGCATAGTGCTGAAGGAATATGAGGCTGTGGAGTCTACTCTAAGGCAATAAAGGCATCTTGAGGATCTGAATGAAATCCAAGCATTGGATGCTAAGGAGGCAGTAGGTCCCTTATCTAATGATGAGATTGATGCTAGAAAAATGTGGCAGGGAGTGGTGGTAGAGGAGGACTTAAAATAGGAGATGGACTGGAGGGAACGATCAAGACAACTTTGGCTAAAGGAGGGGGATGGCAACACAAAATTCTTCCATCTCACAGCCAGCTCTCACAGACAGGTTAACATAACTTCATCCATACTCAAGGATGGTCAAAGATTATCCTCTATGAAAGAGATTAGATTGGAGGCTATCAAATATTACAGGGACTCTTCAAGGGCAGCTGAGAGAGGTATATGGTGGATGATAGCATGTGATGCTCCTAAAGTCTCTGATGAACAGGCCTCTAATATAATGGCTCCCATCACTGAGAAAGAAACTGTGGATGCCATAAAAGACTTAAACAATGAAGGCTCTCCTGGACCTGAAATGTGGAGTGTGCTTGGCAGTGAGGTGATGGATGTTATCAAAGAGTTTGAGAGAGCTAATTCTGGCTTTTATAAGATCAACAAATCTTTTCTCTTCCTGCTGCCAAAGGTACAAGGTGCAGAAAAATTCTCTGATTTCATATCGATCTCTCTTTCGAATTCCATTTACTTGGTGGTGAGCAAGATACTGGCAAATAGGCTGAGGCTTATACTATAGAACCTAATCCACCCTATTCAAACAACCTTCTTGCCCAACAGATCTCTTCAGGAATCATTTATTATGGCTTAAGAGATGGTGTGTGGTTGGCATAGAAGGAAGTGTAAAGCCTTTATGTGGAAAGTGGATTTCCGAAAGGCCTATGACTCTGTCTCATGGCCCTATCTCTGGGAGGTGTTTAAAAGAAGAGGTTTCCCTCCCCTCTGGATCTATTGGATGAAGCGGTGTATTACAACCACCTCTTTCTCTCCATTGATCAATGGGAAACCTTGTGGAGCTTGGATTCAGCCATAGTGCGATGTTAGGCAAGGTTGCTCGCTAGCCCCATTGGTTTTTAATCTTGAAGTGGATGGTCTTGCTAGATATGCCTGCAAACTTTCTGAGGCAAGTGTTTTAAGAGGATATTCATTATCCAACAGGAGAGCTATGGCCCCTATTCTACAATATGCGAACGACACTATCTTCTTTGTTGAGGGGACAATTGCTGAAGCTCGAGCACTAGGATACATGGTCAAGATCTTTGGAGACATGTCTAGTCTGAAATTGAACAGGGAGAAGTCTACGTTGATATGCTTTGGTCTTAGTGAGCAGGAGCAAGAAACACTTTCAACTATGTTGGGAACCCCTCATTCCAATCTTCCAATTAGATACTTGGGGCTGCCATTGAGATGCTTGAAACTGAGGAAGAGCGATTGGAATTTACTTTTTGACAAGATTTATGTTAAGTTTGAAGGATGGAGCAGTAAGTTCTTATCTAAGGGAGGAAAACTGATCCTATTAAATTTAGTTCTTACCTCTATCTCGGTCTTCTATTTCTCCCTCTTCAGAGCTCCGAAGTCTATTTGGAAATGCATGGATGTGGTGCAAAAGATATTTTTTTGGAAGGGGGCGTGACATGTGATTGCGCAGCAATCATAGGTCTTAATTGGCCTAGATTAAGCTAGGACTTAGCATAAGTTAGGGTTATTCACGCATACATATGCATTGTCTGCATCTTTACTGCTTTCCTTTAGCTATGCATGAAATAATGTTATAATGTGCTGATTAAGTGCATTATGTCAATTGCAGGCAATAAGCTGATCAGGAGCTGGATCTGAAGCTGGATCAAGAATAATAGGAGTTGTAGCAGAGCTGGAGCAGAAGGCCTAGTTTAGATGTAGGAATAATAATGTAAGGGGGTTAAAAGTTTGCTATTCTATTAAGTAGGAATAAAGCAGTAAAATGGGAAGAGCTTAGGTCCATCCTAGCCCTAGGATAGCCTAGAGACTTCCCTAAGCCTTAGCCACCCTTAGATTAGGTCACAACACCATAGGAAGCCCTAAAACCCTAGTTCAACCCTTCTCTGGACGTCCAGATAAGTTTTAAGACGTCCAGGACCCTTAGCCAACTCCCGCACACTTCAAACCCACTTCTGCAGTGTTATTGGACGTCCAAACGCTTTGTCAGACGTCCAATTTCTGCAGAATACCCAAAACAGATCCCGAAATCCTTCCTGACTCTGATTGGACGTCCAGACAACAAGTATGGACTTCTTATTTTTTAGTATAAGATGTCTGATTCTATTATTAGACATCTGATATTGCTCTCCAATTCCTGTTTTGAGATTTAAGCCTTGATCTTGGATCTCTAGGTCCCTAAATCCAATTCCAACCCCATAGGAACCTAAATTAAGGTGCCCTAACCATAGTACACCACCTCTAGACCTCCCTAAGGACATAATTAGGTCCTCACTAAACCTAATTGACTTGGGTCTTAGTCAATTCCATCAGCCTATTCAATTGGACTCATTGAGTCCAATTGAGCCCTGATCTCAGCACACACTATCCAATTGGACTCAGTGAGAGTCCAATTGACCTAGACCTGACTTAATTGAGTTGTTTTACTCTGAATTAAGTTTCCACACGCCCAATTAAACTTGTATTAAGTTTAATTGCACTTTACCTTAGTGAATTAGGGTTTATAACCCTAATTTGAGACCTACCTTGACCTAAACCCATTAGAACCCAACCTAATCAACCTAGCCACTTAAGTTTCGACCCACACACACCCACACACACCATCCACACGAAAATATCTATCCTAGAGTTCTCTAGAACTCTCTATCATGTGTGGTTGCCTTGGTTGCCAAAAATAGCAACCAAGAGCCATTCAATTTTTATATCCACATTTGGTGGATCTAAAAACCACCATCCACCCTCTCTCTCTCACTCTCCCACGAGCTCCTACCATAGGACTCTCTAGAGTATTCCATAATTCTCTAGAGAGCTTCCCTTAGGTCTATAAAATGACCACTTAGGTGGCCATTTGCACCCATTCACTTCCTTGGCATCCATTCCACTTAGGCTAGCCACTTCCATCTCCACTCCACCTCCATGAGTTGAGCACCACCATGGAGGCCACCATCTCCACGCCAGGAAGCTGGATCAGCTCCCCAACCTCTCTCCAAGGGCCAGCCTAAGTTCCATTGGCTGCCCCTCCTTCTTCTCTCAACCACTCAAAGGCCATTGGGGACCACCCCTGAATGCCCTTCCATTCTGCTAGAGTTAGATTATGCTCTTCATATATTTATTGCATTTATTTACTGCTTAGAAGTGTAGTCTTACTTCTCCCCCAATGATGCATGCGAAATCCCCCCATCGATTCTTGTATGCGATCATTTTCTGGTAGCTAGATTTAATTTTCAAGCATTTATGTACAAGCTTCCCTCTACGTCTTATGTTGCAAATGACTCTCCCGCTGAATGAATGAAGAATGCTTATATATATATTGTCTCTATATGTTTGAAATCACCATGAAATTAATAATTTTCATTCTTTTTGTGTGATTCAAGTTGCCTGTTTCTGATTCTTAATATTCTTACAACTAAGCATGTCATACCTAAATACGTAATAATCACGAATTGGCATGCGATTCTAAACAAAGTAGAGTAAGATCGATTTCAAAAGTAAAAGCAACGCCTCCCAGAGACGAACGACCGGGACTCAAGTCTCATTATCTTTAGAAATCAGTTTTTGACAAACATTTTTGCGTGACTATACTATGATTTTCGATGACTTCCAAATGCGCGAAAATGGGTTTCTGTCAACATGAGGGGAGTTTCATGCAGCCTTTGAAATGGGAGCATCTATGTCGTCCCAAAGAAGAAGGTGGATTGGGAATTAAAGCGCTTAAAGAATTTAATGAGGCCCTTCTGATTAAGTGGGCAATTAAAATTCTTAATGGTGAGGAAAAGCTATGGACTAAACTTGTTTAAGATGGCTATGGATGTTCTAATAGTGCACTAAAGAGATTATGCCCTGTTAAACCTTCCCCATTTTGGCAATCAGTTACTCAGGCCATCAAGAATAACTGACACTTGGTGCAGCCTATGCTTGGAGATGATAGGGATTTCAACTTTTGGAGGGAAAGGTGGTCACCGTTGGGCATCTTGAAAGAGTCTTACCCAAGGGTATATTCAGCTGCAGTTGATAAAGACGATCCGATTAGTAGCTTCTGGTCTGAGACATGTGGAGGCCAGAGTTTTACTAAATCTGAAACTAGCAGGCGAGGAACTAGATTTGGGGAAGGAAAGGTAAATATTGATTTCAGACTTACAAAGCTTCAAACCAAGGCCTGGCATGGAGGACACATATGCTTGGGATGGCATCTACACAGCCCAATGTGCCTATGGTAAAATCATATCTTCTGGTAATGGTATGGGGAGTGATCATATTGACAAGAAAATCTGGTTATTGAAGGTCCCCCTCAAGCTATAAATCTTTCTTTGGTTGTGCAGAAGGGAAGGTTTGATCACTGGGGACCTTAGACACAAGAGGATGGGGATAGCATTACACGAATGTCACCTATGTGGACTGCAAACTGATAGTTTAACTCACATTTTCTCTTCATGCTTGATCATGGATATGATTTGGAGAAAAACTTGCCAAGAGCTACTCCCATCATGGGATTCCTTATGGCAGAGTTTTGTGATATCGGGGAGACCACATCTATGCATGGCTGTGACCCTTTGGTGTGTGTGGAGGGCAAGGAATGAGAGATTATTTTAGGAGAGACCAATGTTGTGAGCAAATTGTAAATGAGTACTGGTCTCTCATACATAGATGGGGATCTGATTTCTAGTTCTCCTTGTTTTTCTTTCATAATATTGAATAAAAATCCCTCCAGATCGCTATCATAATACGATAGCTTTCCTTTCAGTCTCAAAAAAAAAAAGGAATCTGGATTTGGCTAAACCAGTAAGATCCTTAGGGGGTAAGTCCTCGAACAAAACATATTCCCCCCTGGAGTCACTCCATATTTTGAGTCTAGGCCCCTCAAAGACATCATCATCCTCTTCTATGTTTCATCCCTTTTGCCCCTGAGGCACAAGAAAATCTTCCACGTCAAGATCAAGTGTTTCAAGTGTTTCCTTATCCTCCTAAAAAATCAACTCAAGTCCCTGAGACCAATATTGATCCAGGTCCTCCAATTCACTTGTGTTGGGTACTTATAAATCCTCAGAATGTTCAATGATAGGTGTTGGTCCGCTAAGGAGAGGATCGTGGTTGTTATCACTTCCTTCCAATATGATTTTGTCTGACATCCAAGACTCCTGGAATTTGTTAACTTTAAAATCACAATCCTTAGGGAGATCTAACTGAGGTGCAAGGTCCTTAGAGGTGTAAAGTATAGGTTCGGCATCCCTAGGATGGGGTGTAGATTCTAGCTCAAAATCCAGAATGGGAGTTGGGTTGACTGTTTAACTAAAACCCATTCCATCAAATGTAATAAAGATACTATCGTTCGGGTCAACTTCATCGAATGGGACCATCTTTCCCTTCTTTTGACTCCAATTAAGATCAGGTGGATAATCACTAAAATTGCCTTCTGGTGGGCATATCTCATGGGGGACATCTAAGTGATAGCTATTCCTCAAAAGAAGATCCCTATTGTCATTGTTTTCCATGAAATTATCTTGGTAATTGGGGGTATAGAGGTACTGATCAGAATTGACTATAGGGGGGTTGCTAAGCTGGCTAATCTCTTCAGTTAATCTTTGACTATTCCTCAAAATCTCTCCCATAGAATCCATCATTTCTTTCTGTTGTTTTTGCATTTCTATCATAAAAGAGGAGAGGGTACTATCAGATTGAGGAGGATAGTCGATCTCAGGTTAAAGTTGCCTAGGAGTATCGGTCCAACCTCGATAAACAAAATCGTTAAGGGTAGGTGGGTTGGGTATAGTCATGGGAGAGCTAGGGCTAGGATACCCTTCTCCTAGGTTCTGCTCATCATCCCTGGGTTGGGAATTAATCAGACCAATGCTCCAATAGTAGGAGTAGAAAGGATCCCATTGTTCATCAGATGATGGATAACTGCAGGTCATGGGATTGTAATTCGGTGTTCTAGGGTGAAAGTAAGAAGTGCATTACCTATTATAATCCATGACTTGAAAAACACACCCCAATCAAATGCATGACAATGGGACTCTCCTTTTGCTTAGAGCAGATTTGAGCCTACCTCCAACCTACCCCTTAAAGTTGTCAAATGGGGTCAAGTTTACACCCGTTCATTCAAACTTTAGTGGTATAAGAGGGGGCTGTGACTTCAGATCCCTGACAAGCTCTTTGGAGAAGAACAGAGGTTGGTTGCATTCTTTCTTTTTTTTTGTGGCCAAAGAAGTTGCACAATCAATTACAAACCCTAAGTCGACCTTTGCATGCCCTAGGACCTATACATTGCTTCAATGATACTCTCAGGTGATCTAGTGAGAAGTTACTCCAAGGACGGAACTAAGGGATCCAAGTAGGGCAAACCCATCCTTTTTAGGTGATGAAAATGCGGTGCCTCTTAGCTACCTTTTGTTCCTTTAAGGGGTGTCCCCCTCCTTGAAGTATCAAAACACTTGGTCACAAGATAGTACCACCACCACAAAGTGAAATAGGAGGGTCCTCACCGATGAAGAGATTGGTGCCTATAGCCTTAAGGGACCAAGACCTAGTGCGGTGCCTAGTGTGCATGCTCAATGGAAGAAGTGTGCATCACACCGCAAATAAGTTTGATTTTGAGAAGAATCGCACACACAAGTCCCTTTTGATCAGATCAATTGTGATTTTGATTTTAAGGTTGAATCTGATTAGCAGTCCCAATTCCAGTTAGGTGACCACTGACTTAGATAAATTTAATCAGTTTGGTAGTCTTAAAATTTAATCCACATGCAATGCATAAACAGGAACTAGATGCAAAGATAGAATGGTATACCTAACTCCAGCAATCTCCGTGCAGATATGTATGCAATGAAAAATAAAATCTAACGTGCTGCTCAATCACCCTTAAGTGAATGCACCTAAGGGTATGCAACTCCTAAACGAGTAACTTGATATTTTTTCTTTTCTTTTTAGATGAAGTAGGCAAATCACCACAGATAAATAGCCCTAGTCGCTAAAGAATGTGGGGACAGACCCCTAAAAATCATCCCCAATGTTATAAGGGCTAGAAGACAAAAATGAAACAAAATTTGCAATGAAGGAGAATCCCTTGTGAATATGGGATTCAGGTCTCCTCTTCACGTCCTCTCTGCGTCTATGGGCATCGCTCAAGGTTGACATAGTCTCTCCACTGCGCCTGTCGTCTCATCAGATTCCTCGCACAGAAAAATAGAGAATGGTCAGATAAATGCGCACCACAGAATAATCAGAAATAAAATCAGGTGAATCTATTGCATCTGTTGCCTCCTCAGTAATGGTGCCATTTGATCATGAGATTTCACTTTTAAGAAAATATCAAGAAATGATGATAAGAAAATGTGTTGTTACAATAAATCATGTGTGGAAAATCCTCAATCAAAAATAAATAAAAATATACTAAAATTATACCACAACTTCAGGTTATATCATAGGGAGGCACAAATGCAATGAAGGCATTCACACATATCAATTCTGGCCATAGGTGCTAAACATGTATCCAAATCAAGTGTGAAATGAGGTGAATAGAAGAGTTCAATAATAATGTGAAAGAGTGAGTATTCTGCTGCAATTTTTACCTTAATAAAATAATACAAGAAATAAAAGTGGGAATGGCAAATGATGTAATTTTTAGTGGGAACCCAAACAGGGGATTTTGTCCCCCTTGAGTGTGCGCGAAGAGGAGGCGATGGTGGGCTGCAGGAAGCTTGGAGGAGGTTGGCATTGTTGAGAGCTTTGCATGGATGGTTGCGTCAAGGAGAATGGTAGCCAGTGGCAGTCGGACGGTGGGAAGGGAGTCATCAACGGTGGGGTGGTCCGGCCATGTTCATGGGGTGCTGTTGGCCCGTCGGAGGATGTGGTTGCTCTCATGGTGGCGTGGTGAGTTTGATGGAGTCCTTGGCATAAAGGTTCAAGGCCAAAGATGCCGGCTGCATGTGGAGGAGAGTAGACTTTGGGTTCTTCGCTGACGGCGAAGAAGAAGAAGAAGGTGCCGGTGCGAGGGTGTGACAGTGGTGGCGTTGTCAACCGCGTGCGAGGGCACGCATGTGAGGCCGATAGGTGTGCGGAGGTGGCTGGCCATGCAACTGTGAGTAGGCGGCGGTGGTTGGAATGGGCATGGCCACTGTGATTGCGATGCATGCTAGATTTGGATGTGGCATTGGTGGCTTGCATGCACGTGTGGGGGTGCATGTGAGGGCTAGTTAGTGCGTGGTGAGGCACACACGAGGGGGTCAGCACCGCTGGGCATGCGTGGTGGCTGCACGGAGGTGGAGCTGCTTGATGGTGGTGGAAGCCTCTGGAAGACTGACTGAGATGGCTTCCAGACATCTTAAATGAATGGGAAAGGGGGTGCATGCTCCCTGTTGGTCGACAGACCAGTGGAAAAAGATGCGGTCTCGGTGGAGGTATTGCGGTTGTCTTTGAGTAGATGAGCAGAATGCAGTGGTGGTCGCTACGAGGAGGAAATCATCGAGGTCACGGTGGTGGTGTCGGAGGTCATCGTGGTGAAGGCAATTGTTGACGAGTCATCGCGGTTGCGGATACCGGTGCTATCACCACCAACTGCAGTGATGGGAATGTCGTGGGTGAGACACGGTGGTGGTTGTGGAACTCGTGGTGATGGATCGGGCCTGTGCTCGGAGAAAGGGCTCTCCTCCTCGTGAGGAGGGAGATGAAGATATTCCATCCATCTCCTTCCTTTTTTATAAATAAAGAAAGAAAAAGAGAAAGTAAGGGAATGAGAGAGAGATTTGAGCGATCCTGTCAATGGGTTTCTTTCATTTTTTTTCTTTTCTTTTCCTTTTGTGTGGCTTTCCAAAGCTCCATATGGGATGGGGAAGGCTCTAATTTGGAGAGAACCATCTCCTTCCCAAAAGGGCCCAAACATTATGATCTTGAGTAGACAAAATTGGAGGCTAAAGAATTAAAGAGGCTCTTTCCTTTCTCCCATATGACAAATTAAATCTCTGAAGATGACATTCTAAATTTAAGCATGATTTCATCCAAATCGCCCCTTCCATAATGACCCGAATTTAATTGATTAAGATGTAAAAATTGATGCAATGCACGGAATGATAATTTTGCAGCTTTGTTAATTTTATCCATGTAATGCATGATTTGTATCACATTTTCGTTCCAACAATAAGGTACTTAGGCTGTAATTTAGTCCACTAACATGGACTTATCACTTGCCCTTGGGTCTCTGATTACGCAGCAATCATAGGTCTTAATTGACCAAGATTAAGCTAGGACTTAGCATAAGTTAGTGTTATTCATGCATACATACACATTATCTGCATATTTACTGCTTTACTTTAGCTATGCATAAAATAATGTTATAATGTGCTGATTAACTACATTATGTCGACTGCAGCCAATAAACAGATCTGGAGCTGGATCTGGAGCAAGATCTGAAGCTGGATCTGGAATAACGGGAGTTGCAGCAGAGATGGAGCAGAAGGCTTAGATTAGATGCAGGAACAATAATGTAAGGGGGTTAAAATTTTGTTATTCTATTAAGCAGAAATAAAGCAGTAAAATGAGAAGAGCATAGGCCCATCCTAGCCCTAGGATAGCCTAGAGACTTCCCCAAGCCTTAGCCACCCTTAGATTAGGTCACAACACCCTAGGAAGCCTTACAACCCTAGTTCCAACCCTTATCTGGATGTCCAGATAAGTTATAGGATGTCCAGGACCCTTAGCCATCTCCCGCACAACTTAAACCCACTTCTGCAGTGTTATTGGACGTCTAGACACTTTGTTAGATGTCCAATTTCTGCAGAGTACCCAAAACAGAACCTTGATTTCCCCCTGACTCAAATTGGACATCCAAAACTGAAGTCTGGACTTCTGATTTTTGAGTATAAGTCGTCTGATCCTATTATTAGACGTCTGATACTGGTCTCCAGTCCCTATTTTGAGATTCAAGTCTTGATCTTGGATCTCTAGCTCCCTAGACCTAATCCCAACCCCATAGGAACCTAAATTAAGGTGTCCTAACCCTGGTACACCACCTCTAGACCTACCTAAGGACCTAATTAGGTCCTCACCAAACCCAATTGACTTAGATCAAAGTTAATTACCTTCACCTAAGTCAATTGGACTCATTGAGTTCAATTGAGCTTAGATCTCAACCCACACAAGTTCAACTGGACTTACTGAGAGTCCAATTGACCTAAACCTAACCTAATTGAGTTATTTCACTCTCAATTTGGTTCACACTCATTCAATTAAACTTAGGTTAAGTTTAATTGCATTTTCAACTTAGCAATTAGGGTTTGTAACCCTAAAATCAAGACCTACACCTACACAAACCCCTTAGGACCTACCCTAAGCCACCTAGCCATGTAGAGCACAACCATACACACACACACACACACACCCATTCACGCACACACTTCTCTATAATTCTCTAGAGATCTCTTGACATGGCGCCACCTCTTGGTTGCCAAATTTAGTAACCAAGAGGCATTCAAATTGAGATCCACAATTTTTGGATCTCAAAAACCACCTCCACCCACATGTCACCGACCACTCTTGGACTCTCTCTAGAGAGTTCCACACCTCTCTAGAGAGAAGCCATTGGGTCTATAAAAAGACCCCATGGGTGGCCATTTGCACCCATTCACATCCCTTGGCTTGCATTGGCACCACTCAC
The DNA here is from genome assembly GCA_037157565.1 of Thalassia testudinum. Taxonomy (NCBI): domain Eukaryota; kingdom Viridiplantae; phylum Streptophyta; class Magnoliopsida; order Alismatales; family Hydrocharitaceae; genus Thalassia; species Thalassia testudinum. Next base: position 26,389,708 of record JAZHRO010000014.1, read on the forward strand.
TTCATTAGCTCCATACACGCCCACCTTCATTTAGGTTAGCTACTCCACCTCCACTAGCTCACCACCATCATGGAGGACACCATGCCGGGATGCTGGATCAACCCTACCTCTCTCCAATGGTCGGCCTAAGCGACATTGGCCACCCCTCATTCTCCTCTCGACCACTCCAAGGCCATCGAGGACCACCCCTGAATGCCCTTTATTCTTCTAGATTTAATTCATTCTCTTTATAATTTTATTGCTTTTATTTACTACTTAGTAGTGTAGTCTTACTTCTCCCCCAATGATGCATGCGAAATCCCCCCATCGATTCTTGTATGCGATCATTTTTTTGGTAGCTAGGTTTAATTTTCAAGCATTTATGTACAAGCTTTCCTCTAAAGTTCTTGTTGCAAACAACTCTCCCATTGAATGAATGAAAAATGCTTTTATATATATATCTCCATATTGTGAAATCACCATGAGCTTATTGATTGCTATTATATTTGCGTGATTCATGTTGCCTGTTTCTAACTCCTAATATTCTTGCAACTAAGCACGTCATACCTAAATACGTAATAATCACGAACCAGCATGCATTTCTAAACAAAGTAGAGCAATAGAAGATCGATTTCAGAAGTAAACAAATGTCTCGTAGAGACGAACGACCGAGACTCAAAGTCTCGTTATCTTTAGAAATCATTTTTTGACAAACATTTTTGCGTGACTATACTACGATTCCAACGAATTTCAAATGTGTGAGAATGATTTTTGTCAGTCTCTGTCGTAGCGGGATTATGATATGAGCTAAGAGACCTGGGCTCCTCCTGATGGAGAGGGTTTTACATTTCCTCCAAAGTTTCCCTAATGGCTTCAATCTGCTTGATATTCAATGCCATTTGGGCTTGGAGGCAGGTTAATGGGTCGACTCCTCCACCACCTCCTGGTGAAGGTGGAGGGGGACCATTCCCCCCCTCGAGATTTGAGGGTTGTCAAGTAGTCATGTTTACGGAGGAGGAGGACGATTCACCAATATCTACCCTCCTAGAATTATCAGACAATTCAAATAATTCAGGGCTTCGTGACCTCCTCCCAAACATGCACTGCCGAAAGAAGAACTAAAGTGATGAGAAGAGAAGGGGATGAGAGAAAAGATGCAGAATAAGTGCACTTGACAAATCAATCAATCAAATTCCTAACCTCTAAATGTGACCTAAGACCTAAAGATCTAATTTACCAACTATCATGGCCTACTAAACTAAATACAAGCATCGTGGAACCATCGAGCTAGATTGAAAGGCCGTTTTCCTAGTTTTAGACACTCGATAGCACGTAGGAACCCGTTCAACACGTAGGCATTACACGTTGGTAGTTAGACCTTCATACCTTTATGGGCTCAAGTTACTACCAATTTTAATTAAGAGGCTTAGGATACAAGTGCCTTGGAATGTGAAGGGTGTTGTTTATAGGTAATGCCCAAGTGTGTTGATTGATATGTGTGCGAAACAAGCATGCAATGAGGAACTCTCCCCAAATTGAAGTTTAGATTGGTGAATGGATTTTAGAATTCTGCTCTCAAGAAGTATGAATTTTATGATTCAAATCAAGTATCAATTCAATCAATCTCCGAGTTTCAGGAAAACAAGTTCTTTATGCTCAAACAACCCTCCTTCAACATGTTTTGGTTAATGCATGCTACAATGTAATGGGCCCCTAAATGGATATTTCTCAGTGTGGATGCATGAGTCTCTTTTAATTCAATGTGAATGGGAGCCAAATAATGCAATTCAAGTGCTCCCAATCACCAAAATATAACTCCACACAAAGACTCAACCTCCAAGATATAAAAATGAAAATAAATATGTTGGGGTTGAAATTCAGGATGAAACCAATGGCAATTGTATGGTTGTGGTGGGGTTGGAATCAAATTGATTCCAAGACTCCTAACCAAAATAGTGGATCCCAAATGCAAATAACGAGGCAAATAGACATAACAATTGATTTTAATTTGCCTCAATAAGATCACACGTTGCGAAAAACCAAAGAATTGAGATTCTCAGATTTTTTACGTCAATACATGGGAAATCGAGGGTGGCAAATGTGATAAAAAGAATCAAATAGTGGATTTTAATCCACTTGCTCTGAGAAATCCCAAGAAGAAACTCTCTTTTTTTTTAGGTTTTTTCAATTTTTTAAATTTTTTTATCCTTTTAGTGAGATTTATGGTGACAGAAGAACCTAGGTTTCTAAAAGGTAAAGACACCTACCTCCTCAGCAATGTGTACGAAGCTCCAAGTGGTGCCAGTGACTTCACGCTCTTGCTCTCACTCCTGCCTTGGACTCATCCACATCTCTGACCTCCTCTACATGTCTCCTCCTCACAATAGGTTCACCTGCACAAAAACAAACAAGAACACCTGTGAAGAGATGCTTGGGAGAAGAGATAAACCAAAGGAAAAGAGTAGAAACAAATCTAAAGAGCACCTCCCCAGCAATGGCGCCAGAAAACTTATGACAAAACGTAAGTAGGTGTTGCTCACTCGAAATCATGTTTTAAATCGTTGCATTGTAGTATAGTTGAAATCTCACGGAAAATAAATAAAATTTGTACTCGAAAAAGTCCGAGGTCGTTCGCTGAGAGCAAGTAGGAATTCAATTCTCAAAATTGAAATTTAAACAATAGAGATAAGAAATTATAATCAGAAATTGATTCAGAATAATCTGACAATAAAATCAAGTATTAGACTGCAAAAAGAATGGAGTAAAATGGTGATTTGAATCACCAATTACTCCCTACAATAATATCTAATGGAACTCAATAGCTATAAATGAAATGAACTCAAGTCAGTCGTCTGATTATTTAATCAGACGTCTTAAACATCTTATGGCTTTTCTTTGCTTGATTGCAGACTCTTCGTTCTTTCTCTACTCTTTTTGTGCGGCCCCTCTTCTTTTCTTCTTCTTTCTTTCTTTGCTTTTCTATTCTTCTTCTGCTTCTCTGCTCTATTCTCCTTCTCTTCTTCTTCACGCAGAGGGGGAAGGATCCTCAATTTTGGCTAACTGTCAGACAATCCTTCTTAGAGCAAAACCCTCCCCTACCTTGCACAGACTCTCCTCTCTTTCTCTCCTTGGGTCACGCTCTCCCAAAGCCTTCAACAGTATCGGGTTATCGGGTTATCGAACCTAGAGCGCACCCGGGTCCAAGGCTGTGGGCGTGGGTCACAGTTGAGGAGTGTTTAGGTTAGGTAGGTTATCAGGTTGACCAGACCCACATGTAAGGTGTTGTGGGCGAGGCGCGTGAGTGCACGTGCTGAGGCGAATAGCTTATGTGACTTTTTCAATTTATGCAAGTGAGCACGCTTGTCAGCTTCTAAGGTGGGGCTAAAGTCCCACCCTTTGCGCAGTGCAGCAGCAAGGTCTCTCAATTTGATTGCACCAGTTGCTGGGGGTATTCCCCCCAATTGGAGTCCTGGGTGTCTTCCTTGAGCAAAGCCGCAGCGCCTGGGACTTCACCTGGGGCTCGCAATGCATGGAGCAAGGATTCAAGCTTCGCTCGAAGCTTCGCCAACGGCGTCGATGACCTGCTACCTGAAAACCAAGAATAAGGCCTTTCGACCGTGTTAAAGTGCTCAGGAAGCGTCGCCGTACGACAACGAACGTAACCGTGATGGTGCATAGGTGATTGGTGGAGTGAGGAGGTCTAACTACCTCAAACTGTTGGTGGAAAAATAGAATGGGGGTTTTGTTGAGTGGAGTACAGTGGAGCTAATGTGGGTGGTAGCGGGGTGTTTTGAGCAGTGTGGCAGTGAGTAGGCATCGTCGGAGCATTTCCTGAGGTGGAGAAGATGAAGTGCGTTGAGGGAGAAGCGATGGTCATGCGTATGTGTAGAGAGTAGGAAAGCGAAATAGAAAGAGAGAGAGCAAAAGTGGGGCTTAGCGAGGTGGTAGGGAGGCGGAGGGCTCCAGTGTTGATCGACTGGGGCCGGAGAAGGAGGAAGAAGCGGCACGGCAGCGACGATGATGCAGATAGAGGAATGCCCTCCCTTTGGCTGGGGAGGGTCGCGACGAAGAGAGGAAGAGTTTAGGCCATCCAATTTGATGGTTGGATGACCGGAGGAGGGAGATCCATAGAGGTCGTCGAAGCAGGGTTTTTTGGTGGTCAGAGGAGGGGGATTAAGGTGATTTGGCTCCCGAAAGCTTGCTGAAGAATACGGCCATGCCCTGGGGCTCCTTTTATAGGGTTCAAGAGGTCGATTTGAGATTGGAAGCCAAGCTTCCAAGCTTAGGAAATGTCTTTGGAGGTGGAAGTTTTGAGATACCCAAATCTCTCATGCATTCGCATGAGAAATTGGGAAAGTTTTAGGGCACATGGACGGATTCAAGGAATCTCCCTTCCAATTTTGGAAGGGATTGATTGAGCAGAGTTCTCTTCAATCAAAGGTCGCCAGAGAAGGATTTCTCCGTGATAATGGTGGAGGAACCTATTTTCAAAGAGTGATGACAAATATAAGGGCCTTTTTGTAAGGAATTCAAAAGTTAGGGGCATGTGTATTAGAGAAAAGACTCAGACTGAACTAAATTGCAAATTAGGTCAAGATGATCTCAGATTGGGTCAAAATTTTGGTACAAACCTAATTTTGACCTAACAAATCCAATGGTGAATTTGGATTTTGGTTTTGACCATGTTTGAATGGGTAATTTATGTAAAAACCCAAATTAGGGCAAATGTCAGTCTGAGACTCTATTTTGGGTCATGATAGGTTCTGATGGTCAAATTCAAGGTACTAAACCCTAGAGAATATTTTTCTATAAATTTTAGAGGGTTTAGGTGAATTTTATCCTAACCAGAACATCAATTAATTAAGCGGATCTACTTTTAGGGTTTCAAAAGTCATTTTATTCTCAAAACACGTGAAAACCCTTTTCTATCTGTTCTAACCCTCTTGTTAGCCTTTTAGGACCATTTTGACCCTTAATTAACCCCTGAGAAAATCCATGTTTGTATTGCATTCAAGATATGATGGTAAAATTATAATTTTGACCCTATTTTCTTGTCTTTCCCTCAGAATGGATTTGCAGTGAATTATGGCTCTCTGGTAGTTATGTAGGAGCATTTACTGACTTAATTAGATCAAAATGAGCTAGTTATGGCTCATGTTGGTGTTCCCATCATTACCCCATGCCTAGATTTTGCTAGTCCCTTAGAAAAATCTCGTGGAATTAACTTTAATTCTAAACCATATTCCTTTTTATGCTCAAAACTCTGATGTGTGCTTTCTTTTGCAGATTAGGTCAGAATACTGATGGTAGGCCTAAAGGTACTCAAGTACCAACCAAGATCCAGACCTGACCAACTCTAGCCTCAATCTGCCACAATGGTTTCTAAGGCCCACAGGAACTAACCTAAGGTTCGTTGAACTCCGTAGTTAAAGCACCCATGCTTGTAATATGTTTTAGCCCAGGTTCAGTTTATAGTGTGTTTTTGAAATAGAGAGACAAAGGAATTTTTTTTTTCTTTTGAAGAGTTTTCTCTCTCTTTTTTTCAATTTCCAGCTTCAAATTAGCTTTACAACATAGTCTGTGTCGGATTCCTAGTTCCCACCATCAATCCTCGTGGGGTCCCTGGCAATCGATGCTTTCAGATAGCACTGCCCATGGCAACCCCAGAACACTAGCTTTCGAGATTTCAAGATAATCTCGCCCATGACATTCTGTAGCTAAATCTAGACTCTGGCAATCGACATTTTGTGATAATGCCACCCATGGTATCTGAACCAGCACAAGGTGCTTACGTGCCCCTGGTAGGATATTTAGATATCCTAGGAAACAAGCACCGAGGAGTTGATATATTATTGCACATCTTCGAGGGGAATTTCCCACCTCTCTACGTCGGGAACTCATCCAAATCAACTTGTGTTGATCAGCCACTCCTAATCTATGTAACTTTTTCAGAGCAGATTTAATGCCTTTATGTGATTTTGATAATTAAGCACACTGAATCAGATTGTGTGTGGATTGGGGTGCTTAGGTTACTGAGTCCCGCAAACTAGAGGTTAGTTAACGAGGCCAAATAATCCCTAAGCCTTAGACCTAATACTTAAGCTTCGCATTTTCCTCAACCTCTTGAGGACTATCCAGATCTTAACAAATACTTGAATTTTTAAGCCTAAACTTACAGCCCAAGGGGCCTAAGATCAGCGTTCATACTAATCTCTTTTTGTCTCTTAGCACTTGTTGTCTTTCATTTTCTTTCTTTTTGATTTGGTCTAGAACTAAGTCAATTCCTTAATCTTTTACTAATGACTATCTCTTTTTCTTTTCTTTTCGAATTGTGCTCCTTTTTGACATTTTTATTCCCTCCCCTTTTTCTCCTCAAAAATGATATGCAATCAATTCACTCAAAATTTTCTCCCTTCTCCTATTTTTGTTCTTTTTTCAATTTTTTTTATTTTTTTTAGTTTTTGAAATATGTGCTTTTTATTTTATGAAATCCTTTCTCGTGAAGTGATTCTCACAACATTTTACACCTTAGTACCTCCCCATGCCTACAATTTGCAATGTCCTCATTGTGAATTAGGTGGGTTCGAGTTCAGCTTAGATCGTACATTAGAATAGGTTTTGGGAGGGTGGACGGGTCGAGGTGACTGTTGCGGATGATTTCAAGCTCGGCTACAAGTACCAGAGGTGGAGTCAGCTATTCTAATGTACTCAAGTGCAATAGGAGTTCAGCATAAGATGTGTCAAGAAGGGTTTTGGGTTTTTCAAAAAGATGATGGGTTGCCTCCTGTTAAGCACTGAGTTTAACGCCATCGGCTGGGTGCAAATGAGCTCAGGGAGAATGGAGGGCAAAAGATACCTCAACCAAGCTTGAGTCAGTGAGTTCAACGAATGGCTTGAGTCTCTGACTGTTCACGATAAAAGGTCCAGAATCAGGGTTGAGTTCGCTAATTTCAATGGCTCCATTTCCAAAGATTCGTCTCACCAAGAATGGTCCAATCCATTTTGATCTGAGTTTTCCTGGGAATAGTTTGCATTTGGCATCAAAGAGTAGAACTTTTTGACCAGGGTGGAAAGATTTTCATACAATGTGACTATCATGGAAGGCTTTAATCCGCTCTTTGTAGATGTGCAAGTTCTCATATGCATCATTATGTAGTTCCTCGATCTTGCTCAATTGCAACCGGCTGTGTATTCTAGCCTTCACTAAATCCATATTGCACTTCCATACTACCCAATAAGCCTTGTGCTCCATCTCGACGGGAAGGTGACATGCCTTACCATACACTAATCTAAAGGGAGACATGCCTAATTGGGTCTTGTGGGTGGTCGTATAGGCCCACAAGGCTTCCGGAAGGTGAGTAGACCAATCTTTTCTATCAGGCTGAACAGTAACCTAAAGGATCTTCTTGATTTCTCGATTTGACAATTCTACCAATCCATTAGTCTAGGGGTAGTAAGGAGTCGAGATATGATGCGACACCCCGTACTTTTTAATCAGGGACTGGAAGTGCACATTGGTAAAATGAGACTCGCCATCGCTTATGATGGCCTTAGGAACCCCAAATCTAGTAAAGATGTTCTCCTGAATAAATCGGTGGACACCTTTATGATCACTAGTTCTCGTGGGGACGGCTTCGATCCATTTAGAGACATAATTAACAGCAAGTAGAATGTATTCGAAGCCATTAGATCTGGAAAAGGGTCCCATGAAATCAATTCCCCATATGTCAAAGATTTCGCACACAATAATCAGGTTCAAGGGCATCATATCCCGTGGGCCTATGTTACCGAGGGTTTGACAATGAGCACATACCCTACAATACATTTGTGCATCTTTAAACAAAGTGGGCCAAAAGAACCAACACTGGAGAATTTTTCCTGCGATTTTAAGCCCAGAGAAATGGCCACCGCAGGCCTGGTCGTGACAGAGTGATATAACATCATTGACCTCGTCGTTAGGAATGCATTTCTGGATCACCTGATCATTGCCAATGTGGAAAAGGTATGGTTCCTCCTAAATATAATACTTGGCCTTGGCAATCAATTTCTCCCACTTGGAAGTTGACCAATCTAGCGGAACTTTCCCCATAACAAAGTAGTTTACAATATCAGCAAACCATTGGAGACTGTGAATGACTAGCAGGTGCTCGTCCGAAAAATGCTCAATGATTGGACCAGACGGGTTAATGACAGAAGAAGGAAGACAAGACAAATGGTCAGCTACCACATTCTATTTTCCTGCTTTTTCATGAATCTTGAGATTGAATTCTTGCAACAGCAAGATCCAACAGATTAGTCGAGGTTTCGCGTCCTTCTTTGCAAGGAGGTGCCTCATTGCAGTGTGATCTGAGTATATGATAAGATGGGAACCCAAAAGATATGATCTGAATTTTTCCAGGGCAAATGCTATGGCTAGCAGCTCTTTCTCAGTAACTGTGTAGTTACACTGAGCCATTTCAAGTGTCTTGCTAGTGTAGCAGATGACCACAGGTTTCCTGTCTATTTTCTGCCCAAGTACCACCCCTACAGCATAATCAGATGCATCGCACATGATCTCAAAGGGTTGAGACCAATCAGGGGACTGCATAATAGGTGCTTGGGTAACTCGTCACGTAGGATCTCAAATGCATGAGTGCACTCAGATATTTCATAGGGGACATCCTTAGATAGAAGATTAGTTAGGGGGTGCATAATTTTCAAAAAATCAGGAATGAATCAACGATAAAAATCGACGTGCCCCAGAAAGGATCGAATGTCTTTGATCGAGCTAGGCAAAGGGTGTTTGGAAATCAGATTCACTTTGGCTCAATCAACCTGGATGCCTTTTTCAGAGATGAGATGTCCCAGGACAATTCCATCAGGTACCATGAAGTGGCACTTTTCCCAGGAAAGAACCAAGTTCACGTCGCTGCATCACCTGAGGATTTAGACCAAGTGTAGGAGGAAATCATCAAATGATTCACTAAATACCGAGAAGTCATCCATGAAGACTTCAAGGTATTCACCTACCATATCTAAGAATATGGCAAGCATGCACCGCTGAAAAGTAGCAGGTGCATTGCAGAGATCGAATGGCATCCTTCGGAATGCGTATGTTCCGAAGGGGCAGGTGAAGGTGGTCTTCTCTTGGTCCTTGGGATGGATTGCAACCTGATTATAACCAGAGTACCCGTCCAAAAAGTAGAAGAATCGATTTCCCGCTAGTTTCTCAAGAATTCGATCAATGAACAGTAGTGGGAAATGATCCTTCTTCGTGGAGGAATTGAGTCTTCTGTAATCAATGCAGACACACCACGAGTTCACTATACGGGTCGGTATGGTTTCTCCGGTTTCAGTCATGATGACTGTGAGCCTTGCCTTCTTAGGCACAACTTGTATTGGGCTCACCCACCAACTATTGGAGATTGGGTAGATGATCCCTACATCTAACCACTTGATGATCTCCTTTTTCACGACATCCTGCAGATTTAGATTTGGGCATCTCTGCATGTTATGGGATGGTCGTGAGCCCTCTTCAATGTAGATGTGATGTGTACAGAATGAAGGCCTGATACCAGTTAGATCATCGAGAGTCCATCCAATGGCTCTCCGATGCTGTTGGAGAACAAAAATCAGGCGTGTTTCCTGATCAGGTGTGAGTCGAGAGTTGATAATCACAGGAAACGTCTGATTGGAACACACAAATATGTATTTGAGATGATTAGGAGGAGGATTTAATTCCATTGCTGGGTTGTCAGTAGCAGCAGGTGGTTCAGGGTGGGTGTCAGGAGCAAAGGAAGGAGTTATGTGTGTGTCGAGGTTGAGTTCAGACTCCTCTAATTGTGGGTTTTGATCCTCTTTTGGTTGATTAGAAATAGTCAGGTTTTCCTCAATACATAGGTCGTCAACCACAACCACGATATCGCAAATCAGTTCTATAACTCCGCAATTAATTCCTTATTGAGCCTTAAAGATGTTGATCTTTAGTGTCTTGCTCCCAAATTTTAATTCAATTTAGCCCTCCCCACAATTGATATTGGCCCTAGCAGTGGCCAGAAAGTGTCTCCTTAGTATGATCGGTGTATTCTTCACATTCTCAGGAGCATCCATGTCTAAGACAATAAAATCCACTGGAAAATAGAAGTCATGTACCCTAACTATGACATCCTCAAACATTCCTTTTGGTGACTTAATGGATCGGTCGGCTAGCTGCAAAGTCATTTCTATCGGTTTAAGCTTAGATTCCTCGAAGTAGTCTAGTAGGGATGTTGGTATCAAATTTATGGAGGCTTCTAAGTCTAATAAAGCTCGGTCAAATTGTATATCACCGATTGCACAGGAATTCAGAGGGGTGCCTGGGTCTTTTGCCTTAGGTGGGAGTTTGCTCAAAATGATGGAGTTGGCTTACTCCGACAGTACGATCAGGTTCCCATTTTTGGTTTGCGACTTATGTTTAGGTGTACACATGTCTTTCAGAAATCGCACGTAAGCCGGTACGTGGCATATCACATCCATCAAGGGGATGTTAATATGGACTTTCTCAAAGAGCTTAACTAGGTCCTCCATAGGTGCCACAGGTTTGGCTATCCTTTTTCTCTTGGTTAAGGCCTCAAGAAATGGAACCTTAGATGGTTCCTCAAGAATTGGCTCAGGCTCTTGATCTGGGATGGGTGTGTCCTGGATGACCAATCTAGCGTTAGGGTTTGTATTACCAGGCTAGGAGTGGCTTGGATAAGGTGGGTGGTCAGGCGTGTTTCGCGTGTTAGAAATCGGGGTTACAAGTAACCTGTCGTAGTTGCAAAACACATCGATCAGATAAAATTTATACTGAAACTCCAAGGGAATCCTAGGTCGAACACAGAAAGGCAACGTTTAGTTTAACTAAAAGTCGTGCTTCTTGTTGTTTGTTTTTGGTATTTTAGGGTTTTGTTATTTTTTTGTGTTTTTGTAACAAGAAGACAAGAAGAATAAATCACAAGAGATATGGAACAAATATTTTATATATCATGAATGTCTATTACAATATTCTACGAAAGCATAAAAAGAGAGGGAGATGAGAGGAAATCTTTCGAATCGGCTGTTCGGCGAGACGACGGAGGTGAGATGCAGGAGGACATTGGTTAGAGGAAAGCTTTGGTGTGGCTCCGGAATGGAGGTGAGAAGGCAGAGATGGTCTGCTACAGGAATGGAGGTGGGAGGATGGCTCCAAGGTGACCTATGAATGGGGATGAGAAGTTGAAGGAGTATTTGGTGGGCCAGAGGTTCGCTACACTAATAGGCACCTTGAGAGCTTGAGAACAAGCTCTAACAGAGCGTTGGTAGGCTTGCTAGAGCTTGGGAGTAGGTGGGAGTAGAGTAGGTAGAGATGAAGAGGAATTGGGGGTGTAGGGGTGTTTATATAGTGGAGGGAAGGAGAGAGCCCCTCGCACAGGCATTCAGTGACAGCTATAAGCGTCACTAAAGGCTGCTCGAGCTATCGCTGAAGATCCGTGCTTCCTCATTGCTTGGGCTGGCGCACGCACTGCGTAGGCCATTTAGCGATAGCTATAAGCGTCACTAAAGGCCCGCCATTCTATCGTCATAAAGCCCACGCCCACCGCCCATGCCTGCAGCTATCATCGTGCACGCAAGCACGGACGCATCCTGATCGTCAGATGAAGGATCAAACAGCCGAGAGAAGATTGCGCCCTTTCTCCAAATTTGAATCATGCATCTTTCCATCGGCCGTCGGATGCCGCACGCGTCAGATGGCGTGTTCTCGATGTGTGTCGACGCCCATGTGCTGCATCCGCACTATACGGTGTGTCTAGGTAGCTGCTTCCTTCGACACCTGATCCTCCATCAATAGCTCCATTTCCTTCCGCTTCGCTTTACCAGATAAAATCCGTGCGTGGGGTCTCGAACGCACGGCCGTGCTTTGAGACTGGGGGCGCAGACCACAGTGCTGAGGGTCGTCTTGTGTCTCATTTTTTAATTAAGCTCCCACGCTCACGACCGTTGGATGGAGATCCAACGGTTGTGGTCACTCCTCACTTGATGAGGTACTACTTCAGCCATGGAGTGGACATCTCAGCCATTGGATTGATATCCAATGGCTGGGATCTAATCTTGTGGCAGGCTTGGAGGCTCCTTGGCTTAGGTGGGGTGGCCTGGATGGCACCACATGGTGCCATCTAGGCCATCCATCTTCTTCTTGCAGAGGGTGCTATAGAGTGCAAATCTGGGTGATTCCCATGTTGACGAACTGCAATCGTTACTCTGAATCCATCCGTACGGTCGGATTCTTCATCCGAGTCCCGTAAAGATGTTGCATTGCCTCTTGGCCATGTAAAAGGATGTAATTAATGTGCATAATATACAACTATCCTAGATGCAATGCAATGGATGTTTATGCAATATTTATATCATGATATGCAATGTTATGCCTAGGAACTATTATAAATAATCATTTTATGATGAATTTATATGTGCTTATCATAACCCATGCTTACTTTTTGCTAGTCCCTAGCAAAAATGAGCCTAAATGCTATGCAGAAAAGTAGAATCAGGATTCGAGTATTTAGGCAAAATTTATTGATTGCTTTAGAAAATCTCAACCCCATGACCTAATTACAAAAACTCAACAGTGCCCGGGTGCCTGCCAGAATGTAGACCATCCAAGCCCTCGCCTTATTTGAAAAGGGAAAATACACTTTTTTTTTCTTCTTTTCTAATTTTTTTGTACTTTTGGAGGTTGAGAGTTCCAGGATAACTTTTTACGGCTACCCGACCCACCCAAAACTCAAAAAGGACTCTAAGTGCTAAGCATCTTGTGAAAATAGTGAAAGACTCACTAGACGACCGTTAAACGGACTTCGAGTTTCTATGACCCTAGGTAACCTTTCCTAGAGGTTTATCTTTTCGATCAGTAGCTTTCTCCCTACTTTTATTTATGGGGTCAACATAAGGGCGAACCCAGTGTATATCTCCCCGGTTCATTCTACTTTCCCGCTTCTTCCCTAAGTGTTTTGGGAATTATTGTGGATTTTTTTTGTGAGCTGGGTTTTGGACAACAGGCCGATGAGCTGTTACCACCGACAACTTGCCATCCATACTTATGCGATGAAGTGTGGTTGTTTTTTTTTCTCCTTTTTCTATTTTTTTTCATTTTCTTTTTGTTTGTTTTTTTTCTTTAAGTAGGTGGCTTCCCTATTCTAAGATTTACCTAAAGGCAGTACAATGAAAATGGTCTTGTGATTGGGCTCTGAGCAACAAGCCGATGAGCTATTACCACCGACAACTTGCCAGCCATACCACCCTAGATAGTTCATTAGCTACCCAATTTCTGAAGAAACCGTCGAAAAGTGAGTCGGTGCAAAAAATGTGTGTAGATGTGTAGGCTTAAAGTTCGCCCAAATCAGAGGGCGAGTTGATAAGTCGCATACTTATCATCCCAATTTATTAGCCAAGTTAAAATGAATTTGAATTGATGAGGACTTGAGACTAAGTCCACATTCGAGTGGACACCTGAGCTAATTAAGCCCGAAGACCTGAAAAGTCTAAGTGTTCAGGTATCAAAGTAACAATTCCTAAAGTTTGCAACTCCTAATGCCTAAGTTCTTGTCTCCTAATTCTATTTTTTCTCTTAAATGGAATAAAAGAAAGAAGGAAATTACTGTTACAGCTGACAAAATGATTATAAGATATTTCCACCCCCCATGTTTATCTATTTCAATGTCCTCATTGTTCAAAATGAAAGCATGCAGGAGAGTAGAAGTGGAAGAATAACACCTGGCTTCCATGAGACTCTGGTCAGCCTGAAACTGTCTTTACATGTGCTGAGTTTAGTGCCTTCAGTTGAGCGATGATCAGCCCACGGTGGTTACAGCAAGGTAAGAGCAACCTTGTCCGAGATAGGTTAAGGGAGCACATGGTCTACAAAGGGTTTTAGATGCTGTCCGTTGACCTTGAAAATATTACCCGTCTTTGGGTCAGAGATTTCGACGACCCCGTTAGGGAAAATTCACTCAATAATGAACGGGCTGTCCCAATTAGACCTGAGTTTACCGGGGAAAAGCTTCAATCGAGAATCGAAAAGCCAGACCTTGTGGTTCAGCTCAAAGCTCTTACATGAAATCATTTGGTCATGGAGAGCTTTTGTCCTTGCCTTATAGATTATGGCATTTTTGTAAGCATCATTTAGAAGCTCCTCCAACTCAGATAGTTGGAGTTTCCTAATTTTCCCGTCCAACTCAAGTTCCACATTGCATTTCTTGATGGCCCAAAATGCTCAGTGTTCAAGTTCTACGGGTAAGTGACACGCCTTACCAAACACTAGACGGAATGGAGACATACCGATAGGCGTTTTGTACGCCATACGGTAAGCCCAAAGAGCTTCATCTAGCTTTTGGTCCAACCCTTCCTATCAGGCCTAACGGTTTCCTGCAAAATGTTCTTTATCTCTCGATTGGAGACCTCGACCTATCCGTTCGTCTGAGGGTTGTAAGGTGTGGAAATCCGATAATTCACCCCATATTTTCCCAGTAAATTCTGAAACTGGGCATGAGTGAAATGTGTGCCACCATCACTAATAATTGCCCTAGGAACCTCGAACCGACTGAAGATATTTCTCTTCACAAAATTGATGACCACCTTGTGGTCATTGGTTTGGGTGGGAATTGTCTCAATCCACTTGGAAATATAATCAACAATGACCAGAATATACGAGTGTCCAAATGAAGGAGGGAAGGGTCCCATAATGTTGATGCCCCAAATGTCGAAAATTTCGCTGGAAAGAATTAGGTTCAGGGGCATCATATCTCTCTTAGCCATGTTCCTGAGTGTCTGGCATCAGGTGCATGACTTAGAGAATTCCTGGGCATCCTTAAATAATTACGGCCAATAGAATCCGAATTGCAAAATTTTTGCAGCCATCCTTTTCCTAGAAAAGTGTCCACACATAGATATTTGGTAGAACTCAAGTATGATATGGAACTCAACTTCTGGGATGCATAGGCGAATAATTTGGTCTACGCCGATGTGGTACAACTCGAGATCGTCCCAAAAATAATATTTGGCCTCAGACACATGTCTATCCCGTTGTTTTTTAGTCCAATCCTGGGGGATTTGACCAACGGCCAAATAATTGACAATATCCACAAACCAGGGGGTTCGGATACCTGAGACTGTGAGGATAGTCTCATTCGAAAAAGTATGAGAGATCAGGACATCCAGATGAGGAGAATCAATTAGGATTCTCGAGAGGTGATCCGCCACTACATTTTGTGCCCTGGCTTTATCCCTAATTTCAAGATTGAACTCTTGAAGCAGTAGAATCCATCGAATAAGACAGGGTTTGGCATCCTTTTTGGCCAAGAGATGTTTCAAGGCCGAGTGGTCGGTACAGTTGATGACACGATAACCTAACAGATAATCCCTAAGTTTTTCTAAAGCGAAAACTATGGCTAGCAATTCTTTTTCAGTAACAGTGTAATTCCTCTGGGCCTCGTCCAGAGTCTTGCTAGCATAGTAAATCACCTATCGTAGTTTTACTAGAGATAGGTAAAACTATAATCCGTGTGACTCGTGTGACTCTAGTGATCACGTTGTGTGCGATAGCATGCAACAGATGATTGCGATAAAACCCGCATGCATTCTGCAAACAGATTAAGTCACAATTTTTATTTTCCTCTTTTTTGCTTAATCTTTTCAAAAATATGATCGAAAGAATTAAAATGACCGCTTTTTAAGTATTTTCAAAGAATATATGTGGTCTTGTTATTATTTCCAGGACAGGGATCTACGCGGTTTTCTTCGTGTGTTTTCCTGTTGATGCGAGAAAAATAGCAGAAATTTCCCAAGTCAGATCGAAAAATACTAGCAGATAAAATACACTCCTAGGAGTGAATGCCTATATCATGCTACTGCTAGTCAGAAAAGTATGTACTTTTTTATTTTTTTAATTTTTATTCAACTAAATGCAACAATTCAAACTAACTAAAGACTAAGAAAAGAAATACTCACAATGGTATTTATAATGGAAAAATGAACTAAGAAAACCTACCTTCTTCCTAAGATTACCCGCAAAGGTAAACGTGAAAAAGAAGATGGAAAACAAAACAAAAACACAACTAATTAAAGCAAAATAGTAAAAATAGTAAAAGTGGTGAATATAATTACAGTTACCTCCTATGGCACCAAATTGATTATTACAAAATTATACCAGGGAATATTTTGATGAATGAAGATGAAACGAAAGATTACTTCCCCGGCAACAGTGCCATTAAAATGATGTGTCCCTCCTCAACACAGTCAATTAAATTAATTGTGCTTAATTATGTCCAGAAGAAAGTAACTTAGGTAAACTTGAATTTGTGTCAGTTGAGTAGTATAGAGTCAAGTTAACCTAGCATTTTAGATTTTATTTCTTTTAACTGGTTGAGTCCAAGTTGTTCGCTAGGAGGTATAATTGATTCAGAATTCACCAATCATTTTAAACAACTCATAATAGGTATAATTAAGTTAATTTTAACAACATGAATTTTGCCTAATTATTTAAATTTAAGAAATATGCAAAATTCAATAAGAAAACATATTTACACAAATGATCTTTCTTTAATAACAAGTAAACATGTTAATTTTCTTTTTATTTCAGAGAAATTAAGGCAATAGAAAGTTTTACTAATTGAGACATGCCTTATTATAACATTAAACTCAAATTGGAATTAAAAATAATGCTAGAAATTAAACCATTTAATCTCTTTGTTTCTTCAGCCTCTCTCCCACTTTCTTATTCTTCTTTTACCTTTTCTATTTCTCTTTTCTCTTTCCTTTTACTTATCTTCTAATATTTTCTTAATCCTTTCCTTTTCTCTTTATTCTTTCTCTTATTTTTCTCTCTTACATTTCTCAAGCTCTTCTCTTCTTCCTCTTTCTTTTCTTTCTTCTCTTTTCTGCCTTCTCTTGTAGTGTCTGCTCCGCCTTCTCTTTCTTCTACGAGTTCTTCCTGTCTTCCTTCTCCTTTCTCTTACCTTTCCTTTGTAACTTTCCTTAGCCTTTCTTCCTTAGCATATTTCCTTTAGCACTTAGCCTTACCTTCTTGCATTGCCTTCTCTTTGTCTTTACCTCCTGGCCCTTAGTTTCCGGACCTTTCTTCCTTCTGAGCCGAATCGGGTTTTTTTTTCTCTTCAACCAAAAATTAGGTTTATTAGTTGGTGGCTTGGACCATTCGGGGATACACAGCACCCTTTTCAAGGTGGGACCAAATCCTACTAGGTCCAAGCCTAATTCAATTAGTTCGGCTTATTTTCGGTTCAAAGTTTCAAGCCAACTCGGTTCACGGCATCCCAAGCCTCGCACACGCCCTCCCAGGGCCCACATTCTCGCACACCACAGGCGTACACACTCGCAGGCACATATGCGACCACACACACAATGCTTAGTATCAATGCTCAATCGGTAACCATGCGCCGAGTGCTGACGACTGAAGTGGCTATGTAACAAAATGGTTTTATACCCAAGCGCCCGTTCAGATCTAACCGATGTGGAACTAACATTTCCCCTCCCAGAGCAAACTTTAAACGATGATTCTCAGCAGCTCAGAGCTCCGTTCCAAGTGAATAAAAGCTTGTTGGAAAGCTCTTGAGTTGCTCTACAAGATTGAGGTGTCAATTTAATGCGAAGGGGAAGTTATGCTCTTCGATTTGAAGGGCGAAGTTATAGGTTTTCTACTGTATAAAATGGTATGGACAGTGGATTTCCTTACTCTAAATCCTCATACTAGACTTTAACTTCCAGTTGATGTTCTAAATGTGGTATAAAGTGAATTCCGCATCTGCTAGTGTGGATATTAAGCTCTCAGGAGCTTCAAGAAGCGTACAGGAGCTTAAAGCTTCTCTGGAAGCTTCAGGAAGTGTTATACAAACTTAGAAATGACCTAACAGACAACTTAAGATCTGTTTAATCGTTTAAAACAACTTCTAGAGGTTGCTACCAATTCATCCGGGCAGAATTTACAATCAAATCTCATCAAAAAGCCTCTGTTATCAGTTTGGGTTCAAAAACAACCCAAACTGGCAGAAATTGAAATCCAATTGAATTATACATGAGAGCTCATCCAGACCTCTTTAAAATCATTCATAGACATCTCAGAATCAATTTAAACTCATCAATGCATCAGATTGAATCCATAATCAAGGAATCAAACTCAGGTTTGACTGTTGAACCTCAAATTTTGACTTTCTGTTTTAAACCTTTTCTCAGGGAATTAAAACCTTAATCAACATCCTTTCAATCTCAGAAACATGCTCAGACCTTAAAATAGGTGTTTTAACTGAAGTCCCTAGGGTTTTAAGATCATCACCTAAGCTTCTAAAGTGGTTTGTTCGTCAGAACAACCCAGAGGTTGTTACACTATTTTAAGCACGGAAATGACTTCAGTGCATAGCACAGAAGCTCCTAGACCTATTAAATGCATCTCAAAACTAACTGTCAGACTTCTCCAACTCTGCTAGAGTTGGAGAAGATGCAGACCTATTAAATCTTTTACAACTTTTTATATATGATTATAAATAAGATAATTATTATATTTCGACATTGATTTTACAATTTTGAGCTTTTTAGATTAATTTATTTGATTAAGTAATGTTACTTAAGTTATTACATACTTAGGTATATATTATGCTTAAGTTAACACATTAATTAAATGAATGATTGATAATAGTTCGAGTCCAATTATTAATTAGATTATTAATAATATTAATTGGATGATAATGTAACATTTTAAACTTATTTTAAGGTCCTTTACTATTTATCCCTTATTTAATAATTAACCCATATATTCACATATTTCTAGCTAATTAACTACGAAGACTAGTTAATTAGGGGTAATTAGAGACCATGATGAGCTTCTCATTATACCCCCAAGCCAAAGTTTTGCTAGTCCCTAGCAAATTTAACTAAGAATATGATGATTTAAAGCACTTGGGTTTAAATTAATATAAATAAGAACCAAGTAGAGGAAAGCTTAGGTCAGTGAATTTTTTAGATTTAATATAAATAATTAATATACAGAGCATTTTGTGAAAAATTTTCTTACTTAGAAGTATACTCAAAACATTTTCAAAACATACTTTATTAAAAACAGTGTTGTTAATAAGAATTTTATTAGAAATTAGAATCTCAAAACAAATCGCTTATTCTTTATAACTATTCTTAACCCTTAAAAACTTAGAATACAAAGTGTTTTAAGAAAACAAAACCTAAGAGTTGGAAATTAAATTTTAAATCAAAAACTCAATAGACTTAAGTTAATCCTTTGTTTATGATATTTAATTTTTATCAATCTAAGTTTAAGCGAATTAAGCAGATATTCATTATTAATCAAACTTAGAGTAGTAAAACTCTAATCTACTAGCCTACAGTACTAAGGACAACTTCTAGACCTAGGATTTTGTCAATTCTTCTCCTTTAGGTCTCAAATGTAAATCCTCAAAATCTGATTTCTTAGGCTTCATTGCCCAATACCAAGGTTCATTAGCTATGATTTTAAAACATCTGTGCTTTGTGAAGAGAGTTGTCCTAAAGGCATCCAAATTTGCAAAAATTCAGATCTTAAGGCATCAATTTCTAATCTAAATTATTCCAATTCAAGCCTTTGGCTTGGCCTTACTCAGGTTTGGTTGCTTTCTCCTCACCAGTTTTCTATCCTGAGGTCAACACTTTTTGTGTATATCTCCTCGGTGGATCACTGGGTCTCTTATTCCTAATTTTTTTATCTCCATATTTTTTTTCAACTTTTTCTATAGGTTAGAACACCCATATGTAACGAGGTGTTCTTTTATTTGATGGAAGGAAGGGTAGCATCCATTTGTACCGAGATGCTTTATTTTTATGTGGCAAAACTACATAAGTACCCATTTGTAACGAGGCACTTAACTGCAGGGTGCTTTATTTTAATTTTCTACTTTTTCTCCCCCTTCTTATTTTTCTTACTAACTTTATTCTCCAAATCCTTTTTTCTAGGTGAGTGGCACATCCTTCACCCTTTCAAGAAATGCAGACACTCCACGAGTTCACTATACGGGTCGGTATGGTTTCTCCGATTTCAGTCATGATGACGGTGAGCCATGCCTTCTTAGGCACAACTTGTATTGGGCTCACCCACCAACTGTTGGAGATTGGGTAGATGATCCCAACATCTAACCACTTGATGATCTCCTTTTTCATGACATCCTACAGATTTAGATTTTGGTGTCTCTGCATGTTACGGGATGGTCGTGAGCCCTCTTCAGTGTAGATGTTGTTGGTGCTTGTGCACCACGATCATTTATTTTGATGATAATAAAACATGTGTCATTTGACATTTGCACTTGAAGTTTTAGATTTCAGGTTAATTGCAAATGGAGACGTGTTTAGATGGAGTTCGAGCTCGCATCTAGGATGGATTGGAGGAGCTTGACGGAGAGCAGAGGAGCTTCGCGAGGAGTGATGGCTTGAAGAAGGAAGAAGATGAAGAATAGGGTAGATTTCCTTTTCTTGTACTCTATGTATTTTTGTTTCTTTCATTTCTCTTTATTTTGTTACTTAGATTCATGTTAAAGTGCCTCAAAGAACCCGAATAGTAGTCCTACGAACACCTGCACAACCCTAGGATACTTAGGTTTTCTGTAGAGAACTTAGAAAACCAAAATAGGGTTCAAATAGCCTTTTCAGACGTCTAATTTGAATTTCAGACGTCTGATAATAACTTTTAAGGCATCTGACTGTTGACTCAAACGTCCGATGACAGTTAGGCTGGACTTAGCTATTTCTGTCTGATGAAATTAGACGTCCAGAACTTAGACTAGACACCTTAGAAGATGTCTGATGATTTTGCCAGATATCCAATTAGTGGATCGTTGGCTGGTTTAGCAAACACTGAAGGATATGACCGTTAAAGCCTTATCAGACGTCTGTAAGTGTTTCCAAACGTCTGATAAATGACCGTTTGTGCCTTGGCTGACCCAAAATCTCTTTTCAGAGATCTTATAACCGTTGCAATCTCTTGAAATCCATTCCCACAGAAAAAGTAGGTTTCCAGACGTCCAGACCTAGTGCCAGATGTCCAGCATGTCGTCTAATGAACTTACACTAGAACCCTGTTTAGATCTGATTCAAGTTAGGAAGGAAACTCGCCTAAAATCAGACATCTGACTTTGTTCCCAGACATCTTAAACTGGTTTTCCAGACGTTCGATGCCAGGATCAGACATCTGATAACCCTGTCAGTGTAATGATTAATCCTGATTTTGGCCCGATTTTCTTGGAGCTTGCACCCAATGGCTATGGAAACCTTCCAAGGCCTTCAAAAGCCTTTTTAAGGCCTCTATAAATAGAGGGGAACCTTTTCCACTCAGACACACACCTAGACACACCAAGAACAAGCATTTCCACTCTTTTGTATCCAAGAAAAGCTCTTGCTCTCCAAGCTCAAGTTCTTCATCTAGAGAGCATCAATCATTTGCACACCAGCTATCTCACTGTAGTTCACGAGATCACTGTTGCACTGTCGCGTGGCTCACGCACTCGCGTCATCAATTCGATGCATTTCCATCAAAGGGGAGTTTCCTAATTCCTATAGAAGCTTAGGTTAAGATCATCTTTGTTGGCTCTATAGGATTGTTGTTATTTATCTTTGTTACTTTGGTTGGGTATTTGCTTTGCAAATTCCCATCTCCTTCGTGAGACAAAATTCTTCGTGTGAAGAGAAGGGTTTGAGGTACGCTACCCTCGTATAAAGTAGCGTGGTTGTAATTGAGGTTGAATCGCCCTTGTTTAAGTGATTCGTTTAGTGGATTTGATCAACTTAGTTGATTGAAAAATTCTAACTCAAGAGGGTTAGGTGGTGGTTTTCACCCGGTTTGGATTTCCACCTTAAACAATTGTGTACATTGTGTGATTGATATTTTGTGAGATTGTTTTATATTTTTATTCCACAATTTATTACGTCCCCCCTCCTACCGGGGAATCCACAGATGTGATGTGTGCAGTATGAAGGCCTGATACCAGTCAGATCATCGAGAGTCCATCCAATGGCTCTCCAATGCTGCCGGAGAATAGAAATCAGGCATGTTTCCTGATTAGGTGTGAGTCGAGAGTTGATAATCATAGGAAACATCTGATTGGAACCCAAAAAGATGTATTTGAGAAGATTAGGAAGAGGATTTAATTCCATTGCTGGGTTGTCAGCAGCAGGTGGTTCAGGGTGGGTGTCAGGAGCAAAGGAAGGAGCTATGTGTGTGTCGAGGTTGAGTTCAGACTCCTCTAATTGCGGGTTTTGATCCTCTTGTGGTTGATTAGAAATAGTTGGGTTTTCCTTGATACATAGGTCGTCAACCACAACCACAATATCGCAAATTTGTTCTATAACTCCGCAATTAATTCCTTGTTGGGCCTTAAAGATGTTGATCTTTAGTGTCTTGCTCCCAAATTTTAATTCAATTTAGCCCTCCCCACAACTGACATTGGCCCTAGTAGTGGCCAGAAAGTGTCTCCCTAGTATGATCGGTGTATTCTTCACATTCTTAGGAGCATCCATGTCTAAGACAATAAAATCCACTGGAAAATAGAAGTCATGTACCCTAACTATGACATCCCTAAACATTCCTTTTGGTGACTTAATGGATCGGTCGGCTAGCTGCAAAGTCATTTCTATCAGTTTAAGCTTAGATTCCTCGAAGTAGTCTAGTAGGGATGTTGGTATCAAATTTATGGAGGCTCCTAAGTCCAACAAAGCTCGGTCAAATTGTATATCACCAATTGCACAGGAGATCAGAGGGGTGCCTAGGTCTTTTGCCTTAGGCGGGAGTTTGATCAAAATGATGGAGTTGCCTTACTCCGACAGTATGATCAGGTTCCCATTTTTGGTACACATGCCTAGGTGTACACATGTCTATCAGAAATCGCACATAAATTGGTACATGGCATATCGCATCCATCAAGGGGATGTTTATATGGACTTGCTCAAAGAGCTTAACTAGGTCCTCCATAGGTGCCACGGGTTTGGCTATCCTTCTTCCCTGGTTAAGGCCTCAAGAAATGGAACCTTAGATGGTTCCTCAAGAATTGGCTCAAGCTCTTGATCTGGGATGGGTGTGTCCTGGACGACCAATCTAGTGTGAGGGTTTGTATTACCAAGCTAGGAGTGGCTTGGATAAGGTGGGTGGTCAGGCATGTTTCATGTGTTAGAAATCGGGGTTACAAGTAAACTGTCGCAGTTGCAAAACACGTCGATCAGATAAAATTTATACTAAAACTCCAAGGGAGTCCTGGGTCGAACACAGAAAGGCGACATTTAGTTTAATTGAAAGCCGTGCTTCATTTTGTTTATTTTTGGTATTTTAGGTTTTGTTATTTTTTTATGCTTTTGTAACAAGAAGACAAGTAGAATAAATCACAAGAGATATGGAACAAATATTTTATATATCGTCAATGTCTATTACAATATTCTACGAAAGAATAAAAAGAGAGGGAGGTGAGAGGAAATCTCCCGAATCGATTGTTCGGTGAGATGATGGAGGTGAGATGCAGGAGAACGTTGGGTAGAGGAAAGCTTTGGCGTGGCTCCAGAATGGAGGTGAGAAAGCAGAGATGATTTTCTACCGGAATGGAGGTGGGAGGACGGCTCCAAGGCGACCTATGAATGGGGATAGGAAGTTGAAGGAGTATTTGGTGGGGTAGAGGTTCGCTACACTAATAGGTACCTTTGGAGATTGAGAACAAGCTCTAACAGAGCGTTGGTAGGCTTGCTAGAGCTTTGGAGTAGGTGGGAGTAGAGTAGGTAGAGATGAAGAGGAATGGGGGGTGTAGGTGTGTTTATATAGTGGAGGGAAGGAGAAAGCCCCGCGAACAGGCATCCAGTGACAGCTATAAGCGTCACTAAAGGCTGCTCGAGCTGTCGCTAAAGGTCCTCACCTCCTCGATGCTTGGGCTGGCGCACGCACTATGCAGGCCATTTAGCAACAGCTATAAGCGTCCCTAAAGCCCCGCCCTTCTATCATCGTAAAGCCCACGCCCACCACCCACGCTTGCAGCTATCATCGTGCACGCAAGCATGGACGCATCTTGATCGTCAGATAAAGGATCAAATGACCAAGAAAAGATTTCACCCTTTCACGAAATTTGAATCTTGAGTCTTGCCCTCGGCCGTCGGATGCCGCACACATCAGATGGGGTGCTCTCGATGTGCAACGCCCGCGTGCCGCATTCGCGCTCTACGATGCATCCAGGTAGCTGCTTCCTTCGTCGCCCGATCCTCCATCAACAGCTCCATTTCCTCCCGCCTTCACTTCAGCGGATAAAATCCGTGCGTAGGGTCTCGAACGCACGGTCGCGCTTTGAGACTGGGGGTGCAGACCATTGTGCTGAGGGCCGTCTTGTGTCTCGATTTTGAATTAAGCTCCCACGCTCATGACCGTAGGATGGAGATCGAACGGTTGTGGTCACTCCTCGCTTGATGAGGCGCTTCTTCATCCATGGAGTGCACATCTCAGCCATTGGATTGATATCCAATGGCTGGGATCTGATCGTGTGGCGGGCTTGGAGGCTCCTTGGCTTAGGTGGGGCGGCCTGGATGGCGCCACATGGCTCCATCTAGGCCGTCCATCTTCTTCTTGCAGAGGGTGCTATAGAGCTCAGATTTGGGCGATTCCCATGTTGACGGACTGCAATCGTTGCTCTGAATCCATCCGTACGGTCGAATTCTTCATCCGAGGCCCATAAAGATGTTGCACTGCCTCTTGGCCATGTAAAATGTTGGAATTAATGTGCATAATATACAACTATCCTAGGTGCAATGCAATGGATGTTTATGCAATATTTATATCATGATATGCAATGTTATGCCTAGGAACTATTATAAATAATCATTTTATGATGAATTTATATGTGCTTATCATAACCCATGCTTACTTTTTTCTAGTCCCTAGCAAAAATGAACCTAAATGCTATGCAGAAAAGTAAAATCAGGATTCGAGTATTTAGGCAAAATTTGTTGATTGCTTTAGAAAATCTCAACCCCATGACCTAATTACAAAAACTCAACAGTGCCCGGGTGCTTGCCAGAATGCAGACCGTCCAAGCCCTCACCTTATTTTAAAAGGGAAAATACATTTTTTATTTTTCTTCTTTTCTAATTTTTTTGTACTTATGGAGGTTGAGAGTTCCAGGATAACTTTTTACGGCTACCTGACCCACCCAAAACTCAGAAAGGACTCTAAGTGCTAAGCATCTTGTGAAAATAGTGAAAGACTCGCTAGACGGTCGTTAAACAGACTTCGAGTTTCTATGACCCTAGGTAACCTTTCCTAGAGGTTTATCTTTTCGATCGGTAGCTTTCTCCCTACTTCTTTTATTTATGGGGTCAACAAAAGGGCAAACCCAGTGTATATCTCCCCGATTTATTCTACTTTCTCGCTTCTTCCCTAAGTGTTTTGGGAATTATTGTGGATTTCTTTTGTGAGCAAGGTTCTGGACAACAGGTCGATGAGCTGTTACCACCGACAACCTGCCATCCATACTTGTGCGGTGAAGTGTGGTTGTTTTTTTTTCTCCTTTTTCTATTTTTTTCTTTTTCTTTTTGTTTGTTTTTTTTTCTTTAAGTAGGTGGCTTCCCTATTCTAAGATTTACCTAAAGGCAGTACAATGAAAATGGTTTTGTGATTGGGCTCTAGGCAACAAGCCGATGAGCTGTTACCACCGACAACTTGATAGCCATACCACCCTAGATAGTTCATTAGCTACCCAATTTCTGAAGAAACCGCCAAAAAGTGAGTCCGTGCAAAAAATGTGTGTAGATGCTTAGGATTCAAGTCTGCCAAAATCAGAGGGCAGGTTGATAAGTCGCATACTTATCATCCCAATTTATTAGCCAAGTTAAAAATGAATTCGAATTGGCGAGGACTTGAGACTAAGTCCACATTCGAGTGGACACTCGGGCTAATTAAGCCCGAAGACCTAAAGAGTCTAAGTGTTCAGGTCTCAAAGTATCAATTCCTAAAGTTTGCAACTCCTAATGCTTAAGTTATTGTCTCCTAATTCTATTTTTTTTTTAAATGGAAAAAAAGAAAGCAGGAAATTTCTGTTGCTGCTGACAAAATGATTATAAGATATTTCCACCCCCCCATGTTTATCTATTTCAATGTCCTCATTGTTCAAAATGAAAGCATGCAGGAGAGTAGAAGTGGAAGAATAGCACCTGGTTTCCATGAGACTCTGGTCAGCCTGAAACTGTCATTACATGTGCTGAGTTTAGTGCCTTTAGCTGAGAGATGATCAGCCCACGGTGGTTACAGCAAGGTAAGAGCAACCTTGTCCGAGATAGGTTAAGGGAGCACATGGTGTACAAAGGGTTTTAGATGCTGTCCGTTGACCTTGAAAATATTACCCGTCTTTGGGTCAGAGATTTCGACGACCCCGTTAGGGAAAATTCACTCAATAATGAACAGGCTGTCCCAATTAGACCTGAGTTTACTGGGGAAAAGCTTCAATCGAGAATCGAAAAGCCAAACCTTGTGGTTCAGCTCAAAGCTCTTACGTGAAATCATTTGGTCGTGGAGAGCTTTGCTCCTTGCCTTATAGATTATGGCGTTTTCATAAGCATCATTTTGAAGCTCCTCCAACTCAGATAGTTGGAGTTTCCTAGTTTTCCCGGCCAACTCAAGGTCCACATTACATTTCTTAATGGCCCAAAATGCTCGGTGTTCAAGTTCTACAGGTAAGTGACACGCCTTACAAAACACCAGACTGAATGGAGATATACCGATAGGCGTTTTCTACGTCGTACGGTAAGCCCAAAGAGCATCATCTAGCTTTTGGTCTAACCCTTCCTATTAGGCCTAACAATTTTTTGCAAAATGTTCTTGATCTCTCGATTGGAGACCTCGGCCTGTCCGTTCATCTGAGGGTGGTAAGGTGTGGAAATCCGATAATTCACCTTGTATTTTCCCAGTAAATTCTGAAACTGGGCATGAGTGAAATGTGCGCCACCATCACTAATAATTGCCCTAGGAACCCCGAACCGACTGAAGATATTTCTCTTCACAAAATCGATGACCACCTTGTGGTCATTGGTCTAGGTGGGAATTGCCTCAATCCACTTGGACACATAATCAACAATGACCAGAATATACTGGTGTCCAAATGAAGGAGGGAAGGGTCCCATAAAGTTGACGCCCCAAATGTCAAAAATTTCGATGGAAAGAACTAGGTTCAGGGGCATCATATTTCGCTTAACCATGTTCCTGAGTGTTTGGCATCAGGTGCATGACTTAGAGAATTCCTGGGCATCCTTAAATAATGACTTCCAATAGAATCCAGATTGCAAAATTTTTAGGCCATATTTTTCCTAGAAAAGTGTCCACCACATGTAGATGTTTGGCAGAACTCAAGTATGCTATGGAACTCAACTTTTGGGATGCATCAGCGAATAATTTGGTCTATGTCATTGCGGTACAACTCGAGATCGTCCCAAAAATAATATTTGGCCTCAGACACATGTCTATCCTGTTGCTTTTTAGTCCAATCCAGGGGGATTTGACCAACAGCCAAATAATTGACAATATCCACAAACCAGGGGGTTCAGATACCTAAGACTATGAGATAGTCTCATTTGAAAAAGTGTGAGAGATCAGGACATCCAGATGAGGAGAATCAATTAGGATTCTCGAGAGGTGATCCGCCACTACATTTTGTGCCCCAGCTTTATCCCTAATTTCAAGATTGAACTCTTGAAGTAGCAGAATGCATCGAATAAGATGGGGTTTGGCATCCTTTTCGGCCAAGAGATGTTTCAAGACTGAGTGGTCGGTACAGTTGATGACACGAGAACCAAATAGATAAGCCCTGAATTTTTCTAAAGTGAAAACTACGGCTAGCAATTCTTTTCCAGTAACGGTGTAATTCCTCTGGGCCTCGTCCAGAGTCTTGCTAGCATAGTAAATCACCTATCGTAGTTTTACTAGAGATAGGTAAAACTATAATCTGTGTGACTCGTGTAACTCTAGCGATCGTGCTGTGTGTGTGATAGCATGCAACAGACGATTATGATAAAACCTGCATGCATTATGCAAACAGATTAAGTCACAATTTTTATTTTCCTCTTTTTTACTTAATCTTTTCAAAAATATGATCGGAAGAATTAAAATGATTGCTTTTTAAGTATTTTCAAAGAATATATGTGGTCTTGTTATTATTTCCAGGATAGGGATCTACGTGGCTTTCTTAGCATGTTTTCCCGCTGATGTGAGAAAAACAGCAGAAATTTCCTGAGTCAAATTGTAAAATACTAGCAGATAAAATGCACTCCTAAGAGTGAATGCCTATATCATGCTACCGCTAGTCAAAAAAGTATGTATTTTTGTATTTTCTTAATTTTTATCTAACTAAATGCAACAATTCAAACTAACTAAAGACTAAGAAAAGAAATACTTACAATGATATTTATATTGGAAAAAAGAACTAAGAAAACATGCCTTCTTCCTGAGATTACCCACAGAGGTAAACCTGAAAAAGGAGACAGAAAACAAAAAAAAACACAACTAATTAAAGCAAAACAGTAAAAATAGTAAAAGTGGTGAATATAATTATAGTTACCTCCTATGGCACCAAAATGATTATTACAAAATTATGCCAGGGAATATTTTGATGAATGAAGATGAAACAAAAGATTGCCTCCCAGCAACGACACCACTAAAATGATGTGTTCCCCCTCAACACAGTTAATTAAGTTAATTATGCTTAATTATGTGTAGAAGAAAGTAACTTAGGTTAACTCGAATTTGTGTTGGTTGAGTAGTATAGGGTCAAGTTAACCGAGCATTTTAGATTTTATTTCTTTTAACTGGTTGAGTCCAGGTCGTTCGTTGGGAGGTATAATTAACTTAATTTTGACAACATAAATTTTTCCTAATGATTTAAATTTAAGAAATATGCAAAATTCCATAAGAAAACATATTTACACAAATGATCTTTCTTTAATAATAAGTAAACATGTTAATTTTCTTTTTATTTCAAAGAAATTAAGGCAATAGAAAGTTTTACTAATTGAAACATGCCTTATTATAACATTAAACTCAAAATGGAATTAAAAATAATGCAAGAAATTAAACCATTTAATCTCTTTGTTTCTTCAGCCTCTCTCCCACTTTCTTATTCTTCTTTTACCTTTTCTCTTTCTCTTTTCTCTTTCCGTTTACTTATCTTCTAATATTTTCTTAATCCTTTCCTTTTCTCTTTATTCTTTCTCTTATTTTTCTCTCTTACATTTCTCGAGCTCTTCTCTTCTTCCTCTTTCTTTTCTTTCTTCTCTTTCTACCTTGTCTCTTAGTGCTTGTTCAGCCTTCTCTATCTTCTACGAGTTCTTCCTGTCTTCCTTCTCCTTTCTCTTACCTTTCCTTTGTAACTTTCCTTAGCCTTTCTTCCTTAACATATTTCCTTCAGCACTTAGCCTTAGCTTCTCGTATTGCCTTCTCTTTGTCCTTAGCTTCTCGCATTGCCTTCTCTTTGTCTTTACCTCCTGGTCCTTAGTTTCTGAACCTTTCTTCCTTCTGAGCCAAAACAAGATTTTTTTTCTCTTCAACCAAAAATTAGGTTTATTAGTTGGTGGCTTGGACCATTCGGGGATACACAGCACCCTTTTCAAGGTGGGACCAGACCCTACTAGGTCCAAGCCTGATTGAATTAGTTCGGTTTATTTCCGGTTCAGAGTTTCAAGCCAACTCAGTTCACGGCATCCCAAGCCTTGCACATTCCCTCCCAGGGCCCACATTCTCGCACGCCATAGGTGTACACACTCGCAGGCACATATGCGGCCACACACGCAATGCTTAGAATCAATGCTCAATCGGTAACCATGCGCCGAGCGCTGACGATTGAAGTGGCTATGTAAAAAAATGGTTTTATACCCAAGTGCCCGTTTAGATCTAACCGATGTGGGACTAACAGTTCCCCTCCCAGAGTAAACTTTAAACGACGATTCCCACCAACTCAGAGCTCCGTTCCAAGCGAATAAAAGCTTGTTGGAAGGCTCTTGAGTTGCTTTACAAGATTGAGGTGTCAATTTAATGTGAAGGGGAAGTTATGCTCTTCGATTTGAAGGGAAAAGTTACAGGTTTTCTACGGTATAAAATGGTATACACAGTGGATTTCCTTACTCTAAATCCTCATACTAGACTTTAACTTCCAGTTGATGTTCTAAATGGGTTATAAAGTAAATTCTGCATCTGTTGGTGTGGATATTAAGCTCTCTGGAAGCTTCAGGAAGTGTAGAGGAGCTTAAAGCTTCTCTGGAAGCTTCAGGAAGTGTTATAAAGACTTAGAAATGACCTAACAGACAACTTAAGATCGATTTAATTGTTTAAAACAACTTCTAGAGGTTGCTACCGATTCACCTGGGCAGAATTTACAATTAAATCTCATAAAAAAGCCTCTGTTGTCAGTTTGGGTTCAGAAACAACCCAAACTGGCAGAAATTGAAATCCAATCGAATTATACATGAGAGCTCATCCAAACCTCTTTAAAATCATTCACAGACATCTCAGAATCAATTTAAACTCATCAATGCATCAGATTGAATCCACAATCAAGGAATCAAACTCAGGTTTGACTGTTGAGCCTCAAATTTTGACTTTCTGTTTTAAACCTTTTCTCAGGGAATTAAAACCTTAATCAACATCCTTTCAATCTCAGAAACATGCTCAGACCTTAAAATAGGTGTTTTAATTGAAGTCCCTAGGGTTTTAAGATCGTCGCCAGAGCTTCTAAAGTGGTTTGTTCGTCAGAACAACCCAGAGGTTGTTACACTATTTTAAGCACGTAAATGACTTCAATGCATAGCACAGAAGCTTCTAGACCTATTAAATGCATCTCAAAACTAACTATCAGACTTCTCCAACTCTGCCAGAGTTGGAGAAGATGAAGACCTAACTTAAGCTCCAGACATTCAAATCTCAAATAAACACTCTCAAATTAATCAGTAATCCACATTTCGTTGATCTGGAGTTTCCCACTCTATTCTACAGGTTGAAGACTAGATTTTCACTCGTTGGAGCTCATCGGAGATCCGGTGAGTCCAGAAAAAGTTAATTTGTGATTCAGAATGTAAAAATATGCCATTAGTGATTTGAAAAGGTTCCTGAGGATACAAGGAACCTCAATATCAAGTTAAATTCTTCAATTGATCATTAACAGAAAGATTTATCAGTGAATTCAATTTTTAAAGAATCTGAGTTGGTTAATACTCAGGACTTGTTTTCCCACTCAACTGAGTTGATAAAATAGGTCAACAGTTAATTGCGATCATAAATATATATAATTAAAGATTTCAACTACTCCTGAGTCGCCATTGACAGCAAGCTCAGGAGCTTAATTAGATTTGGGTGTTTAAGTTATATGTGGTATTTACTTGAATTAAAGTGATGATTTGGATCCTTACAAGATGAATAAGTGATGAAGGGTCCAATGAAGGTGGACATAAGTCAACTACTGTTGCCATGGACAACAGAAGTAGTCGGTGGAGGTGGAAGTGATTTACGCGAATTAGTGATCAGATTAGTAATTAATGGTGATAGAAATGATCATGGAAGATTCAAGAATGTGGACAATGACTTAAAAAAACAAAATTAATGCTCCTGACAAGCTCAAGGAGCACGTCGTAGTTGAGGAAGACAAAATCTAATTCTAGCATTACAGCTATCTAACCTACCTAACTAACAAACTAATCTAACCTACTCCTAGTCTACTGTTACCTGGATGAAGGGGTTAGAGGATCTCCATCGATGTCTCATGACAAAGGAGGAAATCATAGGGTTGTCGAAAGATCTTCGGCGATGGTTGTGATGTGATGCAGAGGAGAGCTCCTAGCCAACGCTTGTCAGAAGACGCAGCTGACTTTGGCGGAGTTCCAGAGCTACTGAAGATGGATGAAGTCGGATGAGGTGGTGGAAGTTCGCCGGAGTTGCAGAGTAAATAGCCTATCGAAGTCAGCTACAGTGAAGAAGAGGGTAGGGAGCCAACTTACTAGAAATTAGGGGTGTCAAGGGGTATTTATAGTCGATGGCGACTGAGAAGGAGGTGGAATCTGGACACAATTGTGGCTAGGTGGGGAATAACCACTGGCATCTTCTCCAACGCCGATGAGGTTATCTCCAACCCTAAATTAGGATATAGGCGTCATCCAGACCGGTGGATGAAAATGGGATGGTGAGCACAAGCTCTAGGAGCTTGGAGAAGAAGAGATGACGTTAGATTAGCGGTGATCAAATGGTGGCTGCAGCTTCAGTCGTCAGCCGTCCAGACGAGTGAAGAAGAGAAGAAGAATTCTAGGGACTTATTTGCAGTGAATCATAAGGACCTAAATGGAAAATAAGGACCCGATTGAAATAAAATGTAAGGACAAAAATGTAAACTCAGGCTTTCAAGGTTTATTTTAGTTTAAATCTTTTACAACTTTTTATATATGATTATAAATAAGATAATTATTATATTTAGACCTTGAATTTACATTTTTAAGGTTTTTAGATTAATTTATTTAATTAAGTAATGTTACTTAAGTTATACATACTTAGGTATATATTATGCTTAAGTTAGTTAACACATTAATTAAATGAATGATTAATAATATTTCGAGTCCAATTATTAATTAGATTATTAATAATATTAATTGGATGATAATATAACATTTTTAACTTATTTTAAGGTTCTTTACTATTTATCCCTTATTTAATAATTAACCCATATATTCACATATTTCTAGCTAATTAACTAGGAAGATTAGTTAATTAGGGGTAGTTAGAGACCATGATGAGCATCTCATTATACCCCAAGCCAAAGTTTTGCTAGTCCCTAGCAAATTTAGCTAAGAATATGATGATTTAAAGCACTTTGATTTAAATTAATATACATAAGAACCAAGTAGAGGAAAGCTTAGGTCAGTGAATTTTTAGATTTAAAATAAATAATTAATATACAGAGCATTTTGTAAAAAATTTTCTAACTTAGAATTATACTCAAAACATTTTCAAAACACACTTTATTAAAAATAGTGTTAACAAGAGTTTTATTAGAAATTAGAATCTCAAAAAAAATCTCTTATTCTTTGTAACTATTCTTAACCCTTAAAAACTTAGAATACAAAGTGTTTTAAGAAAACAAAACCTAAGAGTTGGAAATTAAATTTTAACTCAAAAACTCAATAGACTTAAGTTAATCCTTTGTTTATGATATTTAATTTTTATCAATCTAAGTTTAAGCGAATTAACCAGATATTCATTATTAATCAAACTTAGAGTAGTAAAACTCTAATCTACTAGCTTACAATACTAAGGACAACTTCTAGACCTAGGATTTTGCCAATTCTTCTCCTTTAGGTCTCAAATGTAAATCCTCAAAATTTGATTTCTTAGGCTTCATTGCCCAATACCAAGGTTCATTAGCTATGATTTGAAAACATCTGTGCTTTGTGAAGAGAGTTGTCCTAAAGGCATGCAAATTTGCAAAAATTCAGATCTTAAGACATCAATTTCCAATCTAAATTATTCCAATTCAAGCCTTTGGCTTGGCCTTACTCAGGTTTGGTTGCTTTCTCCTCACCAGTTTTCTATCACGAGGTCAACACTTTTTGTGTATATCTCCTCGGTGGATCACTGGGTCTCTTATTCCTAATTTTTTTATCTCCATATTTTTTTTCAACTTTTTCTATAGGTTAGAACACCCATATGTAGCGAGGTGTTCTTTTATTTGATGGAAGGAAGGGTAGCATCCATTTGTACTGAGATGCTTTATTTTTATGTGGAAAAACTACATAAGTACCCATTTGTAACGAGGCACTTAACTGCAGGGTGTTTTATTTTATTTTTCTACTTTTTCTCCACCTTCTCATTTTTCTTACTAACTTTATTCTCCAAATCCTTTTTTCTAGGTGGGTGGCACATCCTTCACACTTTCAAGAAATGCCTTGCGGAAATCCCTGGACTAAAGAGGATTCAGAATCGATCTCTTAACCTCTATGTTTTCGCAGTCTCATATGCCAACAAGACAATTCTATGTGTTTTAATTTTAGATGTTTAGGTTACTTAGCTCTCAAACCAGAGCTTGGACAACAAAGCCATTCAATATCAGGTTCTTTGAATTCTTAGTTTCCTCCTATAGGATCTGTCAAGACAAAAATTGCTAAGTCTAGCCAAATGTCCTTTAGTATGAAAGTCTTGTAGATTAAATTTCTACTAACTCTTTACTTAATTAACTCTGAATATCTAGCCTTTTTACTTAACTTTATAATAAAATCAAATATTCAAAAAGCAAAAGGATTACTTAATTTAATTGATTAAAAAGTTACAATTTAACTCCAAAACTTAAGTTTAAAACTTAATACACCTTAGTTTCTTAATTTCAGGGTAAGAATAGAAAAATAAAGCTTAAAGATTTAAAGATTCTAATTTAAATAAAATCTTATTTTAAAAATTTTGAAAACATAAGTGTGTTTTTACAAAATGTTATAAGTCAAAATCTAAATAAGAATTTAATGCTCTTAAATATACTCTATATATTCGTAATATATTTTTTTAGTTTCTGACCTAAAAGAAAAATTATGCTCTTAATTATAGATATATATATATTCTTCTTTTCTTCTTTTTTCTAGATGAAAATACCCCTTTTATTATTTTTATAATTTTTTCAATTTCCAAATTTTTGTATTTATATATTTCTATTTTTATGTTTTATTAAATTTTCCAATTTTTATGAATTTTTTCAAATATTTTCACATTTTTATGAATTTTTTTTTGAAATTTTTATAATTTTTGGTATTTCTATCTTTTAAAAAATTAATTTCATGGATATTTAATTTTTATGTGTTTTTTTTATCTTTTCTCTACACATACACTTGAAGTGAAAATTTCAGCTCACACCCCTCTAAGCCAAGATTTTACAATATTCCCATTGTAAGAAGGGTGAAAAGATATTACACTTCATTTAGTAAAGGGTAATGGAAGGAGTGGATAGAGGAGATCACAGATCTCTGTGCAGACGATTAAGTATGACCAAAGGTCAGAGTGGTCAGTCAGACTAAATAAAGGTAATCAGTATAAAGATGAAGTGAAAAATTAGAAAAAGTGTATAGGAAAATAAAAGTGTAAAAAGAAGGAAATAGCTATGTACAAAATGGATGGATAGTGGCAAACCCTAATGGAACGTGTAATATTCTCCAATATGACCCAAAGGATGTGATTCCAAGAAAGGTTTTAACCGTTAACCATTAACTTTGAAGGGTTGATCCTTGTTGGGTTTAGTGATTTCGACAGCTCCGTTGTCGAAGACTCTAACAACAATAAATGGCCCTTGCCATTTAGACCTAAGTTTCCCAAGGAAGAGCTTCAAATGGGCATCAAAAAGCAACACCTTCTAACCAGATGTAAAGGATTTGCGGGAAATATATCTATCGTGGAAGGCTTTAAGTTTTTCCTTATACAGCTTTGAACTCTCATAGGAATCATGATGCAATTCCTCAAGTTCGCTAAGCTGCAACCTACAATGTTCACTAGCCTTCGTGAGGTCTAAATTACAGGCTTTAATTTCCCAATAGGCCTTGTGTTCAATTTCTACGTGAAGATGACAGGGTTTCCCATAAACAAGTCTGTATGGCGACATGCCTATTGGTGTTTTGTGGGCAGTCCTATAAGCCCACAAAGCCTCATCTAAGCGGGAAGACCAATCCTTCCTATTAGGTCAGATTATCATTTGAAGGATCTTTTTTGATCTCCCGATTGGAGAGCTTAGTTTGCCCATTAGTCTGGGGATGATAAGGTGTAGAAATACGATGTGTAACCCCATATTTTCTAAGCAAAGTTTTAAACTGGGCATTAATAAAATGGGAACCGCTATCAGAAATAATGGCACGAGGCACCCCAAAACGAGTGATAATATGACTCTGTAAAAAAGGAATGACAACTCGATGATTGTTTGTGCGTGTGGGTATGGCTTCAATCCAACATGAAACATAATCAACAGCAACTAAAATGTATTGGAAGCCAAAAGAGGATGGAAACAGACCCATAAATTCTATGCCCCAAATACCAAAGATTTCACAAACCATAATCGGGTTTAGAGGCATCATGTCTTTTTGTGACATGCCACCAAGAGTTTGGCAGCGACAACATGCCTTACAATAAGTCTGTGAATCAGCAAATAACATGGGCCAACAAAACCTGCATTATAGAATTTTTGCAGCGGTCTTTCGACCAGAAAAATGGCCACCACAGGCCCGGTCATGACAAAAGAGAGGATATAATCAATCTCAGAAGAAGTGACACAACGCCTGATGATTTGATCATTATAGAGTCAAAAAAGATATGGATCTTCCTAGAAATAGTATTTGGTGATTAGCCCATAGTTGTGGGCTGTTTAAGTATTTAAGTGCCTAGGCATTAGGTTAATTCTAACATTTATTTAGCATAAATTAGGATGTATATAGATTAATTCATATTTCTAATTCAATTACATAATTCATGCATCTTATTCATATTTAAATGCATTTAGAATTAACTTAGAATTGCATTAGTTAACTAATTAGGTACATTGCATGCATTAATTTAGGTTAACATAAAAGTTGAGGGTCTGTATATAAATAACCATAATATTTTAAAATTATTTTCTTTATTCTTCTTCTTGCAGGAACGGCTGGCTGCCGCTCCAACGCCACCAGCTGCCGCAGTGAAGAACCCATTCAAGGAGGAGTGGATGTGTTGGATCTGGTCAGGCAGCTGATTTCAAATTTGTGCAGGCCACTACAAAAGGAGGAGAGAGGATGCTGAGCGAGGCAAGCCTCCACAACCGACCCACCACTGTGCAGAGAGATCTTCTCTCTTCCATTCCACACTGTCGGCCTCAACCGTGGCGACGAGTCTCCACCACTGTGAGCATGTGGTGTGATAGGCCACACTGCCATTAGGAGCTCGTCCGCATTACCGTGAGCACCTTAGCGTGCATCTCCCTCGCCGTCGTCACCAACAACCACCGTCGCAGCCACTGTGCAATCACCTTCTCAGTCAGTTAAGACGTCCGGGAAATTTCCCGGACGTCTGAAGCCACACCCCACTCCAATAGCAACCACCATCCGTCCACTTCAGCTCCAGCTCCATCTCCACGCCCTCCAGCTGCGCACCCACTCCACCCACGCTGCAGCAGTCTTCCCTCTCACCTCCAGCCGCACGCAAGAACCCGCCACTTCCTCCCGCTCTCATCGCCTACACACCTACGCCAACAGAGCGCTCAACCGCCTGCGCACCCATGCCAGCTGCAGCCGCACCCGCACAACCGCACATGCCCTCCTTCCGTGACTGTAACACCCACTGCAAGCTTCCGCCAACACCTCCAGCCTTTGCGCGCACCCGCCTGCAGCGCACCCGCGACACCTTCAGTTTGCAGCACCTCACCGCTCACCGCCCGCGCAACAGCCCTCACCTCCAACAGGCTGCACGCGCTCCAGCGCCCTCCAGCCAGCGCGCAACAGTCTGCCCATGCCTCCAGCCAGCGCGCGCACCGCCCGCCAACAGCAGCTGCAGCCACCTCCGTCGGAGCTCGTCCGACCGGCTCCGATCGCCGCATGACACGCCACCACCACCACTTCGCAGCCCTTGGTCTAAGGAACTTCCTCCGAGCTTCCCGTGTCCAGTCGTCCACTCCTCGTCGCGCACGACAAAGGAAAAAAAATCCCCTGTTTTGCTACAGTAACCAGGCCATTAAAAATTACATTTTCTACCATTGTCAATTTTTAATAATATTTTATTGATTCTACATTGCGACAAATATCCTCTAGTTACTCAGAATTGCTATTTCAGCATTGTTTCTTGTTTTAACCTTAATCTAAAGGCAATTCTGACTTGATTCTTGTCCAAACTAACTACGAACAAACATTTTTAATTGGTGCAGATTTAAATACGTCATTGCCTCCCTGTGGATACGACCTGCTCTTCTGCGAGTGGTTATTTCTTTTTTAAATATTGATTAGTCGATTTTTCCACCACATAAAACTGCAAACGACTTTAAAGTGAACAATCGACTCGTCATTTGGCTTCTGCTTTGAGTCGTGATCTACGATTCCTATCCCAGTCTGGTGGGAATTGATGTGTAACCAAATAATTAACAATGCCTACGTACCAATGAAGATCTAAGGATATAGTCTGAAGATGTTCATCAGGAAAGTGTTTAGTAATTGGAGGAGATGATTCAATAGTATCAGAAGGAAGGTGGGAAAGATGATTAGCAACAACATTTTGTCGACCTGCCTTGTCATGAATTTCTAGGTCAAATTCTTGCAAAAGCAAGATCCATCTGATCAACCTAGGTTTCGTGTCCGTTTTGGATAGAAGGTGTCAGATAGCTGAGTGACCAGAGTACACAATGATTTGAGATCCGCGTATATAAGATCTGAACTTTTCTAATCCAAATACTATTGCTAGTAATTCCTTCTCTATAACTGTGTAATTCCTTTGTGTCTCATTCAAAGTTTTACTAGCATAGTAAATTACTACCGGATTCTTCTCAATTTTCTGTCCCAAAATAGCTCCTATTGCATAATCCGATGCATCACACATGATTTCAAATGGTAAATCCCAATTAGGTGGTTGTAAGATCGAAGCCTATGTAACTCTGTCTCTCAATGTTTCAAATGCTGAGATGCACTCTTCATTCATCTCAAAAGTAGCATCCTTTGTGAGGAGGTTTGTGAGTGGTCAGGCAATTTTTGAAAAATCAAGTATAAATCTCCTATAAAATCCCACATGCCCGAGAAATGATCTAATGTCTTTGATCAAGTCAGGAATTGGAAGATTTGCAATTTGATTAATCTTAGCTCGATCTACTTGGATACCTTGCTCAGACAAGAGATGGCTAAGTACGATGCCCTCTGGAATCATAAAATGGCTCTTCTCCCAACTAAGGACAAGGTTTAATTCAATACATCTCTTAAGAACCTTCGATAAATTATCTAGACAAATAAAAATGTTTCCCCGAAGACTAAAAATCATCCATAAAAACCTTCATAAATTCACTCACTATTTCGGTAAAAATGGCTAACATGCAACGCTAAAAAGTCACGAGTACGTTACAAAGCCCAAATGGCATTCTTCGGAAAGCAAAAGTTCCGAAGGGGTAGGTGAAAGTCATTTTCTCTTGATTTTCAGGATAAATTGCTACTTGATTATATCTGGAGTGACCATCTAAAAAGCAGAAGAACCTATTACCAGCTAATCTCTCAAGGATTTGATCAATGAATGGCAAAGGAAAATGGTCCTTCTTTGTAACAGTATTCAGCTTACGATAATCAATACAAACCTGCCATGAATTCGCAATTTGTGTGGGAATGGTTTCTCCAAATTCAGTCTTGATTACGGTGAGTCCTACCTTTTTATGTACCACTTGAATTGGACTCACCCAAGGGCTATTAGATATAGGATAGATAATGTCAGCATCAAACCACTTGATTATTTCTTTCTTAACGACCTCTTGTAAATTTGGATTTAGACATCTTTGAGCATCTCTTGAAGGTCGTGACCCATCTTCAATATAGATGCGATGAGTACAAAAATTGGGGCTAATCCCAGTGAGATAATGTAGAGTCCACCCAATTGCCTTCTTACGATCTTGAAGAACTTTGATCAATTTGGATTCTTGTGATTCAGAAAGATGAGAGTTGATAATTGCAGGATATGTTTGATCAGATTTGAGATAGACATATTTATGATTATCAAGTAATGGCTTCAATTCTAGTATAGGAGTAGAATAAACAGCAGGATTTGGGGCAGAATTTTTGATTGCAAGAAGTGAGTTAGA
This sequence comes from Thalassia testudinum, assembly GCA_037157565.1. Lineage (NCBI taxonomy): Eukaryota > Viridiplantae > Streptophyta > Magnoliopsida > Alismatales > Hydrocharitaceae > Thalassia > Thalassia testudinum. The sequence goes on from JAZHRO010000014.1 coordinate 26,429,505, forward strand.
TGATTCAAAAGATTCAGATTCAGGATTGAGTACAGATTCTAGAAAAAGGATTTCGTTGCTTTGAGGGTATGGGATATCAAAAGGTGTGCTCTCTAGTTCTAAGGAACTAATGTCATCCTCAAAAGCTGCAATAGATTTTAATTCCTGAATCCATTCACAATCTAATCCACTAGAAGCTCTAAATATATCTAACTTAATTATCTTCTCCCCAAATTTCAATTCAATCTTTCCAGATTCACAATCAATGTTGGCCTTTGCAGTAGCCAAAAAGGGTCTCCCAAAGATGATTGGGGTGTGACTAATGTATTCGGGTACTTCCATATCAAGGACAATAAAATCTACTGGGAAGTAAAAATCCCAAACTCTTACAATTACATCCTCCAACATTCCTTTAGGCGACTTAATAGATCTATCAGCTAATTGTAAAGTCACATTGGTAGACTTAAGGTTTTCTATTTTGAAATGTTTTACCAAAGATAAAGGAATGAGGTTAATAGATGCTCCTAAATCTAGGACTCTATCAAAACACTGACCCCTAATTATATAGGAAATAAATGAAGATCCTGGGTCTTTCTTTTTCAAAGGAAGTGTACTTGAAATTATAGATCTCACATGCTCTGAAAGTAGCACAATGCTTCCTTTCTTCGGCTTACGCTTAGGAGTACACAATTCCTTAAGAAATCTTGTATAAGTCGGAATGTGTTTGATAGCATCTAGGAGTGGGATATTAATGTGTACCTGTTCAAAAATTTTATTTAAATCTTCATCAAATGTAACAGGCTGTTTTTGTTTCCTAGTCTTCTTCAAAGCTTCAGGGAATGGGGTGTGGATTTCCTGTTCTATTGAGGTATTTCCTGGATCTTGCGAATTAGCGGGAATTGTGGGATCGGGTTCTGCACCTCTTTCAGGTGTAGAAATAGGGGTCGTTCTAGATGTACTAGGGTCTTAGGATAGGTTTCTTGGATAAACTGGATCCCTAGTGGAAGTTCCATGGCGGGTTGTAACAGAGTTAATACTCGCATGAGAAGAGGAAGCTGAAGAAGAAGAAGATGCTTGTTGATTTTGGAAAGATGAATTAGAGATTAAAGGTTGATTTGAAAATAATTACTATTGATTAAGATACTCAAAATCATGATTAACAGAGGGTGGATTTAGATTTTGATTCAGATTTGGACTCAGGGGTAATTGATTAAGGAGATGGACATGTCCCTGATTCAGATTTTGTACTCCTGGGTGTTGTCTTTGCTGGATATTCCTAGAGTTTGGAATTGGCTGGGATGGAAGGGCCCCTAGCTGACAAGATTCAGCTAACTGCGTGATTTGACCCCTAAGATCAGCCAACTCTGCCAAACATTACCGTTGGACTTCAGCAAGAGCCTCAACATTTTGTCCCTAGCTCTCAGTCACAGCTCTCAAAATCTGGTCAAGCTGTGAATCTCTATTTGGCCCTACAGGGTTTTACAAACCCACGTAAAATGGCCTCGCATTATGTTGCTGAAACGATAATGTAGGAGGGTTTTTCCTGGTCTGAGTCGGATATGATGGTCTTTGTGAATGGTCAGACCAAGAGAAATTGGGGTGATTACGCCATCCAGGATTATAGGAATTTGAATATGGGTTTGATCTTGGTGCATATCCCTGAATGGCATTTAAATCTAAAGGATAGGGCGTGTTTTCGACAAAAATAGGAGATGGGGAAAAAGGTGGGAAAGATTGTGGGACAAAGATCCCTCCTTGGGTTGGTGTAGGAGTAGATAGAAAATCCAAAGAAGATGGATCTCTAGAATCCAGATTATTCACAAATTCCCTCCCCATGGGAATTTGCGAAACAGGTGAATGTGCAGGATTTTGCGTAGCAATTAGAGGTGTAGGAGTTTTCATCGTATTTTGGACCTCGTCGAGATGCTTTGCTATGATATCGACTTTGTCCAGATTTTCTGCAATAATTTCCAAATCCTTTGAACTGGACGGATTATCGATCTCATGAACGCTCTTATGCGGATTTTGATGTGTTGCATTCGTACCCCGCGTAAATTGCGACATAGATGCGTTGTTGATTGAGTTTTCCGCCATCCCTTTAAATAATTCTGAAGCAGATTCTGTGTCGTGATTTAGAAAATTCCTTCCACAAGAGGCATCGACTAGATTGCGAATGCCCTCTTGCAATCCATAGTAGAAGATATGCATTAGTTACCAACGAGGGATGTCATGATGTGGGCATTTCCTTTGTAATTCATGAAAGTGTTCCCACGCCTCATGAATTGGTTCTCCTTGATTTTGATTAAACATTGTGATTGCTCGCCTTAAAGTGTTTATTCGACCAATAGGAAAGAATTTCTTCAAAAATGCATATTCGAGTTTAGCCCAAGTTGAGATTGATCTTGCTATAGTTCTATACCAATAAGCTACTTTATCTTTAAGGCTAAAAAAGAACATTTTCATAAGTAGGATTTCCCTATTTTGATTTCGAGGTCCAAGAGTTTGAGATAGATTCTTAAGCAATATGTTGGAATGGATCCTCGGATGTAAATCCATGAAAATGTGGGATTAGACCTATAATATTTGGCTTTAATTATGGATCATTCTCCCCAATAGGAATCCTTACATTAGACTCTACTTGTGCATTAGATGCATTATAGTAGTCTCTATGTAGAGGCCTTGGATGAGGGATCGGTAAATCAGGAAGGTCAAAACCCACCTAAGGTTGAGGTGGAGGACGGGTTTGAAGATTCTGTAGATTACTTAAGGCTGCTGTTAAAAGATTAATTTGTCTATTTTGCTCAAGCATCCAAAGATTCTGGTTCAGGAGCGCCTCATGAACATCAAAAGGTGGCATCTCCCCCTGACCAGAAGAAGAAGGGACCTCAGGATTCTGATTTTCAAATTGTTCCATAGAAATAGATAAATCAGTCGGGAATATAAGTGGTTGCTTATCTGCAACCGACCTAGGATCACCTGTCAAAGGAGTTACAAGAGGTAGATGCAAGGATCGCCTCCCATCCATAAAATGAAAAGAATGTGCAAAGACACACTCACACCACCAGAAAATAGCGGCAACAAAAAACCCGCAAAATAGTGCAAAAAATGAGGGTTTTTCTCTTCTTTCAAAGGAAAGAAGAGATTCCTAGAATACGTAAAAATACTTTGGACGCAAACATGTATAGTAACAGTATCAAAATACGCATCCTAAACCCGTGTCTACACAAGTGCATATCCTTAAGGCTCAAAGGTCTAAGGTCTAGGATCGAGACCGCTCACTACTGGCTCCCCAAGGCCCTAGTAGTGAGATAGACTTGTGAATTTTTGACCAAAGCCCTAAGAGGTGCAAAGAGAAGAGATAGAAAATTAAGACTCGTGTGACTCTAGTGATCGCGTTGTGTGTGCGATAGCATGCAACAGACAATTGCAATAAAACCCACATGCATTCTACAAACAGATTAAGTCACAATTTTTATTTTCCTCTTTTTTACTTAATCTTTTCAAAAATATGATCGAAAGAATTAAAACGATCGCTTTTTAAGTATTTTCAATGAATATATGTGGTCTTGTTATTATTTCCAGGACAAGGATCTAAGCAATTTTCTTCGCGTGTTTTCCTGCTGATGAGAGAAAAATAGCAAAAATTTCCCGAGTCAGATCGAAAAATACTAGCAGATAAAATGCACTCCTAAGAGTGAATGCCTATATCATGCTACTGCCAGTCAGAAAAGTATGTATTTTTGTATTTTCTTAATTTTTATCTAACTAAATGCAATAATTCAAACTAACTAAAGACTAAGAAAAGAAATACTTACAATGGTATTTATAATGGAAAAAAGAACTAAGAAAACCCGCCTTCTTCCTGAGATTACCCGCAGAGGTAAACCTGAAAAAGAAGATAGAAAACAAAACAAAAACACAACTAATTAAAGCAAAACAGTAAAAACAGTGAAAGTGGTGAATATAATTACAGTTACCTCCTATGGCAACAAAATTATTATTACAAAATTATACCAGGGAATATTTTGATGAATGAAGATGAAACAAAAGATTACCACCCCGGCAACGGCGCCATTAAAATGATGTGTTCCTCCTCAATATAGTTAATTAAGTTAATTGTGCTTAATTATGTGTAGAAGAAAGTAACTTAGGTTAACTCGAATTTGTGTCAGTTGAGTAGTATAGGGTCAAGTTAACCTAGAATTTTAGATTTTATTTCTTTTAACTGGTTAAGTCTAGGTCGTTCGCTGGGAGTTATAATTTATTCAAAATTCACCAATCAGTTTAAACAACACATAGGAGGCATAATTAACTTAATTTTGACAACATGAATTTTTCCTAATGATTTAAATTTAAGAAATATGCAAAATTCCATAAGAAAACATATTTACACAAATGATCTTTCTTTAATAACAAGTAAACATGTTAATTTTCTTTTTATTTCAAAGAAATTAAGGCAATAGAAGGTTTTACTAATTGAAACATGCCTTATTATAACATTAAACTCAAAATGGAATTAAAAATAATGCAAGAAATTAAACCATTTAATCTCTTTGTTTCTTCGGCCTCTCTCCCACTTTCTTATTCTTCTTTTACCTTTTCTATTTCTCTTTTCTCTTTACTTTTACTTATCTTCTAATATTTTCTTAATCCTTTCCTTTTCTCTTTATTCTTTCTCTTATTTTTCTCTCTTACATCTCTCGAGCTCTTCTCTTCTTCCTCTTTCTTTTCTTTCTTCTCTTTTCTGCCTTGTCTCATAGTGTCTGTTCAGCCTTCTCTTTCTTCTACGAGTTCTTCCTGTCTTCCTTCTCCTTTCTCTTACCTTTCCTTTGTAACTTTCCTTGGCCTTTCCTCCTTAGCATATTTCCTTCAACATTTAGCCTTAGCTTCTCGCATTGCCTTCTCTTTGTCTTTACCTCCTGGCCCTTAGTTTCTGAACCTTTCTTCCTTTTGAGCCAAACCAGGTTTCTTTTTTTCTCTTCCACCAAAATTAGGTTTAATAGTTGGTGGCTTGGACCATTCGGGGATACACAGCACCCTTTTCAAGGTGGGACTAGACCTTACTAGGTCCAAGCCTAATTCAATTAGTTCGATTTATTTCCGGTTCAGAGTTTCAAGCCAACTCGATTCACGGCATCCCAAGCCTTGCACACGCCCTCCCAGGGCCCACACTCTCGCACTCCATAGGCGTACACACTCGCAAGCACATATGCGCTTACACACACAATGCTCAGAATCAATGCTCAATCGGTAACCATGCATCGAGCGCTGACGACTGAAGTGGCTATGTAACAAAATGGTTTTATACCCAAGCACCCGCTCAGATCTAACTGATGTGGGACTAACATTTCCCCTCCCAGAGCAAACTTTAAACGATGATTCCCAGCAGCTCAGAGCTCTGTTCTAAGCGAATAAAAGCTTGTTGGAAAGCTCTTGAGTTGCTCTACAAGATTGAGGTGTCAATTTAATGTGAAGGGGAAGTTATGCTCTTCGATTTGAATGGCGAAGTTACAGGTTTTCTACGGTATAAAATGGTCTGGACAGTGGATTTCGCTGCTCTAAATCCTCATACTAGACTTTAATTTCCAGTTGATGTTCTAAATGGGTTATAAAGTGAATTCCGCATCTGCTGGTGTGGATATTAAGCTCTCAGGAGCTTCAGGAAGTCTACCGGAGCTTAAAGCTTCTCTGGAAGCTTCAGGAAGTGTTATACAGACTTAGAAATGATCGAATAGACAACATAAGATCTATTTAATCATTCAAAATAACTTCTAGAGGCTATTACCAATTCATCTGGGCAGAATTTACAATCAGATCTCATCAAAAAGCCTCTGTTGTCAGTTTGGGTTCAAAAACAACCAAAACTGGCGAAAATTGAAATCCAATCAAATTATACATCAGAGCTCATCCAAACCTCTTTAAAATCATTCATAGACATCTCAGAATCAATTTAAACTCATCAATGCATTAGATTGAATCCATAATCAAGGAATCAAACTTAGGTTTGACTATTAAACCTCAAATTTTGACTTTCTATTTTAAACCTTTTCTCAGGGAATTAAAACCTTAATCAGCATCCTTTCAATCTCAGAAACATTCTCAGACCTTAAAATAGGCATTTTAACTGAAGTCCCTAAGGTTTTAAGATTGTCGCTTGAGCTTCTAAAGTGGTTTGTTCGTCAGAACAACCCAGAGGTTGTTACACTATTTTAAGCACGTAAATGACTTCAATGCATAGCACAGAAGCTTCTAGACCTATTAAATGCATCTCAAAACTAACTATCAGACTTCTCCAACTCTGCCAGAGTTGGAGAAGATGAAGACCTAACTTAAGCTCCAGACATTCAAATCTCAAATAAACACTCTCAAATTAATCAGTAATCCACATTTCGTTGATATGGAGTTTCCCACTCTATTCTATAGGCTGAAGACTGGATTTTTACTCATCGGAGCTCACCAGAGCTCCGGTGAGTCCAGAAAAAGTGAACTTGTGATTCAAAATGTAAAAATATGCCATTAGTGATTTGAAAAGGTTCCTGAGGCTACAAGGAACCTTAGTATCAAGTTAAATTCTTCAATTGATCATTAAAAGAAAGATTTATCAGTGAATTCAATTTTTAAAGAATCTGAGTTGGTTAATACTTAGGACTTGTTTTCCCACTCAATTGAGTTGAGAAAACTGGTCAACAGTTAATTACGATCATAAATATATTTATAATTAGAGATTTCAACTACTCCTGAGTCGCCATTGACAGCAAGCTCAGGAGCTTAATTAGATTCGGGTGTTTAAGTTATATGTGATATTTACTTGAATTAAAGTGATGATTAGGATCCTTAGAAGATGAATAAGTGATGGAGGATCCAATGAAGGTGGAAATAAGTCAACTACTACTGCCATGGACAGCAGAAGTAGTCGGTGGAGGTGGAAGTGATTTAGGCGAATTAGGGATCAGATTAGTAATTAATGGTGATAGAAATGATCATGGAAGATTCAAGAATGTGGATAATGACTTAAAAAAATAAAATTAATGCTCCTGACAAGCTCAAGGAGCACGCCGGAGTTGAGGAAGACGAAATCTAATTCTAGCATTACGGCTATCTAACCTACCTAACTAACTAACTAATCTAACCTACTCCTACTCCTAGACTACTATTACCTGGACGAAGGGGTTAGAGGATCTTCGTCGACGGCTCATGACAGAGGAGGCAATTAGAGGGTTGTCGAAAGATCTCCAGCGGTGGTTGTGATGTGAAGCAGAGGAGAGCTCCTAGTTAGCGCTTGTCAGAAGACGCGGCTGACTTCGGTGGAGTTCCAGAGCTACTGAAGATGGATGAAGTCAGATGAGGTGGTGGAAGTTCACCGAAGGTGCAGAGTGAATAGCCTATCGAAGTCAGCTACAGTGAAGAAGAGGGAAGGGAGCCAACTTACTGGAAATCAGGGGTGTCAAGGGCTATTTATAGTCGATGACGACTGAGAAGGAGGTGGAATCTAGACACAATTGTGGCTAGGAGGGGAATAACCACCGGCATCTTCTCCGATGCCGGTGAGGTTATCTCCAACCCTAAATTAGGATATAGGCATCGTCTAGACCGGTGTATGAAAATGGGATGGTGAGCACAAGCTCTAGGAGCTTAGAGAAGAAGAGATGACATCGGATTGGTAGTGATCAAATGGTGGCTTCACCTTCAGTCGTCAGCCATCCAAACAGGTGAAGAAGAGAAGAAGAATTCCAGGGACTTATCTGCAGTGAATCCTAAGGACCTAAATGGAAAATAAGGACCCGATTGAAATAAAATGTAAGGACCAAAATGTAAACTCAGGTTTTCAAGGTTTATTTTAATTTAAATCTTTTACAAATTTTTATATATGATTATAAATAAGATAATTATTATATTTAGACCTTGAATTTACATTTTTGAGCTTTTTCGATTAATTTATTTAATTAAGTAATGTTACTTAAGTTATTACATACTTAGGTATATATTATGCTTAAGTTAGTTAACACATTAATTAAATGAATGATTGATAATATTTCGAGTCTAATTATTAATTAGATTATTAATAATATTAATTGGATGATATTATAACATTTTAAACTTATTTTAAGGTCCTTTACTATTTATCCCTTATTTAATAATTAACCCATATATTCACATATTTCTAGCTAATTAACTAGGAAGACTAGTTCATTAGGGGTAATTAGAGACCATGATGAGCTTCTAATCACTAGGACAATGCCTTACTATGTCATAAAGTGGCTCTTTTCCCAGCTAAGGATAAGCTATGTTTTGATGCATCTCTGGAGGATCAATTACAGGTTAGCCAGGCAAGACTCAAAAGAATCTCCGAAAATGGAGAAATCATCCATGAACACCTCAAGACAATCTCCCACCAAGTTAGAGAAGATGGCCAGCATGCTCCTTTGAAAAGTCACCGACACGTTGCAAAGCCCGAACGGCATTCTATGGAATGCAAAGGTTTCGTAGGGACATGTGAAAGTTGTCTTTTCCTAGTCTCCGGGATGGATAGGGACTTGGTTATATACCGAATAATCATCCAGGAAGCAAAAATATTTTTGCCCAGCTAACCTTTCAAGGATTTGATCGATGAATGGCAATGGAAAGTGATCCTTTTTAGTGGTTGTGTTCAACTTCCTATAGTCAATATACACTCTCCAAGCAGAAGCTGAACGAGTGGTGAAGGTTTCCCCTTTCTCATTAGTCGTAATGGTTATTCTCGTCTTCTTGGGTACAATCTAAACGGGGCTAACCCATGGACTATCTGAGATTGGGCAAATAATCCTAGCATCGAGCCACTTGATTATCTCTTTCTTGACCACTTCTCGCATATTCGGGTTTAGTCTCCTTTGCATTTCACGAGAAGGGCAGGATCCATCTTCCATGAAAATATGATGATTACAATAAGATGGCTCGATCCCACTAAGGTCATGGATGATCCAACCAATTGCCTCCTTGTTGTCTTTAGGGACCTTAATTAACCTCAACTTTTGCTCCTTAGTCAAATCAGCACTAATAATCACAAGGAGCATGTTTTTAGGTCCTAAGAACTCATATTTCAAATTTTTGGGCAATGGTTTTAATTCCAGCTGGGGTGGGTTTAGAATAGATTCATCAGGACGATCCAGTGGAAGAGGCTGGGAATGAACAAAATCAACGGCCTCTTCAGGATGTGGTTGGTCTACCACGGAGAGGGTTGTGGGTTGGGTTTGCTAAAGCTAATGAAGTCCTCTAGTGCATTGATTGTCATACACGTCTCAAGATCCTGATCCTCGAGTTCCTCAATGAATCCACAATTCTCAAATCCTCTTATCACCTTAAAAATATCCAAAGTTAATTTCTTATCCCCAAAGGCAATCTCCATACTACCGCTTTCACAGTTTATGTTGGCCTTGGCGGTAGCTAGGAACGAACGCCCCAGAATGATGGGTGTGTTCCTCAAATCATTAGGTACATCCATGTCAAGGATGAGGAAATCTACAGGAAAATAGAAATCCTTGACCTTGACAATTACATCCTCAATAACACCTCTTGGTGTGGTGACCGATCAGTCCGCTAATTGTAGCGTTACTGAGGTTGGCCTTAGTTCACCTAACCTAAACCTCTCATAAAGAGAAGTCGGGATTAGGTTGATGGATGCACCTAGATCCAATAGTGCCCTATCAAAAGTGTATTCCTCAATAATGCATGAGATCAAGGGGGCAATTGGATCTTTCTTCTTTTGAGAAAAGTGATGTAGGATCACAGAGCTTGCCTGCTCAGAGAGAATCACCTTCCTCGGAGTGGGTTCTCTCGATTTACGCTTTTGGGTACATAGTTCTTTCAAAAATTTAGCATAAGTTGGGATGTGCTTAATAGCATCAAGGAGCGGAATATTGATCTCTACGCTCTTGAATAAATCTAGAAGCTCCTCGTTGCTGTCTAAGGTTTTCTTCTTCTTGGTTTTCAATAGGGCCTCAGGGAATAGGATATGGGTGGAATTTTCAATTTTCGGTCCTTAGGACTAATTATCTTTTTCAATCTCCTTTTCTCTCTTAAGCTCCCTAAGGTTTTGGCATCTAGAGGGCAATTTAGGGTCCCGGGTTTGCTTTCCATTTCTCAAGGTGACAGATTTTGCAGAGGCATACGGGTTTGGGTCTTGAGGTGGGCTAGTGAAGATTGAAGGTCCTTCGTTAGTCATGTAACCGGAGGAAGAAGAAGATGAGGGACCCTGCTCAACCACCTAAGTATGTGCATGTGAGTCCCTTTGATTCTCGTACCCTTGGGCACTATTGCCCTATTTTTGCACATTGCATGGGTTGGGTACAGGTTGAGATGGCAGAGATCCGGGTTGTCGGGTGTTAGCAATTAGCCTGGATTGCAAGTTATCTAAGGATGTCTTCATTTGTTGAATATGCGGAAGTATGGACCCTTGCATTTCCACCATCTGCCAGTTTAAATCAGCCTACCCTGTGGATTGTTGGGCATTCCAAGATTGCTGATTAACCGATCTCGGGGGCAACTGGGTGTATACTTGACCTTCACCCATAGGTTTTTGAGATGCATAGTTGCTGGGTCGAGATTTGGGTCTGTTGCCCCTGATTTTTCTAGAAGTTAGGGTGGTTCCTCCACCCAGAGTTATAAGTGTTGGAATACGGGTTGGACCTAACATTCTCCTGTATTGCATATGCATCCTTATAAAATGAGGATGGAGAGAATGAAGGATCAGAGAAACTGGGATCAAAGGCCCCAGTTTGGAACCCATATGGTTTCGAGAAATCCTGGCTCACAGGTTAAGCCAAATCGAGTTGGTTCACGAATTCCCACCCCGTGGGAGCTTGTAAGGGATGGAATCCCAAATTCTGGGATTGAGTGGGTAAAGAAGTGTTTACTGAATTCCCAGACATCCATTCTCCAATTTTCTTATCAACTAAGTCCATTTTATCCAGTTTATTACAAATTAATTCCATGTCAAATGAATGAGAATCCTGGATCTCATTAGCACTTGACCTAGGTTGTTGGGACTCGTTGAATGCATCCGTGGAGACATGATTAATTGAGTTCTCACTCATTTCCTCAAACAGGTCGTATGCGTTATCTGCATCCCTGTTAAGGAAATTGCCTCCGCAAGAGGCATCCATGTGATTACGGAGTTGCTCAACCAACCGGTGATAGAAAATCTACACAAGTTGCCATTTCGACACCTCATGGTGTGGACACTTCCTCAAAAGTTCCTGGAATCACTCCCAGGCACCGTGAAACGGTTCCCCTGACTGCTGGGCTAAAGTCGTAATCGCCCGTTGCAAGGCATTGGTCCTTCCGATAGGGAAGAATTTCTTCAAGAAAGCTAACTTAAGAGCAGCCCAAGTTTCAATCAGCCTTCCTATAGTCTGGTACCAATGTAAGGCCTTATCCCTGAGAGAGTGGGGGAAAAGCCTTATGATCATTTGCTCTTCGTTCACATTCCTTGCTCTGGTGGTCTGAACCAAAGTGGTCAGATCCTCTAGGTGCTGGAATGGGTCCTCTGAGCCAAGCCCATGGAAATGCTTAATCAAACTTAAGAGTTGGGGCTTGATTTCTATGTCTCCGATGGGAATCATGACGTTGGGACGTTCCCCATAGTTTGAAGGATCGTAGAAATCCTTCAAGGGTCAAGTGCCCTGACCATGCATACGTTGGAACCATTGCTACATCTACTGTAATTCTTCCAATTGCCTTTGAATCAGCTCTTACTGGTTCGGGGGCGGGGGAGGTGGTTGTTGATTAGCCATGGGATTTGCTTGGCTATAACTCAACCTCCGCCTCCTAGAATGGTCTAAAGGTCCTTCCAATCTAGAGTTCAATGACCTCCTCCCAAGCATACACTTGAAGGAAGTCGGAAGGATGGGGAAAAGAGGGAACCTTGCAGCACTAGAATACAAGCATGTCCTTAGATGGGGTAGCCTAAGGTCTACTGACTCTCAAAATCCATCCTAAGATTATGGACGATTTACTCTACTTATGTCTAGGCAATCCGACCAGTTAGGAGGGACTGGGGAAAAGGTTCTTCCTTTGGCTTGCGCCTCCGGTTCCTAGTGTACCGCCCAACCGCAGTCGTTTGACACTACTCCTCTAGCTAGACATCAGATTTACTAGTATAAGTGGGTTAATCGTGAATAATCTCAATCTGGATCCCAACGAGCAAATGAATCCTTAGGGCCAACGTCTAATTGATTTTAGTTAAGCTTGGGAAATTGGTGCTCTAGAATGTGATGGGCCCTTAATGGGTTGTGCCCTTAATGATTTGTTTGAGAACGTGTGAATGTGCACAACCAAGAGGTTTTCAAGCAAGATCATTAATGATGAGGTGAGTTTTAGGGTTCGAATCTTGCTTAATAGCTTTTAGGATTCAAATATTAGGTGTTTTCAACCAAGTTTTGTGAGGCAAACCAAGTTTGTTTTTGAAATCATGTGTTCAAGTATTTTCCTTTAGAAATCAAGAAAAATATGGAATGCCTGGCTTGACCTAGTTATTGAATCCTATGGGGCAGCTACAAAATGAACCTCTTTTAGATTAGGTGGTTCGGCCCAAACAGTTCAATCAATCGGCTCAAATGCACCACCGATTAAGGCACATAAAAAGGTGGTTAACCTAATATGATTTCTACTCTTTTATGTGTTGAATTCGTGTATCGGGTCCATAGGTCGGAAGTCCGGTTGAGTAGATGATAATCAAGTCCAATTATGTGCCTCAAATGTGGGTGTATAGAGTGTGTATATTGATTAGTCCCATAGAAAGTATCTCTCTTTTTTTTTTTTGTAAATGCAAGGGTGAGGTGGATGAAGATGGCAAACAAGACAAACAATTCTATCCTAGGGTTTATGCAAACACCTAAGTAGATTAGGTCTTGGTTATGAGTGTGGCGAAATGAACTAGTGGGGGGGGAATGTGGGGGACACTTACAGAGTACTCTACCCGCACTTTACTCTGATCTACCACACTTGGATCTCCATGCTAGGGTACCTACAAGATAGTAGATCAAAGACAAGTAGGGTTAGTGCTATGTAAATGCAAAGAAATGCAATAAATAATAAAGAAAATTCCGTTGCCTCCTTGGCAACGGCACCAAAATGGTCAGGCGTGTCTTGCATGTTAGAAATCGGGGTTACAAGTAACCCGTTGTCGTAGTTGCAAAACACGTCGATCAGATAAAATTTATACCGAAACTCTAAGGGAGTCCCAGGTCAAAAACAGGGAGGCAACGTTTACTTTAACTAAAAACCATGCTTCATTTTGTTTATTTTTGGTATTTTAGGGTTTTGTTATTTCTTTGCATTTTTGTAAGAAGACAACCATAATAAATCACAAGAGATATGGAATAAATATTTTATATATCATGAATGTCTATTACAATATTCTATGAAAGCATAAAAAGAGAGGGAGGTGAGAGGAAATCTCCTGAATCAACTATTCAGCAAGACGACAGCGCCTGGCGGAAGCTCAAACGAAGGAGGTGAGATGCAGGAGGACGTTGGGTAGAGGAAAGCTTTGGCGTAGCTCCGGAATGGAGGTGAGAAGGTGGAGATGATCTGCCACCGGAATGGAGGTGGGAGGACGACTCCAAGGCGACCTATGAATTGGGATGGGAAGTTAGAGGAGTATTTGGTGGGGCAAAGGTTCGCTACACTAATAGGCGCCTTGGGAGCTTGAGAACAAGCGCTAACAGAGCATTGGTAGGCTTGCTAGAGCTTGGGAGTAGGTGGGAGTAGAGTAGGTAGAGATGAAGAGGAATGGGGGGTGTAGGGATGTTTATATAGTGGAGGGAAGGAGAGAGCCCCGCGCATAGGCATTCAGTGACAGCCATAAGCATCACTAAAGGCCACTCGAGCTATTGCTGAAGATCCGCGCCTCTTCATTGCTTAGGCTGGCACATGCACTGCACAGGCCATTTAGTGACAGTTATAAGTGTCGTTAAAGGCCTACCATTCTGTCGTCGTAAAGCTCGCGCCAGCCAGCCATGCCCGCAACTGTCTTCGCACATGCGGGCATGGATGCATCCTGACCATCGGATGAAGGATCAAACGGTCGAGAGAAGATTGCACCCTTTCGACAAATTTGAATCGCTCGCCTCGCCCTCGGCCGTCAGATAACGCGCGCATCAGATGGCGCATTCTCGATGTGCGTCAACACCCGTGTGTCGCATCCGCACTCTACAGTGCGTCCACGTAGCTGCTTCCTTCGCCGCCCGATCCTCCATTGACGGCTCCATTTCCTCCCGCCTTCGCTTCAGCGGATAAAATTCACGCGTAGGGTCTCGAATGCACGGCCGTGCTTTGAGAGTGGAGGCATAGACCACTGTGCTGAGGGTCATCATGTGTCTCGTTTTTTAATTAAGCTCCCACACCCATGACTGTTGGGTGGAGATCCAACGGTTGTGCTGACTCCTCGCTTGATGAGGCGCTTCTTCAGCCATGGAGTGCACATCTCAGCCGTTGGATTAAGATGCAACGGCTAGGATTTGATCTTGCAGTAGGCTTGGAGGCTCTTTGGCTCAGGTGGGGCAGCCTGGATGGTGCCACGTGGCGCTATCTGGGCCATCCATCTTCTTCTTCTTGCAGAGGGTGCTATAGAGCTTAGAATTGGGTGATTCCTGTGTTGACGGACTGCGATCGTTGCTTTGAATCCAACCATATGGTAGGATTCTTCATCCGAGGCCCGTAAAGATGTCGCACTGCCTCCTAGCCATGTAAAATGATGGAATTAATGTGCATAATATAGAACTATCCTCGATGCAATGCAATGGATGTTTATGCAATATTTATATCATGATATGCAATGCTATGCCTAGGAGCTATTATAAATAACCATTTTATGATGAATTTATATGTGCTTATCAGTGGTCCTGTGTTGCTTAGCCACTACGGGTAGTAATAGAATTCAACCCTGCCTGGTTCTAGTTTGGTGTGGGCAAAAGAGGTGATTGCTACTGATAACCTGTATATGATGTCAAAGCCTCCATCCCGTCAGGTGATGGAGTAGAAGGGGCCTGATAAACAAAGTGAGCTTGGCCTTGATTTGGGTTCATAACATGCCTCTAGTTTGGCACGTTATTCGGATTAGGCAGAGGTTGTGAAGGAAGTGCACTAGGTTGGCAAGGATTTGCCATCTGGGTGAGTTGATTGCAAACCTGTGTGATCTCATCTTTGTGCTGTTTTTGCATAGCCACATTCATTTTCTGAATGTCAGCCAGTGTCTGAAGGTTAAGAGTCATTTGATCTGCATGAGTCGACCCAGATTGATAAGTTGGGTTAGGTTGAGGCTGAGGCGACTGATATGGACGAGGAGCTTGTGGTTGGGGCTGATATTGAGGCCGCTGATTTTGATTATTTCCTGACCATGTGAAATTAGGATGATTACGCCATCCAGGGTTGTAGGTGTTTGAGAATGGATCATTCTGGATGGTTGAGGTCCTCACAGGCCTGAGGAGCCTAGGAAAAGTCAGAATACGGGGGTTCAAAGTTCCCTCAACTAAAGTAGGTGGATCCAGAGTTTCCTGCAAAACTAGAATCAGACAGGGGTGGATATGGGTCCATCCCCTGAGAAGATCGATGATAGAAGTTATGCACAGCATCCCTGCCAGAGGGTGGTTGCGCGAACGGGTTTTGCATAGAGGTAGCTCGTTGCAAGTGTCGAGTTAGCTCATCCACCTTCTTCTCAATAATAGAGACCTTGCCTAAGTGACTGGCCACAAGTTCCAAGTCGACATAAGAGGATAGGCCCTGCATCTCTTTTGCTCCCTTTGGATTTGTCAATGCATGGGCATTCGTCCAGTAGTACATGCCCATGGATTCATTATTGATGGAGTTCTCACACATATTCTTAAGAATCTCCCACACGATGTCTTCGTGTTGACCCATGATGTTTCTTCCGCAGGTCGCATTGACAAATAATCGAATATCTTCATGGAGTCCCTGGTAAAAAGACTTGACTTGTTCCATGGAGTTCTCACACATATTCTTGAGAATCTCCCACACGATGTCTTCGTGTTGACCCATGATGTTTCTTCCGCAGGTCGCATTGACAAATAATCGAATATTTTCATGGAGTCCCTGGTAAAAAGACTTGACTTGTTCCCATTTAGGAACTCTGTGGTGGGGCCACTTTCGCATGAGATCCATAAAATGATCCCATGCCTTGTGAAGCGATTCTCTTGCTTGCTGCATGAAATGCTTGATCTAATGCCGTAAAGCATTTGTCCGACCAACAAGGAAGAACTTTCTTAGAAACTTGAATTGAGGTTTCGCCCAGGTGTTGATTGGACGCATTTAGGTTTGGTACCAGTGAGCAGCCTTATCCATGAGAGAGAAGGAGAACATTTTCATGAGTAAGACATCCCAATTTTGAGCTTCTGACCCAAAGGTCTGGGCCAGATGCTTGAGTTGCTTGATATGCTAGAAAGGATCCTCGGAATTACACCCATAGAATTTAGGAATAGCATGAATCATGTTGGGTTTGAGTTTAGTATCAGGTCCTCCAGTGAGGATTTGTACTCGAGGTTCAATTGCCACCGTAGCGGGATTGTAGTGATCTCCAATCATAGGACACTGCGGTGGGTTCACAAAGGCTTGGAATAGATCATTAAGGTGCTAAAGTAGATTTTGAAGATTATTTTCTTCTATTGGTTGTGCCATGATGATGGATGAAAGAGAATTAGGTTCAGATGAATCAGAAGAGATATCGATCGGATTGGGCTGTTACACAAACAAGGACGTCTAGGCTTGGCCTTGACAGGAATGAGTAGTTAATGGAGGCCTTAAGGATGGTCTTAGAGACCTCCTTCCAAACATGCACCGATAGAGTAGACGAGAGGTAGAATGTGATGGACCCAATCAAGACACCCAAAAAATTTTTGGATGACTATATAGGTTTGGAGCAAATGATACCCCTTAGTCAGAAAGCTGTCCACTTGAGAATTACCTAGGCAGCTAGAGAGGGAGAGTCCCGCAAAGACCCCTACATGATAGAGCACCCCCACAAGTTACAAGGTTTCCTCCACTTGACTTCTTTTGTCACTGATGGTCCAAGTACACCAGAATGGGGACCTGACCTCTTAAGTCTACCAGTTTTAATTAAGAGTAAGGGTGCTTATGATTTCACTTGAACTTTTAAGAAGTTTTTGTGCAAAGTGACCTAATTTGAAGATTGGTTAACCCAACAAGGTGGGTCAACTTCACCTGTATTGTCCTTTTGAGAAATTTAGGTCCCTCTTTTAGTATTCAACTGAATTTAAGAACTTGATTTTAGGGGTTTGCTTGAATAGATCAATTCAATCAAGGTTTAGGCACACACTATTTGGAAAGATTAATTCTTGATTAAACAAGTGTGTCTCTAAAACCCTAAACTAGAATCCTTAATTGGCTCTGATTTGGTCCAATTTAATTTGTCCAAATGTGGTACCTAGGGCTCAAGCAAGAATGTGATAGCCCTAGATACCTTAAGATTTTAAGTAGGTGCACAAATCAGGGTTTGAGTGTTGTCTAAATAGAATATATCAAATCAAGCAACTTGATGATTAGTCTAAGAATATAATGCAAGTAGCCCTAATTGACTTTTTTCCTTTTTTTTAAGCTTTTCAGAATCAGGGGCTTAGAAGAAATTTGGATTTGTATTTTACCTGCCCATGGAGTGCTGGTGTGCGGCTAATCGTCCTTTAACAAGTCCCTAAAATAGATCACAATCAAAATAGATGTACAAAGTTAGTAACAAGTCCGATATTGCAATCAAGAGATCAGAATTGCATGTTGCTCCCTTGCAACGGTGTCAAAATGTTGCTCACTCGAAATCAGGTTTTAAATCATTGCGTTGTAGTATAGTTGAAATCTCACGAAAAATAGATAAAATTTATACTCAAAAAAGTCCGAGGTCATTTTCTAGGAGCAAGTAGGAATTCAATTCTCAAAATTGTAATTTAAACAATAAAGATAAGAAATTATAATAAGAAATTGATTCAGAATAATGTGACAATAAAATCAAGTATCAAACTGTAAAAAGAATGGAGTAAAATGGTGATTTGAATCACCAATTACTCCCTACAATAATATCTAATGGATCTCAATAGCTATAAATCAAATAAACTCAAGTTAGCCGTCTGATCATTTAATCAGACATCTTAAGCATCTTATGGCTTTTCTCTGCTTGATTGCAGACTCTTCTTTCTTTCTCTGCTTTTCTTGTGCAGCCCCTCTTCTTTTCTCCTTCTTCTTTCTTTCTCTGCTCTTTTGTTCTATTTCTCTACTCTATTCTCTTGCTCTTCTTCTTCACACAAAGTGGGGAGGATTCTCAATTTTGGCTAAGTGTCAGCCAATACTTCTCAGAGCAAAACCCTCCCCTACCCTATGCAGAAACTCCTCTCTTTCTCTCCTTGGGTCACGCTCTCCCAAAGCCTTCAACAGTACTGGGTTATCGGGTTATCGAACTTAGAGCACACCCAAGTCTAGGCCTACGGCTGTGGGTCGTAGCCGAGGAGTGCTTAGGTTAGGTAGGTTATCGGGTCAACCAGACCCACATGTAAGGTGTCGCGGGCGAGGCACGTGAGGGCGCATGCGGGGACCTCATCCCCTATGCATGCTGAGGTGAACAACTTATGCGACTTTTTCAATTTATGCAGGTGAGAACGCTTGTTAGCTTCCAAGGTAGAGCTAAGGTCCCACCATTCCTTTGTGCAGCGCAATAGCAAGGTCTCTCCGTCTGGTTGCACCTGTTGCTGGGGGTATTCCCTCCAATTGGAGTTCTGGGTGCATTCCTTGAGCAAAGCCGTAGCTCCTGGGACTTCACCTAGGGCTCGCAATGCCTAGAGCAAGACTTCAAGCTTCGCTCGAAGCTTCGCCAATGGCATCGATGACCTGCTACCTGAAAACCAAGAATAAGGACATTAGATCATTTTAAAGCACTCAAGAAGCATCACTGGATGACAACGAAAGTAACCGTGATGGTGCGGAGGTGACTGGTGGAGTGAGGTCTAATGACCTCAAATTGTTGGTGTGGAGGGCGTAGTGTTCGATGTAGTGGCTGAGGGTGTAATAGGGCAAAATAGGATGGGGGTTTTGTTGAGTGGAGTATGGCAGAGCTAATGAGAGTGGTAGTGGCATGTTTTGAGTAGTGTGGCGGTGAGTAGACATCGTCGGAGCATCGCTGGAGGCGGAGAGGATGAAGTGCTTTGAGGGAGAAGCGGTGGTCGTGCATATGTGTAGAGAGTGAGAAAGCGAATAGAAAGAGAGAGAGAGAGAGAAAGAGGGGCTTAGCGAGGTGGTAGGGAGGTGGAGGGCTTCAGTGTAGATCGGCCAAAGCCAAAGAAGGAGGAAGAAGCAGCATGGCGGTGATGATGATGCAGACGGGGGAACACCCTCCCATTGGTTACAGAGGGTCGCGACGAAGATAGGAAGAGTTTAGGCAGTCCAATTTGATGGTTGGACAACCGAAGGAGGGAGATCTAGAGAGGTCGTCGGAGTAGGGTTTTTTGGTGGCTGGATTAGGGGGATTAAGGTGATTTGGCTCCCAAAAACTTGCTGAAGAATACGACCATGCCCTGGGGCTCCTTTTATAGGGTTCAAGAGGTTGGTTTGAGCTTGGAAGCCACGCTTCCAAGCTTAGGAAGTGTTGCCAGAGATGGAAGTTTTGAGATACCCAAATCTCTCATGCATTCGCATGAGAGATTGGGAAAGTTTTAGGGCACATGGACGGATTCAATGGGAAGAGGACTCCTTAAGGAATCTCCCTTCCAATTTCGGAAGGGATTTATTGAGCAGAGGAGGGGTTTTCTTCAATCAAAGGTCATCAGAGAAGGATTCCTCCACGATAATGGTGGAGGGACCTATTTACAAAGAGTGATGACAAAGATAGGGACCTTTTTGTAAGGAATTCAAAAGTTAGGGGCATGTGCGTGAGAGAAAAGACTCAGACTGAACAAAATTGCAAACTAGGTCAAGATGATCTCAGATTGGATCAAAATTTTGGTACAAACCTAATTTGGACCTAAGGAATTGAATGGTAAAGTTGGATTTTGGTTTTGACCATGTTTGAGTGGGTAATTTATGTAAAAATCCAAATTAGGGCAAATATCAGTCTTAGACTCTATTTTATGTCAAGATGAGTTCTGATGGTCAAATTGAAGATACTAAACCCTAGAGAATATTTTCTCTGAATTTTAGAGGGTTAAGGTGAATTTTATCCTGACCAGAACCTTAGTTAATTAAGCTGGTCTATTTTTTGGGTTTCAAAAGTCATTTTATTTTCAAAACATGAGAAAACCCTTTTCTGTCTATTCTAACCCACTTGGTAGCCTTTTAGGACCATTTTGACCCTTAATTAACCCCTGAGAAAACCCATGTTGTATTTTATTCAAGATATGATGGTAAAATTACATTTTTAACCCTATTTTCTTGTCTTTCCCTCAGAATGGATTTGCAGTAAATTGTGTCGCTCTAGCAGTTATGTAGGAGCATTTGCCGACTTATTTAGGTCAAAATGAGCTAGTTATGGCTCATGATGGTGCTCCCATCAGTAGGGTTATTTAATTAGGTGATATTAGCGTCAAAAAATGTATAATGGAAGCAGTTACCTACAAGCGATTGTACATAGGTTTATCAATTTTATTTTACTTAGACTAAATTAGATTTTAAGATAGCCAATTTTAGGCCCAGCTTCGAACTTAGGGAGGCGATTTTGGATTAGTCAATTTCTACGCGATTCCTAATGATGAATAATTTCCTTTCGCTTATTGTAATTTTGGTTTTTCGTAGTTATTGATTTTTTTTGATACCTTTGTCCTTGAGGTACACCCTCAAAAATAGGCCCTTGGCAAATTGCCAAACTCAAGTCCAAAACATTCTCGCTACACGTGAGATCAAGTACTTGCAAGTTCAAGAGTTATCTTTTCTGTTTTATAATTTTTTGGTCTTTTCTTAATCAACGAATAAGGATAATAAGAAAAAGAAATGCAAAAAGGAAATGCGGAATGGAAAGGAATGAAAGTACTTAGCTTATTTATATGTGTATATATTTATATACGTATATGTAAAAGATATATAGATATCTATGTATATATACATATGTATATTATATGGTATACAGTGGGGGTGATTGAATCAGAGATTCAATGAATTGTAGCACAATGCTAGGTTAGCCGTTGTCTAAGGAGACGCGCTTAGCCCTAGCTACGTGCTACATGCAGGTGTAGAGTAGACGTGTGGGAGTGTGTATGGAGATGCTTGATGTGCGCGAATATTACGAATATGTACGCAACTTGTGCATACACACACATGATAAAATGCGTGGGAAATGGATGAGTGTACGGTATGGTGAATGGGAGTATGTATAGGTGTATGTGGGTGAGGAATGTATTTGTATGTGTATCTATATATCTATATATATATATGTCTATATATAAGTATGTATATATATTTATGTATGAATGTGTGAGTGTTTATGTGTGCACGTGTGTATGTGAGTATATATGTATGTATATATTCGTATGTGTGCATTTGTGTGTGCGTAGAGGGGTGTGAGTGTGCTAAGACGAGTGATGAGTGTAACCTACTGGATGTGTATGTATGTGTGTGTGCATGCAGGGCCGCGAGTGGTGCAAAAAGGTAGTAAAGAGGAGTGGTGAGTGGGTATGAGAGAGGACCGGCTGGGATGGGGCAAAGAAGCACATGAAGGGCTGGTGATTGGCTAGCTGATAAGTTTGCTGGTCACCAAATCACTGCAGCTGGTGGACAGAGGGGGTGTGCAAACACTTGGGGCAACAAGCCACTAGCTAAGGCAACAAACCACCGGCTGGGTTTCTTACCTAGCCAGTGGTCAGGGAGAGACAAGATGCTGGTGGTGGTAAGGTGACCGGTTGGGATGCATGTGAGTGGGGCCAAGCCACCGGATAAGTGAGAAGTCATCCAATGGCAAGCATGAAAAATCAACCATGATAGAGTTTCTACAATAAACGAAAAAGAAAAAAATAGAGGAAGCTCAAGAGCTTCCGTGCTACACTAATAGAGATAAAACACAATAAAATAAAAGAAAAACCTAAGAGAACCCACCACTCCCACCTGCTCACAAGGAAGCTGGGCGGTGGTGGAGCTCACCGTGGAGTTTGTGACCATGGGGAGCTTCCCCTACCTGCAGCGTGCTCTCTCAACTAGTGAGAGAGAGCTGCATATGGGAGAGGAAGAGAGGGAGAGAGGGGAGAGGAGGGTTGTGGCCAGTTGAGGGATGGCTGTGCGTGAGTGTTTGGGGGTGTGTGACTACTACTGTGGTGTGGTAGTGAGGATGGAGCCAACCTTTTGCAATGGAAGGGGGTGGGGGGAATATATAGGTGAGGGGAGTGGTGAGGGCGAGGGTAGTGACAAGTGCTACCGTTAGGGAGTGGGAATTTTGTAGGTGGGCACTTAGGTTGTTAGGTAATTACTGTAAGTGGTGAAGGGTAGTGTTAGGTGGTATTAGGTGGTAGAAATGAAGTGGGATTGAGGTGGAATTAGGGCTCTATCTCTCTATCTTCCTCTCCTAAAATGCATGCATGCATATAATTACAAAATGCATGAATATATATCTAATCTTAAATGAATAAGGGTTAGAAATAGCACAAGATAGCTTATTTAATGGCGTGAATTGTTGTGCAATCACCTCGCCTAAGTTTTAGGATTAGAGATTCATCTAGACCATTGGATGAGAAGTAGTTGAGGCGGAGCTCACTGGTCACGAAGAAGGTGTTTTGGCGTTGGATGAGCGGCGATCAAACGATGTTGTCACTGGTCATTCTTGGCCGTCCACAAGGAAGAAGAGATGTGGTTGGATAGAGGACCTAAATGCACGTAAAGAAGGACCTAACTGTAATAAAAGGACTCAATGCAATCTATTAATTTAGATAAGTAAATTAGTTTATTTCTTTTTTCAACTTTTTATATAAGTTAATATAAATGTTAAATAATATATTTATACCTTGAATTTACATTTTTGTCCCTTTAGCATTATTTAATTTAGTGATTTATATTACTACTTTAATTATTAACTTATATATGTAATACCTATAAGCTAGTTATAAATACTTATAAATAGCTAAATGCTTATGTATAAGTCCTAATTATTAGATAAATGTTTATTAATCCATAATTCAGGTATCTTAACATATATTAAATAAATGTTTACTTATTATTATTGTAGTGTATAATTAACCCTATTTAATTGCTATTACTAGTTAATTAGCTAGGTAAACTAGTTTATTCTGATGATTTAGTAGCCATGATGAGTTTCTCATCTTACCCTCATGCCAAAGTTTTGCTAGTCCTAAACAAAATTACTAGTGAATATGATAATTTAAACACACCAACATGTAGAAAATATAGTTATGGATTCTCAAGAATAACTAATTAGGTCAGAAAGAGTTTTGAAATTTTTCTCTTTTTAAGTTTTTATAAATATCATGATTTCTTTTAAGAGCATTAAGAAGGATTGCTCTTACAAAGGACTCAAAACTCGAGAATACTTCTCAAACTAGATACTCATGAAAAACACTCTAAAAACAGATAAAAATTTGATTTTTTTATCAACTTTAAGCTTTTGTAAATTAAGTAAACACTCTTTATTAGCCAAACTCAATGTTGAGGTAGATCTCATCGGTCACAAATGATGTTGTCACCAGCTATTCTTTGTCGTCTGATAAACTCCATTTTATCATCATTCTTAAGCTAAAAACCACATCTAGTTGCTAGGTTTTCTGCATTGCATTATGGTATTGGGTCACATTTTGCATTTCATTCATTTTAGGATTTATGCATGCATTATCATATTTTTCATATCATTTTATGTGTAATATGCTTCATTTCATTGTCAGGGATGAGTACATAGTAGAAATCAAGTAAACCCTAACAATGTGAAAGGCAGAAAAGCAAGAAGAAGATAGAAGTTAATTCCAGTTGGATCCCAGCTCACTTCAGCTGGATTCTAGCTCAACGAATCTTATCTCAGCTAGATCTAGCTCTTTATCAACTCTATCCAGTGCATAAGAGCTCTACTCTACTTAGCTTAGCTACAAGTCCTCAACTAGCTAAGCTAAGCCAGCTGAAGAGTCATTGACCAGCTTAGGTTAGCTCATCTCCAACTCATGAGGACTCAACTCAGCTCAATTTAGTTGAGCTTAGCTCCAAGACCTAAGCTAACTACCTAAGCTAGCTAAGGAGTCTTCAGGCAGATCAGTTCTAGCTCATCTCAACTCCTGACAAGAAAAAGCTAGCTCAAGCTAGCTCAACACTACTTGTTTAGTAGCTAGCAAAGAACTAGCTAGCTAAGCTGGTTGCGGAGTTTTCATACAATCTGCTTCAGCTCACCTCAAATCCATGCAAACACATTTCAACTCACAGAAGCTCCTCTTAGCTATATTCAACTCCTACCCCACTACTAGCTAAGCTAGCTCTCCTAACTAAGCTAGCTCAGCCTTAGCACCTACACCACTTCATGTGGCCGTCGACCTAACCCCTTAAAACCCTAGCTTCTGCTACTCCTTTTGGTGCCAACATGGACAACCACCACCACCACTCACATCCCTTCAAAAGTGGTGCCAAAAATACCCATCCCTTCAACCTGTAACCACCACCTATGTTGGCACCAAAACGCCCCCTACAACCCATCATTTTGGCACCAACCTAAAACCCTACATCTACCCCGAACTACCATCATAGCCACCTATATTTTGGCACCAAAAATCTATCATCTGGAAGCCAAAGGCTGGTGCCAAAATAGAAGCCCTCTCATGGTGACGCCACCTATGGTGGCCTTTCATCATCATAACCACTACTCCTCCTATTCTATATATTCACCACCAACCACCACCATAAACCAATCCTTGGCTACCTTATTTTCTACCATTAATCCACCTACATAACCGGCCAAGGAGGAGGGATTTGGAAGGTGATCAAGGAGGCTACCTTGTCTCCTTAGTGTTCATCTTCTTCTTCCCTCTTCATTTGTTCCATGACAAGGAGCATCAACTATTGGAGGACGGCCAAGAAAGGAGGGTAGGGTGGATGTCCACCCTTGGAGATCCAAAAGAAGGAGCATCATCATCAAGAAGTTTAAGAGGAGGTTCTCTTCAAGTGAGGAGCACATCAAGGCTTGGAGCAAGAATCAACTCCCACTTCAATTCAGGAGCTTTCTATCTCAAGTTTCTATCTTCGTTTTTGTAGTAGTTAATCGTTCTTCTACTTGGAGATTACTTGTGTGGTATCCATCCACACAAGTGAGTTCTCCAAGTACCTTGTTGACAATACTACTAATGAATACAATTTTGAACTGCCATTCATTATTTTATGTGTTTCTTTTCAACTTTTAGCTAGTTACTTTAGTGCACCCACTTCACATCTCTAATTACCTTAGGCACACTTGCCTAGGGTGAGCATAGCAAGATATGATTCCAATATGTAGTCGTACTTTCTGATAAGTCCACTTGAGTGGACCATTATTTGGCCTAAGTACTCTTTAATTATCTGTTCTTAGTTTCTAATTAATTAGAATTTAAATGATAATTCACCTTAGTCTACGTATAATTTTATGCACCAATTTTACAACATATGGTTATGATAATCTGTATGGTTGGATGCAGGCTAGGTGAAAGAGTCAGACATCCATTCTGCTCCTATAAGACGTCTGGAGCTTAGATCAGACATCTAGAAACCGCCATTGTAAACTCCCTGAAGTCTACACCTTTTAAGATGTCTAAAACTTGGTCTGGATGTCTGATGAAGACACCGCCAGACTTATCTCGCCGTTTAAAGAAGCTTTCGGCCGAAGGAAAGCAAATAGAGGATTTTTAAAAGGAGGGCTAGCCATCTTCTTCATCATCTTTCCCCTTGCGGGGATCTCCTCCCTCACCACCACTGTGGACCCTGTATACACCATGAACCACCAGCATGCACCGTGGCCTCCACGCACCCACCTCCACCCTTCCCCTGTCGTGGTGTGTGTAGTGACAGCGCGCACACCGCCACCAACACCATCCATACCACGCCTCCTACACCTTTTCCTCTCCGTCTTCAACCTCTTGCCACCACCCCTCCCCCACTCCAACACCACCACTTGCAACTCAACATAACCCAACACTTCACCACTGTTCCCCAAGCCCTCATGCTAGCCATCATCTTCCACATCTCCTCTCCATGCATACTCGCAAGCACCTCCACCCTTCCTCTTCTTCTTCTTCTTCCTCATTTTGCACCACCTGCAACTTCACGCAAGGAACCCAAAATGCACGCCATCCCCCTCGCCGGCTACGCCACCTTGAGCCACCTCCTTCTCTGCCAAAATGATCAGAGTGCTCACCTTGACCTCTATCGATGACCCACGCCAGCCACGCTGACCCTCGACAACCCCTTCTCCTACACCAAACGTCGCTGCCATCTGACCACTCCTCCTTCGACCGATCGCTGATGACCCCCTCCGGCTGCACCTCCTACGCCATTGCGGAGCCCTCGCCGAGATGCACCTTCCCCTCGATCCTCGCAACCAACCACACTCGGCCCTTCACGTAGGGAAGAGAGAGGAGAAATCCTCTGTTCTTCTCCCAATTAAAAATGATAGAGAATGCCATTGCGAGGTTTACTAGTCCTTTATATATTGAATTAATTTATTGAAAGGAATTTGCGAGAATCTCCCTCTATTCTATCTGAATTAACTATAGTTAAATTCCTTTCATGAATAATATAGCATATGGGTTCTTGGTTATATTAGTAGGCTCTGGTCTGAAAAGGATAGATATTAACAGTGTTTACCAGTACCAATATCAAGATTCTCCTATTCCCATGGTCATGATTTTTTGCAGGTGACACCTATATTCTTGATTAATTATCTAGATCGAGAATTTATGTTGGAAATGAGTGCACCAGTTAGTATGCTCACGCATTAAAATTCCTGAATAAATGCGGCACCACTTACTAGTTTAATTGGCTAATTTCTTCCTGTGGAGATGACCTAACTATTTTCATGGTTAGATTTTGAGTACTAAATATTTTGAAAAGCAATTTTCTATCACACAACGAACTATAACGACACAACATTTAATGTTACAAATTTCATCGTAAACAAGAATCGCTCTTTCAAATGGTGCAATTGCCAGGGAGGAAACACACCTATTAATTTTTTCAGGAAATTTATATTATTTTTATGCTATTTCTGACGCTTTTCTGAATTACTGACATTGCTTGTGATTGTGTGCAAAAATGAACAAACGAACGCAGCAGGTGCACACGATGGAGGCGATATTTTTGGTGGACCTTGATGCCACCTGGAGGACATCAACAGGTGCCTATGGGCCTTAATCCCATGCACATAAAGGCATACGGAGGAACAATCAGGAGAACTACTTCACTGATTTCATTATTTTCATTAGAACTTAGTTTAGATTAAGACTTTTAGATTCTAATTATTAGTCGTGTTGCCCTTATAGTCTGGGGCTTATTTTCGGGGTTTGTCCCCCAAGGTTTTAGTTGACCCTTTGTTTTAAGGATATTTTTGGGAGTGTGTTCTGATGGGAACACCATTATGAGCCATAACCAGCTTAATTTGATCTAATTAAGTTATTAAATGCTCCTACATAACTCCTAAAAAGCCTTAATTTATTGCAAATCCTTTCAGAGAGAAATACAAGAAACTAAGGTTAAAATAGTAATTTTACCATCATATCTTGAATGTAGAACAACCATGGGTTTTCTCAGGGGTTAAATAAAGGTCAAATGGTCTTAAATAGTAATAAGTGGGTTATAATATACAGAAAAGGGTTTTCGCATGTTTTGAGAATTAAATGACTTCTGAAACCCTAAAAATTGACCTACTTAATTAATTGAGGTTATGGTCAGGTTAAAATTTACCTAAACCCTCTAAAATTCATATAAAAATATTCTCTAGGGTTTGGTACTGATAGCGAAAATACATGGTTTGTTAATTAGGTAATTTAGTGTCGTTGCAACGCGTAAATCATCTTTCGCTTTTAAATTTATATCCTAGATAGGGGAGTATCTAGGGTCGTCCAAGGAGGAAAAAAATTGCAATTCAATTCTCTTGCTCAAAACACATCTCAACTTTCTTTTTGGTATTTTAAATATATATATATTTTTTGTGTTTTGAAAGAATACGGGCAAGGTGCGAATTGTGACAAAAGAGTGCTAACACCTAAAATGCTAAGCTAAAACTTAAGAGGTTAAAAAGTCCACTACCTAAGCACACTCTAGGCAAGTGAAGGCCTAGAGTAATTACGGAGTGGAAGTAGAATAAGTGCTAGAACAACAGTAACAATTGCAACAAAAAGCTAAAAGAAGGCAATTTAGTTAACTAGAATTTGCATTCTTTTCAAGGACAAGTAGAGGAATGCTTCTACTAGAAATAAAAAAATTTAAAAGCAATAAAAGAAACACTAATCCTCTTGCAAAATTTGGTGAAGAAGGGAGTCTTCTTGCTCCAAGCCTAGCTGCTCCTTGACTTGAAAAGAGGGCCTCCTTCTTCTCCTTCCTTGAGAGCTCCTCCAAGGTGGAAGCTACCACCTTCAATGCTCTCCTCCAAGGGGTGGGCATGCACCACCCTCACAAGCTCCTCCAAGGTGGCATGGACCACCTTCAAGATCTCCTCCAAAGATCTTCCTTGCCTGGCTTCTCCTTTGGCTGGCGTGGACACAAGAGAGAAAGGAAGAGGGGAAGGCACCAAGGGGATAGAATATCCCCTTAATCTTATTCTTCTTCTTCTCTCTTGGGCGTGGGCTTCTAGGTAGAATATGAGAGTGAATTTTCTAGCCAAGGATGGATTGAATGGTGGTGGGTAGTGGTCTTTTTATAGGGTAGGGTGAGGGGTTAAGGTGCCTCTTGAAATGGAGGGCTAAGATGGTTGGATGAAGGCGGTTAGATGATCCTAGGGTTAGGGATGGTTGGTGCCACCTAAGGGGTGCTAGGGGGTAGTTAGGGTTGGTCAATAGGCACCTAAAAGTGACGCCAACCATGGAAAGGTGCCATGGGTTGGCACCAAGTTTAAGGCTTCTAGAAGGTGGGGTTATGTGGAGGGTGGAGATGGGTTTAAGGGGAGATGTGTGGTGGAGATGAAAGGGATTTTTGGAGGGAAAAGTGGCACCATCAAGGGGGTAGTTAGGGTGGTTTTGGCACCACTTTTAGGTGTCTTTTAGAGGTGGTGAGTAGGCTAGGTTGGCGCCAAGTAGGTGGAGCTTAGGTGGGGCTAGTAGGTAGAGTTGTTAAGTAGGGTTTTTGGGTGGTACAAGCCAAGGATGTTGGAGCATAGCTAAGCTATGCTAAGCTAAGATAAGCTAGCTTAGCTAATGGAGGAGTAGAGAAGGAGGTGTTGGAGCTAGGGTTTGGAGGGAGGTGCTAAGAAGGAGAAGTCTAGAGCTGAAACTGGAGCTGGCTGCTACTGAAGAGGCTGGCATGGAGCTACTCTAGCTAGCCTAGCTTGTTAGTTCTTTGCTAGCTACTAAGCCAAGCTAAAGTGAGTTGGCTTCTACCATAATGAGCTGAGGTGAGCTAGGTCTGGTGCTCTCAGGGAGGATCAAGCTAGTTGATGTAGCTAAGGTAACTTAGCTCAACTGAGTTGAGCTAAGCTGAGTCCCCGGGAGCTGGAATTGAGCTTCCTGAGCAAGGATGAGTTCCTCTTCAGCTGGCTGGAGTTGAGTGGAGCTGGATGTAGCTGGATCTAAGTTGGGGTGAACTCCCATCAACTCAGCTGAGCTAGCTAGAGCTCTCAATGGACTAGTGGGAGCTGAGATGAGCTAGACTCTGCTAAGTTGAGCTAGATCTGAGCTGACTTGAACTACGGTTAGCTAAGATGAACTCTCTTGAGCTACCATTTAGCTGAGATTAGCTGAATGGAGCTGGGATGAGCTAACCTTACTTCAAGTGAGCTAGGTTCCAGCTGTGGTGAGCTGGATTATGCTGAGTTCTAGCTAGTTCGAACTCCTTCTTCACTAATTGCCTTCTTGAGTGCTAGGGTTTTAGGGATCTGTATATCTGTTCATCCCTAACACTCGCAAAAATATATTAAAATAACAAAAGAAAATGCAATGCATGCCTAACCTAGTGAATGCCTAAATGCAGCCCAAAAACCTATTTGCAGAGTAAAATCTTAAGAGCTAGGTTTGTTTTAATGCATAAGAATGATGATAAACTGGCGTTTATCACACTCCCGTGCTTATCTTTTGCTAGTCTCTTAGCAAAACATCAAAAATTTTTTTGGAAGCGAAATTTTTTGGAAATCTAATTTTTTTGACTTTTTAGGAGAAAAATGATTAAGGGACCTTGGTAGATGAAAGCACAGGAGGTACGGAATTTGTGAAAGATAAACATCGGGATTTGTTTTTGGATCCAACCATTAGATAGAACGGGATGAATATATCCTCCAGAAAATTCACAAATTAACCCCTTGTTAGTTCAGATGACTTGAAATTTTTGTTTTTAGGATTTTTCTGGCTCATGAATCTAATTCGCAACTTGCAAAATCCTTTAAAACCTTGTGTCTTGCTTGTGAAAAGCCAACATTTATAAGGGCGTGTTAATTTATTTATTATTACTTTTTTTTATCCCCTATGCTTATTTTTAGCTTAGTCTTACAATAGATGTGTCAGGATCATCATTCCCGTTACCATTCCTCGAGGGAGCTCTAGCACCAGTACTTCGGGATAGCATTGTCCATGACACCACCCAGGAGCTCACAACCCCAAAACACGATTCGGTGTAAAGGGGCGCTCCAAGCAAACTCAAGCTCTTGCTCCGACACTATAGGTAGAGCACCGTCCAAGACACCTGAGCTGCTAAAATGCGCTTTAATGCTCCATCTAAAGATATGAAATATAGATATAGAGCAGCACCGAGGCAATAACTTGTTGACATCGCATCCACAAAGGAGGCATTTTCCTCCTTCTCAGCGATGGGAACTCAAACCAATGATCTGCTTCAGACTTTTACTAAGTATAAACAAGGGAGTTTCTTCAAATTTTTAGTTATTTTTAAGTGTTGGCTTGTGTGTGAAATTTGACATAAGAAGTTTCTCAAGACATGCAAGTTTTTGAATAAAAAACTAAGTCAAATACTTTTCGTATTACAAAATAGGATCAAGTCACCTAAGCTATCATGAATTCAGGTGGAATTTTAGAGAAGGATATCTGATCTAGTCTAAAAATAGACCCTGAAATTCTAATGATCACATTCATATCCTCATCCTTAGTTTGTTAAAGATTAAATCCCATTGTACCAAAAGTGAATTTTTCGACCTTAGTCCTGATTTCAAAATTTTTCCTCAAAAAGTTTTCAACATTTTTATTTTATTGGGTATGCAAGCAGGAAAATAACTAAAGAAAAATGCATGGTTTTAGGTTTTAAAAAATCCTAAATCGATCGTCAAATTTAAAAACTCCCCCCCATGCTTTAAGATATGCCATGTCCTCATGCATTAGGAGGGAAAAAGGGATCACCTTAGTAAAGAACGGTCGGGTTTAGGATGATCAAAACCTGGAAAAAGAAGAAAAAAAAAGGAAGTAGGAAAAAATGATGGGTTACCTCCCATCCAGTGCTATCTTTTACGCCATTCAGCCGGGCATAATGTACATTAGTGATCAAGGGTGGCTGGCTCAGTAAAATTAAAAGATTTAGACAGAATTTTAGGCGTATGATCAAAATAGGGCTTTAAACGTTGGCCATTGACTTGAAAGGTCAAATTAGTTTTTGGATCAAAAAGATCAACAGCGCCGTGTGGATATGTTTTATGGACAATAAAGGGGCCAGTCCATTTAGATTTTAATTTGCCAGGAAAAAGACGTAATCTCGCATCGAAAAGCCAAATGCGTTGATTAACATCAAAGTGTTTCCGAACAATATATTTATCGTGAAATTTCTTTGTTCGGTCTTTATAAATCCTTGCATTTTCATAGAAAAAATTACGCAATTCTTCCAATTCAGTTAATTGTAATTTTCTATGATTACCGACATCAAATAAATCCATATTGAGTTGTTTTATTGCCCAAAAAGCCCTATGTTCTAATTCTACCGGGAGATGGCATGCCTTCCCAAAAATCAGACGGAAGGGAGACATGTCAAGCGGGGTTTTAAAAGTAGTATGGTAAGCCTATAAAGCGTCGTCCAATTTGGTGGACCAATCTTTACTGTCAGGCCTAACCATCTTTTGTAAAATATTTTTAATTTCCCGGTTAGAAACTTCAGCCTGGCCATTTGTTTGGGGGTGATAAGGTGTGGAAAATTTATTATTAACCCCATATTTAGAAAGAAGGTGACGGAATTGTGAGTAGGTGAAATGTGAGCCTCCGTCACTGATAATGGCTTTTGGTATGCCGAATCTTGAGAAAATATTTTTCTTAAGAAATTCGACAACAACACGGTGATCACTAATGTGGGTGGGTATTGCTTCTATCCATTTAGAAACATAGTCGACTATGACTAATATATATAAATACCCACCAGAGTTGGTGAACGGTCCCATGAAGTCGATGCCCTAAACATCAAAAATTTCAACCTCTAAAATAGGATTAAGGGGTATCATATCCTTCCGAGTCATGTTGCCGATGCTCTGGCAACGCACACAGGACCAAACAAAGTCATGAGCATCTTTGTGCAAGCTGGGCCAATAAAATCCCGCATTAAGGATTTTAGCTGCAGTTTTCTTGC
Source organism: Thalassia testudinum (assembly GCA_037157565.1). Classification (NCBI taxonomy): domain Eukaryota; kingdom Viridiplantae; phylum Streptophyta; class Magnoliopsida; order Alismatales; family Hydrocharitaceae; genus Thalassia; species Thalassia testudinum. Next base: position 26,462,166 of record JAZHRO010000014.1, read on the forward strand.
CCGAAAAATGTCCGACACAGGCCATTGAATGACAATGTATCAAAATATCATGGATTTCAGAATCAGGGATACATCGTCGAATGACCTAATCGGCACAAATGTGGAAAAGGTCGGGCTCCTCCCAAAAATAATATTGAATATCAGCAAGGAACTTATCCTGTTTTGTTTTTGGCCAATCAGAGGGGATTCGTTCTATTGCTAAGTAGTTTGCGATGGGCGCAAACCAAGGGAGGGTTGTAGCAGCTAAAATGCTTTCATCGGGGAGCTGATCTGGCAGGGTCATTATGTCATTCATCATAAGATGAGAAAGATGGTCAGCCACTACATTGTGCAATCCCACCTTATCCTTGATTTCCAAGTTAAATTCCTGGAGCAGCAGAATCCAATGGATAAGGCGGGGTTTCGCATCTTTCCTTGTTAGCAAATATTTAATTGCTGAGTGGTCAGTATAAATAGCGACATGTGACCCCAACAGATAAGATCTAAATTTTTCTAAGGCAAATACAATGGCAAGAAGTTCCTTTTCAGTAACCGTGTAATTCCGTTGTGCATCATCAAGGGTTTTGCTAGCATAATAGATCACAATGGGCTTCTTGACAATTCTTTGCCCTAGAACGGCCCCTACAGCAAAATCTGAGGCATCTATCTTTAATTCAAAGGGACTATTCCAATCAGGTCCCTGCAATATTGGTGCCTCAGTAACCTCTTTCTTCAACCTCAAAAAACTCCCCAGGCACTTATCATTAAAATCAAATGGCTGGTCTTTAGTGAGAAGCTGACTTAAGGGCTTGGAGATTTGGGAAAAATTTTGTATGAATCGACGGTAGAAACCCACATGACCCAAAAAAGATCTGATCTGTTTGACAGTAGTGGGCGGTGGGAGCTTAGATATAGCATCTATTTTTGCTTTATCTATCGCGATTCCTTGTTTTGAAATAACATGGGCCAAGAGAATACCTTCTTGGACCATGAAATGACTTTTTTCCCAACTGAGGACCAGATTAACTTCTATGCACTTTTGGAGAGCTCTTTCAAGGTGTTTGAGACAATGGTCAAAAGAATCTCCAAAAATAGATAAGTCATCCATAAAGACTTCTAAACATTCACCTACCAGGTTTGAAAAAATTGCAAGCATGCACCTTTGAAAAGTCGCAGGTGTGTTGCAAAGACCAAAGGACATTCTTTGGAAAGCAAAGGTTCCGAAGGGGCAGGTGAAAGTTGTTTTGTCCTGGTCCTCAGGATGAACCACTACCTGATTATAGTCGGAATAACCATCTAGAAAATAATAAAAATCCCGTCTGGCTAACCACTCCAAGATTTGATCAATAAAAGGGAACGAGAAATGGTCCTTCTTGGTGGCGGTGTTTAATTTTCGGTAATCGATACACACTCGCCAAGAAGAAGTGGTTCGAGTGGCTACATTTTCCCCATTATCATTAGTGACAACTGTTAGTCTAGCCTTTTTGGGGACAACTTGTGTTGGACTAACCCAAGAGCTGTCAGAAATGGGGTAGATGATATCAGCATCCAGCCACTTAATAATCTCCTTTTTTACCACCTCCTGCATGATAGGATTCAAGCACCTTTGTGGTTGGCGGGAGGGGCGAGAATCGTCCTCTAAATATATACGATGCGTACAATAGGACGGATGAATACCCTTAAGATCAGAAAGGGTCCAGCCAATAGCTTTCCGATATTTACTCAAACCTGGAGGAGTTTGTGCTCTTGTGCCCTGGTAAGTCCAGAATTTATAATCAGGGGCAGGGTCTGATTAGGACCTAGGAAGACGTATTTAAGGGAGTCGAGCAAAGGTTTTAATTCAAATTATGGGCCCAGCTCCGAAAGAGTTTCTACTTTGTGGGTTAGAGGTGAGGTGAGAGTGAAAGGATCAGCTGGAATGTTAGCTGGACGTGTGGTTGGGGTGGAAGGGTGAGAAAAAGTGGATTGTTCAGGAACCGTATTGACAGCAAAACAGGAACCTAAATGGGAAATCTGCAAAGTTTCCTCCACAATGTTTTCTATTTCTGAATCCGAATCATCAAAGAAATCTGGTTCTTGGAACCGTCTAGAAGCTTGAAAAATGTCTAGGGTTACAGATTCACCGCCACACATGATCTTCATCTTTCCAGAATCACAATCAATATTGGCGCAGGCGGTGGCTAAGAATGGTCTTCCAAGAATAATTGGGGCAAACTTAAGTGCTTCGGGTACCTCTATGTCCAGGACTAAAAAGTCTACTGCGAATAGATAATTTTTGACCCAGACAAGAACATCCTCAACAATTCCCCTTGGTTTAATCGTAGATCGGTCGGCTAATTGGTGAGTAACCTCAACAGGCTTCAATTCACCAATCTTAAATTCTTCAAAAACAACTATGGAGATAAGATTAATTGAGACACCAAGATCCAACAAAGTGCGATCAAATGAGGTATCATTAATGATAACTTAGATTAGGGGGGCGCCAGGATCTTTTCTCTTAAGAGGCAGTCGGGCAGTCTGCTCTGCACAACTGAGCTGACTGTCTCCGGAAGATTTACCTTCCCTAAATTTCTGGGCTACCTTTTCGAAGTACATAAATCTTTTAAGAATTTTGCATAGGTAGGAATATATTTAATGGCATCTAGGTGAGGGATATTAATTTCTACTTGCCTAAATAATTCCATTAATTCCTTTTCAGTGGGCTCGGATTTCTTCTTTTTCTTTTTTGAAGAGTGGAGGGCTTGTGGAAATGGGGCAGGGTTTCCCTATTTTGCATGAATTGGTTCCTAAACAATAGGAGGGGAAGAGTTAATCTGTGTGTCATTAGAGTGGGTTTCTTTAATAGGCAGGGTGTTGTGAGTGGTTTTCCCATTCCTCATGGTAACTGCATTTGCAATCTAGTTGTTTCTAGGATGAGGATGAGGGGCATGGCTGTTATTGAAACCCGGTGGATGCTGAGGTGCTGGCTGAATGGGTTGACTGGGATATCCACCTTGGAATTGATTCCTTTGATTATTTAGGTTGGGCATGGGTTGGGAAGGTAAATTCCCAATAGGTTGATGATCAGGAGTAACCTTAACTTGGTGTTGCAAGTTGGTAATCATGCGGGTTACTTCTGTCATTTGAGTCTGCATTCCTTGCAGAGTTTTCATGACTTGATTATTAATATCATCCTGGGATGGTCCAGGTTGATACATAGGTTGCCCATAATTCCCAAAATAGTTTTGTTTGGGAAAAGGAATCGGATTCGGGTTTTTCCAGGAGTGATTCGGGTTAATCCTCCAGTTTTGATTAGAAGTGTTGGATAGGTTTCTAAATTACTCCTGGAGAGCATAAATATTTTTTGAGGTGGGATCAAAAATATTTTGATCAAAATTCCCAGTCAAATCTTGCAAAAAATCAGCCGGAAAATGCTGGCCAGTAGATGTGGCATCAATATTGTGTAGATTTTCTCTTCGGAGACTGTGTGGGGGGTTAGTGTGTGGAGAGTGGACGTGTGGAGCTTGTTTGTTTATGAGCTTTTCTTCCATTTTCTTTCGGTGAATTTGCATCTGGTCCAGTCGTTGAGCTAACATATATAGATCATCTTGCGTGACTGGAACAGAGGTGGATTTGGAGTCAATTTCATGGACTCCGTGTCTGGGGTTTTGTGATCTGCTAAAAGTGTCCATTGAAGTCATGTTAAATGAGTTTTCACTCATTTCTTCAAAGAGAAGATAGGCACTTTCGGAATCTTTGTTAAGAAAATTGCCCCCACGTGAGGCATCCACAAATTGTTTCAATTGATCTTCTAATCCATGATAGAAGATCTGCACTAACTGCCATTGTGGAATTTCATGGTGGGTACAACCTCATAGAAGTTCCTGAAATCTTTCCCAGGCTTCGTGGAGGGGCTCACCAATTTTTTGTTGAAAGGTCGTTATGGATCTTCTTCACACATTCGTTTGATTGATCGAAAATTTTTTTTTAAGAAAAGCGCTTTTTAATTGGGGCCAGGTGGTAATAGGGCGCCCAACTGTTCTAAACCAATGAGATGCTTTGTCTTTAAGAGAGAGGAAAAAATCTCATTAACCACACGTCTTCCTGCACATTGCGGGAACAAGTGGTTTGAGCGAGGACAGTTAATTCCTCGAGATGACAAAAAGGGTCCTCTCTTGGAAGACCATGAAAATGCTTGATAAGGTTTAGAATGGCTGGTTTGATCTCGAAATCCCCTTGTGGTATGACCACCCCTGGTCTTTCCTCATAATTGAAAGGATCATAGAAATCCTTAAGACGAACGACAGGCTGTTGGTGGGGTGGTGGATTTTGTCCTTCATTAGCTAGGTTTGTGACAGTCCTAGCTAGATCTTCTTGATTTTGTTGTAGTCAAGCCAAATGGTTGACCATTAATGCAAAGGGATTTGTATTTTGGGTTATAATTGGAGGACCACCTAGCCCTGCTGGTATTTCTGATTGCTCCAAGTTAGGGAGGTGAGGGAGGGTGAAGTCAGCTTGTGGGTCGGTTGACGGGTTAGAAGTGGAAGCAGAATTTTTTTGACGGCTTCCTGGGTTCTCCATTTTTTTAGAAGAGGAGGGGGAAGAAAACAATGATTTTCTGCTGCGGCAGGCGAAATCAGATGGTCCCTTGAGGTGTGGTTTTTGGGACCGTCGCCCGTGCATGCACTACTTGGGAAGAATTGGAGGGGAGGAGAAGAGAAAGAGATGAGAGAAAGTGTGCAATTCAAACAAACAAAACTAGACCTAACTTAAATGCGACTCCTTAATAATAAACCTAAGACTTGGTCTATGTAGGAAATAAGTAGTCAATAGTGAATACCCGTTCTTTCAACAAATCTAGCCAAGTTGCTTAACGTTTCCCAGGGAAAACACCAGGTGCTGGTACAAACCCGCGCCTGGTCGTTTGACATGGCCCGTCAGCCTGAACACCAGATATAGATGACAGAATTGGTACTAACTATAGAAAGCTTAAGACCTAGATAGCAAGCCTAAGTTGATGAAGCCTTAGGGGTCAAGTTGCTACAACTTTTAATTAGGTCTAGGATACTACAATGCGCACGGAATGTGGAGGGCACTAATTGGGTTGTTGCCCTGTTATTTCGATTTTTTTTGTGTGTGTACAGGAATTGGAGAGTGGCTCCAATGAAAATCAAGTTATCACGCAATTTTTTTTGTATTTATGTCTTTCAGGATTCAATTTAATTGAATGCGTTTTAGGGTTTCTCTAGTTAAATTTTCAAAGAAGTTTGAAAATCCACAATCAAAGGAAAAACAAGTTGTATGGGTGATTGTATATTTCCTTTAAATTGAGTCTCTAAAAAGAAAGAAGGAAACCTTAAGCCAATTGTCCCTAAGACAGAAATTTAACTACCAATGAGTTATTTTTAGGCTTTCTGAATAAATAGTGGTCCAAACAATGCAAGAAAACACCACTAACTTGAGTGAAATCAAACAAGGATTCCAGAAAAAATTTTTGTAATATTTTAGGAATTTGTTTGATAATTTTTTTGAATTTTTAATTGTACTGGTGTCAAAGTCCAGAAATGATACCCATGGGTATTGTGGACTTTTTCGTATTATCACTGACCTCAAAAAATTTTTGTGATTTTATATGATGTGTAAAATTTCACAAGGATTCCAGCAAGCTAAATTTCACAAAAATTGGATGAGTATAAAAATTCTGAAAATTTGCAGACAGTAGCAAAATAGGAAGATTAGAGGGTGTGACCCCTTTGCAGTCCATGAATTTTTAAAAATTAAATACAAATCCAATTGATCTGAAATTTATAAAAATGTTCCTAACTTAATTGGGAATCACTGTATAAAATTTTATGATTTTAGGAGGCCTGTGGTGTTAGGAATCGATTTTTCAAATCCGGATAGAAATCTGGACCCGAAAAATAGAACACCAATACTTGCAATGGAGTGGTGTTAAAGAAGAATTCAAGCAAACAATGGATTTTAAAATGAACCACTCCACTTAGTTAAGTTGTTTATGGTCCTGAAAGCCAAGTTTAGTGTATTATGGTAGTTTTTTAGGTTAAGTGCGACAAGTGATGGGGAACCAACCTGAAATCCACAGGAAGAAAAGGAACTTTAGGCTTTCGCTTCCAAATTCCCGCCTTCCCGCTGTAATTCCTACACACAAAAGAAAGAAAGAAAAGGGGATGAGATCCACTTCAAGCAAGAGAAAATTAACTAATGCAAAGCCATGCCTCCCGGGCAAAGATGCCAAAAAGTGATAGCAAAAATACGCGGTTTGTTAATTAGGTAAATTAGTGTCGTTGCAATACGTAAATCCGCTTTCACTTTTAAATTTATATCCTAGATAGGGGAGTATCTAGGGTCGTCCAAGGAGAAAAAAATTGCAATTCAATTCTCTTGCTCAAAACACATCTCAACTTTCTTTTTGGTATTTTAAATATATTTATAGTTTTTGTGCTTTGAAATAATACGGGCAAGGTGCGAATTGTGACAAAAGAGTGCTAACACCTAAAATGCTAAGCTAAAACTTAAGAGGTTAAAAAGTCCACTACCTAAGCTCACTCTAGGCAAGTGAAGGCCTAGAGTAATTAGGGAGTGGAAGTAGAATAAGTGCTAGAACAACAGTAACAATTGCAACAAAAAGCTAAAAGAAGGCAATTTAATTAACTAGAATTTGCGTTCTTTTCAAGGACAAGTAGAGGAATGCTTCTAGTAGAACTAAACAAATTTAAAAGCAATAAAAGAAATACTAATCCTCTTACAAAATTTGGTGAAGAAGGGAGTCTTCTTGCTCCAAGCCTAGGTGCTCCTTGGCTTGAAAAGAGGGCCTCCTTCCTCTCCTTCCTTGAGAGCTCCTCCAAGGTGGAAGCTACCACCTTTAATGCTCTCCTCCAAGGGGTGGGCGTGCACCACCCTCAAAAGCTCCTCCAAGGTGGCATGGACCACCTTCAAGATCTCCTCCAAAGATCTTCCTTTCCTGGCTTCTCCTTTGGCTAGCATGGACACAAGAGAGAAGGGAAGAGGGGAAGGCACCAAGGGGACAGAATATCCCCTTAATCTTCTTCTTCTTCTCTCTTGGGTGTGGGCTTCTAGGTAGAATATGAGAGTGAATTTGCTAGCCAAGGATGGATTGAATGGTGGTGGGTAGTGGTCTTTTTATAGGGTAGGGTGAGGGGTTAAGGTGCCTCTTGAAATGGAGGGCTAAGATGGTTGGATGAAGGTGGTTAGATGATCCTAGGGTTAGGGATGGTTGGAGCAACCTAAGGGGTGTTAGGGGGGTAGTTAGGGTTGGTCAAGAGGCACCTAAAAGTGGCACCAACCATGGAAAGGTGCCATGGGTTGGCACCAACTTTAAGGCTTCTAAAAGGTGGGGTTATGTGGAGGGTGGAGATGGGTTTAAGGGGAGATGTGTGGTGGAGATGAAAGGGATTTTTGGAGGGAAAAGTGGCACCATCAAGGGGGTAGTTAGGGTGGTTTTGGCACCACTTTTAGGTGTCTTTTGGAGGTGGTGAGTAGGCTATGTTGGCACCAAGTAGGTGGAGCTTAGGTGGAGCTAGTAGGTGGAGTTGTTAGGTAGGGTTTTTGGGTGGTACAAGCCAAGGAAGTTGGAGCATAGCTAAGCTAAGCTAAGCTAAGCTAAGCTAGCTTAGTTAATGGAGGAGTAGAGAAGGAGGTGTTGGAGCTAGGTTTTGGAGGGAGGAGCTGAGGAGGAGAAGGCTAGAGCTGAAGCTGGAGCTGGCTGCTGCTGAAGAGGCTATCATGGAGCTACTCTAGCTAGCCTTGCTTGCTAGTTCTTTGCTAGCTGCTAAGCCAAGCTAAAGTGAGCTGACTTCTACCATAATGAGCTGAGGTGAGCTAGGTCTGGTGCTCCCGAGGTGGATCAAGCTGGTTGAGGCAGCTAAGGTAACTTAGCTCAACTGAGTTGAGCTAAGCTGAGTCCCTAGGAGCTGGACTTGAGCTTCCTGAGCTGGGATGAGTTCTTCTTCAGCTGGCTGGAGTTGAGTAGAGCTGGATGTAGTTGGATCTGAGTTGGGGTGAACTCCCGTCAACTCAGCTGAGCTAGCTAGAGCTCCCTGTGGACTAGTGGGAGCTGAGATGAGCTAGACTCAGCTAAGTTGAGCTGGATCTGAGCTGACTTGAACTAGGGTTAGCTAAGATTAACTCTCTTGAGCTGCCATTCAGCTGAGATTAGCTGAATGGAGCTAGGATGAGCTAACCTTAGTTCAAGTGAGCTAGGTTCCAGCTGTGGTGAGCTGGATTAAGCTGAGTTCCAGCTAGTCCGAACTCCTTCTTCACCAATTGCCTTCTTGAGTGCTAGGGTTTTAGGGATCTGTATATCTGTTCATCCCTAACACTCGCAAAAACATATTAAAATAACAAAAGAAAATGCAATGCATGCCTAACCTAGTGAATGCCTAAATGCAGCCCAAAAATCCTTTTGCGGAGTAAAATCTTAAGAGCTAGGTTTGTTTTAATGCATAAGAATGATGATAAACTGGCGTTTAACAGGTACCTTCAATTTGACCATTGGAACCCGTCTTAAGCTAAAATAGAGTCTTAGACAGACCGATGACCTAATTTTGGTTTTTGCATAAATTACCCAAATAAGCTAGGCCAAAACCAAAATCCAACTTCACCATTGTATTCCTTAGGTCCAAATTAGGTTTGTACCAAAATTTGGGTCCAATTTGAGATCATCTTAACTTATTTCCAATTTGGTCCTATCTAACTCTTTTATCTCACACATATTCCCCTAACTTTTCAATTCTTTGCATTTTAGTCCCTAACTTTATCAGTCTTCATAAAAAGGTCCCTACCGCCATGAAATCCTAATCCTATAAACTCCAGCAACCTTTAAAGGGCAAGATCTTTGTGATTTCTTGACGAATCCCTCTCAAAATTGAAAAGGAAACTCCTCAAGTAATTGCCTTACAATTTAGCCCATCCAGGGATCCTAAATCTCCCTAGAATCCTACTGCAAACATTTTAATTGATTAGGTATCAATCTCTGGTGAAGAGCTTGAAGTTTCTAAGCTTGTTTTCCAAGCTTGGAGCTCCGTCTAGAGCCCTATAAAAGGACCCCCATGGCCTCGCACATTCCCTCAGCAAGTTTTGGTGAGTCAACCACCTCTGATTCTCCTTCTCTGGCCACCAAAACCCTTTCTCCGGTGACCCTCTTCGATCCTCCTCCTCAAGCCGTCCAACAACCAAATTGGTCGGCTCCCTCGACTCCTCTCTTCATCACGACCCTCCCCAGCCAAAGGAAGGGTGTATCTTTGTTTGCTTCGTCGTCACCGTCTCGCCACTTTCTCCTCCTCCTCCGACGTCGGTCAACCAAACTTGGCTGCCTCCACCTCTCTTTCACCTAGCTATGTCCCTCTATCACACTCTCACTCTATTTCTCTCTCCTACACTTACGACATACGCACGACCACCAACCACTCCCCCCACACTTCATCTTCTTCACAGCCGATGGAACTCCGGTGAACCCGCGCCATCACCACACCGCATCAAACTTCATACCACCACCTTCAAAACCTCTGTCATGTCCTCATGACCAAAACCCCTCAAGTAATTGAGGGGATTGGTCTCTTGAACACCCCCTTGAACACATCCACTTCCACACACCCTTTTCAACCTCGCTCTGCCCACACAACCACGTCACACCACGTAGCCACCGCCATTGACTTCACCTCACCAAGGCAAAGCTCTTGAACATATTGATTGAGGCACTTAGCATGTATTAATCTTTTTTAGGTCTCTCATCAAAGCTTCGTTGCTGCCACCTCCTCCGCCACTCTGTTTATCGTGTTCTTGCATCAGACCTCCCAGGTGCTAAGCCCAGGTCACGTGGGGATGCTTTAGGCTGGTCTTCAGGCCACCAAATGGAATCAATACACGTGGCTGCTACTTCAATTTGGCGAAAGACGTCGACTTGCCTGCTATGGAAATAAGCCTTGTGGGATTAGTCCCACCTCGTAGAAGTCTGAAGCCTCCGCAGTGCATAAATTGAAAAGGTGCTTACGGCTTATCACCTCAGCACACACAGGGGGTACGGTCCTCGCACGCATGCGCATATGCATGCCCTTACCCGCGCTCACACCTCGCGGGTCTAGACTCGGTCCGTTTACCCGAATACCTGGGTTTGCTCTGGTTTGCTAGTTTTGAGAGAGGAAGAAGAGAAAAAGAGAGGAAAGGTGGGGTTTTTCTTTGCCGCCCTCCTCTCAGCACTTGTGAAATCTGAGGGAGGCCTTTGCCTCTACTGGCATGCTGAGCCCTATGCTATGCCTTTCTGGAGCTTAAGGAGGTAGAAGAAGAGAAGAAGAAGAAAAAGAAGAGAACAGGATAGAAAGCAAGAGAAGAAGAGCAGTACCTTTGAGTGATTTAAGCCATCTGATCGACTGAGCAGACGTCTGAGATTCAACAGAAGTGCACTGTGCACTTATCCTATGTGGCATTTAATTGATTAGTATTGTTGAAATATTTGATATAATTGTGAGGGTAATTGGTGATTCAAATCACCATTTTACCCCATTCTTTTTGCATTACCTGACATTCACTTTCATCTATATCATTATTATTTGGAGTTCTACTATCAACTACTTATATTGTGTTGAATTACAATCTTGAGAATCATGTTTGGCCAATTGCTTCCTGTGTTCGACCTCAGATTTCATTTCTAATATTCGAGTTATAAATTTTATTTATTTTTCTCACTGATTCAAACTATATTGCAACTCATTGATTTTAAAACCTGATTTAGAGTGACTAACATCAAATTTTATTTAGATTATAGGTTTATTTGAATGGTTGGAACTGCATGTTAGTTAGTTAGCTAGTTAAATTAGATTAGGTTTGTTTGCTTATTATTTAAAATATATATATATATATGTTCTGAGCTGTCTGCTAGAAGCTACATATCTATAGGGCAACCATATAGGATTGTTTGAGCAGCATCTAGTGTTTCTTTTTGAATTATAGACATCTTGCACGAAGAAAGCTGGAGTAAGGTATGTCTTCTCTTTAGCATCAATTACCTATCATGCATTTGCATTGGACTTAAATTCAAGACCACTAAAGTGTTTGAATCTAATTAATTCAGTGGTCACTTTTAAGAAATTGGGATTGCTAAGAGGTTAGACCTTCAATTCAGTGACTTTAAATTACATGCAAAAGGATTTGATTATGGGATTTTAAAATATAAAATGCGTACATGTGTTGCACACCTGAGACACTGTGCACATCACACATAAGGTCACTAGATGAATTTCTACCTCTCCTCTTTGCACCACAAGAGAAGTTAGTCGGAAATCAACAAGCCTATCTGTTGGTTCTAGAGCACCACGATCATTTGTTTTGATGATAACAAAATACGTGTTATTTAACATTTGCAATTTGAGTCCTAGATTTCAGGTCAATTGCAAATGAAGACGTGTTTAGACAGAACTCGAGCTCGCATCCAGGACGGATTGGAGGAGCTTGACGGAAAACAGAGGAGGTTCACGTGGAGCGACAGATTGAAGGTGGAAGGAAAAGAAGAATAGGATAGATTCTTTCTTCTGTACTTGTTGTATTTTTCATTTCTTTTGTTGCTCTTTATTTCCTTAGATATTTCATGTTAAAGAGCCTCAAAGTACCCTAACAGTAGTCCTAGGAACACAGGCACAACCCTAGGATACTTAGGTTTTCTGTAGAATACTTAGAAAACCAATATAGGGTTCAAACAACACTTCCAGACGTCTAATTCCCAAATCAGACGTCTGACTGTTGTTTCAGACGTCTGATAACTGTTAGGCTGGACATAGTTAGTTCTGTCTGATGAATTCAGACGTCCAGACCTTAGACCAGACGTCTTAGAAGACGTCTGATGGATTTGCCAGACGTCCAATTAGTGGACCGTTGGCTGGCTTAGAAAACACTCAAGATTATGACCGTTAGAGCCTTATCAGACGTCCTTAGGCCTTTCCAGACGTCTGATAAATGACCGTTTTGCCTCGGCTGACCCAAAATCTCTTCTCAGAGATTTTCTAGCCGTTGCAACGTTTGGAAATCAATTCCCATAGTAAAAGTAGGTTTCCAGACGTCCATACTTAGTTCCCGACGTCCTGTATGTCATCTGATGGACTTGCGCAAAAACCCTGTTTAGATCTGATTCAAGTCAGGGAGAAACCCGCATAGAATCAGACGTCTGACCTTGGAATCAGACGTCTTAAAGTGGCCTTCCAGACGTCTGATGCCAGAGTTAGACGTCTGATAACCCTGTCAAATGCAATCATTGTCCTGATTTCGGCCTGATTCTCTTGGGCTTTGCACCCAACGGCTATGGAAGCTTTTCCAAGCCTTCCAAAGCCTTCCTAAGGCCTCTATAAATAGAGGGGAGCCTTTGCAACATAAAAACACAAGACATACACCTAGAGAGACATATACACACTAAGACACACACCTTGCAATACACTTTCAATCCTTTTGTGTCCAAAGAAAAGACTCTCTTGCTCTCCAAGCTCAAGCTCCATTTTCTTGAGAGCATCAACCGTTGCGCACCCGCTCTCCCGACGTTGATAACGAGAGCGACGTAGCGCCATCGTGTGGCACACGAACCGCGTCATCGTCGACGCACTCCTTGCAAAGGGGAGTTTCCTATTTCCTATAGAAGCTAGGTTTAATTTTGTTGGCTCTATAGGACTGTTGTTTTATTTTATCTTTGTTATTTTGGTTGGGTATTCGCTTTGCGAATTCCCGTCTCCTTCGTGGGACAAAATCCTTCTCGTGGAGAGAAGGGGTTGAGGAACGCTACCCTCGTACTTGTAGCGTGGTTGTATTGAGGTTGAATCACCCTCGTTCAAAGTGATTCGGTTAGTGGATTTGATCAACTAGGTTGATCGGAAAATCCTAACTCGAGAGGGTTAGGTGGTGGTTTTCACCCGGTTTGGGTTTCCACCTAAAAATTCCTGTGTACATTGTGTGATTGCTTAATTTCTTGTGATATTGCTTTATATTTTTATTTCCGCAATTTATTACGTCACCCCTCCTGGTAGGGACGAAACCTTCAATTGGTATCAGAGCAGGTCTCGCATTTTCGGCATTACAAACCGGCGAGGATCTAAACATGGAGGGAAGCTGTTCCACAAGTAGGATTTCCGAGGGGCAGCCCACAACCCGTCCGCCCTACTTTGACGGGAACAACTACAGCTACTGGAAGCTGAGGATGAAGACGTGGCTCCAAGCCACTGAATTTGAGGTATGGGGATGTTGCGAAACCCCATACGAGATCCCGAAGCGACCCCAAGGAGGCTACTCGCAGGTGCAGATTCTAGAGCTCTCACTCAACGCAAAGGCAATGAATGCCTTGTATTGCGCATTGAGTCCAAAAGAATTCGAACGAATCCAAGAGTGCACCACCGCCCACGAGATATGGAGGAGGTTGGAAGGCACTCATGAAGATTCCAGCTCGGAGGAAGAAGAAGAAGAAAAAGAAGAAGAAACCTCTTACTTTGGTTTCATGGCTAGAGGAACCAATAGCGACAGTGAAAGCGGAAGCGACTCCGACGACGAGGTAAATTTTGATTTACAAGAAGCTTTTAATGAATTATTCGAGATTAGTAAATCACTAAAAATAGAAAACAAAAGCATGAAGAAGAACCTTAGTTTTCTTAAAAATGAAAATGATAGGTTAGAAAAACAACTTAAGGACATAGAAGCTACTCCTAAGGATGATAACCTATTATTAGATAATCATAACCTCATCAATGAAAAAAATAAATTGATTGAGGAAAATGTTAGTCTAAAATTAGAAATTTCAGATTTAAAGACTAAAATGAACATTATAGAAAAAGAAATTGCATGTCTTAGGGAAAATTCTAATAAATTAATCAATAAAGTAGACAAGTTTTATAGCCCTAAGGTTGAGAAAGGATCTCCATCAAGGAGACCCTCTAACAAATCCGGATCCAAGCTTACTTGGATACCGAAGAAAAATTTGGAATCTTGTTTTGTAGGATTCAGGGATAACTACAATACACAAGACTGGACCTACAAGCTCAAGGCTGGTCAACTCGAATTGGGAGAACCAAGGAGTAGACCAAGGAGGAGAACAAGAAGACCGACAAGACGGCGAACAAACGACGGACCCGCCGCACGTCGACCACCAGATTGGAGACCGGCGCCGATGCCCGGGCCTCCAAGCTACGGATGGGAGCCCCATCCGATGTGGCATCCACCACCACCATTCGGGCCATTTTATTGGCCATGGTAGGTGAGGTAAAATTCTTAACCCTATCCTTTTTATAAGCATTTAGATAGGGGGAGTTAAAAATGATGAGCTTATTGTCAATTTTTAAGGGGGAGATACAAGTTAGCTAAATTTCCTTTAGTAAGGGGGAGAAAAATAATAGCTATCTTGTTGTTATAAAAAGGGGGAGGACATTACCTTTGTTAAAAATAAATAGAAGAGCATGTTTTAAGGGGGAGTAATAGAAAATTTAAAATCAATCAAACCTTTTTGATAATGTCAAAAAGGGGGAGGATTTTTATGCATTATTATTTACGGTTTTGTCATCATCAAAAAGGGGGAGATTGTTGGTGCTAGAGCACCACGATCATTTGTTTTGATGATAACAAAATATGTGTTATTTAACATTTGCAATTTGAGTCCTAGATTTCAGGTCAATTGCAAATGAAGACGTGTTTAGACGGAACTCGAGCTCGCATCCAGGACGGATTGGAGGAGCTTGATGGAAAACAGAGGAGGTTCACGTGGAGCGACAGATTGAAGGTGGAAGGAAAAGAAGAATAGGATAGATTCTTTCTTCTGTACTTGTTGTATTTTTCATTTCTTTTGTTGCTCTTTATTTCCTTAGATATTTCATGTTAAAGAGCCTCAAAGTACCCTAACAGTAGTCCTAGGAACACAGGCACAACCCTAGGATACTTAGGTTTTCTGTAGAATACTTAGAAAACCAATATAGGGTTCAAACAGCACTTCCAGACGTCTAATTCCCAAATCAGACGTCTGATAAAGCATTTTAAGACGTCTGACTGTTGTTTCAGACGTCTGATAACTGTTAGGCTGGACATAGTTAGTTCTGTCTGATGAATTCAGATGTCCAGACCTTAGACCAGACGTCTTAGAAGACGTCTGATGGATTTGCCAGACGTCCAATTAGTGGACCGTTGGCTGGCTTAGAAAACACTCAAGATTATGACCGTTAGAGCCTTATCAGACGTCCTTAGGCCTTTCCAGACGTCTGATAAATGACCATTTTGCCTCGGCTGACCCAAAATCTCTTCTCTGAGATTTTCTAGCCGTTGCAACGTTTGGAAATCAATTCCCACAGTAAAAGTAGGTTTCCAGACGTCCATACTTAGTTCCCGACGTCCTGTATGTCGTCTGATGGACTTGCGCAAAAACCCTGTTTAGATCTGATTCAAGTCAGGGAGAAACCCGCATAGAATCAGATGTCTGACCTTGGAATCAGACGTCTTAAAGTGGCCTTCCAGACGTCTGATGCCAGAGTTAGACGTCTGATAACCCTGTCAAATGCAATCATTGTCCTGATTTCGGCCTGATTCTCTTGGGCTTTGCACCCAACGGCTATGGAAGCTTTTCCAAGCCTTCCAAAGCCTTCCTAAGGCCTCTATAAATAGAGGGGAGCCTTTGCAACATAAAAACACAAGACATACACCTAGAGAGACATATACACACTAAGACACACACCTTGCAATACACTTTCAATCCTTTTGTGTCCAAAGAAAAGACTCTCTTGCTCTCCAAGCTCAAGCTCCATTTTCTTGAGAGCATCAACCGTTGCGCACCCGCTCTCCCGGCGTTGATAACGAGAGCGACGTAGCGCCATCGCGTGGCACACGCACCGCGTCATCGTCGACGCACTCCTTGCAAAGGGGAGTTTCCTATTTCCTATAGAAGTTAGGTTTAATTTTGTTGGCTCTATAGGACTGTTGTTTTATTTTATCTTTGTTATTTTGGTTGGGTATTCGCTTTGCGAATTCCCGTCTCCTTCGTGGGACAAAATCCTTCTCGTGGAGAGAAGGGGTTGAGGAACGCTACCCTCGTACTTGTAGCGTGGTTGTATTGAGGTTGAATCACCCTCGTTCAAAGTGATTCGGTTAGTGGATTTGATCAACTAGGTTGATCGGAAAATCCTAACTCGAGAGGGTTAGGTGGTGGTTTTCACCCGATTTGGGTTTCCACCTAAAAATTCCTGTGTACATTGTGTGATTGCTTAATTTCTTGTGATATTGCTTTATATTTTTATTTCCGCAATTTATTACGTCACCCCTCCTGGTAGGGACGAAACCTTCACTATCCACCAAGTTACTTCAGTTCCTCATGCGTGGGCTTGATTCGAGACTTCCATCCCTTGCAAGTAGGTTGTAGGCACCAACAAAGGTGGACCAAGGAAGCTTAGTTCTTGTAAAACTTGTTTGGCCACTTATTGTAATTCTACTGACCTCAACCTTCCCCAAGCAGGTTTGGTTAAGGATCTCAAGGTGCACTTGACCTCTTATACCACTTAAGCGGTCCGATCAATGTCTAAAACCCAATCAAAGGATGGAGGAGAATTATGTGCAACCGGATCAGAGAGACGTAAATCAGAGTTGAAGTTGATTTCGGTGGTGGGTCGGGGTTGAGATCAGATTTTGGAAGGCTCAGTATGTGGATCAGAAGGTGTGGCTTCTTTGAGGTCCAAATCATTGGCCTCAGCATCAGAATCAAAGAGCGGATCATAGATGCTGAGGTCATAAACTGGTTCATAATCATCAAGAAACAACGGTTCTCGAAAATCAGAGTGTGATTCGAAATCATTGGAGAATTTGCAAAGATCAATTTTTGAACCTAATTCCAAATCGGGATTTCCACCATAGAAAGAATCAAGATGTGTAGAGTCAACAACCTGACTTGGATTTAACCTAATTTCAAATTCTGAGCTTGAAAAGGTGTCCTTATTAGGCATAAGCTCAGGTTCTTGGTTCATAGGATAGACCGAATCAAATCCCAGCTCTTCCAATTCCTTTGTTTCTGTATCATAGATTAGTTTGACTTCTAAAAAATCAATTCCCATTTCTGAGGAGGCTAGAGAAGTGTAATCATCAAACATAGGCCCATAATCATGATCTAGATCTACAATCTAGTTTTCATCACATTGGGCCCGATAATCATCCCAAATAGGCTAAATTCTAGGTTCTAGGTCAAAGGTAGGAATTGGGTCACTAGAATTTGGGCTAGGATAAATTGGGATGCCAGAATCATTCTTGAGAATTACCTTAACAAGACAAGGCTGAGTGATGAGTCCATTAAAATGGACTAATATTAAGCCTAAGTATCTTTAATCGTATAGTTTAGGTGTGTTAATAATGGCAATTAAGTTGTAGAATATTTGTACGCCTCATGATTTAAGTTTATAACATTCTATAACTTAATGATTTTGTTGTTTTTATGTGCAGGCAATAAAATGCAGAAAGAACAAGGGTGGGGGGATAAATTTCCCCAACACATAACAGCCGCAACTCTTTCCCCCCTCCCTCGCCACACATGGGGTTAATCTTCCACCGCCCTCCTTCAACTGACGAGGCCAAAAATAGTTAAGGGATTTGAAAATCCCTTAACTCACGCACGCGGGGAGAGAGTGGGATTAAAAAGAGAGGAGGTGCACTGGGGATTGATCTTCATCTTCCTCCTTGTGGGGAACTACCTAGTGGACACTGTGGAGGGAGGAAGAGAAGAAGCGTGCACTGTGGCCTTCTTCCCCCTTGCGGGGAAAAACCCCACAGCATCTCCCTCCATCGACCATAGGCGCACACCAATGCGCCCTACTGCTCATCTGCCTTCAGCGCCATCTGCCTTCACCGCACGCACAGAACCCACGCCACAGCAGGTGCATCCACCCAACTGCGCGCCTCTCCCTTGCTGTAGGAGCTCACGCCACCAATTGCCTGCACGCCTTCCTCCCATCTCCACCTGCAGGCACATCGCACAGCAGGGGCCTGCACACCTGCACCACGCCTGCAAGCTGCCTCCTGCTTACAGTGCCATCTCCAGCCAGCCGCAGGCACATGCCAGCGCATCCCACTGCTCGCCAGCGTGCCCCACCGCCCTGCTGCAGACGCCGCACCGCATCACCTTCCACTCGTGCGCCTGCCACTCCAGCATTCCCTGCATCCGTGCCACCAGCACACCCGTGCCACCCTGCAGGCACGCCCGCACGCTCCAGCCTCTGCCCCATCGCCTGCACGGGCGCGCACCAGCGTGCGCACGCTTGCACAGCCACAGGCGCTGCTGCACCTTCACCTTCTTGTTCAATAGGCCAGAGCTCCGGCCACCGCCATCGCCGCCGCTGCCACCACCGGAGAGCCCTCGACCTCGCCATACTCCTGAGCCTCGCAACAACCCCGCGGTGCTCTCTCTCTCGCAAGGAGAGAGGAAAAAAATCATGTTTTCCCACCAATTAAAATTTACATTCAATGCCATTGCCACCTAATTTGATTTTATTTATTATTATTATATTTTGGAAGAATTGCGTTTGAACACTCATAGTTCTTTACAATTGCATGATATTGATATTAACTAGTTTAAAGATTGATTTTTGGGCTTAACTTATGTACTAATTGTCTCTAGTACACATCACGTGAAAATTGCATAAATTCATCATAAATTTATTGAGGATTTCTGTGAGGGAATACTGCACATATACCCTTATCTTTTTAAGTTATTGCAAATCTACTTTCCTTCACATTTTAAGCTAGATTTGAATAGGGATTTCGCACTATCCGAAATAACATTAAATAATTAAGTATTGATTGCATAATTACTTCCCTGTGGACACGACCCGCTCTTCTGCAAGTGGTTATTTTCATTATTTTTTATTATTCAATTTTTCCACCACTTAAATACTATAACACAAAGCGAAAAGTCGTCTATCAAATTGGCATCGTTGCTGGGGAGGCAACAGTCGCAATAGATTTACTTTATTATTTTTAAATCTTTTGAGTTACGAAATTATCTAATCATTTTGATTATTGTGCGAGGAATCCGCCGAGGTGACGAGGCGCAACAGAGCAGCGACAGCAACCACGAGTTAAGCCACACGAGGAAAAGACGAAGGAGACCAAGATCCTATTTTGCAGAGGATTCTTCGTCATCATAATTTAATTCTGTCTTTTCGCCCTTATAGTAATTGGGGCTAAATTTTTGGGGGTTTGTCCCCGCATTCTTTAGCTACTAGGGCTTACAATATTTTTGGTGCATGCGTGATTATATTTTCTATTTGCTTGCATTTAAAAACCAATAAAGAAAATATTGAGCTGCCTATTTAGAAATTGCTTGCCCTTAGGTGTGCACATTTAGGGGTGATTGAGTAGCATATTAGATCTTATTATTGTATTGCAAGCATATTAGCACGAGGATTGCTAGAGACAGGTATATCTTTCTAACTTTTGCATCCAACTTCTGTTCACACATTTGCATTCAAACTTAAATTCAAGACCACCAAGTTGTTTGAATTTACTAATTCAGTGGTCACATAACTAAAAGCGGAACTAATAATCAGATTCAACCCTAAAAGCAATTCACATTTGATCTGATTCTAAGGGACTTGTCTGCGATTTCAAACAAAATTACAAAGATTTGCGATGTGTTGCACACTTTTGACATTGAGCACGCACATTAGGCACTGCACTAAGGCTCGATCCCTTAAGGCTATAGGCACCGATCCCTTTATCAGTGTAGACCTTCCTATTGTGCTTTGTGGTAGTGATGATACTATCTTTTGATCAAGTGTTTTGATACTCCACAGAGGGGGACACCCCTTAAAGGAATAAAAGGGTAGTTAAGGGGCACCGCATACGCATCACCTCAAAAGAAGGGTTTGCCCTATTTGCATCCCTTTGTTCGTCCTTGGAGTAACTTCTCCCTTGATCACCTGGGAGTATCATCCAAGCAAAGTATAGGTCCTAGGGCACTCGAAGGTTGAATTAAGGCACGTAATTGCAGTGAAAAACTTGTTTGGCCATTTATTTTAACTAATTCAACATCCACAATAAAGAAGGTTAAAATTTCAAGTCCACACCCTCTTATACCACTTACCTGGGAACGGAGGGATAAGTCTTGATCTTTTGACTTATCTTTGGAGTGGAGGTTTAACTTACTCAATAAAAAAAAAAAAAGAATTCTGAATTGTGTTTTGTATGCTTGGTAGACGCTCTCTTGAGGGTAGTCTAGTGTTTGATCCTGAGCCTGAGAGAATTCTTAAGAGAGCTCACCTAGGAGAAGAAAGAGAAGAAATGGCTAAGCAAGGTGCAAATCAACAAAGGACCCTAAGGGACTATTTTATTCCTACCAACCAACCTGCACAAGCACCAAGTCGACCGGCAGGGGATAATCCGTATGAGATCAAGAGCAGTACCATATCTTTATTGCCCTCTTTTTATGGTACTACTAGGGAGGACCCCTACCGGCATTTGGAGGAATTCACCGAGGTCTGTTCCATGGTGAAGCTCCAGGGCTTTACTGATGAAGCCCTGATGAGGACTCTATTTCCTTTCTCCCTAAAGGATAAGGCCAAGCACTGGTATCATACTCTCGATGCAAGGGTAAATGATTAGGCTACCCTTATGGGAGAATTTTTAAAAAAGTATTTTCCTATTAGTAAAACCAATCATTACAGAAGAGAGATTATGGGTTTTACTCAACAGGAAGGGGAGAAATTTCATGAGACTTGGGAGTGCCTTAATGACCTTCTTAGGTTATGCCCCCACCATCAAGTGCCAAGATGGCAGTTGGTTGAAAGGTTCTATAATGGATTATCCGAAAGACATAGGCAAACCATTGATGCAGCCTGTACAGGAACCTTCATGACTAGAACAGAGGATGAAGCCTGGGCATTATTTGAAACTTTAAGTGACAACTCCATACATCTGTCCTCTGCCTATCAAGAAAGAAAACCATCAATCTTGCAGAGGAAGATAGAGGCCCATGAAGCTGGGGCTTCTCAGGATTTGGCTTATCAGATTCAACTATTGAATAAAAACTTTGATAGGCTTTCAACAAACCTTGGCATGAACCCGCAAGCAGCCTCTATTTTTCAAGCTTCAAAAGAATGCTCCATTTGCCAAAGTACAACGCATGCCACTGTGGAGTGCCTTCAGGCAACCCAATTCCCTGAGTTGATTCAGGCCGACTTGAAAGCGGCCCAAGGTTTCTGCCCCCCTCGCAATAACCCTTACTACAACACTTATAATCCAGGGTGGTGGAACCATCCAAACTTCTCTTGGAAGCAAGCTAATGCTTCTAACTCAGGGAGTACAAGACCCTTACCTCCCCAGCCCACATACCAACCTTCTTATGAAAACCCTCCTCCGAATAAGCCCTCTGAGATGGATGAACTGAAGGCTATGATGAAAGCAATGCAAAAGCATCAGAATATGGTTATCCAATCTCAGAATAAGATGATTACTGATATGCAATCCCAAATTGGTCATCTTACTGAGGCAGTTAGGCAACATGATCTGGGGAAGCTGCCTAGCTCTTCTGAGGAGAACCCTAAGGGCAAGGGGGTTGTATTCAGGGAGCACACCCAAGCAGTGACTGTGTTGAGGAGTGGAAAAAAGATTGACAAGCCTGATAACACTCCTACGGTTACATCTCAGAATTCCCCTTCCACACCTGACTCGACTTCCATCTCACCCGAGGAAGAGCCACACCACTCTCCCTCACAAAAAATCACCCACAATGAGGATGTCGTCCTTCCACCACCCCTTTCCCGCCATGACGACCCCTCTACCCAGAAGCTGAGGGTGCCCTATCCATAGCACCTATCTGCTCCTAGGAAATCTTCTGTTGGCTCATCTGGAGACAAGGATAGGATGGAAGAGATTATGGATACTTTTAGGCAAGTCCAGATTAACTTGCCTCTGTTGGAAGCGATTAAACAAATTCCGTCCTATGCCAACTTTCTGAAGGACCTGTGCACCCAGAAGCACCGATCTAGGAAACAGGTCCAAACCAAGGCCATCCTACCTGACCATGTTAGCTCGGTTCTTTAGCATGGAACACCCCCCAAAATGAAAGACCCCGAGGCCCCATATATTTCAGTGGTTATAGGTAACCAACACATTGACGAGGCTCTGCTCGATTTGGGTGCGGGGGTAAACATTCTACTGAGCTCTGTCTACGACCTTTTGGGAGGAGGAAAGCTAAAGCCTAGTCCAGTAATCCTTCAGGTTACAAATAGATCACTTAAGACACTGCAGGGTTTGCTGGAAGATGTCCTTGTGAGAGTGGAGGATTTCTTCTTCCCCGTTGACTTTCTGGTACTTGATACTGACCCATCTAATAAGCGCACAAAGCCGTCCATTATTTTGGGATGCCCATTTTTGGCCACAGCCAATGCCTCTATAAATTGTAGATCCGGGGCACTTAAAATGGGCTTTGGGAACAAGAAGATCCGATTGAATGTTTTTGATACTTACAAGCAACCCAGATTTGAAGATTGTTCTCAGATTGAGGTCGTTGATGAAATAATTGAAGACACTACTCCAGCACTCTTATGTAGAGATCCCCTTCAGAAGGTCATATCTTAGGACCATCCCTTGATTATTGAAGAAACTGAAAGGAAAATGCCTGAACTAGAAGAGTTGCTGGGGATACACACTGAGTCTCTATCCCCACCCTGGACTGTGAAGGTAGATCCGCTGCCTGAGGTGGGGACATCTCAACTAAAACCCTCAATCCAAAAGGCTCCTGAATTGGAGTTGAAACCCCTCCCGAGCACATTGAAATATGCTTTCCTTGGCCCTAATAACACGCTCCCCATTATTATCTCGTCAGCATTATCTGAATTGCAGGAGGGATCTCTGCTTGAGTGTTTACAAAGGCACAAGGAAGCAATTGCTTGGACAATTGCTGATATTAAGGGTGTTGATCCCTCTCTTTGCATGCATCATATATACACGGACGAGTCTGAGAAGCCTTTCTGAGACATGCAGAGAAGGCTCAATCCAAATATGCGAGAGGTTGTTTAAAAGGAGATTCTGAAATGGCTGGATGCAGGGATTATCTATCCCATTTCAGATAGTAAATGGGTCAGTCCTATTCACGTAGTTCCGAAAAAGGCAGGAATCACTGTGGAGGAGAATGCCAAAGGAGAACTGGTGACCACTAGACCCTCAACTTGTTGGAGGGTCTACATTGATTACTGCCGTTTAAACATGGCTACCCAGAAAGACCATTTCCCCTTACCATTTATCGATCAAATTTTAGAACGATTGGTGGGGAACAGGTACTTTTGTTTTCTTGACGGGTACTCTAGGTACAATCAGATAGTCATTTTTCTTGATGATCAGGAGCGTACCACCTTCACGAGTCCTTATGGCACTTTTGCATTCCGCCGAATGCCATTCGGGTTATGTAACACTCCTGCCACTTTCCAACATTGTATGATGGCTATCTTTTCTGATATAATCAACGAGTTCATTGAAATTTTCATTGATGACTTCTCGTCATTTGACCTATGCCTTTCGCACCTTGATAAAGTCTTAACCCGTTGCGAAGAGGCAAAATTGGTGCTTAGCTGGGAGAAAAACCACTTTATGGTCCAGCAGGGCATTGTGTTAGGGCATGTAGTTTCGGAGAGAGGATTAGAGGTGGACACTACAAAAATTGATTCCATCTCTAAGCTTCCATTGCCTGCCAATGTTCATTAGGTTAGATCTTTCCTTGGCCATGCTGGATTTTATAGGCGCTTCATTAGAGACTTCAGTAAAATCTCTAAGCCACTCTGCGACCTGTTAGCGAAGGATGTCTCCTTCGATTTTGATGATAGATGTGGCGAGGCTTTCCAAGATTTGAAGAAAGTCCTCATTACCACGTCGATTCTCCAAGCACCAGATTCGACCCTCCCGTTTGAGCTTATGTGAGATGATTCTGATTTTGCAGTGGGAGCGGTCTTAGGTCAAAGGGTTGATGGCAAACCTCATGTGCTGCATTATGCCAGCAAGATCCTTACGGATCCTCAGTAAAACTACACGGTCACTGAAAAGGAATTACTTGCTGTAGTATTTGCTTTGGAAAAGTTTCGGTCTGATCTTTTGGGATCCAAGGTTGTGGTGTTCACTGATCATTCAGCCCTTAAGCATCTTCTAGCTAAAAAGGACACCGAACCTCGCCTAATTTGTTGGATTCTGCTACTCCAAGAATTTGACCTGGAAATTAAAGACAAGAAAGGAGTTGAGAATGTGGTAGCAGACCATTTATCTAGGATCCCTATTGAGGCATCAAACCCTGTTGGTAGTATTCAAGAGACTTTCCTTAATGAGTCACTAATGGCCGTGGAAGCCAAAGCTCCTTGGTTCGCTGACATAGTGAACTATCTAGTCACTGGCATAACCCCCAGTACTTGGGACAAGTAGAAGCGAGACAGATTTCTTGCCAATGCTAAATTTTATCACTTGGAGGAACCCGAGCTTTTTAGAATAGGCCCTGACTAGCTACTTTGCCGTTGCATCCTTGATGAGGAACAAAGAAGTGTTCTGAGTTTCTGCCATGACCTCCATTGTGGGGGACATTTTAGTGGGAAGAAGACTACTCATAAGGTTCTTCAGTCTGGTTTTTGGTGGCCTACATTATTCCGAGATGCACATTCATATGTGGGTGCATGTCTTCATTGCCAGTAAACGGGAACCATTGGAAAAAGGGATGAGATGCCCCAACAACCTATCCTCCCTATTGAAACCTTTGATATTTGGGGCATTGACTACATGGGTCCCTTTCCTATGTCCTTCGGATATGAATACATCCTTGTGGCTGTTGACTATGTATCAAAATGGATAGAAGCCATCCCCACGTGAACCAATGACCATTCCGTGGTCTTGGGCTTTGTTAAGGCTAACATCATTTATTGGTATGGGTGCCCAAGGATGATCATAAGTGATGGAGGACCTCACTTTAATAATGTACACTTCATAAGACTACTCCAAAATTTGGGAGTCAACCACATGATAGCCACACCTTATCATCCCCAAATGAGTGGGCAAGTTGAAGTGTCTAATAGGGAGATTAACCAAATTTTAGAAAAAGCTGTCAGGCCTGATCGGAAGGATTGGTCTAAAAAACTAAATGACGCTCTTTGGGCCTACATAACTGCATATAAGACTCCTTTGGGCATGTCTCCTTTCTGCCTTGTCTACGGAAAAGCGTGCCACCTTCCCGTTGAAATCCAACATAAAGCTTATTGGGCCATTAAAAATGTTAACTTAAATCTAGATAAAGCGGGAAAAGCATGTATGTTAGAATTAAGTGAGCTTGAGGAGCTTCGTAATGAAGCTTATGAAACTTCTCAAGCTTACAAGCAATGTACAAAAGTCTTCCATGATAAGCACATCATTAGAAAGACTTTTGAGCCCAACCAGTGGGTCTGGCTTTTCAATTCTAGACTTAAATTATTTCCTGGAAAGCTCAAGTCCCATTGGGATGGGCCATACGTTGTTATCAATACCTTCCCTTATGGAGCTGTAGAGATCAGGAACCCTATTTCAGGTGCGAACTTTAAAGTAAATGGCCAGTGACTTAAACCGTATATTACTCTTTCAGATGGCCAAGTTTTGGACGCACTATGGCTTGAGGAACCTTAGCTCCTCCCACTCTCCTCCCCAGGTGATATTCTTCTATGTCTATATTTTTCTAATGAGGACATTGTCAGTCTTAGGCATCGGGGGATATAACCTGAGAATGTTTATAGCATTTATAGTAGTTATAAACATTTGCATACATATTTATATATATTAAAAAAAAAATTCTTGAGCTGATTGAGTTAGTCCCTAGCAAAATACCTTTGTTATTGGAGGTTTTCCTTTCGGAATTATTTCTTAAGTTTAGAATCCGTTACATTTATTTCACGTGCACGTAGACTTAGTAATGGATCCTTGGGGAAAACCAATAAGCATTTGTAGTCTACTGAACCCGTGGATAGTTCATAGAGAGTCAGGCATACTATCTTCTAATAAATCTACCTCATATTTGTGAGAAGTAGAGAGATTACTGGTGCGCTAAGTCTAGTGCAAGGACTCTTAAGTTCTGGATGATTAGATGATGATACTTCAGAGTTAGGCGTAGTTTTCACTCTCTGTTCCTGTGTGCGTACTTTGAGTGAATTCTTGAGAGTCACCAAATAAGGCAGATAAGTAGAGATTGAGTCTTAATAAAGCTATAACTATGGTGGATGGTTATGACCGTCCTTCATAGAGTCCTCAGTTGAAGGAGGGTAATAGTGTCAAAGGTCAGAAATACACCTGTCCTATCCATTCATTCCCAATGCCAAGAATAGGCACTTCTACCAAATAAGCCACACAACTTCCTCTTGACCATCATCATCCCTAATAATGCCTCGTAAATAAAAGTCCGTATTGTGTTGTGATTGATTGAAAAAGAAACAAAAACAAGAAGAAAAAAATAATAATAAAAAAAAGGGGGAAAAGAGAAAAGAAGTAGAAAAAGAATAAATAGAAAGAAGAAATAGTTATATTACAAAAAAAAAAAGAAAGAAAAAGGTCGAAGTTTATGATGTAACACTGCTTCTGAGGCAGCAGAACACCTATCGCGTTCCACCAAATATGACCCATACCTACCTTCTAGTATTTCTGATCTCCTGAATACTGGTTGAAAACTCTAACTTAGTTATAGAGTTATTTGGACTTTAATTGAAGTGTGGATGCCATGTGAGGCCACCAAATAGTGAGTATAATTTCTAAATCTGGCGAGATTCGTAACATCAAGAGAGCACAATTGTGTAGCCTCTCTCAAAGTTGACTTGTCTAATAGTCTAGAGAGCTAGAGTCTGCAATACTAGACTAAATGTAGCACCAATTGAGTGTGTGCCACCAAATACAAATCCATTCAACTTGATATCTCCTACCTAAACCAAACGCTGGGGTCAAATTACAGATTATTGTCTGCTTTATCCCCGAGGGAAGTAGTTGCCTATCTCGGCAGAAATTTTTGCCAAGGGTGATGTATGAACTCCCAATGCGAATCGGCTCTTTCACTTAGATCTGTTACCTAGGCTATCAGCACTTCACATTTGTCTGGATTTCTAAAGTTTTGAAATAAGAAAAGAAAAAATCTTCTGATTATTTCTATTATTTTTTCTAGGAACTAGCAAATCTTAGGCATGGGAGTATTTATGAGTCCATTAAAATGGACTAATATTAAGCCTAAGTATCTTTAATCATACAGTTTAGGTGTGTTAATAATGGCAATTAAGCTGTAGAATATTTGTACGCCTCATGATTTAAGTTTATAACATTCTATAACTTAATGATTTTGTTGTTTTTATGTGCAGGTAATAAAATGCAGAAAGAACAAGGGTGGGGGGATAAATTTCCCCAACAAATAATAGCCGCAACTCTTTCCCCCCTCCCCCACCGCACATGGGGTTAATCTTTCGCTGCCCTCCTTCAACTGACGAGGCCAGAAATAGTTAAGGGATTTGAAAATCCCTTAACTCACACACGCAGGGAGAGAGAGAGATTAAAAAGAGAGGAGGTGCACTGGGGATTGATCTTCATCTTCCTCCTTGCGGGGAACTACCCAGCGGACACTGTGGAGGGAGGAAGAGAAGAAGCATGCACGGTGGCCTTCTAACCCCTTGCGGGGAAAAGCCTCACGCCTCCTGCTCACAGCATCTCCCTCCATCCACCGTAGGCGCACACCAATGCGCCCTACTGCTCATCTACCTTCACCGCGTGCACAGAACCCACGCCACAGCAGGTGCATCCACCCAACCGCGTGCCTCTCCCCTGCTGCAGGCACTCATGCCACCAATCGCTCGCGCGCCTTCCTCCCACCTCCATCTGCAGGCACACCGTACAGCAAAGGCCCGCACACCTACACCACGCCTGTAGGCCACCTCCTGCTTACAGCGCCATCTCCAACCGGCCTTGCAGTCACCAGCCGCAGGCGCACGCCAGTGCGTCCCATTGCTCGCCAGCGCGTCACACTGCTCGCCAATGCGCCCCACCGCCCTGCTGTAGACGCCGCACCACATCACCTTCCGCCCGCAGGCCTGCCACCCCAGCGTTCCCTGCATCCGCGCCACTAGCACACCCGCGTCACCCTGCAGGCGCGCCAGCACGCTCCAGCCTCTGCCTCATCGCCTGCACGGGCGCGCACCACCGTGCGCACGCTCACACAGCCACAGGTGCTGCATGCACCTCCGCCTTCTTGTTCAACAGGCTGGAGCTCCGGCCACCTCCGCCGGCCACCTCCGTCGCCGCCGTTGCCACCACCGGAGAGCCCTCGACCTCGCTATCCTCCTGAGCCTCGCAACAGCCCCGTGGTGCTCTCTCTCTCTCTCGCAAGGAGGAGAGAGGAAAAAAGCCCTATTTTCCCACCAATTAAAATTTACATTCAATGCCATTGCCACCTAATTTGATTTTATTTATTATTATTATATTATTGCAGAATTGAGTTTGAACACATAGTTTTTTACAATTGCATGATATTGATATTAACTAGTTTAAAGATTGATTTTTGGGCTTAACTTAAGTACTAATTGTCTCTAGTACACATCACGTGAAAATTGCATAAATTCATCATAAATTTATTAAGGATTTTTGTGGGGGAAAACTGCACATATACCCTTATCTTTTTAAGTTATTGCAAATCTACTTTCCTTCACATTTTAAGTTAGATTTGAATGGTGATTTCGCACTATCCGAAATAACATTAAATAATTAAGTATTGATTGCATAATTGCCTCCCTGTGGACACGACCTGCTCTTCTGAGAGGTTATTTTCATTATTTTTGATTAGTCGATTTCTCCACCACTTAAATACTATAACACAAAGCGAAAAGTCGTCTATCACTGAGGAATTACATTCTCGAGATGTTCTGATTCAGGCTTATCATTTTCTTATAGGTGTTTGGGGAATCTAGGCTAGATGGATCAGCTTTAAGGCTTTCTAAGGCTGGCTCAGAATCAGGAACACCTACAATTGGATCCTCCCAACCCTTATTAAGATTAGGCATGTCAATTGTTATAAAGTTTGAATCTGATTCCATCTAGGTTGGGGGTCCACAACAACCTCTATTCTCAAACTCGAGTTCTGGGAAATCATATTGATCCTCAATATTATTCCAAGGTGTCTCATCAATCTTTGAATGTTGATATGGGTAATTTTGATCAATGGCTTAGTGTAATGTATTTATCATGCACCCACATTTCTTCATGAGACCATGGTGTTTTTCCCAAAGTTGTGGACTTGACAAACATTGTATATATCCAATATTTTGTAGTCTCCATAATTCATTGTATTTTGTCAATAGCTCATTCTGGGTTGAACCATGTATCATTTGTTCAAATATCATTCCAGAAATGTTCATAATGAAGGTTGTTGTTTCTATCACATTATCCTAAATGTGTCTAGATGGATCAGAGGTTTTGTAATATTCATCATGATATCTAGAAGCAGCCTCGATCAGCTTATCTTTTATGGTCATTTGGGATTCAGGTTTCCTACAAATTCTTGCTAACTTGTTAGGTTGCATTTTTCAAATTAGGTGGTGGATCAAGATGTAGAATCAAATTCAGGTTCAGATTGAAGTGATTGGATCTGATCAGAAATCCTCAAGAAGATCAATTCTAATGAAAGCCTCTAGGTTACAAACCTACAGACCTTTCTTGTGCATGTGCTCTAAAGAATATATGTGGGACTAGAAGTGAATTGGACCCAATCAAGGCACGCTTCAAGGCAGATGATATCTCTGAATCAAAAATCCACACACCTAAGAAGTACCTGGGCAGCCAAGAAGGGAAAGCCCCGCAAAGACCCCTACATGGTAGAGCATCCCCACGGGTTACAGGGTTTCCCCCACCTGATAAGAACACCATCATGAGCCCTAACTAGCTCATTTTGACCCAGAAAAGAGAACAAAAGCTCCTACATAACCAACTGGAGGTCCTAACTCAATGAATAACCCTTCTAAAAGAAAAGTGAGAAACAAGGGGTAAAACTGCAATTTTACCATTGCATTGCAACTATGAGATTTCTAATGGGCTAAACACAGGTCGAATGGTCCTAACAAGATAAAAAGTGGGTTGGTTCAAACAGAAAAGGGTTCATGTGAATTCTAGGAATTAAATGACTTCTCATAACCCTAAAACAGACCCACTTAATTTAACAAGGTTCTGGTTAGGATAAAATTCACCTAAACCCTCAAAAATTCATGGATAAATATCCTATCGGGTTTAAAATCTTCAATTTGGCCCTTAGAACCTATTTTGACCTAAATTGGGGTCCCACTCAAATGTTTGCCCTAAATTAGGTTTTTATGTAAATTTACCAATCAAATGTGGTCAAACCTAAAATTTAACTTCACCATTGAATTCCTTAGGTCTAAATTAGGTTTGTACCAAAATTTAGATCGAAGGGGAATTCACCTTTACCTACTTTGCAAACAGGTCCAACTCAATTACATTTCTACCCCTAACTTCTGAAAACCCCTACAGAAACCCCCATAACTTCCTCATCATTCTTTGCAATTAGGCCCCTTCACCATTATAGTAGAGGGAATCCTACTCTGGTGAGGTATTGAGGGAAAGATCTCCCTGATTCCTCAAAGAATCCCCTTCAAAATTGAAAAGGAGATTCCCTGAGAAATCTCCTCCAGTTTGAACACAGTCAGACGCTTGATTTGGCACCCAATCTCTCATGCGAATGCATGAGAGATTTGGGTCAACTTCGACCTTCCAACTCCGGCGAGGTTGCCGTGCTTGGAAGCTTGGTTTCCAAGCACAAGACCTTCTACCAGGGCCTATAAAAGCATGCCTAGATCAACCCGCAGCCTCTAAGCTTGAAATTAGCCAGAGAAACCCCCTAATTCTTCTCTTCCCCCTCTAGTCAACAACCCAGCAAGCTCCGACGACCCCTCTCTCTCTCTCATCACTTTGCCACAATACCAGTGGCAAGGTTCTCTTTATCCTCTTCATCCGCATCGCGCCGCACCAGCCGACATCCCTACAACCTCCTCGTCGTAGCCGTCCTCCTCCCACTGGGTATTTCGTCTCCAGCGAAGGCAATACAAGTCGGATGCCTCCTCTGCATCCCCCTTCCTCTATTTTTAGTCAATTAAGTCCTCTCTCTCTTCTCATCATTTTTATATCTTTTATTCTTGCAAACACACCTCGACGCCACAAACCACCACCACCTTCTCCACCTCCAGCCAAACCTCCGGCGAGGTGTTCCCGCTGCTCCATGCCTCCATCCGCCTCTCCAACTACCCCACAAGCACCGCCACATCTCACTAACCCTAAACCCTCACTCCACTTACCACGCCAAGCCCCTAGCACTTTCCCCGAACACACCCACTTTCGCACACACAGGGTGACCTAGGCACGCATGCTCCGGCCACCCCATGCCACGTCAACTCTCGCGCTACCTTCGCCATGTTTAGGCGAAGCACCATGAACTTTTTGACGAGGCCGTAAGGTTGTTTTCTTGCTGATAGGGTTTGAGGTCTTCGCCGCCATTGATGCAGCAAGGAGCTTGCATGGGAGCTTCATCCTGGACCCCTCGCTCCAGGCAACAAGTCCCAGGTCACGTGAACGCCTTTCACGCATAACCTCAGCCAAGTAATTGGCATTGATGCCCTACACAGCTGCTGCAATCAGAGGAGAACATCCGCTGCGGGCACTCACGAAGAAGGTGGGACGTTTAGCCCCACCTTGGAAGTGCAGGAGTGGAAGCAGCGAAATAAATTGTAAAAGTGACAGGGGCTTATCGCCTCTTGACCATGGGGTGAGATCCCACTCACCCTCACTGCCTCGTCCATGACCATTGCCAGTAGACCTGGCCCTGACCCGTATATCTGACTAGCCTGCACTCCTCGCCCACCACTCACGCCGGTGGGCCTGGTCCAGAGCATGCATATCCAACCCAATTACTCGAAAAGGCTCTGGGGGAGCGAGCCTAAGAGATAAAGAAGAAGAGATATCGCGAGGGCAGGTAGGGGTAGGTTTTGCTCTCACAGGCAGGAGAAGAAGAAGAAGCCAAGGAAGGAGAAGGCAGTAGTCAGAGAAGCTAAGGAGGAGGCAAGGCTGAAGAGGAGGAAGAAGAAGAAGAGCTGAAGGCAGAAGAGAAGGAAAGAAGGAAGAAGAAGAAGCCAAGAAGAAAAAGGGGCCATCAAAGACAGAGAATAGAAGAAAGAAAAGAAAGAAGGAGATCAGAGATAGAGATTAGAGATAGAAAAAGAAGAGAAATAACACTGTAGCATCTATACATTTAAGACGTCTAATTCACAAAATCAGATGTCCATTTTTATGCTCTTCATATACATTGATATTTTGTGGCTATATTTACATTTCTTGCATTGTAACTCTGATTTTTCATTGCATATTATATCAAATTTGAAAGTTGTGCTCTTGATTTTTAGACTCCTATGTTCGACCTCGGATTTACAATTTCGAGTAGTAAAATTCATTTGTTTTTGAGTGATTTCAACTATACTAGAACACATTGATTTTAAACATTAATCTCGCCTCGCTAAAACATTTTGGCCCCATTGCCGGGGAGCACCGGGCGATTTAGAAATCTTGATCACAATCTCTGATTCAATACTAACTTGATACATCTCTTTTGTTGTGATTGTTTCAAGGGAGAAGATTCAAAAGAAGACGGCTGCACAACAACCACACCCAGGGCAGGTAATCTCATATTAGCCCTTTCTCTTAGTCCCCTCATTCTGGAAAGGGCTACCTACTTTCCATATTTAGCTAATTCACCCAAGTTGCCTGATTTTGATTTCAATAAATATTGATTTGTGCATCCATTTAAGGTAACTAGGGCTACCACCTTCTTGATTGAGCCCTAGATACCATATTTGTGGCAACTAAATTGGACCACAATTAGAGCCAAATTAAGGATTCCAATTTAGGATTTTAGAGACACATCTTTCTAAGCAAGAATCAACTTTTGCAAAAAGAGGTGTGCCTAAGCCTTGATTGAAAAGACTTATTCAAGAGAAACCCTAAAAAAATCAGACTCTTAATTTCACTTGAACCCTAAAAGAAAGGACCTAAAGCTCTCAAAGGACAAATAGGTGAAGTTGACCTTTTGTTAGGTCAACCAACCTTGAAATTAGGTCACTTTTGCATTCAAAACATCTAAGGTTCAAGTGGAATCCTAACCACCTTTGATATTAAATAAAAGTGGTAGACTTAAGAGGTCAAGGTCCCCATTCTGGTCTACCTGGAATCTTAGTGACAAGAGAGGTCAGGTGGGGGAAACCCTGTAACTCATGGGGACGCCTTACCGTGTAGGGGTCTTTACGAGTCTCTCACTCTCTAGTTGCCCAGGTATTTCTCAGGTGGACGGCTTTTCTGACTAAGGAGTATCATCCGCCCCGAACCTCTTTAGTCATCCAAATTTTTTGGGTGTCTTGATTGGGTCCAGCACATTTTAATCTCGTCTAAACCATCAATGCATGTTTGGTAGGAGGTCCTTGAGACCATCCTTAAGACCTCCTTTAGTGATCCACTCCCGCCAAGGCCAAGCCTCGACGTCCGAGTTTATGCAGCAACCCCACCACATAGGCATCTCCTCTGATTCATCAGAACCAAATTCTCCTTCCATCATCATGGCACAACCAGTTGAAGAAGAGAACAATATTGAACACCAACTCCAATGCCTGAATGATCTATTTCAGAACTTTGTAAACCCGCCGCAGCGTCCTGTGATGCGAGATCACTATAATCCCGCTGCGGTGGCGATAGAACCTCAAGTCCAAATCCCAGCTGGAGGTCTTGATTCTGAACTCAAGCCCAACATGATTCATGCTATTCCAAAGTTTCATGGGCTTAACTCCATGGATCCCTTCCAGCACATCAAACAACTCAAACATCTAGCTCAGACCTTCGGGTCAGATGTACAAAATCGAGATATTCTTCATATGAAGATGTTTTCCTTCTCTCTCATGGATAAGGCAGCTCATTGGTATTAGACTTAGACGCGTCCAATCAACAGATGGGTTGAACTATAATCCGAATTTTGAAAAAGTTCTTCCCAGTTGGTCAGACGAATGCCTTGCACCACCAGATCACACACTTCACCAGGCAATTTGGAGAACCTCTTCTTGAGGGATGGGACCGTTTCTTGGATCTCATGCGAAAGTGCCCCCATCACGGAGTTCCTAAATGGGAACAAGTCCAGTCTTTTTACCAGGGACTCCGTGAAGACATCCGCTTATTCGTCAATGCAACCTGCGGAGGAAATATCATGGGTTAACACGAAGACACTATGTGGGAGATTCTTGAGAATATGTGTGAGAACTCCATCAATAATGACTCCATGGGCTTATTCGACTAGACGAATGCCCATGCATTGACGAATCCGAGGGGAGCACATGAGACGCAGGGCCTGTCCGCATCTGTCAACTTGGAATTGATGGCCAATCGGTTGGATAAGGTCTCTATCATTGAGAAGAAGGTGGATGAGCTGACTCGACATCTGCAGTGAGCTACCTCTGTGCAAAACCCACTTGCATAGCCACCTCTTAGGAGGGAAATTGTGCATAACATCTATTACTGATCTCCTCAGGGGATGGACCCGTATCCACTCCCATCTGACTCCAAGACCGGAGGAAACTCTGATTCGACCTACTCTAGTTGAGGGAACTCTAAACCTTCATACTTTGACTTTCCTGAGGTTCCTCAGACCTGGAAGACCTCAATGCCATCCAGAATGACCCATTCTCTAACACCTATAACCCTGGATGGCGGAATCATCCCAACTTCCTACGGGCAGGAAATAATCAGTATCAAAGACCTCCTTATCAACCTCGTCCAAATGCTCCAAGCCCATATCAACTGCCTCAGCCTCGGCCCAACCCCACCTATCAATCTGGGCCAACTCAAACAGATCAAATGACTCTTATCCTTCAGACTCTGGCTGACATTCAAAAGATGAATGCAGCTATGCAAAAACAGCATAAGGTCGAGATCACAGAGGTATGAAATCAACTCGCTTAGATGGCGAATTCTCACCAACCTGGCACACTCCCTTCGCAACCTTTGTCGAATCCAAATAACGTGCCGAGCCAGAGGCACGTTATGAACCCAAATCTGGGCCAGGCTCACATGATTTATCAGGCTCCTTCTGTTCCATCACTCGACGGGATGGAAGCTTTAACATCATATACGGGATTTCAGTAGCAGCCACCTATTTTACCAACTCCAAACCAAAACCAGGCAGGACTAAATTCGGTAATAACCTGTAGTGGCAAAGCGACACAAAACCCACCTTATCCAAGCCACTTTCAGCTTGGTAGTAACCCAAGCTCTAGGATAGTTATCCGGGATACCCCTATTCCAGATTAAGAACCTGGACCTATTATAAAGGAACCATCCAAGGTTCCATTTCCTGAGGCCTTGACCAAGGGAAAGAGGACAAACAAACCCATGGCTCCTGAGGAGGATTTGGTCAAGCTCTTTGAACAAGTCCATATAAACATCCCCTTGATGGATGCAATCTGCCACGTACCGACTTACGCATGATT
Source organism: Thalassia testudinum (assembly GCA_037157565.1). NCBI lineage: Eukaryota > Viridiplantae > Streptophyta > Magnoliopsida > Alismatales > Hydrocharitaceae > Thalassia > Thalassia testudinum. The sequence goes on from JAZHRO010000014.1 coordinate 26,497,688, forward strand.
TCTGAAAGACGTGTATACACCCAAACGTAAGCAGCGAACCAAAAGTGGGAGTCCGATCGTACAAGCCAGCTCTGTAATCTTGAGTAAACTCCTACATAAGGTAAAAGACCTAGGTACTCCCCTAATTTCCTGTACCATTGGTGATACCCAATTTGACAGAGCTTTATTAGATCTAGGAGCCTCCATAAACCTAATACCTACATCCCTCCTTGACCACCTTGAGGAATCTAAGCTTAAACCAACAGAGGTGACATTGTAGTTGGCTAACCGATCTATTAAGTCACCTAAAGGAGTTCTTGAGGATGTCATTGTTAGGGTGCTGGATTTTTATTTCCCAGTGGACTTTGTAGTCTTGGATATGGATGCTTCAGAAAACCCGAGGGATACACCAATTATACTAGGGAGATCCTTTCTGGCCACTAGTAGGGCCAATATAAATTGTGAGGAGGGCCAAATTGAACTGAAATTCGGGAACCAAACATTAAAGATTGACATCTTTAAGGCCCAACAAGGGATTAATTGCAGTGTTATAGAATAGATATATGATATCAAGGCTGTCGTTGATGAACAGTATATTGAGGACAACCTGATTACTTCCGATCAACCACAAGAGGATCAAAACCCACAATCAGAGGAGTTCGAACCTAACCTAGATACACCCATAACTCCTTCCCTTGGTCCTAACACACACCTCGAACCACCCGCTATTGCTGATAACCCTGTTCTGGAACTCAAGCCGCTTCCCGACCATCTGAAGTACGTCTTTTTGGGTTCCAATCAGACGTTTCCTGTGATTATCAACTCCAGACTCACACCTTACCAAGAATCCCGTATGATTACTATTCTCCAGCAACATCGTAGAGCCATTGGATGGACTCTCAATGATTTGACTGGTATTAGCCCTCCTTATTGCACACACCGTATCAACACCAAAGAGGGCACACGACCTTCCCGTGAAATGCAGAGACGTTTAAATCCTAATCTGTAGGAAGTCATGAAAAAGGAGATCATTAAGTGGTTAGATGCAGGGATCATCCACCCGATCTCCGACAGTTGGTGGGTGAGTCCAATCCAGGTTATGCCTAAGAAGGCAGGTGTTACGAACGCACTCAAGACGTTTTTTTAAGACATCTGGGAGGTGTCCTAGACGTCTGGCAAGACGTCTGGAACCACTTCCAGACGTCTGGGATCTATTTTCGGTGGCACGCGGGACTGCGTCTGCGCGCAGGCGCGCGCAGACCCACAACCGTCTTCCTCTCTCTTTTTCCCTCTCTCCTCCTGTGACCGTAGGCTCAGCGTAGTCCGCTCTCTCTCTCTCCTCGTCGCGCAGCCTTAAAAGGGCCACGCCTCTCCCTCACTCCTGTTACCTCCGCCTCCTTCCTCTTCTCCTTCATCTAGTGCACGAGAGCATACGCAAGAGTGAGCGGGAGGGTGCAGCGGCGGTGGCGACAGCCACGACGGGTGCAGGAGGAGGTGCTGCGCGGGGGAGGAAGCGCTCGGTCGTGAGGGCGACCTCGCCGGGGCTGCTAGGGCCGGCCGGCGGGGGGCGCAGCGGGGGTGGAGCGACGCGGGAGGACTGCTGCGGCTCGAGCAGCAGGCGGAGCACTCGTAGCATGGCCGTGCGTCGCGAGCGGAGGGCGAGTGGCGCCCTGGTTCTGGAAAATTTTCCAGAATCAGACGTCTGTGCTTCTAGCCAGACGACTTGAACGACATCTGGAAGACTGTCCGGACGTCTGAAAGGTGAGTTTTTCCGTCTTCTTCCTTCATTTCGATTGACCATACTAAGAGAGAGAGGAAATGGGTACGCGCAGGGTCGGAGATTCGCATCCAACGCGAATCAGACGTCCGGCTCCAGCGCCAGACGGCGGGAACTACTTCCAGACGTCCTGGGTGACCATCGGACGTCTGGAAACTAGGCCAAACGCCCCCGCAGGCTTATGGATGTCTGAGAGCCCACGTAGAGCGAGGTAATTCCCTGATCCACTTTTTAAGACGTCTGGAAGAAGTTCCAGACGTTTGATTTTACATTGTTTCGTCGTTTTCGACCCGTTTCAGGCCCGTTTGGGCTCCGTTTTCCGCATTTCGAGTTGCGTTCTTTTCGAAATTACATCCTCTACCTGTCTACAGTAGCTGTATACTATTTTGAGAAGTTTTTTGTGTTTATCCTTGTGATAGGACCCCGTTCCGTTACAGTCTCGGGGGTTGCGGAGGCACGCGGATTCCCGACCACACCCCCAATTCGCCTGTTGTAACCGGTAGAGTGGCTTTAAGTATAATCTGTTAAATTATGAAACCATAAATAGAACCTAGGACATTGCATGAATCCTAGGAATGAGAAATAGATTGAATGGTAGATTCCTAGGGTGTTGCATGAATCCTAGGGCTGGAAAACTAGATTGTATGATAGATCCTAGGATATGGCATGAATCCTAGGATGGGAAAACTAGTGGAATGTATGAATACTGCAGTCTTGGAAAATGTGGAAAGGAAATACTACCAGCCTGTGAGTTGAATTAACAGTTGCCTGTTATGAATAAATAAACGTGTTTGAGAATATGGATTGTAAGAACGTGAAACTGGAAAGTGAAACCTGGATGTTCTGAGTTAAAAGAGCTGGAACCCTACGAGGAATTAGGAGTAGAACTCCTGGAAAGTGAATGGAATAGAATTGGGGAAGTGAGCTGGCTCTTGAGTACGGAGTACCAAGGAGAGCGACTGTCCCCCTGTTTAGTGCAGAGCGGAGCCAGCCGCCCCAAGGACCCGGGGTTAGGACTGGCCACTCTGTACCGACTTGCTGGCCCTCGTGTACGTAGTACCGGGGAGAGCTACTAGTGTAGGGAGGTACTAGCTACCCCACGAACCCCGGGGTTCTGCTAGCCTCCCACACCGACTTGTTAGGCCCGCCGGGGCAAACCAGGGTAGTCAGGCTAGGGTGCACGGACTGTGGAGTGGCAAGGCCCCTGTTTGGTTACTGTGGAGGGGTTGGACCCCTGTTACTGAGAGGGCTCTGCCCTGTACTGGTTCCGTGCTGTGCTTTGGGCGCACCCGTTAATGGAAACGAGTGACCGCGTGCCAGTGCGGGTTAGCTACCCGTGCGTTTACCGCGCGTGCCGTAGTCATCGTTACGTCTGTCAGTGACCTTGGGGTGGTTGATTGAGACTAGGATCACCACATGCTACTTCTACTGTTCGGAAAAGACTACAATCAAGATCGTTCCCACGAGGAACATTCGAGATCAAGTGAAGGATCTGAGAAATAGATAAACTGTGAAACAATAGAAAGACGTAAATAAAGGAAGAAAGAAAATTTAAAACAACTACTGTACACTTTACTGTTTCTTTAGTTTAGCTACCACTCTACTCAGCGTTTTGCTGACGTGTTACACTCGTTACCTTTCAGGACCAGGTGTTGAGCAACCAGGGTCAGCGGCTGCAGAGGACGCTGGGCCGAGTAGGGTCCAGTAGAGTTACCACTATTCTCTTGTACCTCTTTTTGTTTCGTTATAGTGAGTAGTTCTTGTTCCGCTGTACTTTTCTCTAACTGCAATTCATATTATGTTATGAATGTTGTTCTACTGTTGTGGTGGTACATACTGTAGTAGTTTCTTTCCTTATTGCTGTATTTTCCTGCTGTTAGTTATATTCATGTTGAATGTGGTTCATTTTACTGCTCTTTTGGTTACTTCCTCGTTGGACGACTAGGTCTTGGGATTAGTCGAGTCGGTTCGGTTCTCGTGTCTCGTAGGGACTTGGGAATCGGGTCGTTACAAGATGGTATCAGAGCAAGGTCGTCCCGAGGAGTGAATCAACTGACTGGAAAATAGCCAATTCACATGTCTATAACTAGAGTAGCCACCACAACATATCTCTTGACATGAGTTCTTAGACGTTTCCGTTCGGTATCGTTCCGTAGTGACGTGTTCCATTTTGTTTTGCATCGCCTTAGAGGAGATGCCTCGTCGCGAGACTGGTGAGGCAGGCCGCGAGCGCGGCCGAGGACGAGATCGACGAGGTGGGCGTGCCGTTGCTGACACCCCAGTGGACCAGCCACTACTCCCGGGCGTCCTGGCCCAGGACCTCGCCCGGCTGATACGAGACATTGTACGAGAGGAGCTCCACCCACCGCCTCGAGCACCTCACCCTGGGGCTGTGGAGGGGGAGACCTCTGTGGGACCACTCGACGGACGCGGAGCTGGACACGGCGGAGGGGATGGGCCGCCGCAGCCCCCACCTTCCTCCGATACTTCCGTGCATGAGGCACCTTCCCTTGGAGGTGCACCAGCACCTCCCCTACAGCACCACTTTGAGCTCTTCGGGCAGTTCCGGAAGCTGAAGCCCTCCTCCTTCAAGGGGAATGAGGACCCGACCGAGGCAGAGGACTGGCTTGAGCAGCTGGAGAAGATTTTCGACACCCTTCGCCCCCCGGTGGAGTGCCGCGTGGCCTTTGCCACGTACCAGCTGGAGAGTGCGGCACACAGGTGGTGGAGGGCGGTCCGGGGACAGGAGAGGGACGAGCCGACCTGGGACCGGTTCGTCGCCCTCTTCTGCGAGCAATACTTCCCCCAGACGTGGCAGGACCAGAGGAGGCGGGAGTTCCACACTCTCCGCCAAGGGACGATGACCGTGAGCGCGTACTGCATGCGTTTCCTGGAGCTGTCCCGCTTTGCAGCGACAGCGGTAGCTACTAAGGAGGAGCACCTTTGCAGGTTCACCGAGGGCCTCCGGCTTGCGATTCGGGGGTATGTCAAACCCCTGAAGCTGCCTACATTTTCGAGGGTGGTACAGGCAGCTATGACTTACAAGGAGACCAACCCGTCCGCGTGAGACACTGACGGCGGGCGGAAGAGGCCCTTTCAGCCAGACTTTTCACAGGCCAGCGAGAGAGGAGACACGTGGCGTCCGCAGGAGAGCTGTCACGTTTTACAGGGCCATCAGTGGCCTTTGGGGGCCCTCGACAGGGGCCAGTCGCCAGCACCGGACCCCCGCCCAGCCGACAGCAGGGACCCACTGAGGGCGGGAGTCGGGTTCCCCTCTGTTACCAGTGTGGCCAGCCGGGCCACATCAGGAGGGACTGCCCGTCTAGGGTAGGAGGTCAGCAGATACTTCCCGCGCAGAGCACTGGAGGATGCGCAGGAGGCTGCGGTTACCAGGCGCGAGGAGGAGGACAGCAGTCACGATGAGGGTACCGGCCAGCACCTACCCGTCCGACGCAGAGTGTGGCTGCTTCGTCCGCACCTAGAGCTGAAGGGCGTATCAACGCCCTGACACACAGGGACTCCAGAGCTTTGGGATCGGTGGTTGCAGGTATGGTTTCAGTTTCCGGCAGACTTGTTTACACGCTTTTCGATTCCGGCGCTACGCACTCGTTTGTCGCAGCCAGTTTCGCAGTTAGTTTGGATCGGGATTATACACTGTTAGAGAATCCATTCGTAATCAGAGGTTCGAGTGGTCAGCTGCTTGTAGCTGAGGAGGTGTACATGGATTGCGAGGTCAGCGTCGGGGGACATAGCCTGCCAGCTGACCTGATTATGTTACAGATGGAGGACTTTGGAGTGATTCTGGGGATGGATTGGCTGTCCGCTTACCACGCCTTCGTGGACTGTTTTGAGAGGAATATCGTCTTCTCCATTCCAGAGTTGCCTTCTTTCGAGTTTCACGGACAGCCAGTGGATGGAGGTTTCAGGTGCATTTTGGCACTTCGGGCGGTGAGACTTTTGAGCCAGGGGTGTGAGGGTTTCCTAGCTTGTGTGGTGGCAGAGCCCAGCCCTGTGGCAGACTTCCAGAGCATCCCGGTGGTCAGAGAGTACCCTGACGTGTTTCCAGACGAGTTTACCAGGACTACCGCCCGAGCGTGAGATCAAGTTTGAGATCTCACTAGTACTAGGGACCAGCCCCATCTCCACCGCGCCATACAGGATGGCACCGCTTGAGCTACGAGAGCTCAAGTCTCAGTTACAGGACCTTTTGGAGAAAGGTTTCGTGAGGCCCAGTGCGTCTCCCTGGGGAGCCCCGGTACTGTTTGTGAAGAAGAAGGATGGGACCTTACGCCTTTGTGTGGACTACCGACAGCTGAATAGGGTCACCATCAAGAACAGATATCCGCTGCCAAGGATCGACAACTTATTTGACCAGTTGCGGGGTGCCACGGTGTTTTCCAAGATCGACTTGAGGTCTGGATACCACCAGTTGAGGATCAGGGAGACCGACGTCTCCAAGACGGCTTTCCACACCCGGTACGGACACTACGAGTTTTTGGTCATGCCGTTTGGGCTGACCAATGCCCCCGCTGCTTTCATGGACCTGATGAACCGGGTGTTTAGACCGTACTTGGACCAGTTTGTGGTGGTTTTCATAGACGATGTACTCATCTATTCTAGAGATCGGACGCAGCAGGGATAGCACTTGCGGATGGTTCTGGACACTCTGAGACGACGTAGGCTGTACGCCAAATACAGCAAGTGCGAGTTTTGGTTGAGGGAGGTGACCTTCTTAGGTCATGTGATCTCTGGAGACGGCTTGGCGGTGGACCCAGCCAAGGTCGAGGCAGTACTCAGGTGGGAGAGACCGCGTTCAGTCATTGAGATTCGCAGTTTCCTGGGACTGGCAGGCTACTACAGACGATTCATCAGAGGTTTTTCACAGATTGCACGTCCTATGATACAGTTGACCCGGAAGGACGTGCCCTTCGCTTGGACAGACGCCTGTGAGGCGTGTTTTCTGGAGCTGAAGGAGAGGTTGACCTCGGCTCCCGTGCTCACCATCCCTGACAGTAGTGGCGGGTTCGTTGTGTACACGGACGCCTCCTTGCAGGGGTTAGGAGGTGTGCTTATGCAGAGGGGTCACGTTGTCACTTACGCTTCGTGGCAACTGAAGCCCCATGAGCATACCTACCCTACCCACGACCTAGAGTTGGCAACTGTTGTCTTCGCGCTGAAGACTTGGAGGCACTACTTGTACGGTGAGACCTTCGAGATTTTCACAGATCACAAGAGCCTCAGATACCTTTTTGATCAGAAGGAGCTCAACATGAGACAGAGACATTGGTTGGAGCTCCTGAAGGACTACGACTGTAGCATCTCCTACCACCCAGGAAAGGCCAATGTGGTGGCTGACGCCTTGAGCCGTAAGGCGCCTGCACACTTGGCCAGTCTACAGTTATAGAGTTGGAGCCTTTTGCAGGAGGTGGGCAGTTGGCGACCTCTAGAGTTATGAGGGTACTGTGGGGTAGTGATGGTGACACGGCAGACTAGGCCAGAGCTGATAGACCGCATCATCACAGGACAGATGGCCGATCCGTACTTGCAGTCCTTGCGCGACAGAGTATTGTCGGGAGACCCGGGGGACTTCTCTTTCACAGACCAGGTGCTGCGCTTGAGGGGACGGTTGTGCGTTCCCAGAGATGAGGAGCTGTTGAGAGAGCTCCTGACTGAGGCACACGGTTCCAGATTCACCATACATCCCGGAAACACGAAGATGTACCACGACTTGAGACGCGAGTTTTGGTGGAGGGGGATGAAGCGGGATGTGGGTGAATTCGTGCAGCAGTGCTTAGTGTGCCAGCAGGTGAAAGCAGAGCATCAGAGGCCTGCAGGGCCGCTACAGCCGCTTCCAGTGCCAGAGTGGAGGTGGGAGAGCATCACCATGGACTTGGTGGTGGGCTTACCTGTTACCCAGCGGTGACACGACGCAGTCTGGGTAATAGTGGATAGACTGACGAAGAAGGCGCGATTCTTGCCGATCCGAGTCACTTTGGGACCAGCACAGTTGGCAGAGAGGTATTCCGGGATGTGGTACGACTACATGGAGTTCCGTGGGAGATCGTATCCGACCGGGATACCCACTTTACATCCCAGTTTTGGGCTGAGTTTCAGCAGGCCTTGGGGACGCGGTTGAGGTTTACTATAGCTTACCACCCCCAGACGGACGGACAGTCTGAGCGCACGATACAGACACTTGAGGACCTTTTGCGTGCCTGTGTACTGGATTGGAGGGTCTCTTGGGAGGAGCACCTGCCCCTGGCGGAGTTTGCATACAACAACAGTTATCACTCGAGTATCGGCATGGCTCCCTACGAGGCTCTGTACGGACGGAGGTGTACGGCACCCTTGAGTTGGGTTGAGGTGGGGACCAAGTGGGAGGTTGGCCCCAGGTTGATCCAGCAGAGTCAGGAGGTAGTCGAGCAGATCCACAGGCGACTCCGCATTGTCAGGAGCAGACAGAAGAGCTACGCGGACCGGAGACGCAGAGAGGTGCAGTTTGAGGTTGGGGACCACGTCTTTCTTCGTGTTTCGCCCATGAAGGGTCTGCAGCGGTTTGGGGTGAGAGGGAAGCTCACGCCGAGGTTCGTGGGGCCCTTTGAGGTCCTAGAGCGGGTTGGACCCGTTGCTTACAGACTTACCCTTCCCCCACAGCTTTCTGGTGTGCACGACGTGTTCCACGTGTCCAACCTCAGGAAGTACGTAGCCGATCCCAGTCACGTACTGAGTCACGAGAGCGTCGAGGTGGGCGACGACCTGACCTACCCCGAGCGGCCAGTGCAGATTCTAGACCGAGCCATCCGGAGTTTGAGACGAAAGCAAGTACCCCTGGTAAAGGTTTTGTGGAGGAGCCAGCGGTACGAGGAGGCTACTTGGGAGACTGAGGCGGCAATGCGGGAGCGGTACCAGGAACTCTTCGCGGTTACGTCTTTTCGGACCGGCCTCGGTCCTCTTTGAGTTTGTTATGGTATTTATGACGTTTTCCCGCACCCTAGTTAGCGCAAGTTTCGGGGACGAAACTTCCTTTAAGTTTGTTATATTGTTACGAACGCACTCAAGATGTTTTTTTAAGACGTCTGGGAGGTGTCCCAGACGTCTGGCAAGACGTCTGGAACCACTTCCAGACGTCTAGGATCTATTTTCGGTGGCACGCGGGATTGCGTCTGCGCGCAGGCGCGCGTAGACCCCCAACCGTCTTCCTCTCTCTTTTTCCCTCTCTCCTCCTGCGACCGCAGGCGCAGCGCTGTCCGCTCTCTCTCTCTCCTCCTCGCGCGGCCTTAAAAGGGCCATGCCTCTCCCTCACTCCCGTCACCTCCGCCTCCTTCCTATTCTCCTTCAGCCAGTGCGTGAGAGCGTACGCGAGAGCGAGCGTGAGGGTGCAGCAGCGGCAGCGACAGCCGCGGTGGGTACGGGAGGAGGTGCTGCGCGGGGGAGGAAGCGCTCAGCCGTGACGGCGAGCTCGTCGGGGCTGCTAGGGCCGGCCGGCGGGGGGCACAGCGGGAGCGGAGCAATGCGGGAGGACTGCTACGGCTCGAGCAGCAGGCGGAGCACTCGCAGCGCGGCCATGCGTCGCAAGCGGAGGGCGAGTGGCGCCCTGGTTCTGGAAAATTTTCTAGAATCAGACGTCTGTGCTTCTAGCCAGACGACTTGAACGACGTCTGGAAGACTGTCCAGACGTCTGAAAGGTGAGTTTTTCCGTCTTCTTCCTTCCTTTCGATTGACCATACTAAGAGAGAGAGGAAATGGGTACGCGCAGGGTCGGAGATTCGCATCCAACGCGAATCAGACGTCTGGCTCCAGCGCCAGATGGCAGGAACTACTTCCAGACATCCTGGGTGACCATCGGACGTCTGGGAACTAGGCCAGATGCCCCCGCAGGCTTCTGGACGTCTGAGAGCCCACGCAGAGCGAGGTAATTCCCTGATCCACTTTTTAAGACGTCTGGAAGAAGTTCCAGACGTCTGATTTTACACTGTTTCATCGTTTTCGACCCGTTTCGGGCCCGTTTGCACTCCGTTTTCCGCATTTTGAGTTGCGTTCTTTTCGGAATTACATCCTCTACCTATCTACAGTAGCTGTATACTGTTTTGAGAAGTTCCTTGTGTTGATCCTTGTGATAGGACCCCATTCCGTTGCAGTCTCGGGGGTTGCGGAGGCACGCGGGATTCCCGACCACGCCCCCAGTTAGCCTGTTGTAGCCGGTAGAGTGGCTTTAAGTATAATCTGTTAAATTATGAAACCATAAATAGAACCTAGGACATTGCATGAATCCTAGGAATGAGAAATAGATTGAATGGTAGATTCCTAGGGTGTTGCATGAATCCTAGGGCTGGAAAACTGGATTGTATGATAGATCCTAGGATATGGCATGAATCCTAGGATGGGAAAACTAGTGGAATGTATGAATACTACAGTCTTGGAAAATGTGGAAAGGAAATACTAGGTGCCTGTGAATTGAATTAACAGCTGCCTGTTATGAATAAATAGACGTGATTGAGAATATGGATTGTAAGAATGTGAAACTGAAAAGTGAAACCTGGATGTTCTGAGTTAAAAGAGCTGGAACCCTACGGGGAGTTAGGAGTAGAACTCCTGGAAAGTGAATGGAATAGAATTGGGGAAGTGAGCTGGCCCTTGAGTATCGAGTACCAAGGAGAGTGACTGTCCCCCTGTTTAGTGCAGAGCGGAGCTAGCCGCCCCAGGGACTCGGGGTTAGGACTGGCCACTCTGTACCGACTTGCTGGCCCTCGTGTACGTAGTACCGAGGAGAGCTACTAGTGTAGGGAGGTACTAGCTACCCCACGGGCCCCGAGGTTCTGCTAGCCTCCCACACCGACCTGTTAGGCCCACCGAGGCAAACCAGGGTAGTCAGGCGAGGGTGCGCGGACTGTGGAGGGGTAAGGCCCCTGTTTGGTTACTGTGGAGGGGTTGGACCCCTGTTACTGAGAGGGCTCTGCCCTGTACTGGTTCCGTGCTGTGCTTTGGGCGCACCTGTTAACGGAAACAATTGACCACGTGCCAGTGCGGGTTAGCTACCCGTACGTTTACCGCGCGTGCCGTAGTCACCGTTACATCTGTCAGTGACCTTGGGGTGGTTGACTGAGAGTAGGATCACCACGGGGGACTCTCCCGGCCAGGAGAGCACCACGTGCTACTTCTACTGTTCGGAAAAGACTGCAATCAAGATCGTTCCCACGAGAAACATTCGAGATCAAGTGAAGGATCTGAGAAATAGATAAATTGTGAAACAATAGAAAGACGTAAATAAAGGAAGAAAGAAAATTTAAAACAGCTACTGTACACTTTACTATTTCTTTAGTTTAGCTGCCACTCTACTCAACGTTTTGCTGACGTGTTACACTCGTTACCTTTCAGGACCAGGTGTTGAGCAGCCAGGGTCAGCGGCTGCAGAGGTCGCTGGGCCGAGTAGGGTCCAGTAGAGTTACCACTGTTCTCTTGTACCTCTTTTTGTTCCGTTATAGTGAGTAGTTCTTGTTCCGCTGTACTTTTCTCTACCTGCAGTTCATATTATGTTATGAATGTTGTTCTACTGTTGTGGTGGTACATACTGTAGTAGTTTCTTTCCTTACTGCTGTATTTTCCTTCTGTTAGTTATATTCATGTTGAATGTGGTTTATTTTTCTGCTCTTTTGGTTACTTCCTCGTTGGACGACTAGGTCTTGGGATTAGTCGAGTCGGTCCGGTTCTCGTGTCTCGTAGGGACCTGGGAATCGGGTCGTTACAAGATGGTATCAGAGCAAGGTCGTCCCGAGAAGTGAATCAACTGACTGGAAAATATCCAATTCACATGTCTATAACTAGAGTAGCCATCCAGAAGACCAAGAAAATACCACTTTCACTTGCCCCTTCAGAAGTTACGCATTCCGAAGGATGTCGTTCGCTCTCTGCAATGCACCTGCTACTTTTCAGCGGTGCATGCTTGTCATATTCTCAGATATGGTAGGTGATTATCAGGAAGACTTCATGGATGACTTTTCAGTATTCGGAGAATCATTTGATGATTGTCTCCTGCACTTGGTCCAAATCCTCAGGCAGTGCATTGACGTGAATCTGGTTCTTTCCTGGGAAAAGGGCCATTTCATGGTGCATGAAGGAATTATCCTGGGACATCTTATTTCAAAAAAGGCATCCAAGTTGATCGAGCCAAGGTGAACTTGATTTTCGAACTCCCTTTGCCTAACTCGATCAAGTACATTTGATCTTTTCTGAGACATGTCAGTTTTTACCGTCGATTCATCCCTGATTTCTCAAAGATCGCGCGCCCCCTTACCTCTCTACTCCTTAAGGATATACCTTTCAAAATCTCCAAGGAATGCACTCAAGCATTTGAAATCCTCTGTGATTGAGTTACCCAAGCCCCGATCCTACAGTCCCCTGATTGATCTCAACCCTTTAAGATCATGTGCTATGCATTTGATTTTGCTGTAGGAGCAGTACTTGGGCAGAAAATTGATGGGAAACCCGCGGTCATCTACTACACTAACAAGACACTTGACAAGGCTCAGTGTAACTACACAGTTACTGAGAAAGAGCTGCTAGCCATAGTATTTGCCCTAGAAAAATTTAGATCTTATCTCTTGGGTTCCTATATTATCATTTACTCGAATCACACAGCTGTGAGGCATCTCCTTGAGAAGAAGGATGCGAAACCTTGATTAATATGCTGGATCTTGCTATTGCAAGAGTTTGACCTCAAGATTCGAGACAAAGTGGGAAAACATAACGTGGTAGCTGATCACTTGTCTCTCCTTCCTTCTGAGATCATCAACCCTTCCGGACCCATCACAGAACATTTTTCTGATAAGCACTTTCTGACTATCAATACAGGGCTTCCATGATTTGTTGATATAGTAAACTACCTGTCATCACATCAGACCCCATCTGATTGGCCGAAGGCCAAGAAGGACAATTGCTTTCCGATGCCAAGTACTACTTATAGGAAGACCCGTATCTTTTCTGCATCGGTGCTGATCAGATCATTCGATGATGCATCACGAAAGTGAAAATTCAAGACATATTATCTTTCTACCATGACCAGGCATGCAGTGGACATTTTTCAGGTCATAAAACCGCAACGAAAGTACTCCAATGCAGCTTCTATTGGACCACGATTTTCAAAGACGCGTACAATCACTATAAGGTGTGTACTCATTGCCAGATCTTGGGCAACATTAGCCATCGCGATATGATGCCTTTACATCCGATTCTAGTATGCAAAATCTTCGACATATGGGGGATTGATTTTATGGGACCCTTCCCTGTTTCAGACGGCTTCAAGTACATTTTACTTGCTATTGACTACGTGTCCAAATGGATCGAAGCCATTCCAATCCGAACCAATGATCATAAAGTGGTTATCAAATTCATTCATCAGAACATCTTTTCATGGATCGGGATTCCATGTGCTATAATTTCTGACAGAGGGACCCATTTCACTAACGCTTAGTTCAGGTCACTGATGACCAAATATGGGGTGTCGTACCGAATCTCTCTCCTTACCACCCCTAAACCAATGGTCTAGCCAAGCTATCAAATCGGGAGATCAAGAAAATCCTCCAGGTTGCTGTTTGACCTGATAGGAAGGATTGCTCATCCTGACTTCCAGAAGCTTTGTGGGCTTATAGGACCGGCCACAAAACCCAATTAGGTATGTCTCCCTTCAGATTGGTGTACGGGAAGGCATGTCACCTCCCCGTCGAGTTGGAGCACAAAGCCTATTGGGCAGCACGGAACTGCAACCCAGATCTTTCCAAAGCAGGAACCCACAGAAAGCTTCAAATGAGCGAGATCGATGAATTACGCCATGACACATATGAGAACTCGTGAATTTACAAAGAGCAGGTTAAGGCCTTTCACGACAAGCACATATCTAGAAAGATCTTCCCTCCTGGTCAAAAAGTCCTACTCTTTGATGCCAAGCTTAAATTGTTCCCAGGAAAGCTACGATCAAAATGGATCAAACCCTACCTCGACCGATGAATCTTTGGAAATGGAGCCCTGGAGATCAGTCTACTCAGCCACGATTCCGAACCTTTCGTCATGAACGATCAGAGACTCAAACTGTTCGTTGACTTGACTGATACAAATTTGGTTGAGATATCCTTTACCCTCAATTCTCTCTGAGCTCATTGAGCCCAGCCGATGGCATAAAACTCAGCGCTTAACGGGAGGCAACCCGTCATCCTAAAAGACCTGAAACCTTTCTTGACATTCCTATGCTAAATTCATATTGTACTTTACGGTTCATCCATTAGAACAATCGACCCCACCTTAGGTACCCGTACCCAAGGCTAGAAATCGTTCGCAACAGTTACCTCGACCTGTTCGCCCACTCGAACCCTGTTATAATGAATGATCTAAGCTAAACTCGAATCCACCTAATTTACAATGGGGACATTGCAAATCGTAGGCATGGGGGGTATGAAAGTGCAAAACACCATGAAAACTCATCTCACAAGAAAAGGTTTCAACAAAAAAATCACATATCACAAAAAATACCAAAAAAATGAAAAAAATCTTGAACAAGAACAAAAATATTGAGGGGAGAGAAAATTTTGTGTTCATACAAATCATGAGGAGAAATTGAGGAGGAAAAGAGAAAAATATCAAAAAAGGAGCACAAAATAAGAAAAAAAGAGATAGTCATTAGTAAGAAATTAAGGGATTAACTGAAGTACTAGACCATATCAAGAAAAGGAAAAATGAAGGAAAAAGTGCTAAATCGGCCATAAAAGAGATTAGTAGGAGCACTGATTTTAGGCCCCTTGGGCTAGACTCTTAGGCTTAAAAATTCAAGTATCCGCTAAAGATCTGGATAGTCCTCAAGAGGCTGGGGAAAATGCGAAGCTAAAGTATTAGGTCTAAGGATTAGGGAGTATTCGGCCTCGTTAATTGACCTTTGGTTTGCGGGACTGGGTAACCTAAGCACCCGAATCCACACACAGTCTGGTTCAGTGCGCATAATTATCAAAATCATGCAAAAGCATTTAAGTGTTCTGAAAAAGTCGCCTAGACTAGGAGCAACTGATCAACACAAGTTGATTTGGACGAGTTCCCGACACAGAGAGGTGGGAAATTCCCCTCGAAGATGCACAATAACATATCGTCTCCTTGGTGCTTGTCTCCTAAGATTTTGACATATCCTACTGGGGGCACATAAGCACCCTGTGTTGGTTCAGATGCCATGGGCGACATTATCATGAAATGTCGCTTGCCAGGGTCTGGATCTAGCTACAGAATGCCATGGGTTGGATTATCTCGAAATCTCGAAAGCCATGGTTCTGGAGGTTGCCATGGGCGATGCTATCACGAAGCATCGATTGCTAGGGACCTTTCGAGGATTGATGATGGGGACGAGGAATCCGATACAGACTATGTTGAGAAGCAAATCCGAAGCTATAAATAAAAAGAAAAGAGTGAGAAAACTCTCCAAACGAAAAAATCCTCTGTCTCTCTCTTACAAAAAACACACTGCAAACTGAACCAAGGCTAAAATACGTTGCAAGCACGGGTGCTTTAACCGTGGAGTCCAATGAACCTTAAGATAGTTCCTGTGGGCCTTAAAAACCTTCGCAGAGGACCGAGGCTAGAGCTGGTCAGGTCTGGATCTTGGTTGGTACTTGAGTACCTCTAGGCCTACTGTCGACATTCTAACCTAATCCAAAAGAAAAGAAAAAAAGCACTCATCATAATCTCTGAACGTCAAGGAATTCATGGTCTAGAATAGGAGCTAAAACCTTAAAATTTTGCTAAGGGACTAGCAAAAGCTAGGCATGGGGGTATGATAGGAACACCATCATGAGCCCTAATTAGCTCATTTTGACCCAGAAAAGAGAATAAAAGCTCCTACATAACCAACTGGAGGTCCTAACTCAATGAATTACCCTTCTGAAAGAAAAGTAAGAAACAAGGGGTAAAACTGTAATTTTACCATTACATTGTAACAATAGGATTTTTCATGGACTAAACAAAAGTCAAATGATCCTAACAAGATAAAAAGTGGGTTGGTTCAAACAGAAAAAGATTCATGTGAATTTTGGGAATTAAATGACTTCTTGTAACCCTAAAACAGACTCACTTAATTTAACAAGGTTCTGGTTAGGATAAAATTCACCTAAATCCTCAAAAATTCATGTAAAAATATCCTATCGGGTTTAAAACCTTCAATTTGGCCCTTAGAACCTATTTTGACCTAAATTGGGGTCCCAGTCAAATGTTTGCCCTAAATTGGGTTTTTATGTAAATTTCTTAGTCAAATGTGGTCAAACCTAAAATTTAACTTCACCATTGAATTCCTTAAGTCCAAATTAGGTTTGTACCAAAATTTAGACCGAAGGGGACCTTAACCTACTTTGCAAATAGGTCCAGCCTAATTACATTTCTACCCCTAACTTCTCAAAACCCCTACAGAAACCCCCTAACTTCCTCATCATTCTTTGCAATTAGGTTCCTTCGCCAATATAGCAGAGGGAATCCTACTCCAGCGAGGTATCGAAGGAAAGATCTCCCTGATTCCTCAGAGAATCCCCTTCAAAATTGAAAGGGAGATTCCCTGAGAAATCTCCTCCAGTTTGAACACAGTCAGAGGCTTGATTTGGCACCCAATCTCTCATGCGAATGCATGAGAGATTTAGGTCAACTTTGACCTTCCAACTCCAGCGAGGTTGCCGTGCTTGGAAGCTTGCCTTCTAAGCACAAGACCTTCTGCCAGGGCCTATAAAAGCATGCCTAGATCAACCCGCAGCCTCTAAGCTTGAAATTGGCTAGAGCAAACCCCTAATTCTTCTCTTCCCCCTCCAGTCAACAACCCAGCAAGCTCCGGTAGCCCCTCTCTCTCTCATCACTTTGCCACAATACCAGTGGTAGGGTTCTCTTTATTCTCTTCATCTGCGTCGCGTCGCACCAGCCGACATCCCTGCAACCCCCTCGTCGTCACCGTCCTCCTCCCACTGGGTATTTCGTCTCCAGCGAAGGCAATACAAGTCAGCTGCCTCCTCTGCGTCCCCCTTCCTCTATTTTTACTCAATTAAGTCCTCTCTCTCTTCTCATCATTTTTCTATATTTTATTCTTGCAAACACGCCTCGATGCCACAAACCACCACCACCTTCTCCACCTCCAGCCAAACCTCCGATGAGGTGTTCCCGCTGCTCCACACCTCCATCCGCCTCACCAACTACCCCACAAGCATCGTCACATCTCACTAACCCTAAACCCTCACTCCACTCACCATGCCAAGCCCCTAGCACTTTCCCTGAACACACCCACTTTTGCGCACTCAGGGTGACCTAGGCACACATGCTCCGGCCACCCCAAGCCATGCCGACTCTCGCGCTACCTTCGTCGTGTTTAGGTGAAGCTCCCTAAACTTTCTGATGAGGCCGCAAGGCCATTTTCTTGTTGACAAGGTTTGAGGTCTTCACCACCATTAACGCAGCAAGGAGCTTGCTTGGGAGCTTCATGCAGGACTCCTCACTCCAGGCAACAAGTCCTAGGTCACGCGGACTCTTTTCGCACACAACCTCAGCCAAGTAATTGGCACTGACCCCCTACACAGCTGCTGCAATCATAGGACAACATCCGCTGTGGGTGCTTGTGAAGAAGGTGGGACGTTTAGTCCCACCTCAGTAGTGGAGGAGTGGAAGCAGTGAAATAAATTGTAAAAGTGACAGGGGCTTATCGTCTCCTGACCATGGGGTGAGGTCCCACTCGCCCTCACTGCCTCATCCATGACCACTGTCCGCGGATTTGTCCTTGACCCGTACCCCCAACTAGCCTACACTCCTTGCCTACCATGTGTGCCGGTGGGCCTGGTCTCAGTCACGCATACCCAACCCAATTACCCTAGAAGGCTCTAGGGGAGTAAGCCTAAGAGAGAAAGAAGAGAGATCAAGGGGGTGGGTAGGGGTAGGTTTTGCTATCGCAGGAAGGAGAAGAAGAAGAAGAGCTAAAGGCAAAAGAGAAGGAAAGAAGGAAGAAGAAGAAGCCAAGAAGAAAGAGGGCTCGTCAGAGACAGAGAATAGAATAAAGAAAAGAGAGAAGAAGGAGATCAAAGATAGAGATCAGAGACAGAAAAAGAAGAGAAATAGCACTGTAGCATCTATACATTTAAGATGTCTGATTCACAAAATCAGACGTCCATTTTTATGCTCTTCATATACATTGATATTTTGTGGCTATATTTACCTTTCTTGCATTATAACTCTGATTTTTCATTGCATATTATATCTAATTTGAAAGTTGTGCTCTTGATTTTTAGACCCCAATTCGCTCCCTGTGTTCGACCTCGGATTTATAATTTCAAGTAATAAAATTCATTTGTCTTCTAGCGATTTCAACTATACTACGACGCATTGATTTTAAACATTGATCTCACCTCGATTAAA
Source organism: Thalassia testudinum (assembly GCA_037157565.1). Classification (NCBI taxonomy): domain Eukaryota; kingdom Viridiplantae; phylum Streptophyta; class Magnoliopsida; order Alismatales; family Hydrocharitaceae; genus Thalassia; species Thalassia testudinum. The sequence goes on from JAZHRO010000014.1 coordinate 26,515,848, forward strand.
CACCACCCGACCTTCCTTGTCATTGCGGTTCTAAGTAGACCAGAATGTATGAATTGAGACCTTATGTCCACCAATTTTAGCCTAGTTTGTGCAGTGGATTTTCACTTGATTAGAAGTTACTTCAATTTGTGACCAAATTTGGAGGTTGGTTGTCCCATAAAGTAGAACAATTTCACCTAACCTACCCTAAAAGATGAAGAATGAAATCTGGGTCAAGACCCAAAGATCACCTTGAATTGACTCTCAGGTTATTAGGTCCACAATTTTAGGGTTCAAGTGAATTTAGAGCCTGGTTTTAGGGTTCTTCTGATTAAATCTTTTCAAGCAAGGGTTTAGGTAGCACACAACTGCAGGAGAGTTAATTTCCTTTAATTCAGGCAAGTGTGAAACTAACACTTCAAAACCCTAGAGTAGAAACCCTAATTGGCTCTATTTCAAGTCCAATTTAGAAGTGTGTAGTCTAAGATGATCAGAAATTAAGCGTAAATCTCTAATAGGTACAAGAAATCAGGGTAGGTATCTCTAAACAGAATCATCTCAATCTTCAATCAAATATTGAATTGAAATCACAAATAAGGAAACTTGCCTTTTAAGTGATTGTTACTAAGAAAATAAGGCAGGTGAATCCTAATTATTTGTTTCCTTTTCTCTCTTCCAAAATATTAGGAGATTGATTAGGGAAGAAGAAAGAGTTTACCTGCCCGGGAGAGGTGGATTTGCGCAAAATATCTCTTCGTGATGTTGATTGGACAACAATCATGCAACCTAAATCACCTGAATTAAACTACATCCTAGCATAACTTAGGATTAATGCATTCATAGGCATCATAATTTGCACAGTAGCTAGTTTATTAGTCATTTAGATAATATCATCATTTATGACCTAAAAGAGAAATGATTTTAATCATAAATGATTAGAAGCCACAGATGTCAGATCAGACCAGACAGATCTAATCAGAACGACGTCGGGTGTCCAACGCTTCTATGGAAGTAGGGTTAGCTGGAGCTTAGGTGGAGCCAGTTGGTGGAGTTGTTAAGCATGGTTTTTAGGTGGTAAAAGCCAAGGGAGCTGGAGCATAGCTCAGCTAAGCTAAGCTAAGCTAGCTAAGCTAGCTTAGCTTAGCTTAGCTAGTAGTGGAGTAGAGGAGGAGGTATCGGAGCTAGGGTTTGAAGAGAGGAGCTGAGGAGGATAAGTCTAGAGCTTGAATTGGAGCTGGCAGTTGCTGAAGAGGGTGGCATGGAGCTACTCTAGCTAGCTTAGCTTGCTAATTCTTTGCTAGCTGCTAAGCCAAGCCAAAGTGAGCTGGCTTCTACCATAATGAGTTGAGGTGAGCTGGGTCTGGTGCTCCCGGGGAGGATCAAGTTTGTTGAGGCAACTAAGGTAGCTTAGCTCAACTGAGTTGAGCTAAGCTGAGTCCCCGGGAGATGGACTTGAGCTTCCTAGGTTGGAATGAAGTCATCTTCAGTAGTCTGGAGTTGAATGGAGCTAGATGTAGCGAGACCCGAGCTGGGGTAAACTCCAGTCAACTCAGTTTATCTAGAGCTCCCTGTGGACTAATGGGAGCTGAGATGAGCTAGACTCAGGTAAGTTGAGCTAGATCTGAGCTGACCTTAGCTAGGGTGAGCTATGAGCTAAATGGAGCTAGGATGAGGTAACCTTAATTCAGGTGAATTGAATTCTAGCTATGGTGAGCTGGATCAAGCTGAGTTGCAGCTGGTGAGAGCTTCTCCTTCACCAGTTGCCTTCTTAAGTGCTAGGGTTTTAGGGATCTGGCAATCTGTTTATCCTTAACACTCACAAAAACACATCAAAAACACAATAAAAATATGCAATGCATGCCTAACCTAATTTATGCCTAAATGCAACCCAAAAACCCATTTACGGAGCAAAATCCTAAGAGCTAGGTTTGTTTTAATGCATAAGAATAACGATAAACCGGTGTTTATCACACCCCCATGCTTATCTTTTACTAGTCTCTTAGCAAAACTTTAATTTTTAAAAAATGAAATTTTTGGATAATCTAATTTTTTCGACTTTTGAGGAGAAAGTGATTATGGCACATAGGTTGATCCAAACACAGGAGGTATAGGATTTGTTAAGGATAAACATTAGGATTTGCTTTTGGATCCAAAAATTAGACAAAACGGGATCAATATATCCTCTAGAAAATTCACAAATTAACCCCTTGTTAATTCAGATGACTTGAATTTTCTATTTTTAAGATTTTTCTAGCTCTTGATTCTGATTTGCAACTTGCAATATCCTTTAAAACCTTGTATCCGTGCTTGTTAAAAGCCAATATTTATAAGGGTGTGTTTTTGGTTTAAAACTTTTTTTTTTCTCCTCCATGCTTATTTTTAACTTAGTCTTACAACAGATGTGTTGGGATCATCATTCCCATTACCAAACCTCGAGGGGGCTCTGGCACCAGTACTTCAGGATAGCACAGTCCATGACACCACCCAGGAGCTCACAACCCCAAAATACAATGTGGTGTAAAGAGGCACTCCAAGCAAACTCAAGCTCTTGCTCCGACACTATAAGTAGAGCACCGTTCATGACACTTGAGCTGCAAAAATGTGCTTTAATGCTCCATTTAAAGATATGAAATATAGATATGGAGCAGCGTCGAGGTGGTAACATGTTGACATCGCATCCTTAAAAGAGGCATTTTCCTCCTTCTCGGCGGTGGGAACTCAAACCAATGATCTGCTTCAGACTTTTACTAAGTCCAAACAAGGGAGTTTATCTAATTTTTAGTTATTTTTAAGTGTTGGCTTGTGTGTGAAATTTGACACAAGAAGTTCTGCAACAAATGCAAGTTTTTGAATTAGAAACTAAGCTAGATACTTTCCATATTACAAAAGAGGATCAAGTCACCTGAACTCTCATGAGTTCAGGTGAAATTTTAGAGAAGGATATCTGATCTAGTCTAAAAATAGACCCTGATATTCTAATGATCAGATCCAAATCCTCATCCCTAGTTTGTTAAATATTAAATCCCATTGTACCAAAAGTAACTTTTTTCAACCTTAGTCCAGATTTCAAAATTTTTCCTCAAAAAGTGTTCAACATTTTTATGTTTTTTGGGTATGCAAGTAGGAAAATAAAATAACTAAAGAAAAATGCATGCTTTTAGGTTTTGAAAATCCAAAATCGATCGTCAAAATTTTAAAAACACCCCGCATGCTAAAGATATGCAATGTCCTCATGCAATAGGAGCGAAGGAGGGATTACCGTAGCAAAAGGCGGTTGGATTTAGGATGGTCAAAACCTGGGGAAAGAAAGAAAAAAGGAAAGCCGGAAAATTGATGGGTTACCTCCCATACAGTGCTATCTTTTATGCCATTTAGTTGGGCGTGAAGGTATGCGCGGAAGATGGAAAATCATGTAAATAGTTGGACACTTAGATGCCCGCATAAAATGTGTCTTCTTTTAGATCCCTAGAAAATTTGTTAGAATCAATATTGGGATCAAAGTTGGATAGAAAATGAGAAGTGTAGCCCGAGTCTGGCCATGGTTTTAAATCAGGTTAGATGCCAAACTCGGGCGGGTCTGGTGGTTGGTCCATGGGAAAGGGGTCGGGGAAGGGATGGGGAGGATTTGGTGTAGTGTGGAAAGGTGGGGTGATGGAAGAGTGGGAGGGTTAGGGTGATCAGGGGGTTCATCAAAAATGGTTTTTTCGTCAAGACAAGTTTCCAAGTAATAGATTTCGCCGACCACTAATTCTGAATCACATTCCTCAAAAAGATTATGGTCGGTAAGGGTATCTATCAACATTGTCTCCTCCACCATATTGGAAATTTCCATATCTGAGTCCTCAAAAAAGTTATCATCATGGAATCTCTTGGAGGATTTGAAAATATCTAGAGTGATAGTTTGGTCGATGCAAGTGATATCCATTTTGCCTATGTGGCAATTGATATTTGCCTTTGTAGTAGCCAAAAAAGGTTGTCCAAGAATTATTGGGGCATTCAACAAAGATTCGGATACCTCAATGTCAAGGACCAGAAAATCTGCTGAAAGACACAATTCTGGACCTTGACTAAAACATCCTCAACAATCCCATGAGGTTTAATTGTAGATCGGTAGGCTAATTACAAGGTAACATCGACGAGTTTTAATTCACCGATCTGAAACTCTTGAAATATACAAAATGATTTAATTCACCGATCTAAATTTTGCCAATTGATTTAAACTTTAAGAAATATACAAAATCCCATATAAAATTTCAACATTAAAGGCATATGAATTTATTCAATTGTTTTAAGGAAAAGAAAAGTTGATTTAGCTAGAGCATGCCTTATTACAACAATTGCAAGTAAAAGAAATTTTACATATAGCAAGAAAAACAAATTCTTCTTTATTTCTTCAGCCTCTCTTTTCTTCTTCTCTCTTTCTTTCTTTCTCTTCTTTTCCTTTAATCTTTTATTCTCTCTCGAGCTCTTTATTTTCCTCTCTTATTCTGCTCCTGCCTTCTTCTCTTCCCTTAGTCTTCTTCTTCTTTTGCTCCTTAGTGTGCATGTTCTCCTTTCTTTCCTTTAACCTTAGCTTCCTTAGCCATTAGCTTCTTCCTTCAGCTATACCGTTCCCTAGCTTTCCCTTTTGAACTTTTAGTTGAACCACATTTATTTTCCTTTTTAACCAAAAATTATTTTATTTGCGGCAAGGTCCTTTCGAGGATACACAGCACCCTGAGACCAGGGTGGGACCAGACCCTACTCGATCCTCACCTAATTTCAATTAGGTTCGACTTCGATTTATTTTTTGGTTCATAGTCTCGAGCCACTCTGGCTCAACCAACCTCCCAGGCCTCGCCTCCCAAGGCCACACTCGCTCACGCCCACTCGGGCGCACACCCGCAAGCACACATGCCTGCACACACACACACACACACATGCTCAATAGGTTCAAATGTTCAGATGCTCAGTTCACGCCCAACGCTTGACGACTGGCATGGCTACTACACAAATTACTTTTATTCCAAGGCTCGCGCTCAGAGCTAATCGATGTGGGACTATGTTCCCCCCCTCTAGACCCGACTTCAATCGACGATATCTTCCTGCTCAGAGCTCCAAATCAAATGATTCAAGGATTGTTGGAAAGCTCTAAGGTAGATCTACATAGTTGCGAGGTCAATTTAAAGATAAGAGGATGTTTTCCTCTTCGATTTGAAGAGTGAAATAAGGGGTTCCTATGGGTTAAAATGCCTAGAAATGGAGTTTATGCTTACAGAGTTCTCAAATGGACTTTTCTCTCTCAGTAAAGGCTCTGATTAGATTCTATATATTATTCTGCAGCTGCTGGTGTGAGTCTTGAAGCTCTTAAAGCTTCAGGAAGTGTATAGAAGGTTGAAGCTTCTCTGAAAGCTTCAGAGAACAAATTTTACAACTTAAAATAGATGACAGATAGCTAAGAACATCTCTGATCGATTTTAATAAGTTCTAAAGGTTGTAACAGATTAATCTAGGCAGGATTAAAGATCAAAACTCATCAAATTATCACAGCTATTAGGTTGGGTTCGAAAATAACCCAAACTAGTAGGGTTTGAATTCTCACCAAATTATAGGTTTGAGCTCACTTAATTCACTCTAATACTGTTCACAGACATCTCAGAATCAACTCTATCTCACCAATACCTCAATTCGAGCTTAGAATCAAAATCTTCTTCCTAGGTTTGACTGAAAGGCCTCAAGAATTGACTTTCTGATTAAATCCTTCTTAAAAGAAATTAAAGCCCCAAATAGAATCTCCTTAACATCAGGAATTCATTCAGATTCTCAGATAGGTGTTCTAACCCTAGAAATTAGGGCTTTAGGCTTGTCGCCTGAGCTTCTAAACCACTTTGTTCGTCAGAAGAATCTAAGAGTTGTTACAGTAGAATGAGGTCATGAACAGCTTCAGTGCACTGCACTGAAGTTTCTAGGTTCCTTAAAGACTTCTCAGATCTCTCTATCAGACTTCTCCAACTCCAGCGGAGTTGGAGAAGATGAACCTCAATCTACAGCTCCAGTGACTTAATCCTCAAATAAACATCCTCAAAACAATCACTGATCCATATTATATCATTTTGGAGCTTCTTGCTAAATTTCACAGGCTAAAGAACAAAAGTGACTCGCTGGTGCTTGTCGGAGCTTCGGTGAGTCCAGAAAAAGAATAAACTATGTACAAATTGGTAAAACTTGCCATTTTTAATCTAAGAAGGTTCCTGAGGTTGCAAGGAACCTCAGAGACTCAATTAATTCTTCATTATTTCATTGGAGTAAAGATTTGATAATAAAATTCATTTTTCAAAAGATCTGTGTGGATTAAGGTCAGGACCTATTTTACCACTCAATTGAGTGGTCAAAACAAGTCAACAGAGAATAGTAGTTATAATTATATAGTTAATTAAGGATTTGAGCTACTCCTGAGCCGCCATGGACAGCAAGCATAGGTGCTTAATTAAAATTGGGCGTTTAATTTATGTGGTAATTCTACATATTACAGTGTCGATTAGGATTCTTAAGTGATGAATAGTGGAGGTGAATCTAAGCCCACTACTGTCACCATGGACAGTGACAGTAGTCGGTGGAAGTGAAAGGTGAATTAGGCGATTAGGTGATCAATTAAGTGATTAAGTGGATTAGAAATGATCGTGGGAGAAAGAAGGTGATCAACAATTTCAAAAGATGAAATTAAGGCTTTGGTGAGCTCAAGGAGCTCTCCAGAGTTGGAGATGACATATGAAATCTAGAATTAACTCTAATCTATTTAACTATCTAACTAACTAAGCTAACCTACTCCTACTCCTACTCCTATTCCTAATCTAATGTTACCTGGACGAAGCGATCAATAGGGTTCTGCCGAAGGTTCATAGCAGATGACGAAATTAGAGGGTGTAGAGGAAGATCTCCGGCGAGTGGATTTGAGTGAAAGCAGAGGATTCCTTGGTCGGCGCCTATGTCCAGAGACGTGGCAGACCATGATGGATCTCCTCGGCTGATCAAAATGGATGGAGGAAGTCGGAAAGTGAGATGGAAAGTTGCTGGAGTTTTGGATGAATAACCTATCAAAGTCGACTGCAGTGTTAAAAGAGGGAAGGGAGACAACTTGAGTGAAATCAGAGGGGTAAGGGGGTATTTATAGTGGTTGGCAGCGAAGAAAGTGGCACAGTCTGGCCGAAGAAGGAGCTTGAGGAGCTTAACCTCCGGCATCGTCTCCGACGACGGGGAGGTTATCTCCCACTAAAAATTAGGATTTCTGGTTAATCCACACCGGTGGATGAAGAGGAGGTGGTGAACGCAAGCTACAAGAGCTTGGATAAAGAAGGGTGATATCGGCAGGGCGATGATCGTGCGGTGGCATGACTCTCTGTCACTAGCCGTTCATTCAGCTGAAGAAGAAGAAGAAGAAAAGCGATTTAAATGTAATAAAACTTAAGGACCTGTGTGAGAAATAAGTGTAGGTTTTTCCCTTCGAAGAGGGGTGACGTAATAAAATGCGGAAATAAATATAAAGCAATCTGACAAAAAGACAATCACATGAGTACACAATTATTTTTAGGTGGAAACCCAAACCGGGTGAAAACCACCACCTAACCCTCTCGAGTTAGGATTTTCCGATCAACCTAGTTGATCAAATCCACTAACTGAATCATTTTAAATCGAGGGTGATTCAACCTCAGTACAACCACGCTACAAGTACGAGGGTAGCATTCCTCAACCCCTTCTCTCCACGAGAAGGATTTTGTCCCACGAAGGAGACGGGAATTCGCAAAGCGAATACCCAACCAAAAGACAAAGAAAAAATAAAACAAGTAATCCTATAGAGCCAACAAAGGAATTTAAACCTAGCTTCTATAGGAAATAGGAAACTCCCCTTTGCAAGGAGTGCGTCGAGTTGATGACGCGGTGCGTGTGCCACGCGATGGCGTAATGTCGCTCTCGTGAACAACGACGGGAGAGCGAGTGCGCAAAGGTAACTTAGCTCTCTAGGTGATGGAACATAAGCTTGGAGAGCAAGATCTTTTCTTGGACATAAAAGGGTAGAAAGTACGTTGCTTAGGTGTATCCAAGTGTATATTTTTGTTGCAAAGGTTCCCCTCTTTTCATAGAGGCCTTAGGAAGGCTTTGGAAGGCTTAGGAAAGGTTCTATAGCCGTTGGGAACAAAGCCCAAGAGAATCAGCCCGAAATCAGGAACAATCATTGTTCTGACAGGCTTATCAGACGTCTAATTCTGGCATCAGACGTCTGGAACGCCACTTTAAGACGTCTGATTTCAAGGTCAGACGTCTGATTTTGGGCGGGTCTCTCCCTAACTTGAATCAGATCTAAACAGGGTTTTTGCGCAAGTCCATCAGATGACATATAGGACGTTTGGAACTATGTCTGGACGTCTGGAAACCTACTTTTACTGTGGGAATGGATTTTCCAAACGTTGCAACGGCTAGAAAATCTCTGAGAAGAGATTTTGGGTCAGCCGAGGCAAAACGGTCAATTATCAGACGTCTGGAAAGGCCTAAGGACGTCTGATAAGGCTCTAACGGTCATATTCTTGAGTGTATGCTAAGCCAGCCAACGGTCCACTAATTGGACGTCTGGCAAAGTCATCAGACGTCTCCTAAGACGTCTGGTCTAAGGTCTGGACGTCTTATTTCATCAGACAGAACTAACTATGTCCAGCCTAACAGTTATCAGACGTCTGAAACAACAGTCAGACGTTTTAAAATACTTTATCAGACGTCTGATTTGGGAATTAGACGTCTGGAAGTGCTGTTTGAGTCCTATATTGGTTTTCTAAGTATTCTACAGAAAACCTAAGTATCCTAGGGTTGTGCCGGTGTTCCTAGGACTACTGTTAGGGTACTTTGAGGCTCTTTAACATAATATTCTAAGGAAAATAAAAAGATCAAGAAAATAAAGACAAGAGATACAAGAAAGGATTAAAAAGAATCTATCCTATTCTTCTTGTCTTCTATCTTCAATCTGTCGCTCCACGCGAACCTCCTCTGTTTTCCGTCAAGCTCCTCCAATCTGTCCTGGATGCGAGCTCGAACTCCGTTTAAGCACGTCTACATTTGCAATTGACCTGAAATCTAGAACTCAAATTGCAAACGTTAAATAACACATGTTTTGTTATCATCAAAATAAATGATCGTGGTGCTCTAACACCAACAATCTCCCCCTTTTTGATGATGACAAAACCATAAATAATAATGCAGAAAAAACCTCCCCCTTTTTGACATTATCAAAAAGGTTTGATTGGTTTTAAAATTTTCTATAACTCCCCCTTAAAACATGCTCTTCTATGAATTTATTTTAACAAAGGTGATATTCTCCCTCTTTTTGTAACAACAAGATAGCTATTATTTTTCTCCCCCTTACTAAAGGAAATTTAGCTAACTTGCATCTCCTCCTTAAAAATTGATAATTAGCTCATCATTTTTTTAACTCCCCCTATCTAAATGCTTATAAAAAGATAGGGTTAAGAATTTTACCTCACCTACCATGGCCAACAAAATGGCCCGAATGGTGGTGGTGGATGCCACATCGGATGGGGCTCCCATCCGTAGCTTGGAGGCCCGGGCAATGGCGCCGGTCTCCAATCTGCTGGTCGACGTGCGGCGGGTCCGTCGTTTGTTCGCCGTCTCGTCGGTCTTCTTGTTCTCCTCCTTGGTCTACTCCTTGGTTCTCCCAACTCAAGTTGACCAACTTTGAGTTTGTAGGTCCAGTCCTTTGTGTTGTAATTATCCCTGAACCCTACAAAACAAGATTCCAATTCTTTTTTCGGTATCCAAGTGGGCTTGGATCCGGATTTGTTAGCGGGTCTCCTTGACGGAGATCCTTTCTCAATCTTAGGGCTATATAAATCATCTACTTTGTTGATTAATTTGTTAGAGTTTTCCCTAAGACATGCAATTTCTTTTTCTATAATATCCATCTTAGTCTTTAAATCAGAAATTTTTATTTTTAGACTAACATTTTCCTCAATCAATTTATTATTTTCATTGATGAGGTCTTGATTTTCTAATAATAGGTTATCATTTTTAGGACTAGCTTCTATGTCCTTAAGTTGTTTTTCTAACCTATCATTTTCATTTTTAAGAAAACTAAGGTTCTTCTTAATGCTTTTATTTTCTATCTTAAGTGATTTACTAATCTCAAATAGTTCATTAAAAGCTTCTTGTAAATCAAAATTTACCTCGTTGTCGCTGTCGTCGCTTCCGCTTTCGCTGTCGCTGTTGCTTCCTCTGGCCATGAAACCAAAGCAAGCGGTTTCTTCCTTTTCTTCTTCTTCTTCTTCCTCCGAGCTCATCTCTTCATGAGTGTCTTCTAACTTCCTCCATATCTCGTGGGCGGTAGTGCACTCTTGGATTTTCTCGAACTCTTTCGGACTTAACGTGCAATACAGGGCATTCATTGCCTTTGCTTGAGTGAAAGCTCACGAATATGAAGCTGCGAGTAGCCGCCCGCGGGTTTTTCTGGGATCTCAAATGGCGTCTCACATCTGGCCCAGATCGTGAAGTCGGTGGCTTGAAGCCAGGTCTTCATCCGCAACTTCCAGTAGGGGTAGTTGCTCCCGTCGAAGAACGGCGGACGGGTTGTGGACTGCCCCTCGGAAATCCTGCTTGTGGAACAGCTTCCCTCCATGATCCTCTTGCCGGGTGTTACTCCGAACTCGCAAGAACCTGCTCTGATACCAAATGAAGGTTTTTCCCTTCGAAGAGGGGTGACGTAATAAAATGCGGAAATAAATATAAAGCAATCTGACAAAAAGACAATCACACGAGTACACAATTATTTTTAGGTGGAAACCCAAACCGGGTGAAAACCACCACCTAACCCTCTCGAGTTAGGATTTTCCGATCAACCTAGTTGATTAAATCCACTAACCGAATCACTTTAAATCGAGGGTGATTCAACCTCAGTATAACCATGCTACAAGTACGAGGGTAGCGTTCCTCAACCCCTTCTCTCCACGAGAAGGATTTTGTCCCACGAAGGAAACGGGAATTCGCAAAGCGAATACCCAACCAAAAGACAAAGAAAAAATAAAACAAGTAATCCTATAGAGCCAACAAAGGAATTTAAACCTAGCTTCTATAGGAAATAGGAAACTCCCCTTTGCAAGGAGTGCGTCGAGTTGATGACGCGGTGCGTGTGCCACGCGATGGCGTAATGTCGCTCTCGTGAATAACGGCGGGAGAGCGAGTGCGCAAAGGTAACTTAGCCTCTAGGTGATGGAACATAAGCTTGGAGAGCAAGATCTTTTCTTGGACATAAAAGGGTAGAAAGTATGTTGCTTAGGTGTATCCAAGTGTGTATTTTTGTTGCAAAGGTTCCCCTCTTTTTATAGAGGCCTTAGGAAGGCTTTGGAAGGCTTAGGAAAGGTTCTATAGCCGTTGGGAACAAAGCCCAAGAGAATTAGCCCGAAATCAGGAACAATCATTGTTCTGACAGGCTTATCAGACGTCTAATTCTGGCATCAGACGTCTGGAACGCCACTTTAAGATGTCTGATTTCAAGGTCAGACGTCTGATTTTGGGCGGGTCTCTCCCTGACTTGAATCAGATATAAACAGGGTTTTTGCGCAAGTCCATCAGACGACATATAGGACGTCTGGAACTATGTCTGGACGTCTGGAAACCTACTTTTACTGTGGGAATGGATTTTCCAAACATTACAACGGCTAGAAAATCTCTGAGAAGAGATTTTGGGTCAGCCGAGGCAAAACGGTCAATTATCAGACGTCTGGAAAGGCCTAAGGACGTCTGATAAGGCTCTAACGGTCATATTATTTAGTGTATGCTAAGCCAGCCAACGGTCCACTAATTGGACGTCTGGCAAAGTCATCAGACGTCTCCTAAGACGTCTGGTCTAAGGTCTGGACGTCTGATTTCATCAGACAGAACTAACTATGTCCAGCCTAATAGTTATCAGACGTCTGAAACAACAGTTAGACGTCTTAAAATACTTTATCAGATGTCTGATTTGGGAATTAAACATCTGGAAGTGCTGTTTGAGCCCTATATTGGTTTTCTAAGTATTCTACAGAAAACCTAAGTATCCTAGGGTTGTGCCGGTGTTCCTAGGGCTACTGTTAGGGTACTTTGAGGCTCTTTAACATAATATTCTAAGGAAAATAAAAAGAGCAAGAAAATAAAGACAAGAGATACAAGAAAGGATTAAAAAGAATCTATCATATTCTTTTTGTCTTCTATCTTCAATCTGTCGCTTCACGCGAACCTCCTCTGTTTTCCGTCAAGCTCCTCCAATCCGTCCTGGTTGCTAGCTCGAACTCCGTTTAAGCACGTCTACATTTGCAATTGACCTAAAATCTAGGACTCAAATTGCAAATGTTAAATAACACGTGTTTTGTTATCATCAAAATAAATGATCGTGGTGCTCTAGCACCAACAATAAGGACCCGATTGCAATGAGTTTTAGGGACCAAAATGTAAACCCAGGTTTTGAAGGTTTATTTTAACTTAAATCTTTTTCAACTTTTTATATATGTTAGTAAATAAGGTAAATATTAGGTTTTTACCTTGAATTTACATTTTTGACCTTTCTAGTTTAATTTATTAGATTAAGTAAAATTACCTAAGTTATTATATACTTAGGTATACATTATGTTTAAGTTAACTTATTAATTAAGGAAATGATTAATATGATTTCGAGTCCAATTTTTAATTAAATTGTTAATAATGATAATTGAATGTTAAAATACCATTTTTAACTTATTTTAAGGTCCTTTACTAAATATCCCTTATTCCATAATAAACCCTTATATATTCATAACCTTAGCTAATTAACTAGGAAGACTAGTTAATTAGGGGTAATTAGAGATCATGATGAGTCTCTCATCATCGTCCAAGGAGGCAATTTTGCAAAAATTAAATGTCTCGCTTGGAAAATAGATCTCAACTTTCTTTTTGGTCTTTTTCAATATATCATTTTTAAGTTTTTGAAATAACGATAAATATGAGAGCTGTTGGCGAGAAAGTGACAACACCTAACTCAATAAACTACTCCTAAAGTGGCAAGTAGAGCCTTTCCCTAAGCTCACTCTAGGCAAGTGGAGGCCTAGAATAATTAGGGAAAGGGAGTGAAGAGTGCTAGAAACAAAGCAATTAGGAATGCAACTAAAGAAAGCAACTTGATTAATGAGAAAGTGTTGTACAAAAACCCTAATAGAGGAAAGCTTCTACAACTAGAATTATAAGTACAAAGTAAAGAAACACTAATCCTCTAAAAATTGATGAATAGGTGAGACTCCTTGCTCCAAGCCTAGTAGCTCTTCGGCTTGAAAAGAAGTGCTCCAACTCTTTGTCTTTGAAAGCTCCACCAAATTGATGTCCTCAAAAGCAAGCCCTAAGGGGGCATGCCCTAAGCTTTTCTCCAGGGGTGGACATCCACCCTAGGTCCTTCTCCTTTCCCTGGCTATCCTCCTTGAGATGGAAAGGTCCTTCTCCTTGGCGTGGCACAAGTTGAAGAGAGTGGGGAGAAGAAGGCACCAAAGGGGCGGGTGATGTTCTCCCTTAATCTTCTTCTCTACTCCTTCTTCTCGGTCATTGGTGTAGGTGGGTATAGGTAGAATAATACACTAACGGAGGATGATCTTTATGTGGTGACATGGTGGGTTTATGTAGAGGTGGAGAGGGAGGTAGTTGGCATGGATGAAGTGGATGGTTAGGATGGAGTTTAGGAGTTTGTTAGGTGATCTTATGGTGGAGAAGAGTTGGTGCCAAGTTGGGGGGTGTGAAGGTGGCGGTTATGGTGGTGAAGAGACACCTAAAGGTGGCACCAACCATGAAGGGATGCCTTGGTTTTGGCGCCACCATGAGGGTTCTAGAAGGGGGGTTAGGTGGATGGTGGAGATGGGTTTAAGGGAAGATATATGGCAGAGATGAAGGGGGTTTTAGAGGGAAAAAGTGGTGCCAATTGGTGGGTGGTTATGGGAGGTTTTGGCGCCACTTTGTAGTGTCTTTTGGAGGTAGTGGGTAGGCTAGGTTGGCGCCAAGGTGAGGTGGAAGTAGGGTTAGCTTATGTGGAGCTTAGGTGGAGCTAGTTGGTGGAGTTGTTAGGTAGGGTTTATAGGTGGTAAAAGCCAAGGGAGCTGGAGCATAGCTAAGCTAAGCTAAGCTAAGCTAGCTTAGCTAGTAGTGTAGTAGAGGAGGAGGTATTGGAGCTAGGGTTTGAAGAGAGGAGCTGAGGAGGAGAAGTCTGGAGCTTGAACTAGAGCTGGCAGCTACTGAAGAGGGTGGCATGGAGCTACTCTAGTTGGCTTAGCTTGCTAGTTCTTTGCTAGCTGCTAAGCCAAGCTAAAGTGAGTTGGCTTCTACCATAATGAGCTGAGGTGAGCTGGGTCTGGTGCTTCCAAGGAGGATCAAGCTGATTGAGGCAGCTAAGGTAGCTTAGCTCAACTAAGTTGAGCTAAGCTGAGTCCCTAGGAGATGGACTTGAGCTTCCTAAGCTGGAATGAAGTCATCTTCAGTAGTTTGGAGTTGAGTGGAGCTGGATGTAGTTGGACCCGAGCTGGGGTGAACTCCAGTCAACTCAGTTGAGCTAGCTAGAGCTCCCTATGGACTAATGGGAGTGAGATGAGCTAGACTCAGCTAAGTTGAGCCAGATCTGAGCTGACTTGAGCTAGGGTGAGCTAAAATGAGCTCTCTAGAGCTACCATTCAGCTGAGATGAGCTATCCTTAATTTAGGTGAGCTGAATTCTAGCCATGGTGAGCTGGATCAAGCTGAGTTCCAGCTGGTGAGAGCTTCTCCTTCACCAGTTTCCTTTCTAGGTGCTAAAGTTCTACAAATCTAGCAATCTATTTATCCCTAACACTCACAAGAACAATCAAAAATGTTGAAATGCTAGAAGACTACGCTATCGGATTTGGTTTTGAAAACCTATCATTGTAGTTTGAATAGCGAAGAACTCGGGTTCAACAAATAAAATTTATATCGGAATAGAAATCCCAAGTCGAACTCAGGGAAGCTATGTCGATCAAAATTTGCAATTATATTTTTTTTATGTTTTTTTTTAAAGAGTGGAGTAATTACAATGATATGAAATAACTATAGACAATAAGAGAGAGAGAGAAAGAGAAAACATCCACTTGAAGTTGTAAAATATTTGTACAACTAAGAAAGTGAGAAATTACACTAGAAAGCAGGAAAACTATTGCAACTAGAAAGTAGGAAAATTCTACTCTAGAAAGCAGGAAAAAGGAATGAGAGAGAGAAGTTATCCTCCTCGACGATCACTTAGAAGATGAGCTGGACGAGACGACGCCTGCAAGATGAGGAACAGAGCGGGAAGAAGGTCGGGGTAGGAGGAATGGGAACAAGGTAATACGTCATCGTTGTTGTTGGATCCACTTCCAGAATGGGGGCGAAAATTTGATTTTATCTCTTGAGGAGAATCCCAGGTATGGGAGAAGCTTCTCTTGAGCTTTGGAGAGGGAGAAAAGAGAAGGAAGGGATGAGAAATTCATATGGAGGGGCTCTCCTTTTATAGTTGCAAGGAGTGGGGGCATTTTGGTCATTATAATTTGAAAAACATTAATTCAGGACCTTTAGTGATGGATAAATCCGTCACTAAAGGCCTGAACATGGCCTTCGTGTGCACACGCCACACGCCTCCTCACCTCCGCGTCGCGCAACACACGTGCACGTCTGCGTGCTTACAGCCGTTCGATCTCTTGATCGGACGACTTAAACGATCCCTGCTCCCGCCGTGCGCCTGCGTGTGATCTCGCGTCAGCGCCGCGCGTCTAGCCGCGCATCTAACCGCGCATGGGTGCTATTGGCTGCTCAGTGTCGCACGATCTCCATCTCACGGCTCTGCTCGCCCACGCACCCGCTCGGTCGCTCTCCAAATTGAAGCACCTACGGCTCGAACGGGCATCTTCTCTTCTCGCAAAGCATGCTCGACCAACGAGCTACGGGTGCTTTTGTGTCGCGCGCTTATTTTGTGCACGTGGCTTTGCGATAGTTGGATGAGCATCCAACGGTCAAGATCAAGCGGCAGGTGAAGAAGGAAAGGCAGCTGCGGTTCCTTAGGGTCGGTTGGGCAGTTGAGATGGCACAACCTCGCGCCATCTTGGCCATCCATCTTCTGAGTATTGTGGATGGTGCCACAGGTGTCGGATTGAATCGATTTTCATGTCGTTAGGTTGTGATCGTTGATCTGAATCCATTCGTGCGATCGTATTTGTCGACTGGGGTGTGGATTAATGCCATCTTAGCCCTTGATCTTTAGGATTCCTCGATCTCTATCTGGTGCTATAGATGTCCGATTAGGGCAATCTTGGAGTCGTTGAACTCCAATCGTCGCCCTGACAAATCCGTACAGTTGGACCTTCGATCCGAGGCCCTGATAAAAAGCCTCCATATCCCTGACCATAAAAAGGGGACAATTACTGTACAATTTATACAACTTAATCTAAATGCATGATTATGCATGTTATGCACTATTTAAAATGTATGATGCTAATGTGACATTAAGAACATGCATTAATAGACATTTTAGGTTAATCAGATGTATGTACATCACACCCCCATTCCTATCTTTCGCTAGTCCCTAGAAAAAACTACATGCTATTTATAAAAGAATTAAGTTGGATTACTTGGGCATAAGTTATTTTCAACATTAAGAAATTCTTTTACTCAGGATCTAAACTTTCAAAGACACAACACCACCTAGGTATTTGCCAAAATGCAGACCGCTTCAAACCCTTGCCTTATTCAAAGAAAAATTTCTTTCTCTTTTTCTTCTTTTCTAATTTTTTTTTGATTTTTGAGTTTAGGGTTAAAGAGTGGCTTTCTACGGCCATTCAACCCACCCAAGATTTGATGAGAACCTTAAGTTCTAAGCATCTTATTGTGAATGTGATAGACTCGTTGATCGACAATTAGAACAGACTTCAAGTTTCTACGCCTTTAGGTGATCTTAAAAAGAGAGTTCTGCCTAAAGGTATATCCTTACGATCGGTAGCTTTCTCCGTACTTTTATTTTTATGGGGTCAACACAATGGTGAATCCAGTGTATATCTCCTTGGTTTATTCTACTTCTCCGCTTCTTACTAAGTGTTTTGGGAATTTTCAGTGCATTTCTGGAGCTGGGTTCTAGGCAACCGGTCGATGAGTTGTTACCACCGACAACTTGCCAACCATACTCGTGCGGCGAAGTGTGGTTTATTTCTTTTATTTTCTTTTTCTTTTCTCCTTTTCTTTTTCTTTTTGACTTTCTTTTTTTTTCTTTTTTTCTATTAAGTAGGTGGCTTCCCTAGTCTAAGATTTACCTAAAGGCAACAAGAAGAGAATGCTCCAATGACTGGACACTGGACAACCTACCTATGGGCTGTTACCCATGATAACTTGCCAGCGATATCACCCTAGAAGGTTCATTAGCTACCCAATTTCCGTTAAAATCGCCGATCAACAAGTCAGTGAAAAGATAGTGTGTAGATGCTTTAGACTTAAAGTTCCCTCAAATCAAAGGGTGGGTTGATAAGTCGTGTACTTATCACCCAAACTTATTTAATCAAATTACGATAGAACTCAAGATGGCGAGGACTCAAAAAGATAAATCCACATTTTAGTGGATACGCGGGCTGATTAAGCCCAAAGACCTAAAAGGTCTTTGTGTTCAGATCCTAATGTAATATTTCCTAAGATTGAGAAGTCCTAATATCCAAGTATTCCTTCCTAATTCAATTTTTTTTAAAATAAATAGAAGAAAATAAAACAAATCTATGGAGCTGACGAAATAATTCAACGATGAATATCCACCCCCCATGCCTATCTAATGCAATGTCCTCATTATATTAAAAAGACATAAAACAGAGTGGAATAGAGAAGAAAGTACCTGCATTGGGTGAATGACAGGTCCGCTCTAAGATAAATAGAAACTGTATAAGTGCTGAATTTAGTGCCTCCAACTAGGCAGACTATACAAAGAAGAGAAATAAAAAATTCACAGGTGCAGGTCAGAATCAGAATAAAAAGATGAATCCTCTGACCTGCCAGCAGATGTCCATAAATGTTCACCAGATTGTGGTGCAAACCCATACCCCATGATCGAAAATATCTAAGGTTCTGGATAAAAATTATCCAGAACCTAAAATCAGTATGCAAGCAGGGTTGGGCCTGTGATTTGTGAGGATGCAACCTAAGACCAAAAAGTCAGGTTACAGAGAATTCGATATCAAAAGGATAATCAATGAATGTGTGCTTGGGTTGGACATCCTCAGAACAAATGTCATAAGGGTCTTGGTTTAATGGTTTCAATTTAATTGGAACCCTTAGACGCAGTCTTCTACTTCCTCCGGAGTTTGCTTCCCAAATCAAAATTTCCCAGCTCCTAACCTCCTTCAGAATGTCAAATTTTGGGACCTCCTGCATATTAATCACCCCATCTGAAATTTCCAAGTCTAAAAGATGTGGTTGAATCATAATTGACTTGGGCCTAATTATCTCAAAAACAGAATTATCAGTAAGCTCAATGGGGTATAACTGACAACGGGGCATTGGATTGAATCCTCCAGAAAATGCGATTCTAGATCCATCATGTGAGCCTCAATAAGATCAGTTTCCTTAGTTATTGGGCCATCAAATGATCTATTAGATTCCTCAAGCCCAATCATCTCACAGAAATCATATTTTGTGAACTCACGTGAGACTTTGCAAATTGAATCTTCACCATTAGAATCAAGGAAATCAAAATCCGTATTAATGTACGTCCCAAAATCATCTGTCACATTCTGATCCATGGAGACACACGTTTCCTCGTACCCCTACTCAAGGATCTCAGGTGAAGAAATCAGATCATCCTTAATTGGTTACTCTAGATCAATCTGGTTAGCCTCGTAACATGTGTCCCCCAAATAGGTGCCTGAGCGGGTTTTGACATTGGCTCTCCTAAAGGGGGTTCATCCTAGGGATCATCCCATGATTGAACTAAAGTAACCACAAATATCTTTCTCAATTTCGCTAACTTTCAAAGTAGAAACTCACACGGGTTCTTATCCTTAACATCGTGGAGCCAATCCAGCAAATACTTGTTCAGATCATCAATCATTTCAATCAAGGGCTCCAATTCTTCAATGCAAGGTATTGGATGAACTTATAAAGATTGTATGGTATTCCTCAAGTTAGCCAAAACCTTATCTTGAACCTGGTTACCCTAAACCATATGACTTGTTTCAGGGTTGGGTGGGTTTGGGATCAGTGCAGAGGAGTTAACGAATTGAGATTTGTGATACCCTTCCTGATAATAGGTCATTTCAGATTGTTCAAAAGGTGGTGATGACCTAAAGGCAATGTATTCAGTGAATGGGTAAGGATTAGTGTATCCTCCTTGATTGTAGATCGTATTAGGTTGTCCATGAAAGGGTGGTGATCTATAATCAATGTGGCTCTGAGAAGGATAGAAATCACAATCATAGTGTTTAGGGTTAAACCCTAAATACGGAGGTCCGGAACCGTATCCCCAATCCGAGTTATGGCGACTAACCGATGGTTGATTACAGTACAAGTTGGGATAATCATCATGTTGAGGATAACTCATAACAAGAGGGAAAGAGCAGGAATGCGCATAAAATGTGGAAGGATTCATGATAGATGGGAGGAAGAAAGGTGCCCTACAATACAAACAATCAAACCTATCCTTAAGTGGGCTAGCCTAAAGACCTACAGTCTCCCAAAACCTGTCTTGAGATAAAGAAATGATTTAATCTACTTCTATCTATTCAATCCAACCAGTCAGAGGGAGCGACTAGGGAGAAGGTTCTTCCTTCGGCTTGCGCCTCCGGTTCCTAGTGTACCCCCCAGCCGCAATCATTTGATTCTGCTCCCCTAGCTAGACATCAGAATGAACAGTAGAAATAGACTAATAGAAAATAATCTCATTCTAGGCTCCGAAGAGCGAGTCGAATCCTAAGGCCAATGTCTACTCTATTTTATTTAGGGCTAGGTTTGAATGTACTTTGGAATGTGATGGGCCCTTATCTAGGTTGTGCCCTTAATGATTGATTGATGTGTGTGTGCTGCACAACCACTGATTTTCAAGTAAAATTATTTTTGATGCGGTGAATTTTAGGGTTCAAATCTTGCTTAGTAGCTTTTAGGATTCAATTTTAGGTATTTTCAAACAAGGTTTGTTGGCACACCAGATTTTGAAAGTACAGGTAAAGATGTTTTCCTTTGAAGCTTAAAAAAATGTGGAGTGACTAGTAAATCCCTAAGAGTTGAACCTATGTGGCAGCTACTTAATGAGTTGATTTTATGTTGAGTGGTGCGGCCCAAACAACTCCAACAATTGGCCACAGTTGTACCACTGAGTTAGGCACACAAAAATGATTAACCTAGAATGATTTCTACTCTTTTATGTGTTGAATTGTGTACCGGTTCCACAGATTAGAATCTGGTTGAGTAGAAGAAAATCAATTACGTTAAGTTCTTTGAATGTGGGTGTACGTTGAATTACCCCACAAAATTATCTTTTTTTTTTTAATAAGCAAGGGTGAAATGTGAGTCTGAGTGGAAATCCAAACAACCAAACTAATCCTAGGATTTATGCAAACACCTAGGTTAATTGGAATTTGAATTTAATGTGACAAATGAAATCTATGGAGGGGGAAGAATAGGGAGCACTTACAGTTGTCTTCAACTGCACTTTACTCCGATCTATCACTTGACGATTCCCTGATGGAGGTCTCTGCAAAATAATAGATACAAGAGAAAGCAAGTTAGATGACAGTAAAGTGCATGAAATGCGAAAAGAAGATCGGAAAATCATTGCCTTCCCGACAACGGCGCTAAAATGTTGAAACGTCAGAGGACTACGTTATCAAATTTGGTTTTGAAAATCTGTCGTTGTTGTTTGAATAGCGAAGAACTCAGGTTCAACAAATAAAATTCATACCGGAATAGAAATTCCAGGTCAAACTCAAGGAGGTTACGTCGATCAAAATTCGTAATTATATATTTTTATGTTTTTGTTTAAAGAGTGGAGTAATTACAATGATATGAAATAACTATAGACAATAGGAGAGAGAGAGAGAGAAAACATCTACTTGAAGTTGCAAATTTTTGTACAACTAAGTGAGAAATTACACTAGAAAGCAAGAAAACTATTACAACTAGAAAGCAGGAAAATTCTACTCTAGAAAGTAGAAAAAAGGAATGGGAGAGAGAAGTTATTCTCCTCGACAATCGCTTGGAAGATGAGCCGAACGAGACGACCCCTGGAAGACGAGGAACGGAGTGGGAAGAAGGAGGTCGATGTAGGAGGAATGGGAACGAAGCAGCACATCGTCGTCGTCATGGGATCTGCTTCTGGAATGGGGTCGAAAAATTGATTTATCTCTTGACGAGCATCCCACATGTGGGACAAGCTTCTCTTGAGCTTTGGAGAGGGAGAGAAGAGAAGGGATGAGAAATTCGTATGGAGGGGGTCTCCTTTTATAGTTGTGAGTGGAGGCATTTTGGTCATTACAATTTGAAAAACATTAATTCAGGAACTTTAGTGACGGATAAATCCGTCACTAAAGGCCTGAACGTGGCCTTCGTGTGCGCACGTCATGCACCTTCTCAGCTCCATGTCACGCAACGCACGTGCACGTCCATGCGCTTACAACCGTCCGATCAAGAGATTGGATGGCTTAAACGAACCCCGCTCGCACCGCACACCCGCGTGTGATCTCGCGTCAACGGCATGTGTCTGACCGCGAGTGGGCGCTATCGACTACTCAGCGCCGCATGATCTCCATCGCACTGCTCCACTCTCCCGGATGTCCGCTCGCCCATTCTCCAAATTGATGCGCTTGCAGCTCGAACGGACATCTTCTCTTCTTGCAAAGCCCACTCAACCAACGCGCTATGGGTGCCTTTGTGTCGCGCGCTTGTTTTGTGTGCGTGGCTTTGCGACAGTTGGATGAGCATCCAACGGTCGAGATCGAGCGAGCGGGTGAAGAAGGAAATGCAGCTGCAGTTCCTTGGGGCTAGTTGGGTGGCTGAGATGGCGCCACGTGGTGCCATCTTGGCCGTCCATCTTCTGAGTATTGTGGATGGTGCCATGGGTGCCGGATTGAACTGATTTTCACGCCATTAGGCTGCGATCGTCGATCTGAATCCATCCGTGCAATCGGATTTGCCGTCTGAGGTGAGGATTAACACCATATTGGCCCTTGTCTTTAGGGTTCCTCGATCTCTATATGGTGCTACAGATGTCCGATTAGGGCGATCTTGGAGTCGTTGAACTCCAATCATTGCCCTAATCAAATCCGTATGGTTGGATCTTTGATCTGAGGCCCCGATAAAAAGTTGCCCTATCCCTGACCTTAAAAAGGAGACAATTACTATACAATTTATACAACTTAATCTAAATGCATAATTATGCATGTTATGTACTATTTACAATGTATGATACTAATGTGACACTAAGAACATGCATTAATAGACATTTTAGGTTAATCAGATGTATGCACATCAAAAAACACAATAAAAAAATGCAATGCATGCCTAACCTAAATTATGCCTAAATGCAACCCAAAAACCCATTTGCGGAGCAAAATCCTAAGAGCTAGGTTTATTTTAATACATAAGAATAATGATAAACTGGCGTTTACCAGCTCATATGCTTGCGCTGGAAGTGAAGCACATGGACACTATTGGATGTGGGTTTTGCATCAATGAACGTAGACGCAGCCATGCAGCGCAATCAGGACACTACCCGCATTTTGGCGATGTGCGCTCGCACGAGAGCTGTCCGATCTCACGATCGGATGGCTGATGAGAAAGCATTGAAAGAGTCTTGTGGGTGTGCATGCAAAGAGAGATTCATTATAGTAGGCACGCGATGAGGAGTGAGAGTCGTCCGATGGCAATCTGAAGGCTGAGAAGCTGCCACATGTCAAGCCCAGGTTGAATCCAAGCGTTTTAGGTGTAAATGAAGGTGTTTTGAGGCTAGATCTAATCCGTTGATCTTCCGATCAATGGATCTGATCAAATAAGAGTTGTTGCATGAGATAAGGGGGTTAAATACCCACTTTGCCCCTCATTAAAACTATAAAAGAAGGCCTAAGGCCCTCCAATTGGAGCATCTCTCTCCCATCAGCTCTAGATACAACTCTTCCACCTTCTCTGCAACTCTCCATCCCTCTGCAACTCCGCTATGACATTTATCAAGGTGCTCTTGATCTGAGGTGCTGCCGCATCTCGCACAAGCATCCCACAAGCGGTGTCGTCTCTCTACCTCCTTCTATTTCTCTCCATCTCTCTCTCTATCTATCTATATATTTATTTCTAGTAGCATTCTCTATTGTGAAAACTCTATTTTAATTGCAATAAAATTCTGATCTTTTGAATGCATATATCTGATTCCTATACATATATACGTATATAAATATTTGTTTAAAACAAGTTTTACTGGAAACACTTCTACATAAATTGCGATTGCCTCCCTGTGAACGACCCGGTACTCACTAGAGTTTTATAAATTTATTTATCAACATGTTTTCACGCTATACTGCAACTAAATAATCTTTTAAAATGCAAATTACATGAAGAACAAGTTGGCGCCATTGCCGGGGAGACAATAGAAATTTTCGAAGCTTTCTTTGGTGAGAATTAGAGATTTCTAACTTGCTATTTTCGTTGATTTCGTGCATGTAGGAAAGTATGGAAATCAGAATGAAACCCGACAACAACAATTGCGGGTTTGAACCACAAGTAAGTACCTGTAGTTTAGATTAGTTAGATCTAGGATTTTCTTGAACCCTAGGATTAGTTAGAATTTGTTTTCTTATAAAACAAAAAAAAAGTCTCTCTTGATTTTTGGGCTAAAATAAAGTTTTATCTTAAAATTCAATTTCTGGAGATCTGTACATTCAAACATTCTCAAATTTTTAATAGACTTAGATTTCAAAGTCAGGAACAACATATCCAAAATTTCCATAAATTAGAGTTATAGAAAAATTTTAAAAATTCATTTACTGACCTATTATCAATTCAGTTATTGTTCCTAATTTTTCAGAGTTCAAAATATTATAAGAATTTTTGTACAATTCCGATTGACTTAAAATTTATGGGACTTAATTTTTGAGATAATCAATAATCTAGGAAAAATCTAAAAAAATTATTTCTTGCACGTTTGATTGCATAGATTATTTAATCACCAACTGGGGGTTAAAATAGACTGCAAAACCTCCACTTCACTTTAAATAAAAAAAATAGAAAACGTGCATTAAAAATTCTTGAAAAATAATTTCTAGGTGCATAGTTAGTGGTGCAATAAGTCCAACTGATTGCATTACTTGGGTTGCACCACTTCTATGAATTTGACTTTAAAAAAAGAACATTTAGAGCTATCTACGTTTAGGATTTCACACTAAGGATAGAGCACACTTGCATTTCCATACTTAAAGGAAATCTATCAAACAAATTGGGATTTGCAAAACTCTTGTGTGCCTCATCAAAACCTTGATTGAAAATATTAGCTCAAGTGAACCCTAAAACATATTAACACAAGCATTCGAATCTTAAAATTCACTTCATCATAAGAAATTGCTTGTGAACCCTGTTTTCCTGAGCACTTGACACATTTCAAATTCAATTTAAGGGCAAACACCCCCGTAATGCCCATCATATTCCAAAAGCACATCAAACCCCAAGCCTAAAACTGAGTAGATGTGCCCTAGGCTGGACTAATAGACTTGGAGACTTGAAACTAGATTGTGCTAAAGTCAAGGCCTTGTCTACTTGGACCCACTGGTGACAAGAAAGGTCAGTGCGGTAACCGTGTTAACCCTTAGTGGTGTCCCGCCATGCAGGGTATCCTAAGGGGTCCCACCCTTGTGGCCAAACAAGTAATTCAAGGGTTGATCTAACCCAGTCATGATTTGGGGAGCCAGGATCAGGTCTAATTAGGGTTGACACACTAAGGACCAGTTTGATTGCTTGCATTGAGCAGGCAGGGTTTCTCTCATCTGTCTTCTCTATCATCTGCAGATATTCTTTTGGTGCATACAAGGTAGAAGATCTAAAAATTTTGATTTGCTACCACCATTAGAAAGAAATCCTAGGAGAAGACTTATTTATCCAGAATCTGAATCTAAACCCTCTGCAATGGCTAGTCACCACAAAGAAGAAGAGATTGAAGAGGAAAATCTGGATCCTATGACTCTCTTACAAAGGTAGATCACTAAGCAGAGCCAGCATCATGACCGACAGATGGAAGTCATAGTGCAGGCCATCACTTGACTCCAAAACGGAAGGGCAGACTGGCCCCTCCGTGACTTTTATAACCCTCCTAATGCCCAACCTAAACCCTTTGTTAGTGTACCTCAGGATGGGGAAGATTTTAAACTCAAACCTTAGATCATTAACTTAATTCCCCACTTTCATGGCCTTGAGTCAGATGACCCCTTCCACCACCTTGAAGAGCTCCTACACATAGGAAGAACCTTTGGCCCTAGGAACATGAATGAAGGTACCCTAATGATGAAGATGTTCCCATTCTCCTTGAAGGATAGAACTGCACATTGGTTCAGAACAATTGGTAAACCAATCCTAACTTGGGAAGACCTGAGAAGGACATTCCTAAAGAAATTCTTCCCCGTAGGAAAAACTAATGCCCTTAGATGTGCCATAACAACCTTTAAAAAGAACCCTAGGGAACAACTACATGAGGCTTGGGAGAGGTTCAATGATTTAGCTAGGAAATGTCCTCATCATGGGATTTTGAAGTGGCACTTGACCCATATTTTCTATTATGGGTTGAGTGATAATCTGAAGAATTTTGTTGATGCAGCATGTGGGGGCAATTTCCTGAGTCGAGATGCTGAGGGAGCCATTCAATTATTCAAGAATATGAGTGAAAATTCCCTCAACAATGCCTTAATGTCTGCCTTTAACAAAGCTAATCAGCCAAGGAGCAGAGTATATGAAGTCAACAATAATTCAAACTTGGTTGATTTAGAGCTAATTGCACAACGATTAGATAAGGTGGAGCTTGTGGGAAAGAATGTGGAGAATTTGGATAAGAAGTTGGATAACATTGTAAAGGGTGGGAGTTCCTTTGGTACAGAATCCAGATTAAATCCTATGCCTACCCAAGGAGTGCCTATATTAACCTACAACCAATTCCCCAACCCACTAGGTCAGGAATCAGTGCACAACATTAATGACCTAACCATGACTCCACCTATGAGTTAACTGTACTTGGACCCATCTCTCTCTGGGTACTAAGGAGGGACCTTGATGCCCTCGAATTCTGAATTAGGCAGCCTGATGCAGGCACGTTTCGTGAATTAAAATTCAAGGATTGGAGGACCCATCATCATAGCTCGCAAAACATGTCTATCAGATAAAATTTATAACCAAAACTCGAAAAGTGAGTCCCGAGTCGAATACGGGGAGGCGAACGTTTGGTTTTATAAAAATCCATGCTTCGCTTTTATTTGTTTTTGGTTGTTTTTGTCTTTTCTAATTTTTTTGGTATTTTGAATAGGGGAAGAGATCAAGTCGATGAAATCTAGCTAATTTACTTGCAAAATAAAAAGAAAAGAGAGAGAGGAATAATCACATATATTTCTGAATTCAATGTTTTCTACAACTAAGAAAGCGGGAAAAACTACACTAGAAAGTAGTAAAGATAGATGGAGATGAGAAAATCCCCCTCGATGGTTGCCCGGAGGATGACTCGCTCTGACGTTGCCGGGAGGAAGGTGGTGAGGAGCGGGATGAAGGAGGACGAAGGGAAGGGGAGGACGGCGTCGCAGCGAGGATCTTCTTCCTGAAGGGAGGTGAGAGGACGGCCACGGGATGCTCCACGAATGGGGATGAGAGGTGGGAAAAATATTTGGTTTTCTACTTTAGAGGAGCATCTTGGGCTTGGGACAAGCTCTCTCTAGAGCCTTGGAGTTGGTGAAAGGAAGAAAGGAAGAGATGAAGAAAAATGGGAGTAGAGCTCCTTTTATAGTGGAGGAAAGAATCATATTCATATATAGGACATTTAGTGACGGTCATAAACACCGCTGAAGATCCGTAGCAAACATCGCTGAAGATCCCGATCACGTGCCCCTGCTGCCGCATCGCTAGCGCATGATGTACATGCCCTTGTCGTGTATGCAAGCACGATACGTGCCGCTGTTGTTGCTACCCCCACGCACATGCTGCACTGCTATGCGTGCGTGCCCCTGCGCACGTGCACCTGCACTACTGTGTGCGTGCAGTGGCGCATGCATGCGCATGGGCATCCTGGGTTGCACCATGTGTGTAACGACCCGATTCCCGAGTCCCTACGAGACACGAGAACCGGACCGACTCGACTAATCCCAAGACCCAGTCGTCCAACGAGGAAGTAACCAAAAGACAGTAAAATAAACCACATTCAGCATGAATATAACTAACAGTAAGAAAGTACAGCAGTAAGGAAAGAAACTACTACAGTAGGCACCACCACAACAGTAAAACAACATTTATCATATAACAAAAACTGCAGGTAAAGAAGGTACAGCGGAAACAGAAACTACTCACTAGAACAGAAACAAAAAGGGGGTACAAAGCTGTGGTAACTCTACTGGACCCTACTCGGCCCAGCGTCCTCTGCAGCCGCCGACCCTGGCTGCTCAACACCTGGTCCTGAAAAAGGTAACGAGTGTAACACGTCAGCAAAACGCTGAGTAGAGTGGCAAACTAACTAAAGGCAACAGTAGAGTGTACAGTAGCTGTTATGTTCTATTACTTCCTTTATTTACATCTTTCAATTTTTCTCACTATTTCATTTACTTCTCAGATCCTTTACTTGATCTCGGATGTCCTCGTGGGACGATCTTGATTGCAGTCTTTTCCAAAAGTATAAGTAGCACGTGGTGCTCTCCTGGCCGGGAGAGTCCCCCGTGGTGATCCTACCCTCAGTCAACCACCCCAAGGTCACTGACAGACGTAACGGTGACTACGGCACGCGCGATAAACGCACAGGTAGCTAGCCCGCACTAGCACGCGGTCAGTCGTTTCCGTTAACGGGTGCGCCCAAAGCACAGCACGGAACCAGGGCAGAGCCCTCTCAGTAACAGGGGTCCAACCCCTCCACAGTAACCAAACCGGGGCCTTGCCCCTCCACAGTCCGCGCACCCTCGCCTGACTACCCTGGTTTGCCCTAGTGGGCCTAACAAGTCGGTGAAGGAGGCTAGCAGAACCCCGGGGCCCGTGGGGTAGCTAGTACTCTCCTAACACTACTAGCTCTCCTCGGTACTACGTACACGAGGGCCAACAAGTCGGTACAGAGCGGCCAATCCTAACCCCGGGTCCCTGGGGCGGCTGGTCCCACTCTGCACTAAACAGGTACAGGTACTTCCCTTGGTACTGCGTACCCAAGAGACAGTACAAACTACATCTCAGTTCCATTCCTTTTTCTTTCCAGGAGTTCCACTCCTAATTCCCCGTAGGGTTCCAGCTCTTTATCTCAGAACATCATATATTTCACTTTCCAGATTCACATTCTCAAAATCCATGATCTCAAACATGTTTCTTTATTCGTAACAGGCAGCTGTTAATTAATTTTACAGGCAGCTTTATTATTCCTTTCCAATTTTCCAAGACTGCAGTAATATACATTCTACTAGTTTTTCCACCCTAGGATTCATGCCATATCCTAGGATCTATCATACAATCTAGTTTTCCGGCCCTAGGATTCATGCAACACCTAGGAGCTATCATTCCATATATTTCTCATTCCTAGGATTCATGCAATGCCCTAGGTTCTAGTTATGGTTCCATACTTTAACAGATTTTATTAATACTTAAAACCACTCTACCAGGTACAACGGGAGTAATGGGGGCGTGATCGGGAATACCGCGCGCCTCCGCGACTCTCAAGACTGCAACCGAACGAGGTCCTATCACAAGGATCAAACACAAGGAGAGTCTCAAAACAGGGTATAGCTACTGTAGGCGGGTAGAGGAATTAATTCTGAAACGAACGCAACTCGAATCGCGGAAAACGGAGCCCAAACGGGCCCTAAACGGGTCGAGAAAGACAATACTGTGCAAAATCAGACGTCTGGAACTCCTTCCAGACGTCTTAAACGGTGGATCAGAGAATTACCTGTTCGGCTTGGTTCCCCGGACGTCCAGAAGTCTGTGGGGACGTCTTTCCTAGATCCCAGACGTCCGATGGTCACTCCGGACGTCTGGAGGTCACTCCCGCCGTCTGGTACAAATTCCAGACGTCTGATTCGCAAAGATGACGAATCAGAGAACCTGCGCACAGCCAACCCCCCTCCCTCAGTACGGTCAGTCGACAAAAACGAAGAAGAAAGCGGAAACTCACCTTTCAGACGTCTGTATGATCTCACAGACGTCGACCTTGCCGTCTGGATATCAATCCAGACGTCTGATTCTGGAAATTTTTCCAGAATCAGAGCCCTGCTCGGCCTCCGCTCGCGACGCCGCCCGCGTCGCACCTCGCGCGTACGCTGCTCCGCCCGCAGCAGGTCCCTCTCCGCGACGCTCTGCGTCCCCTGCGCCCTCCCCCGGCCGGCCAAGCCGCTCCTGGCGAGCTCGCCCTCACGGCAGAGCCCCGCCCTCGCACGCCGCAGCTCCTCCGCGCTCACTGCGGCTGCCGCTGCCGCTGCGCCCTCGCGTCCGCTCGCTCTCGCGCACAGGCAGGAGAAGAAGGAGGAAGATGGTGGAGACGGGAGGGGAGGCGCGCCCCCCCTTTTAACGCCGCGCGGAGAGGAGAGAGAAGGCGGTCGCAGCCGCCTGCAGCCGCAGAGAAAAAGGGCAGAATCGCAGGTCTGCGCGCACAGGCGCGCAGACGAATATCCCGTGCGAGCATAACTGTTCGCCAGACGTCTGTAAACTATCCCGGACGTCTGGTCAGACGTCTGGATGTGATCCCAGATGTCTTTACAGATGTCTGGGCCACCTCCCAGACGTCTTAAAAGGCGTCTGGGGCACGCGCTCGTTACAATATAACAAACTCAAAGGAAGTTTCGTCCCCGAAACTTGCGCCAACTAGGGTGCGGGAAAAGGATGTCCAAATAACCATAACAAACTCAAAGAGGACCGAAGCCGGTCCGAAAAGACGTACCCGCGAAAAGCTCTGGGTACCGCTCCCGCATTGCCGCCTCAGGCTCCCAGGTAGCCTCCTCGTACCGCTGGCTCCTCCACAAAACCTTTACCAGGGGTACTTGCTTTCGTCTCAACCTACGGACTGCTCGGTCTAGGATCTGTACTGGCCGCTCGGGGTAGGTCAGGTCGTCGCTCACCTCGACGCTCTCGTGACTCAGTACGTGGCGGGGATCGGCTACGTACTTCCTGAGGTTGGACACGTGGAACACGTCGTGCACACCAGAAAGCTGCGGGGGAAGGGCAAGTCTGTAAGCAACGGGTCCAACCCGCTCCAGGACCTCAAAGGGCCCCACGAACCTCGGCGCGAGCTTCCCTCTCACCCCAAACCGCTGTAAGCCCTTCATGGGCGAAACACGAAGAAAGACATGGTCCCCAACCTCGAACTGCACCTCTCTGCGTCTGCGATCTGCGTAGCTCTTCTGTCTGCTCCTGACAGTGCGGAGTCGTCTATGGATCTGCTCAACTACCTCCTGACTCTGCCGGATCAACCTGGGGCCAACCTCCCACTTGGTCCCCACCTCAACCCAACTCAAGGGTGCCGTGCACTTCCGTCCGTACAGAGCCTCGTAGGGAGCCATGCCGATGCTCGAGTGATAACTGTTGTTGTATGCAAACTCCGCCAGGGGCAGGTGCTCCTCCCAAGAGCCCCTCCAGTCTAGTACACAGGCACGCAAAAGGTCCTCAAGTGTCTGTATCGTGCGTTCCGACTGTCCGTCCGTCTGGGGGTGGTAAGCCGTGCTAAACCTCAACCTCGTCCCCAAAGCCTGCTGAAACTCAGCCCAAAACTGGGACGTAAAGCGGGTATCTCGGTCGGATACGATCTCCCACGGAACTCCGTGTAGTCGCACCACATCACGGATATACCTCTCTGCCAACTGTGCTGGTCCCAAAGTGACTCGGATCGGCAAGAATCGTGCCGTCTTCGTCAATCTATCCACTATTACCCAGACTGCGTCGTGTCCTCGCTGGGAATAGGTAAGCCCACCACCAAGTCCATGGTGATGCTCTCCCACTTCCACTCTGGCACTGGAAGCGGCTGAAGCGGCCCTGCAGGCCTCTGATGCTCGGCTTTCACCTGCTGGCACACTAAGCACTGCTGCACGAACTCACCCACATCCCGCTTCATCCCTCTCCACCAGAATTCGCGTCTCAAGTCATGGTACATTTTCGTGTTTCCGGGATGTATGGTGAATCTGGAACCGTGTGCCTCAGTCAGGAGCTCTCTCAACAGCTCCTCGTCTCTGGGGACGCACAGCCGTCCCCTCAAGCGTAACACCTGGTCTGTGAAAGAGAAGTCCCCTGGGTCCCCTGATAGTACTCTGTCGCGCAAAGACTGCAAGTACGGATCGGCCATCTATCCCGTGATGATGCGGTCTATCAACTCTGGCCTGGTCTGCCGTGTCACCGTCACTGCCCCACAGTACCCTCGTAACTCTAGAGGTCGCCAACTGCCCACCTCCTCCAAAAGGCTCCAACTCTGTAACTGTAGACTGGCCAAGCGTGCGGGCGCCTTACGGCTCAAGGCGTCAGCCACCACATTGGCCTTTCCCGGGTGGTAGGAGATGCTGCAGTCGTAGTCCTTCAGGAGCTCCAACCAACGTCTCTGTCTCATGTTGAGCTCCTTCTGGTCAAAAAGATATCTGAGGCTCTTGTGATCTGTAAAAATCTTGAAGGTCTCACCGTACAAGTAGTGCCTCCATGTCTTCAGCGCGAAGACAACAGCTGCCAACTCTAGATCGTGGGTAGGGTAGGTATGCTCATGGGGCTTCAGTTGCCGCGAAGCGTAAGCGACCACGTGACCCCTCTGCATGAGCACACCTCCTAACCCCTGCAAGGAAGCGTCCGTGTACACAACGAACCCGCCACTACTGTCAGGGATGGTGAGCACGGGAGCCGAGGTCAACCTCTCCTTCAGCTCCAAAAAACACGCCTCACAGGCGTCTGTCCAAGCGAAAGGCACATCCTTCCGAGTCAACTGTGTCATAGGACGTGCAATCTGCGAAAACCCTCTGATGAACCGTCTGTAGTAACCTGCCAGTCCCAGGAAACTGCGAATCTCAGTGACTGAACGTGGTCTCTCCCACCTAAGCACTGCCTCGACCTTGGCGGGATCCACCGCCAGGCCGTCTCCAGAGATCACATGACCCAAAAAGGTCACCTCCCTCAACCAGAACTCGCACTTGCTGTATTTGGCGTACAGCCTGCGTCGTCTCAGAGTGTCCAGAACCATCCGCAAGTGCTGTCCGTGCTGCGTCCGATCTCTAGAATAGATGAGTACATCATCTATGAAAACCACCACAAACTGGTCCAAGTACGGTCTGAACACCCGGTTCATCAGGTCCATGAAAGCAGCGGGGGCATTGGTCAGCCCAAACGGCATGACCAAAAACTCGTAGTGTCCGTACCGGGTGCGGAAAGCTGTCTTGGAGATGTCGGTCTCCCTGATCCTCAACTGGTGGTATCCAGACCTCAAGTCGATCTTGGAAAACACCGTGGCACCCCGCAACTGGTCAAACAAATCGTCAATCCTCGGCAGCGGATATCTGTTCTTGATGGTGACCCTATTCAGCTGTCGGTAGTCCACACAAAGGCGTAGGGTCCCATCCTTCTTCTTCACAAACAGTACCGGGGCTCCCCAAGGAGACGCACTGGGCCTCACGAAACCCTTCTCCAAAAGGTCCTGCAACTGAGACTTGAGCTCTCGCAGCTCAAGCGGTGCCATCCTGTATGGCGCGGTGGAGATGGGGCTGGTCCCTGGTACTAGTGAGATCTGAAACTCGATCTCACGCTCGGGCGGTAGTCCTGGTAACTCGTCTGGAAACACGTCGGGGTACTCTCTGACCACCGGGATGCTCTGGAAGTCTGCCACGGGGCTGTGCTCTGCCACCACACAAGCTAAGAAGCCCTCACACCCCTGGCCCAAAAGTCTCGCCGCCCGAAGTGCCGAAATGCACCTGAAACCACCGTCCACTGGCTGCCCGTGAAACTCGAAGGAAGGCAACTCCGGAATGGAGAAGACAATCTTCCTCTCAAAACAGTCTACCAAGGCGTGGTAAGCGGACAGCCAATCCATCCCCAGAATCACTCCAAAGTCCTCCATCTGTATCATAATCAGGTCAGCTGGCAGGCTGTGTCCCCCGATGCTGACCCCGCAACCCGTGTACACCTCCTCAGCTACAAACAGCTGACCACTCGGACCTCTGATTACGAACGGATTCTCTAACAATGTATAATCCTGGTCCAAACTAACTGCGAAACTGGCTGCGACAAACGAGTGCGTAGCGCCGGAATCGAAAAGCGTGTAAACGAGTCTGCCAGAAACTGAAACCATACCTGCTACCACGGATCCCGAAGCTCTGGCGTCCCTGTGTGTTAGGGCGTTGATACGCCCCTCAGCTCTAGGTGCGGACGAAGCAGCCACACTCTGCGTCGGACGGGTAGGTGCTGGCCGGTACCCTCCTCGCGACTGCGGTCCTCCTCCTCGTGCCTGGAAACCGCGGCCTCCTGCGCGCCCTCCAGTGCTCTGCGTGGGAAGTATCTGCTGACCTCCTGCCCTAGATGGGCAGTCCCTCCTGACGTGGCCCGGCTGGCCACACTGGTAGCAGAGGGGAACCCGACTCCCGCCCTCAGTGAGTCCCTGCTGTCGGCTAGGTGGGGGTCCGGTGCTGGCGACTGGCCCCTGTCGAGGGCCCCCAAAGGCCACTGATGGCCCTGCACAACGTGACGGCTCTCCTGCGGATGCCACGTGTCTCTGTTCTCGCCGGCCCTGTGAGAAGTCTGGCTGAAAGGGCCTCTTCCGCCCGCTGTCGGTCTCTCGCGCGGACGGGTTGGTCTCCTCGTAAGTCATAGCTGCCTCTACCACCCTCGAAAACGTCGGCAGCTTCAGGGGTTTGACATACCCCCGGATCGCAGGCCGGAGCCCCTCGGTGAACCTCCAAAGGCGCTCCTCCTCAGTGGCTACCGCTGTCGCTGCAAAGCGGGACAGCTCCAAGAAACGCGTGCGGTACGCGCTCACGGTCATCGTCCCTTGGCGGAGAGTGTGGAACTCCCACCTCCTCTGGTCCTGCCACGTCTGGGGAAAGTACTGCTCGCAGAAGAGGGTGACGAACTGGTCCCACGTCGGCTCGTCCCTCTCCTGTCCCCGGACCGCCCTCCACCACCGGTGTGCCGTACTCTCCAGCTGGTACGTGGCAAAGGCCACGCGGCACTCCACCAGGGGGCGAAGGGTGTCGAAGATCTTCTCCAGCTGCTCAAGCCAGTCCTCTGCCTCGGTCGGGTCCTCATCCCCCTTGAAGGAGGGGGGCTTCAGCTTCCGGAACTGTCCGAAAAGCTCGAAGTGGTGCTGTAGGGGAGGTGCTGGTGCACCTCCAGGCGAAGGTGCCTCGTGTACAGAAGTGTCGGAGGAAGGTGGGGGCGGCAGGGGCCCATCCCCTCCCTCGTGTCCAGCGCTGCGTCCGTCGCGTGGTCCCACAGAGGACTCCCCCTCTGCAACCCCAGGAGGAGGTGCTCGGGGCGGTGGGTGGAGCTCCTCTCGTACAATATCCCGTATCAGTCTGGCGAGGTCCTGGGCCTGGATGCCAGGGAGTGGTGGCTGGTCCACCGAGACGTCAACGACAGCACGTCCACCTCGCCGACCTCGCCCTCGGCCGCGCCCGCGGCCAGTCTCGCCAGTCCCACGACGAGGCATCTCCTGCAAGGAGAGGCGAAACAAAACGGAAACGTCAAAACAGACGGTACCTAACAACACTTCTAAGAGCTCATGTCAAGAGATATGTTGTGGTGGCTACTCTAGCTATAAACATGTGAATTGGTTATTTTCCAGTCAGTTGATTCACTTCTCGGGACGACCTTGCTCTGATACCATCTTGTAACGACCCGATTCCCGAGTCCCTACGAGACACGAGAATCGGACCGACTCGACTAATCCCAAGACCCAGTCGTCCAACGAGGAAGTAACCAAAAGACAGTAAAATAAACCACATTCAGCATGAATATAACTAACAGTAAGAAAGTACAGCAGTAAGGAAAGAAACTACTACAGTAGGCACCACCACAACAGTAAAACAACATTTATCATATAACAAAAACTGCAGGTAAAGAAGGTACAGCGGAAACAGAAACTACTCACTAGAACAGAAACAAAAAGGGGGTACAAAGCTGTGGTAACTCTACTGGACCCTACTCGGCCCAGCGTCCTCTGCAGCCGCCGACCCTGGCTGCTCAACACCTGGTCCTGAAAAAGGTAACGAGTGTAACACGTCAGCAAAACGCTGAGTAGAGTGGCAAACTAACTAAAGGCAACAGTAGAGTGTACAGTAGCTGTTATGTTCTATTACTTCCTTTATTTACATCTTTCAATTTTTCTCACTATTTCATTTACTTCTCAGATCCTTTACTTGATCTCGGATGTCCTCGTGGGATGATCTTGATTGCAGTCTTTTCCAAAAGTATAAGTAGCACGTGGTGCTCTCCTGGCCGGGAGAGTCCCCCGTGGTGATCCTACCCTCAGTCAACCACCCCAAGGTCACTGACAGACGTAACGGTGACTACGGCACGCGCGATAAACGCACAGGTAGCTAGCCCGCACTAGCACGCGGTCAGTCGTTTCCGTTAACGGGTGCGCCCAAAGCACAGCACGGAACCAGGGCAGAGCCCTCTCAGTAACAGGGGTCCAACCCCTCCACAGTAACCAAACCGGGGCCTTGCCCCTCCACAGTCCGCGCACCCTCGCCTGACTACCCTGGTTTGCCCTAGTGGGCCTAACAAGTCGGTGAAGGAGGCTAGCAGAACCCCGGGGCCCGTGGGGTAGCTAGTACTCTCCTAACACTACTAGCTCTCCTCGGTACTACGTACACGAGGGCCAACAAGTCGGTACAGAGCGGCCAATCCTAACCCCGGGTCCCTGGGGCGGCTGGCCCCACTCTGCACTAAACAGGTACAGGTACTTCCCTTGGTACTGCGTACCCAAGAGACAGTACAAACTACATCTCAGTTCCATTCCTTTTTCTTTCCAGGAGTTCCACTCCTAATTCCCCGTAGGGTTCCAGCTCTTTATCTCAGAACATCATATATTTCACTTTCCAGATTCACATTCTCAAAATCCATGATCTCAAACATGTTTCTTTATTCGTAACAGGCAGCTGTTAATTAATTTTACAGGCCATATCCTAGGATCTATCATACAATCTAGTTTTCCGGCCCTAGGATTCATGCAACACCTAGGAGCTATCATTCCATATATTTCTCATTCCTAGGATTCATGCAATGCCCTAGGTTCTAGTTATGGTTCCATACTTTAACAGATTTTATTAATACTTAAAACCACTCTACCAGGTACAACGGGAGTAATGGGGGCGTGATCGGGAATCCCGCGCACCTCCGCGACTCTCAAGACTGCAACCGAACGAGGTCTTATCACAAGGATCAAACACAAGGAGAGTCTCAAAACAGGGTATAGCTACTGTAGGCGGGTAGAGGAATTAATTCTGAAACGAACGCAACTCGAATCGCGGAAAACGGAGCCCAAACGGGCCCTAAACGGGTCGAGAAAGACAATACTGTGCAAAATCAGACGTCTGGAACTCCTTCCAGACGTCTTAAACGGTGGATCAGAGAATTACCTGTTCGGCTTGGTTCCCCGGACGTCCAGAAGTCTGTGGGGACGTCTTTCCTAGATCCCAGACGTCCGATGGTCACTCCGGACGTCTGGAGGTCACTCCCGCCGTCTGGTACAAATTCCAGACGTCTGATTCGCAAAGATGACGAATCAGAGAACCTGCGCACAGCCAACCCCCCTCCCTCAGTACGGTCAGTCGACAAAAACGAAGAAGAAAGCGGAAACTCACCTTTCAGACGTCTGTATGATCTCACAGACGTCGACCTTGCCGTCTGGATATCAATCCAGACGTCTGATTCTGGAAATTTTTCCAGAATCAGAGCCCTGCTCGTCCTCCACTCGCGACGCCGCCCGCGTCGCACCTCGCGCGTACGCTGCTCCGCCCGCAGCAGGTCCCTCTCCGCGACGCTCTGCGTCCCCTGCGCCCTCCCCCGGCCGGCCAAGCCGCTCCTGGCAAGCTCGCCCTCACGGCAGAGCCCCGCCCTCGCACGCCGCAGCTCCTCCGCGCTCACTGCGGCTGCCGCTGCCGCTGCGCCCTCGCGTCCGCTCGCTCTCGCGCACAGGCAGGAGAAGAAGGAGGAAGATGGTGGAGACGGGAGGGGAGGCGCGCCCCCCCTTTTAACGCCGCGCGGAGAGGAGAGAGAAGGCGGTCGCAGCCGCCTGCAGCCGTAGAGAAAAAGGGCAGAATCGCAGGTCTGCGCGCACAGGCGCGCAGACGAATATCCCGTGCGAGCATAACTGTTCGCCAGACGTCTGTAAACTATCCCGGACGTCTGGTCAGACGTCTGGATGTGATCCCAGACATCTTTACAGACGTCTGGGCCACCTCCCAGACGTCTTAAAAGGCGTCTGGGGCACGCGCTCGTTACAATGTGGCACAATCTGGGTCATCCATCTTCTTTCCTTTGTAAGGGATGCAACAAAGGTCAGATTGAGTCGATTTTCACGTCGTTGGGCTACGACCGTCGACCCGAATCCATCTGCACAATCAGCTTTGTCGTTCTCGACTGATGATCTTCCTTGGATTGTATATGATGCTACAAGACTCTGATCGAGGCGATTTTGGAGGCGTTGGACTCCGATCGTCATCTTGATCATATCCATATGGTCGGATCGTCAATCTGAGGCTCTGAAATAAATATCCTTCTCTCTTGACCATAAAAAGAACTCAATTAACCTAAATTATATACAACTACTCTAAATGTAGAATGGTGCATGCTATGCAACATTTATAACATGAAATGCAAATCTAAGCCGAGGAACATGCATGAATAGGCATTTTACCCTCAATAAATTTGTCTACATTATACCCCCATGCCTATCTTTTGCTAGTCCCTAGCAAAATTAAACTACATGCTATGTATAAAAATAAACTTAGGACTCGATCACTTAGGCCTAAGTTGTTTATGAACAATAGAAAATTTCAACTAAGGTCATAAACTACAAAGACTCAACAGTACCCGGGTGTTTGCCAGAATGTAGACTGCCCAAGTCCTCGCCTTATTTGAAAAGAGAATATACAATTCTTTTTTTCTTCTCTTTTAATTTTTTTGTACTTTTGGAGTTTGAGAGTTTCGGGATAACTTTTTACGGCTACCTGACCTGCCCAAGACTCGAAAAGGACTCTAAGTGCTAAGCATCTAGTGAAAAAGTGAAAGACTCACAAGGTGACCGTTAAAGCGGACTTCGGATTTCTACGACCCTAAGTGACCTTACCTAGAGGTTTATCTTTTCGAACGGTAGCTTTCTCCCTACTTCTTTTATTTATAGGGTCAACAGAAGGGCGAATCCAGTGTATATCTCCCCGATTTATTCTACTTCCCCGCTTCTTCCCTAAGTGTTTTAGGAATTATTGTGCATTTTTGTGAGCTAGGCTCTAGACAACCGGCCAATGGGGTCTTACCCACGATAACTTGCCAGCCATACTCGTGCTGTGAAGTGTGGTTCTATTTGTTTATTTTTATTTTTGTTATTTTTTTCTTCTTTTTCTATATTTTTTTCTTTTTCTTTTTTTTTCAAGTAGGTGGCTTCCCTGATCTAAGATTTACCTAATGGCAGTATGACGAAAATGGTCTTGTGGTTGGGCTCTGAACAACCGGTCGATGAGCTGTTACCACTGACAACTTGCTAGCCATACGACCCTAGATAGTTCATTAGCTACCCAATTTCTGAAGAAACCATCAAAAAGTGAGTCAGTGCAAAAAGTGTGTAGATGCTTAGCTTAAAGTTCCCTCAAATCAGAGGGCGAGTTGATAAGTCATATACTTATCACCCCAATTTATTGACTAGTTTAAGATAAAATATTTTTTATTATCAATAATAGCTCTCCTGGTTTGCTATCGATGATTCGATAGCATTCCTTTCTTTCCCAAAAAAAAAAATTATTTGGCAAGGACTCGAGTCTAAGTTCACATTCGAGTGGACACTCAGGCTAATTAAGCTGAAAGACTTCAAGAGTCTAAGTGTTTAGGTCCTCTAGTATCATTTCCAAAAGTTAATAACACCTAAAAGCCTAAGTTCTCTTCTCTTGATTCTATTTTCTCTCTTTTTTTAAGCAACTAAAAGAAATTCTACGGAGTTAACAAAGTGATTTCAGGATAAAGTATCCACCCCCCCATGCCTAAATGATGCAATGTCCTCATTATAGAAACAAAGACATCAAAAGTGTGGAGTAAATAGAATATCACCTAAACATCGTGACAACCTGGTCAGCTCTGCAGAGAACGTGGAATATAAACACGTGCTAAATTTAATGCCTTTAGCTAGGCATAAAATACAGGCAAAGAATAGGTTAAGAATTCATAGGTACGAGTTAGAATCAAAATTAAAAAATTGATCCTTAAACCCATCAGCAGGAGATGTCCACAGATGTGGACCAAGTTGTGGTGCAGACCCATACTCCAGGGTCAATTGGTTCTAAGGTTCTGGATGAAAATCAGCCAGAACCTAAGATTATTGTGTTTGCGGGGCTGGGCCTACAGTTTTATGGTCTGCAACCCAAGACCAAAGTGTCAGACAATGGGTTGATCTAATTCATTAAAATCATGTGTCCACTTATAGTTCAACTTAGGAAGATAGTCAATTATTCCAGGCTTTGTTCGCATGTGAAAGATATCATAAAGGTCCTAATAGAAGGTAGGTGGTTTTAGGTCAATAGGAACCCTTAGATCCAAAATCAAAGTTCCCTCAAAATTAGCTTCCCATATTTTTAATTCCAACTTCCTATCCTCCGAAATCAATGATTTCGGGACCTACAAATTGTTGTACACCCCATCTAAAGTACCCAAGTCCAATAATTGTGACTGAATTAGGATTGACTTGTGCATAATGATTTCTAAATCACAATCAATCCCTTCAAGGTGTGGTTGAGGGATGGGGCTACTAATTGAATCTTCTAGTAAATGAGGATTCAAATCCTCCAAGTTAGCCCCAATCGAATCAAAATCTTCAATGAATGGCCTATCAAATGGTTCGTCATGCTCCTCGAGCCCGTTTGTCTCACTAAAGTCATCTTCCTTAAGCTCAAGTGTGACTTCACTAAGAGATTCCTCACCCTCAAATCAAAGAATCCATGATCCTTATTTGTATATGTCTCAAAATCATATGTCATTTCATGATCTGTGGAGACATATTTTTCGTCATTCCCTGGCTCTAGGTTCTCGGGTGAGAAACTCGATTCATCCTCAAAGGGTTGCTCTAGACCAACTTGGTCATCTCCAATCTCAGAATATGTATCCCCCCCAACAGGCACCTGAGCAGGTTTAGACATTGCTCTCCTAAAGGGGGTTCATCTTGAGAATCATCCTAAGATTTGACTAGGGAAACCATAAATTTCATCCTCAACCTCAACAATTTCCCAAGAAGAAACTCTCCAATGTCCCTATCCTAACACTTTAGAGCAAATCCAATAGAGAACTATTAAGTTCATCAATCATTTTGATCATAGGCTCCAATGCTTTAGTGCATGGTGTTGGCTAAGCTTCTAAAAATTGTGTAGTGTTCCTCAAATTAGCCAACACCCTACCCTGGATCTGGTTCACCTAAACCGACTGGTTTGATTCAGGATTGGGTGGGTTTGGGTTAAATCTAGGGGAGTCAAGATGTCGAGGTTCTCGGGTCCCTCCCTAATAGTAAGTTGTTTCTGGTTGTTCAAAGAATGGTGATGACTTATTTTCAATGGAATACTAGGGAGGGTAGGTGTTATAATCAGCATATCCTTCCTGATTGTAGATTAGGTTGGTTTTGTCATCAAAGGATGGACATCCATAATCATTGTAGGTTTGAGAAGGATAGTAATCATAGTCTTGTTGTCCAGGATTAGGCCCTGGACACTGAGGTCCGGATTTGTATCCCCAATCAAAGTTATCCCGGTTATTGGATGGGTAATTATAAGTCCAGTCGGGATAGTAATCTTCTTGGGGATAAGTGGTGGTAGGAGGATAGGAAGTGAAATGTGTGTAGGATGTGGAAGGATACAATGTGGAGTAAGAGGGAAATCAGAAGAGAGAAAGGAGCCCTGCAATACAAGCAATCAGCCCTGTCCTTAGGTGGGTTAGCCTAAAGACCTACAGACTCCCAGGACCCATCTTGAGATTATAAACGATTTGATTTACTTTTATCTGGTTAATCCAACCAGTTAGAAGGAGGGACTAGGGAGAAGGTTCTTCCTTTGGCTTACGCCTCCGGTTCCTAGTGTACCCCCCAACCGTGGTCGTTTGACGCTATTCCCCTAGCTAGACATCAGATGGACCATCAGAAGCAGATTAATCAAAAAAAATCTCAATCTGAGCCCCGAAGAGCGAATCAATCCTTAAGGCCAACGTCTACTCAGTTTTAATTAGGCTTGGGATGATTGTGCTCTTAGAATGTGAAGGGCTCTTTAGATGAGTTGTGCCCTTAATGATCAATTAAAATGTGTGTGTGTGAACAACGAAGGTTTTCAAACAAGATTATTTGATGATGTGTCTTTTAGGGTTTAACCTTATTTTAGTAGCTTTTTGGGTTAAATCTTTAGGTTGGTTCAATCAGGGTTTAGTAGAACACTCCAGGTTTTACAAACACTGGTGATGATGTATTCCTTTAGAAATCAGAAAAAATGTGGAGTGCCTGGTTCAACCCTAAAAATCAACCCTAAGTGGCAAGCTACTGATAAATCGCTTTTAATTTGAGTGTTGCAGCCCAAACAAATCAATCAATTGGCCTATTCGCACTACAGATTAGGGCACACAATGTCTTAGCCTAATTAGATTTGTACTCACTTATGTGTTTTGAGTTGAAGTGTACTGGGTCCACAGCTTAGATCCCGGTTAAATGGTAGAATCAAAGTGGAGTGGTGTGCCTTAAGTTGAGAGTTGTGGGTGTTAAGGTGTGTCTCTTTCAGAAAATCCTACAATCAGATAACTTTTTTTTATTTTTTTATTTATGTGGATGGAGAGGTGAGTGGAGGTGGCAAAAAAACAACCAAATCTATCCTAGGGTTTATAAAAACACCTAAGTTGATTTGGGTTTGAATTATTAGGTTATGGAATGAAAAGTAAGGTGGGGGTGGTGGGGATAAACTTACAAAACTCTTTAACCGCACTTTACTCTAATCTATCCGCTTTAGCTCACCTTGGAAGGGTAGTTGTAATAATAGAAAGAAAGGGGCAAAGTGAGCTAAAAAGTTAAGGCTGAAAAACGTGAGAAAAACCAAACACTATTGCCTCCCCGGCAATAGTGCCAAAATGATGCAGGCACGTTTTGCGAATTAAAATTAGGGGTTTGGAGGACCCATCCCCGTAGCTCGTAAAACGTGTCTATCATCTAAAATTTACAACTGAAACTCGAAAAGTAAGTCCCTGTCGAACGCGGGGAGGCAAACATTTGGTTTTATAAAAATCCGCACTTTGCTTTTATTTGTTTTTGGTCGTTTCTGTCTTTTCTAATTTTTTTGGTATTTTTAATAGGGCAAGAGATCAGGTCGATGAAATCTAGCTAATCTACTTGCAAAAAAAAAGAAAAGTGAGAGAGAGGAACAATCACATATATTTCTGAATCCAATGTTTTCTACAAATAAGAAAGCGAGAAAAACTACACAAGAAAGCAATAAAGATAGATGGAGATGAGAAAATCCCCCTCGATGGTTGCTCGGAGGATGACTCGTTTTGACATCTCCTGGAGGAAGGTGGTGAGGAGCGGGATGAAGGAGGACGAAGCCAGAGGACGGAGGGAGGGGGAGGACGGCGTCGCGGCGAGGATCTTCTTCCCGAAGGGTGGTGAGAGGATAGCCACGAGATGCTCCACGAATGTGGATGAGAGGTGGGAAAAATATTTGGTTTTCTATTCTAAAGGAGCATCCTGGGCTTGGGACAAGCTCTTTCTAAAGCCTTGGAGGTGGTGAGAGGAAGAAAGGAAGAGATGAAGAAAAATGAGGGGTAGGGGTCCTTTTATAGTGGAGGAAAGAATCAAATTGTACACAGGACATTTACTGACGGTCATAAACGTCGCTGAAGATCCGCTGCTAATGTTGCTGAAGATCCCGCTCACGCGCCCAACTGCCGCACCATTGGCCCACGCTGTACGCACCCTTGTAGCCCGTGCACACGTGATATGCGTCGCTGCTGCTGCTGCCTCTGCTT
Source organism: Thalassia testudinum (assembly GCA_037157565.1). NCBI lineage: Eukaryota > Viridiplantae > Streptophyta > Magnoliopsida > Alismatales > Hydrocharitaceae > Thalassia > Thalassia testudinum. The sequence goes on from JAZHRO010000014.1 coordinate 26,559,203, forward strand.
GTACACGCACGCCCGCACTACTGTACGTGTCCAGTGGTGCGTGGGTGCGCATGGGCAGCCTGGGTTGTGCCACATGGCGCAATCTGGGCCGTCCATCTTCTTTCCTTTGTAGGGGATTCTACAGAGGTTGAATTGAGTCGATTTTCACGTCGTTGGGCTACGATCATCGACCTGAATCCATCTGTGTGGTTGGATTTGTTGTTTGACACTTCGGATTACGTCACCTAGTCCCTTGACTGTTGATCTTCCTTGCATTGCATATGGTGCTATAGGACTCCAGTCGAGGTGATTTCAGAGTTTTTGGACTTCGATCACTGTCCTGATCAGATCCATATGGTCGGATCGTCACTCCAAGGCTTTAAAATAAATTTCCTTCACCCTTGACCACAAAGAGAATGCAATTAACCTAAATTATATACAACTACTCTAAATGCACAATGTTGAACGTGCGAGTTGCTACGCTAACGTGTTTGGTTTTGAAAACTTGTAGTTTGAAAGTGAAGAACATGTGTTCAACAAATAAAATTTATACCGGAATTAAAATCCTGAGTCGAACTCAGGGAGGCGGACGTTTGATTTAAAAAATATGCGTTTGTTTTATTTGTCACGAAGTAAATTAATTGATTAGAACTATCTAACTATTTATAATAAATAGAAGAGAGAGAGAGTAAGAGAGAGAGAATATTACAAACAAAAACCAAAAAGAGGTGTAGAATGAACATGGAATCCATCATTAAAAAGATTGTTTGTTACACTAAACATTATGACTAGAAAGAGGGAAAATGATTACACTAGAAAGCAGTAAATCTACTCTAGAAAGCAATAAATCTATTATAGAAAGCAGTAAAAATAATGGGGAGAGAGATATCCTCCTCGACGGTCGCTTGGAGGACGAGCTGGATGAGACAATGCCTGGATGAAGGGGAATAGAGCAGGACCAACGAGGACAAAGTAGGAAGAACGGGAATGGGGTAGCACGTCATCGTCGTCGCGGGATCCGCTTCCGAAAGGGGAACGAAAAATTGACTTTATCTCTCGAGAAGCATCCTTGGTGTGGGATAAGCTTCTCTTGAGCTTTGGAGAGGGAGAGAAGAGAAGGAATGGATGAGAATTTCGTGTGGAGGTCTCCTTTTATAGTTGTAAGGAATGAGGGAAAATTGGTCTTTTAAATCTTAAAACATTAAATAAGGGATCTTTAGTGACGGATAAAACCGTCGCTAAAGCTCCATCGTGGGTGACGTGTGGCGGAGCACGTGCGCCCACTCGCACATGTAATGCGCATCCACATTCAGCTGATCTTACGATCGGACGGCTTATCTTGCGCCTCCGCTCGCTCCTCAGCACGTCCGCCCACGTGCGATCCCGCGTGAGGCGCAGCGTGCAATAGCGCCTATCGAGCGCCCGCAGCCGCTCGATCGCAATCGAGCAGTCGCGGAGCCTGCTCACCAGTGCCTCAAATGCCGCTCGCGCAGGCTCGAACATGCACCTCGCCTTCTCACGAGCGTGTTCACCCGCTGCGCTACAGCGGCTCTTGTGTCGTGGTGACGAATTCAAGCGTGCGCATCCACAGCTGTTGGATGTGCATCCAACGGTGGGGAAGCGAAGAAGAAGAGAGGCTGCGGCGAGTGCAGCGGCCGGTTGGGCGACTGAGATGGCACCACGTGGTGCCATTTTGGCCATCCATCTTCTGGATGATGTAGATGGTGCCATGGTTGTCAGATTGAGTCGATTTTCGCGCTGTTAGGCTACAATCGTCGATTCAAATCCATCCGTGCGGTCAGATTTGTCATTTGAAGTGTGGTTTCACACCATCTTCGCCCTTAATCTTCTAGGGTTCCACGGTCTTTATCTGATGCTACAGATGTTTGATTAGGGCGATCTTGGAGTCGTTGAACTCCAATCGCCACCCTGATCACATCTGTACGGTTGGATCTTTGATCCGAGGCCCTGATAAAAAGTTTGCCCTATCCATGAACATAAAAGGAGACAATTGACCTCCATTTTATTTAAACTTATCTAAATGCAAGATGATGCATGTTATGCAATATTTATAGTATGCAATGCAATCCTATGCTTAAGAACATGCATAAATAGACATCTTAAGTTGTGTAAACATGTTTACATCACATAATGATGCATGCTATGCAATATTTATAGCATGAAATACAAATCTAAGCCTAGGAACATGCATGAATAGGCATTTTACCCTCAATAATTGTGTCTACATCACAGCTCGATGCCTAGTTGTCCTGAAGATGTGAATGTACTCTACGATTATACTAGAAATGAGCCTTATTCAAACAATTATAACCCTGGATGGCACAACCATCCTAACATTGCTTGGTCAAGTCAGAAACCCGCCCAGGGTCTTAACTTGACTAAACTAAACACTTATGGGGAACCTAGTAGATACACACAACCACACACGTACCAGCCACAACCTACTCAGGAAAACCAACCCACTGATCTGAGCCTGGTCCTCAAAGAAATGAGAGAGATGAATCTGAGACATAAGGAAGAAATGAATCAATTGAGGACAGAATTGACGGGATGACTGGACCAGTTAGTAGATGCAAGACAACATGGGATGCTGCCATCCCGACCCATCCCAAACCCAAGAAATTTTAATAGGGTTAACCAACACAACACAAGAGAGCAACAGGCACATTTAGTTCAACCTACTCCCCAGCACCCACCAGATTTTGCTAACCCTAATCAGGCTCCACCTATTTTGCAGACCCACCTCAACTTTCTAACCCTAACGCTTTTGCTGGTGCGGTATCCTTGAGAAGTGGGAGACAAATCTAAGATCCTTACCATTCTAAATCTAAATCTAAACAAGATCTTGAGGAGACCAAATCTGACCTAGGAGATCAAGAAGACAAGGATTAAGACCCAAACACTCATGGTTTCTCTCAAGCTCCCTTTCTTGAAGCCTTGAACAAACCTTGGAAAAAGAAAACCAATCCATCTGAGGAGTGGCTTGATATTTTAAACAAGTCCAGGTGAACATACCACTCCTTGAAGCTATTGAGAATATCCCAGCCTGTGCGAAACTTTTAAAGGAAATGTGCACACCTAAATGCCAGGACAAATCAATTAAAAGGGTAGTTTTATCTGAACAAGCTAGTGCAGTTATCCTTAGAATCCTACCTCGAAAAATGAAAGATCTAGGAGCCCCTCTGATCTAATGTGTTATTGGAGATATTACTTTTGATAAGGCTCTGTGTTGAACGAGAATCTACGCTAACGTGTTTGGTTTTGGAAAACCCGTCGTTGTAGTTCGAAAGCGAAGGATTCGTGTTCAACAAATAAAATTTATACCGAAATAAGAATTCCGGGTCGAACACAGGGAGGCGAACGTTTGATTTAAAAACTCCGCGTTTCTTTTTATTTTGTCACAAAGAAATTCAATTTAAACTATCTAAGTATCTACAACAAATAAAAGAGAGAGAGAAGGAATACTATACATGGAAATCAAAATGAGATGTAGAATAGACAAGGAATTTATCATAAAAGAGTTCTTTCATTACAACTAGAAAACATAAAACAATTACTCTAGAAAGCATTAAAAGAATGGAGGGAGAAATGTCCTCCTCGACGATCGCTCGGAGGACGAATAGACTACTCTAGAAAGCAGTAAATCTATACTAGAAAGCAGTAAAAAGAATAGGGAGAGAGAAATCCTCCTCGACGGTCGCTTGGAGGACGAGCCGGACGGGACGACGCCTGGACGAAGGAGAACGAAGCGGGACGAAGGAGGACGAAGCAGAAGAACAGGAACGAAGCATCACGCCGTCGTCGTCGCGGGATCCACTTCCGAAGGGGGACGAAAATTTGGACTTTATCTCGCGAGAAGCATCCCGGGTGTGGGACAAGCTTCTCTTGAGCTTTGGAGAGGTAGAGAGGAGAAGGAAGGGATGAAAATTTCGTATGGAGGGGGTCTCCTTTTATAGTTGCAAGGAGTGGGGGCAAAATGGACATTACATTTTCAAAATAATAAATAAGGGGTCTTTAGTGACGGATAAAACCGTCGCTAAAGCCCCGCCGTCGCCGTCGCCGCCGCGCCCACGCGCGCCCGCTCGGCTGGCCTGCGCGCGTAACGCAGACGCACGTCCGCGTCGTCTCAGCCGTCCGATCGCGAGATCGGACGGCTTAGATCGCGTCCGCGCCCGCTGCGTAGCGCGCCCGCTGCGTAGCGCGCCCGCCCGCGTGCGATCGAGCGTCCACCAGAGCGTCCAATTGCGCGTCGGCGCTATCGGGCGCGCGCGGCCGTTGGATCTTCATCCGACGCTCGTGCGCGCCCGCTCGTCCGCGCCTTCGACCCCCTCACCGCGGCTCGAACCCGCGACCTCCGCTTCGCCCGCAGCTGCGTCGCCGCTGCGCTACGCGGGCGAAATGGTCGCGCGGGCGTTTTTAAACGCGAGCGACCGCAGCCGTTGGATTGAGATCCAACGGCGGAGAGGAGACGTTGCGCGGTCTTCACAGGACTCCTGCGGCCGATTGGGCGGCTGGGATGGCGCCACGTGGAGCTATCTTGGCCGTCCATCTTCTGGAAGTTGTAGATGGTGCCACGGATGTCGGATTGACTCGATTTTTGTGTCGTTCGGCTGCGATCGTCGATCCGAATTCATCCGTGTGGTCGGATTTTCCATCTGAAGTGCGGATTTACACCATCCTGGCCCTTGATCTTCTAGGGTTCCCCGGTCTCTATCTAATGCTACGGATTTCTGATTAGGGCGATCTTGGAGTCGTTGAACTCCAATCGTCGCCCTGATCATATCCATACGGTTGGATCTTTGATCCGAGGCCCCGATAAAATATTTGCCCTGTCCAAGCACATAAAAGGAGACAATTAACCTCCATTTTATTCAAACTACTCTAAATGCAAGATGATGCATGTAATGCAATATTTATATCATGAAATGCAATCCTATGCTTAAGAACATGCATAAATAGACATTTTAAGTAGTGTAAATGTGTTTACATCATACCCCCATGCCTATCTTTTGCTAGTCCCTAGCAAAAACTATATGCTATTTATAAAAGAATTAGGTTAGATTATTTGGACCTGAGTTATTTTCAATCATTAAGAAATTGTCTACTTAAGAACTGAACTTTCAAAGACACAACAGTGCCCGGGTATCAGCCAAAATGCAGACCGCCTCAAGCCTCGCCTTATTCAAAGAAAAATTTCTTTTTCTGTTTTTACTCTCTATTTTTTTTTTTTTTTTTTTTTTTTTTTGGATTTTCAAATTTTAGGGTTTAAGAGTGGCTTTCTACGGCCATTCAACTCACCCAAGATTTGATGAGAACCCTAAGTTTTAAGCATCTTATTGTGATTGTGATAGACTCGTTGACCGGCAATTAAAACGGACTTCGGATTTCTACGCCTCTAGGTGACCTCAAAAAGAATTCTGCCTAAAGGTGTATCTTTACAACCGGTAGCTTTCTCCCTACTTTTATTTTTTTAACGGGGTCAACACAAGGGTGAATCCAGTGTATATCTCCCCGGTTTATTCTACTTCTCCGCTTCTTCCTAAGTGTTTTGGGAATTTTTAGTGCATTTTCTGAGCTGGGTTCTGGACAACCGGTCGATGAGCTGTTACCACCGACAACTTGCCAGCCATACTCGTGCGGCGAAGTGTGGCTTATTTCTTTTTGTTCTTTTCTCCTTTTTTATTTTTTTATTTTTTATTATTTTTTTTTTTTTTAAGTAGGTGGCTTCCCTGGTCTAAGATTTACCTAAAGGCAGCAAAAAGAGAAAGGTCCAGCGACTGGGCTCTGGACAACCTACCTATGGGCTGTTACCCACGATAACTTGCCAGCCATATCACCCTAGAAGGTTCATTAGCTACCCAATTTCCGTTAAAATCGCCAAACAACGAGTCAGTGCAAAGAAAGTGTGTAGATGCTTAAAACTCAAAATTCCCTTAAATCAGAGGGCGGGTTGACAAGTCGTGTACTTATCACCCAAACTTATTTATTCCAATTATAATAAAATTCAGGTTGGCGAGAACTCGAAAAACAAATCCACATTTTAGTGGATACATAGGCTGATTAAGTCCAAAGACCTGAAGGGTCTTTGTGTTCAGAACATAATATAGTATTTCTTAAGATCGAAAATTTTCTTAAACCCAAATTCTCTTTCCTAATTTTGATTTTTTTTTTTTATATATAAAATAAAACAAATCTACGGAGCTGACGAATGAATTCAAAGATAAATATCCATCCCCCCATGCCTATCTAATGCAATGTCCTCATTGTATTAAAAAGACATAAAATAGAGAGGAAAAGCGTAGAAAGCACCTGAATTGCGTGGATATCGGGTCCGCTCTGAGATGAAAATGAAAAAGAACTGTATATGTGCTGAGTTTAGTGCCTTCAGCTAGGCACACTATACAAAGAAAAGAAATGAAGAATTCACATGTGCAGGTCAGAATTAGAATGAACAGAAGAATCCTCTGACCTGTCAGCAAAGGTCCACAGATGTGGACCAGATTGTGGTGCAGACCCACACCCCATAATCGAGAATATCTTAGGTTCTGGATAAAAATTACCCAAAACCTAAAATCAGAATGCAAGCGGGGTCGGGCCTGCGATTTGTGAGGATGCAACCCAAGGCCAAAATGTCGGGTTACAGAGAATTGAAGCTCAAAAGGATAATCGTTAAATGTGTGCTTGAGTTTGACATCCTCGAAACAAATGTCGTAAGGGTTCTGATTTGATGGTTTCAGTTTAAAAGGAACCCTTCGACTCAATCTTCCATTTCCTCCAAAATTGACTTCCCAAATCAGAATTTCCCAGCTCCTATCCTCCTCATTCGGCATATCAAATTCCATGACCTCTTGTATATTCATCACCCCGTCTGAAATCTCCAAGTCTAGATGATGTGGCAAAATCAAAATTGACTTGGGTCTAATTATCTCAGAATTAGAATCATCAATAAGCTCAACAGGGTGTAACTGATAATCAGGGCATTGAATTAATTCCTCCAGAAAATGCGATTCTGGATCCGTATCGTGTGCCCTAATAAGATCAGTTTCCTCAGTTATTGGGCTATCAAATGATCTATCAGATTCCTCAGGCCCAATCGTCTCACAAAAATCGTGATCTGAAAACTAGTGTGAGACTTCGCAACTTGAATCTTCACCATCAGGATCCGTATCAATGTATGTCCCAAAATCATTTGTCACTTTGCGTTCCAAGGAGACATACGTTTCCTCGTAACCCGGCTCAGGGATTTCAGGTGAAGAAATCAAATCATCCTTAATTGGTTGTTTTAATTCAATCTGGTCAGCTTCGTAACACGTGTCCCCCCCAACAGGTGCCTGAGCGGGTTCTGTCATTGGCTTTCCTGAAGAGAGTTCATCCTGGGAATTATTCCAAGATTGAATCAAAGCAACCACGAATCTCATCCTCAATTTCGCTAATTTCCCAAGTAGAAACTCACCCGGGTTCTTATCCTTAACATCCTGGAGCCAATCCAACAAAGACTTATTTAAATCATCAATCATTTCAATCAGGGGCTCCAATCTCTCAATGCAAGGTATTGGCTGAACTTCTAAAGATTGAATGATATTCCTCAAGTTAGCCAGAACCTTATCTTGAACCTGATTAACCTGAACCAAATGAGTTGGTTCAGGATTGGGCGGGTTTGACGTCAAAGCAGAGGAATTAACGAATTGAGATTCGTTATACCCATCCTGATAATAGGTCATTTTAGATTGTTCAAAAGATGGAGATGACCTAAAGGCAGTGAAATCAGAGGATGGGTAAGGATCAGTGTATCCTTCTTGATTGTAGATCGCATTAGGTTGTTCATGAATGGAGGACGATCTATAATCGATGCAACTCTGAGAAGGATAGAATTGAGAATCACAGTGTTCAGGGTTAGACCCTAAACACGGGGGTCCGGAATTGTATCCCCAATCCGAATTATCCCAACTAACTGATGGTCGATTACAATACGAGTTGGGATAATTGTCATGTTGAGGATAATTTACAACAGGAGGGAAAGAGCGGGAATGCGTGAAATATGTGGAAGGATTCATGAGACACAGGAGGAAGAAAGGTGCCCTGCAATACAAACAATCAAACCTGTCCTTAAATGGGTTAGCCTACAGACCTACAGACTCTCAAAACCCGTCTTGAGATAAAGGAACGATTTGATCTACTTCTGTCTGTTCAATCCAACCAGTTAGAAGGAGGGACTGGGGAGAAGGTTCTTCCTTCGGCTTGCGCCTCCGGTTCCTAGTGTACCCCCCAGCCGCGATCGTTTGACTCTGCTCCCCTAGCTAGACATCAGATTGAACAGTAGAAACAGACTAATCGAAAATAATCTCGTTCTGAGTTCTGAAGAGCGAGTCCAATCCTTAAGGCCAACGTCTACTCTGTTTTATTTAGGGCTAGGTTTGAATGTGCTTTGGAATGTGATGGGCCCTTTAAATGGGTTGTGCCCTTTATGATTGATTGCTTTGTGTGTGCGTGCACAACCAGTGGTTTTCAAGCAAGATTATTTTTGATGTGGTGAATTTTAAGGTTCAAATCTTGCTTAGTAGCTTTTAGGATTCATCTTTAGGTGTTTTCAATCAAGTTTCATTGGCACACCAGGTTTTGCAAGCACAGGTGAAGGTATTTTCCTTTAAAGTTTAAAAAGAATGTGGAGTGCCTGGTAGATCCCTAAGAGTTGAACCTAATTGGCAGCTACTTGATGAGTTGATTTTATTTGAAGTGGTGCGGCCCAAACAACTCAAACAACTGGCCTGATGCACCACCTAATTAGGCACACAAATGATTACCCAATCTGATTTCTACTCGATTATGTGTTTGGATGTGTGTACCGGCTCCTAAGATTGGTTTACCGGTTGAGTTAGAAAATCAGATGAGGTTGTGTGCCTCTGTGAGATTTTTTTTTATTTTTTTTCTTTTTTTAATGTGGGGGTTGGAGTGAGTATGGATGTCAAACAACAAACAATCTAACCTTAGAGTTTATAAGAACACCTAGGTTGATTGATGTTTGAATTATTATGTGATGAAATGAAATCTAATGGGTGGGAGGTGGGGGATAACTTACAAAACCTTTCACAACACTTTACTCCGATCTACCGCTTTTGCCTGTCTCGAAAGAGTACCTGCAATTACAATAAGAAAGGAGAAAAGTGAGGTAAATGATTTGTAAGTTACAAAATGCGAAGAGAAATCAAAGAGCGTTGCCTCCCCGGCAACGGCGCCAAAATGTTGAACGAGAATCTACGCTAACGTGTTTGGTTTTGGGAAACCCGTCGTTGTAGTTCGAAAGCGAAGGATTCGTGTTCAACAAATAAAATTTATACCGAAATAAGAATTCCGGGTCGAACACAGGGAGGCGAACGTTTGATTTAAAAACTCCGCGTTTCTTTTTATTTTGTCACAAAGAAATTCAATTTAAACTATCTAAGTATCTACAACAAATAAAATAGAGAGAGGGAGTAAGAGAGAGAGAAGGAATACTATACATGGAAATCAAAATGAGATGTAGAATAGACAAGGAATTTATCATAAAAGAGTTCTTTCATTACAACTAGAAAACATAAAACAATTACTCTAGAAAGCATTAAAAGAATGGAGGGAGAAATGTCCTCCTCGACGATCGCTCGGAGGACGAATAGACTACTCTAGAAAGCAGTAAATCTATACTAGAAAGCAGTAAAAAGAATAGGGAGAGAGAAATCCTCCTCGACGGTCGCTTGGAGGACGAGCCGGACGGGACGACGCCTGGATGAAGGAGAACGAAGCGGGACGAAGGAGGACGAAGCAGAAGAACGGGAACGAAGCAGCACGCCGTCGTCGTCGCGGGATCCACTTCCGAAGGGGGACGAAAATTTGGACTTTATCTCGCGAGAAGCATCCCAGGTGTGGGACAAGCTTCTCTTGAGCTTTGGAGAGGTAGAGAGGAGAAGGAAGGGATGAAAATTTCGTATGGAGGGGGTCTCCTTTTATAGTTGCAAGGAGTGGGGGCAAAATGGACATTACATTTTCAAAATAATAAATATGGGGTCTTTAGTGACGGATAAAACCGTCGCTAAAGCCCCGCCGTCGCCGTCGCCGCCGCGCCCACGCGCGCCCGCTCGGCTGGCCGGCGCGCGTAACGCAGACGCACGTCCGCGTCGTCTCAACCGTCCGATCGCGAGATCGGACGGCTTAGATCGCGTCCGCGCCCGCTGCGTAGCGCGCCCGCCCGCGTGCGATCGAGCGTCCACCAGAGCGTCCAATTGCGCGTCGGCGCTATCGGGCGCGCGCGGCCGTTGGATCTTCATCCGACGCTCGTGCGCGCCCGCTCGTCCGCGCCTTCGACCCCCTCACCGCGGCTCGAACCCGCGACCTCCGCTTCGCCCGCAGCTGCGTCGCCGCTGCGCTACGCGGGCGAAATGGTTGCGCGGGCGTTTTTAAACGCGAGCGACCGCAGCCGTTGGATTGAGATCCAACGGCGGAGAGGAGACGTTGCGCGGTCTTCACAGGACTCCTGCGGCCGATTGGGCGGCTGGGATGGCGCCACGTGGCGCTATCTTGGCCGTCCATCTTCTGGAAGTTGTAGATGGTGCCACGGATGTCGGATTGACTCGATTTTTGTGTCGTTCGGCTGCGATCGTCGATCCGAATTCATCCGTGTGGTCGGATTTTCCATCTGAAGTGCGGATTTACACCATCCTGGCCCTTGATCTTCTAGGGTTCCCCGGTCTCTATCTGATGCTACGGATGCCTGATTAGGGCGATCTTGGAGTCGTTGAACTCCAATCGTCGCCCTGATCATATCCATACGGTTGGATCTTTGATCCGAGGCCCCGATAAAATATTTGCCCTGTCCAAGCACATAAAAGGAGACAATTAACCTCCATTTTATTCAAACTACTCTAAATGCAAGATGATGCATGTAATGCAATATTTATATCATGAAATGCAATCCTATGCTTAAGAACATGCATAAATAGACATTTTAAGTAGTGTAAATGTGTTTACATCACTCTGTTAGATTGAGGTGCCTCCATAAATTCAATCTCCACTATGTTATACGAAAAATTTAACTTTGGAGAGTTAAAACCTGCGAGGTCACACTACAACTAGTTGATCTATCAGTGACCACACCACGGGGGATCATTGAGGATATAATTGCCAAGGTATATGATTTTTATTTCATTGTGGATTTCCTAGTCCTTGACATGGAGGTACCAGAGAACTTGAAGAACACGCCGATCATTCTAGGAAGACCATTTTTAGCTACTACCAAGGCAAACATTGATTGTGAATCTGGCAATATGGAAATCAAATTCGAGGAAAAGAAAACTAAGATTAAAATCTTTAAGGACATCAAACAATTCGAGGATTGTGGAATGATAGAAGATTCTGAGGATAATACTATTGAATATTGTATGGAATTAGGAATAACCCATTATGATCCTACAGGCCTTGACACCCAAACCAATCAAGAGGTCATCCCATTAATCACTAACTTGATTCCAAGACCTCTTAAGGGTAACTGTGATCCACCACTAGACCCTTTATCCCAAGGACCCAAACCTAAACTTAAACCTCTTCCAGATCATCTAAAATTTGTTTTCTTGGGATCTGATCGGACTTACCCTTTAATTATTAGCTCTCATCTAACCCAAACTCAAGAAAAGAAATTGATTCAAGTGTTGGGAAGAAACAGTAGAGCAATTTGTTGGACATTAGATGATCTGAAGGGAATCAGTCCCACTTACTGTACCCACAGAATCTATACTAAGGACGGATCGAGACCCTCCCGAGAAATCTAGAGACAATTGAATCCTAGCATGCGGGAGGTAGTAAAAAAGGAAATAATCAAGTGGTTGGGCATGGGAATAATCTACCCAATCTCTGACAGCCCGTGGATCAGTCCTGTACATGTAGTTCCTAAGAAAGCCAGGCTGACTGTGATTACTAATGATAATGAGGAATTGATTCCAACCCACACAGCTTGGAGAGTCTATATTGACTATAGGAAGCTAAATAGTGCAACCAAGAAAGACAACTTTCCACTTCCCTTCATTGATCAAATCCTGGAAAGACTAGCCAGCCAACAATTCTTCTGTTTCTTGGATGGCTATTTTCGCTACAATCAAGTAGCTATCCACCCTGAGGATCAAGAGAAAACCACCTTCACATGTCCCTACGAAACATTTTCCTTCCATAGAATGCCTTTTGGATTATGCAATGCACCAGCAACCTTTTAAAGGCGCATGCTTGCAATCTTTTCATGCATGGTGGGTGATTTCATAGAAATCTTCATGGACGATTTTTCTATGTTCGGGACTCTTTTGAAACATGTCTGATCAATCTTGAAAAGACTTTACAAAAATGCATTGAGGTGAATCTTGTTCTATCTTTGGAAAAGAGTCACTTCATGTCATGGTCAAGGAGGGCATAGTCCTTGGCCATGTTGTGTCTAAAAGAGGAATTGAAGTAGATAAATCCAAGGTGGACACTATAATCAAACTTCCACCACCTTCGACAATTAAGCAAGTAAGATCATTTCTCAATCATGTGGGATTTTACCATCGATTTATTAAGGACTTTTCTAAGGTGGCGAGGCCCTTAAGAAACTTGCTGGTAAAAGATCAATCCTTTGATTTTGATTCAAATTGCTTAAAGGCATTTAATCAACTAAAGGAGGCTATTACACAATCACCCATCTTACAACCTCCTAATTGGGATCATCCCTTTGAAATCATGACCGATGACTCTGATTATGCCATCGGGGCAGTCTTGGGGCAAAAGGTAGACAAGAAACCATCTGTGATTTACTATGCTAGTAAAACACTGGATGAGGCTTAAAAAAACTACACCACTACAGAAAAAGAGTTGCTAGTCGTAGTGTTTGCTTTGGAGAAGTTTAGACCTTACCTACTAGAATCTCATGTCACAATCTTAGCATATCACACTGCATTAAGGCACCTGATGTCTAAAAAGGATGCAAAACCCAGATTAATCAAATGGATCCTTTTGCTGCAAGAATTTGATTTAGAAGTCAAAGACAAATCTGGTGCCCAAAATGTAGTAGCAGATCATCTCTCTAGAATCCTTGTAGACTCTACAACTCCTCAACTCTATGATTCTTTCCCTGATGATACTCTCTTAACTATTTGCAAACTACCTTGGCTTGCAGATATTATCAACTATTTGGCCATCGGAAAACCACCCATGGATTGGCCTAAGCATAATCGGGATAAGTTGATTTTCGATGCCAAATACTACTTTTGGGAAGACCCGAAGCTATTCAAAGTTTGTGAAGATCGAGTTATCTGCCATTGTATTCCAAATGAGGAGATCGCAAGTGTACTAGAATTCTACCACACTTTTGCTTGTGGAGGTCACTTCTCAGGAGAAAAGATGGCAGCCAAGGTACTACAGAGTGGATTGTATTGGCCGTATTTATTCCGTGACTCGTACAACTTCTGTAAGTCATGTATTAATTGCCAAACTTTAGGAAACATGACCAGGAAGGACATGATGCCCCTAAACCTAGTCCTTGAAGTCTAAATCTTTGATGTTTGGGGCATTGATTTTATGGGACCTTTTACCAATTCATTTGGGTGCCTGTACATTCTAGTGGCAGTTGATTATGTATCCAAATGGATTGAGGCCATCTCGACCAGAACCAATGATCATAAAGTGGTCATGGATTTTGTAAGGAAGAACATCTTTAGTTGGTTCGATGTGCCCAAAGCTCTGATTAGTGATGGCAAGTCCCATTTCACTCAACCAATTCAGGACCTTAATAGCCAAGTATGGAGTGACTCACAGAATCTCTACTCCATACCATTCGTAGACCAACGGACAAGCCAAAATCTCCAATCGAGAAATTTAAAAGATCCTTCAAATGACGGTTCGCCCAGATAGGAAGGATTGATCTACCAAATTGGATGATGCTCTCTGGGCCAATTAGACTACGTATAAAACTCCAATTGGAATGTCTCCATTCCATTTAGTCTACGAAAAATCTTGCCATCTGCCTGTTGAGCTTGAACATAAAGCTTATTGGGCAATCAGAACATTTAACTTGGATCTCGATCAATCTGGACGACAAAGGAAACACCAATTGATTGAATTGGATGAAATCTGAAATGATGCTTATGAGAGTGCGAGAATCTATAAGAATAGGACAAAAGCTTTACATGATAAGTACATCTCCAGAAAAAGCTTTGTCCCTAATCAAAAGGTTTGGTTATTTGATGCACTCTTGAAGCTCTTTCCGGGAAAATTAAGATCAAAGTGGATAGGTCCCTTCATTATAACAAAAGTCTACCTTCATGGAGCTGTGCTTATCCTAGATCCCAAGACCAGCAATGAGACAAAGGTAAATGGTCAGAGATTGAAGCCTTTTATCATGTAGAACTGTGATCCCATTCCCGATGGTCACATCAACCTTCTGGAATCTTCTTAAAAGTTTAACTGAGTCTAGCAAATGACGTTAAACTTAGTGTTGGTTGGGAGGCAACCCAGTACTCTGTATAGGTAGCTCTGCATCCTCTGCATCCATACTAACCTTGATTAACAAGCATAGTCAGGTGATATCCCCTCCTCTTCCTTATTATATTTTGATTTTCATGCATACATTTCAATGAGGACATTTTAATGAATAGGCATGGGGGGTGAACATTGCATGTCTAATTTTTATGTCAAAATAAATAAATAAATAAATGCATTTAGGCATAAGAATTTTTATTAAGGTTTTATTAGGGATTTATTCTTAAGTTGATTCCTGAGTTTAGAATCCAGTATAATTTCACACTTATATGTAGAATTTGCAATGGATCCTCTGTGAAGACCGATAAACATCTTTAGTTTGTCGAGAAGAAGCAATGCTTCTTCTCCTAAACCCTTGGACAGTAATTAGGGAGTCAAGCAAACTATCTTCTAATTGATCCACTAAACTAAAGAAAGTCTACTGGTGCTCTAAGGCTAGTATGAGGAATCTTTAACTCTGGATAATGAGATAATGATACTCGAAGTTAGGCATAGTTTTCACTCTCGGTTCTTGCATACAAGTTCTTAGTATGAATCTCTTGAGAGCCACCAAATAAGGTAAATATACAGAGAGCGGGTTCTAATAAAACTAAGACTGAGGTGGATGGCCACAACCGTCTTTTACTGACTCCTTAGCTAAAGAAGGTCATTAATGTCAAGGTCAAAAATACATTGTCCTATCCATTCGCTTCCAGTGCCAAGAATAGACACTTCCACCAAATAAGTCACCCGATATCCTCTTGAACACCCCTAACCCCGAATAATGCCTCATAAATGAAAGTTTGTATGTTGCGTTACGTTAATAGATATTTGGATGCAAAAAAAAAAGAAAAGAAGAAAGAGAAAAAAAATAAGAAAAAGAAAAATATATATATACAAAGAAAAAAATTTAGAAAAAGAAAAGAGTAGAAAAAAAATGAGTTTGAGTTAGAATTTATTTCAAGTGTAATGAGGCAACAACACCTACCCTCATGATCCACTAAATACAGTCTTGACCTATTTTTCTGTATTTCTGGCCACCTGAATATGGACTGAGGAATTTTGACTTAGTCTTAAAGTTATCAGAACCTAATCAAAGTGTTAATGCAAGGAGAGACCACCAAATATATTGATAAATCTGGTGAGATTGTGAGCTCAAAAAGAAAGAAAAGATAATATAAGAAAAAGAAAAAGAAAAAGAAAGAAAGAGAGAGAATGAGTACAAAGGAACTAAAGAGAGCATAGTTTTTCGACTTTCTTTGAGTTGAATTATTTCATAATCTGAAAATCTAGGTTCTAAAGTACTAGCGTATATGTAGCACCAAATGAGTGTAAGCCACCAAATACAAATCTACTTGACTCAGAAATCAGCTACCTAAGCCAAAAGCTGGGGTTGAATATACAGGTTGCATTATAACCTCGAGAGAAGAAGTTTGTCTATCCCAATAGATTTTTACTAAGGTTCAAGTACGAGCTTTAGATGAGGATTGACTTTCACTTAGATCTATTGCATAAGCTACAACAAAACACAATCATGATTATCTGGATTACTAAAGCTTCGGATGAAAACAGAAGACATAAACCTCTAGTCAAACTCTTATTAAAAATTAGTCATATAGGACCATTTTGCATTTAGTCTTGCATTTGCTAGGGACTAGCAAGATTTAGGCACGGGGGTGTGATGGCACAGCAATCATGCAACCTAAATCACCTGAATTAAGCTACATCCTAGCATAACTTAAGATTAATGCATCCATAGGCATAGTAATTTGCACAATAGCTAGTTTATTAGCCATATAGATAATATCGTCATTTATTGCCTAAAAGAGAGATGATTTTAATCACAGATGATTTGAAGCTATGGATGTCAAATTAGAATGGACAGATTTGATCAGAACTACGACGGGAGTCCAACACTTCCGAAATCGTCTCGACCAGACAACCAGGGCATCTTGTGTAGTCCATAAAAGAATGGAGATCATAAAGCCAAAAGACAAATATCAGAGCCTTAAATGAAGAATCCAACTGCACGGATGAATCCGAATCGACTATCGCAGTCCAACGGTAGAAAAATCAACTCGATCGGAGGTTTACGGCACCAGATACAAGGAAAAGAAGACGGACGGTCATGATGGCGCCACATGGCACCATCACAGTTGCTCCCTCACCACTGCCCCATCTAGGAAGGCCACCCTCGCATGCTATGGGCCATTGGATCTTCATCCAACAGCCACAAGCGTGCCACGTCGCCCATCCAGCCGAATAAGAATAAATAGATATAATGAGGAAACTATAACAAAAACTCATGCATAGTGCGTTGGCTCACGAGCATGCACTAGAAGCGAAGCGCATGCGTTTGAAACCACCTGAGCATGAAATCACGAAGGGGGTGAGCGCAGGTGCCATTGGCCATGGGATTTGCATCGGTGTTCGCAGACACAGCCGTGTGGCATGTTCATGACGCTCCACGCATTTTGGCGAGGCGTGCGCACTCGAGAGCCATCTGATCGTGATCAGGCACTGAAAAGAGGCTTGCAGGGGCACGCACAAAGAGAGATTCATTGCAGCAAGCATGCGAGGAGGAGTGGGAGTCATCCGATGGCAATCTGAAGGTTGAGAAGATGCCATGTGTCAAGCCCAGGTTGAATTCGAGCATTTTAGGCGCAAATGAAGGTGTTTTGAGGCCAGATAGGATCTGTTGATCTCCCAATCAACGGATCTGATCAAATAATCAAATAAGAGTTGTTGCATGAGATAAAGGGGTTAAAAACCCACTTTGCCCCTCATTAAAACTATAAAAGAAGGCTTAGGGCCTCTCAGTTGAAGCATCTCTCTCCCATCAACTCCAAATACAACTCTTCCACCTTCTTTGCAACTCTCCATTCCTCTACAACTCCGCTCCGACCTTCATCCTGGTTCTCTAGATCTGAGGTTCTGTCGCATCTCGCACAAGCATCCCACAAGCGGCGTCATCGCTCTGCCTCCTTCTATCTCTCTATCTATCTATCTATCTATTTATTTCTAGTAGCATTCTCTATTGTGAAAACTCTATTTTAATTGCAATAAAAATATGATCTTCTGAATGCATATATATGATTCCTATACATATATACATATATAAATATCTGTTTAGAACAAGTTTTATTGGAAACACTTCTACGTAAATTGCGATTACCTCCCTACGAATGACCCGGTACTCACCGGAGTTTTATAAATTTGTTTGTCGATGTGCTTTTTCGTTATACTACAACTAAATAATCTTTTAAAATGCGAATTATGCGCTGAAAAGGTGTACCTCGCAAAATCACAGTCAAGGCAAACACGACAAGTTATTGCTCAAATAAAACAATCAAGAGAGATAAGACTAATGCGTGAATTACTCGTTGCTACCCGACATTGATGCCAAAATGTTTGAGGCAAATTTCATTGTTGTTTAAGAGATGTATCGTAGTATAGGACAAAATTGCTCAAATCATTTAAATTTATAACTCAGAATCACAAAAGAGTTCGAGGCCAAACACAGGGAGCAAAATATGGCAATTCAAATAGTAATCTTTAATTGAAATGAATGAGCACAATAAATAGAGCACAATAGAGATATTCAATGAATCAAACACTCAGAAATATATCCAATAAGAACCAATGTATGATGAAGCAAAAAGGAAAGAGAATAAAAATAATGGTGATTTGAATCACCACTTATCCTCTTTAATTAAGCATGCATTCAATTACTCAATTATCCCAATCAGAATTCAATTGTAAACTATAGTACTTAAATTATTCAACAATAACCATAATCAACTTAGATCAGTCGACAGGCATATATCATCAGATGTCTTAGGTGTCAACAAACATAAGGCTCTTCACGAAGCCTTCTTTCTTCTTCTTCCTTCTTTTAAGCATGTCCTTCCTTCTTCTTGTTCAAAGCCTCTTCTTCAAAGGCTTTCCTTCTTCACAAAGACTTTCCCCTTTCCTTAAATGGCTAAGTCTCACACAGGGGCTAAGGTGGGCAAAGCAAAACCCTCCCTCTCTCTCTCTCAAAATTCCTCCTCCTTTTCTCTCATGACCAAGGTATAATCGGGTAACAAATCAAGTAAACAGGTCTAGAACAATGTCTAAGCCAGCGGGCGTGGGTCGCAGGTGAGGAGTGAGTAGGTGGGTAATTGAGTATGCATGGGTGTGTGGGTGTGAGGGATCTGACCCCTCGTGTGCTTGGGCTAAGAGGCCTTGGCATAAAATCAATATATTCGTAGTCAAGAGCTCTGCGGTTCACGATGTGGCACTAAAGTGCCGCATCCCTTCTTGCGTGTAGTAGCCAAGGATTCTTCTTCGATTGGAGTGTCTGAGGCTTCATGCCTTCAGTTGGAGGATCGGGGAATGTTGCGCATGACCTGGAAGTGGAATTGAGGGAGATTGCGGTTGGAGAATAGTGGACGTGGTTGGGGATGATAGCGGCGACGATGGTCGAAGGATGGATACCTGAAATAAGAATAAGGCCTTACAGCCATGCTAAAACATCTTAAGATGTTTTCCAAGTGAAGGTGAAGGTAGTCGTGGTGTTTGCACGGCGTAGGAGTGGGCGTCCAGGTCGAACGAGGTCGAGAAGGTGGTGTAGAGGTGGTAGTGTCCAGTGGGGTGTTTGAGAGGCCAATCTGCTAAATTACTTGAGAGGTTTTGATCAGTGGAGCACAGCAATGCTTATGGGAGTCGTGGCGAGGCGAGCGGTGCGATGTCGAGTTGGGGAGGCTTCGTCGAAGTTCGACTAGTCATGGGGAAGATGGAGAGGGAGAGGCATGGTCTGTGGTCAAAACTAGGTTTTAAAGAGGGCGAAAGAGAGTAGAGGGGAAAACGAAGTGAGGGAACCTAAGGTTAAGAGTTGAAAGGGGTAGGAGGGCGCCGGCTATGATTGCCCAGCGCCGTGGAAGAGAACATCTTTGGTGGTGGAATGGTGAGGAAAGAGAGATTCTGAGAGCTCCTTGCAAGTATTGTGAAGAGCGGACAAAGGAGAGGACGGAATTCCCACTACCTATGGTATGTGGCAGCGGGCGAGGAAGTCGAGGGAGATGGCATCACCGAAGCTGGTTCAGGAGGCTAGAGCGAGGAGTTTTTGGCGAAGAAGTGTTGCCAAACCAAGCTAAGGAAGAGCGGTTACGTACAATGAAGCTTTATAGAGCTCCAGAACGAGCTATAGATCAGGAAGGAGGGTTTCTGATAAACATGCATGAATTCATGATAAAATGCATATTTATGATAGTTCCTAGGTCTAGCATTACGTATGATAGTATAAATATTGCATAACATTAATTGCATTGCATTGCATTTAGGATAGTTGTACATTATGTACATTAATTCCAACACTTTATATGGCCAGGAGGCAATGTGACATCTATACAAGCTTCAGATGAAAAATCTGATCGTACGAATGGATCCGGAGCGACGATCGCAGTTTGTCAGTGCAAAAATCACGCTAATCAGAGCTCCATCGCACCCTCTACAAGAAGAAGAAGGTGGACGGCCACGATGGCGTCACGTGCCACCATTGTAACCCTCCAGCCCGACTGCAACCCCTCCTCCCAAGCAGCACTTGCGAAGTCTCGACCATTGGATTCAAATCCAACAGTTGTCAAAGCACCACGTCGCCTGCTTCAACCCAAGAAGAGAGAGGGCTTCGAGTAATCGTAACCGTTGGATCAAGATCCAACGGTCGTAGCACGCTGAGCCTTAATTCCTAAGTGAGGCACAAAACCAACCTCAGCGCAGCGGTCGGTGCTTCAACTCACAACGCACGACCACACTATCAAAGCCCCGCAAGCGGATTTCATCAGCTAAGCATGCGTGTGTAAGAAATTGAGTCGTCGATGGATGATTGGGCAGCGAGGGAATTAGCTACATGGCGTCACCGATGCGTGAGACCCATGCACTTAGATCCGACATGTGGGCGGATGCGTAATCGTATGCGCACCAGAGGCGCGATCCAGAGCATTCTCTCCCGTACACTCAGAGCCCTTCATCTGCCATCCAAAGGTGGGGATCTACTTCACTTGGATCAGCTTGCGCAAGTAGACGCCAGCAGATGCTTGATAGACGCTCGCGATGGCAGCTGAAGACACGAGACAGATGGCCAGCGAGGTTCGAGTGCAATCAACACATGAGATGGAGGGCCAGCGCATCACTAGCGTGAGCAGGAGAGAGCTGGCTACAACGACACTTGAGCTGCACCTACAACGACGTCTTGGAGGTCGCTATTTTTCTTTTGCCTATTTTAGCCTCCTCTCATCCACTATATAAAGACCTACACCCTTTCCCTTCCAAGGCATCTCTACCTACTCTACTCCCACCTACTCCTAAGCTCTAGTAGCCTACCAAAGCTCCATTAGAGCTTACTCTCAAGCTCCAAAGGCCTCCTATTAGTATAGCATTCCTTTATCCCACTAAATATTCGTCACTCATCCCATCTCCTTCATAGGTCACCTTGGAACCGTCCTCCCATCTCCATTCTGGTAGCAGATCGCCTCCGCCTCTTCACCTCCATTCTAGATCCTTGGTGAAGCATTCCTCTACTCAACATCCTCCTACATCTCACCTCCGTCATCCTGTGCCTCAACCCCTTCGTCCAAGCTTCCAGCAGGCACCGTCATCTTGCCGAACAGCCAATTCGGGAGATTCCTTCTCACCTCTCTCTCTTTTATGCTTTCATAGATTATTGTAATAGACATTTGTGAAATATATCACATTTTATTCCATCTATATTGTGATCCATCTTGTTTGCATCCTTTATAAAAACAAAAAAAAAAATAAAACACGAAAAAAGAAACAAAATGAAGTGCGGTTTTCAAACAAAGTAAACGTCGCCTCCCTGTGTTCTAACTGGGATACCCTTGTAGCTTCACTAAAATTATATTTGATAACGAGTTTTGCGACTACGACGACAGGTTCCTCCAAACCCCGATTTCTACCATGTGAAGCACCTTCATCATTTTGGCGCCGTTATCACGGAGGCAACGGAATTTACTTATTTTCTACACTTCTTTGCATTTACATAGTACTAACCCTGCTTATCTCTGATCTATTATCTTGCAGGTACCTTAGCATGGAGATCCAAGTGAGGTAGACCAGAGTAAAGTGCGGGTAGAGTACTTTGTATGTGTCCCCCACATTCCCCCCACTAGTTTCATTTCACCGCATTCATAACCAAGACCTAATCTACTTAGGTGTTTGCATAAACCTAGGATAGAATTGTTTGTCTTGTTTGCCACCTCCACTCATCTCACCCTCGCAAATTATAAAAATAAAAACAAAAAGATACTTTCTGTGGGATGAATCTATATACACACTTTATACACCCACATTTGAGGCACCTGACTTTATTTTCATCTACTCAACTGGGATTCTGACCTGTGGAACCGGTACACCAAGTCAACACATAAAGGAGTAGAAATCATATTAGGCTAATCACCCTTCTGTGTGCCTTAATCGGTGGTGCATTTGGGTCGATTGATTGAATTGTTTGGGCCGCACCACCTAATTCAAAAGAGATTCATTTTGTAGCTACCCCATAGGATTCAATATTTAGGTCAAGCCAGGAACTCCATATTTTCTTGATTTATAAAGGAAAAACACTTGAACTCGTGCTTTCAAAACTTGGTTTGCCTCACAAAACTTTGTCGAATACACCTAATATTTGAATCCTAAACGCTACTAAGCAAGATTCGAACCCTAAAACTCACCTCATCATTAATAATCTTGCTTGAAAACTTCTTGGTTGTGCACATTCACACATTCTCAAACAAATTATTAAGGGCACAACCCAATAAGGGCTCATCACATTCCAGAAGCACCAATATCCCAAGCCTAACTAAAATTGATTAGACATTGGCCTTAAGGACTGATTCGCTCGTTGGGATCCAAATTGAGATTGTACATGATTAACCTGCTTATACTAGTCAATCGGATGTGTAGCTAGGGGAGTAGCGTCAAATGACTGTAGTTGGGGGTTACACTAGGAACCGGAGGTGCAAGCCAAAGGAAGAACCTTCTCCCCAGTCCCTCCTTCTAACTGGTTGGATTGCCTGGATATAAGTAGAGTAAATCATCCATAATCTTAGGACGGATTCTGAGAGTCTGTAGACCTTTAGGCTACCCAACCTAAGGACAAGGTTGAAATTTTTGTGCTGTAGGGCTCCTTCTCTTCCCCATCCTTCCAACTTCCTTCCAGTATATGCTTGGAAGGAGGTCATTGAACCAGAGATTAGAAGGACCTTTAGACCATTCCCGGAGGCAGAGGTTGAGCTATAGCCAATTAGATCCCATGGCTGATCAACAACCACCTCCCCCACCCCCGAACCAGCATGAGCTGATTCAGAAGCAGTTGGAAGAATTGCAGCAGATGTAGCAATGGTTCCAACGAATCAATGGTTAGGGCACTCGGCCCTTGAAAAATTTATATGATCTTTCAAACTATGGGGAACATCCCGGCGTCATAATTCCCACTAGAGACATAGAAATCAAGCCCCAAGTTTTGAGTTTGATTAAGCATTTCCATAGGCTTGGCTCGGAGGACCCATTCTAACACTTAGAGGATCTGACCACATTGGTTCAGACCACCAAAGCAAGGAATGTAAACGAAGAGAAAATGATCATGAGGCTCTTTCCCCACTCTCTCAGGGATAAGGCCGCACATTGGTACCGAACCATCGGAAGGCCAATAGAAACAAGGGATGCTCTTAAGTCGACCTTTCTGAAGAAATTCTTCCCAATCAAATGGACCAATGCCTTGCGACGGGTGATTACCACTTTCGCTCAGCAGTCGGTGGAACTGTTTCATGGTGCCTAGAAGCGATTCCAAGAACTTTTGAGGAAGTGTCTACACCACGAGGTGCCGAAATGGCAACTCGTGCAGATTTTCTATCATCGGTTGGTTGAAAAACTCCGTAATTATGTGGACGCCTCCTATGGAGGTAAGTTCCTCAACAGGGATGTAGATAGCACATATGACTTGTTTGAGGAAATGAGCAAGAACTCAATTAATCATGCCTCCATGGATGCATTCAACCGGTCCCAACAACCCAGGTCAAATGCTAATGAGGTACAAGATTCTCATTCATTTGACATGGAATTGATTTTTAATAAGCTTGATAAAATGGACTTAGTTGCTAAAAGAATGGAAGAATGGATGTCTGGGAATTCGGGAAACACTTCTACACCTACTCAATCCCAGAATTCGGGATTTCATTCCTCACGAGCTCCCACAGGGCGGGAGTTCATGAACTAACTTGAATCAGCTCAACCTATGAGCTAGGATTTCTCAGAACCTTATGGGTTCCAAAATAGGGCCTTTGATCCCAGTTTTTATGATCCTTCCTTCTCTCCATCCTCATCCTATGACGATGCGTATGCAATGCAGGAGAATGCTAGGTCCAACCTGTATTCCAATACTTATAACTCAGGTTTCAGGAACCACCTTAACTTCTCCTGGAAAAGTTAGGGGCAACAGACCCAAACACGACCTAGCAACTATGCATCTCAAAGACCTATGGGTCAGGGTCAAGTATACACCCAGTTTCCCCCGAGATCGGTTACTTAGCCATCTGGGAATGCCCAACAATCTGCAGGTGATGAGACACGCATCATGATCTCTAATTACCCATAATTAACTAGTCTTCCTAGTTAATTAGCTAAGGTTATGAATATATAAGGGTTAATTATAGAATAAGGGATATTTAGTAAAGGACCCCAAAATAAGTTAAAAATGACATTTTATCATTCAATTAACATTATTCATAATATAGTTAATAATTGGACTCGAAATCCTATTAATCATTCCCTTAATTAATAAGTTAAGTAACTTAAATATAATGTAAACCTAAGTATATAATAATTTAAGTAATTTTACTTAATCTAATAAATTAACCTAAAAAGGTCAAAAATGTAAATTCAAGGTGTAAACATAATATTTACCTTATTTACTAACATATATAGAAAGTTGAAAAAGATCTAAGTTAAAATAAACCTTCAAAACCTGGGTTTACATTTTAGTCCTTACTTTTCATTACAGTTGGGTCCTTATTTCTCACATAGGTCCTTAAGTTTTATTTCATTTAAGTCCCTCTTCGTCTTCTTCTTCTTCTCCAGTCGAATGAACAGCTGGCGGCAGAGAGTCACCCCACCGCGCGATCACCGCCCTGCCGACATCATCCTTCTTTGTCCAAGCTCTTACAGCTTGCGCTCACCACCTCCACTTCATCCATCGGTCTGGATTAACAGGGAATCCTATTTTTTAGTGGGAGATAACCTTACCGTCGTCGAAGAAGACGATGGAGGTTAAGCTCCTCAAGCTCCTTCTTCGGCCAGAACCCGCCACTCTCTTCGCCGCAAATTGCTATAAATACCCCCTCACACCTCTGATTTTATTCAAGTTGGATCCCTTCCCTCTTCTAATACTGTAGCCGACTTCGATAGGCTATTCGAACAAAAACTGCAGCGACTTTCCATTCCAATTTTTGACTTCCTCCGTCCATCATAATCAGCTGAGGAGATTCGCCATGGTCTTCCGTGTCTCTGACACAGGCGCCGACCCAAGGAATCCTCCACTCCACCTCAAATCCGCCGGCCAGAGATCTTTCTTCCACCCTTTGATTTTTTCATCCGTTATGAACCTTCGGCGGAACCCTATTGACCCCTTCATCTAGGTAATAGTAGATTAGGAGTAGGGGTAGGAGTAGGCTGGCTTAGTTAGTTAGTTTAGGTAGTTAGATTAAAGTAATTTTAGAATTTAGCTTCATCTTCTCCAACTCCGGCAAGCTCCTTGAGCTCGCCAGAGCTTTAATCTTGTCTTTTTACATCACTGTACACCTTTCTGTATCTTCCATCACCTAATCGCCTAATTCACATTCCACCTTCACCGACTACAAACACTGTCTATTGGGACAGTAATCGACCTAATTTCACCTCCATTGGATTCTTCATCATCTATCACCACTTATGAACCCTAATCGACACTATAATACCTATTAATACCACATATAAATTAAACACCTAAATATAATTAAGTTCTTGAGCTCACTGTCCATGGCGGCTCAGGAACAGTTCAAATCTTAAATTAAATATATATTTATGAATATAAACATCTGTTGACTTGTTTTAACCTCTCAATCGAGCGGTTAAACAAGTCCTGAGCTTATTTCAAATCAAATCCTTTAAGAAAATGAATTCACTGTCAAATCTTAACTCTAAAGAAATAATGAGGAATTCAATGTGATACTGAGGTTCCTTGTAACCTCAGGATCTTTTCTAAATAAAAAATGGCAAGTTTTATCAATCTGTACATACTTTTTACATTTTCTAGACTCACCAGAGCTCTAGCGAGCTCCGGTGAGCCATTCTTGAGTTTCAGCCTCTAGAATCTATTGTGAAGCTCTAGAATGATAAAATGTGGATCACTGATTGTTTTAAGAATGTTTATTTGAGGATTTAACCATTGGAGCTATAGAATGAACTTCATCTTCTCCAACTCCGGCAGAGTTGGAGAAGTCTGTTAGGAAAGATCTGAAGAGTATTGAAGAAACTCAGAAGCTTCAGTGCAATGCACTGAAGCTGTTTAAACCTTTAAAACACTGTAACAACCTTCCATTGATTCTGTCGAACAAACACCTTTTTAAGCTCAGGCGGCGAGCCTGAAACCCTAGAAATTAAGGTCAGAACACCTTCCTGAAGATCTGAATAAGTTCTGGATGTTGAGAAGACTTTATTCGAGGTTTTAATTTACTGTGGAGAAGCTTTGAACAGAAAGTCAATTTTTGTGCTTCCACAGTCAAACTGAATCTAATAATGGAGTTCTAAGCTCGAATTGAGGTATTGAGGAATGAAAATTGTTTCTGGGAACTTGTTTGATGATCTGAAAGTGATTAAAGTGAGCATGATTTATTTAGTGAGAATTTAGTTCCTATCAATTTGGGTTATTTTCTAACCCAAACCAATAGGAGAAGCATTTTGATGAAATTTGAATGTAAATCCTACCCAGATTAATCTGTTATAACCCTTAGAATTAATCTAAATCAATTAGAAACACTTTTAAGTGTCTGTTGCACATATTGAAGTATGAAATATGAACTCTAAAGCTTTCAGAGAAGTGAAGAGCTTCTCTGCTGGTCCTGAAGGTCTTAAGAACTCAAAATCTATTCTAACAGATGCAGAATCACTTATAAAACATGTACAAACCCTTAAATAAAAGAGAGAAGTCCATCTGAGGACTCTGTAGATTTAATTCCATTTCCAGGAGATTAAATAACCTGTAAGAACCCCTGATTTCATCTTTCAAATTGAAAAAGAAAACATCCTAAAAACATTAAATTGACCCTGCAATTGCATAGATCTATCTTAGAGCTTTCTAACAAACTTGAAATCACCTGATTTGGAACTCTAGGTAGAAAGTTATAATCATTTGAATTTGGGTATGGAAGGGGTAGGTTAGTCCCACATCGCTTGTTCACGAGTCCGCACCTGGGGATAAAAATAATTTGTTACTCCGGCTATGCAGTCGTCAGCGCTCGACACACTGGTTACCCATCTAATCTGAACATGAGCATGTGTGTGTGTGTGTGGGCTTGTGCCTGCGGGTGTGCGCCCTTGGGGGCGTGAGTGAGAATGTGCCCTGGGAGGGCGAGAGAGTCCTAGGAGGCCGAGTTGAGCCAAAATGGCTCGAGACTGTGAACCGATAAGAAATAAATCGAAAATGAACCTAATTGAGATTAGGCGAGGACCGAGTAGGGTCTGGTCCCACCCTAGTCTCAGGGTGCTGTGTATCCTCGAAAGGACCTCACCGAAAATAAAATAACTTTTGGTCAAAAAAAGTAAAAAAAAACCCAGTTCAGCTGAAAGTTTAAGGGAATTGAAAGAGAAGCCGCTGAAGGATGTTAAGTTAAAAAGCTAAGTGTTGAGCTGAAGGCTAAGGAGTGTTGAAGCACAGGCACTAAGGAAGGAAAAGACTAAGGAACAAAAAGAGAAGACTAAGGGAAAGAGAATAAGAGACAGAAAGAAAAGAAGGCAGGAGAAGACAGGAACAAAATAAGAAAGGTAAGAAAGAGAGCTCGAGAGAGAGAAGAAAATAAAAGAAAGAAAGAAGATGAGAGGTTGAAGAAGATAAATAAAGAAAATCTTTTCTTGCATCATTTTTTTTAATTACTTTTTGTTCTTAAATGTAAAAAGGCATGTTTTAATAGAATAACTTTTAATTGCCTTAATTTTTTGGAATGAAATTGAATTGGAAAACTAGCATGTTTACTTGTTAATAAAGTACATCATTTTGAGTAAATATGTTCTTCATATGGAATTTTGTATATTCTTTATAGTTTAAATATTTTGACAAAATTCATGTCTTAAAAATCAACTTAGTTATACCTCCTAAACTTATAGAGAAATAAAAGAAAATTAGTGAATTTGGAGAAAATTATTATACCTCCCAGTGAACGACCTGGACTCAACCAGTAAAAATTTCTAAAATGTTAGGTTAATTCGACCCTATACTACACAACCGACACAACTTCGAGTTAACCTAAGTGATTTCTTCTACTCTTAATTAAGTGAAATTAACTTAATTACTGAGTTGAGTGAACGCACGCATCAGCAGGGCGGACTAATTTAAAATGGAAAATTATGGAAATGCAACGGTCCATGCTTCAGCTTATGCAGTAAATGAAGACATCATTGGATAACTTGCAATCCAAGTTAATTGCTAACACCCGACAACTCGGATATCTGCCATCCCAACCCATACCCAACCCATGCAATGTGCAAAATCAGGGCAATAGAGCCCAAGGGTACGGCAATCAAAGGGACCCACACGCACATGCTCAGATGGCAGGGTCCCTCCTCTTCTTCTTCTTCTAGTTACATGACCAATCAAGGCCCTCCAATCTTCACTAACCCACCTCAAGACCCGAACCTATATGCCTTTGCAAACTCTGTCACCTTGAGAAGTGGAAATAGACCCAAAACCCTGAATTACCTTTTAGAAGCCAAAACCCTAGGGAGCTTGAGAGAGAGGAGATTGAAGAAGACAATAAGGCCCAGGGATCGAAAATTGGAAATGCCACCCACATCCCGTTCCCTGAAGCCCTATTGATAACCAAGAAGAAGAAAATTGTAGATAGCAACGAGGAGCTCCTAAATTTATTCAAGAGCATAGAGATCAATATTCCTCTCCTCGATGATATTAAGCACATCTTGGCTTACACTAAATTTTTGAAAGAACTATGTACCCAAAAGCATAAGCCGAGAGAACCCACTTCGAGGAAGGTGATTCTCTCTAAGCAAGCAAGTTCTGTCATCCTGCATCACCTTCCTCAAAAGAAGAAAGATCCAGGTGCCCCCTTCATCTCATGCGTTATTAGGGAATACACTTTTGATAGGGCACTATTGAATCTAGGTGCATCCATCAACCTAATCCCAACTTCTTTTTATGAGAGGTTCTGGCTAGGCGAACTTTGGCCAACCTCAGTAACGCTACAATTAGAAGATCGCTCGGTCACCACACCGAAGGGCATTATTGAGGATGTAATCGTCAAGGTCAAGGATATCTATTTTCTTGTAGATTTCCTAGTCCTTGAAATGGATGTTCCTAACGATTTGAGGAACACGCCCATTATTCTGGGGCGCCCGTTCCTAGCTACTACCAAGGCCACATAAACTATGAGAGCAGTAGTATGGAGATTCCCTTTGAGGATAGGAAGCTAACTCTTGATATTTTTAAGGAGATAAGAGGATTTAAGGATTGTGGATTCATTGATTTGAGACTTGTATGACAATCAGTGCACTCAAGGACTCCACCAGCTTTTGTGAGCCCAACCCACAACCCTCCATGGCAGACCTGCCACATCTTTAAGAGGCTATTGATTTTTTTCATTCCTAGCCTCTTCCACTGGATCGTCCTAATAAATCTACATCGACACCCTCCCTACCTTCTATACTAAACCCACCTCAACTTGGATTGAAACCATTACCTAAAAATTTGAAATATGAGTTCTTAGGACCTGAGAACGCACTCCCTATGATTATTAGTGTTGATTTAACTAAGGACCAAGAATTGAGGTTGATTAAGGTCCTTAAGAACAATAAGGAGGCAATTGGTTGGACCATCCACAACCTTAGGGGGATCAAGCCATCTTATTGTAATCATTGTATTTTCATGGAAGATGGATCCCGCCCTTCTTGCGCAATGCAAAGGTGACTAAACTTGAATATGCGAGAAGTGGTCAAGAAGGAGATAATCAAGTGGCTCAATGCTAGAATTATATACCCAATATCGGATAGTCCGTGGGTTAGACCCATTCATATTGTACTTAAAAAGGTGGGAATAATCGTTATGTCTAACGAGAAAGGGGAAAGCTTCACCACTCATTCAGCTTCTACTTGGAGAGTTTGTATTGACTATAGGAAGCTGAATACAACCACCAAAAATGATCACTTTCCCTTGCCATTCATCGATCAAATCCTAGAAAGGTTAGCTGGACAAAAATATTTTTACTTCTTGGACGATTATTCGAGATATAACCAAGTCCCTATCCATCCCGAAGATCAGGAAAAGACAACTTTCACATGTCCCTACGGAACCTTTGCATTCCGTAGAATGTCGTTCGTGCTTTGCAATGCACCCATGACTTTTCAAAGGTGCATGCTGGCCATCTTTTCTGACATGGTGGGAGATTGTCTTGAGGCGTCCATAGATGATTTCTCTATTTTTGGAGATTCTTTTGAGTCCTGCCTACCTAACTTGGAATTGATCCTCCAGAGATGCATCAATACACGGCTGGTCCTTAGCTGGGAAAAGAGCCATTTATGACTCGGGAAGGCATTGTCTTGGGTCATGTGGTTTCTAATCGGGGTATTGAGGTTGATAAGGCTAAGGTGGATGCTATCTCTAGACTTCCTCCACCCACATCCATAAAACAAGTCCACTCTTTCCTAGGGCATGTGAGTTTTTATAGAAGATTCATCAAGGACTTCTCGATGGTTGCTCGACCCTTGAGTAACCTTTTGTCCAAAGACACACTATTCGAGTTTGATGAATCACGCCGTAAGGCATTTAATTTGTTAAAAATGGTAATCACCTATACCCTGGTGTTGCAACCACCAGTCTGGACTGCCCCATTTGAGATTATGGTAGACGCATCTGATTATGCCGTCGGGGCTGTCTTGGGTCAAAAGACTGAGAAAAAGCTCTCTATGATTTACTGTGCTAGCAAGACTCTGGATGAGGCCTAGAGGAACTACACCGTTACTGAAAAAGAATTGCTTGCTGTAGTTTTCGCTTTGGAAAAATTCAAGGCTTATCTTTTAGGTTCTCGTGTCATCATTTATACTGACCACTCAGCCTTAAAACATCTCTTGGCCAAAAAGGATGCCAGGCCCTGGCTTATTCGCTGGATTCTATTACTTTAAGAATTTGATATTGAAATAAGGGATAAAGTCGGGGCACAAAATGTAGTGGCAGAGCACCTCTCGAGAATCCTAATTGATTCTCCTCATCTGGATATCCAAATTTCAGACACTTTTCCAGATGAGAATATCTTCACAGTCTCGGGTATCCGAAACCCCTAGTTTACGGATATCGCCAATTATTTGGTCGTTGGTCAAATCCCCCAGGATTGGACCAAACAACAATGGGACAAACTTGTGTCTGAGGCCAAATATTATTTTTAGGACAATCCCAAGTTGTACCACATCGGTGCAGACCAGATTATTCATTGATGCGTCCCGAAAATTGAGTTCCATAGTATACCTGAGTTCTGGCATACATTTGCGTGTGGTAGACACTCTTCCAGGAAAAAGACGGTAGCAAAAATCTTGCAATCCAAATTCTATTGGCCATCATTATTTAAGGATGCCTAGGAATTCTCAAAGCCGTCCATTCGATGCCAGACACTCGGGAACATGGCTAAGAGAGATATGATGCCCCTAAACCCAATACTTTCCGTCAAAATTTTTGACATTTGTGGCATCAACTTCGTGGGACCTTTTCCTCCTTCATTTGGACACCAGTATATTCTAGTCATTGTTGATTACGTGTCCAAATAGATTGAGGCAATCCCTACCCGGACCAATGACCACAAGGTGGTCATCAATTTTGTGAAGAAGAATATCTTCAGTCGGTTTGGGATTCCTTGGCCGATTATCAGTGACAGTGGCATGCATTTCACTCATGCCCAGTTTTAGAATTTATTGGGGAAATACAAGGTGAATCATTGGATTTCCACACCCTACCACCCTCAGATGAACGGACAGGCCGAGGTCTCCAATTGGGAGATCAAAAATATTTTGCAGAAAATCGTAAGGCCTGATAAGAAAGATTGGATCAAAAGGCTAGATGATGCTCTTTGGGCCTACCGTACAGCATACAAAATGCCTATCGGTAAGTTTCTATTCCATCTGGTGTTTAGTAAGGCATCTCACTTACCCGTAGAGCTAAAACGCCAGCCATTTTAGGCCATCATAAAATGTAATTTTGACCTAGAGTTGGTTGGAATGACAAAGAAACTCCAACTATCTGAGTTGGAGGAGCTTAGAAATGATGCATATGAAAATGCCAGAATCTATAAGGCAAGGACCAAAGCTCTCCATGACCAGATGACTTCACGTAAGAGCTTTGAGTCGAACCAGAAGGTCTGGCTTTTCGATTCTCAACTAAAGCTCTTCCCTGGTAAGCTTAGGTCTAAAAGGGATGGCCCGTTCATTATTGAGAATATTTTCCCTATCGGGGCCATTGAAATCTCTAACCCAAAGATGGGTAATTTCTTCAAGGTCAACAAACAACGTCTCAAACCCTTTGTTGACCATGTGCTCCTCGAACCCATCATGGATAAGGTTGCTCCTACCTTGCCCTAACCACCTGATGATAACATCATCATGAGCCATATCTTTCTTTATTTAGTCATATACCATCATTAAATGCTACTACATAACAGCCAAAGGACCATAATTCATTGCATAATCATTCAGAGAGAAAGATAGTAAAACAGGGGTAAAACTGCAGTTTTAACAGCATATCTCAATTGCAAAATAATCACGGGATTCTTCAGGGGTTAATCAAAGTTCAAGTGGTTATAATTGTCTAACAAGTAGGTCTGTGCAGACAGAAATGGGTTTTCACACATTCCAAGAATTAAATGACATCTGAAAACCTAAAAACAGACTCCCTTAATCTACTGAGGTTCTGGTCAGGATAAAATTCACATAAACCCTCTAAAAATCATATAAGAATATTCTCTAGGTTTTGGTATGCTTGATTTGACCATTGGAACCTAATTTAACCTAAAATAGAGTCTCATACAGATAGTTGCTCGAATTTAGGTAACTGCACAATTTGGCCAATCAAACTTGGTCAAAACCTAAATCCAACACCAGCATCAGATTCCCTGGGTCCAAATTAGGTTTGTACCAAAATTTAGGCCAAATCTGAGATTACTTAGACCTAGTTTGCATTTTGGTCCAAGTCTGATTTTTTTTATCTCAAATGGCCCCTCAGCTTTCACATTCCTTACACAAAACCCCCCAACTTTATCATCTTCTTCAAAAAGGTCCCCACCACACAGAACTCCTAATCCTACAACTCCGAAGACATTCAATCAAGGATTTCTCCTTGATTGATTGATGAAACCTCCTCAAAATTGAACCGGAGAATCCCCTTGAAATTCTCTTTCAATCAGACCTATTCTTGTACTTCAAATCTTTCCCAATTTCTCATGCAAACGCATGAGAAATTTGGGTTTCCAACTCCGACGACCTTCCAAGCTTGAAAGCTTCGCTTCTAACCTTCAATTGACTCCCTGAGGCCTATATAAGAATCCCATTAGCCTGCTCATTCTCCCAATGCTCGAATTCAGTCGAAAAACCTGCAATTCCTCCCTCCTCTCTGGCCGAATAGCTCCTCGATGTCCGGAAACCTCTTTTGACCTCCCTCGTCGTCCGCTCGCAATACCGACAATGAATTTATCATTCCCTTTTTCCTCCACGTCTTGTTGTACCAGCCGACGCCTCTCCCTCCGTCATCTTTGCCATCCTACCCCACCAGAGCACCTTCGTCCTTGGCGCTGACGTACCCCCGGCAAGTTGATCTCCCCCCTTTCATCCATTAGTTTAGGGCTAGAAGTCTCATTAGTTTCCTAGGTTAACTCCCATATCCTAAAACCAAAGAAGACCCCTCGACACTGTGAATCACCCTCAACTTCTCTGTATCCTACCGAACCTTCAATGTGACGTCTCTGCCACTACACCCCTCCATCCACCTTACCACCATGCCCTACACCACCGCCTTAACTTCACAAAAAAAATCCCTAACATTTCCAAGACTATTGCCCACTCCATCACCACCATGTCGCCGCCTTGTTCTTCATGTTTAAGACCATGATAGCTCCAGATCTTGGTCCCAGGCTATGCGGAATAGCCTCTAGTACCCTCCCAGGTCCTTCATTGAGGGCATGAACCCCAGTAGTTGCTGCAATTGAAGGATCCATCACCATTGCTACTGCCAGCCATGCGAAGAAGGCAGTGGGATTTAGTCCCACCTTGAAAACGCAAGAGCAGTCGTAGTGGTATAAATTGAATAAGTCACTCAACCTCTTCGCCTCCTAACACGAGGGTGAGGTCCTCCTTAACCACACTGCCCGACCCACCTAACCTATATCTCACACCTCAGCTACTACCCACATCGGTAGCCCTGGTCCCAGGTACACGGATTTTTGACACCCGATTACCCGAGCATATGACCCGACATTGAGAAAGAGAAGGGGAAGAGAGAGAGAGAGTGGAGGTGAAGGGGGGTTTTGTTCCTTTTGTGCATTGGCTAATACCTAGCCAAAATTCGAGCCCTTTCCCCTTTGCTTGGAGAAGAAGAAGAGGAGGAGGCTGAAGAAGAGAAAGAGAACGGCAAGACAAAAGAAGACTCGTTGACACTGTAGCAGTGGATTTTTAAGTCATCTGATTGAGAGCTCTATCGTCTGATTTGCTTGACAGGGAGTACACTGTGCACTAATTGTGTGGATTTAAAGTGGTTGATACTCTTCATTTATTTAGATCATTAAGTAATTATTATATGTGTATCTGAGCTAATAATTGGTGATTCAAATCACCATTATTTTTCCTTAGATGTCTTTTTGCCTCATTAGATCCTTCATATACTCATGTGCTACATTGAATATTAGTTTTGAGTAATCAATTGTGCTCATTTATATTATTTGTTGAGATTAGTGTGTGAATTCCATGCTTACTCCTTGTGTTCAACCTTAGACTTAAATTCAAGTAATAAGTTTTATTTGTTTTTTTCTCTATTTATTGGCTATACTACAGTGCAAGGACTTTTAAAATACCGATTCATTGCGTACAAACCACCACAGGCCAATCATCGCCTAGCTGAAGGCATTAAACTTAGCACGTGTAAAGACTGTTTCGAGCTGACCTGAATCTCACGGAAACCTGGTGTTATTCTTCCACTTCTACTCTCTTGCATGCTTTCATTTTTAGCAATGAGGACATTGCATTAGGTAAGCATGGGGGGGTGGATATTTCTTATAAATCTTTTTGTCAGCCGTAACAGTACTTTCCTATTTTTCATCCTAAAAGAAGAAAAAAAAGAATAGGAGACGAGAACTTATGAATTAGGAGTTGCAAACTTTAGGAATTGATACTTCGAGACTTGAATACTGAGACTCCTCAGGTCTTTAGGCTTAATTAGCTCGGGTGTCCACTCGAATGTGGACTTAGTCTCGAGTCCTCGCCAAGTAACTCTATTTTAAATTGGTCAATAAATTGGGGTGATAAGTATACGACTTATCAACTAGCCCTCTAATTTGAGGTGACTTTAAGCCTAAGCATCTACACACTGTTTGCACTTACTCACTTTTCAGCAGATTCCTCCAAAATTGGGTAGCTAATGAACTATCTAGGGTGGTATGGCTGGCAAGTTGTCGTGGGTAACAATCCATTGGCCGGTTATCTAGAGCCCAGCCACAAGATGATTTTTTGTTGTACTACCTTTAGGTAAATCTTAGATTAGGGAAGCCACCTACTTAAAAAAAAGAAAAAAGAAAAAAAAAGGAGAAAATAAACAAAAATAAACAAAACCACACTTCACCACACAAGTATGGCTGGCAAGTTGCCGTGGGTAACAGCCCATTGGCCGGTTGTCCAAAGCCCAACTCACAAAAATGCACAATAATTCCCAAAACACTTAGGGAAGAAGCAGGGAAGTAGGATAAACTGGGGAGATATACACTGGGTTCGCCCTTGTGTTAACCCCATAAATAAAAGTAAGGAGAAAGCTACCGTTCGAAAAGATAAACCTCTAGGCAAAGTCACCCAGGGTCGTAGAAACTTGAAGTCCATTTTAACGGCCGCCTAAAGAGTCTATCACTCTTTTCACTAGATGCTTAGTACTTAGAGTCCTTTTCAAATCTTGGGTAGGTCGGATAGCTGTAAAAAGTTATCTTGAAACTCCCAAACTCCAAAAGTACAAACAAAATTGGAAAAGAAGAAAAATAAAAAAAAATGTGTATCTTTTCTTTTCAAATAAGTCGAGGGCTTGGGCGGTCTGCATTTTGGTAGACACCCGGGCATTGTTGAGTTTTTGTAATTAGGTCTTGGGGTTGAGATTTTCTAAAGCAATCGATGAATTTTGCCTAAGTAATCGAATCCTGATTCTACTTTTATACATAGCATTCAGGTTAATTTTGCTAGGGACTAGCAAAAAGTAAGCATGGGGGTATGATAAACACACATGAATTCATGATAAAATGCTTATTCAAGATAGTTCCCAGGCCTAGCATTACGTATCATAATATAAATATTGTATAACATTCATTACATTGCATTTAGGATAGTTGTACATTATGTACATTAATTCCAACACTTTATATGACCAGGAGGTAGTGTGACAACTTTACGGGCTTCAGATGAGAAATCTGACCGTACGGATCGATCCGGAGCGACAATCGCAGTCCGTCAATGTGAAAATCATGCCGATCAGAGCTCCGTAGCACCCTCTACATGAAGAAGAAGGTGGATGACCACGATGGCGCCACGTGGCACCATCGCAGCCCTCCAGCCCAGCCGTAGACCCTCCTCCCAAGCAGCACCCATGAAGTCTCGATCGTTGGATTCAAATCCAATGGTCGTCAAAGCGCCACGTCGCCTGCTTCAACCGAAGAAGAGAGAGGGATTAGAGCAATCACAATCTCTGGATCAAGATCCAACGATCGCCGCACATTAAGCCCTAATTCCTAAGTGAGGCACAAAACCAACCTCAGCATAGGTATCGGTGCTTGGCTCATGGTCGGGTGTGTTTCACGTGTTAGAAATCGAGGTTACAAGTAACCTATCGTCGTAGTTGCAAAACACGTCGATCAGATAAAATTTATACCGAAACTCCAAGGGAGTCCTGAGTCGAACACAGGGAGGCAACGTTTACTTTAGTTGAAAATCGCGCTTCGATTCATTTCTTTTTGGTATTTTAGGGTTTTGTTATTTTTTTGTGTTTTTGAAATAAAAGAAAAGCAAATGATTAACAAGATAGAGATGTGGAACAAATAAGATATATATATATATATCAATTCAATGTCGATTACAATGAACTACAAAAGCATAAAAAGAGAGCGAGGTGAGAGGAAATCTCCCGAATTGGTTGTTCAGCAAGGCGACGGTGCCTGGCGAGAGCTTAGACGAAGGAGGTGAGGAGCAGGACGATGGAGGTGACATGCTGGAGGACGTCGTGTTGAGGAAAGCTTCGGTGTGGCTTTGGAATGGAGATGAGAAGACGGAGGTGATCTGCTACAGGAATGGAGGTGGGAGGACAGCTCCAAGGTGACTTATGAAGGAAGATGGGAAGTTGGAGGAGTATTTGGTGGGGCAGAGGTTTGCTACACTAATAGGCACCTTGGGAGCTTGAGAACAAGCTCTAATGGAGCGTTGGTAGGCTTGCTAGAGCTTGGGAGTAGGTGGAAGTAGAGTAGGTAGAGATGCCTTGGAAGGGAGGGGGTGTAGGTCCTTTTATAGTGGAGGAGAGGAGGCTAAAAATGGATTAAAGGACCTTTAGCGACCTCCAGACCGTCGCTGGAAACGTTGCTATAGACAGCTCACCTCCACCCATGCCCATAGCTGGCTCTGCTGGCTTGCAATGAAATAGCGACAGCTGTAAGCGTCGCTGAAGGTCAGCCCAGCTGTCGCTGAAAGTTGGCGCTAACCGCCCTTACGCCCACGTCGCCTGCCCTGCTCATCACGCGTGCTGACTGCGGGTGCCCAGCTGTATGCGCGTTTGCTATGCGATGGCGTGCACGCTTGCTATGCGCTGGCCTCCGCGTGCACGCACGCGCTACCTTGCGCCGGCGCTAGCGCTGCTGCTGTTTCTCCAAGCGCCCGCCCAATTGCGAATTAGAGGGGCTGCAGGGATTTGAACTCGCGCCCCTCCTTTGCAAACCAGCGCTCCAACTATTGCAGCAATCCTCCCCTTGTGTTGTGTGGAGTGGCTTGGTGCGTCCGCCTCCCAGCCATTGGGTCTTGATCAAACGGCTATGATTGAAGGGCGCGGATGAAGAAGGAGTTGGGTGATGCTGCTGGCCGGTGTTGGGCGGCCTAGATGGTGCCACGTGGCACCATCTGGGCCTTCCATCTTCTTCTTCTTGTAAAGGGTGCTACGGTGCTCAGATCAAGATGATTCCCACGATGCCAAACTGCGATCATCGCTCTAGATCCATCCGTATGGTCGGATTTTCCTTCCGAAACCTGTATGGATGTCGCATTACCCCCTTGGCCATATAAAATGGAGGAATTAATATATCAAATATACAACTATCCTAAATGCCATGCAGTGGATGTTATGCAATATTTATAACATGATATGCAATGCTAAGCCTAGGAACTATCAAAAAAAAGCAATTTATCTTGAATTTATGTGTGTTCATCATACCCCCATACTTACTTTTTGCTAGTCCTTAGCAAAATTAACCTAAATGCTATGTATAAAAGTAGAATCAGGGTTCGAGTAATTAGGCAAAATTCATTGATTGCTTTAGAAAATCTCATCCCCAAGACCTAATTACAAAAACTCAACAGTGCCTAGGTGCCTGCCAGAATGCAGACCATCCGAGCCCTTGCCTTATTTGAGAAGATAATTTTTTTTTTCTTTTCTAATTTTTTTGTACTTTTGGAGTTTGAGAGTTACGGGATAACTTTTTACGGCTACCCGACCCACCTAAGACTCGAAAAGGACTCTAATTGCTAAGCATCTTTGTGAAAAAGTGATAGACTCACAAAACGGCCATTAATACAGACTTCGGGTTTCTATGACCCTAGGTGACCTTGCCTAAAGGTTTATCTTTACGATCGGTAGCTTTTTTCCTACTTTTTTTATTTATGGGGTCAACACAAGGGTGAATCTAGTGTATATCTCCCTGGTTTATTCTACTTCCCCACTTCTTTCCTAAGTGTTTTGGGAATTATTGTGCAATTTTTTTGTGAGCTGGGTTCTAGACAACTGGCCGATGAGCTGTTACCACCGACAACTTGCCAGCCATACTCGTGCGGTGAAGTGTGGTTTTATTTTTTTTAATTATTTTTTTCTCCTTTTTTATCTTTTTTATTTTTTTTAAGTAGGTGGCTTCCCTGATCTAAGATTTACTTAAAGGTAGTACAACAAAAATGGTCTTGTGGCTGGGCTCTGGACAACCGGCCGATGAGCTATTACCACCGACAACTTGCCAGCCATACCACCCAAGTAGGTCCATTAGCTACCCAATTTCCGTAAAAATCGTCAGAAAGTGAGTCAATGCAAAATAATGTGTGCAGAAGCTTAGGCTTAAAGTCCCCCCAAATTAGAGGGCAGGCTGATAAGTCGCATACTTATCATCCCAAATTATTTACCAAATTAAAATAAATTTTAATTGGAGAGGACTCGAGACTAAATCCACATTCGAGTGGGCACCCAGGCTAATTAAGCCCGAAGACCTGAAGAGTCTAAGTGTTCAGGTCTCAAAGAATCAATTCCTAAAGTTTACAACTCCTAATGCCTAAGTTCTTGTATCCTAATTCTAATCTTTTTTTCAAATTTTCATTTCATTTTTTTGTTTAATTTTACAAGAAACTAAAAGAAATTCTACAGAATTAACATAATGATTTCAGGAATTGATTATCCACCCCCCCATGCCTAAATGAT
The DNA here is from genome assembly GCA_037157565.1 of Thalassia testudinum. NCBI lineage: Eukaryota > Viridiplantae > Streptophyta > Magnoliopsida > Alismatales > Hydrocharitaceae > Thalassia > Thalassia testudinum. The sequence goes on from JAZHRO010000014.1 coordinate 26,598,900, forward strand.
GCAATGTCCTCATTGTAAAAATAAAGACATGAAAAGGGCGAAGTAAACAGAATATCACCTGAGTGTCGTGAAAATCCGGTTAGCTCCGCAGAGAGAAGAGTGTATACACACGTGCTAAGTTTAATGCCTTCAGCTAGGCATAACATACATACAAAGAAGAAATTGAGAATTCACAAGTGCAGGTCAGAATCAAAATCAAAAGGTTGATCCTGAAACCAGTCTGTAGAAGATGTCCACAGACGTGGACGAGATTATGGTGCAGACCCATGCCCCAGGGTCAAGTGGTTCCCAAGTTCTGGATGAAAATCACCCAGAACCGAAGGTTGTTGTGTTTGTGAGGCCGGGCCTGCGGTTTAGTGGTGTGCAACCCAAGACCAAAGTGTCAGACAATGGGTAAAGATGGTTCAATAGGTGCGGTTGTCCACTTAACATCTAGCTCAGAAAAATAATCAGTTATTTCGAGCTTGGGTTGCACGTGAAAGATATCATAAGGGTCCTGGTAGAAAGTAAGTAGTTTTAGGTCAATAGGTACCCTTAGATCCAAAATCAAACTTCCCTCAGAATTAGCCTCACAAATCTTTATTTCAACAATTCTATCCTCCAACATCAAGGGCTCAGGCTTCGGGACCTCTAGCATATTATTCACCCCATATGATTCTCCCAAGTCTAGAAATCGTGGCTGAATCAAGATTGACTTCAGCACAAAGATCTCAAAAGTCAGCTCTTCAGGGTGCAGATGAGGACTAGGGTCACTGATTGAATCATCAAGATTCGTATCGTCCAAGTTAACCCCAACCGAATCCAAATCTTCAATGAATGGGCTATCAAATGGTTCATCTGATTCCTCATGCCTGTTTGTCTCACTAAAATCATTTTCCTTATGTTCAAGTGAGACTTCACCTAAAGATTCTTCACCCTCAGAGTCAAAGAATTGATGATCCTCATTTATATATATCTTAAAATCATAAATCATTTCTTGACCCAAGGAGACATAATTTTCTTCGTTTCCTGACTTGGGGATCTTGGGTGAATCAATCGGTTCATCCTTAAATGGTTGCTCTAGCCCAACCTGGTCATCCCCTGTCTTAGAAAATGTATCCCCCCTGACAGGCACCTGAGCAGGTTCAGACATTGGCTCTCCTAAAGGGAGTTCATCTTGAGAATCATCCCAAGATTTGACTAGTGAACCACAAATTTCATCCTCAACGTCGATAATTTCCTAAGAAGAAACTCACCCAAGTCCCTATCCCTAACACTTTGGAGCAAATCCAATAGAGAACTATTAAGTTCATCAATCATTTTGATCATAGGCTCTAGTGCTTCAGTGCATGGTGTTGGCTGAGCTTCTAAAGATTGTATAGTGTTCCTCAAATTAGCCAACACCCTATCCTGGATCTGGTTCACCTAAACCGACTGGTTCGGCTCAGGTTTGGGTGGGTTCAGGTTAAATCTAGGGGAGTCAAGACGTTGAGGTTCTCGGGTCCTTCCCTGAAAGTAGGTCATTCTAGGTTGTTCAAAGTATGGTGGCGACCTTTATTCAATGGAATACTAGGGAGGGTAGGTGTTATAATCATGATATCCTTCCTGATTATAGATCGGGTTGGTTTGGTCATCAAAGGATGGAGATCCAAAATTATTAGAGCTTTGGGAAGGATGATAATCATAGTCTTGTCATCCAGGGTTAGGCCCTAGACACTGAGGTCCGAAATCATATCCACAATCAAAGTCATCCCAGTTAGTGGATGGGTAATTACAAGTCAAGTCGGGATAGTAATCATCTTGGGGATAAGTGGTGGTAGGAGGATAGGATGTGAAATGTGTGTAGGATGTGGAAGGGTACATGGTGAAGTAAGGAGGGAAATTAGAAGAGAAAGGAGCCCTGCAATACAAAAATACAAGCCTGTCCTTAGTTTGGGTAGCCTAAAGCTCTATAAACTCTCAGAATCCATCCTAAGATTATAGACGATTTACTCTAGTTATGTCCAGGCAATCTAACCAGTTAGAAGGAGGGACTGGGGAGAAGGTTTTTCCTTTGGCTTGCGCCTCCGGTTCCCAGTATACCCCCTAGCCACGGTCGTTTGACATTACTCCCCTAGCTAGACATCAGATTAACTAGTATAAGCAGGTTAATCGTGAACAATCTCAATCTGGATCCCAACGAGCAAACCAGTCCTTAGGGCCAACGTCTAATCAATTTTAGTTAGGGTTGGGACAATGGTGCTTCAGGAATGTGATGGGCCCTTTAGATGGGTTGTGCCCTTAATGATCAGTTAAAATGTGTGTGTGTGCACAACCAGGGTTTGTAAACAAGGTTATTTGATGATGTGTCTTTTAGAGTTCAACCTTGTTTAGTAGCTTTTAGGGTTTAATTCTTAAGTTGGTTCAATCAAGGTTTAGTAGAACACTCCAAGTTTTGAAAGCACGGGTGATGATATGTTTCTTTAAAAATCAAAAATAATGTGGAGTGCCTGGTTCAGCCCTAGGAATCAATCCTAAGTGGCAAGCTACTTGATGGATTAGTTTTAGATTGAGTGATGCAGCCTAAACAGCTCAATCAATTGGCCTATTACACCACTTAGTTTAGGCACACAAGAATGCTTAACCTGTTTAGATTTCTACTCACTTATGTGTATTTAGTTGAAGTGTACCAGGTCCACAGGTCAGATCCCGGTTAAGTGGTAGAATCAAAGTGATTGTGTGCCTTAGGATAATAAGTTGTGGGTGTTAAGTGTGTAGCTTCCAAAAAATCCCACAATCAGATAACACTTTTTTTTTTTTTAATTTATGTGGATGGCGAGGTGAGTGGAGGTGGAAAATAAACAACCAAATCTATCCTAGGGTTTATAAAAAGCACCTAAGTTGATTTGGGTTTGAGTTATTCGGTTATGGAATGAAAACTATGGTGGGGTGGTGTGGGGGACACTTACAAAACACTCTACCCACACTTTACTCTAGTTTACCGCACTTGGATCACCATGCTAGGGTACCTGCAAGATAGTAGAACAAAGACAAGGAGGATTAGTGCTATGTAAATGCAAAGAAATGCAATAAACAATAAAGTAAATTTCGTTGCCTCCCCGGCAACGGCGCCAAAATGGTCGGGCGTGTTTCACGTGTTAGAAATCGAGGTTACAAGTAACCTGTCGTCGTAGTTGCAAAACACGTCGATCAGATAAAATTTATACTGAAACTCCAAGGGAGTCCCGGGTCGAACACAAGGAGGCGACATTTACTTTAGTTGAAAATTGCGCTTTGATTCATTTCTTTTTGGTATTTTAGGGTTTTGTTATTTTTTTGTGTTTTTGAAATAAAAGACAAGCAAATGATTCACAAGATAGAGATGTGGAACAAATAAGATATATATATATCAATTCAATGTCGATTACAATGAACTACAAAAGCATAAAAAGAGAGGGAGGTGAGAGGAAATCTCCTGAATCGGCTGTTCAGCGAGACGACGACACCTGACGGAATCTCGGATGAAGGAAGTGAGGAGCGGAACGATGGAGGTGAGATGCTGGAGGACGTCGTGTTGGGGAAAGCTTCGGCGTGGCTCCGGAATGGAGGTGAGAAGACAGAGGTGATCTGCTACAGGAATAGAGGTGGGAGGACAGCTCCAAGGTGACCTATGAAGGGAGATGGGAAGTTGGAGGAGTATTTGGTGGGGCAGAGGTTTGCTACACTAATAGGCACCTTGGGAGCTTGAGAACAAGCTCTAATGGAGCGTTGGTAGGCCTGCTAGAGCTTGGGAGTAGGTGGGAGTAGAGTAGGTAGAGATGCCTTGGAAGGGAGGGGGTGTAGGTCCTTTTATAGTGGAGGAGAGGAGGCTAAAAATGGATAAAGGACCTTTAGCGACCTCCAGACCAGATGAAGAAGGAATTGGGCGATGCTGCTAGTCGGTGTTGGGTAGCCTGGATGACGCCACGTGGCACCATCTGGGCTGTCCATCTTCTTCTTGTAGAGGGTGCTACGGTGCTCAGATCAAGATGATTCCCGCGATGCCAAACTGCGATCGTCACTCCGAATCCATCCGTACGGTCGAATTTTCCATCCGAAACCTGTATGGATGTCGCATTGCCCCCTGGCCATATAAAATGGAGGAATTAATATATAAAATATACAGCCATCCTAAATGCCATGCAATGGTGTTATGCAATATTTATAACATGATATGCAATCCTAAGCCTACGAACTATCAAAAATAAGCAATTTATCTTGAATTTATGTGTGTTTATCAGCTCACAACACACGGCCACATGATTGAAGCCCCGCAGGTAGATTTTATCCCCTGAGCACACACAGGTAAGAAATTGAGGCATTGATGGATGATCGGGCTGCAAGGGAAGCAGCTACGTGCCATCACTGATGCGCGAGACCCATGCACACGAGATCCAACGGACGGGCAGATGCATAATTGTACACACACCGGAGGCGCGATCTAGAGAGTTCTCTCCCGTGCGCTCAGAGCCCTTCATCCGCCATCCAAGGGCAGGGATCCACTTCGCTCAAATTAGCACGTGCCAGCGAACACCAGCGGTTGCTTGATGGACGCTCGCGATGGCTACTGGTGACGCAAGAGGGACGGCCAACGAGGCTCGAGCATGATCAACGCACGAGATGGAGGCCCAATGCCACGCATGCGTGAGTAGGCGCCAGCTGGCAATAGCAACACTTGAGCTAGACTAGTCAATTTTCGCTTTCGAATAAGATGGTTAAGATGATTTGTTGTTGTATTTTAAAGTGGTGGAAAATCAACTAACCAAAGAATTTAAAGTGACCACTCAATGAGGAGCAAGTCATATCCACAAGGAGGCAATTGCCTAATTAAACTCATTAATATCAAAAATGAAAGTTCACTATTGATTTTGTCAAGACATCAAGACAAATCCACCTTTAAATCAAGATAACAATGAGAAGTTATGTTGAAATTGCATTTGTGTGAAAGTGGAGGGATTTTTAAGCAAAACAGCCACAATATAATATTAATTAAACAAAAATCCCTCTCTTGCAATGGCAAAGCAATGTAAACTTTAATACCACTTCTACTATAGCAAAATAGGGGAATTGGTTCCCCTTGAACGTGCACATGGAGGACGAGGTGGTTGAGGGCGAGAAGCTCACCGGAGGTTGAGTGAGTCGAGGACTACTCGGCGGTGGTGGTAGCGTGTCCGATGGTGGTTGGAGCCGATGGGACGAAGCGGAGAGGGGTGGCAGTGGTGGCTGCTGGTGCGTCTGCAGGAGTGCACATGCGTGAGGAGGGGTCAGCGAGGAGGCTAGGATGGCAGTGCGCTCAGCTGCGCGCATAGGTTGAAGGCAAGGAGGCGCACGCTATGCGAACAGAGGTTGTGCATGTAGAGGTGGCAGTTCGCTGCAGCTTCTGTGCATGGAGATGAGGGGTCGCGAGTGCAGATGCTGCTGGAGGACACAACTACTAAGATGGGATGGTGCTCGCGATTACTGCTACTGCACACGTGCAGATGCGCAAGCTGCACTGGGGCAAGGAGCTAGCGAATGTAGTTGCTATAGCTGCATGCTAGAGGCATGGCATGCGTTGAGTAGTGGCGAAGGGGATGTTGGGTTCTTCGCGGAGAAGATGAACAGGTGATGAAAATGATGGTGGCGTTGAGTTTGTTTTTGATGTGAAGAGAAACAGTGCAGAGGCCCAGTGAAGATGAAGGCAAGGGGAAGCGCAGGTCATGCATGGGTGAGGAGCTGGCAATGATTGCAGCTCTATTCGTTGCAATGGGCGTAGCGAGGACACGCGAGGAAGACCCAGTAAGTGGGGGCATCAGACGTCCGGGAAATTTCCCAGACGTCTTAACTGGTGCGGGGGCAAGGAGCTGGAGTTGGTTGCTGGTGATGGCAGTGAGGGTGGTGCTGCACACTATTGTTGCAGAGTGGAGGGGCGCACACTGAGGTGCTCATAGTAATGCAGCTGCTCCAATTTGGTGGAGCATCCTGTCACGACGCACGCCTACGTCGGTGGAGTAGACTAAAGCAGTCGTGGCCGATGGTGGTGGAGCGAACGAGAAGGTATTCTCTACGTAGTAGGGAATGGGGTGGAGGCCTACCGTGAGCTTCTCAGGTGAAAGTTCATTTTATGCTATAGGAGGATGCGTGCGGCCGTGCGTTGGTTGAAGAGGAAGTGAAGCGACGAAGATCGTGGGAACAGAGATCCACTATTGTCGCTTGTTCATTGTTATTCCTGCATGCATCCGTTGGAGAAGAAATAAATAAAATAAAGAAAAGAAATGAAGGGTTATTTATGAGCAAACCCTTAACTTCTATGTTAAATCCAAAACATTATATATAATGTACCTATGTGATTAATTAATCAAATTCATGTCATTTTAACTCAATTCTAAATGAATTTAATCATGAATGCAATGCATGAATTATGCAATCAAGTTAAAAATCCAAACTAACCTATTTACATCCTGATGCATGCTAAATAAATGTTAAAAATAACTTAATCTCTAGGCATTGAAATACCCAAATAGCCCACAAATATGGGCTCATCAAATGCCTCCATGCTTAGTGTTTGCTTGTCCCTAGCAAATTCAATCAATAACCTAGCTCTTCAAGTGGACTAACCAACCCAATCGGTCTTCCTTTACAAACATGTTATGTTCGAACTTTAGACCTAAGGTTCCCAAGTAGTTGCTAAGTTACAAACTAGGTCAATGAAGAATGAATTGTAGGCGTAGGTTTCCCTGATTTCTAAGTTACAAACTATGTTCAAACTTAGAGGAATAAAAAAAAAACCCAAGTGGACTAACCCTAGGTTGTTTTTTTTTTTTTTATTCCTCTAAGTTTAACTGTGGATCAACTATCAACACGATCTGTGTCAGATTCATTGTCCCCATCACCATACCTCGAAGGGTGCCTGGCTTTTGATGCTTCAAGATAGCACCGCCCATAGTGACCCCAAGAACTCCTGGCAATCGACACTTCAAGATAGTATCACCCATGGATTTCTAAAGCGAATTCAGGCCTGTGGCAATCAGCACTTCGAGATAGGGCCGCCCTTGGTACCTGAACCGCACAATGCGCTTACATGCCCCCAGTAGGATGAACAACCTAAGAGACAAGCGCCAAGGAGGTCACATGTTATCATCGCATCCTCAAGGTGAGTATATACTCCACCTCTCCTGCAGCAGAAACTCTTCCAATCTACTTGTGTTTTTAAGCATCTCCTATGTCAAAACTAAGAGAACCAAATTTTTTCTCCAAGAAAGGAATTAAGGTTATCATTATTTACACAAGACCAAGTGTGTGTGAAATGTGGATGGTTAGGTTACGAGGACCCGTAAACCAAAAAGTACAAAAAGACATCAAGTACTACCCAGCCTTTAACTCAATCCCTAACTTTCCTTCCTCAACCTCTTGAGGAATGGTCCGCAACTTAACTCCTACTTGAGTTTTTTCAAGTCCACAAAGGACCCTAAAAGTCTAAAGCTAGTAGCTCAACTTAGCTTCTAAGTCAAACCCTAGAGTCAACTTAGTCTAACCTAAAGTTCTGGCCTACCAAAGAATGCAAGACCTAGCCAATTAAGCTCAATAATGCAAAATGTTTTTCTTCTTGTTTCTTTCTTTTTTTTTTAACAACGCAAATGTATGCAATGCAGAATGTTTTAACTAAATGCATGAATGCACTATGTATAAATACTACAGATGCCTCAGGTCCTATCCCTGCATGCCTGGTTCAAACAATGTCCTCATTGAAAGTAAAATGGCCAAGGGAAATTTTTACCTGAGGCGGGAAAGGAAGGAGCTAAGGCTCCTTGAGAGTGACCTCGTCAAGCAGATGGACATCCAAAGTAACGTAAGGTTTTAATCGTTGGTCGTTGACAGTAAAGGGTGGTGCTGAAGTGGAAGGGCTCTTGATCTCTACAGCCCCATGCGGAAACACTTTGGTGATAATGTAAGACCCATCCCAACGTGATTTCATTTTCCCTGGAAAAAGCTTTACTCTAGAATTGAAAATCCAGACTTGTTGGTTGGGCTCAAAGGTCTTTCTAAGGATGTACTTATATGCAAGACCTTAGTTCTCTCTTTATAAGCTTGGGAGGTGTCATAAGCATCATTCCTCAGCTCCTTAAGCTTAGTCAACTCTAGTAAATGTGCTTTACCTGCTTGCTCTAAATCCATGCTGACACTTTGAATAGCCCAAAGTGCCCTATGTTGAAGTTCAACAGGTAAGTGGCATGCTTTCTCGTACACTATCCGGAAGGGAGACATACCCAAAGGGGTTTCGTAGGTCGTTCGATAATCCCATAAAGCATCATCGAGCTTTTGGGACCAATCCTTCCTATCTGGCCTAACAGTCTTTTCTAAAATGTTCTTGATCTCCCTATTTGACACTTCAACCTGGCCACTTGTTTGAGGATGATAAGGGGTAGCAATCTTGTGAGTTACTCCCAGACTAATGAGTAGCCAATTGAAGTGATGGTTCCAGAAATGAGGTCCCCCATCACTTATAATCATCATAGTGTAGCCAAAGCGAGATATGATATTGGCCTTCACAAATTTAAAGACCACAAAGTGGTCATTTGTGCACATAGGAATGGCCTCTATCCACTTCGAAACGTAATCCACTGCCACCAAGATACACTCAAATCCATGGGACGAAGGGAAGGGACCCATGAAGTCTATACCCCAAACATCAAAAATTTCCACAGGTGGGGTAGGGTGTTGGGGCATCTCATTTCGCTTCCCAATCGTTCCAGTCCGTTGACATTTGAGACAGGCCTTAACAAAGTTATGGGAATCCTTAAATAAAGTAGACCACCAAAAGTCAGACTGGAGAACCTTAAAAGTTATTTTCTTAGCACCAAAGTGTCATCCATAATGAAGCTCATGGCAAAATCTCAATACACTCTATTGCTCTTCTTCAGGCACATATCGTCTCCAAACTTGGTCTTGTCCAATATTAAATAATTGTGGCTCTTCCCAATGAAAGAATCTAACATGGGAAATGAATCGCTTCCGTTTTTGCGCATCCCAAGAGGCAGAGGTTTCTCCAGTGACCAAGTAATTAACTATATCTCCATACTAGGGTGAAGTTGGTGTTATCGCCATAAGGGTTTCATTGGGAAATATCTCGCGAATGTCTCCAAATGGAGAGTCATCAAGGGGAAGGTGAGACAAGTGGTCAACCACTACATTTTCCACTCCTTTCTTTTCACGAATCTCCAAGTCAAACTCTTGAAGGAGCAGAATCCATCTAATTAAACATGGCTTAGAGTCTTTCTTGGCAATGAGATGTTTCACTGCCGCATGATCAGTAAAAATGACCACCTTCGATCCAAGAAGATAAGACCTAAACTTTTCAAGAGCAAAAACTACAGCAAGTAATTCCTTTTCAGTGACTGTCTAGTTTTGCTGTGGATCAGTTAAAGTCTTTCTAGCATAGTGCAGCACATGTGGTCTTCCCTCAACCCTCTGTCCAAGAACAGCTCCCACTGCATAATTCGAAGCATCACACATCAACTCAAATGGGAGTGTCCAATCAGGAACTCGAAGAATAGGTGCAGAGGTCAAGGCCTTCTTCAACGTATGAAAAGCCTCAGCACACTTTGAATCAAAATCGAAGGAACATTCCTTCGACAATAAGTCACAAAGTGGCCTAGAAATTTTTGCTGAAATTCATAATGAATCGCCTATAAATCCCTACATGGCCTATAAAGGATCTAATTGTTTGATATTCATGGGCAATGGGAGTTTGGAAATAGAATCAACTTTAGCCTTATCTACTTCCATGCCCCTTTCAGACATAACATGCCCAAGTACAATGCCTTTCTGTACAATGAAGTGGTTTTTCTCCTAGCTGAGAACTAAACCAGTCTCCTTACATTTCTTCAGCTCATTCTCTAAGTGCAGGAGACACTGGTCAAAAGATGAGCCGTAAATTGAGAAGTCATCCATAAAAACCTCAATGCACTCATCAATCATGTCCGAGAAAATGGACATCATACACAGCTGGAAGGTTGCCGGTGCATTACATAATCCAAACGGCATACACCTGGATGCAAAAGTTCCATAAGGACTAGTGAAAGTTGTCTTATCCTGGTCATAATCCAAATGGCAACCTGGTTGTACCCAGAATATCCATCTAAAAAGCAGAAATACTTGTTCCCTGCCAATCTCTCTAGGATCTGATCAATAAAGGGCAAGGGAAAGTGGTCCTTCTAGGTAGCAGTGTACAGTTTGAGGTAGCCAATGCAAACCTTCCAGCCAGTTGAGTTTCTGGTCACCACTTGTTCACCCTGGTCATTTGTTTCTACCGTGAAGCCTGCCTTCTTTGGCACCACATGGATTGGACTAACCCATTTGCTATCTGCGATGTGATAAATGATCCCAATGTCCAACCACTTCAGAATCTCCTTTTTAACCACCTCCCTCATGTTGGGGTTAAGACGCCTCTGCATGTCTCGAAACGGTTTGATGGAATCATCAGTACAAATGTGATGCATGCAGGGCATAGAGTCTATACCCTTAATATCAACAATCGTCCAAGCTATGGCTTCCTTGTGCCTTGATAAATAGTCTAGCAATGCTCCCTCTTGCACTTCACATAGTGCAGATGAGATGATTATAGGGAGTGTATCATTTGGCCCAAGGAATACATACTTGAGAGTCTGGGAGGGGTTTTAGTTCAAGGTCGAGGGCCTAGATGGTTGAGGGTTTCAAAATAGAAGTCCCCATCTCAGGTAGCAGATCTACCTTAGGCAAGTACGATGGGGAGAGAGACTCAGTAGAAACTCCAAGCAATTCCTCAAGTTCTAGCACATCCCCTTCACATTCCTCCAAGAGATGGGAATGCTCATTTAGCATGACATGCTGAAGGGGGTCATCACAAAAAATTGCAGGAGTTGTCTCTTCAATCAGATCTTCTAACACCTCAAGTTGGGAACAATCCTCAAATCCAGCTTATTTATAAGCATCAAACATATTAAGCCAAATTTTCCTGTTCCCAAAGCCCATTTTTAACGCTCTAATGTGACAATTAATTGAAGCATTAGAAGTCACAAGAAAAGGGTGGCCCAAGATGATTGAGGGTTTGGTTGGTTTGTTGGTAGGGTTAGTGTCCAATACTAAAAAGTCAACGGAGAAGAAGAAATCCTCCACTCTCACAAGGACAACTTCCAGCAGGCCCCGTGGTGTCTTCAAAGAACGGTCTGCAACTTTGAGGATTATATGGGGAGGCCTCCTCCAAGTTGTTCATATACATAGCTCGGAAGGATGTTTACCCCCGCACCTAGATCAGGCAGAGCCTCGTCTATATGTAGGTCGCCAACGACCATCGAGATGTATGGGTCTCCTGGGTCCTCAAGTTTTAGGGGTGTCCCGTGTTGTATAATTGAGCTAACAAAATCAGGCAGGACAACTTTTGATTGGACCTGTTTCCTTGATTGCCGCTTTTTTGTAAACAGGTCCTTTAGAAAGCGGGCATAGGATGGAATCTGCCTGGTAGCTTCAAGAAAAGGCAGGTTGCTTTGCACTTGTTTGAAAGTAGCCATGATTTCGTCCGTCCTACCTTTGGCTCCATATGAGCCAGCAGAAGTCTACCCAGAGTCAGATAAGCGCTTTGAAAAGGGCACTCTTGGTCTCTGGGTGGAAGGGTTGTCATGTCAGGTAAGTGGGGGAACGGGGACAACCTCTTCTTGTAAGGTGATTTCAAGCGGAGAAGAGTTGGGCTACTCTTCTCTGGTGGGGTCGAAAGTCGGGGTGGATGGTTTTTTAGAAGGTGGGACTATAGGAGCATCACAGTTAGAAATTTCTTTCCCACTCCTCAGAATAGTCACCGCCTGGGCTTTCTCCCTAAAGATAATCCCTTTCCCTTTAGGGTTCTCCTTAGATGAACTGGGAAGCTTCCCAGTCTCCCTTTTGCTCATGGCCGCGACAAGGTGTCCAATTTGTGATTTCATCTCATTGATTGCCTTATCATGAGATTGGATGATCATGCTTTGATTCTCCTGCATGGCCATCAGCTTGGCTTTAAGCTCATCCATCTCAGAAGTCTTGGATGGTTGGGAGGGAATAAGAGGTTGATTATACTATTGAGTCTGAAAGGGTTGGGGTTTGTAATTCCCTGAATTAGAGACATTCCCCTGTCTCCATGAGAAATTGGGGTGGTTCCTCCATCCCTCGTTATAAGTGTTAGAAAAAGGGTCATTACGAGGTCTGGGATAGAACCCTTGGGCGGCATTCAGGTCCGCCTGTACAAGGTCAGGGAATTGGGAGGCCAAATGACAATCCACAGTAGCATGTGTATTGCCTTGGCAAATGGAGCATTCAGAAGCTTGGGAAGCAAAGGCATTTGGCGTGAGTTGGTTAGGGTTTGACATAAGCCTTTCCATGTTTTAGTTCAACAATTGAATCTGGAAGGCCAAATTCCGCGTATCCCTAGCCTCATTTGCCACAATCTTTCATTGCATAAGAGTGGGTTTCCTATCCAAATGGGCAGAATTTAGGTGGATAGAATTCTCACTCAAGGTCTCAAAAAGATCCCAAGCCTCATCTTCAGTTTTTGTAAGAAAGGTTCCCACACAGGCACCATCCACTATTTGCCTGTGCTTATCATTTAATCTAGTGTAGAACCTTTCTACAAGTTGCCATCTTGGCACTTGATGATGGGGACATAAGCGTAATAAATCTTTGAAGCGCTCCCATGCATCATGAAATTGTTCTCCATCTTGTTGAGTAAAACCTATGATTTCCCTCCTATAGTGATTAGTCTTGCTCGTGGGGAAGTATTTTTTCAAAAACTCTCCCTTCAAGGCATCGCAAGTATCCACTCTACCATCTAGAGTGCGATACCAATGCTTCGTATTATCTTTGAGGGAGAAAGGAAAGAGGGTTCGCATTTGGGCTTCATCAGTAACACCCTGCAATCTCACCATGGAACAAACCTCGGTGAATTCTTCCTGATGCCTGTAGGGGTCCTCCATAGAAGTACCATAGAATGAGGGAAATAGAGATATGGTAATACTCTTGATTTCATATGGACTGTTCCCCTCAGGTCTTCTTAGTGTATGGCCAGGTTGGTTGGTAGGGATAAAATAATCTCTCAATGATCGTTGATTCTCCACTATCTCTTCTTCAGCCATCTCTCTTCTCTCTTGGTTGACTCTCCTAAGGATTCTTTCAGGATCTGAATTAAACAGAAGTTGTCTCCTCAGAGATCGCCTACCAAGCATACACCACAAACATAATTCAAAAGGACTTTTATGTCTTTAATCAATTAAGGTCTTTGAGACTTTAGTCCAATTGTAGGTGACAATACAAATTACCCAATCAATTACGTGCCTACTGTCGACCTACAAAATGCCTTAATGAAGACCTAATTGGAACTTAGGTGCTTTGCCCTAAAGTTCAACTCGTAAAGTACTCCAAGGACGGAAGATCGAGGGATGCAAGTAGGCCTAAGCCTTCCTTTCAAGCTGTGCTTTCGTGGTGCTTCTTAACTACCCTCAAAAATCCATCACAGGGTATCCCCCTCCTTGGAGTTACAAAAGTTTTGAACTTAAGTTTCAAGCACTTTGGTATCCAGTGGTAGGAGAGTTCTTTCCTAGTAGCTCAAAACCTAGGAGTGTCCAATTGTGTGCTTTAGTGCGCAGTGATGCACGTGTGCATTCACCGTAAAAGTTTGAATTTTTGAACCATAGCACAATGTCTCAAATCAACTCCTTAGGTTATATATGTTCCTCCTTTAATTAGTCTTTTTTCAGAAAATGTGACCACTTGTTAAATCATTTCAAGACAACTATGTGGTCTTGAAATTAAGTCCAAATGCAAATGCGTGCTCAAAATATGGATGCAAAGTAAGAGAATGCATACCTTGCTTCCAGCACTTAGTGATGCGAGAATGCACGCAATGTAGAGAAATAAATCTAGAGGCTACTCATATAAACCTGAATGGTTCGTCATAAGGGTTGGCAGCTTCTAGTTGGCAGCTCGTGTTTTTATTTTTTTGTTTTTCTTTTGTTTTTGTTTTTAGCTACTTACGCACAATCAAGAAAAATAAAATCAATCCATAAAAGAAAGTAAAAACCTAAATCTAAAGAAAGAGGGAACAAACTCCCAAAAATTACCCAACACGGGCCTAAAACAAAATCAGGGAACAAACTTCAAAACTAGCCCCAGAGTACAAGGGCGAGAAAACAAACAACTAAACTAAACCTAAAGAGTCTATTCTAAAATGTGGAATCAAAATTCTAAGAGGAAGACTCCTCCTAGATGGTCCTCCATGCATCTCTATGCGTGTGGGGTCAAGGCCCACAAGCTCCTGTGATTATCTCAAAGGTGGCAGCAAGGTCCACCAAGATGAGAAGCTCAGTCCCTCCATCAAGTGGTGGAAACAAGGTCCACCACAGCGTTGCTGAGGCCGATGCCGCAACTCGCATGTAATATACATACCTCGCACCAAATCAGATAAAACAAGTTAAATATGCCTCAATTTAAATAAACCTGAACAAATGAATATTTGCGAGTTAATTAAGCTTGTTGCCTCCCCGACAATGGTGCCATTTGAAGAGTCGATTTTTGCTTTCGAATAAGATGGTTAAGATGATTTGTCGTTGTATTTTAAAGTGGTGGAAAATCTACTAATCAAAGTAATTAAAGTAACCACTTAATGAGGAGCGAGTCGTATCCACAGGGAGGCAATTGCCTAATTAAATTCATTAATATCAAAAATGAAAGTTCACTATTGATTTTGGCAAGAAATCAAGCCAAATCTGCCTTTAAATCAAGATAACAATGAGAAGTTATGTTGAAATTGCATTTGTGTGAAAGTGGAGGGGTAATTAAGCAAAATAGCCATAATATAATATTAATTAAGCAAAAATCCCTCTCTTGCAATGGTAAAGCAATATAAATTTTAATACCACTTCTACTGTAGCAAAACAAGGGAATTGGTTCCCCTTGAACGTGCGCACGGAGGAGGCCGCAGTTGAAGGCGAGAAGCTCACTGGATGTTGAGTGAGCCGAGGACTACTCGACGGTGGTGGTAGGGTGTCCAATGGTGGTCGGAGCCAGTGGGACGAAGTAGAGAGGGGCAGCGGTAGTGGCTGCTGGTGAGTCTGCAAGAGCGGACGCGCACGAGGAGGGGTCGGTGAGGAGGCGAGGATGGCAGCGCGCTCGACTATGTGCGTAGGCCGAAGACGAGGAGGTACGCATTATGCGAGCGGAGGTTGTGCACGCAGAGGTGGCTGTTGGCTACAGCTTCTGTGCGTGGAGGTGAGGGGTTGCAAGCGCGGAACCTGCTAGAGGACGTAGCTGCTGAGAGGGGATGGTGCTTGCGACTGCTGCTGCTGCACAGGTGCAGACGCGTAGGCCACGTAGGGGCGAGGAGCTGGCGAACACAGCTGCTGCAGCTGCGTGCTAGAGGAGTGGCATGCGTTGAGTAGTGGCGAAAGGGATGTTGGGTTCTTCGCAAAGAAGATGAACAAGTGATGAAAATGGTGGTGGAGTTGAGTTTGTTTTTGAGGTGAAGAGAAACAGTGCGGAGGCGCGGTGAAGATGAAAGCGAGGGGAAGTGCAGGTCACGTGGGGGCGAGGAGCTGGTAGTGATTGCAGCTCTATATGTTGCAATGGGCGTGGCGAGGACGTGTGAGGAAGACCCAGCGAGTGGGGGTGTCAGACCTCCAGGAAATTTCCCAGATGTCTTAACTGGCGCAGGGGCAAGGAGCTGGAGGTGGTTGCTGGTGATGGCAGTGAGGGTGGTGCTGCATGCTATTGTTGCAGCTTGGAGGGGTGCACACTGAGGTGCTCACAGTAATGCAGCTACTCCAATTTGGCAGAGCGTCCTGTCACGACGCATGCCTACGTTGGTGGAGCAGACTACCGCAATCGTGGTCGATGGTGGTGGAGCGAACGGGAAGGTATTCCCTGCACAGTAGGGAATGGGGTGGAGGCCTGCCGTGAGCTTTTCGGGTGAAAGTTCATTTTATGCTGTAGGAGGATGCGTGCGGCCGTGCGTTGTTGAAGAGGAAGTGAAGCGATGAAGATCGTGGGAACAGAGATCCACTATTGTTGCTTGTGCATTGTCGTTCCTACATGCATCTGTTGGATTAGAAATAAATAAAATAAAGAAAAGAAATGAGGGGTTATTTATGTGCAAACCCTTAACTTCTATGTTAAATCCAAAACACTATATATAATGTACCTAAGTGGTTAACTAATCAAATTCATGTCATTCTAACTCAATTCTAAATGCATTTAATCATGAATACAACGCATGAATTATTCAATCAAGTCAAAAATCCAAACTAACTTATTTACATCCTGATGCATGCTAAATAAATGTTAAAAATAACTTAATCTCTAGGCATCAAAATACCTAAACAACCTAGAAATATGGGCTCATCAATGGACCTACAGCAATGTCCTGGAGGTCGCTATTTGTCATATGCCTATTTTAGCCTCCTCTCATCCACTATATAAAGACCTACACCCCTTCCCTTCCAAGGCATCTCTACCTACTCTACTCCCACCTACTCCTAAGCTCTAGTATCCTACCAAAGCTCCATTAGAGCTTACTCTCAAGCTCCAAAGGCTTTCTATTAGTGTAGCATTCCTTTATCCCACCAAATATTCGTCCTTCATCCCATCACCTTCATAGGTCTCCTTGGAACCATCCTCCCACCTCCATTCCGGTAGCAAATCACCTCCTCCTCCTCACCTCCATTCCAGAGCCTCGGTGAAGCATTCCTCTACCCGGCATCCTCCTGCATCTCACCTCCATCAACAAACGCCTCAACTCCTTCGTCCAACTTCCGCCAAGTGCCATCGTCTCGCTGAACAGCCGATTCAGGAGATTCCTTCTAACCTCTCTCTCCTTTATGCTTTCATAGATTATTGTAATAGACATTTGTGAAATATATCATATTTGATTCCATCTATATTGTGATCCATCTTGTTTGCATCCTTTACAAAAATAAAAAAATATATAACAAAACACCAAAAAGAAGCAAAACGAAGCACGATTTTCAAAAAAAGTAAACTTCGCCTCCCTGTGTTCGACCCAGGACTCCCTTGGAGTTTCAGTAAAATTGTATTTGATAACAAGTTTTGCGACTACGACAACAGGTTCCTCCAAACCCTGATTTCTACCACGCGAAAAATTATCATTAGTTTCCATAGCTTACGATTAGAGGAATACGATCCCTAATTCTCATGCATTCGCACAAGCAATCAACAAGGATTTAGGACTCAAAATTGATCCCAGATGATTCTCTTAGGTGTGAACATCAATCCCTCCAATTTTGGTGGGATTTGGTGTTGATTCGAGTAGGTTTAGGAGTGGTCAAACTTCGCTTGGAGGTCAGGTTGACCTCAATGACTGTAGGGACCTCCTTGGGAAAAAGATGACAAACCTAGGGGGCTCTTTGCAAGGATTTTGAAAGCTGAGGGGCTATGTGAGAGACAAAAAGTCAAACTAGACCAAAATGCAAACTAAGTCAAGATGGACTCTAATAAGGCAAAAATTTTGATACAAACATAATTTGGACCCAAGGAATCTGATAGCGAAGTTGGATTTTAGTTTTGGCCAAGTTTGACTAGGTAATTTACGTACAAACCCAAATTAGGGCAACTTTTCGTCTGAGACTCTATTTGAGGTCAAAATAGGTTTAGATGGTCAAATCAAGTACACCAAACCTAATGAAATATTTTTCTATGAATTTTAGAATGTTTAGATGAATCTTATCTTGGCCAAAACCTCTAATTTTGAACTTGTATTCTCCTTAATCAACTCACTATTTTCATTTGTTAGATTATTCTTCTCTAACAACAAATTTTCATTATTAGAACTAGAACTACTTTCTAGGTCCCTAAGTTATTTTTATAACCTTTCATTTTCTAATTTAAGAAAAATAAGATTCTTTTTAATTTTTTTATTTTCTACTTTAAGTGATTTACTAATTTCAAACAACTCATCAAAAGCATCTTGTAAATCTGAGTTTACCTCATCGTCGTTGTTGTCGCTATCGCTATCACTTGTCGTGGCCATGAAACCCATGCAAGCGATTTCTTCCTCGCGATTTTCTTCTTCTTTTGAGCTTGAGTTATCCCAAGTAGGTTGGAATGCCTTCTTATACTTCTCTTTCTCCTTCTTCTCCTTCTTGAGAAGAGGGCACTCGGGTCGTAGATGCCCCTTTTCGTTGCAATGATAGCAATGTCTTAGGCTTCCTTGCTCCTTCTTCTCTTTCTTCTCTCTTAGAATCCCTACAAAACTTGGAAAATTTCTTAGGTAAAACTTTAAGGTCTTCATCGTCGGAACTTACCTCGATGTCTGAAGCAACCTTGAAGGCCAAACTCTTTCTTGGCCTTGGCTCTGGTGTGTCCTTCTTTATCTTCGTCTCATAGGCCATGAGATTGTCTAAGAGGTCTTCCATGTTGAGTTCCTCTACCTCGTTCGCCTCCTCAATGGCGGTAACCTTCTGCTCCCATTCCGATCCAAGGGAACAGAGTAGCTTTCCTTGAAGCTCCCCCTTAATGAAAGTCTTGCCTAAAGCTTTCAAACCACTTAATATGAGAGTGAACCTAGGTTCATCTCACTTAGCATTTTGTTACACCTCATAGAAAAAGATTCAAAATCTTGCGATAGGATATTAATCTTAGAAGCCTTTACCTTGGAGGTACCCTCGTGAGTTACCTCAAGTGTGTGCCAAATCTCGTATGTGGTGGTGCACTACGAGATTCGGTTGAACTCCTCCGAGCTAAGTGCGCAATACAACACATTCATTGTCTTCACGTTGAGTTAGAGTTCCTGGATCTGCTACTGCGAGTATCCCACTGTGGGTCTCTCTGAGATGTCGAACGGGGTCTTGCATCGGGCCCAGATTATGAAGTCATTGGCTTGAAGCCAAGTCCTCATCCTCAGCTTCTAATAGGGGTAGTTGCTCCCGTCGAAGAACAGTGGACGGGTCGTAGACTGCCCCTCAGAAATCATTGTTTTGAAGCTGCTTCCCTCCATCAGATCTTCTGCGGATGTAACTCCTAAAAAGCGAAAACCTGCTCTGATACCAAATGAAGGCTCCTACAGGAGGGGATGAGATTGGTGAGATATAATATAAAATGTGAAATTAAAATAAAAAAATCTCACAATAACCAATCACACAAGATACCGAAAGATTTTTAGGTGGAAACCCAAATTGGATGAAAACCACTACCTAACCCTCTCGAGTTAGGATTTTCCCGACCTAACCCTCTCGAGTTAGGATTTTCCCGATCGACTAAGTCGATCAAATCCACTATCTGAATCACTTAAAACGAGGGTGACTCAACCTCAATACAACCACGCTACTTTGAACCCAAGGGTAGTGTAACCTTAAACCCCTTCTCTTCGCGAGAAGGTTTTTGTCTCACAAAGGAGACAAGAATTCGCAATGCAAATACCCAACCAATAAAATTACAAACACAAACCTATAGAGTTACAAAATAAAAGATTGGATCTAGCTACTATAGGTGAGGGAACTTCCCTTTGCTGGAAATGTGTTGGTGTGACGACACGGGTGCATAAATCACGCAATGGCACGACGACTCTCTCGAAAAGACAACAGGAGAACGAGTGCGCAATGAGAACGTAGTTCTCAACAGTGGAGTGAATGATTGGAGAGCAAGATCTTATTCTAAAGTATTTCTGGACACAAATAGTATGGAAATAGTATTACTTGGTGTGTCTCTACAAGGCAAGGGGCCTTTCCTATTTATAGATAGCTTACGAAGGCCTAGGAAGGATTTGGAAGCCTTAGGTAGCCTTTGGGGATCCTCCCAAGGAAAATCAAGCCGCAATCAGAATCATTAATGATTTTGACAGGGTCATCAGACGTCTGGGAAAAAAATCAAACGTCAAGAAGTCATGTTTAAGACGTTTGGAAACTAGATCAAACGTCTAATACTAGATGGGTTCCCATACTGACTTTCATCAGACCTAAATAGGGTTCTAATGTAAATCAGGCAAACAACATATCAGACGTCTGGCACTAGGTCAGGACATCTGGAAACCTAATTTACTGCGGGAATGGATTTCCCAAGGTCCAAATGGCTACATTCATCTAGGAAAGCGATTTTGGGTCAATCGAGGCAAAACGACTACTTATCAGACGTCGAGAGTCCTCTAAGGACATTTGATAGAAGATCAAAGGTCAAAACCCCAACAATTATTTTCTAAGCCAACATTCCAGTAATTAGATGTTTGGCCAATTCATTAGACGTCTAGACTATGGGTGGCCATATGAAATCAGCAAACAGAAAGTTCTAAGACCAGCCCTAAAATTTTGGACGTCTAATTCAACATTCAGACCTCTTAAAGTTCACTATCAAACGTCTGATTATCAGATTAGATGTCTGAAAAGGTTGTCTGAAGCCTATTTAGGTTTTCTATGTCTCTACGGGAAACCCAAGTGTCCTAGGATCTTGTAAATGTTCTTAGGACTATAGTGTTGATACTTTGAGACTCTGTAACATGCATCTAAGAAATAAAAACACAAGGCACAATAAAACAAAGAATACATGAAGTGAATATCCATCCTATTCTTCATCTCCTTCCTTCTTCAAGCTTTTGCTCCTCGCGAAGCTCCTTCTCCTCCAATGAGCTCCTCCAATCCACCATGGACGTGAGCTCTGAGGTCATTCACACTTGTATCCAATTGTAATTATCCTGAAATCTTAAACTCAAATGCAAATGTTAAAACAAAAGGGTTTTGTTATCATCAAAATTGATGATCGTGGTGCCCTTGCACCAACACTGGCGGGCATTTGGGATAATGATGCATCATCAACTCGCCAACATCTGTTGCTACTTGTTCTCTAGGCCCACACTTTTACGCATATTTTTAGGGTCTACCTCTTTCTGTTTGGAACTAGACTTACAAGTTACTTATAAATCTACCTGATGTAAACATGTTTACACTACTTAAGATGTCTATTTATGCATGTTCTTAAGCATAGGATTGCATTGCATGCTATAAATATTGCATAACATGCATCATCTTGCATTTAGAGTAGTTTGAATAAAATGGAGGTTAATTGTCTCCTTTTATGATCAGGGACAGGGCAAACCTTTTATCGGGGCCTCGGATTGAAGATCCAACCGTACAGATGTGATCAGGGCGACGATTGGAGTTCAACGACTCTAAGATTGCCTTAATCAGACATATGTAACATCAGTTAGTCATCGGGGAAATCTAGAAGATCAAGGGCCAAGATGGTGTGCATCCACACTTCAAACGACAAATCCGACCGCATGGATGGATTCGGATCGACGATCGCAGCCTAATGGCGTGAAAATCGACTCAATCCGACACCCGTGGCACCATCTACATCATCCAGAAGATGGACAGCCAAGATGGTGCCACATGGTGCCATCTCAGCCATCCAACCGACCCTCAAGACCGCCGCTACCTCTCCAAAGAAAAGCTGACATGCGATCTAGGTCGTTGGATCTTGATCCAACAGCCATGAGCATGCGCCGTTCAAAACATCCGCGTGACCATCTAGACGACGCAGCGCAGCAAGCGAGAGCTCTATCGTGAGCAAGCGGCACATGATCAACTCCTCACGAGCGAGTGCTAGAGCGCGGGTGAGCAGGCTCCGCGATTGCTCGATCGCGATCGAGCGGCTGCGGGCACCCAATCCATCCCATGCGCTATTGCACACTGCGCCTCACGCGGAATCGCACGTAGGCGGGCGCGTAGAGGAGGCGAGCGGTAGTGCGATTTAAGCCATCTGATCACGCGATCGGACGACTAAGAGTAGCTGGACGTGTACGCGCTTTACACGCACGGGCAAGCAAGCGGGAGCGCACGCACCACCCACTACGCCTACATTCGGACCTTTAGCAACGGTTTTATCCGTCACTAAAGGTCCTGAATTAATGTTTTTAAAATTGGAATGACCAAAATGCCCCAACTCCTTGCAACTATAAAAAGAGACCCCCTCCAAAAAAAATTCTCATCCCTTCCTTCTCTTCTCTCTCTTTCCAAAGCTCAAGAGAAGCTTGTCCCACACCCGGGATGCTTCTCGTGAGATAAAGTCAATTTTTTGTCCCCTTTTGGAAGCGGATCCCGCGACGACTACTAGGTGCTGCCCCATTCCCGTTCTTCCTGCTTCGCCCTCCATCATCCTGCTTCGACCTCCTTCGTCCAGGCGTCGTCCCGTCCGGCTCGTCCTCCAAGCTACCGTCAAGGAGGATATCTCTCTCCCCATTCTTTTTACTACTTACTAGAATAGATTTACTGCTTTCTAGAGTAGATTTACCACTTTCTAGTGTAATCATTTTCCCGCTTTCTTGTCGTGATATTCAGTGTAATGAACAATCCTTTTGATAATGAATTCCATGTGCATTCTACATCTCTTTTTTATTTTTGTTTGTAATATTCTCTCTCTCTCATTCTCTCTCTCTCTCTTCTATTTAAGTGTAAATAGATAGATAGTTTCCAATCAATTATTTTACTTCGTGACAAATAAAACAAACGCGTAGCTTTTAAATCAAACATCCGCCTCCCTATGTTCGACCCGGGATTTTCATTCCGGTATAAATTTTATTTGTTGAACACGAGTTCTTCGCTTTCATACTACGACAACAGGTTTTCAAAATCGAACACGTTAGTGTAGCAACCCGTATGTCCAACATTTTGGCACCGTTGCCGGGGAGGTGACGCTCTTTGATTTTTTTCTTCGCGTTTTCTAACTTACAAATCATTTACCTCACTTCTCTCCTTTCTTATTGTGATTGTAGGTACTCTTTTGAGACGAGCAAAAGCAGTAGATTGGAGTAAAGTGCTGTGGAAGGTTTTATAAGTTACCCACACCTCCTACCCATTAGATTTCATTTCACCACATAATAACACAAACATCAATCAACCTAGGTGTTCTTATAAACTCTAAGGTTGGATTGTTTGACACCCACACCCACCCCAACCTCCACATTAAAAAAAGAAAAAATCTCACAGAGGTACACAACCTCATCTGATTTTCAAATCCAATCGGTAAACCGATCTTTGGAGCCGGTACACACATCCAAACACATAATTGAGTAGAAATCAGATTAGGTAATCACTTGTGCGCCTAATAAAGTGGTGCAACAGGCCAATTGTTTGAGTTGATTGGGCCGCACCACTTCAAGTAAAATCAACTCATCAAGTAGCTGCCACTTAGGTTCAATTCTTAGGGATTTACCAGGAACTCCACATTCTTTTAAGTTTTGAAGGAAAACATCTTCACCTATGCTCTCAAAACCTAGTGTGCCAACAAAACTTGTTTGAAAACACCTAAAGTTGAATCCTAAAAGCTACTAAGCATGATTTGAACCCTAAAATTCACCCCATCAAAAGTAATCTTGCTTGAAATCCACTGGTTGTGCACGCACACACACATCAATCAATCATTAAGGGCACAACCCAGATAAAGGGCCCATCACATTCCAAAGCACATAGAAACCTAGCCCTAAATAAAACAGAGTAGATGTTGGCCTTAAGGATTCGACTCACTCTTCAGAGCCAAGAACGAGATTATTTTCGATTAGTCTGTTTCTACTGTTCAATCTGATGTCTAGCTAGGGGAGCAGAATCAAAGATCGCGGCTGGGGGGTACACTAGGAACCGGAGGCGCAAGCCAAAGGAAGAACCTTCTCCCCAGTCCCTCCTTCTAACTGGTTGGATTGAACAAACAGAAGTAGATCAAATCATTCCTTTATCTCAAGATGGGTTTTGGGAGTCTGTAGGCCTTTAGGCTAGCCCACTTAAGGACAAGTTTGATTGCTTATATTGCAGGGCACTTTTCTTCCTCCTATCTCTCATAAATCCT
Source organism: Thalassia testudinum (assembly GCA_037157565.1). Lineage (NCBI taxonomy): Eukaryota > Viridiplantae > Streptophyta > Magnoliopsida > Alismatales > Hydrocharitaceae > Thalassia > Thalassia testudinum. The sequence continues at coordinate 26,622,714 of JAZHRO010000014.1, forward strand.
TCCACATATTACATGCATTCCTGCTCTTTCCCTCCTATTTTGAATTATCCTCAACATGACGATTATCCAGACTCGTACTGTAATCAACCATCAGTTAGTTGGGATAACTTGGATTGGGGATACAGTTCCGGACCTCCGTGTTTAGGGTCTAACCTTGAACACTTTGATTGTGATTTCTATCCTTCTCAGAGCCACATCAATTATAGATCGTCACCCTTTCATGAACAACATAATACGATTTACAATCAAGAAGGATACATTGATTCTCACTCATCCTCTGATTACACTGCCTTTAGGTCATCACCACCTTTTGAACAATCTGAAATGACCTATTATCAGGAAGGGTATAATGAATCTCAATTCGTTAATTCCCCTGCATTGACCACAAACCCACCCAACCTTGAACCAACTCATTTGGTTCAGGGTAACCAGGTTCAAAAAAAGGTTCTGGCTAACTTGAGAAATATCAAAAATCTTTAGAAGTTCAGCCAATACCTTGCATTGAGAGATTGGAGCCCCTGATTCAGATGATTGATGATTTAAACAAGTATTTGTTGAATTGGCTCCAGGATGTTAAGGATAAGAACCCGGGTGAGTTTCTACTTGGGAAGTTAGCGAAATTGAGGATGAGATTTGTGGTCGCTTTGATTCAATCATGGGATGATTCCCAAGATGAACCCTCTTCAGGAGAGCCAATTTTAGAACCCGTACAGGCACCTGTTAGGGGGACACGTGTTATGAGGCTGACCAGATTGAATTAGAGCAACCAATTAAGGAAGATCTGATTTCTTCGCCTGAGATCCCTGAGCCAGGGAACGAGGAAACGTATGTCTCCTTGGAACAGAAAGTGACAGATGATTTTGAGACATACATTAATATGGATTTCGATTTCTTTGATTCTGATGGTGAAGATTTAAGTGGCGAAGTCTCACACGAGTTTATAGAACATGATTTTTGTGAGACGATTGGGCCTGAGGAATCTGATAGATCATTTGATAGCCCAATAATTGAGGAAACTGATCTTATTAGGGCTCACATTACGGATCCAGAATCGCATTTTCTGGAGGATTCAATTCAATGCCCTGATTGTCATTTACATCCCATTGAGCTTATCGATGATTTTGTTTCTGAGATAATTAGACCCAAGTCAATTCTGATTCAGCAACATCTTTTAGACTTGGAAATTTCAGATGGGGTGATTAATATGCAAGAGGTCCCGAAATTTAACATTCTAAATGAGGAGGATAAAAGCTAGGAAGTTCTGATCTGGGAAACTAACTCCAGAGGAACTAGAAGACTGAGTCTAAGGGTTCTAATTCATCTGAAACCATCAAACCAAAACCCTTATGACATCTGTTCTGAGGATGTTCAACCCAAGCACACATTCAATGATTATCCTTTTGAGCTTGAATTCTCTGTAACCTGACTTTTTGGTCTTGGGTTGCATACTCATAAATCACAGGTCCTACCCCGCTTGCATACTGATTTTAGGTTTTGGGTAATTTTTATCCAGAACCTGAGATATTCTCGATTACAGGGTATGGGTCTGCATCACAATCTGGTCCACATTTGTGGACATCTACTGACAGGTCAGAGGATTCTTATGTTTATTCTGATTCTGACTTGCACCTGTGAATTCTTTCTTTCTCTTCTTTGTATAGTGTGCCTAGCTGAAGGCACTAAATTCTGCACGTATACGGTTCTTTTCAGTTTTCATCTCGGAGCGGACCTGACATTCACGCAATTCAGGTGCTTTCTACGCTATTCCACTCTATTTTATGTCTTTTTAATACAATGAGGACATTGCATTAGATAGGCATGGGGGGTGGATATTCCCCTCTGAATTTATTCGTCAGCTCCGTAGATTTTTTTTATTTTCTTTTATTAAAAAAAAATTTGGAATTAGGGAAGAGAACTTGGGTTTAAGAAAATTTTCAATCTTAGGAAATACTACATTATGATTTGAACACAAAGACCCTTCAAGTCTTTGGACTTAATCAGCCCGTGTATCCACTAAAATGTGGATTTATTTTTTGAGTCCTCGCCAACCTAAATTCTATTTTAATTTGAGTAAATAAATTTGGGTGATAAGTACATGACTTATCAACCCACCCCCTAATTTGAGGGAATTTTGAGTTTTAAGCATCTACACACTATCTTGTCACTGACTCGTTGTTCAACGATTCTAATGGAAATTGGGTAGCTAATAAACCTTCTAGGGTGATATGGCTGGCAAGTTATCATGGGTAACAGCCCATAGGTAGGTTATCCAAAGCCCAGTCACTGGACCTTTCTCTTTTTGCTGCCTTTAGGCAAATCTTAGACCAGGGAAGCCACCTACTTAAAAAAAAAAAGGAGAAAAGAAAAAAAGAAATAAACCACACTTTGCTGCACAAGTATGGCTGGCAAGTTGTCGGTGGTAACAGCTCATTGACCGATTGTCCAGAACCCAGCTCAATAAATGCACTGAAAATTCCTAAAACACTTAGGAAGAAGTGCAGAAGTAGAATAAACTAGGGAGATATACACTGGAATCACCCTTGTGTTGACCCCGTAAAAAAATAAAAGTAGGGAGAAAGCTACCGGTTGTAAAGATACACCTTTAGGTAGAATTCTTTTTTTTTAGGTTACCTAGAGGAGTAGAAATCTGAAGTCTGTTTTAACTACCGGTCAACGAGTCTATCACATTCACAATAAGATGCTTAGAACTTAGGATGTTCGATTTATGGTTTATTGCCTCCATACCGGTCCTCTTTATCAGGATGCATTGTTCTTTCCATGACCTTAGCTAATGGTGTAGCTAATTTCTTATCAGTGAAAATATTATGAAAGATCCAAACAACTTTGATGAGATGTCAAGAATATCACCAATAACTTCTTTTAAGGAGAAAAAGAGAGCATTATTAAGAAAAATGAATCTTTAAAGGAGTATCAGGCTAATAATGATGCCATTCCAAAATGGCAACATGATTACTATGTATGTAAGGTTATGTTTGGTTTAGGTGACATTCAATTGTAGAATGTAATTGATTTAGTGGCAAGATAAGTAATGGGTCTAATGTGATAGATGAGTTGATGAGAGAGATGATTATAGTTTTTTTTTCTGATATTTGATGCTGGATTGCTTTTTATTGTTTCTTTGTTGGAAAATGATACCTTTCTCAGCCTTTTGGCTAAGATCAAGTGCAATATCTATTCTTATCAATTTGTTGGAAAATGGAGTAGGTAAGTTTTTTAGTGTGATAGGTAAATTGATGTGTTGTAGCTGGGCATGTGAGATGATGCACCTTGCACATTCCATCTACTCTCATCTATTCACCTTAATCCACCCACATCAATTTAACCTACCTGGTGAACCCCATCCAAATATAGCCTAAGAGTGACCTGGTGAACCCTACCAGTATTTATGCTAGCCAAATTCATGTGACCTAATTAGTTCATTTCTTTGTCTAGTGGCAAATGGGATATTTTAGAGACATTCTGGCACAATGGTCTCATGCCTAAACTATAAAATGTTTTTGAGAGCCATTATATGATGCATTTGCAGAATTTTTTTGAACTACCCTTTAGACAATCAAGTTCCATGCAATATGAAGCTTTGATGAGTTTTTCCCCAAATACACTTTTAATTCTCTAGAAAGAAGAAAATAATACATGCATGACAACTTAGAAACTTGTGTTCATTTACATAAAATGAGGAAACTTGACACCCTCATTTTTGCCTTAATTGCTCAAACTTGACACACTCAAGGATGAACATCATTAGGTTGCTGGGTCTTTCTCTTGATTGTAGCTTTTCAAGAAATCCTTGGTATTAAACCTCCTAATCACATTCACAGCAACTACAACATTACTAATCTGCTGTGATGTTTGATTTATATAGTTAATTAATCTAGTCGTGGCCTCTATGAGCCAATTTCATGCACTCTACTAAAACTCGACAAAATTAGTTGATCAAGAAGTTACTTTGCTAGGCATTGAAAGACAAGTGACTTTGCATGATAAAAGGCCAAAGATGCTGCACTGAATGCCATCCAATCTCCTCTACTAGATATAACCATTGAAAGGGCTACTGGAATAGTGTGGAATATTACTAGAGGAAGTGATTTGACTTTGTATGAGGCATGGTGTTTTCTATCACTCCAATTTGATGCATATATTGCACTTATGAAGCTTTTGCTGCAATTTTTGTCTGCTTTTATCAACTGATAAAAGATGGTGTTTTTTAATAAGTTAATGGATTTCTTGCATCATATTAGCTACAATGAGATTCAGAACCAACTTGTTTTTAAACATCTTGAAGTTTCAAATTATGTAAGATGAGAAGATCTTCTCTTTTGTCTTTAGCTACTGACAAGCCTGAGATGCACCAATAATGCGGTGTGATAAGTCTATGGTTTGTTACTCAAGAAACAACGCAATTCTAGGTTCAATTTTTAATTATTTTTTGAAAACATTCAATTTTTAATTATAACAATCCTAATAAATCAAATGAAATTATTAGGAATAAGAAAACAACTATTGGGAACATGCTTACCCTGCTGACAATTCTAATACATGATCATGAGTACTCCATGATTGTACATTAGTCCCTTTTTTAGGGCAACATATCACTCAAGAAAGAGACTCTTCTTTATCTTTGCGACTAAAACCCTCTTCAAATGGCTAACCAGATCAACATACTTCTAGATTTGCTTCTTATTTTCCATCTACTTTATGCATTGATTTAATCATTATTGACTAGGAAGGTAATATAATTTGCCTATTCTCCTTTCAACTTTGGCTATACCTATTCTAAAATTTATTAAATGCAATTTATCTGGGTATGCTTATTGTGTACTCGTGGAGAGCACGCATTGATTTTTTTTGTGGTAAAATGTTTTATTGGAAGGTAGGTTTCTTTTTTTGTTTAACACGTGAGATCTGTTTCTCAAAGATTCAGTAGAATTACCAGTTGTATGATATCTTTTCCAATTTATATTTCTAATATCTGGGCATTGTTTTTATCTTTTTTCTGCACAATACAGGTAAATGTTGCTACAAAGGTGATATACAACCTTGTTGATCCGAGTGCAAATTTACTATTTGGAGCTATAATTGATCAATCCCTAAGTGGCTAGGTATATTTCTTATCAAGTGCTCTATCTAGTTATTCTATGATATCTGAAGTTGCTAGAGTTGAAGTTTCATTTTATTATTGTTGGAGAGAAAGTCTCTTATTAAAAACAGGTGGAACTGATATCTCTTATATAGAGAGTAGGGTTAAACACTATAACAAAAATAGTTTTTACCGATAAAAGAAATGTATTGATAAAGCATAAATATTTGTCATTTTAAATATTTTTCAATTATTTTTGTCGATATTTTTATTGCTAAATGCTAGTTTTAACGACTATCTTTTTGTTGCTACAATTGACACCATTGTCAAGAAAAAATAGCAACAAAAATAATCACCACAACGAATTGACGATATAAGATATTTTAGAGGCAATCACTTTTCACCACAATTAATCTCACAATTTTTTTAATTCTTGTGACAATTTGATATCACTAATGAGATTATTTAAGGATAATAAAATCCATAGCTAATTTTAGCTGATAAACCTTTTATTTAGTGTCCTAATTTTATTTCCAATAAAATCATTATTTTATATATATAGTTAGTTAATTAACTTCCACAGTTGTCGAATGTTATGTTTTAGGGATCGTTATTATAGTTTTACATCAATTTTGATTATAAAATATATATTAACATTTAAATGACTCTTAAATTGAAATGAATAAATATTTAAATAATGAAATTATCCAAAGATCTATTATAATATAATAAGTACTTTAATTTTAAAATCAAATAACGAAAACGTGGTCTGGAATCTAAAACATCTGCATACTTTTACAACAATTCAATGGTAGTAAGGAAGAAGCATATAAAATGACACATGTCAACCATAACAATATTTATTTATCAACCAATAACCTTTTGGCAAAAGAAAGAAATTTCATAAGTTATAAATATTATAATCAAATAAGATACATGTCCAACATAAAGTAAAAAAAGCCTAAATAACCTATTCTGACCGATCAAAAAGCACATTAAAAAACTTATGTCGATGACTGAATTGCATCTTCTATTTGCAACCTGAAGAGATCCTGAAAAAAAGAAAAATTATGTAAGAAAGCAGATATGAGATACATCATATAAAAAAAAAAAATTACACTTACATACCGCGATCTAAAATGACTGTCATAATGTTTATCGTGAAGCAACAAACATAAGCCATGCAATGATAGCTCCAATTGTGTCCCTTAAAACTTTATATTTTCCATATGACCTAATTGACATCTCTTCCTCATTGATGGTAACTTTAACATAAACTCATACATAAGTGGAACCAATGGTAGCTCCTCCTACCATCATTTAACATTTTAGCATATTAGAAGCGCTTAATTATGTGGAGATTTTATTTAATGTATTTTTTTTCCAACATAAATTTAGTGATGATTTTTAGGCTTTTGATCACAATTTTCAATTGTAACCAAAACCCTTTTTATAGTGTGATTTGATCATATAACTATTCATTTTTGTCGAGTATTGTACAATGATGCCTCATTTCACTTATTTAGGAAAATTTTATTAGTTAAGGGGCCAAATTCTGTCAAAAATTTGACAAAATTTTCCCTATTTTATCATGTTTTTCTCAAAATATCCTGTACATATATAAAGACCTGTGCAATAATATAAATATAATAACAAGGTGGGTACACCTCAAAATCATAATCACCACCACTGAAAGCATAAAACATACATCTACAAAATAGGCACGCCCCACGACAATGCAAAATAGAGAAGAAAAGAAAGCATCATAACATAAGCTATCTTCTAAGTATAAGGGCCCTCTAAAATATTACATTCTTTTTACAAAATTTATATAAAAGTTGAGGGCCAATACAAGAAACTTCAACACATAAATATATAGCAAGTTTGAAATTTACTCATTTTCCAAACTTATACTAACACCCTTCCTGTTTACAAAGAGAAAAGAAGAAAAGTAAACCAAAACGAAAGAAAGCAACACTCCTCTTGTTTACCTTGGAGAGGTTTCCATATATGAATATATACATGTTAAGGAATGTACCCCATCGACATTTGCAATAATAGAAACAAGAATCCTCCCAAAGTTGAGGGGAGCCACACCTAAGAATGTCTCACATAGTCCAACCCAATGTTGTGGTGATTGTCAATATTAGGGTATGGATGTTTTGGAAATATATATGAGCATGCCAATATGGATCGACTTCTTATTAATTGCTTCTAAAATGAAGGAATCATTTGCTTCTAGTTGAAAGGTTTCCGCACCATGATGGACCAAAATTTTTGAGATTTGGCCTCTTGTGGATTATGGCCTTCGATTTATATGGATTTCACTAGCCTAAGTATGCCATTTAGAAAAAAAACCATTACAAGTAATAAGTGTCCTTGAGGATGAAGAGTGTAGACACATCCCACAATGTGGAATTTAGAGCTGACAACTAAATTTCAATTGGAAAGGGAAAAAAGAAACCATTTGTAAACCAACTTTTGCCAAGAAATGCCATTGATGGGTACTTGCTCAAAATCCATTTGTTAGCAAAATTACGCAAGGCATTCATATTGCATTTTCAATATGATCACTAAATTGGATGAGAAACTCATTCCTTTACTCAACGGCATATTTCTCCCACAAAAATAATTATTTTTTAAATTTGAAAGTTCTTCCTTTGACATGGCAGTATAATCTTCAATAAATAAAGCAACAAAGTGCAAAAAATAACAACATAGCTACTCAACATTTATAGCTCAGGAACCAAAAAATCACACAAAATACACTATTGATCACCAAAAGAATAAAAGAAAAAGAATTGTTTATCTCATCCATACCTCCCTCCCAGGATGGAATTGGGGTCTTTGACCCTCCTATGACCTCAACCGCAACCACACTAGCCAACTACACCAAACAGGTGGGTTCATATTTTGAACTTCTTCAAAAATCAATTCCTTTTTGGTGATGGAATAGTTCAAGTGCCCAACATAGAGAATAAGAAACTTTTTTTCACAATTCAAGTCATTAATTTATATATATCATTCTAATGAAATGAAATGTCTAAAAATTCCTCAATGCAATTCAAACAAACAAGCCAAGCCGAAAAACTGCTTGTCTATGACCTAAAACGCCATCCCTAAGCCAACGTGCACCTGCAATATATCCAAATTACCAGAAACCAAGCATGGCACTTCACAGATCATGGACACTCAAGCCTAGAGGAAGAGATTACTTCAATGTGTCTGCCTTCTCAGAGTCCAACAGAGTGTAGAGATACTTGGAGCAACGGACCTTGATTTTACAACACTTTTAGTCCCTTGATCTTAACTAAACGTGCATCTTTTCTCCCAGCAGTGAGGAGAAAGTCTTCGATCTCATGAATCTGTTTTGGCATCTCTGCTGAAGGAAGGGAAACCTGATGAGGTTCAGAGTTCTCACTTTAGAGAATAACAATATTATTCATGTTTCAAAAAATTATTCTAACTTAATCCATTCAAGAAAAAAAAAAATCTAATTCCACGTTTTCTTCGAGAAAGATGGGAATCGAACTCATCCAACCCTACGTTGATTTCAGGAGGAGAGGAAAGGGAAGGTAGGAGGTGGAGATGAAGGTGCTGACCTCGGAGAGGGAGGGGCGATGTGGTGGTTGCCGGAGAAGAGGATGCGCAGCCGGAGGAATGCAGCTGAGAAGAGGCGGGCAGTAAGGACATTGCAGGTGGGCGAGCGGAGGTTGCAGGTCTATGAGCAGAGAGGTGGCCGGTGAGGAGGCAAGTCGACGTTATAAGACTGACAAAGGAGCAGTAGGTTGACGTTGGCGGCGAGCGGGCTTGTGAGGTTGGAGATGAGGGTGAGGAGATGAACGGGCTGAGGTTGCGGAAGAGGGATGGCGATCGAGGGTTTTCGGGGAAGGGAGCAGCGCAAGCCTTGCAAGATCGTGGGGAAGGGGATAGCGGTAGAGGCGTGGAGGAGGGGGCAGTGAGGTCAACAGTGAAGAGGATTGGGGGAGGGTGTAGGGAAGGGAGAGAAGTGGGGGATTGGAAATCGCAACGACATTGGTTTAGATGAAGAAGCAAGGGGAATTTGAAGGGGTGGGCGGCGGCAAGCGATGGAATCGCAGACGTTGCAGCGGCAGAGGTCGTGGGGGAAGGGGAGACGCGAGGGATGGAGACGGGGTGTGAGGGGATCTGGAATCGCACGCAAGGGCATTTGGCAAGGAGTGAGTCCCGTGTTGGATGATTTAGAGGTGGGTCTTGACGAGGGAAGTGGGGTTCTTGGGGTGTGAGATTTCGTGACATAGGCGCGGGATTTCGTTAGCGGGATTTTGTGATGGAACCGAGCGATGAGTTGAGGGATGGAAAATTAAGGGATTGTGGGATATTTTGAAATAATTAATGGTAACGTGTCTGTTTTAATTTTTTATTAATTTTTGTCAATATATTACATTTGTGATTAATTTTTACTATATCAAAAAATTATATGATATATTTTTAAAAATCACATTATTACTATCACAACAAATGACAACTTATGTGAAATATATTTTACCCTCACATACAATTATCTCAAGAGTGTTATTTTCTTGTAATGATACTTGTTTAAGGTAGAAAGCAAAGTTAGATTTTTTAGGCATTTATCTAAAAATTGAAATAATATAATGATAACTCTCTTAAAGAAAATGATCATTAAATCCAATATATTATTCGTAAAGAGATTTACGTAAAAATTTAAATTAGATTTTGGTGCATCAATTAATGATAACTTTCCTTACTAACATATACTATGAAGATGATCAATACACCTGTTGCTAAATTATAATAATTCCGAGATTTATATTCACCAATATGGCAGCAAATAAATAAGCATATCCTTAACTCATAAAAATACCAAAGAATAAAATTTGACACTAAAAGTATTTGTTAATAAATATATTTACATAGCGGCAAATAGCACGGTTATGTCGCTAATGCCTGACTTTACAAACATATAAATTTGCCACTAAAAAAATTTGTTAGCTAACATTTTTTTGTTAGCGATGAATTATTTCGACATATCACTAAAGGGTATTATTAGTGACACAGTTTATTTGTTGCAAGGTGAAATATCGCTAAATCTATTTTTGTTGTAGTGAGAAAAATTACATAAAAAGATCTACTAGGGCTATGAAATTGAGCAATAGGAATATAAAATTAACTAGAACTCTTAAACTTACTAAAAACAAACTAAATTTTAATCCTAAAGATTCTAACTTCTGAATACTTTTAACACTCTCCCTCAAGGTGGAGTGTATATGATAATCAAGCCCAACTGTTTATAAGGGACAAAACAAGATGACTCCTCACGCAAGACATCTTCTGGCTAGAGGAGCAGGCAGGCAACAGTAGCAGGTTGGTAGTAGGTGACGATCCCAAGCAGAAACAATAGTAGACTAGGAGGCAATCCGAAGTAGTAGCAGGAGTAGATGAGAGATGACTTTAAGCAGTTCAAGAAACGATCCCAAGTAGTTAGTCGTGAAGATTCCAAGTTTGCCACATGGATAGTAGGGTTGGAAACTAGGTAGTCAGGCAGGAATGCGCAATTTCACGCACAAAAGTGTGCACCACGCACGTAAAGGTAGTCAAGAGTAACTGAATCATGCACATGGCAGTTGAAGAAGATCACAAATAGAGTGCACAATCAAAGCGCACAGTCAAGATTCGATTAGGGAGATCGAATCATGGAGACCGAATAAGGGAAGATCATGATCTTAGGTGTAGATCTAAATCAAGATCGATCTAAATCAAAAGTTGTAGCAATAGATGAAGGTAATCATTTGTTGTTCCACATTCCAAGGTGTGGTGATGGCAATGATATGGTGGTTCTGGGGCTGGTGGCGTAGGTGCCACAGCATAGTTTATATTCTTCATGTTTTTACCATTGTTGTAATATTTGAAGCTCGTTTATATATATATAAATTAGTTTCATTGTATAATTTCTTTCGATTAAATATTTTGAACAACTTAGGTTATTTTTGAGTATCTCTTATTTGTTATGTGTAATTCTAAAATTAATTATTTTTTAAAAAAGAAATTAAAGTATTATTAGCAACGGTTATTACCTTAACCATCATAAATTACATTCGGTGACCATTTAATAACTGTCGCCATAAGTCCATTACGTGCCACACGATTTTGGCGCAAGGTATTCCATCTCTTTCAATGACCGTTGAATAACCATCACTAATACTAAAAGTGGACAATTTTACCAATAATCATCCCTAAAAGGTACGTATTTTCTTAGCGCGTAAATTGAGCTCCCACCAAGAATATTGTCGATGCTCTAATTGATAACTGTTAATAATTTACTTTAACGACAATTAGAAAACCATTGTGAAAACGTACTTCCATGTTCACCCGCATGCATTGAGAAGACGACGATAGAAGATTGTAACCATCACCAAATTGAAACAGTGACGCGATATACCGCGACGGTGTGTGGCGACAGTTTCGTGACTATTGGCAATTATTAATAACCGTCGCAAACCTCGCATGTTGTTATAGTGAAAATAATGTGCCCTAATCGAAAAGCAATGTTGGAAGCAGCAATTATTACACTAAAGACAGAACAAGCAAAGTTCCATATGCCATTATTACCTAAACTTGCTTGAGAACTCCACATCTCATCAAAACATTCAAAGAATTGGTCGATGATGCAAACATAATTGATGCATCAGCAGCATCTTTGCAAAAGTACTACAGAGGTATAAAAGGAATATACTTAGATTTTTCCTTTTAAGGATCTTCGGAAAGCCCTTCTTTTAAGGTATAAAATTCAAAATATAAGTTACATGACTATCATAAAACACACAAGAAATTAGTACCATGTAATTATTTATAATTTTGTTTCACTTCATGCTCCATCCTTGAACAACCTTCCATTTTTGTCTTTGAAATAAAGAAATTCATGAAATATAAAGATTAAAAAATGGATGCTTTAACTTGAAACCAAAGAAAAGATGCACCAGCCGGGAATCGAACTCGGGTTTGTACTATGGAAGGGTACTATTGTACCACTAGACCACTGGTGCTATTCATGTTTCATGAACTTAAATTCACACAAACTACACTACATCATAAATTTAGATTGGGAAAAAAAAAAGTAACAAATGGAACCATTTCATAGATCATAGAAAGCAATTTTTTAGGAAAGATGAACATACAGTTATCCATCTACATCATAGAGCTACTTCCCTTATTGTTTTATCATGTAACTGCATGACTATTTCTACATATCTAACCAAATAATTTAAGATGGGATAAGCCAAATGAACAAACAAATAATTTCAGCAGCCACTATAGGTTTTCAACCATGAAAAGATGTCTTCCAGAATGAGGTAGTCATCCCACTTAGGGGATTTAATTAAAAATTGTTCTACATTATGCCATGCATGAGCTGCTCTGCTATCCTAAACCTAGCTACATGTGCATGAAAGTAGCTAAAAAGCTATAGTGACGTGCCCCAAGGGCCAAGCTCCTCTTAGTCATCCAATATCCATTATGTACATGTCCAGAGCATAGTCTAATTATTCCTACTCAGAATTCCAACCCGGCATGTGTAATTTCAAATGCTTTCAACAACTCCTATATGTAATTTTGCTTCTGGTAATTAGATTTAGAGTCGATATGCATTGTATCCACTCAACTCAAGCTCGACTCAACAACCTTATCAAGCCTAAATTTCATTCCACTTTCATGTTCTACATTAAACCATTGTAGGTTTGCAAGCTCAACTATCTTATCCTGCTGCACCAATTTCTCTTCCTTTCCTTTAGCTTTCAATAAAGCATTTTTTCTAATCCTAATAGTGATGAATTCAATGCTAGAAGTCCCCAACCTACTTGCGACTCTATCGTGCCTTTTCTATCCATGTACAGTTAGATGGTAAAAGCCTTCAAAAAAGAAAGTACAACGATGAACTTCACAAACAAATTCTAGAAGACATCTCCTCAAATGTCATAAAAGAAGATCAAATTCATTAAAATTCCCCCATCCAGCTGATTTACCAATTTTCACAAACAGGATCAAGTTTACAAAAAGTCCTTACACTTTCAATCTTTCAAAAGAATGAAATAAATTCATAAAGTAGGCATATATTATAGAGACACAAATACCCCATTGGCAATTTTTTACTTCATAGCTTCAGATCAGAAGGGTAATAAACTAAAACTAACAAAATGCTTTATACTGTGAAATTGCACAAGCATAAGTGTTGGATATGGGTGTTAGCATCATATATGAATCGATCATAAACGATGTAATGAAACATCAAAACACATGAACACTTTTAGGAATAGGAAGGCATAGTAAGGAAATGAAAATGAAATTCACACTTATTGCAAAAGTCTGCCAATTCCCCTCCACCCTGTAAATTATTACCAAATTATCAAGCACATAAGCACCATATGCAAACTTGTGGGGAGAATATTAATTCCACAAAAATAGTTCAACTATATCTTTAAAAACATGACACATCCATATTTTTCGGATCGAACTTTTCACCTTATTGGATTGGGCATGATCAAACTTTTCACCTTATGCATAGAACATAACCTCTTTGACTTGATGCTTGGGTTCCATGCTTTAGAAGCCCTCTATCTAATAAATGCTCCTTTGAGTTGGCGCAGTTGTTGGTTTTACTTGGCAATCTAAGGTCTGTGCACAACCTGGTGCTTTATTATGGAATTCTAGAAAGTTTAGTGTACTTCAAGAGGTTGCAAAAAGCAAGGTGTCAACATGATGCTTGGTACTTACAGGACTGCAAACTCATTTCGGCAACAAGTTATTCCCTTAAGGTAAGAAATTTTGGTTGGTTTTTGCATAGGGGAAGAATAACAACAAGGGGTTTGGAGGTCATGATGGGTGCTAGAGGATGATATGTCTTGCACCTTATGTGGGGTTGGCGCTAAAGACATCAACCATTTATTTTGTGGTTGTAATTTCACCCAACAGGTTTGGAATCATTTCAATTTTACTTGGCATGATTGTGCTGATGATACACACATTTGTCTTTTCACAATGAAAGGAGGGATCTTGGCCCTTCTATCTTCAAGTCAAAAAGGGAGAGAGGAAAGATAATGGTTGTCTTATGGGGAATTTGGTTGGGGAGGAATGGGGTGGTATTTCAGGGTGAAAGAGAATATGTGGAGAATTTTACTTCTTGTATTTCCTCTCTATATTTGTACTTTGGACAAACATTTCTAATACGGTTGTTTGTACCTAAGGTCATGATAAGAAAATTCGGGTGACATCAACTAGATAGTTACCGTCTTTTCCATTTCCTAGAAAAACCCTCTTCGGTGATTAAAATGAATAATCAGAGAGCACACTCATTCTAGTTATTGAATGCCACTAGAAAAGTAGAAGTTTCATAACTAAAACTCATGTGAACTAGTCATTCCTTTTTTAAATATGATACAAACAACTAATTAGAGCATGAGCTTTTCAGTTATCCAACTCAAACCTTGAAGTGAGATTCCAAGACCACACAAGATCAACGCAGCATATCCATGAGAATAAAGGATATTCATGTAAGTTATCTAAGGGTAAATTCAGATTCCACATATTGTGGAAAAACTATAGGAGTGCAAGCTCCACAGGGCCCTAGTGCCTACTAGCAACTAGAGATTTTATTTTTCATTCACAATGACAACTCTAAGAGGTTGGGGGATGTGTTACACAATTTATAAGATGAGATACATGGACCCACACCCAAGAGTCATATACCCATTTATAAGTGTTTTATACCACCCAAGATCCATATAGCCATTTACAATTTATCCCCTCACTAACTTCAATCATGCAAACACATGGTGACAATAGGAAATTGTTATATTGCATGATTCTGCCATTTTAGAAAAATTACATTGTAGTGTACCCCTAGCATGTCCATTCATTCAAACATAAACCTAGCATGGTGACAACATAAACTAGGTTCAAAATTCACTGCAAGACATATACAAATAAATCAAGGCGCACTTACCTTGGTGTTGGACTCCAACTTCTTGATCTACCCTTGGATCCATGGAGTACCTCTAATGTTCCTCCTTTGTAACTATAAATGGAAGAAGGTACAAAGTATTAGGGATAATGGCACTTCATACCCAACACCTAACACAAACACCAAATTTTAACTTCAGTCTGAGAGCTCTGTTTTCTCCATTCCATTCAGCAACTGAATTCTTTAGCATGTAGCAACTATTTTTGCATTCCAAAAAACATTATCTACCTTCAAAATGATGTAAACATCATAAAAGAATAAGTGCAATTAAAACTTTATCAATATGATAATTGAAAAAACATTGCAATAGAAACTTAGCTATTAAATGAAGCAACAACATTTATGTGCCAAAGGTACTTATCTTTTGGGCACATATTCAAGATGAATATGTTCCCTTCAACAATGAAAAGCCTTTAAAAAATCAATGAAACCAGCTACATTCATACTCTAGACCATTAACTCTATAACTAAATCTGAAAATAAAGAAGCAACAACAATAATAAAAATCCAAATAAATAAGATGCAAGATGGAGTTGACACTAATATTTTAGGTTGCCCTTTGCTCCACCACTTTCATACCCTCGACCTCAATTACAATCTCTGTCATGAATACTACTCCCAGTGGCAATCTCTATCATGAATACTAATACTTTTTGTTTTTTTGAAAAGATCATGCCCACAAATTCTAATGGCAACAGAAAAGATCACAAAATAAGAATAACCTTAAGAAGCTTACACTACTAGAAAAAGTGCAATTTGGAACAATTTTCTAACCATCGTTAATTAACATATTTAGCAATGGTTATTAAAGAAACTATGACCTAAAGCGCCATCCCTCCTCCCCACAAAACAAAATGTACTCGTTGGGTCCTAGGATAAGGTTTAGTGATGATTAATTAATTAACTGTCACTAAAGGTTCACTTAAACTCCAATTTTAGGACCTCAATAAATTCTCTTAATCGATTAACGCACTCCTTCCTCTCACGGAGGTGAAATATTCACCAAATAGAGACGAGTAACTATATAACCATCACTAATGTCCTTACACTACAACATATTCCACTTTTTCCGTCGATTAGAAATTGACAGCAAAACAATATTAATCAATGCCATTAAGCGATGCCATTATGATTGTCGCTGTTTCATTTTTTTTGTCGGATTGTGAGCACATCAAATGTCAAAATAGTGTTTGACCACATGATGAATTGGCCATTTCGACATCAGTTAAAAATTGATGAAAAATACAATTGCCGTCGGTTTATTTATAACCAACAACAAAAAAAGTGTTCACCCAAGGTCAATTTGGATGTTTCGCCGTCGTTTCAAAATCGATGGTAAGTGTATTTGCCGTCGCTTATTTGTCAACCGATGGCATTCATTCATCACTTTTTCCCGCCTTTACAGGCCCTTTTCTGAAGTTTCCCCGTTTGTTATATACATTTACCGTCGGTTATATAAGTGATGGCAAAAATGTTTCTGTCGTCGCTTTTCGTTATAACCGACGGCAAATATGTGATGGCAAAAATATTATTGCCGTCAGTTTCCTTATAAGTGATGGAAAATATGTGACGAGAAGAACATTTTCACCGTCGGTTAGTCTAAGAAGAGATGGGAAAAATATTTTTCCTGTCATTTGTAAGCTGTCAATTAATTAAATAACCAACAACAAATGTATGATTTAAAAAAAAAAGAAATTACAAAATGATGGGATTACATACTAAATATACTTAAAATACTTTTAATGAAGAGAAGTTTATATTGCGTAAATATAAAAAGTCTAGTACATAAAAAGTTTGAAAATGAAAAATTTACATAAAATGAAAATAAAATATTTACATGAAAAACATAAGAAAATAAAATGTATAAATATCACTATGCAGCTACCCCGATGCCAACAGCTCTACCCATGTCGTTGTCGTCGTCTCGTTTGTGGATGCTGAGATCTAATGAAAACAGATGCTCTGACTGACCCTTCTTCAGAAGAAGGGTTAGAAGCTTCTCAATCTTACTATCCATCTTATTCATCTATGATTGCATGGCATCCATCTGACTCTACATAGATGTCTCTCTCTTCACCCTTTCATCTCTGTAGTGTGTCGATTTTTTGATGCAACTGATCGATGACACGAGATGAGATGACACCTTTCCTCCCATACTTGGTAGATAATGTATGTGCCCTCCTCGCACTATAAACAAAACCACTATGGTCCAATGGCATCACTCTCCTAAATGCATCCTCTGGCTGCAAAGGCTGGTGGACGCTGTTGAACATCTCGTCAGTGGGGGGATGTACTAACTGTACCATTTGATCTTACATGTATTAAAAACATTATTATAATATATATAGAAAGTTATAAATATTTTTGAGTTTAAGAAACTTACATGTTTCTCCTGGTATGACTTATAAATCCACTTACAAGTACCTTTAGCTACAGCCTTACTGTGGGTAACATCGTATATATCCATCCCACTCATTTCCATCCCATCATGAGTAGCAAACTGAAAATATAAAAATGATACAATTATATTAAGATAACATAAAAATTAAGTAATATTCAACTGAAAAGTAGTTCCAACACTTACATAACGGCTCCCGACAGTCTCGATACTCCTTCGACCCAAACAATGGGTCTGTGGTGGAGCTTTAGCCCTATTGTCTTATTTTTTCTTACTTGCTCCTGTACATATACATAATAATATTTTTTATGAATTAAAGATATGTGAAATTAATAGAATAATTTGTAATCGTTTACTAACCTCCATCTTTGGATTCAACCAATGCTCACATGCCTTCTTCTAATCGTCATGCATGACATCAGGAGGAGCATGACTGATGTAAACATGTTTACACTACTTAAGATATCTATTTATGCATGTTCTTAAGCATAGGATTGCATTGCAAACTATAAATATTGCATAACATGCATCATCTTGCATTTAGATTAGTTTGAATAAAATGGATGTTAATTATCTCCTTTTATGTTCATGGACAGGGCAAACTTTTTATCGGAGCCTCAGATCGAAGATCCAACCGTACAGATGTGATCAAGGCGACGATTGGAGTTCCACAACTCCAAGATTGCCCTAATCAGACATCTGTAGCATCAGATAGAGATCGGGGAACCCTAGAAGATCAAGGCCCAAGATGGTGTGAATCCGCACTTCAAACGACAAATCCGATCGCATAAATGGATTTGGATCGACGATCACAGCCTAACGACCGCTACACCATCCGTGACAACCGTGACACCATCTACATCATCCAGAAGATGGACGGCCAAGATGGCGCCATGTGGCACCATCTCAGCTGCCCAATCGGCCGCTACACCCGTTGCACCCTCTCTTCTTCGACGATTCTCCACTGTTGGATGCACATCCAATGACTGTAAGCACGCGCACACAAAACTCAAAGCGTAGCACAAACGCGCTTGTAGCACGTTGGTCGAGCGCGCTTACGCGAGTGGGCGACGCGCATTCGAATCGCAAGGAGCGGCGAGCGGGCACGTGCGACCGTGCGATGAGGATCGAGTGGCTACAGGCGCTCGATAGTGCCCATGAGCTATTGCACGCCGCACCTCACACGAGATCGCACGCGAGCGCGCACGCTGAGGAGAGGGAAATCAGCTACACTATCGTGGTTTGCCCATTGCCTCCTCGGGTGAACTCTTATTCGGGAAAAACTAAATACCAAATATAAATTGTTAGAAATAATATAGGAAATTATGTATATAATAAAAATGTAAATGTTTAAAAATTCTTACATTTCTCTTGGTCTCCGTCCTCCAAGCCTTGTGGATTTTGGCGACATGCTTAAGGATATATCGGGAGGCATTGGAGTTGTCACCCCAATCGTAATTTGCCTACATTAATTTTAAAAAATATATGTCAATCTTACTTTATAATAATTTTAAGATAAAATTGTAAAAAAAATAACTTTTATAAATGAAATTACCTCCAACTGATGGAGGAACTACCTCTTCAACTCTGCAGGCACCTTCCTCCAATTGAAATAGCAAATGGGCAATTGTGCCTGCTCGATTGATAAAGCCCGGGTACTTCTTCGCCTCCTGATGAGAACCTCATCATGAGCCATAACTAGCTCATTTTGACCCAATACAAAGGATAAAAGCTCCTACATATCTCAAGGAAAAGCTTAACTCAGAGAATTCTGAGTTTGAGAAGAAAACAAGTCATAAGGGGTAAAAGTGCAATTTTACCAGTATAATCTGCATACAGGGTAATTCAGGGCCCAAACATAGGTCAAAACAGCTTAATAAGAATAAAAGTGGGATGAGATGATCTAGCAAGGGCTACAGCACTTCCAAGGAACCAAATGATAATCTGTAACCCTAAAACAACCCACTTCAATTCACAAGGTTCGAGGCAAAGTAAAAATAGAATAAACCCTCTAAAATTCATAGAAAAATAATCTCTGGGGTTTAGAACCATCAATTTGGCCTTTAGAACCCATTTTGACCTACATTGAGAACCATGCCCAATTAATAACTTAATTTGGGTTTTTGCGCAAATTGACCGGTCAAACAAGGTTTAATATGAAAATAAAATTCACCATCAGATTCCTTAGGTCCTAATTAGTCATGTATAAAAACTTGAGCCTAAGAAGAAACCTCCTTGACCGACTTCACACTTTGGTCCTCATATATTTACTCTTTGGCCCTCAACTTTTGAACCCTCGCATTTTGGCCCCTAACTCTCCTTCGTTCTTTGCAAACAGGTCCCTCCTGCAAAACCCTGCCAGCACCATGCTCCGGCGACCTTGCGCGGAGCATGGCGCCGCGCAGGGTGAGGTGGAGGACCTGGCAAGTGTACCGGGGGTGCCCTGCGTCGTCAGCCGTCGCAGGAGCACCCCCATTGTCATTGTAGCCCCCCATACCGGCCGTGCGAACGCACGGACGGTATGGGTTCGTATTCCGACCATTCTCCGGCGAGGGAGACACGTCGTCTCCCTCCGCCTTCCTCCCTGCTTCAACCCTATAAATACCCCCCGCCGCTCCACCGACGAAGGCAGCCTGGATCTGACGGAGAAAACCCCCAGCTTTCTTCTCTTCTTTCTCCGGCAGACGCTCACCAGCTCCGGCGACTTCCTCCCCCTCCACCTCTTCGCTCTGCCGCAATACCAGCAGCAGAGACCTCCTCCCCTGCTCTTCCCGCGCCACGCCGCACCCAGCTGGCGCCTCTCCAGCCCTCTGCTCGCCGCCGCCCCTCTCTCTGAGCATCATCTTCTCCGGCGACAGTCGATACGACTGTCGCCCTGTTCCTCCCCCTTCGTCCCTGCAGTTAAGTTAGACTTACTCCCCTTCTCCTCCTCTTTCTTTCCCCGCTTTCGATTTAGTCAATTAAGCCCTCTACCGACCCTGTTCACCCTCATCCTCTCCGCCTCCGACCACCCTCCGGCGAGCCGCTCCCATCACCTCAGCGACCCACACGGCTCGCCGACCACCGCAGAACCTCCGCCTCCTCACCCTGATCCTCTTCCGCCCCTCCACTTCCCACCAAACACCCTCTGCAGACCCACCGAACACACCCACTCCCTCGCTCACAGTTTGACCTAGGACGACCTGACAGCTCCATCTCGCCCCCTGCAGACCCCCTGACCACCTTCGCCGTGCCACGGCGAAGGTCCCCCGCCTGTCTGATTTGGCCGAGAGGCCGTTCTATTGATTTCAGGTTCCAGGCCTTGACCGCCATTGGCGAGGAAGCTCGAAGCTTGCTTGAGGTTGCTCCAAGCCTAGATATCCCAGGTTGAAGAGCCACGGCCAGCGCGAAAGAGTCTTGCGCACACACCCTGGCCCTCAATTGGAGCTGCGCGCCTCAACAGCTGATGCAATTGGAAGCACCATCCCTGCTGCAGGCGTGAGAGAAATGGGGTGCGCGGATAGTCCCACCTCGGAACCTCTCGAAGGCGCGCGGACGCATAAAGGCAAAAACTGCCTTATGCTGTTTGCCTCAGTTACCACGGGGTGAGGTCCCTCTCACCCGACCCGACCCGACTCGGCCTCGTCCGTGACCACGCTCCGCGGACCTGGCCCGACCCGGTTAGACTGACCTGCACTCCTCGCCCACCACGCACGCCGGTGGGCCTGGACCCGGGCTTGACCCGAACCCGATTACCCGGTAGCGCTCTGGGAGAGCTTCCGAAGAGTGATTTCAGAGAGAGATACGCGGGGGAGGGGGGTAGAGTAGGTTTTTGCCTCTTGACGAATAAACTCTGAAGTGTGCAGGCCAAAGAAGAAGAAGAAGACCCGCTGAAGAAGAAGGAAGAGCAACGGCCATCGCGAAAGAAGAAAAAGAGAGGTCAAGGCAGGTGAAGACAAAGAAGAAGAAGGAATGAAGAGAAGCAAGAAGCAAGAAAAGAAGAAGACGATCTGACGAAAAAGAAAGAAAGGAAACAAGAAAGAACAGAAGAAGAAGAGCACGAGGGGAAAATCTGAAGAAAGCAGAAGAAAAAGAAGAAGAAGAAGAAGAAGAAGAACAGGAAGAACCAAAGACAAAGAGGAAGAAAGAAGAAAAGAAGAAGAAGCCAAATTTTCATCTCTCTCTCTCTCTCTTTATTTTTGTAATAGAACTTGTATATCTCTAGAATACAACTTGCTCCCTGAGTTCGACCTCGGGAACTCTTTTATTTTTCCGAGTAAAAAATTTTATATGAAACGTTGGTAACAACCGGCTTTACTACAACGACATAACTCAACCCGGTCAAACCCACGTTATCATTTTGGCGCCGTTGCCGGGGAGCAACGGCTATTCTAGAGGTAAACATTCCTGTATCTTTTAATTTCTGATAATCTCCTCTCTTTTGTGCAGCTACAGGAACTCAAGAAGACAAGCAACCACACGACAACCACTCCGAAGACAGGTAAATCTTTTCTCTCACTATTAACCCCTACACTCTAAAGAGAAAGAAAAGAAAAGAACAAAGCAATATAGGGCTAACCTGTCTTCCATACTTAGTAACCATAAAAAGTTGCATGTTTTCAACTCATCACTCCTGCACACTATTAAGGGTATTTAAGGGCTAACACATTCTTGCTTGAGCCCTAATTGCCCAACAAAGAGTTAAATGGACCAAGTAGAGCCAACATAAGGTCAAACATTAGGATTTCAGTAGAGACACACCCCTTAATCAAGAATTGAGGAAATCCTAAAGAGGTGTGCCCAAGCCATTGATTGAAAATAATTAACAAGAAAAATCCTAAACAATTGGCTCTCTCTAAACACTTGAACCCTAAAAGACAGGACCTAAAAGCTCTTAAAGAAAACAATAGGTAAAGTTGACCCCTTGGGTTAACCAACCTTAAATTAGGTCACTCTTTGCACTTAAAAAGACTAAAGTTCAAGTGAAACCTTAAGCACCCTGATCTTAAAATTGGTAGACTTAAGAGGTCAAGATCCCCATTCTGGTCTACCTGGAACCGCAGTGACAAGAGAGGTCGGGTGGGGGAAACCCTGTAACCCGTGGGGACGCTCTACCGTGTAGGGGTCTTCGCGGGACTCTCCCTCTCTGGCTGCCCAGGTAATTCTCAGGTGGACGATCTTTCTGATCAAGGGGTCCATCTGCCCCGCACCTCTATAGTCACCCAACACATTTTTGGGTGTCTTGATTGGGTCCATCACCTTCTAAACTTACCTCTCCCAACTGTGCATGTACGGAAGGAGGTCTCTAAGACCACCCTTAAGACCTCCTTTAGAAATTCACTCTCGTCAAGGCCAAGCCTCGACACCCGTGTTTGTGCAGCAACACCCTCACATTATTCTCTCTTCTGATTCAGAACCAAGTTCTTCTTCTTCCCCCATCATGGCTCAGCCAGTTGAGGAAGAAAATAATCTGGAACACCAGCTCCAGCGACTCAATGACCTCTTCCAAAACTTCGTGCACCCACCACAGCGTCCTATGATGCGGGACCACTACAATCCTGCTGCGGTGGCAATTGAGCCTCGAGTTAGAATCCCGATTGGAGGACCTGATTCCGAACTAAAGCCCAACATGATTCACGCTATACCTAAATTCCATGGGCTTAATTCTGAAGATCCCTTCCAGCACATCAAACAGCTTAAGCATCTGGCCCACACTTTTGGATCAGATGCGCAAAATCGGGATATTCTTCTCATGAAGATGTTCTCCTTTTCTCTTATGGACAAGGCCGCCCATTGGTATCAAACTCAGACCCGGCCGATCAACACTTGGGAAGAACTTCAATCCGAGTTTTTGAAAAAGTTCTTTCCCGTTGGTCGGACCAACGCCTTGCGCCATCAGATTACACACTTCACTCAACAATCAGGAGAACCTCTCCATGAGGCATGGGATCGTTTTCAGGATCTCATGAGGAAGTGCCCCCATCACGGAGTTCCTAAATGGGAACAAGTCCAATCTTTTTACCAGGGACTCCGTGAGGACATCCGCCTTTTCGTCAATGCAACCTGCGGAGGAAACATCATGGGTCAACATGAAGACACCGTATGGGAGATTCTCGAAAACATGTGCGAGAACTCCATCAACAATGACTCCATGGGATTATTCGACAGGACGAATACCCGCGCAGCGACGAATCTTAAGGGAGCACATGAGACGCAGGGCCTGTCCGCATCAGTCGACCTGGAATTAATGGCCAGTCGATTGGACAAGGTCTCAATTATTGAAAAGAAGGTGGATGAGCTGACTCAGCACTTGCAGCGAGCCACCTCTGCGCGTAACTCCTTTGCACAACCTCCTTCCACACAGGAGACTGTGCAAAACATCCTACACCGATCCTCCCCTGGGATGGATCCATATCCATCCCCATCTGATTCTTGGACTGGAAGATCATCCGATCCTTTCTTCACCAGCCGGGGGAACTCCATTCCCCCTTTCCCTGATTCTCAGGAGGTTCCTCAGACCTGCGAGGATCTCAACGCCATCCAGAACGACCCATTCTCCAACACTTACAACCCTGGATGGCGAAACCATCCAAATTTTCAGTGGGCGGGAAATTCTCAAACCCAAAGACCACCTTTTCAGTCCCGCCCACAGCCCTCTCATCACTACCAGCCGCCTCAGCCTCGGCCCAACCCTACTTATCCATCAGGGCCAAATCAAGATCAAATGTCCTTAATCCTTCAGACTCTGGCTGACATTCAAAAATCGAATGCGGCCATTCAAAAACAGCACAAGGATGAGCTTACTGAAGTTAAAACTCAGCTGGCCCAGTTGGCAAATTCTCGCCAGCCAGGCACACTCCCTTCCCAACCCCTTCCTAACCCAAATAACGTGCCAACCCAGAAGCGCGTTATGAATCCAAATTTAGGCCAAGCTCAATGGATTTATCAGGCCCCCACTGCTCCATCTCCAGACGAGATGGAAGCCTCTACTTCTCGTACGGGATTTCAGCAGCAGCCACCCCTCCTACCAAATCCAAACCAAAATCAGGCCGGATTAAATTCTGTAACAACACGTAGTGGTAAGACAACTCAGGACCCGCGTTATCCAAACCACTCCCAGCCTGATAATCATGACCCTAGGATAGTTATCCAAGGTACCGCTGTTCCAGACCCACAACCAGGACCTATCCTAGAGGAACCAACCAAGATCCCGTTTCCCGAAGCCCTGACCAAGGGAAAGAAGACCACCAAACCCGTGGCCCCTGAGGAGGACCTGGTCAAGCTCTTTGAGCAGGTCCACATAAACATCCCCTTGATGGATGCAATCCGCCACGTACCAGCTTACGCACGATTTCTAAAGAATATATGTACACCCCAGCGTAAGCCGCGAACCAAGGGAGGGAGCCCAATTGTTCTGTCAGAGCAAGCCAGCTCTGTAATCCTTAGTAGACTCCCACCCAAGGCAAAAGATCCTGGAACTCCCCTGATCTCCTGTAAGATAGGTGGTACCCAATTGGACAGAGCATTGTTAGACTTAGGTGCATCTATAAATCTGATACCCACATCCTTACTTGACCATCTGGAAGAATCTGAGCTGAAACCAACTGAGGTGACATTACAATTAGCAGATCGATCTATAAAGTCACCAAAAGGGATTCTCGAGGATGTTATCGTAAGAGTGCGGGATTTCTATTTTCCAGTGGACTTTATAGTCTTAGACATGGATGCACCTGAGAACCCTAGGGATACACCAATCATTCTAGGGAGACCTTTCTTGGCTACTGCTAGAGCCAACATCAGCTGTGAGGAGGGCCAAATAGAGCTTAAGTTTGGAGATCAAACACTGAAAATTGATATATTTAAGGCCCAACAAGGAATTAATTGCGGCGTCATCGAGCAAATTTGTGACATCAAGACTTTGGTTGATGAATCACACCTCCAGAATGACTTGAGTATTCCTCATCAACCACAGAAGGATCTTGACCCGCAAATAGAGGAGTCCAATCCGGATGTGAACAACCCAGTAACTCCCACCCTTGAACCTCACATCTATACTGAACCACCCGCTGCTGCTGAAAACCCCATCCTTGAACTGAAACCCCTTCCTGCTCATTTGAAATACATCTTTTTGGGTTCTAATCAGACCCTTCCTGTGATCATCAATTCCAACCTCAATCCTGAACAGGAATACCGTCTGATTGTTGTCCTCCAGCAACATCGCAGAGCCATCGGATGGACCCTCGATGATTTGACTGGAATAAGTCCCTCTTATTGTACTCATCATATCTATTCAGAAGAGGGCACACGACCTTCTCGTGAAATGCAGAGACGCTTAAACCCCAATCTGCAGGAGGTCGTGAAAAAGGAGATCATCAAGTGGTTAGATGCCGGGATCATCTACCCGATCTCCGATAGTCGTTGGGTGAGCCCGATTCAGGTCGTGCCTAAAAAGGCAGGACTCACCACTATAACGACTGAGACCGGAGAAATCATTCCTACCCGATTAGCCAACTCGTGGAGAGTCTGTATAGATTACCGTCGACTCAATTCCTCCACGAAGAAGGATCATTTCCCACTACCCTTCATTGATCAAATTCTCGAAAAACTAGCGGGAAATAGGTTCTTCTGCTTTCTTGACGGGTACTCCGGTTATAACCAGGTGGCAATCCATCCTGAGGACCAAGAAAAGACCACATTCACCTGCCCCTTCGGAACATACGCTTTCCGAAGGATGCCTTTTGGTCTTTGCAATGCACCCGCTACTTTTCAGCGATGCATGCTTGCCATATTCTCAGATATGGTAGGTGATTATCTGGAAGTCTTCATGGATGACTTTTCAGTTTTCGGAGCATCATTCGACGATTGCCTCCAGCACTTGGTCCAGATACTCAGGCGGTGCATCGACGTGAATTTGGTTCTTTCCTAGGAAAAGAGCCATTTCATGGTGCCTGAGGGAATTGTCCTGGGACACTCAATTTCGGAGAAAGGTATCCAAGTGGATCGAGCTAAGGTTAATCTGATTTCTCGCCTTCCTATGCCTAGCTCGATCAGGGACATCCGATCCTTTTTAGGGCATGTCGGTTTTTATCGACGATTTATCCCTGATTTTTCAAAAATCGCACGCCCCCTGACCACTCTTCTCTCCAAGGATGTTCCCTTCGAAATCTCCAAGGAATGCACTCAAGCATTTGAAATCCTGCGTGACCGAGTCACCCAAGCCCCGATCCTACAGTCCCCTGATTGGTCTCAACCCTTTGAGATCATGTGTGATGCATCCGACTTCGCTGTAGGAGCGGTTTTGGGGCAGAAAAATGACAAGAAACCTGTGGTCATTTACTACGCCAGCAAAACACTCGATGAGGCTCAGCGTAACTATACAGTTACTGAGAAAGAGCTGCTAGCTGTAGTATTTGCCCTAGAGAAATTCAGATCATACCTTCTGGGTTCCCATGTCATCATATACTCGGATCACACGGCTGTGAGGCATCTCCTTGCAAAGAAGGACGCGAAACCTCGATTGATCCGATGGATCTTGCTGTTGCAAGAATTTGACCTCGAGATTCGCGATAAAGCGGGAAAACAAAACGTGGTAGCTGATCACTTGTCCCGTCTTCCTTCTGAAATGATAGACCCTTCCGGACCCATCACTGAGCATTTTCCCGATGAGCACCTGCTGACTATTGGTACTAGCCTTCCATGGTTTGCTAATATTGTAAATTACTTGGCATCTCATCAGACCCCGTCCGATTGGCCGAAGGCCAAGAAAGACAAATTACGCTCCGATGCCAAGTATTACATTTGGGAAGACCCGTACCTCTTCCGCATAGGTGCCGATCAGATCATCCGGAGATGTGTCCCGGAAGGGGAAGTCAACAATATCCTCTCTTTCTGCCATGACCAGGCATGCGGTGGCCATTTTGCCGGGCATAAAACCGCATCAAAAGTCCTCCAGTGCGGCTTTTACTGGCCCACACTGTTCAAAGACGCATACAGTCATTGCAAGGCATGCAGTCGTTGCCAGACTTTGGGCAACATGAGCCATCGCGACATGATGCCTATGCAGCCGATTCTAGTATGCGAAATCTTTGATGTTTGGGGGATTGATTTTATGGGCCCCTTTCCTATTTCGGATGGTTTCGAATACATTCTGTTGGCTGTGGACTACGTGTCCAAATGGATCGAAGCCATACCAACCCGAACCTGTGATCACAAAATCGTTCTCAAATTCATTCATCAACACATTTTCTCAAGGTTCGGGATTCCTCGTGCAATAATCTCTGATGGGGGGACCCATTTCACAAATGCTCAGTTTAGGTCACTGATGACCAAATACGGGGTGTCTCACCGAATCTCTACTCCTTACCACCCCCAAACTAATGGTCTAGCTGAGCTGTCGAATCGGGAGATCAAGAAAATCCTGCAGGTCACTGTTCGACCTGACAGGAAGGACTGGTCGTCCCGACTTCCGGAAGCATTGTGGGCCTATAGGACCGCCCACAAGACCCAATTGGGCATGTCTCCCTTTAGATTGGTGTACGGAAAGGCATGCCACCTTCCCGTCGAACTGGAGCATAAAGCCTATTGGGCAGTACGGAACTGTAATCTAGATCTTTCTAAGGCTGGGACCCACAGAAAACTCCAAATCAGCGAGATCGATGAATTACGCACAGACGCGTACGAGAACTCGCAAATCTACAAGGAGCGGGTTAAAGCCTTCCACGACAAACACATCTCGAGAAAGATCTTTCATCCTGGTCAAAAGGTCCTACTCTTTGATGCCCGACTCAAACTCTTCCCAGGAAAACTGAGATCTAAGTGGGTCGGACCATATTTGGTCCGACAGGTTTTTGGAAATGGAGCAATCGAAATCAGTCCACTCAGCCACGATTCTGAACCTTTCATCGTGAATGGTCAAAGACTCAAGCCGTTCATTGATGTAACTTCTACTGATTTGGCTGAGGCATCTCATATCCTCCTTTCCCCTTGAGCTTATTGCGCCCAGCCGATGGCGTAAAACTCAGCGCTTAACGGGAGGCAGCCCGTCATTCTCTTTGAAAACCTGAAACTTGTTCTGACACCTTTCAGCACTCGAAGTTCACCCTGAACTAAGACCCCCTTGGTTACAATGAGGACATTGCAAATCTTAGGCATGGGGGGGTAGGAAAGTGCAAAAACTTGTAAGAAAAGGTTTCAAACAAAAAAATTCACATATGCCAAAAATACCATAAAAATTTAAAAAAAAAAAAAAATTAAAAAAAATTAAAAAAAAATTTTCGAAAAAGAATAAGAGGAAAAGAGGAGAAGGAAAATTTTGTGAAGGAGAGAAGAAACAAAATGAAAAAGGAGCACAAAATTATAAGAAAAGTTGATAGTCATTAGTAAGGAACTAAGGAATTAACCTAAGTTCTAGACCTCATTCAAGAAAATAACTGAAAAGTGCACAATGAGATTAGTAAGAATGCAAACCTTAGGCATTCTTGAATAGACTCTTAGTACTCATTAAGATCTGGACACTCCTCAAGAGGTTGAGGAAAATGAAAAGCTGAAGTATTAGGTCTAAGGCTTAGGAAGTATTCGGCCTCGTTAACTAATTTTTGGTTTACGGGACTCAGTAACCTAAGCACCCTAATCTCACACACAGCCTGGTTCAGTAAGCGTAAAAATCAGAATCACGCAGAAGCGTCGCAAAAATCTGAAAAGAACACCTAGAATAGGAATGGCCGATCAACACAAGTTGATTTGGACGAGTTCCCAGCGCGGAGAGGCGGGAAATCCCCTCGAAGATGCGTAACAAAATATCATCTCCTCGGTGCTTGTCTCTTAGGATATTTACATATCCTACGGGGGGCATGTAAGCACTCTGCTGGTTCAGATTCCATGGATGGCATTATCTCGAAGTGTCAATTGCCAGGGTCTGGATTCGGCCACGGAACACCATGGATGGGATTATCTCGAAATCTCAATAGCCAGGGTTCCGGGGGTTGCCATGGGCGGTGCTATCTCGAAGCATCGATCGCCAGGAACCCTTGAGGATTGATGATGGGAGCAAGGAATCTGATACAGACCGTGTTGAAAAGCTAATCCTAGGCTAGAACTAAAAAGAAAAAGAGAGAGAAAACTCTCCAAACAGAAAAAACTTTCTATCTCTCTCTTACAAAACGCACTGCGAACTGGGCCAGGGCTAAAATCATTTCAAGCACGGGTGCTTTAACCACGAAGTCCAATAAACCTTAGGTTAGTTCTTGCGGGCCTTAAAAACCTTTGCTAAAAGACTGAGGCTAAGGCTAGACAGATTTGGATCTTGATTGGTACTAGAGTATCTTTTAGGCCTATGGTCAGCATTCTAACCTAATCTATGCTCAAATAAAAAGGCACTTATCTAAAACCATTGAAAACTTCATGGTCTAGAACAAGGGTTGAAACCTTAAGTTTTTTTTGCTAAGGGACTAGCAAAAGCTAGGCATGGGGGTATGATGAGAACCTCATCATGAGCCATAACTAGCTCATTTTGACCCAATACAAAGGATAAAAGCTCCTACATATCTCAAGGAAAAGCTTAACTCAGAGAATTCTGAGTTTGAGAAGAAAACAAGTCATAAGGGGTAAAAGTGCAATTTTACCAGTATAATCTGCATACAGGGTAATTCAGGGCCCAAACATAGGTCAAAACAGCTTAATAAGAATAAAAGTGGGATGAGATGATCTAGCAAGGGCTACAGCACTTCCAAGGAACCAAATGATAATCTGTAACCCTAAAACAACCCACTTCAATTCACAAGGTTCGAGGCAAAGTAAAAATAGAATAAACCCTCTAAAATTCATAGAAAAATAATCTCTGGGGTTTAGAACCATCAATTTGGCCTTTAGAACCCATTTTGACCTACATTGAGAACCATGCCCAATTAATAACTTAATTTGGGTTTTTGCGCAAATTGACCGGTCAAACAAGGTTTAATATGAAAATAAAATTCACCATCAGATTCCTTAGGTCCTAATTAGTCATGTATAAAAACTTGAGCCTAAGAAGAAACCTCCTTGACCGACTTCACACTTTGGTCCTCATATATTTACTCTTTGGCCCTCAACTTTTGAACCCTCGCATTTTGGCCCCTAACTCTCCTTCGTTCTTTGCAAACAGGTCCCTCCTGCAAAACCCTGCCAGCACCATGCTCCGGCGACCTTGCGCGGAGCATGGCGCCGCGCAGGGTGAGGTGGAGGACCTGGCAAGTGTACCGGGGGTGCCCTGCGTCGTCAGCCGTCGCAGGAGCACCCCCATGGTCATTGTAGCCCCCCATACCGGCCGTGCGAACGCACGGACGGTATGGGTTCGTATTCCGACCATTCTCCGGCGAGGGAGACACGTCGTCTCCCTCCGCCTTCCTCCCTGCTTCAACCCTATAAATACCCCCCGCCGCTCCACCGACGAAGGCAGCCTGGATCTGACGGAGAAAACCCCCAGCTTTCTTCTCTTCTTTCTCCGGCAGACGCTCACCAGCTCCGGCGACTTCCTCCCCCTCCACCTCTTCGCTCTGCCGCAATACCAGCAGCAGAGACCTCCTCCCCTGCTCTTCCCGCGCCACGCCGCACCCAGCTGGCGCCTCTCCAGCCCTCTGCTCGCCGCCGCCCCTCTCTCTGAGCATCATCTTCTCCGGCGACAGTCGATACGACTGTCGCCCTGTTCCTCCCCCTTCGTCCCTGCAGTTAAGTTAGACTTACTCCCCTTCTCCTCCTCTTTCTTTCCCCGCTTTCGATTTAGTCAATTAAGCCCTCTACCGACCCTGTTCACCCTCATCCTCTCCGCCTCCGACCACCCTCCGGCGAGCCGCTCCCATCACCTCAGCGACCCACACGGCTCGCCGACCACCGCAGAACCTCCGCCTCCTCACCCTGATCCTCTTCCGCCCCTCCACTTCCCACCAAACACCCTCTGCAGACCCACCGAACACACCCACTCCCTCGCTCACAGTTTGACCTAGGACGACCTGACAGCTCCATCTCGCCCCCTGCAGACCCCCTGACCACCTTCGCCGTGCCACGGCGAAGGTCCCCCGCCTGTCTGATTTGGCCGAGAGGCCGTTCTATTGATTTCAGGTTCCAGGCCTTGACCGCCATTGGCGAGGAAGCTCGAAGCTTGCTTGAGGTTGCTCCAAGCCTAGATATCCCAGGTTGAAGAGCCACGGCCAGCGCGAAAGAGTCTTGCGCACACACCCTGGCCCTCAATTGGAGCTGCGCGCCTCAACAGCTGATGCAATTGGAAGCACCATCCCTGCTGCAGGCGTGAGAGAAATGGGGTGCGCGGATAGTCCCACCTCGGAACCTCTCGAAGGCGCGCGGACGCATAAAGGCAAAAACTGCCTTATGCTGTTTGCCTCAGTTACCACGGGGTGAGGTCCCTCTCACCCGACCCGACCCGACTCGGCCTCGTCCGTGACCACGCTCCGCGGACCTGGCCCGACCCGGTTAGACTGACCTGCACTCCTCGCCCACCACGCACGCCGGTGGGCCTGGACCCGGGCTTGACCCGAACCCGATTACCCGGTAGCGCTCTGGGAGAGCTTCCGAAGAGTGATTTCAGAGAGAGATACGCGGGGGAGGGGGGTAGAGTAGGTTTTTGCCTCTTGACGAATAAACTCTGAAGTGTGCAGGCCAAAGAAGAAGAAGAAGACCCGCTGAAGAAGAAGGAAGAGCAACGGCCATCGCGAAAGAAGAAAAAGAGAGGTCAAGGCAGGTGAAGACAAAGAAGAAGAAGGAATGAAGAGAAGCAAGAAGCAAGAAAAGAAGAAGACGATCTGACGAAAAAGAAAGAAAGGAAACAAGAAAGAACAGAAGAAGAAGAGCACGAGGGGAAAATCTGAAGAAAGCAAAAGAAAAAGAAGAAGAAGAAGAAGAAGAAGAACAGGAAGAACCAAAGACAAAGAGGAAGAAAGAAGAAAAGAAGAAGAAGCCAAATTTTCATCTCTCTCTCTCTCTCTTTATTTTTGTAATAGAACTTGTATATCTCTAGAATACAACTTGCTCCCTGAGTTCGACCTCGGGAACTCTTTTATTTTTCCGAGTAAAAAATTTTATATGAAACGTTGGTAACAACCGGCTTTACTACAACGACATAACTCAACCCGGTCAAACCCACGTTATCACCTCCCCTGTGGTTCTAAGCCTAATTGTTATTCTCACGCCCTCGGGGATACGCTGGAGGTCTAGATTTTTTGTCTTACCCGATCCTCTTGCTAGTCTACCTGCCTAAAAGATAATCATATTCATTATATATTTTTGAAGTTATAATAAACTTTAAAACATATAAGTAATTTACTTCTTAAAG
Source organism: Thalassia testudinum (assembly GCA_037157565.1). Lineage (NCBI taxonomy): Eukaryota > Viridiplantae > Streptophyta > Magnoliopsida > Alismatales > Hydrocharitaceae > Thalassia > Thalassia testudinum. The sequence goes on from JAZHRO010000014.1 coordinate 26,655,523, forward strand.
GTATATGATTTCTTACCAAAACTTAAGCCCGCCGCTGAGGTGTCGACATGAACTGGGGACGTACTCCTCACCATCTCATCCTCCGCCTCACCCTCCTCCTCTCCCTCCTCTCCTGCCTCCTCCCCCTCCTCCTCATCTGATCTTCCATAATCTGGATAATCCTCTATTCGGTCTAGTAAGGTCTTAGCAATCTCCTTCCTCTTTCCTTTCCCTTTACATGTAGTAAATGTGCCATCTCCCCAGGTCATACGAAACGTTACTAGGGGGTGGCTGAACCTACTGTCGAAGGGGTGGTTGAGCCTACAGTGGGGGGGTGGATGAGCCTGAGGAGACGAATTAGGCTGCGTAGAGAGTTGTGTCTCACGAGAACCCATTTTTTTTGGGGTTTTTCTTAAACAACTTCATCTGTAACAAGTAAAAAATGTAATAATTAACATAATTAAAAATCATTAATAAATAAATCATTAATGAAAAAGTTTTGCTAAAAATAAAAAAATATTGTTAAAGAATTTTTACTCCAAACCTCCTTTGTAATGACATATATGCCCCTATAAATTTCAATTTTAATATGAATTTCATTTAAATAGAAATGAAATAAAGCAAAGAAATTGTTACTAACCTTAGATGTCAACATCTATTGCAAATAAATGACCTTCTTCTGTTAATTCTTGGTATGCTTCAAACTGTGCATCAAAATGGTTGTGCGGTATTATTCTTATGGGTATAACCCATCCCCTTTGACAATTATCGGGGACATAGAAAACTTGTGCCACTTGACATGCCAATGTCAATTTTTCATCAGACTGAAGAATTTGACGATTAGGAAGAAACATCAAACCAATAACATTTAAATAGGACAACTCTGCGATCAAATCTGAAGCTAATCTCCACAATTTCACTGATTTCACCATATATCCATCTAAACCGGTGGAAAGATCTGAATCAACAACTCCAGCTTGTTGTGTAACCTTTTTATCATCAATTTCTTTTATTCTGAATCTAAACCCATTTATTATATACCCAGAGTAATAATGTGCATAATGTAATGGTGAATTGGCAATTACATCAAAATCTGGTACCCATCATGGGTCCTTATCCTCTTTCAATTGATTAACCCAATCTTTAAACCAACCTAAGAAGCCAAATTCAGTTGTCCTTGAAAGAGGTAATCGTTTGAATTCCTCCTAAAATGGATCAATTTCAGGAATTTGTTTTAAAATCTATAAATGTGCACAAGGTCTATCATTTTCTGAAATTGCCTTATACTCTGTATGAAGAATCGACCTTCCTCTGATATCAAAAATTGACAAACATTCTTCATCACTGTCATTGTATTCCCCCTCATAGTTCCTTTGACGTTTATTAAAGCAGTTGTCTGTTTCATTCATATACATGGAAGTAAAATTTATACACACCTCCATGAGATACCCTTCTATAATGGATCCTTCAGACTTTGCCTTATTCAAAACATAATCTTTAAGCTTGTTCAAAAATCGCTCCATAGGATACATCCATCTAAATTGTATAGGTCCACCGATTCTCGCTTCATTTACAAGATGCAGAGTGAGATGAACCATTACTTCGAAGAAGGTTTGGGGAAGAATATGTTCCAACTTACAGAGAGTAATGACTATTTGTTTATCCCAGTGATCCAGAGTATCATTTTGTAGCATCTTCGAGCAAACAACTTTGAAAAATCCACTCATCTCTGTGAATGAATCAATAGATGTCTCTGGCAGTATCCCCTGTATCGCTAATGGAAATAATACTTGCATATAAACGTGGGAGTCATGACTTTTCAAGCTAGATATCTTTTTCTACACTTCATTCACACAATGAGAAAGCTACGATGAAAACCCATCTAGCACCCGAATTTCCTTTAAGGAGGAGAACAATCTGCTCTTCTGGTCTTAATTCAAGCTATAAATAGCAGGTGGGAAGTAGCCATCATCCTTATGAATATGCAGCTTCGGACGTATTCTTAAACTCTACATGTCTTTTCTTGTTTTTACTGTATCCTTTGGATCATCCGTTAGATTTAATACATCTAAGATGTTATCCATCACATTCTTTTCGATGTGCATAACATCTAAATTATGACGTATTGTAAGATCTTCCCAATATGGCAGCTCCATAAAGAAAATGCTTTTCTTTCGAAATCCAAAATTCCTCGAGGCAATCTGGTCTTGTTTGAATGGTCGACCCAACCGTATCTCACCCATTTCTTGTAATCTCTCCATTATAACTTGACCCGGCAACCTGATAGAATCTATACTAAGTTTATTCTTTGGATTGTTCTTTGCATACCGAAATGTCTTGCCATCTATGTTCAATAGGTAGAAATCTACGATGTCCTAACTAGCAGAATTTCTTACTTTCTGGTACCATATAGATTAGGCAAGCAAGCTTTCCTTTAGTGCTCCAACCTGACAAATTTGCATACACCGGGAAGTTGTTTATGGTGCACAACAATGCTGCATGCATATTATAAAATTCTTTCTTTTCTGCATCATACGTCTTTACGCCGATGTACCACAACTGTTTTAGTTCATTAATTAATGGCTTAAGATAAACATTAATTGCATTTTCTAGTTGTTTTAGATAGAGGATTAATAGGGTCAGTGTTATGAATGATGATCTCATACACAACCAGAGAGTTAAGTTATAAGTGACCATTACCACCGGCCATATAGAGTATGACGGGTACATACTCTTAAATGTATTGAATTCATCGTTTGCATAACCCAATCACACGTTCCTTGCTTCTAAAGTGAATAAATTATTTCTTTCGTTAAATCTCTTTCACTCCTCTGAATCAGTAGGATGACGTATTCTTCCATCTTGAGATTTACAATCTCGGTGCCATGTCATCCACTGTGCAGTTTTAGTTGATATAAAAAGGCGTTGAAGCCTAGGTGTCAATAGAAAGTAACAAAGAACTTTCTGATGTTGTTTCCTCTTACTTTTATTTTTAGCTTCCTTATATCTCTCATGTCCACATTCGGGACAATTACTGTTTAGAACATGGGCAGTAGACGGATTTTTAAGACGTCTGTCCAGACGTCTGGAACCCTTTCCAGACGTCTGGTAACAAATTTTTTCGGCATACCAGGTTGCGTCTGCGCGCGTGCGCACGTAGACTGCGCCCGCCGCCTTCTTCTTCTTTTTCCTCTCTCTTCCTGCAGACACGTCGTCCCTCTTCTCTCTCTCCCCACGCTACTTTATAAACCCTCGCCCTCTCCCTCACCCTCATCTCCTCTGCCTTTCTCTTCTCCTTCTCCCTGCCAGCGAGAGCCCGAGCGAGCGAGTGAGTGGCGGTGGCAGCAATGGCCGTGGCGAGCGTGCGGGGAGGAGAGTTGCGAGCGGAAGGAAGAAGCTCGATCGCGAGGGTTCGGGCTTGCCAGGGCAGCTAGAGCCGGCCGGCGGGGGAGCGGTGGGCCTGGGGTGTCGCGGAGGGGCTGCTGTAGCTTGGGCAGCAGGCAGATGGGGCGCGGCGCGGCCGTGCGTCGCGGGCGGAGAGCAAATCGGGCCCTGGTTCTGGAAAATTTTCCAGAATCAGACGTCTGGACTTACGTCCAGACGACGCCGAAGACGTCTGGAGGACTGTCCAGACGTCTGACAGGTAAGATATTTCTTACCCCCTCCTTTTTGCGCGTGTACGACCATGTAGCCGTCCGCCGCGACTCTTTCTGCATTTCGTCGTGCTGAAAGCCGGTGTATGTGTGCGCAAGTCCTGCTCGGGAGGGCGCGAGGGCTCGCCATTCCACGAGAATCAGACGTCTGGCCGCAGTGCTAGACGATGGAGAAAACCTCCAGACGTCCGAGGTGACCATCGGACGTTTGGAAACCAAGGCCAGACGTCCCAGCGGGTTTCTGGACGTCTGAAGGACTGCGCAGAACTGAGGTACGACCTAACCCACCTTTTAAGACGTCTGGAAGAGGTTCCTTTTAAGACGTCTGGAACCCGTTCAGGGCCCGTTTAGGGCCCGTTCAGAGTCCGTTTTCCGCGTTTCGAGTTGCGTTCTTTCCAGAATAAATTCCTCTATCCGTTTACGGTAATTGTATACTGTTTTGAGAAACTCCTTGTGATTGATCCTTGTGTTAGGACTCCGTTCCGTTGCCGTCTTGGGAATTTTGGAGGCGTGCGGGATTATCGACCACACCCCCAGTACTCCCAATTTCGCTGATAGAGTGGCCCTTTAATTTATTTAACAAAATTTGTACAATTATGAAACAATTAATAGAGTCTAAGGCATTGCATGAACCCTAGGACTGAGAAATTAGATTGAATGATAGATCCTAGGGCATTTCATGAATCCTAGGACTGGAAAACTAGATTGAATGATAGATCCTAGGATACGGCATGAATCCTAGGGTTGGAAAACTAGTTGAATATACAACCATTGCAGTCTTGGAAAAGTAGAAAGGAAATGATAATTGCCTGTAAATTGGTTAACAGCTGCATGTTATGAATGAATAAGTATGATTGAGAACATGGATTGTATGAACGTAAAGCTGGAACGGTGAAACTTAAAGTGGCTGGATTAAAAGAGCTTGAACCCTACGGGGAATTAGGAGTAGAACTCCTGGGAAGGGAATGGAATAGAATTGGGGAATTTAGTTGGCCCTTGAGTACGGAGTACCAAGGAGAGCGACCGTCCCCCTGTTTAGTGCAGAGCGAAGCCAGCCGCCCCAAGGACCCGGGGTCAGGACTGACCACTTTGTACCGACTTTTGGCCCTCGTGTACACAGTACCGAGGAGAGCTACTAGTGTAGGGAGAGCACTAGCAGCCCCACGGGCCCCGGGGTTCTGCTAGCTCTCCTACACCAACTTGTCAGGCCCTCTGGGCAAACCAAGGTAGTCAGGCGAGGGTGCGCGGACTGTGGAGGGGCGAGACCCCAGTTTGGTTACTGTGGAGGGGTTGGACCCCTGTTACTGAGAGGGCTCTGCCCTATACTGGTTCCGTGCTGTGCTTTGGGCGCACCTGTTAACGGAAACGACTGACCGCGTGCCAGTGCGGAGTAGCTACCCGCGTGCTTATCACGCATGCCGTAGTCACCGTTACGTCTGACAGCAACCTTGGGGTGGTTGACTGAGGGTAGGACCACCACGGGGGACTCTCCCGGCCAACAGAGCACCACGTGTTACTTCTACTTTTCAGGAAAGACTGCAATCAAGATCGTTCCCACGATGAACATTCAAGATCAAGAGAAAGATCTAAGAAGTAAATCAATAGTGAATGAATGGAAAAGTATAAAAGAAGAAAGTAAAATATAACAACTACTATTCACTCTACTGTTCTTTGAGCTTATAGTTGCCACTCTACTCAGCGTTTTGCTGACGTGTCACTCTTGTTACCTTTTCAGGACCAGGTGTTGAGCCGCCAGAGTCAATGGCTGTGGAGGGCGCTGGGCCTAGTAGGGTCAGTAGGGTTACCGTAGTACTTTCCATACTTTCTTTCCGCTGTAGTGAGTAGTTTTCTGTTACTCCTTGTATTCTCTTTAATGTAAACTTCATGTTTATATTTATGTTTATTTCTCTACTGTTGTGGTGGTGCATACTATAGTAGTTCTTTCCTTTACTGCTATATTTTGTTACTGCTAGTTATATACATGGTGAATGTGGTTTATTTTACTACTCTTTTGGTTACTTTCTCGTTGGATGACTGGGTCTTGGGATTAGTCGAGTCGGTCCGATTCTCATGTCTCGTAGGGATTCGGGAATCGGGTCGTTACAATTACTCAAATTTGAGAATTCATTTCTGAAAAGAATGCAGTCATTTGGACATGCATCGATTTTCTGACAATCCAAACCAAGCTTACGAATATGTTTCCTTGCCTCATACCATAAAGCTGAAAAATCATTAAGGTTACTCAACAGCTCAGTAATAAACTGAAGTATTTCTGACATGACTTTAGCACTAGCTCTATTTATAACCTTCAGTTGAAACATCTTCAACAAAAATCACAACTTTGACATTTTCGTAACACTGGGAGAAATAGGATCCTTAGCCGCCTTAATCATCTCTGCATGCCTAATTGGTGGTGCATCTAGGTCACTTGTTTGAGCTGTTTGGACCACACCACCCAATTTAAAAATAATTCATTTTATAGCTACCACATAGGATTTAATATTTAGGTCAAGCCAGGCACTCCACATTTCTTTTTTATTTGTAAAGGAAAACACTTGAACTCGTGATTTCAAACTTGGTTTGCCTCCTGGAAATTTGGTTGAATCTACCTAATATTTGAACCCTAAAAGCTACTAAGTAAGATTCGAATCCTAAAACTCACTTCATCATCAATAATCTTCTTGAAAATCTTTTTGGTTGTGCACATACACACAGTTTCAATGAATCATTAAGGGCACAACCCATTAAGGGCTCATCACATTCTGAAAGCACTAAATATCCTAAGCCTAACTAAAATTGATTAGACGTTGGCTATAAGGACTAATTCGCTCTTCGAGGCCCAGATTGAGATTGCTCATGATTAACTTGCTTATACTAGTCAATTTGATGTTTAGCTAGGGGAGTAGTGTCAAATGACCGCGGTTGGGGGGTATCAAAGAAACCGGAGGCGCAAGCAAAGGAAGAACCTTCTCCCCAAACCCTCCTTCTAACTGGTTGGATTGACTGGATACAAGTAGAGTAAATCATCTATAATCTTAAGATGAATTCTTGAAGTCTGTAGACCTTTAGGCTACCCAACCTAAGAACAGGCTTGTATTTTTGTGCTGCAGGGTTCCTTCTCTTCCCTATCCTTCTAACTTCCTTCTAGTGTATGCTTGGAAGGAGGTCATCGAACCCTCGTTTGGAAGGACCTTTAGACTATTCCTGGAGGCAGAGGTTGAGTTATAGCCAAGCAGATCCCATGGCTGATCAGCAACCACCTCCCCCACCCCCGAACCAGCAGGAGTTGATTCAAAGGCAGTCTGAAGAATTACAGCAAATGTAGCAATGGTTCCAACGAATGTATGGTCAGGGCGCTCAGCCCTTAAAGGATTTCTATGATCCTTCAAACTATGGGGAACGTCCTGACGTTATGAGTCCAACTAGAGACGTAGAAATCAAGCCCCAAGTCTTAAGTTTGATTAAGCATTTCCATGGGCTTGGCTCGAAGGACCCATTCCAGCACATAGAGCATCTGATCACTTTGGTTCAGACCACCAAAGCTAGGAATGTGAACGAAGAGTAGATGATCATCAGGCTCCTTCCACACTCTCTCAGGGATAATGCCATACATTGGTATTAGACCATTGGAAGGCCGATAGAAACATGGGCTTCTCTTAAGTCGACTTTCCTGAAGAAATTCTTGCTAATCGGATGAACCAATGCCTTGTGACAGGCGATTACCACTTTCACCTAGTGGCCAGGGGAACCATTTCATGGTGCCTAGAAGCGATTCCAGGAACTTTTGAGGAAGTGTCCACACCACGAGGTGCCGCAATGGCAACTCGTGTAGATATTCTATCACGGGTTGGTCGAACAACTCCGTAATCACGTGGACGCCTCCTACGGAGGTAATTTCCTCAACAGGGATGCAGATAGTGCATACAACCTGTTTGAGGAAATGAGCAAGAATTCAATTAATCACGCCTCCATGGATGCCTTCAACAGATCCCAACAAACCAAGTCAAATGCTAATGAGATCCAAGATTCTCATTCATTTGACATGGAATTGATTTGTAACAAGCTTGACAAGATGGACTTGGTTGCAAAAAGAATGGAAGAATGGATGTCTGGGAATTCGGGAAACACATCTACACCCACTCAATCCCAGAATTTGGGATTCCATTCCTCACGAGCTCCCACGGGGTAGGAGTTCATAAACCAACTTGAATCGGCTCAACCTATGAGCCAGGATTTCTCGGAACCATATGGGTTCCAAACTGGGGCCTTTGATCCCAGTTTTTCTGATCCTTCCTTCTCTCCATCCTCGCCCTATGAGGATGCATATGCAATACAGGAGAATGCTAGGTGCAACCCATATTCCAACACTTATAACTCGGGTTGGAGGAACCACCCTAACTTCTCCTGGAAAAGTCAGGAGCAACAGACCCAAACACAACCCATCAACTATGCATCTCAAAGACCTATAGGTCAGGGTTAAGTTTACACCCAGTTTCCCCGAGATCAGTTACTCAGCCACCTTGGAATGCCCAACAATCTGCAGGGTAGGCTGATTTAAACTGGCAGATGGTAGAAATGCAAGGGTCCATGCTTCAGCTTATGCAGCAAATGAAGACATCATTGGACAACTTGCAATCTTGGTTTATTGCTAACACCCGATAACCTGAATCTCTACCATCGAAACCCGTACCCAACCCGCGCAATGTGCAAAATCAGGGCAATAGAGCCCAAGGGTACAGAAATCAAAGGGACCCACATGCACATGCTCAAGTGGTTGAGCAGGGTCCCTCCTCTTCTTCTCTTGGATACATGACCAATCAAGGCCCTCCAATCTTCACTAACCCGCCTCAAGAACTAAACCCATATGCCTCTGCAAACTTTGTCACCTTGAGAAGTGGAAAGCAGACCCAGGACCTTGAATTACCTTCTAGTAGCCAAAACCCTGGGGAGCTCGAGAAAGAGGAGTAGATTGAAGAAGACAATAAGGCTCAGGGACCTGAAATTGAAGGCACCACCCATATCCCATTCCCTGAAGCCTTATTGAAAACCAAGAAAAAGAAAACCTTAGATAGCAATGAGGAGCTCCTGAATTTATTCAAGAGTGTAGAGATCAATATTCCATGCCTCGATGCTATTAAGCACATCCAGGCTTACGCTAAATTTCTGAAAGATCTATGTACTCAAAAGCGTAAGTCGAGAGAACCCACCCCGAGGAAGGTGATTCTCTTTGAGCAAGCAAGTTCTGTTATCCTGCATCACCTTCCTCAAAAGAAGAAAGATCCCGGTGCCCCCTTGATTTCATGCATCATTACGGAGTACACTTTCGATAGGGCACTGTTGGATCTAGGTGCATCCATCAACCTAATCCCTACCTTTCTTTATGAGAGGTTTGGGTTAGGCGAACTTAGGCCAACCTTAGTAACGCTACAATTAGCAAACCATTCGATCACCACACCAAAGGGCATTATTGAGGATGTAATCATCAAGGTCAAGGACTTCTATTTTCCCGTAGATTTCCTGGTCCTTGACATGGATGTACCTAACAATTTAAGGAACACACTCATCATTTTGGGGCACCCGTTCCTAGTTACCGCCAAGGCAAACATAAATTGCAAGAGCGGTAGTATGGAAATCGCCTTTGGGGATAGGAACATAACTCTTGATATTTTCAAGGCGATGAAAGTTTTAAGGATTGTGGATTCATTGAGGAGCTTGAAGACCATGATTTTGATATGGAGACATGTATGTCCATCAATGTATCCGAGGACTCCAATGGACTTAGCGAACCTAATCCACAACCTTCCGTGGCAGACCTGCCACATCCTGAAGAGGCTATTGATTTTGTTCATTCCCAGCCTCTTCCACTGGATCGCCCTGATGAATCTTCATCAGCATCCTCCCTACCCTCTATACTAAACCCACCTCAGCTAGAATTGAAACCATTGCCTAAAAGTTTAAAATACGAGTTCTTAGGACCTAAGAATATGGCCCCTGTGATTATTAGTGCTGATTTGACTAAAGAGCAAGAATTGAGATTGATCAAGGTCCTTAAGAACAATAAAGAGGCAATTGTTTGGACCATCCACGACCTTAGGGGGATCGAGCCATCTTACTGTAATCACCATATTTTCATGGAAGATGGATCCTGCCCTTCTCACGAAATGCAAAGGAGACTAAACCTGAATATGTGAGAAGTGGTCAAAAAGAAGATAATAAAGTGGCTCGAAGTAGCCATTATTTACCCGATCTCGAATAGTCCATGGGTTAGCCCCGTTCAGATTGTACCCAAAAAGGCGGGAATAACTGTTATGACTAACGAGAAAGGGGAATCCTTTACCACCCGTTCAGCTTCTGCTTGGAGAGTTTATATTGACTATAGGAAGCTGAACACAGCCACCAAAAAAGATCATTTCCCCTTGCCATTCATTAATCAAATCCTAGAAAGGCTAGCTGGGCAAAAGTACTTTTGCTTCCTAGACGGTTATTCGAGATATAACCAAGTCCCTATCCATCCCAAAGACCTGGAAAAGACAACTTTTACATGTCCTTATGGAACCTTTGCATTCCGTAGAATGTCGTTTGGGCTTTGCAATGCACTTGCGACTTTTCAAAGGTGCATGCTGGCCATTTTTTCTGACAAGGTGGGAGACTGTCTTGAGGTTTTCATGGATGATTTCTCCATTTGGGAGATTCTTTCGAGTCTTCCTAACTAACTTGGTATTGATCCTCCAGAGATGCATCAAGACACGGCTGGTCCTTAGCTGGGAAAAGAGACACTTCATGACTTAAGAAGGCATTGTCCTGGGTCATGTGGTCTCTAATAGGGGTACTGAGGTTGATAAGGCTAAGGTTGATGCTATCTCTAGACTCCCTCCACCCACTTCCGTAAAGCAGATCCGCTCCTTCCTTGGGCATGTGGGTTTTTATAGAAGATTCATCAAGGACTTTTCGAAAGTTGCTCGACCCTTGGGTAACCTTCTGGCCAAAGACACGCCGTTTGAGTTTAATGAATCATGCCTTAAGGCATTTGATTTATTAAAAATGGCAGTCACTTGGTTGACACATCTGATTATGCTGTGGGGGCTGTCTTGGGTCAGAAAATTGAGAAAAAGCCCTCCGTAATCTACTACGCTAGCAAGACTCTGGACGAGGTCCAGAGGACTTACACTATTATTGAAAAAGAGTTGCTACCCATAGTTTTTGATTTAGAAAACTTTAGGGCTTATCTTTTAGGTTCTCAAGTTATCATTTACACCGACCACTCAGCCTTAAAACATCTCTTGGCCAAAAAGGATGACAAGCCCTGGCTTATTTGCTGGATTCTGTTACTTCAAGAATTTGATCTTGAAATCAGGGACAATGCCGAGGCACAAAATGTAGTGGTGGATCACCTGTCAAGAATTCTAGTTGATTCTCCTCATTTGGATATCCTTATCTTTGAAACTTTTCTGGATGAGACTATCCTTACAATCTTGGGTATCCGAATCCCCTGGTTTGCGAATATCATCAATTATTTGGCCGTTGATCAAATCCACCAGGATTGGACCAAACAACAATGGGACAGACTTATGTCCAAGGCCAAATATTATTTTTGGAACGATCCCTAGCTATACCGCATCAGTGCTGACCAAATTATTCATTGATGCATTCCGGAAAATGAGTTCCATAGTATACTTGAGTTCTGTCATACATCTGTGTGTGGTTGACACTTTTCCGAGAAAAAGACTGCAGCAAAAATTTTGCAATCCGAATTCTATTGGTCATCGTTATTTAAGGATGCCCAGGAATTCTCAAAGTCATGTGCCTGATGCTAAACACTCGGGAACATGGCCAAGAGAGACATGATGCCCCTAAACCCAATACTTTCCGTCGAAATTTTTGACATTTGGGGCATCAACTTCATGGGACCGTTCCTCCATTTGGACACCAGTATATTCTGGTCGCTATTGATTACGTGTCCAAATGGATTGAGGCAATCCCCACCCGGACCAATGACCACAAGGTGGTCATCGATTTTGTGAAGAAAAATATCTTCAGTCGGTTCGGGATTCCTTAAGCAATTATCAGTGATGGTGGCACACATTTCACTCATGCCTAGTTTTGGAATTTACTGGGGAAATACAGGGTAAATCATCGAATTTCCACACCCTACCACCCAGAGACGAACGGACAAGCTGAGGTCTCCAATAGGGAGATCAAAAACATTTTGCAAAAAATCGTAAGGCCTGATAGGAAGGATTTGACCCAAAAGCTAGATGATGCTCTTTGGGCCTACCATACGACATACAAAATGCCTATCGGTATGTCTCCATTTCGTTTGGTGTTTGGTAAGGCATGTCACTTACCCGTAGAGTTAGAACACTGGGCATTTTGGGCCATCAAGAAATGTAATTTTGACCTAGAGTTGGCCGAGAAAACACGGAAACTCCAACTATCTGAGTTGGAGGAGCTTAAAAATGATGCCTATGAGAATGCCAGAATCTACAAGGCAAGGACCAAAGCTCTTCATGACCAGATGATTCCACGTAAGAGCTTTGAGCCAAACCAGAGGGTTTGGCCTTTTGATTCTTGGCTGAAGCTTTTCCCCGAAAAGCTTAGGTCTAAGTGGAATGACTCGTTCTTTATTGAGTGGATTTTTTCTAATGGGATCGTCGAAATCTCTGACCCAAAGACTGGTAATTCCTTCAAGGTCAATGGATAACGTCTCAAACCCTATGTTGACCATGTGCTCCCTGAACTCGTCTCGGACAAGGTTGCTCTCACCTTACCCTAACCATCGTTGGCCAAACATCGCCTAGCTGAAGGGACTAAACTTAGCACATGTAAAGGCTGCTTCAAGATTAGTAGAAACTCATGGAAACCAAGTGTTATTCTTCCAATTATGCTCTCCTGCATGCTTTCTTTTAACAATGAGGACGTTGCATTAGCTAAGCATGGGGGGGTGGATATCTTATGAAATAATCATTTTGTCAGCCGATAACAGTAATTTCTTGTTATTTTATTCAAAAGAAAAAAAAAATAGAAGAGAACTTTGGCATTAGGAGTTGCAAACTTTAGAAATTGATACTTTGGGATCTGAAGACTTAGACTCTTCAGGTCTTCGGGCTTAATCAGCTTGGGTATCCACTCGAATGTGGACTTAGTCTTGAGTCCTCAACAAGTAATTTTACTTTAATTTGGTGAATAAATTGGGATGATAAGTACGCGACTTATCAACCCGTCCTCTAATTTGAGGGGATTTTAAGTCTGAGCATCTACACACTATTTGCACTGACTCACTTTTCGACGATTTTTACAGAAATCGGGTAGCTAATGAACCATCTAGGGTAGTATGGCTGACAAGTTGTCATGTGTAATAGCCCATTGGCTGGTTGCCTAGAGCCCAGCTACATGACCATACTCATTCTACTGCTTTTAGGTAAATCTTAGATCAAGAAAGCCACCTACTTAGAAAAAAAATGATACTCAAAAATAAAAAAATTTGAAGAAAATAGAAAAAGAAAAAAATAGAAAAAGGAGAAAATAAAAAAATAAAACCACACTTCACCATACGAGTATGGCTGGCAAGTTGCCATGGGTAATAACCCATTGGCCGATTGTCCAGAGCCCAGCTCACAAAAATGCACAATAATTTCCAAAACACCTAGGGAAGAAGCGGGGAAGTAAAATAAATCGGGGAGATATACACTGGGTTCGTCCTTGTGTTGACCCCATAAAAGAATAAAGTAGGGAGAAAGCTACCGTTAGGAATGATAAACCTTTGGTAGAAACTCTTAAGGTCACCTAGGGTCATAGAAACTCAAAGTCCATTTTAATGGCTGCTTAGTGAGTCTTTCACTCTTTTCACAAGATGCATAGCACTTTGAGTCCTTTCAAGTCTTAGGCAGGTCGGGTAGCTGTAGAAAGTTATCCCGAAACTCTCAAACTCCAAAAGTCCAAAAAATTAGAAAAGAACAAGAAAAAAATGTATCTTCCCTTTTCAAATAAGGCGAGGGCTTGGGCGGTCTGCATTCTAGCAAACACTCGGGCACTGTCGAGTTTTTGTAACCAAGTCTTGGGTTGAAATTTTCTAAAGTAACCAACAAATCATGCCTAAGAGATCAAATCTTAATTCTACTTATATACATAGAATTTAAGTTGATTTTGCTAGGGACTAGCAAAAAGTAAGCATGGGGGTATGATAAACACGCATGAATTCATGATAAAATGCTTATTTATGATAGTTCCTAGGCCTAGCATTGCATATCATAGTATTAATATTACATAACATTCATTGCATTGTATTTAGGATAGTCTGCATATTCTATACATTAATTCCAACATTTATTTGGACAGGAGGCAGTGTGACATCTTTATGAGCTTCGAATGAAGAATTCGACTGTACGGATGGATCCGGAGCAACAATCGCAGTCCGTCAACTCAAAAATCACCTCGATCAGAGCTCCGTAGCATCCTCTACAAGAAGAAAGAGATGGACGACCCAGATGGCACCACGTGGAGCCATCCAGGTCGCCCTACACGACCTGCAGCCTCCCCAGCTTAACGGAAGGAGTGATCCCAACCGTTGGATCTCAATCCAATGGCTGTGAAGTGCTCTTCATCACCTGACCTTAAGCATCTCAAGGAAGACATCATCTTGACCGTTGGATCTTCATCCAATGGTCGAGGCACGTGGCTACACCCCATCTCCACGCGACCAAGAAACTCTTTGGCCAAATGGTAACGCACCTGCTCCTCAAACGAGAGGCGTGGGTTCAAGCCACAACCCTCTGCACCCCCTTCAATGCCTGAAGAAATTGGACCTCTTGATCTTGATTGAGTGGTTGGGGTGGCTTACATGCGATTAGATGCCGCCCAATGATGTGAGGAGGCATGCCATATCGCATGTGCGCAATCAGGGGTGCTCATTTAAGATGACTAGATGCGCTCTCGGTCGTCGAATCTACTTGAAGGTGTGATGCACGTGCATTTGAATCCACGAGGGCACGGTCTATAGGCGCCTCCCAGCCGCATGATGGTGTATCCAACAGCTGCTAGTGAGTGCGCAATTTGAATGGCAGCAAGCCCATGCGATCTCCTCGCAATCTTAGCCATCCACGCCTGATCCAACGGCTGCAGATCTCTTTGCACTGTGCCAACTGCAACCATGCCTCCTCATGCTAGTAGAGGTGCTTGAATGTTTAGGAACACCCCCGGTGGGTCTTTAGCAACGTTTTAAATGATGCTGAAGACCTGTGCATGCAAAACACCTCCATTCCTCCACTATATACACCCCATGACCCCTTCCCTTCCAAACTTTCTCTACCTACTCTACTCCAGCCTACTCCTAAGCTCTAGTAGCTTACCAAAGCTCCCTTAGAGCTTATTCCCAAGCTCCAAAGGCCTCCTATTAGTGTAATGCTCCTATACCCCACCAAATATTTATCCTCCATCTCACCACCTTCATAGGAAACCTTGGAGCTATCCTCCCACCTCCATTCTGGTAGAAGATCACCTCCATCTCCTCATCCCCATTCCAAAGCCTTGGTAAAGCATTCCTCTGCTCGGCATCCTCCTACATCTCACCTCCGTCATCCAGCACCTCACCCCCTTCGTCCAAGCTGTCGCTAAGCGTCGTCATCTCACCAAACAGTCGATTTGGGAGATTTCTTCTCACCCCTATCTCTTTTATATTTTAGCATATTGTAATAGACGTTTGAATGACATTGTGATATATCATATTTGTTTCTCCACTTTGTGAAGTTATCTTGCTTGTCTTTTTATACAAAAACACCAAAAAAATCACAAAACCCTAAAACACCAAAAAGAAACAATAGGAAGCGTGGGTTTCAACGAAAGTAAACGTTGCCTCCCTATGTTCGACATGGGACTCCCTTGGACTTTCAGTTAAAAATTGTACTTGATAATGTGTTTTGCAAACTACGACAACGAGTTCTCGAAACCCTGATTTTACTTCGCCAAATCTCGTACATCAGGCAGCAAGATGAGGAGGAAGAGGACGAGGCCAGTAGTAGGAGAAGGTGGAGGAGCAGGGCAACAGGATGGGGAGGAGTAGGAGGACGGGGTCGGCAGGAGTAGGGCAGTTGGACAAGGAGGAGAAGTGGGAGGAACCAAAGAGGAGGAGGAAGGGTGGAACTAAGGAGGAGGAGGAGGAGATTACTAAGGAAGTGGAGTAGGAGGGTGGGAGCTGAGGAGGAGGGGACGGTCAGGAGGAGGAGGGCAGCACCAGCAGGCCAAGGAGGAGGAGGAGGAGGCCACTAGCGAAGGAGGAGGAAGGTGAGAAGCTGCAAAGTAGGAGGAGGTGGAGGAACCAAGGAGAAAGGGGGTGCAAGTGGAGGAGGAGGGGAGACGCAGGCGGAGGAGGTGGATGGGTCAGAATCGAGGAAGAGGAAGAGGGCGTCGCCAGGCCGAGGAGGAGGACGATGGCGTTGGCAGAGGAAGAGGAAGGAAAGGGCGCTGACTGATGAGAGCCTCATCATGAGCCATAACTAGCTCATTTTGACCTAATAAAGAGAATAAAAGCTCCTACATGACTTAGAAGAGGGCTTAATTGGAGGAATAAGTGTTCTGAAAAGAAAACATGAAATAAAGGTTAAAATTATAATTTTACCATTGCAGTACATAAAAGGAATTTCTCAGAGACTAAGTATAGTTCAAATGGTCTAAATGAGATAAAAAGTGGGTTGAATCAATCAGAAATGGGTTCATGTGCAATCTAGGAATTAAATGACATTTGGTAACCCTAAAACAGACCCGCTTAATTCAACAAGGTTCCGATCAGGATAAAAATCAAGTAAACCCTCTAAAAATCATGGAAAAATATCCCCTAGGGTTTAGAACAATCAAATTGGCCTTTGGAACCTAGTTTGACCTAGATTAGGGTCCTAGCTCATCAATTGACCTAATTTGGGTTTTTACGCAAAATATCCAGTCAAACGTAGTCAAACCTAAAATACAACTTCACCATTGGATTCCTTAGGTCCAAATTAGGTTTGTACCAAAATTTGGACCTAAGGGGAGGTCATCTTGACCTACTTTGCAATTTAGTACACCCAATCACATTTTGGTCCCTATCTTTTGAAAACCATCACAATAACCCCCCTATCTTTCTCGCCAATCTTACAATCAAGTCCTTTCACCATTATTGGGGAAGAATCTTCTCCGGCGAGGTTGACAGGGGGGATATGCTCAAATCCCTCAGAGATCTCTTACCAGAATTGGAAGGGAGATTCTCTAAGGAATCCCCTTCCATCTAAGCCCGATCTTGATCTCTGATTCCATTCCAAACTCTCGTGCAAACGCACGAGAGATTTGGATCCCAACCACCTTCCTTCTCCGGCGAGACAACGGTGGCCAAAAGCTTTCCCTCCATGCACCAGAAAGCTCAGCCAGCACCTATAAAAAGACCTCCGACCCTCTGCGAGATCTTTCAGACTTGTCTTGGCGGTAGAATCCTCCAAAATTCTTCTCTCCTCTCTCCGGCCAAGAAACCTGCAAGCTCCGGTGATTACTTCCCCTCCTTCTTGTCGCTCTGCTGCCATACCAGTAGCAGAGTCTACTTCGCCTCATCTTCCTGCGTCGCACCGCACCAAGCACACGTTTCCCCAACCTCTTCCTCATCGCCGTTATCTCCCTCAAGGTTATATTCTCCGGCGACGGCAACTTTTGATCCAATATTGACCTAATTCCTCTCTTTTATTGTGTTTATCTCAGGGAAAGTAGAGAAAAGAAGAGCAGCTACACAACAGACACTCCAAGGAACAGGTAATTTTCATTAGCCCTCTCTCTTAACTCCCTCAAAGTCTAAAAAGGAACAAAAGAAGAATCAACTTAGGGCTACCTGTTTCATACTTAGTAATTCATCAAAGTTGCCTGATTTTCATTTCAACACATTTTTAACTGCTCATCCAACTAAGGTAACTTGGGCTAAAACTTTCTTGATTGATCCCTAGATACTAAATTTTGAGGCAACTAAATTGGACCAACTAGAGCCAACTTAAGGATTGAAAAGGTAGGGTTTTTAGAGACACATCTTCTCTTAAACAAAGAAAAAAAAAGTTTTTCCAAAAAGAAGTGTGCCTAAACCTTGTTTGAAAAGATATATACAAGAGGAACCCTAAGCAAATTAAGCTTTTAAATCCATTTGAACCTTAAAAGAAAGGACCCAAAAGCTCTCAAAGGAACAAGAGGTGAAGTTGATCCCTTGGGTCAACCAACCTTAAAATTAGGTCACTTTTTCACTCAAAAGACCTAAAAGTTCAAGTGGAACCTTAAGCACCTTGATCTTAAAGTAAAAGAGGTAGACTTAAGAGGTCAAGGTCCCCATTCTGGTCTACCTGGAACTGCAGTGACAAGAGAGGTCAGGTGGGGGAAACCCTGTAACTGGTGGGGATGCTCTACCGTGTAGGGGTCTTTGCGGGACTCTCCCTCTCTGGTTGCCCAAGTACTTCTCAAGTGGACGACCTTTTTGACTAAGGGGTATCATCCACCCCGAACCTCTATAGTCACCCAACAATTTTTGGGTGTCTCGATTGGGTCCAGCACCTTCTAATCTCATCACATCCTTCGGTGCATGTTTGGTAGGAGGTCCTTAAGACCATCCTTAAGACCTCCTTTAGAAATTCACTCTCGTCGAGGCCAAGCCTCGACGCCCTTGTTTGTGCAGCAACCCCACCACATAAATCTTTCATCTGATTCAGAACCAGGTTCTCCTTCTTCTCCCATCATGGCACAACCCATTGAAGAGGAGAACAACCTTGAACACCAACTTCAACGCCTGAATGATCTCTTTCAAAACTTTGTAAACCTACCGCAGCGACCTATGATGCGAGATCACTAAAATCCCGCTGCGGTAGCGATCGAACCTCGAGTACGAATCCCGATTGGAGGTCCTGATTCTGAACTGAAGCCCAATATGATTCATGCCATACCAAAGTTTCATGAGCTTAACTCTGAGGATCCATTCCAACACATTAAACAACTCAAGCATCTATCCCAGACCTTCGGGTCAGATCTACAAAATCGGGATATCCTACTCATGAAAATGTTTTCGTTCTCCCTCTTGGACAAGGCCGCCCATTGGTATCAAACTCAGACCCGTCCGATCAACACATGGGAGGAACTTCAGTCTGAATTTTTGAAAAAAATCTTCCCCGTTGGCTGGACGAATGCTTGCGCCACCAGATCACTCATTTCACTCAACAACCGGGAGAACCTCTTCACGAAGCATGGTATCGATTCTTAGATCTCATGTGAAAGTGCCCCCATCACGGAGTTCCTAAGTGGGAACAAGTGCAGTTCTTTTACCAGGGACTCCATGAAGACATTCGTTTATTCGTCAATGCAACGTGCGGAGGAAACATCATGGGTCAACATGAGGACACGATGTGGGAGATTCTCGAAAACATGTGCGAGAACTCCATAAATAATGACTCCATGGGCTTATTCGACAGGACGAATGCCCGCGCATTGACGAATCTGAGAGGGGCACATGAGATGCAAGACCTGTCCACTTCCGTCGACTTAGAACTGATGGCCAGTCGGTTGGACAATGTTTCTATCATAGAAAAGAAGGTGGATGAACTAACCCGGCATTTGCAGCAAGCCACCTCTGCGCAAAACTCTTTTGCACGACCACCTCTGGCAAGGGAAACTGTGCAAAACATCTACCACCAATCTGCCAAGGGGATGGACCCATATCCACCCCCGTCTGCCTCTCGGACCGGAGTGACCTCCGATCCATTCTACTCGAGTTGGGGGAACTCTGAACCCTCGTATTCTGACTTTTCTGAGGTTCCTCAAAACTGCGAGGACCTCAACGCCATCCAGAATGACCCATTCTCCAATACCTACAACCCTGGATGGCGAAATCATCCTATCTTTCAGTGGACTGGAAATTCTCAAACTCAAAGACCACCATATCAGCCCCGTCCACAAACCCCTCGTCCATATCAGCCGCCTCAGCCTCAGCCCAATCCCACCTACCAATTCGGGCCAAACCAGGATCAACTGACTCTTATCCTTCAAGCACCAGCTGACATTCAAAAGATGAATGCGGCAATGCAAAAACAGCACAAGGACGAGATCATAGAGGTTCGCAACCAACTGGCCCAGATGGCAAATTCCCACCAACCTAGCACCCTTCCTCCGCAACCTCTGCCCAACCCAAATAACGTGCCGACCCAGAGGCACGTTATGAATCCAAATTTAGGCCATGCACATTTGATTTATCAGGCCCCTGCTGCTCCATCGCCAGACGGGATGGAAGCTTCAACATCTTATGTAGGATTTCAGCAACAGCCACCCCTCTTACCAAACCCAAACCAAAATCAGGCCGGATTAAACTCTGTAACAACACATAGTGGTAAAACAACACAAGACCCACATTATCCGAACCACTCCAAGCCTGGTAATAGCCATGACCCTAGGATAGTCATCCAGGATACCACTGTCCCAGATCAAGAACCTGGACCTATTCTAGAGGAACCAACTAGGATCCCATTTCCTGAGGCCTTGACCAAGGGAAAAAGGATAACCAAACCCGTGGCCCCCGAGGAGGATCTGGTCAAGCTCTTTGAACAGGTCCAGATAAACATCCCATTGATGGATGCAATTCTCCACGTACCAGCTTACGCAAGATTCTTGAAAGACATATGTACACCTAAACGTAAGCCGCGAACCAAGGATGGGAATCCGATCATACTGTCAGAGCAAGCCAGCTCTGTCATCTTGAGTAAACTCCCACCCAAGGCTAAAGACCCAGGAACTCCCCTGATTTCTTGTAAAATTGGTGAAACCCAATTTGATAGAGCCTTACTAGATCTAGGTGCCTCCATAAATCTAATACCTACATCCCTCCTTGACCACCTTGAAGAATCTGAACTTAAACCAACTGAGGTGACATTGCAGTTAGCCGATCGATCCATCAAGTCACCTAAAGGAATACTCGAGGATGTCATTGTTAGGGTACGGGATTTCTACTTCCCGGTGGACTTCATAGTACTAGACATGGATGCACCTAAGAACCCAAGGGACACGCCAATCATATTAGGGAGACCCTTTTTGGCCACTGCTAGGGCCAACATAAACTGCGAAGAGGGCTAGATAGAATTAAAATTTGGGAATCAAACCCTAAAGATTGACATTTTTAAGGCCCAACAAGGGATTAATTGTGGGGTTATAGAGCAAATATGTGATATCAGAGCCGTGGTTGATGAATTGCATACAGAGGACAACCTGATTATCCCTGATCAACCACTAGAAAATCAAAACCCGCCAACAGAGGAGTGCGAACATGATCTAGACATACCTATGACTCCGACCCTTGTTCCTGATACAAACCCCGAACCACCCGCTGCTGCTGACAATCCTATCATGGAACTCAAGCCCCTTCTCGAGCATCTGAAGTACGTCTTTTTGGATTCCAATCAGACGTTTCCTATGATTATCAACTTTCGACTCACACCTGACCAGGAACTCCGTTTGATTATTGTTCTCCAGCAACATCGTAGAGCCATTGGATGGACTCTCGATGATTTGACTGGAATAAGCCCTTCATACTGCACACATCGAATCTACATAGAAGAAGGCGCACGACCTTCAAGAGAAATGCAAAGACGCTTAAACCCTAACCTATAGGAGGTCGTGAAAAAGGAGATCATAAAGTGGTTAGATGCAGGGATCATCTACCCGATCTCCGACAGTCGTTGGGTGAGTCCAATACAGGTGGTGCCTAAAAAGGCAGGACTTGCCATCATCACGACTGAAATCGGAGAAGTCATTCCTACCCAAATAGCTAACTCGTGGAGAGTCTGCATTGATTACAGAAGACTCAATTCCTCCACGAAGAAGGATCATTTCCCACTACCATTTATTGATCAGATCCTTTAGAAACTAGTGGGAAATAGGTTCTTTTGCTTTCTTGACGGGTACTCCGATTACAACCAGGTGGCAATCCATCCAGAGGACCAAGAAAAGACCACATTCACCTGCCCCTTCGGGACATACGCGTTTCGAAGGATGCCTTTCGATCTCTGCAATGCACCTACAACTTTTCAACGGTGCATGCTTGCCATATTCTCAGATATGGTAGGTGACTATCTGGAAGTCTTCATGGATGACTTTTCAGTTTTTGGAGCATCATTTGACAATTGCCTCCAACACTTGGTCCAAATACTCAAGCGGTGCATCGATGTGAATTTGGTTCTTTCCTGGGAAAAGAACCATTTCATGGTGCCTGATGGAATTGTCCTGGGACATTTAATCTCAGAGAAAGGCATCCAAGTGGATCGAGCTAAGGTTAACCTGATTTCCAAGCACCCTATGCCTAGCTCGATTAAGGACATCCGATCTTTTTTGGGGCACGTCGATTTTTACCGTCGATTTATCCCTGATTTTTCAAAAATCGTGCACCCCCTGACGACTCTTCTCTCCAAGGATGTACCTTTTGAATTTCCAAGGAATGCACTCAAGCATTTGAGATCCTACGTGACCGAGTCACCCAAGCCCCAATCCTACAGTCCCCTGATTGGTCTCAACCCTTTGAGATCATGTGTGATGCATCTAACTTCGCTATAGGAGCGATTTTGGGGTAGAAAATTGGTGGGAAACCTGTGGTCATTTACTACGCCAGCAAAACACTGGATGAGGCTCAGCGTAACTATACGGTTACTGAGAAAGAGCTGCTAGCTGTAGTATTTGCCCTAGAAAAATTCATATCATACCTTCTGGGTTCCCGTGTTATCATATACTCGGATCACACAGCTGTGAGGCATCTCCTTACAAAGAAGGACACGAAACCTCGATTAATCCGATGGATCTTGCTGTTGCAAGAGTTTGACCTTGAGATTCGCGACAAAGCGGGAAAGCAAAATGTGGTAGCTGATCACTTGTCCCGCCTTCCTTCTGAAATAATTGACCCTTCCGGACCCATCGTAGAACATTTTCCTGATGAGCACCTCCTGACTATCAATACAGGTCTTCCATGGTTCGCAGATATAGTAAATTACCTGGCATCACATCAGATTCCATCCGATTGGCCAAAGGCCAAGAAGGACAAATTGCGTTCCGATGCCAAGTATTACCTATGGGAAGACCCGTATCTATTCCGCATTGGTGCTGATCAGATAATTCGACGGTGTGTCGCGGAAGTAGAAATCAAAGACATACTCTCATTTTGCCATGACTAGGCATGCGGTGGACATTTCTCAGGACATAAAATCTCATCAAAAGTCCTCCAGTGTGGCTTTTACTGGCCCACAATTTTCAAGGATGCATATGATCACTGTAAGGCATGTTCTCGTTGCCAGACTTTGGGCAACATGAGCCATCGAGACATGATGCCTCTACAGTCGATATTGGTATGTGAAATTTTTGATATTTGGGGGATTGATTTTATGGGACCCTTCCCGATCTCGGATGGCTTCGAATACATCTTACTCGCAATTGACTACGTGTCCAAGTGGATAGAAGCCATTCCGACCCGAACCAACAATCATAAAGTTGTTATCAAATTCATTCATCAAAACATTTTCTCAAGGTTCGGGATTCCACGAGCAATAATTTCTGACGGAGGGACCCATTTCACAAACGCTCAGTTTAGGTCACTGATGACCAAATGCGGGGTGTCACACCGAATCTCTACTCCTTACCACCCCCAAACTAATGGTCTAGCTGAGCTATCAAACTGAGAGATCAAGAAAATCCTTCAGGTTACTGTTCGACCTGATAGAAAAGATTGGTCTTCTCGGCTTCCGGAAGCATTGTGGGCCTATAGGACCGCCCACAAGACCCAATTAGGAATGTCTCCCTTCAGACTAGTGTACGGGAAGGCATGTCATCTCCCCGTCGAATTGGAGCATAAAGCCTATTGGGCAGTACGGAATTGTAATCTAGATCTTTCTAAGGCTGGAACCCACAGAAGGCTTCAAATAAGCGAGATCGATGAATTACACCATGATGCGTATGAGAACTCGCGAATTTACAAAGAACGGGTTAAAACTTTTCACGACAAACACATTTCTAGAAAGATCTTTCATCCTGGTCAAAAGGTTTTACTCTTTGATGCCCGACTTAAATTATTCCCAGGAAAGCTACGATCTAAGTGTGTCGGACCCTACCTAGTCTAACAAATCTTTGGAAATGGAGCCATTGAAATCAGCCCACTCAGCCACGATTCCGAACCCTTTGTTGTGAACGGTCAGAGACTCAAACCGTTCATTGACATGACTGATACAAATTTAGCTGAGTCATCCTTTACCCTCCATTCCCCTTGAGCTCATTGCGCCCAGCCGATGGCGTAAAACTTAGCGATTAACGAGAGGCAACTCGTCATTCTTTGAAAAAGCTGAAACCTTTTCTAACATTTCTATGCAGAATTCATATTGCACTTTAGGGTTCATCCATTAGAACAGCCGACTTCACCTTAGGTACCCCTACTCGAGATTAGAAATCGTTTGCAACAAGTCACTTCGACCCATTCACTCACCACACACCTATCCTAATGCATGAACTAAGCTGAAATTGAACCCACCTAATTTACAATGGGGACATTGTAAATCTTAGGCATGGGGGGGTATGAAAGTGCAAAATGTCAGGAAAATTCACATCAAGAAAGGGTTTCAATCAAAAAATAAAAAAAGAAAAGAAAAAGAGACTTGAAGGAGGGGGGAAACAATTCAGGGTCATGCAAAATGAGAGGAGGAAAAGAGTAAAATGCCAAAAAAGGAGCACAAAATGAAAAAGAAAAAAATAGTCATTAGTAAAAGATTAAGGGATTAACTGAAGTTCTAGACCAGATCAAGAAAAGAGAAAAAGTGCTAAGGTGACATAACAAGAGATTAGCGGGAACGCTGATTTTAGGCCTCTTGGGCTAGATTCTTTAGCTTAAAAATTCACGTATCCGCTAAAATCTGGATAATCCTCAAGTGGTTGGGGAAAATGCGAAGCTTAAGTTTTAGGTCTAAGACTTAGGAAGTATTCGGCCTCGTTAATTGACCTTCGATTTGCGGGATTCGATAACCTAAGCACCCCAAATTCACACACAGTCTGGTTCAGTGAGCATAAATATCTAAATCACTCAAAAGCATTTAATGTTCTGAAAAAGTCACCTAGATTAGGAGTGGCCGATCAACACAAGTTGATTTGGACGAGTTCTCGGTGCGGAGAGGCGGGAAATTCCCCTCGAAGATGCGTAACATATCATCTCCTCGGTGCTTGTCTCTTAGGATATTTAAATATCTTACTGGGGGCATGTAAGCACTCTGCTGGTTCAGATACCATGGGCGGCATTATCACGAAATGTCGATCGCCAGGGTCTGAATTCGGCCACGGAACGCCATGGGTGGGATTATCTCGAAATCTCGAAAGCCAGGGTTCTGGGGGTTGCCATGGGCGGGATTATCTCGAAATCTCGATAGCCAGGGACCCTTGAGGATCGATGATGGGGACGAGGAATCCAATACAGACCGTGTTGAGAAGCTAATCCGAAGCTAGAAATAAAAATAAAAGAGAGAGAAAAGCTCTCCAAACAAATAAATCTTCTATCTCTCTCTTACAAAGATGCACTGCAAACTGAACCTAGGCTAAAAATGTTTCAAGCATGGGTGCTTTAACCGCAGAGTCCAACAAACCCTAGGTTAGTTTCTGTGGGCATTAAAAACCTTTGCGGAGGACTGAGGCTAAAGCGAATCAGGTCTGGATTTTGGTTGGTACTTGAGTACCTCTAGGCCTATTGTCGGCATTCTGACCTAATCACAAAAGAAACAGAGAAGCACTTATCATAATTGTTGATAGACACTCAGGGTCTAGAATGGAAGTTAAAATCTTGAAATTTTGCTAAGGGACTAGCAAAAGCTAGGCATGGGGGTATGATGAGAGCCTCATCATGAGCCATAAATAGCTCATTTTGACCTAATAAAGAGAATAAAAGCTCCTACATAACTTAGAAGAGGGCTTAATTGGAGGAATAAGTGTTCTGAGAAGAAAACATGAAATAAAGGTTAAAACTGTAATTTTACCATTGCAGTACATAAACGAAATTTCTCAGAGACAGAGCATAGCTCAAATGGTCTAAATGAGATAAAAAGTGGGTTGAATCAATCAGAAATGGGTTCATGTGCAATCTAAGAATTAAATGAAATTTGGTAACCCTAAAACAGACCTACTTAATTCAACAAGGTTACGATCTGGATAAAAATCAAGTAAACCCTCTAAAAATCATGGAAAAATATCTCCTAGGGTTTAGAACATTCAAATTGGCCTTTGAAACCTAGTTTGACCTAGATTAGGGTCCTAGCTCATCAATTAACCTAATTTGGGTTTTTACGCAAAATATCCAGTCAAACGTGGTCAAACCTAAAATTCAACTTCACCATTGGATTCCTTAGGTCCAAATCAGGTTTGTAGCAAAATTTGGACCTAAGGGGAGGTCATCTTGACCTACTTTACAATTTAGTACACCCAATCGCATTTTGGTCCCTACCTTTTGAAAACCATCACAATAACCCCCCTATCTTTCTCGTCAATCTTACAATCAAGTCCTTCCACCATTATTGGGGAAGAATCTTCTCCGGTGAGGTTGACAGGGGGGATACGGTCAAATCCCTCAGAGATCCTCCCAGAATTGGAAGGGAGATTCTCTGAGGAATCCCCTTCCATCTAAGCCTGATCTTGATCTCTGATTCCTTTCCAAACTCTCGTGTGAACGCACGAGAGATTTGGATCCCAACCACCTTCCTTCTCCGGCGAGACAACGGTGACCAAAAGCTTGCCCTCCATGCATCAGAAAGCTCGGCCAGCACCTATAAAAAGACCTCCGACCCTCTGCGAGATCTCTCAGACATGTCTTGGCGATAGAATCCTCCAAAATTCTTCTCTCCTCTCTCCGTCCAAGAAACCAGCAAGCTCTGCCGATTACCTCCCCTCCTTCTCGTCGCTCTACTGCCATACCAGCAGCAGAGTCTACTTCACCTCATCTTCCCACGTCGTGCCGCACCAAGCGCACGTTTCCCCGACCTCTTCCTCATCGTCGTTATCTCCCTCAGGGTTATCTTCTCCAACGATGGAAACTACGAGCTGTCTGACTCCGCTGCCCTCGTTCTCTCCCAACAATCCAGATAAGTCCCCCATCTTCCCCTCTTTCATTTCCTCACTTTATTTCACTCAATCGACCCTCGACCGTTCCTGTCCACTACCACCTTCCTCATCGCTTGCCACCCTCCGGCGAGACGCTCCCGTTGCTCTGTAGCCCCACACGTCTCGCCGACCATCACATAACCTCCGCCTCATCTCACTAAGCACCCTCCACTCATCCACAGCCCCGCCACACCACCACAACAACCCCCCGGACACACCCACCCATCCGGCCATAGAGCGACCTAGGCACTCACACCTAGGCCTCCTCGCGGCCTACCGCATAGCTCATCACCTTCGCCGTGACACGGCGAAGGTCTCCCGGTGATCTGATTAGTCCGCAAGGCCATATTCGTGTCTGAAAGATTCCACGCTCTGGCCGCCATTGACGACGACTCGACGAAGCTCTACACTCGCTCCAGGCCTCAGGACTTTAGGGCTCCAGGTGCTGCGAATTTGGGAAGGTCGTGCGAAGGGAGCTGACCCAACAAGTGAAGTCAACAGAGCTTGCAGTTGAGGAATTAAAGGCGCTTTCTGCTGCGGGCGCGCGAAGGAAAGAAGTGGGCTTTAGTCCCACATCGGTAACCCACGATGCACCGACACCCTTTATATTATTTTTGTCACATCTGCTCGTTGCCTCCAGTTACACTTGGGGTGAGGTCCCTCACCCATCTCACTGCGCCTCGTCCGTGGTTTCATCTCACGAATCTGGCGCGACCCAACCCTGTCCTGAGCACACCTCGTGCACCACCCTCACGCCGGTGCGCCTGGTCACGGGCGTGTGATCCGACCCGTTTAACCGACTCCGGGAGAGCGTGTTGAGAGTGGTTAAGACAGAGAGAAAGGGAGACGCGCGGGTAGAGGTTTAGGTTTTGCTATGCATAGTGTGTGCAAGACACAGGGACTTAGCCGCTGCAAGAAAAAAGGAAGCTCTGCAGCCAAGAAAGAAAGGCAAGAGAGGCAAGGCAGAGAAGAAGAAGCAAGGCCAAGGAGAACAGAACTAAAGATGGCAAGGGGCAAACGAAGGCTCAAGAAGGCAAAGGACAAGAAAAGAAAGAAGAAAGCCAGACCTTGGTCACAGGAAGAAAAGAAATAAACAGAAGAAGAAAGGGAAGAGAAGAGAAGGAGCTTTATTTTAAGACGTCTGATATTGTATCAGATGTCCATTTTTGTTCCCTTTGAGCAATTTCTTTTTATAACACTCTTATTGAACTAGTCATTTATTTAAAAAGTTGTGTTCTCAAGTTTTGAAAGTACTTAGATTGCTCCCTATATTCGACCTCGGATACTCCGATTTTCGAGTTATAAAATCTTTATTTGTTTTCGCGGAAAGTTCGTCTATATTACAACGCATTAATTGTTAAAACACGATCTAGCCGCGTCAACACTGACGGAGGAGGAGGGCAAGGACCAACGGAGGATGAGGAGGAGCAGAGCGAGCTGCCGCAGAGGAGGGGAGCAACGCACAGAGGAGGAGGAGGAGGGGGGGAAGACAATGACAAGTATGGGGATTCACCTGAGGAGGGGGTGATGCGAGGCGGAGGACCACGTGGAGGTGCTCGACGCGAGGACCTACGCGAGGGTTTGGAGGAGGAAGATGAACAGTAGGCCACAGCACCTAAATATATTTAGGAACCTATGCCATCGGTTCTCTCAAAAATCAACGGCAAATGATATTGTCAGTTCCCTCTCCATCACGCTTAAAATTTCACCGCTAAATTTAACCTAACTTTTACCATTGTTTAATCCAATAACCAACGGTACAAGTCACAAATCCTGCCCAAATTTTAGGTGCAAATTTTATTTTATTTTTATCGTTGTTTATTCCCCGAACCAAAGGCAAAGGATACACATCATCACGCCTAAAATTTTGGCCTGTAATTTTTACACACTTTTATCGTCGTTTATTCTAATAACTGACGACCAAAGTTATAAATCCCTCCTGCTATTAATGAACAAATTTTAACCAACTTTTCACCATCGGTTCTTCTAATAACCAATGGTAAAAATATATTTGTCGTCGCCTAATCAACCAATGGTAAATATTAATGACCACCGCATGCCCAATCACTTTTCTTTAGATGATGGTAGGTCGAGTACTGATCTTTGTCGTCACTTATTTGAATAAGCGACGGCAAAAAGATCTCTGCCATCAGTTTAAATAACCGACGACAAGTAACCGACGGCATAACCCATTTTTCTAGTAGTGTTAAAAATGGGTGCCACCTTGAAATTTTATGGTGGGAACCAATTGAAGAAGTGACGGTTATTGGTAAAACTGTCTCTAAGTGCGCCCCCATAATGGCTTTTGGCGACCGTGTTAGCGAACATTTTTAAGAACCATTGATAAAGGTCAAGATATTTTCTGCAAGCAACCAACCTTCTCCTCCAGCGAGCTATTCTTCTCTTCTCCTCTCTTCTCCTCTGATCGCCGTGCCACCAAGCTCCACCACGTCAATGTCCTCATTGCTTGCGTCGTCACCCTCATTCGCGTCGACCTCATCTGCGTCATCCTCATCATCGTCGCTATCACCTCCACCTCATCGATATCGCCCCCTCTTCCTTCACCTCCACCTCACCAGCACCCCCTCGCACCAGCACCCCCTCGCGTCGCACTGCTGCTACTGCCCTGCCACACCCCCCTCCCCCACATTATTTTTTTATTTAGTTAATTTTATGAAATTAATTATATGTTTCAATTTATTTGCTTATAAATTTATGTAGTTGTGAAATTGTTGGATATGAATTAATTTGCATCTAAATTTATTTTTGTTTAATTTGGATGTAATTAAGTTAAAAGTAAATTGCATGCCAAAATAATTTGCTTCTAATTAGGTTAGAAGAAATTTGCATGTAAATTTAAGATAATTAATTTGCTTCTCTTTTATTTTAATAACTTGCTTGAAGTTATAATTTTGTGATATTAAGTAAATTGTATGTATAATTGTGGGGTGTGCCCACATGTTTACATTATTTGTGTTATTTGATTTAATTGTGGGGTGTGCCCACATATTTAATTTTTTCATGTCAAATCTTTTATGTTAAATGTGGGGTTA
This sequence comes from Thalassia testudinum, assembly GCA_037157565.1. Classification (NCBI taxonomy): domain Eukaryota; kingdom Viridiplantae; phylum Streptophyta; class Magnoliopsida; order Alismatales; family Hydrocharitaceae; genus Thalassia; species Thalassia testudinum. Next base: position 26,685,341 of record JAZHRO010000014.1, read on the forward strand.
CAAAATGATTACGCATGGATTCGATGTGAATTCGCAGAGCAGCTTGGGTGGCTAGTCACGTGTGTGGGAGCCAACATGGTGCGGTCGATGCTAGGCCTTACCAAACGAATAACATTTAGGATTTAGAGTTTAGGGTTTTGGATTTTCGGTGTTGGGTTTAAGGTTTTGGATTTAGGGTTTTGTGTGTATTGTTTAGGGTTTTCGATTTAGGTTTTTGAGTTTAGAGTTTAGGGTTTTGGATTTCAAGTTTAGGTTTTAAATTTAGGGTTTAGTGTTTAGGGTTTGGGTTTAAACTTTTGAGTTTAGTGTTTAGGGTTTAAGGGTTATGGTTTAGGGTATTTTTTATAAAGTTTAGTTATAGAAATTTAATTTAAATTTGTGTTTGGGTTTTGGAGTTAGGGTTTTCAATTTAGGTTTTTTAGGTTTACAACTTTTGATTTATGTTTTCAATTTAGGGTTTTGGCTTTTGGATTTTGAGGTTAGGGTTTAATGTTTAGGGTTTAGGTTTTTTTTGCATAAAATTTACAGCTAACAATTTAATTCAAAAGTTAATATTTTGATTGTCAGCTCTTAATACCACACACAATTGCACAAATTTGGAAGCACTTTATGACAAACACTAGGAATTCTAACCCCTAGGTAATAGGTTATGGAAGGGATATAATTATGTCAAAATACTAGCCCGTTGAGACTTATGATCATCTTATATAGACAATGCAGAGTGTGTGTATACCTCACTTACATGTACGATGCGTTGTCATTATAACATGCCATAAGTGTCGTCGTCCTTAGTTCAGAGAAGTTCTGAGCTAAGGAGGGTCCTTAAAGATTTGATAACAACTTAAGGTTACTTGTTACATGTAACTAGTGTGTAGAGAAATTTTGCATGCATTTTCTCACTTTTCTCTAGTATACCAACTAATCTTAGCTTCATTCCTAAAGTGCCCTTTAGTGGGAGCTATTGGGAACGTAGTTAAGGTAAGTTTTAGGGAGTATACTGGAGAAGTACGGAGAGGTGCTGCCGAAATTGCCTCACACACTAGTTGCATGTAACAAGTAACGCTGTGATTAAATCTTCGAGGATGGGCTATCAAGTGAAAATCTTCCTTAAGATATAAATACCTTTTGAATATTCGCTCCTAGTGAGCGTGTTTTCGCGATGTAAAATCAAGGTTTCGGAAGAACCTGTCACGTAGTCGCGAAAATCACTACCAAATAAAATTTATATTGAAACTCTAAGGGACTCCCAGGTCGAACACAAGGAGGCAAACATTTGGTTTGTGGAAATTTACGCTTCGATTTTATTTGTTTTTGTTATTTTTATCTTTTGTATTTTTTTTGTATGTTTATAAGGCAAGAAAGCAGGTTGAAATAATTTCTATCTAATCTACTTGTAGAGAGAGAGAGAGAAATAATCACATATATATATCTAAACAAGTGTTTGCTACAGATAAAAAATCGGAAAACTACACTGCAAAAATGATAAAGATAAAGAGAGGTGAGAAGAGTCCCCCCCGACTGTCTCTTGGAGGATGGCTCACTCTGACGTCGCTTGGATGAAGGCGGTGGGAAGCTTGAGGAAGGAGAACGGTACCGCAAGAAGGAGGATGGGGTAGGAAGGCGTCGTAGAGAGGATCTTCTTTTATAAGGTGGTGAGAGGACGGCCATGGGATGCTCCACGAATGGGAGTGAGAGCCGGGAACAAATGTTGGTTTTCTACTCTAAAGGAGCATCCTGGGGTTGGAACAAGCTCTCTCTAGAGCCTTGAAGGTGGTGAGGGAGAGAAAGGAAGAGATGAAGAAGAATGGGAGGGGTAGGGGTCCTTTTATAGTGGAGGAGAAGAGGCTTTGGTCGTCTATGGTCAATAACGACATCAAATACGCCACTGTAGCTCAGCCTCAAATGTCACTGAATATTCGCAGCCAACGGACACGCCTGCCAGCTCACAGTTGCAAAGGCATGGTCGTCGAACAGCCGTTGGATCATCATCTCATGATTGAGGATCGTGCAGAGATCGTGCCTCTAATCGCGTTGGATGGCACATGAGAACACACATTGGGTCGCACATTGGATCGTGCTGGCGTATCCGTGACCATTCGTGCATCCACGTGGAGAGTTCCGCACTGTTCGATGAAGATCGCATGGCCCAATTTGGCACTCACACCTGCGCTATTAATCGCATGCGCCCGCAGCTTAAGAATGTCTCTCACGACCAATGCACTGTAGGCGCTTTTATGTCGAGAAGATGTTTTTGCGAGCGTGGCGAGGAGTTGACCTCGACTGTTGGATGGAAATCCAGCGATTGAGATTAAGGCTGCTCTGATGAGAGTGTTGGGACCGGTGACATGGCAAGCTTAGGATCATTGGCTGTTGATCCAACAGTCCTGATCTCATAGTGGAAACACTTTTGAGGTGAGGCAGAGGCTGCGGTTGATATTGGGCAGCTGTGATGGTGCCACATGGTGCCATCATGGCCGTCCATCTTCTATGCTCAGTAGGTGGCACCACGGACATTGAATTGATTCGATTCTTATGCCGTTGGGCTGCGATTGTCAATCCGGATCCATCTGTGCTACTGGATTTGTCGTTTGCATCACTTAGTCCCTTGGCCTTTAATCTTCCTCAAATTGCATAGTGTGCATAAGACTCTGATCAAGATGATTTCAATGGCATTGGACTCCGTCGTCATCCTGATCAGATCCGTACAGTCAGATCGTCAATCCAAGGCTCCAAAATAAATCTCCTCTCCTAGCCACAAAAGGACACGAATTAACCTAAAATTTATACGAACTATTCTAAATGCAAAATGATGCATGCTATGCAATATTTATAATATGGAATGCATATCTAAGCTTAGGAACATACATAAATAGGCATTTTAACCTAAATGGATGTGTCTACATCATACCCCCATGCCTATCTTTTGCCAATCCTTAGCAAAATCAAACTAAATGCTTTGTATAAAACCAAAATTCAGACTTGATTACTTAGGCCTAAGTTGTTTATTAATAATAGAAAATTTCAACTATGGTCCTAAGCTACAAAGACTCAATAGTGCCCAGTTGCCTGCCAAAATGCAAACCGCCCAAGTCCTCACCTTATTTGAAAAGGAAAGATACATTTTTTCTATGTTTTTCTTCTTTTCTAATTTAGGGTTTCGGGGTAGCTTTCTACAGCTACCCAACCCACCCAAGACTCGAAAAGAACTTTAAGCTCTGAGCATCTTGTGAAAGGTCATAGACTCACTAGGCAACCGTTAAAATGAACTTCAGGTTTCTACGACCTTAGGTGACCTAAAAATTATGCGTCAAGGTTTATCTTTTCAATCGGTAGCTTTCTCCCTACTTGATTTGTTTATGGGGTCAACACAAGGGCGATCCCAGTGTATATCTCCTCAGTTTATTCTACTTCTCCATTTCTTTCCTAAGTGTTTTGGAATGTTTGTGCATTTCATGAGCTGGGTTCTGGACAACCAGCCGATGAGCTGTTACCATCGACAACTTGCCAACCATACTCGTGCGGTGAAGTGTGGCTTATTTATTTATTTATATTTTTTTTTTCTTCTTCTTTTCTATTTCTTTTTCTTTTCTTTTTTTGGCATTTCTCTTTTTTTTTATTTTTTTTCCTAAGTAGGTGGCTTCCCTGATCTAAGATTTACCTAAAGGCAGCAAGAAGAGAATGGTCGTGTGGCTGGGCTATGGACAACCGGTCAATGAGCTGTTACCACCAACTTGCTAGCCATACCACCTAGAAGGTTCATTAGCTACCTAATTTTAGTAAAAATTTCCAAAAAGTGAGTCAGTACAAATAGTACGTAGATGCTTTATAATTAAAGCCCCCTCAAATCAGAGGGCGGGTTGATAACTCGTGTACTTATCACCCCAATTTATTTAACAAGTTAGAATAAAATTACTTGGTGAGGACTGGCAAACACCCATGAATTCATGATAAAATGCTTATTTATGATAGTTTCTAGGCTTAGCATTGCATATCATATTGCATAACATTCATTGCATTGCATTTAGGATAGTTGTATATTCTGTGCATTAATTCCAACACTTTATATGGCCAAGAGGTAGTGCGACATCTTTACAGTCTTTGGATGAAGAATCCGACTGTACGGATGGATCCAGAGCAACGATTGCAATCCATTAGTGCAAAAATCATTCCGATCAGAGCTCCGTAGCACCCTCTACAAGAAGAAGATGGACGACCCAGATGGCACCATGTGGCGCCATCCAGGCCACCCTACATGAACCACTGCTCTCCAGCCTCATCGTAAGGAGTGATCCTAGCCGTTGGATCTCAATCCAATGGCTGAGAAGTGATCTTCATCACTCGGCCTCAAGCATCTCAAGGAAGAATTGATCTCAACCGTTGGATCTTCATCCAACGGTCGAGGAGAGTGGCCACACCTCATCTCCATGTGACCAACTAGCTCCTTGGCCAAACAGTAAAGCTCTCACTCAATAAATGAAAGGCATGGGTTCGAGCCTCGATCCTCCGCACCCACTCCAGCATTAGCTAAATTGGACCGCTCGATCTTGATCGAGTGGTCGAGATGACGCACGCACGATCAGACGCTGGACAACGACGTGCAACCACATGCCAAGGCAGATGCGCACCATCTAGAGCGCTCATTTATGTCGACCAGGTACATTAGCTGTCATTCGATCATCGCAATCGTACGATGAGCACGATTCAAATCATTGAAGGCGCGATCTGCGGGTGCCTCCCAGCTATGCGATGAAGGATCCAACGGCTACCATTGCAAATGCCAACGGGTGCAGGATTCAAATGCCAGTAGTGCGTGCTTCCTCCTCACGATCTCAGCCATCTGCACCTGATCCAACGATTGAAGCTCTCCGTGCACTGTACCAGCTATAGTTGTGCCTCCTCACGCCAGCAGAGGTGCATGAATGTTTAGCAACACCACCAACAGGTCTTTAGCAACGTTTCCAATGTTGCTGAAAACTCGTGTGCGCAAAACACCTCCATTCCACCACTATACAAACCCCATGACCCCTTCCCTTCCAAACCATCTCTACCCACTCTACTTCCCACCTACTCTTAAGCTCTAGAAGCCTATCAAAGCTCCCCTAGAGCTCATTCCTAAGCTCCAAAGGCCTCCTATTAGTGTAATGCTCCTATACCCCACCAAATATTCTTCCTCCATCTCACTACCTTCGTAGGAAGCCTTGGAGTTGTCCTCCTACCCCCATTCCAGTAAAAGATCACCTCCACCTCCTCATCCCCATTCCAAAGCCTTGGTCAATCATTCCTCTACCTGGAGTCCTCCTGCATCTCACCCCCATCATCTAGCATCTCACCTCTTTCATCCAAGCGCCGTCGTCTCGCCAAACAACCAATTTGGGAGATTTCTTCTCACCCCTATCTCTTTTATATTTTTTCATATTGTAATTGATGACTGAATGACATTGTGATATATCCATTTGTTCCCTCCACTTTGTGAAATTATCTTCCTTGCCTCTTTATTACAAAAATAAAAGAAAAAACAAAAAAACCCTAAAACACCATAAAGAAACAACATGAAGCATGGATTTCAACCAAAGTAAACGTCACCTCCCTATGTTCGACCCGGGACTCCCTTGTAGTTTCGATTAAAAATTGTATTTGATAATGTGTTTTATGACTACAGCGACGGGTTTCTCCTAACCCCAACTTTCCCTCGCGAAAACTCGTTAATCAATGACTCAAGACCAAATCCACATTTTAGTGGACACTCAAGCTGATTAAGCCCAAAGACCTGAAGAGTCTAAGTATTCAGGTCCTTAAGTATTGTCTCCTAAAGTTAACAACTCTTAATGCCCAAGTTCTCTTCTCTTAATTCTAATTCTAGTTTTTTTTCTTTTTGGATTTTAATTTTTTCTTTCTTTTAAATAAAAGAAATTTCACGAAGCTAACAAAATAATTTTAGGATTAAGTATCCACCCCCCATGCCTAAATGATGTAATGTCCTCATTGTAAAAATAAAGACATGAAAAGGGCGAAATAAGCAGAATATCACCTGAATTTCGTGACAATCCAACCGGCTCCGCAGAGAGAAAGGAGTATACACACGTGCTAAGTTTATTGCCTTTAATTAGGCATAATATACAAACAAAGAAGAAAATAAGAATTCACAAGTGTAGGCCATAATTAGAATGCAGGAGATGTCCACAAATGTGGACCAGATTATGACGCAAACCCATGCCCCAGGGTCAAGTGGTTCTAAGGTTCTGGATGAAAATCACCCAGAACCTGAGATTGTTAAGCTTGCAGGGCTAAGTTTGTGGTTTTGTAGTGTGCAACCCAAATCTAAAATGTCAGACAATGGGTAAGTCTAAATCACTGGGCCTATTTGTCCATGTGGAATTTAGCTTAAAAATATAATCAATTATGTTATGCTTAGGTTGCACATCCCCAGAATAAAAATTATCATAAGGGTCCTGGTAAAAAGTAGGTGGTTTCAGGTTAATAGGAACCCTTAGATCAAAAATTGTACTTCCCTCAGAATTAGTGATGGGAACACCATCATGATCTCTAACTAGCTCATTTTGACCTAGAAAAGAGAACAAAAGCTCCTACATAACCAACTAGAGGTCCTAGCTCAAGGAAAAACCCTTCTGAAAGAAAAGTAAGAAATAAGGGGTAAAACTGCAATTTTACCATTGCAGTGCAACAATGGGATTTCTCATGGGCTAAACATAGGTCAAATGGTCTTAACAAGATAAAAAGTGGGTTGGTTCAAACAGAAAAGGGTTCATATGAAATCTGGGAATTAAATGACTTCTTGTAACCCTAAAATAGATCTACTTAATTTAACAAGGTTATAGTCAAGATAAAATCCACCTAAACCCTCTAACATTCATGGAAAAATATTCTCTAGGGTTTATAACCTTCAATTTGACCCTTAGAACCTATTTTGACCTAAATTGGGGTCTCAGTCAATTATTTTCCCTAAATTAGATTTTTATGTAAATTGCCCAGTCAAACGTGATCAAACCCAAAATCTAACTTTACCATTGGATTCCTTAGGTCCAAATTAGGTTTTTATCAAAATTTGGGCCTAAGGGGAATTCACCTTGACCTACTTTGCAAACAAGTCCAGCCTAATTACATTTCTACCCCTAACTTTCGAAAACCTTTACAGAATCCCCCCTAACTTCCTCATCTTTCTTTGCAATTAGGTCCCTCCACCATTATAGCAGAGGCAATCCTACTCCGACTAGGATTCGAGGGAAAGAACTCCCTGATTCCTCAGAGAATCCCTTTCAAATTTGAAAGGGAGATTCTCTGAGAAATCTCCTCTCACGTGAACCTAATTTGAAGCCTTAATTTCTACCCAATCTCTCATGCGAACGCATGAGAGATTTGGGTCTTTTTGACCTTACATCTCCAGCGACATGCCCACCTCTTGCCAGGGCTTATAAAAGCCGCCCCTGATCATTCCACACCTCCTTAGCTTGGATTTGGGCCAGTCTACCCTACCTTCTCTCCTCGCTGACTACAATTTCTCCACAAGCTCCGGCAGCTCCATCCTCTCTATCTTGTCGCCCAACCACAATACTAGTGGTTGGGTCGCCTTCCTCTTGTTCATCCGCGTCAACCATACCACCCTGGTGCTACCTCTGCCCCTGTTGTCGCCGCCGCTGCCTCACCTACGAAGAGCTTCGTCTTCGACGATGGCAAACACGAGCCGTCCACCCTCCTTGCCTCCTTCATCCTTAAATTAGGTCAGATAATTCCTCTCTCCCTCTTCCTGTTTCCCCCTCTTTATTTCTTAAAATCTGCCTCGACGTTCATAAACCACCACCATCTTCTCCACCTCTGACTAGACCACCAACGAGGTGTTCTCGCTGCTCCACACCTCCATCCACCTCGCCAACTACCTCACGAGCTCCGCCACACCTCACTGACACAAACCCCTCATTCCATTCACCGCGACAAACCCCCAGAACATCCCCCGAACACACCCACCTTCACAGCCACAGGGTGACCCAGGCACGCATGCTCAGGCCACCCCACGCCAACCACTGTACCACCTTCGCCGTGTCTAGGCGAAGCTCCCTGTGTGTTTTGACAGGGATGGAAGGCTATTTTCTTGTTGATAAGGTTTAGGCCTCCACCGCCATTGAAGCAGGCACGAAGCTTGCTTGTAAGCTTGTTCCAGGTCGCCTCGCTCCAAGCTTCAGGTCCCAGGGTGTGCGGATTCTCCTCACGTGCAACTTTAGCCAAGCATTTGGCACTGAAGGTCACAGCAGCAGCCATAATAGGATGCCATCAGCTGCGGGTGCACGCAGCAGTAAGGTGGGACATTTAGTCCCACCTCGGAAGATTGTGAGCGGGCGAAGCCAAATAAAGTGAAAAAGTGTCAGGGGCTTATCGCCTCCTGACCACGGGATGAGGTCCCACTCGCCCATCACCTCATCCGCGACCCCACGCCACACGGACCTTGCTCTGACCCGTATACCCGACTAACCTGTGCACTCCTCGCCCACCACCGCACGCCGATGGGCTTGATCCCGGGCGCGCATATCCAACCCGATAACCCGAGAAGGCTCTGGGAGAGCAGAACCTAAGAGAGAAAGGAGAGGAGAGTTCACGCAGGTAGGGGGTAGGTTTTGCTCTTGCAGGGAAAGGAAGAAGAAGAAGCCAAGGGTGAAGCCAAAGGAAGAAGGAGGAAGCCAAAGAGGAAGCTAAGGGCTGAAGTAGAAATCAGAAGAGAGCTAAAGGAAAGGAAAAGAGCTGAAGAGTAGCTAAGGAAAGAGGAAGAAGAAAGGAAGAAGAATGAAGCTGAGGCTCGTAAGGCTAAGACCAAAGAAGAAGAAAGAGAAGAAAGAAGGAAGAGAAAGCCAAGGCATGATGGAATAGAAGAAGGAAGGAAGAAGAAGAAGACAAAGAAGGAAGAAAGTCAGAAGAAAAAGCAAAGGAAAGAATCAAAGCCAGAGAAGAAAGAAGAAGAAGCAGAAGGCAGAAGAAGAAGGAAAAATTAGAGGAAAATACTGTAACACATCACTTTTAAGACGTCTGATTTTATAATCAGACATCCAATTTTTCATCAACTCTCCATTTTTAGCTACAATTCTTTTTATGCTCCATATACTCATGCTTTACATTCTTAATTAGATTTTGAGTAGTTTTATGTGTTCAATTTGCATTTATTATTGAGATTGGTGTGTGAATTCCATTTGCTCCCTATGTTCGACCTTAGACTTAAACTTCGATTAATAAAATTCATTTGTTTTCAAAGTGATTTTGGCTATATTACAGTGCTTTATTTTAAAACCCGATTCTCCTTATAAATAATTAGCCTCCTAGATTTTTATTCCTACATTTCTACCCTCCAAAATCAGGGTTTCTGGGACCTCCAGATCGTTGTACACCCCATCTAAAATACCCAAGTTAAACAATTGTGGCTCAATCAGAATTGACTTAGGTCCAATAATTTCAAAAATATCATCATGCAACCTTTTGGGGTGTGGTTGAGGAATGAGGCTATTGATTGAATCATCAAATAGATCTGGATTTGAATCCTCCATGCCAACCCCATTCCTCAATTACAGGGCCATCAAATGATTGATCAGATTCCTTTGGCTCATTTTTCTCACTAAAATTATCTTCCTTAAGATTAAGTGAGACTTCACTAAGAGATTCCTCACCCTCAAAATGAAAGAATTCTTGATCCTCATTTATATATGTCTCAAAATCATATGTTATTCCTTGCTCTATAGAGACATATTTTTCCTCGCTCCCTAGCTCGGGGATCTCGGGTGAGAAAATCGATTTATCCTCAATGGGTTCCTCCAAACCAACCTGGTCATCCCTGGTTTCATGAAAAATGTCCCCCCCAACAGGTGCCTGAGTGGGTTCTAACATTGGCTCTCCTGAAGGGGATTCATCTTGAGAATCATCCCATGATTAGACTAGGGCAACCACAAATTTCATCCTCAATATTAACAATTTCCCAAGTAGAAACTCACCTGGTCCCCTATCCTTAACATTTTGGAGCCAATCCAATAAAGAACTATTGAGGTCATCAATCATTTTTGGGCATAGGCTCCAATGCTTCAGTGCATGGTGTTGGCTAAGCTTTTAAAGATTGTATAGTGTTCCTTAAGGTAGCCAACACCCTACCTTGGACCTGGTTTACGTGAATCGGATGGTTTGGTTTAGGGTTGGGTGGGTTTGGGTTTAATCTAGGGGAGTCAAGAAATTGGGGTCCTCCCTGATAATAGGTCATTTTGGGTTGTTGAAAGAGAGGTGGTGACCTATGTTCAGCATAATCTAGGGGAGGTAGGTGTTATATCCTTCCTTATTGTAGATTGGATTGGTTTGTTCATAAGAAGGCGGTGATCTATAATCAGTGTAGCTGTGAGAAGGATAATAATCATAGTCTTGATGTCCAGGGTTAGGTCTTGGACATTAAGGTCCAGAATCATATCCCCAATCAAAGCTTTTCCGACTAGGAGATGGGTAATCATAAGTCGAGTCGGGATAGTAATCATCTTGAGGATAAGTGGTGGTAGGAGGGTAGGATTGTAATTGTGTGTAGAATGTGGAATCATACATGGTGAAGTAGGGGGAAAATAGAATAGAGAAAGGTGCCCTGTAGTACAATCAACCAAACCTATCCTTAGGTGGGTAGCCTAAAGACCTGTAGACTCCTAGGACCTGTCTTGAGATGACAGAAATGATTTGATCTACTTCTATCTGGTCAATCCAACCAGCTAGAGGGAGGGGTTGGGGAGAAGGTTCTTCCTTTGGCTTGCACCCCTGGTTCCTTTGATACCCCCTAACTGTGGTTGTTTGATGCTACTCCCCTAGTTAGACATCAGATGGACTAGTAGAAGAAAATTAATCAAAAAAAAATCTCAGTTGGAGTCCAAAAGAGCAAGTTAATCCTTAAGGCCAATGTCTACTCAGTTTTAATTAGGCTTGGGATGATTGTGCTCTTAGAATGTGGTGGATCCTTTAGATAGGTTGTGCCTTTAATGATTAATTAAAATGTGTGTGTGTGCACAACCAGGGTTTTCAAACAAGGTTATTTGATGATATATCATTTAGGGTTTAACCTTGTTTAGTAACTTTTAGGGTTTAATCTTAGGTGTATTCAATCAAGTTCAGGAAAACACACCAAGTTTTGAAATCCCAGGTGATAGTATATTCCTTTAAAACTTAAGAATAATGTGGAGTACCTGATTTAGCCCTAAAAATCAACCCTATAAGGCAAGCTACTGATGAATCACTTTGACCTTAAGTGGTGCGGCCCAAACAAATCAATCAATTGGCCTATTTGTACCACAGATTAAGGTACACAATGTCTTAACCTAATCAGATTTCTACTCACTTATGTGTATTGAGTTGAAGTGTACTGGGTCTATAGGTCAGATCTCGATTAAGTGGTAAAATCAAAGTGATTGTGTGCCTTAGGATGAGAATTTGTGGGTGTTAAGTGTGTCTCTTTTAATTAAGTCCCACAATAGAGGAGTATTTTTTTATTTTTTTGATTTTATGCGGGTGGGTGAGGTGAGGTGAAATGACAATCAAATAATCAGATCTATCCTACGGTTTATAAAAGCACCTAGGTTGATTTGAGTTTGAGTTATTAGGTGATGGAATGGAAATCTAGTGGGTAGGGGGGGATACACTTACAAAACCTTCTAACCACACTTTACTCCAATCTATCCGCTTTGGCTTACCTTGGAAGGGTACCTATAATCACAGAAAGAAAGGAGCAAAGTGAGCTAAAAAGTTAAGTAAGGCAGAAAACGCAGAAAAATCAAAGAGCGTTGCCTCCCTGGCAATGACCCCAAAATGGTGAGCATGTTTTCGTACGCGAAAAGATTTGAGTTAGAAACCCATCATCGTAGTTGCAAAAATCGCTACCAAATAAAATTTATATCAAAACTCCAAGGGAGTCCTAGATCAAACATAGGGAAACGAACGTTTGGTTTGTGGAAATCCGCACTTTGATTTCATTTGTTTTTGTTACTTTTATCTTTTGTAATTTTTTGTCTTTTTATAAGGTAAGAGAGCAGGTTGAAATTATTTCTATCTAATTTACTTGTAGAGAGAGAGAGAGAAATAATCACATATATATAAGCAAGGGTTTGCTACAGATAAGAAAGTGGAAAACTACACTACAAAAGCAATAAAGATAGAGAGAGGTGAGAACAGTCCCCATCGACGGTCGCTTGGAGGATGGCTCTCTCTGACATTGCCTAGATGAAGGTGGTGGGAAGCTAGAGGAAGGAGAACGGCGGTGGAGGAAGGAGGACGGGCACAACGACGTTGTGGCGAGGATCTTCTTCTGGAAGGTGGTGAGAGGACGGCCATGGGATGCTCCATGAATAGGGGTGAGAGGTGGGAACAAATGTTGGTTTTCTACTCTAGAGGAGCATCCTGGGGTTGGGACAAGTTCTCTTTAGAGCCTTGAAGGTGGTAAGGGAGAGAAAAGGAAGAGATGAAGAAGAATGGGAGGGGTAGGGGTTCTTTTATAGTGGAGGAGAAGAGGCTTTGGTCGTCCATGGTCAATAGCGACATCAAATACATCGTTGTAGTTCTGCCTCAAATGTTGCTGAAGATCCGTAGCCAACGCACGAGCCTTCCAACTCACAGCTGTAGAGGCATAGTCGTCGACCAGTTGTTGGATCATCATCTCGCGGCTGAGGATCACGTGGAGATCGTGCCTCTGATCATGTTGGATGGTGTGTGAGAATGCACATTGGGTCATGCGTTGGATATCATTGGCGTATCCGCGGCCATCCATGCATCCACATGGAGAGTTCGACACCGTTCTATGAAGATCGTGTGGCCCAATTTGGCGCTCGCGCCCGTTGGGATTTGACCATGCGCCTGCGGCTTGAGAGCGCCTCTCACAACCAATGCGCTGCAGGCACTTTTGTGTTGAGAAGATGTTTTTGCAGGCATGGTGAGGAGTTGATATCGACCGTTGGATGGAAATCCAATGGCCGAGATTAAGGCTGCTCTGATGAGAGTGTTAAGTCTGGTGACATGGCGAACATAGGATCGTTGGATGTCAATCCAACGGTCCTGATCTCGTGGTGGAAAAACCTTCAAGGTGAAGCAGGGGCTGCGGTTAATATTGGGCAGCTATGATGGTACCACATGGTGCCATCATGGCCATCCATCTTCTATGCTTAGTACGTGGCACCACGGACGTCGGATTAATTCGATTCTCATGTCGTTGTGATACGATCGTCGATCTGAATCCATCCGTGCAGTTGGATTTGTCATTTAAAGATTTGAATTGTGTCACTTAGTCCCCTGGCCGTTAATCTTCCTCAGACTGCATAGTGTGCTATAGGACTCCGATCAAGATGATTTCAGGGTCATTGGAATCTGTTCATTGTCCTCATCAGATCTGTATGGTCGAATTGTCAATTTGAGGCCCCGAAATAAATCACCTTCTCTCCTTGCCACAAAAGGACACGAATTAACCTAAACCTTATACAAACTATTATAAATGCAGAATGATGCATGATATGCAATATTTATAATATGGAATACATATCTAAGCTTAGGAACATGCATAAATAGGCATTTTAACCTAAATGGATGTATCTACATCAGCTCCTAACTTGCGAGTTATTTGTAATAAAGTTTTAGGTTATCATGGACAAGTCTTGGATAGGTCTGAGGAATTTGGATTACCCTAAGTATAAGAGCGGAGTGATCTCATTCTTGGATTGGGCCTTCCATAAAGATAGGAAACAAGACATGGAGAATTTTTGGAGAAAATATTCTGTTCGTGTAGGAAGTGTTTCAATGTATTCGTCTTGGATAAGAACACAGTTCTAGAACATGTGATCTGTAATGGTTGGTGCCAGCATTACACGAAATGGACTACACATGGAGAGGAACCAGCACAGGATGACACATGAAATACAGTGGAAGTGGATGATTGTGATAACAAGGAAGACGATGATAATCAAATCAATGAGATGCTGCATGAGATGAGAGAGGTTGATCCTGATATTACAAATGATAAGGAAGGACTTAATAGCTGTAATCAGTTTTATGATGCAATGAAGACAGTTTTATGATGGGAACCACAAATTCCAGAACACGAAGGCTTCATTTGTAGCATAGGGAGGAGTGCCACGATATCTTCCTGGTATGGTACGAAAGGTTCCTCCTCTTCCTCCCACGATGACAATATACGCACCGAGCTTCATACCTTACAGCATCGAGATGTGGAGTGAGAGAAAAGGTTAAAGGATGTCACTGCCTAGTTGCAGGCCACTACTTGCAAAATGGAGCGCCAAGAGGAGTTGTTAGAGCAGCATAACAAGCAGTAGGGGGAGGTCTTGTCCTATCTCCGAAGGGGGGTGGTGGTAATGGACATGATCATTCGTCATTCCACATTCCAAAGTGTAGCGACGACGATGATGGTGGTTCTGGGGCTGGTGGCATAGGTGCCACAGCATAATGTATATGTGTTTATATTTTTCCTGTTCTTGTTATTGTTGTAATGTTTGAACCTCGTTTATATATATATATAGAAATTAGTTTCATTGTATAATTGCTTTCTATTGAATGTTTTGAATAATTTACATTATTTTTATGTATTTCTGATTTCTTTTATGTAATTACATAAAAAATAAAGCATTACCAGCAACAGTTTAACAATCGTCACGAATGTGCATATGACAGCAATGCCAAGAACTTTTATTAATCGATTAATAACTTGGTCTCACCTGACATTTGGCGACGGTTATTAAACCATCCCAATAGAGGATGGTTTTTTTGAGAACCATCCCTAAAAGTACAGAAGTTTTTGGCACGTAAATTGGGTTCCCGCCAAGAAAATTAGCAACGGTTAAATTGATAACCGTTACCAATTCATTTTAGGGACGATTTTAAAACCGTTGTTAAAGCCCACTTCCATGTTCGCTCGCGCGTGCTCAGAAGGCGACGATAAGGGATTGTAACCCTCACCAAACAAAAACAACGATGTGATATACTGTGATGGTGGGTGGTGACAATTTAAAAGCATTGTAAAACCTACGTACTATTGTAGTGTTAGCAAGTGGTCATTATCCTTTTTGTCTTCCATATTATTTAGTTGTCTTGGCAGATGTTATTACCAAAAGGAAACGGAAAAAAAAGAGGAAGCAAGACAAAAGACCATAATTATAATAATAGTGAGAAGTCAAATTGGAAATTGAAAATATTTTATGTTATCCAAAGGGTAGTCTAGATTTCTTTTGTTTCTGTCTATAAATATTTTATGTTAACAGAAGATTCAGACAACTTACATTGATCCAAAAGATATTGGAAGACTCACTACAATAGATTGTTGATCACCTAACTTGCTAAACTATAGAGAGAAATTTTTAACAGGATGTTACACTGGAAGTTAAAAAAATACATGTAAATATAATTGAATCTCTTCAGTAGTATAGAGATGCCTGTAATGAATTGAGTTGATCCTACTTTACATTACTAAAAAGGCTTTTCACATTTCTTATGAATTTCTCACACAAGTATTTTGCTAGGCACCTTGGAAATCTGATTCATCCTACATAAGAGATAAAATTCTTAGCTTTGGAAAGTGTGAAGGCATATAAGGTTGGATATGTTAGCTTAGAGCATCTAAAAGGAATGAGCAATATTGTACTGGACCTAAAGAAATATTCTACTGCAATTGTTAATGCTATCCTTTCATAGACTGAAAGGTATAAAGGAGGACTTGGATCGATTGACCATTAAGAATGATTTGACTCCTTTCCAAAGCCATGTATGTATAATATTTGTGGAAACCTTAACTGCAGCATCCCTTGATCTCTCATGGGAATTGAGTTGTGGAGAGATACTCATGACTAACAAATTGCCAAAATTGGTCAGCCACTTGGCTGAGTAGTCCTAGCCCCCCCCCCCTTCTCTTCAAATTAGAATATAAGCTATATATATAATTTGAAGATCTTGTCCATTGATACAAAGACTAGTTGTATTGCTAGCTTTGAGAAATCAAATAATGCATTTTATTCATTTTATATTTTATTAATCCTCTACACTTAACCTAACACCCTCTGTTATATATATGCATGTTGCGCAAACCATTATCTATTTATTGTCTCTTGAACTGCCCCCTTTGAGAATATTGAAAGACCTTGTTTCTTACTTAAGATTTTTGTAGTAAGTTTTTAGATCTTAGAATTGCATATTGGACTAGCAATACGAATAGTTGAAAAGGGAAGAAACATAACATATCCAGATTTATGTATGTTGAGTACTTCTAGATTTATGCATGTGAGGGTTTATATCAATTGGAACAAATGTGTTTTCCTTGTCAATTCTCTCATAAAGGAGGTTAGATGTAAGCATAAACTTCAAGAGTTGACTATACCTCAAGTTTGAAGAGTTTCGTAGCTGGTTCCATTTCTGAGGGAAGTTCCTTTTTCATTGTTGACTTGTCTTCCATGATATCTTTTTTATCCATACCTATATTTATCAGATAGCCTGTAGCTGCTATAATTCTAAAGATTATCATCATAATACTTATTGGAATGAAGCTTTGTATTTTTTTGTGAAACTGTTGTACCTTTCTTTTTCAATCTAGGAAACTTCTACCTCGACAGAGGACATGTATGAGGATTTATCGACTGTTGATGTAGATGGGAATCTGGTTATGAGCTTATTGGATTCATATAAATCACAACAAGGCCTTCCTAGTTCATGTTCCAACTTGCTTGGTTCTCTTAGTTTAAAGCTTCCAAATAGCAAAATAGAGGTGAAAAAATGAGAAGTAATAGGAGAAATTGGGTTTAAGATAATCTTGCATTCATTTACCCAACATGGTGAACATGCATAATATCTTTTGTTGGCTTTACCAATGGCTTTATCTATGAAAAGGAAATGACAACATTAGGACCATATAAAGAGTCTAAGTCTTAGGATCATCGGGTTTGATTTCAAATCAGAAACAAAAATCTACTTGGATATAATTGTTGAATGTGAACTTGGAGAAAAGAAGTAAAATCCAAAACAAAGTATACTTGATAGTGGAAAATAAAATATAAGTTTCAAGGATGACAGAATTCAAGACATTTTTCTTAGAAATGCTTTACACTTACTTCAAAAGTGCAAACTGGCTATTCTTCTGTGTAAATCTAGATAGACAAGACAGACATCAATTTGGAAGCAATCCTTTTAACCCAACTTTAAGTTTTATTAGCAATAATTGTAAGCTTCACCTCAAAATTGTGCTCAAAGTCTAATAAGTTGTGTCTAATTAGAAAGAAATATTGGTCTAGAGAACTTTTCTTGCATTCATAAACCAAATAATGGGTGGAAAATCTCATCATCCTCCTTCATAGCTACTGGGAGGTTAATAAGTTGTGTGTCTGATTGGAAAGAAATATTGGGATGGTTCTGGAATGTGAAAACATGAATAAACAAGGTGATATACATGGTTATTTTCTTGGTAATATTAGTTGGTGAGTATGTAAGACCTTCAGTTGGTCTCTTCATGATATAATGCATTGCAGAATAACAAATAGCTTGCCTTTTCTTTGCCCCTTCTTCTTGTAAATTTTTTTTCCAGAATGTGATCTCTCAGTGGCATCACATTAGATGGCTCTTGCTATTTTTACTTTTTTCTCTGATTATTCTCTGGATGCTGCAGCTTTTACTCTAAAGAGTTTGTGGAGGATTGCCATAGTTTTTGATGGGTGATGGGGCTAGCTGTGGTGATGATTATTATTTCTTTTTAACCAAAGAAATGATAGCATGACCATACCTTATGAATTGATGAATTGGGCAACACTTCAATTAGTTGAAGCTTGAACTCAACTTTTTCTTATCTCCATTGTGTTTTCAATTTTAGTTGTTATGACCTAAGGAAGGAACTCTGAATCGTTAGCAACAGTAGGAGCAATATAACAAGCATAGAGTATATAAATGGCATCATTTTATTTTGTTTCAAAAGGTTAAGCGGTAGCAATAGATTCTTCATTAGCAGCTTGAGAATATTCTTAAGCAGCAGTAGTAGCCACGGCTGGTTCAGCAGCAGTAGCTGCTACTCTACTACTGCTAAGAAAAAAAACTTCTTAAGAACTTTCCTTTAATAGAGGTGAGTTCCTCTTGAGTATAACTCACCTCTACAAAAGGTGAGTTCTTCTTTCTTAAAGATCACAAACTAAACTCGCCTTTACTAGAGGCGATTTTCATATGGTTAATTATGAATTAAAATCCATAATAAGGTAATTAAGGATTATTAATCCCTAATTACCTTATTAAGGAAAATTCTTCCAGCCACAATTTGTTAGAATATCCAATTCTCTAGGTTCTTCTATTTAGCAATATTTGATACCCTACACCTCTGAGTCACTATTCTCGAGAAAGACTCGAAAGCAAATCAACAATGTGATGCTTATCAATCAAAATTGCAATGAGATGAATTGCAGAGGCTTTTTTCTTTGAAAAAAAAACCATTAACTACATTATTCATGATTATAGTAGCTACATGAGGGTCATTATCTAGAACATGGTTCACATTGGATGCTTACATCCCAAAATAGAAAGGTCACCAAGCAAGTTACAAATAAGATCAACACAGAACAAAGGTAGTAGTAGAAGAACAACATTGACCTTAAGGTTGTCAAAAAAGGAGTCTTTGGGGACATCTAGCAGAACACCTCGTCAACCAAACAAGACTTCAATGGATACATGGATGGAGTGCAAAGCAACAACAAGGAGGAGAAGAAGAAATACCAGTTGAATTGATCACCTAATACAATGGTCTCCCGTCACCCTCGATGATGTGATCCTTCAATGTGCTGCCACTCAGGATCATGGGCAACACATGCTCCTAGTGCAGCATGCTAAAGTCCACCAGATACATTGATGTCCAGCACTTGGATTGCAATGCTGATCTCTCCTACCAAGTTGAACCCCTTGGCAAGCACGTTGATCTGACCTCAATCTATACTATCCAATGCTCTTCATAACCGAGAGATCCAATTTCAATCACAAGACACTGCACACAAAAAAAATGAAGAAAGAAAAGAAAACAAAAATAATAACATGTAAAAACCTCAGCCTAATCAAATGACATTAAAAAGGCTAATCGTGTAATCTTAACCATAAATCGAGGTTGCAAGCGATTTTGAGAGATCAATTAAGAGATCTTGAGTAGAGAATTGCTTGATGCTATCAAATTATGAGCATAGTTTGATCGACAACCCTAACCAAGTGACGGATCTAAGGAGATATGAACATAGATTGATTGAGAGTGGACCTGATCGCAGGAACAACTGGAGAGAGAGATCATGGGGGAGAGGGAGAGATCAACTGAATGAGATCTAGGGAGAGAGAGATCTAGAGAATCAGATTTGAATCGTGTGAGATCTGTGATTAAGATCGAGTTAGGGAGAATCATGTCAGGTCAAGAGGCGATGAGAGAGAGAGTCGAGAGGCAATAAGAGAGCAAGTCAAGAGTTCCGACTTGAGTGATTTGGGATGTCTTTGAGAGAGATCAAAACTCCTTTAATCTGCTTGAGTCGATGATGCGGGTGAGTAGGAGCAGCAGTGTGAGAGGAGGAACGAAAACGTGGAGGTGGTGGAGAGAGTTATAGGGGGTAATAGAGTGATGAATTATTGTTGGGGAAGGGGAAGGGTTGGGATTAGGATTTAGGGCAAAACATTTCAAAAACTTATTTTGCTCATGTGGCGTAGGTGTAAAATCTAAAATCACCGACAACCTTTGATGATTTACAGCAGTAACATATATTGGATGTTATTGTAAACCCTCTGTACTGTATGTTTTTTTTCTGGTGTTAGCATTGCACATTGATGAGCTAGATTTTATACGCGAAAAGGATTGAGTTAAAAATCCATCGTTGTAGTGCATAAAAATCCGCTATTAAATAATTTTACCGAAACTCAAGATGAGTTCCGAGTCCAACTAGGGAAGACTACGTCGATTATAAACCACGATTATATTTTTTTTTATTTTTTTATAAGAAAAAATTCACAACTATGCTAATTTACTTGGAATATAAACAGAGGGAGAGAATAATGACTTTTTGTAGCTAAGAAAAATGTCTATTACAACTACTTATTACAACACTAATGCTAGAAATTGAAATCTAAACTAGAAAGCAGTAAAGAGATAAGCGGAAAGAAATTATCCTCCTCAACGAATACTTCGAGGACGAGCTAGACGATCGATGCCTGGAGGAAGGAGAGCAGAGATGGAGGAAGGAGGATGAATTTAGATGAAGCGGGGATGAGGTAGGGTGTCGTCATCACAGGATCCGCTTTTGGAATGGGGATGAGAGGATGGCTAGTGAGAGCTCCACCAATGGGATGAGAAGTGGAAAATTTTATTTTTTAACTCTAGTGGAGTTTCCCGTAGCTTGGGAGCACTAGAGTAAGCTTTAGAACTTGAGTTCTTAGCACTTAGAGGAGTTAAGAGGAGAAGGATGGGATGATGGATGAAGTGGGTGTATGTGCCCTTTATAGTTAAAGTTCAAGGGAAAAAGGTCCCTTTAAAAGGTAAAACATTGAATGCAGGGCCTTTTGTGATGAATGTGCGTTGAATTAGACAAGCATTGCTGAAGGCATGGAGGGGACACTTGGATCACGATCGAACAGTCGAAATACATGCATGCTTTGCCTTCGATCCTACGTGTTTCAGACTACATCAGCGCTGCGCTTCGCCGTTGGATGGACAATGGACGGCTTAAATCGCCTGCGCTTCGCCTTCACAGCACACGCAGTGCTCCACGTATGGTCACGTGTGAGATCTCCCATGATCGCACGCGCATCCAACACACGTGATTACGCCACTTCTCTGCCTTCTCATCCGCTCATCGCACATCCGACAGCCGAATTCCACCTACGCCCGCCTTCAGCGAATTTGGCCCGAAGCAGGTCTCAATCGCGCGTCGCGTGTTGCGCGTAAGGACATCAATCGCTGTGCTACCCTTGCCTTAGTGTCGAGTTTTTCAATTTTCTCCACGCACTCTCTCGACCGTTGGATCGTGGATCAACGGCTGAGATTGTTCGGCGAAGGTGCTTTTAAGGTGTGGTATCAGCTGCAGGCAGTGTTGGGCGACCTAGAAGATGCCATGTGGCATCCTCTGAGCCGTTCATCTTTAAATGCTTGTAAGTGGTGCCACGAACGTTAGATTATATTGATTTTTGTGTCATTGGTCTGCGATCATTGATCCGAATTCGTCTGTGCAATTGGATTTATTATTTGAAGTCCTTATTTTTGCTACCTTGCTCCCTGACCTCTGATCTTCCTTAGACTGCATCTGATATTATGGAGATCCGATTAGGGCAATCTTGGAGGCATTGGACTCTAATTGTTGCCCTAATCAGATCTGTGCGGTTGAATGTTCAATTCGAGACCTCGAAATGATGTCCTGTCCCCTTGCCAATAAAATAGAAAATTAATATACAATTTATAAAAATTAATTTAAATGCATGATGATGCATATTATATAATATTTATAATGCATGATGCTTATATGAACTTAGGAACATGCATAAATAAGTATTTTAGATCAATTAGATGTGTACACATCACTCACCAAGACAACTCATTAAATATAATGCCTAAAGGAAGTGGCCACCTTAGTAGGCTCAAGTAAAGTGCAACAAATTGGTAGGGATAAACAATATCTCCAAGCGCCAAGGTCTCTAGGTTATGTTAAGATTTATGCCAAAGTTCTTTAAGACGTCTGGGACTTGGGCCAAACGTCGGTCAGACGTCTGGACACCTTCCCAAACATCTGGAAATCAATTTTTGCGTGCGTACTGTTGGTGCTAGGGCACCACAATCATTTGTTTTGATGATAACAAAACACATGTTATTTAACATTTGCACTTGGAGTCTTAGATTTCAGGTCAATTGCAAATGTAGACGTGTTTAGACGGAATTCGAGCTCGCATCCAGGACGGATTGGAGGAGCTTGATGGAGAACAGAGGGGATTCGTGAGGAGCGATAGATTGAAGATGGAAGGACAAGAAGAATAGGATAGAATTTCATTTTATTCCTTTCATATACTTTTGTCTTTATTTTTTCTTGCTCTTTATTTCCTTAGAACATTATGTTAAAGAGCCTCAAAGTACCCTAACAGTAGTCCTAGGAACACCCGCACAACCCTAGGATACTTAGGTTTTCTGTAGAGAACTTAGAAAACCAATATCAGGTTTAAACAACATTTCCAGACGTCTAATTCCCAAATCAGACGTCTGATAAAGTGTTTTAAGACGTTTGATAAAGTGTTTTAAGACGTCTGACTGTTGATTCAGACGTCTGATAACATTTAGGCTGGACAAGTTAGTTCTGTCTGATGAAATCAGACGTCCAGACCTTAGACCAGACGTCTTAGGAGACGTCTGATGACTTTGCCAGACGTCCAATTAGTGGACCGTTGGCTCTCTTAGTAAACACTCAAGGATATGACCGTTAGAGCCTTATCAGACGTCCTTAAGCCATTCCAGACGTCTGATAATTGACCGTTTTGCCTCGACTGACCCGAAAATCTCTTCTCAGAGATTTTCTAGCCGTTGCAAATCCATTCCCACGAAAAAGTAGGTTTCCAGACGTCCAGACATAGTGCCAGACGTCCTGTATGTCGTCTGATGTACTTGCGCTAGAACCTTGTTTAGATCTGATCCAAGTCAGGAAGAGACCCGCCCAAAATCAGACTTCTGACCTTGAAATCAGACGTCTTAAAGTGATCTTCCAGACGTCTGATGTCAGAATTAGACATCTGATAACCCTGTCAGTGCAATGATTGTTCCTGATTTCCGGTTGATTCACTTGGGCTTTGTACCCAACAACTATGGAAGCTTTTCTAAGCCTTCCAAAGCCTTCCTAAGGCCTCTATAAATAGAGGGAAGCCTTTACACACCAATAAACATAAAGATACACCTAGCTACACACTTTCACACTCTTTTGTGTCCAAAAAGACTCTCTTGCTCTCCAAGCTCTAGTTCTACATCTTGAGAGCATCAAGCTTTGAGCACCCGCTCTCCCGCCGTAGTTCACAAGAGCGACGTAGTGCCGTCGTGTTATTCACGCATCCGCATCGCCGATGCACTCCTTTCAAAGGGGAGTTTCCTAATTCCTATAGAAGCTAGGTTTAAAATTACTTTGTTGGCTCTATAGGATTATTGTTCTTGTATCTTTGTTATTTGGTTGGGTATTCGCTTTGTGAATTCCCGTCTCCTTCAAGGGACAAAATCCTTCTCGTGAAGAGAAGGGGTTCAGGAACGCTACCCTCGCACTTGTAGCATGGTTGTATTTGAGGTTGAATCACCCTCGTTTTAAGTGATTCGTTTAGTGGATTTTGATCAACTTGATTGATCGGAAAATCCTAACTCGAGAGGGTTAGGTGGTGGTTTTCAGCCGGTTTGGGTTTCCACCTAAAAATCTTTGTGCCTTTTGTGCGATTGTATTTTGTGAGATTGTTTATATTTATTTCCGCAATTATTACGTCACCCCCTCCTGGTAGGGAATCTTCACGTACGACCGCGAGTCTGCACACGTGCCGCGCGTAGACTAAGCCCCAAACGCCTTCTTCTCTTTCTTCTTCCCTCGCTGACTTGCAGAGCTGCCCCCCCCGTGCCTACATATATCCCCTCCTCTCCCTTACGCCACCCCACACCATCCGTCTTCTCCTTCCTCTAGCGCGAGAGCGAGAGTGAGAGCGAGCGTGGCAGTTGCAGCCGAGTGCAGCGGCGGAGAGGAGAGGTGCAGCGAGAGGGAAGAGAGGAGAGCGCGTGAGCCGTGAGAGAAAGAGAGCTCACCGGAGTAGCTCGAGGCCGGTCGACATGCGCGAGGTGGAGAGTTGTGCTGGGGAGGTTTCCCCAAGCTCTGCTGCAGCTCGAGCAGCGGACTAGCGGCTGCGAGGCATGGTCGCGTGCAGCAGGAAGAAGATAAAGGAGTTTCTGATTCTGGGATTTTTCCCAGAATCAGACTTTTGGACGTACATCCAGACGACGCGGACGACGTCTGGAGGAAGCTCCAGACGACTGAGAGGTACGTACTGTGTCCTACGATTCCATTTTGTGGACGTCTGTTGCGTGCCGTGTTAAGAGATTTTGCATGCGCGTGCAAGATTCACTTCGGGAAGGCATGGGACACGCCCTCCCACGCGATTCAGATGTCTGGGCGAGGCACCAGATGGCAGAGAGCATCTCCAGACGTCCGGAGGGATAGTCGGACGTCTGGAACTAGGTCCAGACGGTTCAGCAGGATCCCTGGACGTCTGAGGAGCAGCACAGAGTGAGGTATGGATCTGGACCCTTTTTAAGACGTTTGGAAGATGTTCCAGACGTCTGATTTGAGTAAGAGTTGTCATTTTTTACCCGTTTAGGGTCCGTTCGAGGTCCGATTTCCACGTTTAAGATTCTGTTCTTCTCTGTATAAGTTCCTCTACTTGTTTGAAATACTTTTATCCTGTTCTGAGTGATTTCTTGTGGTTGATCCTTGTGTTAGAACCACGTTCTGGTGCAGATTTGGGGGTTGCGGAGGCACGTGGACTCACCAATCGAGCCCCCATTACTCTCGATTTTACGGGTAGAGTGGCTTCCCCTAGTTTAATTACAAACATAAATGCATATTTGGAATAAAGGTTAGATGCTAGGGTGTGGCATGAATCCTAGGACCAGAAATACTAGATCATAGGGTATGGCATGAATCCTAGGGCCAGAAACACTAGATCTTAGGGTATGGCATGAATCCTAGGGCTAGAAACACTGGAATAATTGTATGGAAAGGCATAAATTGGAGTCCTGGACGAGTAAGTAGAATAACATCAATTGCCTGTAATTAGATAACAGCTGCCTGTGAAATGTAAAGTACTGTCGTTAGTAACTGCTACATGTAATTCCTGCTGTTTGAAATTAAATACGAGCTGTCTATATATAATTGGCATAGAAAAGATTGAATGTTGGAAACACGAGTTATCTGCAAATAAACGTGAAATGATGAAACCTAATATGGCTTGTCCTGAGAAAAATGAGCATGAACCCTATGGGGAAATAGGAGTAGAGCTCCTAGAAGTAAATGAAATGGATCTAGGAATGTGTTGGGGAGTGTGCTATCTCTTGAGTACGTAGTACCAAGGGAAGCATATGTTACCTCTTAGTGCCGAGGGGAGCTTGCCTCCTTCGGGTCGAGACCCGAGGGTGGGTTTGGTACTAGTGTAGGGAGGGAGCTAGCCACCCCACGGGGCTTGGGATTCAGCTAGCCGTCCTACACCAACTTGTTAGTCCCACTAGGCAAACCAGGGTAGTCAGGCGAGGGTGCACGGACTGTGGAGGGGCAAGACCCCTATTTGGTTACTATGGAGGGGCTAGACCCCTGTTACTGAGAAGGCTCTTCCCTATACTGGCTCTGTGCTGTGCTTTGGGTGCACCCGTTAACGGAAACGACTGACTGCGTGCCAGTGCGGGGTAGCTACCCGTGCGTTTATCACGCGTGTCGTAGTCACCGTTACGTCTGTCAGCGACCTTGGGGTGGTTGACTGAGGGTAGGACCACCACAGGGGACTCTCCCGGCCAGGAGAGCACCACGTGCTACTTCTACTTTTCGGAAAAGACTACAATTAAGATCGTTCCCATGAGGAACATTCGAGATCAAGAAAAAGACCTGATAAATAAACAAGTGATGAAAGAAAGAATAATTAGTTAAATAAAGAAAGAAATTAAAAACAACAGTTACCTGTCCACCTTTACTGTTTCTCTTAGTTAGCTGGTTGCCACTCTACTCAGTGTTTCGCTGACGTGTCGTACTTACCACCTTTTTCAGGTCCAGGTGTTGAGCAGCCAGAACCTACGATTGCAGAGGGTGCTGGGTCCAGTAGAACTCAGTAGTTGTACTTCTGTTGTACCCCATTTTTTGTAGTAGTGAGTATTTTGTTACATTCTTGTACTCTTTTATTGTAATTTTATATTACTATACCTTTTTTAAATTCTCTACTGTTGTGGCGGTGTGTACTATAGTAGTTTAATTCCTTACTGCTATCTTTGTTACTTTTAGTTACTTGCATGGTGAATATGATTTATTTTACTACTTTTTGGTTAATTTCTCGTTGGAGGACTGGATCTTGGGATCAATCGAGTCGATCCGATTCTCGTATCCTATAGGAATTCGAGAACCAAATCGTAACAGGTTACCAGAGCAGCTGTGGTCTTATAGAAAATGATTTAGACCCTCAAGCGAAAGCACCAATTGCATAGATCATGTCACCGGCAAAAGTAAGATGTCCAAGCAAACACGCCCACGATAGATGCTCAATTTAATTTTGAGCATGTTTACCTGGAAATTTGAGTAAACCCACCTGTCCTTGCTGCGAAATTTGTTGCAAATTTGCTAAATAAAGGAATTAGTTAAAAAAGGCCAAATAACAAATTGGTAAATCTGTTTTCACCCACATATTAGATCTGTGTATATTATGGATAAAAGAATGAGGATAAGTTAATGACAACTATGGTCACGTTTGTTTGCGGGATTAATAGTTTCGACATAAAATTAAAGTGAGATAAATTGTGTAATGTATTTGTTTGATAGGATATAATAAGTGATAAGATAATATTATGATACATGTGTAAAATTATATTATATTATATTAAAGTGAATATATTTTAATATATATCTCTGTTAATATAATAAAATAATTTAAAATGATATATTTTTAGTAAATATTGATTTTAATTCGATAAAATTTATATGTTAAGGGGATTATCCCTCGGTCAAACCGACTAAATAAACGATAGAGGGTGTGCTTGTCCTCTTCCCGTCTTCAAGTTGGGGCGTGTCAGAAAAAGAGTGAGAATTCGAATAGTCCACTTTCTCTGCGTGCAGCACCAACACATCGATTGCCTCGTACGGACCACAATCATTGCACCCTCTCGTCTGACATCTCACCCCGTCCTCAATGTTTATCCCCCGCTCTCTCTCTGGCTTAGATGTATTGTTTATTATTGCCTGTGGTTGCTTGCAGCGGACAGCGACTGTGATACACCACTGGATCTTCTTTTCCTTTCCGAGCCTCCCCACTCCTCCTCCTTCTTGATCTACAATAGCTCTCTCTCTCTCTCTCTCTCTGTGCAAACCACCACCAACACACACCCCCAACACCACCACTTCCGCCACACGCGCGCGCGTATATAAACGGTGGATCTAGTCTTGCGGCTTGCATGGGATGGAAGCATCTAGTGTTCACCGACAGGTATCACTGTTCATAGTCATGTACCATGATGCTCCTCTTGCTCTTACCTCTATGGGTTTTTCCTGCTAGCTAAATTCAGAATTCTCATCTCCGTCTGTTTGCCCCCATATTCTCTTAATTCGCTTGGTGGGATCACGACCAAGCTATATCCTGTGTATTTTCTGTACCATTTAAACGATGCAGGCAGGAATTAGAGGGGCTTTAAATTCATGAATCTTGCTGAGTTACAATGGTCTGTTTTTTTTTTTTTTTTACACCTTTACAATGTAGGTTTCTGAATTAGGTATTAGTTAGACCTCACTTGGATCTAGACTCCTAACTATTCTTAACTGGGCATCACACACACACACACACACACACACACCATCTTTCGATTTGAAGTTCCTTGTGATAATTTTGTCTGACATTCCATTACATCTTAGCTAATTGCTTTAGGCCCTCCTCCGTTCATGTTGAATGATGACAAGTTGTCCAGAATCCAAGGCCAATCTTCCTTGGTTAATTTCATCATAAATTTCAGAATTTAGGGTTTCCGTATCCATTACCATATATTTCTATTTGCTACTGCCTGTATCCCTTGCCCACAACAATGCAGTTCATAGTTTATGTATGTACCTTCACCAATTTATTTATATGCATATGAATTTTACCAATGCGTGTGCTTCTGATCGGTGAGCTCCTTAATTCGACTCCACTCAGGTAATGAACATGCACCACTCACTGGAGGAGGTCTTGAGCTGCACCAATCCTCGTCTGCAGCCACAGCAACAACAACCACCACCACCACCACAAGAACAACAGCAACAACAAGAGAAGAAGGCGAGGCCTCATCCTGAGCACTCGCTGAGGTGCCCAAGGTGCGACTCCCCCAACACCAAGTTCTGCTACTACAACAATTACAGCCTCTCCCAGCCAAGGTACTTCTGCAAGGGCTGCAGGAGGTATTGGACCCAAGGGGGTTCCCTCAGGAACGTTCCCGTTGGTGGCGGTTGCAGGAAGAACAAGAGGTCCTCCTCCTCCAAGTCAAGGCCCTGCTCCTTAGACCCCCTCCACAGCCATCACGCCACCCTTTCCACCACCACCAACCCACTCCTCATACCTCCCCTTCCCCTACGACCACCCCTCCCATACGACCCAAACGACCCTACCACCCTCTATGCAGGAGGGTATCATCCTAAGCCAGTACTGGGCGATCAGCATCAGCATGGTCACAACCCTAACCCTATCCCGATCCTTGGAGCATCCCCCCCAGCATTCCTCGACATACTGAGAGGTGGGTTCTCTGACGCAATCCGAGGTGGGTTCCACTACATGTATAACGGTGGAGCGGAGGAAGGGATAGCTGTGCAAGTAGGTGGGGCTGTTGGTGCAACTGCTGTTGTTGGTGCAGCAGCAGTGGTGGAGGAGCAGGAGTACTACTGTTGCAAAAGCGTGGATGGTGATGGGAAGATGACGATGGGATGCATGCAATGGCAGGTCGCTGGGGATCGTGGGAACATGGGGATGGACCCGGTGAGGGATTACAGCTGTGGTGGGGGTGTTGGTGTTGCCCCCTCTTGGCATGGACTTGTGAACAGCTCCTTACTGTAGGGTGTGTGCGGTGGGTGTGGGTCTCATCCGCATGTATTGCTTCACTTTTGGTTGGTTACTTTATTCTCTTCACATGATCTTCTTCTTCTTCTTCTTCTTCTTCTTCTTCTTCTTCTTCCATATCATGTCTGCTTGCTTGCCTGGTCCATGTGATCTTTTCTTCTCGTGGATCCAACCTGATATTTGTTGTTTTTTTACGATTTCTTTTGTTTCCGCATGCATTTAGGTGGCTGTGTACCTAACAGTCAAGTTTGGAGACTGGAAGGAATGGTTGATGCCTTCTCTCTTTACTTTTTCTGATTTTGATGCTGGAATTGTTGCATGCTCATTCTGTGTAGGTGAACTTGCACACATGCTGTTCTGTTTTAATCGAATTTTACGCGCGCGTTTCACTCAAATTGGTGAGAAGTTGTCGGTATCCCTACCTAAACATCAAAGACGATAGCCGTTACTTTTTACTCAAGTTCTGATGACATCAGTCCCAACGTTAAGGCTTACTTTACAGTAGAGATTAACCCCTCTCTTTGGAGGGTTAATCTCTATTTACCGCGGGGGTCAACTCAATCCCACCCTATCTCTGAAATAAGTTAACCTAAAATTGATGGTGGGCTGAAATAATGCCCCTTCTTATCCTATATTTCCTCCCTATTCACCCTTAACGCATCATTTCCGTCGTATTCTTGAGTATTTGGTGAGTTTATATGTTTCGATTAATAAATATTTTAATATAGTTAATATATAATTAAATAGTTAATTTTATTTCAACACATAGTTAAATCATAATATTCCCACCAACCTAACAAATAATCATATTTTTATTATTATAAAATAATTAGTGATTACCGCAGTATATGCTTCTTAATTAGTATATAGTAATAGAATTATAATGTAATTACTATTACAACATAATTAATGTTTGCAATGATAATTACTTTACAATAATAACAACAATTATTATTTTTTATTAAATCAATTTGTAATAATTAATATATTATTGAAAATCATAACTACTATATAAATATAGCATTAATCTATTTATAATTTCAGCATATAGTTAAATCATATTATTATTATAAATTAATCACCAACTAAGTTATGCTCCCTAATTAATAAATAATCATAACATAATTACTACCATAACATAATTACCCATTATAATATAAAGTAATTGATATTTAATAAATAAAATAATTGCAACTTTGTTTCATTAATGTAGACTTTAATACAATTTATTAAGTGATATTTGATTTTAAATTAAAATATCATTAGTGATATTTGAACTATCATTCACGATATTATATTAAAAATCATTTATCAATAGATTTATATTATATTTATTTAATGTAAAAAAATAATCCACCAACCAATATATCTATCATCCCAAAAGCAAATATATTTCTTCCAACCTTATCATCCATACTTCCTATAAGTGTCTCAACTGGTAACCCATCGATACAACCTTTGTGAGAACAGTGATATCAGTTTGAGACTTACCAATGCAAACATTACCTGATGGTTATGAGTTAGAACGCTTGTGATCTCCGGGTGTTTGCCTTGTAAAAAGGTTCCTTGTCATCAGATAAAAAAAAGTTATCCTCCATTGTAACCTTTATAACTAACTATCAAGTAGGTAACCTTGATCTTCAAGGTATTAAGCTTGTCGAGAAAAATACATCTCCTTCGATGATTTCTCTCATGTTAAAAGTTTCACTTAAAAGAAAAAGAAAGTGTCTTCATCTTCCCCACAAACACGCATCATGGAGGTGCAATTCTCAGGACGGTCTCCGTGGAGTTTTAGAAGATTTACGAGATCGATTCTAGTGGAGTCCCATTGGATTCACGAGGATAGAATATAGAGTCCTTTCATCCCTAACTTTAAAAAAATAATAGTTATGATTGTAATGATTGTGGCATTCAGTCTTGAAAGTGTTAACTCGTGACTTTGGTTTTAATGAATCCCCATCAGCGCTGAATGGAGCATCATTAGAAGTAACGGTCATGGAGGGTAACCGGGCTTGTACTACACGGAGTTTACTAGCTTTTTCTACGTGGGTATATTCTCACGTTGTTCTCGAGCTTATGTTTGCCACTAACGATGTAAGACGGCGTATTTTTCAAGGTGATCAGTGAGCAGTTTATGGATGCAAATTTCGCTTGTATGTATAATCTACGGAAGCATATATTTATTTGTGTGTTGATTTGGGAGGACATTCCCCTGTTCGGGCCTCTGACACTTACGGGAATCATTTTTTTTTTTATAAGTGGACCTCTTACCTTGTCCTCATCAAAAGCATGGAATGAAATAATGATTTCCATGACACATCTTGTACAAGCTACATGTCAGTGTAATCTATTTTTGTTAGTGAGAGCGATAGGGGGACCTTTGGAATCTACGAAGGAAGCAATAAAATCTGAACGTAGATCGGTTTAAGCACGACTGTTTTCTTAATCCAATACATCATATCAAGTCCGCCCCGCGCCACCCCCACCCCCCTCCAGCCTGTGCCCTTGGCCCTGACGGACCTTCCCCTCGACAGTGGGATCCCCTTCTGTCCCTCCTCTCGCCCTCCCTCTCCCTTCCATCAACTATTTCTTTTAAATCTACACTCACCAACCTCGTCGTTCAGCCTTCTCGCATCACGTGCCTTGACACTGTTGTGCTCCGTGCTCAATGTGCTTCGGTCGTTGGTGGCGTCCATGACGATGTAACCTGCAGGAATGGCGGCGGCAGGTGCGACTTGCCCATGGTTAGTTGGGCTGTCGCGGCCTCCAATCGTGCTTGCTACGATGGGGATTGTGGTGGTGGTGCAAGTTGCTCACGTTGCGTGAGCCATAATCGACGAGGGAGTACGTGACATTTCTTTTCTAATTTGGGATCACTATTGTCTGATTTTTGGTGGATATCAATGTATATTGATTTTTCATTAACGTAATTCGTGAAGATTATTAAACTTTTCTCTTCATGAAACTACGAACATGAAGTTGTTAATTTTTTTTATGTTTCGGAGAAATGTGATTAGATCTCATATTTAAATTATTTTCTTTATTTTCTTTTATATTTTTATTTTTTATTTTCTCCTGTTAGTTTTGACTCTATGTCGACGAAGTTTCTCGATTGCTGCGTGGATTAATTTTCCTCTCTTTTAAAGGGTATTCGGACTTTTCTTTTCTCACTTCCCAAATCTAAATTGCGGCCTTACGTGTAGGGCTTTTCTCTATCAATCAAATGCTTACTTTTTCAAGAATGAAAAAAAATACGTCATATCAAGCACATGTAATTTCGCAATAAGTTCTTTAATATGCATTGCAGTTGCACTGGTGGTGCACTGTACATTGGATGTTACGACAAAGAAGCCGGGAATTTGGCCACGGCCATTTCCACCCCGTCAGGAACATCAGAGCATCCGCTTGTGCGTGGATTTATATATCTGGCATATTCCTTTTCTGGAACTGATATCCACTAGCTCGAGAGTCAATGATTGCCAGAGATATCCTTCGTGGATTCTAGTTGTTTTGTCTATTTCTTGTATGGGCATGAATATTTTGTTATTTTTCGTCGAAATACTGTGTATATATAGAAAACCAACTTAAGCCACATACAAGCTTAGCCGGATTTAAGATTGATATCATTTGAGTTGTATGACATTCATTTGGTGTTGGTGTGCTTTGCAAATTTACATAGTTATGTGCATATTTTTGTACTCTGCTATTGAATTTGTTGGAGCTCAATTGTAAATAGAATTGCTAGTTGATTATTTAATCGCAAGACATATCTACCATAACAAATTTTATTTAGCTATGTGGTATTAGAACTAGCTAAGGAATCGATTACTTCATAGTCATCATCTTAATTTAGATATATCAATTGTTCATGGTCTACTTCTATGGTTGTAGTTGTACATCACCAAATTGCTATTCTGCTGCAGCAAATCGCTGCTCTTCTTCAACAACTTGTGCTTCTTCTTCAACAAATTATGTTCGAGAGTTGTTACCTAGAATCATCTCCCTAGAGCAGGCTGACTTCATTAAAGGTAGATCGATCTTTGACCACATGTCTGCCATGTTTGAGCTTTCTCAAAGGCTCAATCGTAAGGTCTTTGAGTCTAACATCATCTTTCAACTTGATCTTTAAAAAGCTTATGATAGAGTGGAATGGGAGGCTCTTCATTACACACTCCTTAAATTTGGTTTCTCTCCCCTTGTCATCACGCTTATCAAAGGTTTTGTAGAGCACGAGGGTTCTTCTATCTTGGTTGATGGAAGCTCCTCGCCTTTTTTCAAAGTCTCCTGTGGGCTTAGGCAAGCGGATCCCCAGTCTTCGTTTCTTTTTTATATCCTTATGGAACCCTTCATTCGGGGTATTAAGGAGATGATTTTCCTTGGTCAGCTGGCTATTTTCTCTATAAAATGTGGCATCTCCTCTCTGGTTGCTCTCCTTCATGCCAATGATATCATTCTCTTTCTTAATGGCAGTCACTACTAGAAAAATGGCATTCACCATCAGTTAGTTGCCGTCGGTTTATAAAGCAACAGTAATATTATTTTTGTTGTCGTTTATTGTATTAACTGACGGTGAATACCTCTTCAAAATTTGGCTACTGCCCTTGACAAGGAGAAGAGAAGTTGTCGTGTTAAGACTCATGACATCAAAACACTTTAAGATGTCTGGGAGTTGGTCCAGGCGTCTGGTTAGAAATCTGGACACCTTCCCAGATATCTGGAAAGTAATTTTTGCATGCATACGATCGCGAGTCTACACGCGTGCCGCGCGCAGACTGAACCCCAGCAGCCTTCTCCTCTTTCTCTTCCCTCGCCAACCTGTAGAAGCTTTTCCCCCACGCCTACAAATACCCTCCTCTCCCTCACTCCACCCCACCCCATCCGTCTCCTCCTTCCTCCAGCGTGAGAGCGAGCACGGCAGCTGCTGCCAAGTGCAGCGAGAGGGAAGAGAAGAGAGCACGCGAGCTGTGAGAGAGAGACCTCGCCGGAGCAATTCGAGGTCGGTCGGCATGTGCGTGGAGGAGCGTTGTGCTGGGGAGGTTTCCCCCGATGCTGATGTAGCTCGAGCAGTGGACGAGCGACTGCGTGGCGAGGTCACGCGCAGCGGGAAGAAACCGAAGGAGCTTCTGATTCTGGGACTTTCCCAGAATCAAACGTCTAGACCTACATCCAGATGACGCGGACAACGTTTGGAGGGAGCTCCAGACGACTATGAGATATGTATTTCCTCCTATGCTTCCTTTTGCGGAAACTGCCATGTAGGCCGTTCCGCCGAAGCTTTGTCACGTGCCGTGTTGAGAGAATTTTGCGTGCATGTGCAGGTTTCGCCTCGGGAAGGCGCGGGACACACCCTCCCACACGATTCGGACGTCTGGGTGAGTCACCAGACGGCAGAGAGCATCTCCAGACTTCTAAAGAGATAGTCGAACATCTGGAACTAGGTCCAGACGGTTCAGCAGGACCCCTGGATGTCTGAGGAGCAGCGCAGAGCGAGGTATGAATCTGGACCCCTTTTAAGACACCTGGAAGATGTTCCAGACGTCAAATTTGAGTCAGAATTGTCATTTTTGACCCGTTTAGGATCCATTAGAGGTCCGATTTTCGTGTTTAAGATTTCGTTCTTCTTCGTATGAGTTCCTCTACTTGTTGGAATGCTTGTTATCATGTTCTGAGTAGTTTCTTGTGGTTGATCCTTGTGTTAGGACCTCGTTCTGTTGTGGGCTTGGGGGTCGCGAAGGCACGTGGACCTGCCGATCACGCCCCCATTTCTCCCGATTTTGCGGGTAGAGTGGCTTCCCTTAGTTAATTACAAACATAAATGCATATCTGAAATAAATGATAGATCCTAGGGTATGGCATGAATCCTAAGACCAGAAAAATTAGATTGAATGATAGATCCTAGGGTATGGTATGAATCCTAGGACCTGAAAACTAGATTAAATGATAGATCCTAGGGTATGGCATGAATCCTAGGACTAGAAACACTGGAACGATTGTATTAAATGCCTGAAATGCAGTCTGGAAATGAGTAGATGGAATAATAACTGCCTATAATTGGATAACAGCTGCCTGTAAAAAGTAAAGTACTGTTGTTAGTAACTGCTACATGTAACTTCTGTTGGTTGAAATTAAATACGAGCTGCTTGTATATAAATTGGAAAAGAAAGATTGAATGTTGGAAACACCTGCTATATGCGAATAAACCTGAATGATGAAACCTAGTATGACTTGGCCTGAGGAAACATGAGCACTAACCCTACATGGAATTAGGAGTAGAGCTCCTGGAAATAAATGGAATGGAACTGGAAAAGTGAATGGGAAAGTGTGTTGTCTCTTGGGTATGTGATACCAAAGAGAGCACATATTACCACTTAGTGTAGAGGGGAGCTTGCCACCCTCAGGTCGAGACCGGGGTGAGTTTGGCCACTTTACACCAACTTTCTGGCCCTCGTGTACACAGTACCGGGGAGAGCTGCTAGCGTAGGGAGAGAGCTAGCACCCCACGGGGCCCGGGGTTCAGCTAGCCGTCCTACACCGACTTGTTAGGCCCACTAGGTAAACCAGGGTAGTCAGGCGAGGGTACGCAGACTGTGGAGGGGTGAGTCCCCTGTTTGGTTACTGTGGAGGGGCTAGACCCCTGTTACTGAGAGGGCTCTACCCTATACTGGTTCCGTATTGTGCTTTGGGTGCACCCGTTAACGGAAACGACTGACCGCGTGCCAGTGCGGGGTATCTACCTATGTGTTTATCGCGCGTGCCGTAGTCACCGTTACGTCTGTCAGCGACCTTGGGGTGGTTGACTGAGGGTAGGACCACCACGGGGGACTCTCTCGGCTAGGAGAGCACCACGTGTTACTTTTACTATTCAGAAAAGACTGCAATCAAGATCGTTCCCACGAGGAACAGTCGAGATCAAGAAAAAGACCTGATAAATAAATCAAGTGATGAAAGAAAGAATAATTAGTTAAATAAAAAAAGAAATTGAAAACAACAGCTACCTATCCACCTTTACTGTTTCTCTTAGTTAGCTGGTTGCCACTCTACTCAGCGTTTCGCTGATGTGTCATACTTACCACCTTTCTCAGGTCCAGGTGTTGAGCAGCCAGCGCCTACGGCTGCAGAGGGTGCTGGGCCTAGTAGAGCCCAGTAGTTGTACTTTTGTTATACCCATTTTCTTTAGTAGTGAGTAGTTTGTTACCTTCTTGTATTCTTTTATTGTAATTTTATATTTCTGTACTTTTTTCTAAATTCTCTACTGTTGTGGTGGTGTGTACTATAGTAGTTTACTTTCTTATTGCTGTACTTTTGTTACTGTTAGTTACGTACGTGGTGAATGTGATTTATTTTACTGCTTTTTGGTTACTTTCTCATTGGACGACTGGGTCTTGGGATCAGTTGAGTCAGTTCGATTCTTGTGTCCTGTTGGGATTCGAGAACCGGGTCGTAACAAGATGGTATTAGAGCAAGGTCGTCCCGAGAAGTGAACCAACTAGTTGGAAAATAACCAATTCACGTGCTTGTAACTAGAGTAACCACCACAACGTATCTCTTGACATCTGTTCTGAGGTTCTTTCATTGAATGACGATTGGGATTGATGTCTTTTCTGTTCTGCGTTCACGCCTCCTTGCAGGAGATGCCTCGACGAGGAGGTAGCGAGGCGGGCCGCAGATGCAGTCGAGGACGAGGTCAGAGGGGCGGGTACGTTGAGTCCGATGCCTCAGTGGACCAGACACTACCCCTGGGCATTCAGGCCCAGGACCTTACCCAACTGATACGGGAGATCATGCGAGAGGAGCTTCACCCGTCGCCACGAGTGCCTCTCCCTGTGGCTACGGAAGTGGAGTCCTCTGTGGGATAGCGAGACGGACACGGCGCTGGACGTGTGGGAGGGGGTGTCCCTCCACCACCCCCACCTTCCTCCGACACTTCGAAGCACGATGCCGCTTTACCTGGAGGCATACCAAGTTCTCCACTTCAGCGCCACTACGAGCTTTTCGGACAGTTCCGGAAGCTGAAACCCCCCTCCTTCAAGGGGGATGAGGACCCGACCGAGGCAGAGGACTGGTTCGAGCAGATCGAGAAGGTGTTTGACACCCTTCGCCCCCCTGTGGAGTGCCGCGTAGCCTTTGCCACGTACCAGCTAGAGAGCGTGGCACACAGGTGGTGGAGGACAATCAGAGGTCAAGAGAGGGACGAGCTGACTTGGGATCAATTCGTCACCCTCTTCTACGAGCAGTACTTCCCGTAGACGTGGCAGGACCAGAGGAGGCGAGAGTTCCACACTCTTCGCAAGGGGACAATGACCGTGAGCGCATACCACACGCATTTTCTGGAGCTGTCTCGTTTCGCCGCGACAGCCGTGGCTACCGAGGAGGAGATCCTTTAGAGGTTCACCAAGGGGCTCCAGCCTACTGTTCGGGGGTATGTCAAACCCCTGAAGCTGCCTGCGTTCTTGAGGGTGGTGGGGGCAGCTATGACGTATGAAGAGAACAACCCGTCCGCACGTGACACTGACAACGGGCGGAAGAGGCCCTACCAGCCAGACTACTCACAGGGCCAATGAGAGAGGAGGCACGTGGCGCCCGCAGGAGAGTCTTCACTCTTTGCGGGGCCATCAGCGGCCTTTGGGGGCCCCCAACAGGGCCAGCTGCCAGCACCGGACCCCCGCCCAGCCGTCAGTAGGGACCCATTGAGGGTGGGAGTCGAGTCCCCCTTTGCTACCAGTGTGGCCAGCCGGGCCACATCAGGAGGGACTGCCCGTCTAGGGCTGGAGGTCAGTAGATGCTCCCCACACCGAGCACTGGAGGGCAAGCAGGAGGCCGCGGTTTCTAGGCATGAGGAGGAGGACAGCAGTTGTGGGGAGGGTACCGACTAGCGGCTACCCGTTCGACGCAGAGTGTGGCTGCTTCATCCGCACCTAGGGCTGAGGGGCGTATCAAAGCCCTGACACACAGAGACGCCAGAGCTTTAGGATTAGTGGTGGTAGGTATGGTTTCAGTTTTCGGCAGACTAGTTTACACGCTTTTCGATTCCAATGCCACGTACTCATTTGTCGCTGCAAGTTTTGCTGTTAGTTTGGGGTAGGACTGTATGTTGTTAAAGGATCCGTTCGTGATCAGAGGTCTGGGTGGTCAGCTATTCATAGCTGAGGAGATGTACATGGATTGTGAGGTCAGTGTTGGGGGACACAGCCTTCCCGCTGACCTAGTTATGATACAGATGGAGAACTTTGGCGTGATTCTGGGGATGGAATGGTTGTCCGCTTACCACGCCTTGGTGGACTGTTTTGAGAGGAGGATTATCTTCTCCATACCGGGGTTGCCTTCATTCGAGTTCCACGGGCAGCCAGTGCATGGAGGCTTCAAGTACATTTCTGCACTTCGGGCGGCGAGACTTTTGGGTCAGGGGTGTGAGGGCTTCCTAGCTTGTGTGGTGGCGGAGCCCAGCTTTGTGGCAGACTTCCAGAGTATCCTGGTGGTCAGAGAGTACCCCAACTTGTTCCCAGATGAGTTTCCAGGACTACCGCCCGAGCGTGAGATCGAGTTTGAGATCTCACTGGTACCAGGGACCAGCCCCATCTCTATAGCATCGTACAGGATGGCACCACTTGAGCTGCGAGAGCTCAAGTCTCAGTTGCAGGACCTTCTGGAGAAAGGCTTTGTGAGGCTCAGTGCGTCTCCGTGGGGAGCCCCGGTATTGTTCGTGAAAAAGAAGGATGGTACCCTACGCCTTTGTGTGGACTACAGACACCTGAATAGGGTTACCATCAAGAACAGGTATCCACTGCCGATGATTGACGACTTGTTTGACCAGCAACGAGGTGCCACGGTATTCTCCAAGATAGACTTGAGGTCTGGGTACCACCAGTTGAGGATCAAGGAGGCAGATGTCTCCAAGATAGCTTTCCACATCCGGTACGGATACTACGAGCTTTTGGTCATGTTGTTTGGGCTGACCAACGCCCCCGCTACCTTCATGGATTTGATGAACCGAGTGTTCAGACCATACTTGGACCAGTTCGTGGTGGTATTCATTGATGATGTGCTAATCTACTCTTGAGATCAGGCGCAGCATGGACAGCACTTGCGGATGGTTTTGGACACACTGAGACAATGTAGGCTGTACGCCAAATACAGCAAGTGCGAGTTCTGGTTGAGGGAGGTGACCTTCTTGGGCCATGTGATCTCCGGGGTTGCCTTGGGTGTGGACCCAGCCATGGTTGAGGCAGTGCTCAGGTGGGAGAGACCACATACAGTTACTGAGATCCGCAGTTTCTTAGGACTGGCAGGCTACTACAGGTGGTTTATCAAGGGCTTCTCGCAGATTGCACGTCCTATGACACAGCTGACCCGGAAGGACGTGCCCTTTTCTTGGATAGATGCTTGTGAGGCGTGTTTTCAGGAGCTGAAGAAGAGGCTGACTTCGGCTCCCGTGCTCACCATCCCAGACAGTAGTGGCGGGTTTGTTGTGTACACGGATGCCTCTTTGCAGGGATTAGGGGTGTGCTCATGCAGAGGGGTCACGTTGTCACTTACGCTTCACGTCAACTAAAGTCTCATGAGCATAGCTACCCTACCCATGACCTGGAGCTGGCAGCTATCGTCTTCGCGCTGAAGACTTGGAGGCACTACTTGTACGGTGAGACATTTGAGATTTTCACAACTCATAAGAGCCTTAGATAGTTGTTTGATCAGAAGGAACTCAACATGAGACAGAGACGTTGGTTGGAGCTCCTGAAGGACTACGACTGCAGCATTTCCTACCACCTGGGAAAGGCCAATGTGGTGGCTGACGCCTTGAGCCGAAAGGTACCCGCCCACTTGGTCAGTCTACAGGCGCAGAATTGGAGCCTCTTGGAGGAGATGGGCAGTTGGCGACCCCTAGAGTTACTGGGGCACTGTGGGGTAGTGACTGTGACACGACAGAGTAGGCCAAAGCTGATAGACCGCATCATCACAGGATAGATGGCCGACCCATACTTGTAGTCGTTGCATGACAGAGTGCTGTCAGGAGACCCTGGGGACTTCTCCTTTACAGACGAGGTACTGCGCATGAGGGGATGGTTGTGCATTCCCAGGGACAAGGAGCTGTTGAGAGAGCTCCTGCTGAGGCATACAGTTCCAGGTTCACCATACATCCTGGAAACACAAAGATGTACCATGATTTGAGACGCGAATTTTGGTGGAGGGGAATGAAGCGGGATGTAGGTGAATTCGTACAGCAGTGTTTAGTGTGCCAGCAGGTGAAGGTCGAGCATCAGAGACCTGCAGGGCCATTGCAGTCACTTCCAGTGCCAGAGTGGAAGTGGGAGAGCATCACCATGGACTTCATGGTGGGCTTGCCCATTACCCAGCGAGGACACGACGCAGTTTGGGTGATCGTGGACAGATTGACGGAGACGGCACGTTTCTTGCCAATCTGAGTCACCTTGGGACCAGCACAGTTGGCAGAGAGGTATATCTGCAACGTGGTACGGCTACACGAAGTTCCGTGAGAGATCGTATCTGATCGGGATACTCATTTTACGTCCCAGTTTTGGGTTGAGTTTCCGCAGGCCCTGGGGACACGGTTGAGGTGCAGTACAACATACCACCCCCAGATAGACGGACAGTCTAAGCGCACGATACAGACACTTGAGGACCTTTTCCGTGCTTGTGTACTGGACTGAAGGGGCTCTTGGGAGGAGCACTTGCCCCTGGCGGAGTTTGCATATAATAACAGCTATCACTCGAGCATCGGCATGGCACCCTATGAGGCTCTGTACGAACGGAGGAGTACGGCACCCTTGAGTTGGGTTGAGGTTGGGACCAAGCTGGAGGTTGGCCCCAGGCTGATCCGGCAGAGTCAGGAGGTGATCGAGCAGATTCACAGGCGACTTCGCACTGTCAGGAGCAGACAGAAGAGCTATGCAGATCAAAAATGCAGAGAGGTGCAGTTTGAGGTTGGGGACCACGTTTTCCTTCACGTTTCGCCCATGAAGGGCCTGCAGCGGTTTGGGGTGAGAGGGAAGCTCGCGCCAAGGTTCGTGGGACCCTTTGAGGTCCTGGAGCGGGTTGGACCCGTTGCTTATAGGCTTGCCCTTCCTCCCCAGCTTTCTATTGTGCACGACGTGTTCCACGTGTCCAACCTCAGGAAGTACGTCGCCGATCCCAGTCTCGTTCTGAGCCACAAGAGCATCAAGGTGGGTAACGACCTGACCTACCCTGAGCGGCTAGTGCAGATTCTCGACAGAGCCATCCGGAGTCTGAGACAGAAGCAAGTACCCCTAGTGAAGGTCTTATGGAGGAGCCAGCGGTACGAGGAGGCTACCTGGGAGCTTGAGGCGGCGATGCGGAAGCGATACCCGGAGCACTTTGAGGGTACATCTTTTCAGACCAGCTTTGGTCCTCTTTGAGTTTGTTATGCGTATGTTGTTCTTTTCTGTACCCTAGTTAGCGCAAGTTTCGGGGATGAAACTTCCTTTGAGTTTGTTATGTTGTTAAGACCCGTGACATCAAAACACTTTAAGACGTCTGGGAGTTGGTCCAGACGTCTGGTCAAACGTCTGGATACCTTCCCAGACATCTGGAAATTAATTTTTGCATGCGTACGATCGCGAGTCTACGCGCATGCCACACGCAGACTAAACCCCAGCAGCCTTCTCCTCTTTCTCTCCCCTCGCCGACCTGCAGAAGCTTTTCCCCACGCCTACAAATACCCTCCTCTCCCTCACTCCACCCCACCCCATCCGTCTCCTCCTTCCTTCAGCGTGAGAGCGAGAGTAAGAGCGAGGGCGGCAGAGGCTGCCAAGTGCAGCGGCAAAGAGGAGAGGTGCAGCGAGAGGGAAGAGAAGAGAGCGCACGAGCCGTGAGAGAGAGACCTCGCCAGAGCAGTCCGAGGCCGGTCGGCGTGTGCGTGGAGGAGCATTGTGTTGGGGAAGTTTCCCCCGGCGCCGCTACTGCAGCTCGAGCAGTGGATGAGCGGTTGAGTGGTGAGGTCGCGCGCAGTGGGAAGAAGCCGAAGGAGCTTTTGATTCTGGGACATTCCCAGAATCAGACATCTAGACCTACATCCAGACGACGCGGACGACGCCTGGAGGGAGATCCAGACGACTGTGAGGT
This sequence comes from Thalassia testudinum, assembly GCA_037157565.1. Lineage (NCBI taxonomy): Eukaryota > Viridiplantae > Streptophyta > Magnoliopsida > Alismatales > Hydrocharitaceae > Thalassia > Thalassia testudinum. The sequence continues at coordinate 26,727,257 of JAZHRO010000014.1, forward strand.
ACGTATTTCCTCATATGCTTCCTTTTGTGGAAACGACCATGCAGGCCGTTCCGTCGAAGCTTTGTTGCATGCCGTGTTGAGAGAGTTTTGCGTGCGTGTGCATGTTTCGCTTCGGGAAGGTGCGGGACACGCCCTCCCACGTGATTCGGATGTCTGGGCGAGTCACCAGATGGCGGAGAGCATCTCCAGAAGTCCAGAGAGATAGTCGGACATCTGGAACTAGGTCCAGACGGTTCAGCAGGACCCCTGGATGTCTGAGGAGCAGCGCAGAGCGAGGTATGAATCTGGATCCCTTTTAAGACATCTGGAAGGTGTTCCAGACGTCAAATTTGAGTCAGAATTGTCATTTTTGATCCGTTTAGGGTCCGTTAGAGGTTCGATTTTCGTGTTTAAGATTTCGTTCTTCTTCGTATGAGTTCCTCTACTTGTTGGAATGCTTGTTATCATGTTCTGAGTAGTTTCTTGTGGTTGATCCTTGTGTTAGGACATCGTTCTATTGTGGGCTTGGGGGTCGCGAAGGCACGTGGACCTGCCGATCACGCCCCCATTTCTCCTGATTTTGCAGGTAGAGTGGCTTCCCTTAGTTAATTACAAACATAAATGCATATCTGAAATAAATGATAGATCCTAGGGTATGGCATGAATCCTAAGACCAGAAAAACTAGATTGAATGATAGATCCTAGGGTATGGTATGAATCCTAGGACCTGAAAACTAGATTGAATGATAGATCCTAGGGTATGGCATGAATCCTAGGACTAGAAACACTGGAACGATTGTATTAAATGCCTGAAATGCAGTCTGGAAATGAGTAGATGGAATAATAACTGCCTATAATTGGATAACAGCTGCCTGTGAAAAGTAAAGTGCTGTTGTTAGTAACTACTACATGTAACTTCTGTTGGTTGAAATTAAATACGAGCTGCTTGTATATAAATTGGAAAAGAAAGATTGAATGTTGGAAACACCTGCTATATGCGAATAAACCTGAATGATGAAACCTAGTATGGCTTGGCCTGAGGAAACATGAGCACTAACCCTACGTGGAATTAGGAGTAGAGCTCCTGGAAATAAATGGAATGGAACTGGAAAAGTGAATGGGAAAGTGTGTTGTCTCTTGGGTATGTGATACCAAAGAGAGCACATATTACCACTTAGTGTAGAGGGGAGCTTGCCGCCCTCAGGTCGAGACCGGGGTGAGTTTGGCCACTTTGCACCGACTTTCTGGCCCTCGTGTACACAGTACCGGGGAGAGCTGCTAGAGTAGGGAGAGAGCTAGCACCCCACGGGGCCCGGGGTTCAACTAGCCATCCTACACCGACTTGTTAGGCCCACTGGGCAAACCAGGGTAGTCAGGTGAGGATGCGCGGACTGTGAAGGGGCAAGTCCCCTGTTACTGAGAGGGTTCTTCCCTATACTGGTTCCGTGCTGTGCTTTGGGCGCACCCGTTAATGGAAATGACTGACCGCATTCCAGTGCGGGGTAGCTACCCGTGTGTTTATCGGGTGTACCATAGTCACCGTTACGTCTGTCAGCGACCTTGGGGTGGTTGACTGAGGGTAGGACCACCACGGGGGACTCTCTTGGCCAGGAGAGCACCATGTGTTACTTCTATTCTTCGGAAAAAACTGCAATCAAGATCGTTCCCATGAGGAACTGTCGAGATCAAGAAAAAGACCTGATAAATAAACCAAGTGATGAAAGAAAGAATAATTAGTTAAATAAAGAAATAAATTGAAAACAACAGCTACCTGTCCACCTTTACTGTTTCTCTTAGTTAGCTGGTTGCCACTCTACTCAGCGTTTCGCTGACGTGTCGTACTTACCACCTTTTTTAGTTCCAGGTGTTGAGCAGCCAGTGCCTACGGCTGCGGAGGGTGCTGGGCCTAGTAGAGCCCAGTAGTTGTACTTTTGTTGTACCCAATTTTTGTAGTAGTGAGTAGTTTGTTGCCTTCTTATACTCTTTTATTGTAATTTTATATTCCTGTACTTTTTTCTAAATTCTCTAATATTGTGGTAGTGTGTACTATAGCAGTTTACTTTCTTACTGCTATACTTTTGTTACTGTTAGTTACTTGCATGGTGAATTTATTTTATTTTACTGCTTTTTGGTTACTTTCTCGTTAGATGACTAGGTCTTGGGATCAGTCGAGTCGGTCCGATTCTTGTGTCTTGTAGGGATTCGGGAACCCGGTTGTAACATGTCACTTGAGGTGAAAGTTAATATGGATAATAGCCATCATTTTCTACAATAAGCGACAGGGGAATAGACATCACCGCCAACCCAAATTAATTTAGGCGCACATTCAAAAAGTTTGTTTGACATTTACCGTCATTTTCTAATTCAAGCGACGACAAAAGTCCATCATCTACATCCTCGCGCAGGCGCCCCTCTCCTCCCCCATCAATTCATTTTTCCAAAACCCTCGCACCGTCAGAGCTCCTCGTCGTCGCCCCTCCTCCTCCTCCTCCTTAGGTAACTCCTCCTCCTCCTCCTCCTCGTCTTCGCCCTCCACTCGCACGTCGTCACTCCTCCTCATCAGTCGTCCTCACCTCCTACCCTTCCTCCTCCCCGGTGACCTTATCGTCCTCCTCCCCCTCCCTGATACCCTCCTCCTCCTCCTCCAGTAGTCTCCTCCTCCTCCTCGACACCCTCCTCCTCCCCCTCCTGCGGACCCCCCTCCTCCCCCTCCTCCTCCCCCTCCTACCGCCCCCTCCTCCCCTCCTGCTCATTTGCCCCCCCTTCGCCTCCACCTTGTGCCCCCTGACCCCCTCCTCCTCGTCCTCCTCCCCCTCCCTGACACCCCCCTCCTCCTCCTTCTCCGACGGTCTCCTCCTCCTCGACACCGTCCTCCTCCTCCCCCTCCTGCTACCTTCCTCCTCCTCCCCGACCCCTCCTACCGCCCCCTCCTCCCCTCTTGGTCGTCCGCCCCTACTCCACCTCCGCTCCGCCTCATGCCCCCTACCATCCTCCTCCTCATCCTCCACCTCTGCCTCTGCCTCCTCCTCGTGGTCCCTTGCCCTCCCCTTGAATTTGCAGGCATCTTGGTGGGAACCATGTGAGAGCGTTGCAGGTGCAGCGCTGTTTGGTGGCGTATGTCACATTTAATGTTTAATGCCTCCAAGTTTTCTTTTCATCCTCTTCTGTTATTGCCTCTTTTCTTGTATTGCTTTTCCAATTTCATGTTTAGTGTGTGTGTGTGTACCGTAAACTTGTTTAGTAAATTTTGGTTTTCGTTTTGTATTTGAATGATCATTTTGGAATGAAGCTTTGCTCTAGAAATTTGGTTTGAAACTAAAATAGGGGGGAAACACATACACTAGTGTATCGATGTCCCAACAGTTTTGAAACAGATTGTAGGTTTGTTTTTTTTTTTTTTAATCTTTGTTGATTAACGGTATGATTTGGAACCAAGGTATTTGAAGTAGAAGGTTAATCACTCAACTAATAGATCATTCAAGCATGGGGTACTCTTCAACTTGGTTATCCATGATAAATCATTCTTAAATTATCCTTTTGTCTTCCATTTAAGCGTGGCCTTCATGGTCTGACTCCCAAGTTGCAGGTCTATAAATGAGGGGAACAGCTTGCAACCTAATTACAAGTATGATTCTTAGGAAGAAAATTGACCAGAGCCCTTCTTTATTGATCTCTACCGAGTTTATGGATAGGGGAAAGGTTCGCTCAGAAGAACAAATAATCACACATAGGATAAGGATTTGGTGATTCAATTTCACCTAGAATGGATGTGCATTTGGGGAGGATATATACGATCACCTATAAATTTTTACCAAGTCGTTAGAATGAGAATACAAGCTCTTCTCTCTTTTTGAACACACAGGTAATCATCAGGTGTCATTGATTTTGTGATCAAACATCCAATGGGGTGCCCACTCCTCTTCCTTGTCTCCTCCTACCCTCCTCCTTTCCTCCTCCTATCCTCCTACCCTCCTCCTTGTCTCCTCCTACCCTCCTCCTTTCCTCCTCCTATCCTCCTACCCTCCTCCTTGTCTCCTCCTACCCTCCTCTTAACTTTGCGAAGAAGAACAAGAAGACTCCCTTCCTCCTATCATCTTCATCGCATTGCCCTTCCTCCTCGTCCTCATCGTCCTCCTCCTCCTTGTTAATATATATCTTATGTTAATATATTTGTTATTAACATTTAAAATTATAAAATGTTATTTAATTAATTTTTCTTTTGAAAATGCAGGTTATCGATGTCAGGTAGATTCGAAGGCTTGAGTAGTTGGAGGTATATATACATTCAATCTTTTTAATTTAATTAAATGATATTTTAGTTTTTTGTTGAATTTCTTTAATGTTCAAATTAGTTATTGTTTAGATACATACACTTGCTAAAGAAGATATATGCACGCGAAGCCAAACATTAGGTATTCTAACCCATAGAGTAAAAGTCCTCCGACTCAAATTGTGTCCAAATTACTAGCCTGTCGAGACTTATGATCATGTTATACGGACAATGCAGGAAGTGTATGTATACCTCACTTACATGCATGATGTGTTGTCTTTGTGGCATGCCATAAGACTCGATCAACTTTAGTTTGATGAAGTACCAAACTAAAGAAAGTTCTTAAAGATTTGATCATAACTTAGTTTTGCTCGTTACATGTAACCTTATGCAGTGAAATTTTGGTTGTTTCTTCCTACTCTTCTCCAGTATACCAACTAATCTTATCTAGTTTCTTGTGGTACCCTTAACTAGGTGTTAAAGGAAATCTAGCTAAGGTTAGTATTGGGGGGTATACTGGAGAAGTGTAGGGAGATGCTGTCGAAGTTTCATCGCATTAAAGTTACATGTAACGAACAAACCTAAGTTATGATCAAATCTTTGAGGATGAGCTATAAAGTGAAAATCTTAATCAAGATACATATCATTCGGTCCTTTCCCTTCCTAATAAGTGATTTATTTATAGTAAAATTTAAGTTATAATTGATAAATCTTGTATTGGATTGCGGGGTTCAGATTACACCAGATATAAGGATGGAGTAATTTCATTCCTGGATTGGGCCTTTGATGACGATAGGAAAATATTTAGGCAAAGAATCAACTTGATAATATCTTATGCCCATGCAGAAGATGTTTGAATGGTTCCTTACATGATTGTAATACTGTTCTCGAACACTTGATTTGTAATGGGTAGTGGCAGAATTACACTACTTGGGTAGCTCATGGAGAAGAGTTTACTGAGAAAGTCATAAACAATGAGAACATTGTTGACAAAGAGATTGATGAGGAAATTGTTGATAGTGGAGGTGAAGAAATACAAGAAATGTTGAACGAGATGAGAACAGGAGAGGATATAAATACAGATGAGGATGATTTGTTTAGTTGTGATCCGTTCTATGATGTTGTTAAGGCGGCTAAGGATCCTATTACTCCTGGTGTTACAAAAATATCAAAGTTGTCATTTTTATTGAAGATATTTCAACTGAAGGTTATGAACTGAGCTAGTGCTAAATTCATGTCAGAAATTGAAACGTCGGTTTTGTATTTGTTATAACGTTGTAGTAAAGCCGGTTATTACCAACACTTCAAATATAAATTTTTTACTCGGAAAATAAAAGAGTTCCCGAGGTCGAACTCAGGGAGCAAGTTGTATTCTAGAGATATACATGTTTCTTTTACAAAATAAAGACAGAGAGAGGGAAAGAATTTGTTGTTTTCTCTTTGTTCTGCAGAGGGGATGCTCTTCTTTCTCTCTTTCTTTAGATCTCCTTCTTTCTCTTTGTTCTGCAGAGGTGATGTTCTTCTTCTTCTTCCTGCTGTTCCTGCTTTGGTGGTTTTCTTCTTTCTTCAGAGCTCCTTGTTCTTCTTCTTCGTTCTGCAGAGGTGATGCTCCTCTTCAGATCTCTTTCTTCTTCTTCCTTGGTTTCTGTCTTGACCTCTCTTCTTCTTTTTCTGCAATTGTGGTGACCCTTTCTCTTTTCCCTTTTCCTCTTTATGGCTGCAGAGCTTCTGCCTTCAGCTACTAAGTCTTCCTTTCTTCTTCTTCTGCTTTGGCCGTTGCTCTTCCTTCTTCTTCAGCCTGCCTTCTTTCCTGCTCTGGCTGCTGACCTTCCGTCGTCTGACCCGGTGCTTAGACGACTTAACTATGCATTTGCTACAGTGCAGCTCCTTCTTCTTCCGCGGGTCTTCTTCTTCGCCTGTGCCTGCACACTTCAGAGTTTTTTCGTCAGAGGCAAAACCTACTCTACCCCCCTCCCCCGCGTCTCTCTTTCTCTCTGAAACCACTCTTAGGAAAGCTCTCCCAGAGCTACCGGGTAATCGGGTTCGGGTCACGCCCGGGTCCAGGCCCACCGGCGTGCGTGGTGGGCGAGGAGTGCAGGTCAGTCTAAGTCGGGTCGGGTCAGGTCCGCGGGGCGTGAGCGCGGACGAGACCGGGTAACCGGGCGGGTGTAAGGGGACCTCACCCCGTGTACTGAGGCAATAAGGCCAGTGCACGAAATCAATTTAAACAGTGGAACGGGTGTGAGGCTTACCGATGTGGGACTAAACGCAGACCGTTCCTCGCGTGCGCCTGCTGGGAGACCGCGGCCTGGCTTCTGCAGCTGCGGCTTCTATTTGCATAGGTTGCTGGCTGGCTGCCTTCGCAATACTCCCTGTACTCCGCAGCAGCTGGAGACCTGGAGTCCTCAAGCCTGGAGCGCGGGAGAAGCTGCTTCAATGTGCGTTAATGGCGGTCGAACCTCAAAACCTGTCGGACACGAATATGGCCTCGCGGCCTGATCAAACCACTGGGGAACCTTCGCCGTGGCACGGCGAAGGTGAGGAGCTGCGCGGCAGGCCGCAAGGAGGTGTCTGGCGGCAGCCCTGGGTCGGACTGCAACCGGAGGAATGGGTTTGTTCGGGGGAGTGTTACGGAGGTGTGGAGTGGCAGTGGAGGGGTGGGGGGTGCTCAGTGTGATGAGGCGGAGGTTCGGTGAGGGTCGGCGAGCCGTGTGGGTTGCTGAGGTGATGGGAGCGGCTCGCCGGAGGGTGGTCGGGACTGAAGGGGGTGAAGGTGGTCAGGGTCGGTAGAGGGCTTAATTGAATAAATTGAAAGCGGGGAAAGAAAGAGGAGGAGAAGGGGAGTAGCTCTAGCTTACTTGCAGGGACGAAGGGGGAGGAACAGGGCGACAGTCGTATCGACTGTCGCCGGAGAAGACGATGCTCAGGGAAAGGGGCGGCGGCGAGCAGAGAGCCGGAGAGGCGCCAGCTGGGTGGGGCGTGGCGCAGGAAGAGCAGGGGAGGAAGTCTCTGCTGCTGGTATTGCGGCAGAGCGAAGAGGTGGAGGGGGAGGAAACCGCCGGAGCTGGTGAGCGTCTGCCGGAGGAAGAAGGGAAGAAAGTTGGGGATTTTCTCCGTCAGATCCAGGCTGCCCTGGTCGGTGGAGCAGCGGGGGGTATTTATAGGGATGAAACAGGGAGGAAGGCGGAGGGAGACGACGTGTCTCCCTCGCCGGAGAATGGTCGGAAACACGAACCCATACCGTCCGTGCGTTCGCACGGCCGGTATGGTGGGCTACAACGACCAGGGGGGTGTCCCTGCGACGGCTGACGACGCAGGGCACCCCCGGTTTACTTGCCAGGTCTCCCACCTCACCCTGCGCGGCGCCATGCTCCGCGCAAGGTCGCCGGAGCATGGTGCTGGCAGGTTTTTGCAGGAGGGACCTGATTGCAAAGAACGAAGGAGAGTTAGGGGCCAAAATGCGAGGGTTCAAAAGTTGAGGGCCAAAGAGTAAATATATGAGGACCAAAGTGTAAAGTCGGTCAAGGAGGTTTCTTCTTAGGCTCAAGTTTTTATACATGACTAATTAGGACCTAAGGAATCTGATGGTGAATTTCATTTTCATATTAAACCTTGTTTGACCGGTCAATTTGCGCAAAAACCCAAATTAAGTTATTAATTGGGCATGGTTCTCAATGTAGGTCAAAATGGGTTCTAAAGGCCAAATTGAAGGTTCTAAACCCTAGAGATTATTTTTCTATGAATTTTAGAGGGTTTATTCTATTTTTACTTTGCCTCGAACCTTGTGAATTGAAGTGGGTTGTTTTAGGGTTACAGATTTATCATTTAGTTTCTTGGAATTGCTGTAGCCCTTGCTAGATCATTTCATCCCACTTTTATCCTTATTAAGCTGCTTTGACCTATGTTTGGGCCCTGAATTACCCTGTATGCATATTATACTGGTAAAATTACACTTTTACCCCTTATGACCTGTTTCCTTCTCAAACTCAGAATTCTCTGAGTTAAGCCTTTCCTTGAGATATGTAGGAGCTTTTATCCTTTGTATTAGGTCAAAATGAGCTAGTTATGGCTCATGATGAGGTTCTCATCATACCCCCATGCCTAGCTTTTGCTAGTCCCTTAGCAAAAACTTAAGGTTTCAACCCTTGTTCTAGACCATGAAGTTTTTAATGGTTTTAGATAAGTGCCTTTTTTATTTGAGCATAGATTAGGTTAGAATGCTGACCATAGGCCTAAAAGGTACTCTAGTACCAATCAAGATCCAAATCTGTCTAGCCTTAGCCTCAGTCTTTTAGCAAAGGTTTTTAAGGCCCACAAGAACTAACCTAAGGTTTATTGGACTTCGTGGTTAAAGCACCCGTGCTTGAAATGATTTTAGCCCTGGCTCAGTTCGCAGTGCGTTTTGTAAGAGAGAGATAGAAAGTTTTTCTGTTTGGAGAGTTTTCTCTCTCTTTTTCTTTTTAGTTCTAGCCTAGGATTGGCTTTTCAACACGGTCTGTATCAGATTCCTTGCTCCCATCATCAATCCTCAAGGGTTCCTGGCGATCGATGTTTCGAGATAGCACCGCCCATGGCAACCCCCGGAACCCTGGCTATTGAGATTTCGAGATAATCCCATCCATGGTATTCCGTGGCCGAATCCAGACCCTGGCAATTGACATTTCGAGATAATGCCATCCATGGAATCTGAACCAGCAGAGTGCTTACATGCCCCCATTAGGATATGTAAATATCCTAAGAGACAAGCACCGAGGAGATGATATTTTGTTACGCATCTTCCAGGGGATTTCCCGCCTCTCTGCGCTGGGAACTCGTCCAAATCAACTTGTGTTGATCGGCCGCTCCTATTCTAGGTGTTCTTTTCAGATTTTTGCGACGCTTCTGCGTGATTCTGATTTTTACGCTTACTGAACCAGGCTGTGTGTGAGATTAGGGTGCTTAGGTTACTGAGTCCCGTAAACCAAAAATTAGTTAACGAGGCCGAATACTTCCTAAGCCTTAGACCTAATACTTCAGCTTTTCATTTTCCTCAACCTCTTGAGGAGTGTCCAGATCTTAATGGGTACTAAGAGTCTATTCAAGAATGCCTAAGGTTTGCATTCTTTACTAATCTTTTTGTGCACTTTTCTTGAATGAGGTCTAGAACTTAGGTTAATTCCTTAGTTCCTTACTAATGACTATCACTTTTTCTCATAATTTTGTGCTCCTTTTTCATTTTGTTTCTTTTCTCCTTCACAAAATTTTCTTCTCCTCTTTTCCTCTTATTCTTTTTCGAAAAATTTTTTTTTTTAATTTTTATGGTGTTTTTGGCATATGTGAATTTTTTTTGTTTGAAACCTTTTCTTACAAGTTTTTGTACTTTCATACCCCCCCATGCCTAAGATTTGCAATGTCCTCATTGTAACCTAGGGGGTCTTAGTTCATTCCTTAAGACAGAAATTTGGGTGAGTGGATGGGTCGGGTTGAAATTTTTTTTTCGGACGATTTCAAATCTCAGATGCGAACATCTGAGTTGGGGTCGGCTGTCTACAAGGGTGAACTTCGAGTGCTGAAAGGTGTTAGAACAAGTTTCAGGTTTTCAAAGAGAATGACGGGCTGCCTCCCGTTAAGCGCTGAGTTTTACGCCATCGGCTGGGCGCAATAAGCTCAAGGGGAAAGGAGGGTATAAGATGCCTCAGCCAAATTAGTAGAAGTTACATCAATGAACGGCTTGAGTCTCTGACCGTTCACGATGAAAGGTTCAGAATCGTGGCTGAGTGCACTGATTTCGATTGCTCCATTTCCAAAAACCTGTCGGACCAAATATGGTCCGACCCACTTAGATCTCAGTTTTCCTGGGAAGAGTTTGAGTCGGGCATCAAAGAGTAGGACCTTCTGACCAGGATGAAAGATCTTTCTCGAGATGTGTTTGTCGTGGAAGGCTTTAACCCGCTCCTTGTAGATTTGCGAGTTCTCGTATGCGTCTATGCGTAATTCATCGATCTCGCTGATTTGGAGTTTTCTGTGGGTCCCAGCCTTGGAAAGATCTAGGTTACAGTTCCGTACTGCCCAATAGGCTTTATGCTCCAGTTCGACGGGAAGGTGACATGCCTTTCCGTACACCAGTCTAAAGGGAGACATGCCTAATTGGGTCTTGTGGGCGGTCCTATAGGCCCACAATGCTTCCGGAAGTCGGGACGACCAGTCCTTCCTGTCAGGTCGAACAGTGACTTGCAGGATTTTCTTGATCTCCCGATTAGACAGCTCAGCTAGACTGTTAGTTTGGGGGTGGTAAGGAGTAGAGATTCGGTGAGACACCCCGTATTTGGTCATCAGTGACCTAAACTGAGCATTTGTGAAATGGGTCCCCCCATCAGAGATTATTGCACGAGGAATCCCGAACCTTGAGAAAATGTGTTGATGAATGAATTTGAGAACGATTTTGTGATCACAGGTTCGGGTCGGTATGGCTTCGATCCATTTGGACACGTAGTCCACAGCCAACAGAATGTATTCGAAACCATCCGAAACAGGAAAGGGGCCCATAAAATCAATCCCCCAAACATCAAAGATTTCGCATACTAGAATCGGTTGCATAGGCATCATGTCGCAACGGCTCATGTTGCCCAAAGTCTGGCAACGACTGCATGCCTTGCAATGACTGTGTGCGTCTTTGAACAGTGTGGGCCAGTAAAAGCCGCACTGGAGGACTTTTGTTGCGGTTTTATGTCCGGCAAAATGGCCACCGCATGCCTGGTCATGGCAGAAAGAGAGGATGTTGTTGACTTCCCCTTCCGGGACACATCTCCGGATGATCTGATCGGCACCTATGCGGAAGAGGTACGGGTCTTCCCAAATGTAATACTTGGCATCGGAGCGTAATTTGTCTTTCTTGGCCTTCGGCCAATTGGACGGGGTCTGATGAGATGCCAAGTAATTTACAATATTAGCAAACCATGGAAGGCTAGTACCAATAGTCAGCAGGTGCTCATCGGGAAAATGCTCAGTGATGGGTCCGGAAGGGTCAATTATTTCAGAAGGAAGACGGGACAAGTGATCAGCTACCACGTTTTGTTTTCCCGCTTTATCGGCAAGATCCATTGGATCAATCGAGGTTTTCTTTGCAAGGAGATGCCTCACAGCCGTGTGATCCGAGTATATGATGACATGGGAACCCAGAAGGTATGATCTGAACTTCTCTAGGGCAAATACTACAGCTAGCAGCTCTTTCTCAGTAACCGTATAGTTACGCTGAGCCTCATCGAGTGTTTTGCTGGCGTAGTAAATGACCACAGGTTTCTTGTCATTTTTCTGCCCCAAAACCGCTCCTACAGCGAAGTCGGATGCATCACACATGATCTGAAAGGGTTGAGACCAATCAGGGGACTGTAGGATCGGGGCTTGGGTGACTCGGTCACGCAGGATTTCAAATGCTCGAGTGCATTCCTTGGAGATTTCGAAGGGAACATCCTTGGAGAGAAGAGTGGTCAGGGGGCGTGCGATTTTTGAAAAATCAGGGATAAATCGTCGATAAAAACCGACATGCCCTAAAAGGATCGGATGTCCCTGATCGAGCTAGGCATAGGAAGGTGAGAAATCAGATTAACCTTAGCTCGATCCACTTGGATACCTTTCTCCGAAATTGAGTGTCCCAGGACAATTCCCTCAGGCACCATGAAATGGCTCTTTTCCCAGGAAAGAACCAAATTCACGTCGATGCACCGCCTGAGTATCTGGACCAAGTGTTGGAGGCAATCGTCGAATGATGCTCCGAAAACTGAAAAGTCATCCATGAAGACTTCCAGATAATCACCTACCATATCTGAGAATATGGCAAGCATGCATCGCTGAAAAGTAGCGGGTGCATTGCAAAGACCGAAAGGCATCCTTCGGAAAGCGTAAGTTCCGAAGGGGCAGGTGAACGTGGTCTTTTCTTGGTCCTCAGGATGGATTGCCACCTGGTTATAACCGGAGTACCCGTCAAGAAAGCAGAAGAACCTATTTCCCGCTAGTTTTTCGAGAATTTGATCAATGAAGGGTAGTGGGAAATGATCCTTCTTCGTGGAGGAATTGAGTCGACGGTAATCTATACAGACTCTCCATGAGTTGGCTAATCGGGTAGGAATGATTTCTCCGATCTCAGTCGTTATAGTGGTGAGTCCTGCCTTCTTGGGCACGACCTGAATTGGGCTCACCCAACGACTATCGGAGATCGGGTAGATGATCCCGGCATCTAACCACTTGATGATCTCCTTTTTCACGACCTCCTGTAGATTGGGGTTTAAGCGTCTCTGCATTTCACGAGAAGGTCGTGTGCCCTCTTCTGAATAGATATGATGAGTACAATAAGAGGGACTTATTCCAGTCAAATCATCGAGAGTCCATCCGATGGCTCTGCGATGTTGCTGGAGGACAACAATCAGACGGGATTCCTGTTCAGGACTGAGGTTGGAATTGATGATCACAGGAAGGGTCTGATTAGAACCCAAAAAGATGTATTTTATGTGACCAGGAAGGGGTTTCAGTTCGAGGATGGGGTTTTCAGCAGCAGCGGGTGGTTCAGTATAGATGTGAGGTTCAAGGGTGGGAGTTACTGGATTGTTCACATCTGGATTTGACTCCTCTGTTTGCGGGTCAAGATCCTTCTGTGGTTGATGAGGCATACTCAAGTCCTTCTGGAGGTGTGATTCATCAACCAAAGTCTTGATGTCACAAATTTGCTCGATGACGCCGCAATTAATTCCTTGTTGGGCCTTAAATATATCAATTTTCAGTGTTTGATCTCCAAACTTAAGCTCTATTTGGCCCTCCTCACAGCTGATGTTGGCTCTAGCAGTAGCCAAGAAAGGTCTCCCTAGAATGATTGGTGTATCCCTAGGGTTCTCAGGTGCATCCATGTCTAAGACTATAAAGTCCACTGGAAAATAGAAATCCCGCACTCTCACGATAACATCCTCGAGAATCCCTTTTGGTGACTTTATAGATCGATCTGCTAATTGTAATGTCACCTCGGTTGGTTTCAGCTCAGATTCTTCTAGATGGTCAAGTAAGGATGTGGGTATCAGATTTATAGATGCACCTAAGTCTAACAATGCTCTATCAAATTGGGTACCACCTATCTTACAGGAGATCAGGGGGGTTCCAGGATCTTTTGCCTTGGGTGGGAGTCTACTAAGGATTACAGAGCTGGCTTGCTCTGACAGAACAATTGGGCTCCCTCCCTTGGTTCGCGGCTTACGCTGGGGTGTACATAAATTCTTTAGAAATCGTGCGTAAGCTGGTACGTGGCAGATTGCATCCATCAAGGGGATGTTTATGTGGACCTGCTCAAAGAGCTTGACCAGGTCCTCCTCAGGGGCCACGGGTTTGGTGGTCTTCTTTCCCTTGGTCAGGGCCTCGGGAAATGGGATTTTGGTTGGTTCCTCTAGGATAGGTCCAGGTTGTGGATCTGGAACAGCGGTACCTTGGATAACTATCCTAGGGTCATGGTTATCAGGCTGGGAGTGGTTTGGGTAATGCGGGTCTTGAGTTGTCTTACCACTACGTGTTGTTACAGAATTTAATCCGGCCTGATTTTGGTTTGGGTTTGGTAGGAGGGGTGGCTGCTGCTGAAATCCCTCACGAGAAGTTGAGGCATCCATCTCGTCTGGAGATGGAGCAGTGGGGGCCTGATAAATCCATTGAGCGTGGCCTAAATTTGGATTCATAACGCGCTTCTGGGTTGGCACGTTATTTGGGTTAGGAAGGGGTTGGGAAGGGAGTGTGCCTGGCTGGCGAGAATTTGCCAACTGGGCCAGTTGAGTTTTGACTTCAGTAAGCTCGTCCTTGTGCTGTTTTTGAATAGCCGCATTCGATTTTTGAATGTCAGCCAGAGTCTGAAGGATTAAGGACATTTGATCTTGATTTGGCCCTGATGGATAAATAGGGTTGGGCCGAGGCTGAGGCGGCTGGTAGTGATGAGAGGGCTGTGGGCGGGACTGAAAAGGTGGTCTTTGGGTTTGGGAATTTCCCGCCCACTGAAAATTGGGATGGTTTCGCCACCCAGGGTTGTAAGTGTTGGAGAATGGATCGTTCTGGATGGCGTTGAGGTCCTCGCAGGTCTGAGGAACCTCCTGAGAATCAGGGAAAGGAGGAATGGAGTTCCCCCGGCTGGTGAAGAAAGGATCGGATGATCTTCCAGTCCAGGAATCAGATGGGGATGGATATGGATCCATCCCAGGGGAGGATCGGTGGAGGATGTTTTGCACAGTCTCCTGTGTGGAAGGAGGTTGTGCAAAGGAGTTACGCGCAGAGGTGGCTCGCTGCAAGTGCTGAGTCAGCTCATCCACCTTCTTTTCAATGATTGAGACCTTGTCCAATCGACTGGCCATTAATTCCAGGTCGACTGATGCGGACAGGCCCTGCGTCTCATGTGCTCCCTTAAGATTCGTCGCTGCGCGGGTATTCGTCCTGTCGAATAATCCCATGGAGTCATTGTTGATGGAGTTCTCGCACATGTTTTCGAGAATCTCCCATACGGTGTCTTCATGTTGACCCATGATGTTTCCTCCGCAAGTTGCATTGACGAAAAGGCGGATGTCCTCACGGAGTCCTTGGTAAAAAGATTGGACTTGTTCCCATTTAGGAACTCCGTGATGGGGGCACTTTCTCATGAGATCCTGAAAACGATCCCATGCCTCATGGAGAGGTTCTCCTGATTGTTGAGTGAAGTGTGTAATCTGATGGCGCAAGGCGTTGGTCCGACCAACGGGAAAGAACTTTTTCAAAAACTCGGATTGAAGTTCTTCCCAAGTGTTGATCGGCCGGGTCTGAGTTTGATACCAATGGGCGGCCTTGTCCATAAGAGAAAAGGAGAACATCTTCATGAGAAGAATATCCCGATTTTGCGCATCTGATCCAAAAGTGTGGGCCAAATGCTTTAGCTGTTTGATGTGCTGGAAGGGATCTTCAGAATTAAGCCCATGGAATTTAGGTATAGCATGAATCATGTTGGGCTTTAGTTCGGAATCAGGTCCTCCAGTCGGGATTCTGACTCGAGGCTCAATGGCCACCGCAGCAGGATTGTAGTGGTCCCGCATCATAGGACGCTGTGGTGGGTGCACGAAGTTTTGGAAGAGGTCATTGAGTCGCTGGAGCTGGTGTTCCAGATTATTTTCTTCCTCAACTGGCTGAGCCATGATGGGGGAAGAAGAAGAACTTGGTTCTGAATCAGAAGAGAGAATAATGTGAGGGTGTTGCTGCACAAACACGGGCGTCGAGGCTTGGCCTTGACGAGAGCGAATTTCTAATGGAGGTCTTAAGGGTGGTCTTAGGGACCTCCTTCCGTACATGCACTGTTTGGAAGAGGTAAGTTTAGAAGGTGCTGGACCCAATCAAGACACCCAAAAATGTGTTGGGTGACTATGGAGGTGCGGGGCAGATGGACCCCTTGATCAGAAAGATCGTCCACCTGAGAATTACCTGGGCAGCCAGAGAGGGAGAGTCCCGCGAAGACCCCTACACGGTAGAGCGTCCCCACGGGTTACAGGGTTTCCCCCACCCGACCTCTCTTGTCACTGCGGTTCCAGGTAGACCAGAATGGGGATCTTGACCTCTTAAGTCTACCAATTTTAAGATCAGGGTGCTTAAGGTTTTCACTTGAACTTTAGTCTTTTTAAGTGCAAAGAGTGACCTAATTTAAGGTTGGTTAACCCAAAGGGGTCAATTTTACCTCTTGTTTTCTTTGAGAGCTTTTTGGGTCCTTTCTTTTAGGGTTCAAGTGTTTAGAGAGAGCCAATTATTTAGGATTTTTCTTGTTAATTATTTTCAATCAATGGCTTGGGCACACCTCTTTTGGATTTCCTCAATTCTTGATTAAGGGGTGTGTCTCTACTGAAATCCTAATGTTTGACCTTATGTTGGCTCTACTTGGTCCATTTAACTCTTTGTTGGGCAATTAGGGCTCAAGCAAGAATGTGTTAGCCCTTAAATACCCTTAATAGTGTGCAGGAGTGATGAGTTGAAAACATGCAACTCTTTATGGTTACTAAGTATGGAAGACAGCTTAGCCCTATATTGCTTGTTCTTTTCTTTTCTTCCTCTTTAGAGTTTAGGGGTTAATAGTGAGAGGAAAAATTTACCTGTCTTCGGAGTGGTTGTCGTGTGGTTGCTTGTCTTCTTGAGTTCCTGTAGCTGCACAAAAGAGAGGAGATTATCAGAAATTAAAAGATACAGGAATGTTTACCTCTAGAATAGCCGTTGCTCCCCGGCAGCGGCGCCAAAATGAAACGTCGGTTTTGTATTTGTTATAACGTTGTAGTAAAGCCGGTTATTACCAACACTTCAAATATAAATTTTTTACTCGGAAAATAAAAGAGTTCCCGAGGTCGAACTCAGGGAGCAAGTTGTATTCTAGAGATATACATGTTTCTTTTACAAAATAAAGACAGAGAGAGGGAAAGAATTTGTTGTTTTCTCTTTGTTCTGCAGAGGGGATGCTCTTCTTTCTCTCTTTCTTTAGATCTCCTTCTTTCTCTTTGTTCTGCAGAGGTGATGTTCTTCTTCTTCTTCCTGTTGTTCCTGCTTTGGTGGTTTTCTTCTTTCTTCAGAGCTCCTTGTTCTTCTTCTTCGTTCTGCAGAGGTGATGCTCCTCTTCAGATCTCTTTCTTCTTCTTCCTTGGTTTCTGTCTTGACCTCTCTTCTTCTTTTTCTGCAATTGTGGTGACCCTTTCTCTTTTCCCTTTTCCTCTTTATGGCTGCAGAGCTTCTGCCTTCAGCTACTAAGTCTTCCTTTCTTCTTCTTCTGCTTTGGCCGTTGCTCTTCCTTCTTCTTCAGCCTGCCTTCTTTCCTGCTCTGGCTGCTGACCTTCCGTCGTCTGACCCGGTGCTTAGACGACTTAACTATGCATTTGCTACAGTGCAGCTCCTTCTTCTTCCGCGGGTCTTCTTCTTCGCCTGTGCCTGCACACTTCAGAGTTTTTTCGTCAGAGGCAAAACCTACTCTACCCCCCTCCCCCGCGTCTCTCTTTCTCTCTGAAACCACTCTTAGGAAAGCTCTCCCAGAGCTACCGGGTAATCGGGTTCGGGTCACGCCCGGGTCCAGGCCCACCGGCGTGCGTGGTGGGCGAGGAGTGCAGGTCAGTCTAAGTCGGGTCGGGTCAGGTCCGCGGGGCGTGAGCGCGGACGAGACCGGGTAACCGGGCGGGTGTAAGGGGACCTCACCCCGTGTACTGAGGCAATAAGGCCAGTGCACGAAATCAATTTAAACAGTGGAACGGGTGTGAGGCTTACCGATGTGGGACTAAACGCAGACCGTTCCTCGCGTGCGCCTGCTGGGAGACCGCGGCCTGGCTTCTGCAGCTGCGGCTTCTATTTGCATAGGTTGCTGGCTGGCTGCCTTCGCAATACTCCCTGTACTCCGCAGCAGCTGGAGACCTGGAGTCCTCAAGCCTGGAGCGCGGGAGAAGCTGCTTCAATGTGCGTTAATGGCGGTCGAACCTCAAAACCTGTCGGACACGAATATGGCCTCGCGGCCTGATCAAACCACTGGGGAACCTTCGTCGTGGCACGGCGAAGGTGAGGAGCTGCGCGGCAGGCCGCAAGGAGGTGTCTGGCGGCAGCCCTGGGTCGGACTGCAACCGGAGGAATGGGTTTGTTCGGGGGAGTGTTACGGAGGTGTGGAGTGGCAGTGGAGGGGTGGGGGGTGCTCAGTGTGATGAGGCGGAGGTTCGGTGAGGGTCGGCGAGCCGTGTGGGTTGCTGAGGTGATGGGAGCGGCTCGCCGGAGGGTGGTCGGGACTGAAGGGGGTGAAGGTGGTCAGGGTCGGTAGAGGGCTTAATTGAATAAATTGAAAGCGGGGAAAGAAAGAGGAGGAGAAGGGGAGTAGCTCTAGCTTACTTGCAGGGACGAAGGGGGAGGAACAGGGCGACAGTCGTATCGACTGTCGTCGGAGAAGACGATGCTCAGGGAAAGGGGCGGCGGCGAGCAGAGAGCCGGAGAGGCGCCAGCTGGGTGGGGCGTGGCGCAGGAAGAGCAGGGGAGGAAGTCTCTGCTGCTGGTATTGCGGCAGAGCGAAGACGTGGAGGGGGAGGAAACCGCCGGAGCTGGTGAGCGTCTGCCGGAGGAAGAAGGGAAGAAAGTTGGGGATTTTCTCCGTCAGATCCAGGCTGCCCTGGTCGGTGGAGCAGCGGGGGGTATTTATAGGGATGAAACAGGGAGGAAGGCGGAGGGAGACGACGTGTCTCCCTCGCCGGAGAATGGTCGGAAACACGAACCCATACCGTCCGTGCGTTCGCACGGCCGGTATGGTGGGCTACAACGACCAGGGGGGTGTCCCTGCGACGGCTGACGACGCAGGGCACCCCCGGTTTACTTGCCAGGTCTCCCACCTCACCCTACGCGGCGCCATGCTCCGCGCAAGGTCGCCGGAGCATGGTGCTGGCAGGTTTTTGCAGGAGGGACCTGATTGCAAAGAACGAAGGAGAGTTAGGGGCCAAAATGCGAGGGTTCAAAAGTTGAGGGCCAAAGAGTAAATATATGAGGACCAAAGTGTAAAGTCGGTCAAGGAGGTTTCTTCTTAGGCTCAAGTTTTTATACATGACTAATTAGGACCTAAGGAATCTGATGGTGAATTTCATTTTCATATTAAACCTTGTTTGATCGGTCAATTTGCGCAAAAACCCAAATTAAGTTATTAATTGGGCATGGTTCTCAATGTAGGTCAAAATGGGTTCTAAAGGCCAAATTGAAGGTTCTAAACCCTAGAGATTATTTTTCTATGAATTTTAGAGGGTTTATTCTATTTTTACTTTGCCTCGAACCTTGTGAATTGAAGTGGGTTGTTTTAGGGTTATAGATTTATCATTTAGTTTCTTGGAATTGCTGTAGCCCTTGCTAGATCATTTCATCCCACTTTTATCCTTGTTAAGCTGCTTTGACCTATGTTTGGGCCCTGAATTACCCTGTATGCAGATTATACTGGTAAAATTGCACTTTTACCCCTTATGACCTGTTTCCTTCTCAAACTCAGAATTCTCTGAGTTAAGCCTTTCCTTGAGATATGTAGGAGCTTTTATCCTTTGTATTAGGTCAAAATGAGCTAGTTATGGCTCATGATGAGGTTCTCATCAGAAATACTTTAGTTTATTGCTGAGTTGTTGCATAACTCTAATAGTTTTCTGGTTTCATGGTACGAGGCAAGGAAATAGATTCGCAAGGTTGGTTTTGACTATCAGAAGATCGATGCTTGTCCGAATAACTGCATTCTTTTTAGAAATGAATTTGCAAACTTGAGTAACTGTTCCGAATGTAGACATGAGAGATATAAGGAAGGTAAAAATGAAAGTAAGAGGAAACAACCTCAAAATGTTCTTCATTACTTCCTATTGACAACTAGGCTTCAACACCTTTTTATATCAACTAAAACTGCATGATGGATGACATGGCACCAAGGTTGTAAATCTCAAGATGAAAGAATACGTCATCCTACTAATTCAAAGGAGTAGAAGAGAGTTGACGAAGGAAATAATTCATTTGCTTTAGAATCAAAGAACGTATGGTTGGGTCTTGTAAGTGATGAATTCAATCAGTTTAAAAATATGTACCCGTCGTACTTTATATGGTCAGTGGTAATGGTTACTTATAACTTACCTCCTTGATTTTGTATGAGATCGTCATTCATGATGCTGACCCTATTAATTCCCGGTCTAAAACAACCAGGAAATGCAATTTATGTTTATCTCCAACCATTAATCGATGAACTAAAACAGTTGTAGTACACCGACGTGAAGATGTATGATGTAGAAAAGAAAGAATTTTACAATATGCATGCAGCACTGTTGTGGACCATAAATAACTCCCTGGCATACGTAAATTTGTTAGGTTGGAGCACTAAAGGAAAGCTTGCTTGCCTAGTCTATATGGAAGATATTCATTACCTACGACTGCCAGAAAATAAGAAATTTTGTTACTTAGGGCATCGCAGATTTCTACTCATTAAACATAGATGGAGAATGTCACAGTTCAGGGGTAAATTTGATGACAGGATGTGTCGGTATTCAAAGAAAAATTTAAAGAATAAACTTAGTGCAGATTCTTTCAGGTTGCCAAGTCAGGTTATAATTGAGATATTACAAGAAATGGGTAAAAAACGGTTGGGTCGACCATTCAAACAAGACCATACGGCCTTAAGAAATTCTGGATTTTGAATGAAAAACATTTTCTTTATGGAGCTACTAATCGGCTTTCTGCGACATGTTAATCAATCACTTCATAATAAAACGCTGTTGTCGGGTTTCTATCCCCGGCAACGGCGTCACAAAAATATGATGCGATCGACCACGGTTTGTATAAAAAATCGTCATTGTGTTGTTGTAGTATGTCACAAATACAAACCATTATCGTGCCAATTTTATTTATTTACATAATTTTTACTGGTTTATTCTAGGTTGTTCACTCGAAGGCAGTTATTGATATACATCACTCTCTAAGTCCAACATTATTCTTTAATTCCAAAAAGATTAGTTTTATATACAATTATGAATGAATGAATTAATGAATGACATAATAACTCAATTATGTACAACAAAATGAACTAAAATGCTTGCAAACAAGTATATACAAACAAGCATCAAACACTATAATTAAGTATTATATGCTATCTATTTTTAACTTATATTACTAATACTTATATATATATGTATATATATAATAATAAGTAATACTATATACTATACTAAATTTATTAACATCTATAGTAGCATATATAGTATGTATAGAGACATATAAACGTCGCTAAACCTTATAAAAAGAACTATGTACAGAATTTAAGGTAGAAACTAGGGTCTATAGTGACACTTATTTTATCTACAGTGACGGATAATTCTGTTAGAAAAGCTATACTGGTAGTTATGTACATATATAACTCAAACATTACCCATACTACATATACATATTATACATATTATTTATTTACAATATACTCTATATTTGTTATATATACTTGTATGTACACATTACACTTCTTTCTCTGTTACTACTCTTCTCTCTTATATGTTAACTTAGCCATTTCTTCTTCCTCTTTTGTTCTTCTATTTCTTTTCTACTTACGGCTCTCTCATTTTCTCTTTAATTTTAACACTTAGCCGTTTATTCTCTCTTCTTAATCCCCCCTTATTAGGCCTTACATAGTTTAAAAATTAGGTTTATTAGTTGGCAGGCGACCTTTTCGAGGGATACATAGCACCCTCTCTAGTGGGACTAGACCTCTACTAAGAGCCGCCCTAATTTGTTAATTAAGCCTCTTAATCATGGTTTATGCTCAGTAATGGGCTTAATCAAGCCCTCGCACAGTGCATGACTCCCAGCCACACATCGCACACAATCATCACATCTCAATCTAAGGTCACATGCCATAGCCAATGCTCAGAAGATAAGAGGGTAATGTTTCGGATGCCCAGCGCCCGTGACGACTAGGTAGCCATAGGAACAAAAATAATAAAAGGCCTTAGAGCACTTGCCCATTCACGATGTGGCACTGTGTGCCGCTACCCAACGTTAGAATCACAGCACAATAGTTTTAATTTCATAGTTTTGGCCCTCAATTTGAGGGCCATAATTTATTATAAATTAAAAATAAATTATGTGATATTAAAGTATTTACATAGTACTACATAATTGTACAATTAATTTACAAAATTAATTACGTTTATTATATAAATAAATTAGGTAAAGTTTACAGTTTATTTATACTGTTTATTAGGTTTTATTTCTTAATTACGTATAAATTATTTAATTGGTCTAATTGACCCTATTGAGTATTAACATATATATTAAAGTATTTAATAAAGATTTTTATTGAATTTTACAACATTTATTTAGATTTTATTTACATTTAAATAGCTTATTTTGGACTATTTTATATATAAATTAGATATAACTAATATAATACATTATAAATATAGTGAAATTAGCTTAATTTATTTAAAATACATTAATACAAATATATAGTATAAATTAGTTTAGTTTTAACTTAAATTACTAATTTATTTTAATTTAATCTAATAACTTAGCAGTAACTTAATAAATTAATTATTTATTCTATATATATATTTAAATTAGGGTTTATTATGTACATTATATATACATAAATATGTATGTACAGTATTAGTGGTAAATATGTTTATTTACATGGTTTTATTAATTTACTTAGAGTATAGTACATATAAGTTAATATAAATAATAGATAATTATATAAATAAGTTATATATGGTTTAAGTTATCTTAAATATTTTAGTTACTTTATATAATATACACATAAGTTTTATATATACATTATGTACATATTATGCATTATGTACATAGATAGCTTAGTATATAACTTATATTTACATGGTTATACATAGTATATAAGGTGCTTTTAGGTATTTTGAGGGTTTTTCTTCTTTTTATGGATTTTGTGTGTTTTATAGAGGTAAGAGGTGAGAGAGAAAGAAAGAGATGAGATAGAGAGAATGGTTTTGGTATTTTTTTCTATTAAAGAGGTTTTTATTGAGTTTTAAGGTAGACTGAACCATCAGTTGGTATGTTCTACTAAGCTGAGGGTTCAGAATATCTTGAAACTTGGCATATGTGTAAAAATTTACCTAATCTTCACTATGACAGGTTTTTTTTTAGGTGTTTTTATTTAATTACAAAGTCAGCTCATTTTAGGGTCTTTTAAGTGTTTTCAAAAGAACCTAAGACCCTAAATCTAGTTCTAATGGGTAGATTGGCAGTAGACTACCTCAAGTAAGTTCTAAACACCAACCGAAAGATGTGCAATCACATAATCAAGTTCTTCCAAAAATTTCCACAGTTGGACAGTTAGGTACAAAAACTAGCTAACAATGATGATTTGACACAAGGTACAAGCATTCAAATGCAATTTTTAAAATCAAAATCAGTACAGGAAAGCTTGTACACCTAAATTATAATATTTACAACAAGTTAGCTATTTTGAGTAATATAATCCTAACCCACTGTCCTACTGTGTTCGGATGTAATAGCAGCTGCAGGAGAAGCAGTCAGCGACCAAAATCAAGTACAATAGCAGCAATGCTGCTAACAGCAGCAGTAGCCACTGAACAGCAGCTAGTTGAACTGCTGCAATAGCTCCAGACGTCTTAAGAAAACATCCAAGAGCTGCTGCAGAGTCTGGATTTCCAATCTAACAGATCAGTCCCTAATTCTGTACAAATCCCAAATCAGACTTGAGAAAGTCTGATCAGAGATGTAAAATGTACAAATCAAGGAGCAATTTGCATGGAGTTCAGGGTTGGGAAACCCTTGGAATGTAGCTACTAATGCAGCACTTTAATATGATGGATTTGGGATTCAAAACTCATAACAAAAATCATCCTTAAAACAAAATCTGACAATCCTTGGAAATCATTTTGCAATCAAATTAGGTGAAAAGATCCATATTAAAAATTCTTAAACAATGTTTTTCATTCCAAACCAAAGAAAGCTACTAATCTAATACCTTCTTTATGCTATAGACAGCATGAAGGAAGAGATTAAATCAATCAATTTAATCCAAAAACTTGAATTCCAAACCTCTTCAACCTTATGGTATATTGAGAATTCCTTAGGTTAAAAATCAGAATTGCACTTAAACACAACTCACAGATGCTAGGTAGAGCCTCAAATCAACAAAGTTGATTCTCCTTGGCTCTCCCACACATTGTAAACCATTAAAAATCTCCACTTAAAATCAAATACAGCCATGGCTCATCTGAGGAAATATCTATCATTAAAATCATCTCAGATTCACTACCATGGATAGATCTGTTCAAAAACTTATCAATTTGCTTGATCAAACACTCTTTAAAAGCCAAGTTGATCAAAATCTCATGACTTTGCATTGAAAATCAAATCAAAATCAGATCATGCAAATCAATTCCATTTTAAATCAAGATCAAGGGTCTTTGTGAACAAAATGACATGAATGGGAGACCCCTAGGTGGTTTATGATGCTAATTTCAAATCTAAGGTTCAAAGCCTTCAGATCTAAAATTAGGTCTAATGAAGGGGTGATTTATGGATTAATTGCGAGGAAAAACAAAGAACATGAAATGGGGATGTAAAAGGGGAGATAAGTGGTCAGTAAGTGAGATGAATTCATCTCCTCTGATTTGAATTGATCAGAGGAGGTGGATGTGATTTCTACACTAATCTACTCCTAGGCTAAATTACAAACCAGTGGATTCCCTAACTAATCTACTCCTAATTGATTTACACTACACTAACAGTCACTACAACTATGCTACAGCTAAAAAGCATTAAAACCTAGTCTAAATGGAAGAATGGGACCTTTGGATCTCCACCCGATGGATGGAGAGGAAGAATGGAGGGAGGAAGTGCTCCAGCAGAGAGAAAACCCTCTAATGGAGTTCAGGGTCGACCTCAGGTGCTACGAAGTCCTTAGCAGCAAGGAGTGTCAGGGAAGAAGTGGGATTTCACAGTCGGTGGCCATGAAATGGGGAGAGGTGGGGAGAGTAGCTGGAGAGGAAGAATGATCGCTAAGAGGTGTAGGAGGGAGTGATCCCTTGCACGTGCGACTATGGAGCACCTTAAGTAGATTGAAGAGTGAATCTCCTCACCGTGCAGATGAAGTTAGGCATTAAGGGCATGGGCAGCGAGGATGAGAGGAGAGAGCGCGTGCGGCTACCAAATCAAAAAGCGACCGTTGGATATGATCTGGTTTAAAAGGTGAACCACACGCGTCGAATCATGCGAAGGTTCGATTCAAATCGAGGCACAGATCAAGTGATCAAGAGAATGGACGACCAAGATTACGCGTGTTCTTCACGGCTATAGTGTTCACGCGGGAGCTGCAGATGGCTGAAGTCTTTTGGTGAAATTGCAAGGTACACCCCTCTGCGAAAGGGTAGAAAAATTGTAGGCAGGCCCATAAGTGATAAAGAATGGTTACAGAGAGACCCTTTAAGGCTTACAAATAAGTCCCTATGTGTTACAAATAGGTCCTAGGAGGTTTTCTAATGAATGATATGTAATGCACTAAGGACCTAAATGTAACTCTTTAATTTCAAGGCCTTAATGATGTCCAAATGCATCCAAGTTTTTGTCTACGTTTAATTGAACACTTAAGAAGTTAATTATACTTTTGATTTAAACTTTTGAGTTCATTTATGTGTTCAATTTTTAATTAGACCACCATTTCACATTTATTAATAGAATATCTCATTTAATGACCTAATTATGCATTTTTAACACAAAATTGAAGTTTTAGGAATTTTTCTCTGATTTCCATACTTAACCCTTTTTATATGTTAATTTGATATTGTTTAACCTAGTTTCTATCTTAACTTAGGCTATTTAGCTATGATGAGTCGCAACTTATCAACTACCATACTGGAAAGATCTTACAATACGTCATAATTTAGATGTTATGCACATCAAAAAGAATACGATAGATAACATCTTAGACATATTAAATCTGACTGATGATCCAAAGGACATGGTGAAAATAAGAAAAGACATGAAGAATTTGGGGTACGTCCGGAGCTGCATATTTATGAGGAGGATGGCTATTTTCGACCTACTATTTACAGCTTGAATCAAGACCAGAAGAGTAAACTGTTCTCCTTCTTAAAGGAAATTTGGGTACCAGATGATTTTTCGTCACAGCATTCTCGTTGTGTGAATGAAGCATAGAAAAAGATATCTGGCTTGAAAAGTCATGACTCCCACGTTTATATGAAGTATTACTTCCATTGGCGATACGGGGTATACTATCTGAGCTAGTTGTTGATTCATTCATAGAGATGAGCAAAATTTTCAAAGCTGTTAGTTCGAAGATGCACCAAAATGATACGCTGGATCACTGGGATAAATAAATAGTTATTACTCTCTATAAGATGGAACAGATTCTTCCCCTAGCCTTCTTCGATGTAATAATCCATCTCACATTGAATCTTATAAATGAAGCAAGAATCGGTGGACCTATATAATTCATATGAATGTATCCTGTGGAGTGATTTTTGAAAAAGTTTAAAGATTATGTTTTGAACAAGGAAAAGTTGGAAGGTTCAATTGTAAAAGGTTATCTCATGGAGTGTATAAATTTTACCTCCTTGTACATGAATGAAACAAGCAACCGCTTTAATAAACTTCAAAGGAACTATGAGGGGAAATGCAATGATAATGATGAAGAATGTTTATCAATTTTTGATATTAGAGGAAGGTCGATTCTTCATACAGAGTATAAGGAAATTTCAGAAAATGACAGACGTTTTACATATCTATATATTTTAAAATAAATTCCTGAAATTGATCCATTCTACGAGGAATTCGAACAATTACCTCATTCAAGGACATCCGAATTTGGCTTTTTAGATTGGTTTAAAGATCGAGTTAATCAATTGAAAGAGAATAAGGACTCACGATAGATACCAGATTTTGATGTAATTGCCGATACACCATTACATTATACACATTACCACTCTAGGTATATAATAAATGGGTTCAGATTCAAAATGAAAGTAATTGATGATAGAAATGTTACACAATAGGCTAGAGTTGTTGATTTAGATCTTTCCACCGATCCAGATGGATACTATGATGAAATCAAAGAAATTATGGAGATTAGCTTTAGATATGATCATAGAGTTGTCCTATTTAAATGTCATTGGTTTGAAGATTTTAAAGAGGGTACTAGTTTCAAAGTTGATAAAAAAACACAATTTGTTAAGTTTAAATTGTAACCGTCAAATTCTTCAGTATGATGAACCATTCACATTATCATGTCAAGCGGCACAAGTTTTCTATGTCCCTGATAATTGCCAAAGGGGATGGGTTATACCAAAAGAACTGTATCACGTAATCATTTTGACACACAATCTGAAGCATACCAAGAATTAACAGAAGGTCATATACATTCAAATGCAGTAGATGTGTACATTTAAGTTTAGTAACAATTTCTTTGCTTTGTTTCATTTCTGTTTAAATCAAATTCATATTCAAATTGAAGAAACCTAAACTTCTACTGGCATTTTCTATACACTAGAACTACCAAAACTTAAACTTAATCACGCACACATGTTCAAAATATGTTACTCTTACTCACTACACTTTTTATTTATTTATTTCTATACACTAGCATTTATAATGTTTTATTTAATTACTTTTGTTTTTCAAATTACAAGTTATTGGTGACAAGCATACTCGAAGGCTATTGTACTTAGAGGTATAATTTCAATGTTTTCAATTTAATTCAATGAAATTATAGGTTTTTGCTAGATGTGGGGTGTGCCGACATTATTTTTTATTTCATTGAATAGATGTGGTGGTGTACCCACTTGTGTTGCATGTTTAACTGTTTTATTTGAATGGATGTGAGGTGTACCCACTTGTTTGCATTATATTTCATTTATTTGAATGGATGTATGGTGTACCCACTTATATGCTATGCAGATTTATTAAAAAACTTCAAAATTTAAGGGAAAACTCTACCAAAATTTTTTAAATCACGTTTATGAGATGTGGGGCGATGCTTATTTGCCACATCACCTAGCCATGCACTTAATCACCTCACTCTCACAATCCTAGATACACCCACTTTAGGAAACCACTACTCTAGCCTATCCATTTAGGAACCCAACCTATGATGAAGGTGAAGGTGGAGAAGAAGAAGAAGAAGGTAGAGAGGGAGACTAACCTAAGAGGGGTGGAGAGGAGAAGAGGAAGAAGAGGATTGAGAGAAAGGAGAAGGAGGAGGAAGAAGGGATGGCTTGTGGGAAGAGGAAGAAGAAGGGGAGAAGAAGGAAGAAAAGGATGGAGAAGAAGGAGAGGCAAAGATGGAGGAGGAGAAGAGATGGCTTGCATGGATGAGGTTTGGGTGTTTTATAGGAGGGGGAATTGGGAGGGGGTGGTTGCATGGAGATGTGTTTTGGGAACTGGTGTTTGCGTGGAGATGTGTTTTAGGTGGTAGTTGGTCATGGGTTTAGGTTTAGTTCGGAACACAAGTGGAGACATGTTCACATGGAATAAATAGGCTTAATTATACATTCTTTTTTTTTTTTTTTTGAAACTGAAAGGAAAGCTATCGTGTTACAATAGCGATCCGGAGGGCCTTTTATTCAAAATTATGAAGTAAGAAACAGGGAAAACTACAAATTAGATCCCCATCTATGTTTGAGGGACCAGCACACATTTACAATTTCTCATAGCAAACTGGTCTTTCCTAAAATAATCTTTCATTTGTCACCCTCCAAACACACCAAAGGGACACGACCATTCGCAGATGTGGTTTCCCAGGCATCACAAAATTCTGCCATAATGCTTCCCATGATGGGAGTGACTCCTGGCAGATTTTTCTCCAAATTGTATCTGTGATCAAGCATGAAGAGAAAATGTGAGTTAGACTATCAGAGTGTAGTCCACAAAGGTGACATTCGTGCAATGCTGTCCCCATTCGCTTGTGTCCAAGGTCCCTTATAATCAGACCTTCTTTCCTGTACAACCATAGAAAGATTTGCACCTTGAGAGGGATCTTCAATAACCAAAGCTTCTTTTCAATATGAGCTCTCCCCAAATCCCTACCAAAAATTAGGATTTTATTATATGCACATTGGGCTGTGTATATGCCATCCCAAGCATATGTGTCCTCCACGCCAGGCCTTGGTCTGAAACTTTGTAGGTCTGAAATCAGGCGTTGTCTTTCCTCCCACAGTCGAGTGCTATCCCTGCTAGTTTCAGGTTCAACCAAATTCCAACTGCCACACATCTCAGACCAAAAGCTGTTAATTGAACTATCTTTATCAGCTGCAGCTGCATATACCCTTGGATAGGACTCTTTTAGGATGCCCAACGGTGACCACTGTTCCCTCCAGAAATTAAAATTCCTGCCATCTCCAAGTACCGGCTGCATCAAGTGCCAGTTATCCTTGACGGCCTGAATAACTGATCTCCAGAATGGAGAAGGTCTGACAGGGGATAATCTCTTTAGTGCATTGTTAGAGTCTCCATAGCCATCTTTAACAAGATCAGTCCATAGCTTATCCTCACCACTAATAATTTTAATCACCCATTTAATCAAAAGGGCTTCATTAAATTCTTTAAGCGCTTTAATCCCCAAACCACCTTCTTCCTTGGGGTGACACAGATGCTCCCATTTTAAAGGTTGCATGAATCTCCCCTCATGTCGCGCACCCTTCCAAAAGAATTTCTTTCGCAGCAGATCCATACATTTCCAAATAGACTTCGGAGCTCTGAAGAGGGAAAAAAAGAAGACCGGGATAGAGGTAATAACCGAGTTTAACAAGATCAGTCTTCCTCCCTTAGATAAGAATTTACTACTCCATCCTTCCAGCTTAATGGACATCTTGTCAAAGAGTAGATTCCAATCGCTCTTCCTCAGTTTCGAGCTTCTCAATGGCCACACTTCTCAACCTACTTGGCCACACTTCTAGGCACTTAGCCACTCACTTCTAGGCCAATGACCCTCTACTTGGCCTAAGCTAGTAGAGATTATGCCAATGAATCATACAGATTGTTGTTGATTTCCTTATTGTTATTTCAATGAATGGTGTTACAAGATAAAGTTGTAAACATGCAAGTCCTTGTGGTTTCTCCTTGCAATTTTTTTTAATGTAGGGTGTACCCACTTTCATTTTAATATGCAGGTTTATAGAGAAACCTTCAAATTTAAGGGGAAACTCTGTTAAAATTTTTAAATATTTTTTTAATGTTTGCCAAACTTAATTCATTAATGATTTTCAACTGTATTAATTATTGCATTTTTTTCTTATTACAGATGAAGTTTAGAAAAAAACCCAAAAGAATGGGTTCCCCTTTGACGGCCATCCACCCAGCCCGATCTATCTCCTCAAGCTTAGTAAACCCCCCAATAGTAGGCTCAGTCACCCCCCCAACACTAGGCTCACCCTAGTCATGTTTCATACTACCAGGGACCTAGATTTCTCCTACCTTGCCAAAACGAGTAGTGGATGATCCAGATTATGGAGCATCAAATGAGGAGGATGAAGACGAGAACGATGATGTGAGATAGAGGAGGAGAGGGAGGAGGCGAAGGATGATATGATGGGGAGTATGCCCCCAATTCATGTGGACCCCTTAGCGGCGGGCACAAGTTTTGATAAGAACTCTTATAACTTTAAGAAGTAAATTACTTATATATTTTAAAGTTTATTATAACTTCAGAAATATGTAATGAATATGATTAATGTTTACGTAGGTAAACTAAAAAGAGGATGGGAGAAGACAAAGAATTTAGACCTCCAGTGTATCCCCGAGGGCCTGAGAATAACAATCAGGCTTCAAACCACAGGGGAGATGGAGAATCACTTGGGTTTCATCAGTTGAGTGGGCACAATGGTTACTTCGACTGGAGGAAGGTGCCCACATAGCTGAAGAGGCAGCTCCTCCGACAATTGGAGGTAATTTCATTTATCTTAATTATTTCTTTTATAACTTTATCTTAAAATTATTATCAAGTAAGATTGACATATTTTTTTAAAAATAAATGTAGGTAAATTACGATTGGGGTGATGACCTCAATGCTGCCTAATATATCCTTAACCACGTCGCTAAAATCCATAGAGATTGGAGGACAGAAAGTAAGAGAAAGGTAATAATTTTTAAACATTTACATTTTTATTATTGACATAATTTCATATATTATTTCTAAAAATTTATATTTGGTATTTAGTTTTTCTCGAACTGCAGTTCACCCGAGGAGGCAATGTAGAATTATCCTCCTGATGTCATGCCTGAACATTGGAAGCAAGCATGTGAGCATTGGCTGGATCCTAAGGCGGAGGATAGTAATCAATTAAAAATGATTCTATTAATTTCATATATCTTAATTTCATAAAAAATATTATTCTATATATTAATTTATACATATATATCTGCTTTTATTATTGGAGCAAGCAAGGAAAAATAAGAACAATAGGGCCAAAGCTCTACCACAGACCCATTGTTTGGGTCGAAGGAGCATCAAGACGGTCAGAAGCCGTTACGTAAGTATCGAAACTACTTCACACTTGAATATTACTTAATTTGTAAGTTATCTTAATAATTGTATCATTTTCATTTTTTTAGTCCGCTACACATGATGGGAGGGAGATGAATAGGATGGATATCTACGAGGTCACCCATAGTAAGGCAGATCGGAACAATATCATGAGCCCTAACTAGCTCATTTTGACCTAGAAAAGAGAACAAAAGCTCCTACATAACCAAGTGAAGGGCCTGACTCAAGGAATAACTGGTTTGAGAGAAAAGCAAGAAATAAAGGGTAAAATTGTAATTTTACCATTGTAGTGCAACAACGGGATTTCTTAGGGGCTAAACATAGGTCAAATGATCTTAACAAGATAAAAAGTGGGTTGGTTCAATCAGAAAAGGGTTAATGTGAAATCTAGGAATTAAATGACTTCTTGTAACCCTAAAACAGACCCACTTAATTTAACAAGGTTTTGGTCAGGATAAAATTCAAATAAATCCTCTAAAATTCATGTAAAAATATCTTCTAGAGTTTATAACCTTCAATTTGTCCTTTAGAACATATTTTGACCTAAATAGGGGTCCTAGCTAAATATTTGACCTAAATTAGGTTTTTGTGTAAAATACCCAGTCAAACGTGGTCAAACCTAAAATACAACTTCACCATTGGATTTCTTAGGTCAAAATTAGGTTTATACCAAAATTTGGACCTAAGGGGAGTTCACCTTGACCTACTTTGCAAAACAATCCAACCAATTACATTTATGCCCCTAACTTTTAAAAACCCTTGCAAACGCCCCCTAGCTTCCTCGTCGTTCTTTGCAATTAGGTCCCTCCACCATTATAGTGGAGTAATCCTACTCCGGCAAGGATTCAAGGGGGATATCTCCTTGATTCCTCAGAGAATCCCTCTCAAATTTGAAAGGGAGATTCTCTAAGGAATTCCTGTTCGTATGAACCCAACCATGAGCTCTGATTTCCACCCAATTTCTCATGCGAACGCATGAGAGACTTGGGTATCTCTTGACCTTCCAAGTCCAGCGAGGTCGTCGTGCTTGGAAGCTTGTCTTCCAAGCACAAGGCCCTTTACCCGTGACTATAAAAGAGACCCCAGATCTTCCCGGTCATTTCACACTTGTTTTGGCCTAAGGTTACCCCCAAATCTTTCTCCCTTCCCCTCCGGCCAAAAAGCCCAACAAGCTTCGGTGACTCCTTGTTTGCACCTCAAAACACACCTATAATAACGCCTTCTTATGCTATTTTCTAGCATTAACTATGTATATTATAATCCTATAGCCACATTTGTAAAAACGGTTGCATGCATGCATTTAATCAAGAGAGGAAGAGGAGTGAAACAATCGCCTGCATAGTTACATTTTTCTTCAAGTGCCTCCTTGCAAAATCACCCTCTTTTTATTTTTCCTCTTGATTTCTTCTTTTCTCTCCTTCCCGCGGCTGCACTCTTCCCGCAGCTGCATGCAGCAGCCACGCAGCACTTCTTCCCGTCACTTCTCCCTGCCAACGCTACTCCCTATAGCTGCAACTCGCGCACCCTCTCCCTGCTGCAGCCGGCACACCACTCTCTCCTCCTCTATAAGTAGATGCAGCTTCATCCTCCCAACGGGAGGCTGCTGCAGCAACAAAAACCCGCAGCCATCTTCTCCACCGCTTTCCCCTCCCATACGTCGGCCCTCCGTCGAGGAGGCACCCGGCCAGCAGGAGAACCCACTGTGGTGCACACCACCACAGTGGGAGCAACACCGCCCAGCTCTTCGACGAGCCGGTGGGCGTGGTGCATTCCCTCGCTTCGTTTTTTTTCTCTTTAACTCCTTTGCCGCCGCTCCAAGCTTCGAAGCTTGAAGCCACGGCAGCAGCAGCCACGCAGCAGCAGCAGGTCCTCCCGCTCCTCCGCGACCGTCCCCGCAGCCGCCCATCGACTTCGCGCGCGCCTGCAGGGCCATTCCCCGCTCAACCTCCGTCCTGACGTCCCCGCAGTTGCACCTGTAGCCGTCCGCCGCCCGCACTGCAGCGGCCGGCTACGGCCTCGCGCCGCCCCCTGCCCTCCTCCGCCACCCTCCGCGACCACCTGCAGACCTCCTCCACGCCTTCGCCCGCCCGTCGCCTTCGCGCACGCCTGCAAGAACCCTACGCGAAGCCGCGCCCGCACCCGCCGTCTTCAGACGTCTGCCTCCGCCTTCAGACGACGCGGCGTCAGACGTCCGCCGGAGGTGGCAGATGTCTTAACTCGCGCGTCCGCGATCTCTCGCTCGCCCACTCTCTCTCTCTCTGCCGATCTCTCCCGCTCCCGCTCTCTGTCACGTATACTCTCTCTCTCTCTCTCTTTTACTCACTAACAGACACACACTCACAGCAACGCACACACACACACATTCACCGACGCACACACACCTATACCAACACATACACACACACTCACACACTTATAGTAACATATATATAAATATATATATACATACATACATATATATATATATATACATAGTATATCTATATAGTTATGTATACATACACATATATATAATATATATACATATATATATAATATATATATATATATATATATCTACTTATATATACATCTATATACTTATACATATACTTATATATATATAGGCATATATACTTATATACATATATATATATACATATCTATATACATATATATATACATATATATAGTAATATATATATATATATACTTATATACATATACATACACATATATATCTATATATATATATATATACATATATAACTATACATATATATATATAGATATATTTACTTATATACATACATATGTACATATATTTTCATGTTATTTATTATACGCTATATCGCGGGAATATCTGCACCAGTTGCAGATATTCCCTGATACACGCGTACAAAAAAAGTGTGGTCCCATACATCATCCATCCTCCATCCACACTCCACGCGGCACCTAGTCGTGTTGGTTGCGTCTCTCTAGACGTCGACTGACTCGACATAGTGCTACACTCCATCGCCACCTCCACCCCACCCCTTTATATATATACTACATATATATATATATACATACTATATTTACTTTCTGTCTATTTGCTTTTCTGTTAGTAAAAAGATAAAAAAAAATACATAAAAAAGAAAAGATAATCTTTGACTTGCAGGTACCTCGTCTTGCGAGTAGCAAGACTTGTTTTGGGACTCTGTTTGGCTAAAAGCTAAGGACACAATTTTGAGGGTGTGCCTCAAGAACAAGGATTACCATAAAAAAACCTAAATAAGAAAAACACCAAAAACACAATAAACGAACAGAAGAGACGCGTTTTAAGGAAAACGTAGAAACTCGACTTTAACCCCACTTCCCTGTGTTCGACCCTGGGCCTAAAAGTGACAAGATAAAATCAATTAGGCCAGGTTAAAAATTTTGTAAAGAGATGGTTAGGTCTGAATTAGGTTAACCACTATACACATTTCAACGATAAAAATATCATATTAACAACCTATCCGGGTCGACCCATCACTCCTCCTTCTTCTCGTTGCTCTGCCACCATACCAGTGGCAGAGTTGCCTCCACCTCCTTCGTTCACGTCGTGCCACACCTGCCCCCGTGCCTATCTCCCTCTCGTCGTCGCCACCTCTCTCTCTCTAGGTCTTCGTCTCTGATGACGGCACATACGAGCCATCCGCCTCCTCCGCTCTCCCTTCGTCTATCTACTCGTAGATAAGTCCCCTTCCTCTAATCTTTCTTTTCCCCTTATCTATTTCTAATTTCACGCTTCGACAACCACATATCACGATCACCTTCTCCACCTCTAGCAGACCACCGGCGAGGTGCATCCACCACTCCACGCACCCACCCACCTCACCAACCACCTCAAAAGCATCGCCTCATCCCACTGATCATTTTCCCCCTCTCCATTAACTACCACAACCTCCACTCACTCCCCTCGAACACACCCAAAACCACGTACGCATGCCCAAGCCGTCCCGCACCACACCAACACCCGGGCTACCTTCGCCGTGTCACGGCGAAGCCTTCTGAGTATTTTGACAAGGCCATGAGGCCGTATTCGTGTCGACAGGTACAGGTTCCCTGCCCGCCATTAAAGCGAGCTTGAAGGAGCTTGCTAGCTTTACAGTAGGCTCCAGGCTTCAAGAATCAGGGTCCCAGATGTGTGGTTTCCCTTTGCGAACGACTCACGCCTAGCAATTGGAGGCAAGAGCACCTACAGACTCTATGATTGAGTGAAGATCTGCTGCGGGCGTGCGTGAGAAGTGGGTGGGACATTTAGTCCCACCTCGAAAGTTTGTGAGTGGGAGGTGCGGCATAAATTGAAAAAGTGCCAGGGGCTTATCGCCTCCTAACACGGGGTGAGGTCCCACTCGCCCTTCATGCCTCATCCGCGCCCAATGCTCTGCGGACCTGGCATTTGACCCGACTACCCGTGCACTCCTCGCCCACCACACACGCCGGTGGGCCTGGTCCCGGGCGTGCCGACTGGACCCGTTTACCCAAGAAAGGCTCTAGGAGAGCGAACCTAAGAGAGAAGATAGAGAGGAGGGTTCGCGGGGAGGGTAGGGGTTAGGTTTTGCTCTCTAAGGAAAAAGAGGGCAAAGCCAAGGAAGAAGAGGAAGAAGGAAGCCACAACAGCGGCTAAGGGTGAAGTCGTAGAGAAGAAGAAGAAAGAAGGAGAAGGGAGCCTCAAAGCCAAAGGAAGAAAGAAGTCTGAAGAAGGCTTGGCTGAAGTCAAAAGCAGAGAAAGAAAAAAAAAGAAGAAGGAAGAAGCCAAGGCCAGCAATCAAAGGAAAGAAAGAGACAGAAGAAGAAAAGAGATGAATCAGAGAATAAGAGGAATCAGAGAAGGATGAAGAAGACGAACAGAGAAAGCTCAAGACAGAAAAATAAGAAGAGAGATTGAAAAAGAATTATCCAATTTTTACATCCATCTTTATATTTTTGAGCTTCTATATACATTGAAACCATTTTTCTTGCTTCATAATTTTGATTGATCATTACATTTTATAAAGTTGAAAGTTGTGTTCTTAGTTTTTAAATCCCAATTTGCTCCCTGTGTTCAACCACGGATTCATATTTTTCGAGTAATAAACTTTCATTTGTTTTCAAAGCGATTTTGGCTATACTACAACGCAATTATTATAAACCCGATTTCGCCTTGTAAACATTTTGGCGCCATTGCCAAGGAGCAACGAGCAATTTCTAAACCTTGATCACAACTTCTGATTCAATACTAACTTGATCTACTTCTGTTGTGATTGTTTCAGGGGAGGAAAAGAAGACAGCCGCACAACAACCACACTAGGGGTAGGTAATTTCTCATTAGCCCTCTCTCTTAATCCCCTCAATTTTGAGAAGGAAAAAACAAAGAGAAAATCAATTTAGGGATACCTGCTTTCCATATCTAGTTAATCCACCAAAGTTGCCTGATTTTAATTTCAACACATTATGAATTGTGCATCCATTTAAGGTAACTAGGGCTAGCACCTTCTTGATTGAGCCCTAAATACCATCTTTGTGGCAACTAAATTAGACCAATTAGAGCCAACTTAAGGATTCCAATCTAGGATTTTTAAAGACACATCTTCTCTAAGCAAGAAGCAAATTTTTTAAAAAAGAGGTGTGCCTAAGCCTTGATTGAAAAGACTTATCCAAGAGAAACCCTAAAAAAAAATCAAGCTCTTAAGTCACTTGAACCCTAAAAGAAAGGACCTAAAAGCTCTCAAAGGACAAAGAGGTGAAGTTGACCCCTTTGGTCAACCAACTTTGAAATTAGGTCACTTTTTACACTCAAAATATCTAAAGTTCAAGTGGAACCCTAAGCACCTTGATCCTAATTAAAAGTGGTTGACTTAAGAGGTCAAGGTCCCCATTCTGGTCTACCTGGAATCTAGTGACAAAAGTGGTCGGGTGGGGGAAAACCTGTAACTCGTGGGGACGCTCTACCATGTAGGGGTCTTTGTGGGACTCTCCCTCTCTGGCTGCCTAGGTATTTCTCAGGTGGACGGCTTTTGCTGACTAAGGGGTATCATCCACCCCAAACCTCTATAGTCATCCAAATTTTTTGTGTGTCTCGATTGGGTCCAGCACATTCTAACCTCGTCTAATCCTTCAGTGCATGTTTGGTAGGAGGTCCTTGAGACTATCCTTAAGACCTCCTTTAGAAATCCACTCCCGCCGAGGCCAAGCCTCGATGCCCATGTTTGTGTAGCAACCCCACCACATAGATCTCTCCTCTGATTCATCAGAACCAAGTTCTCCATCTTCCATAATGGCACAACCAATTGAAGAAGAGAACAACCTTGAACACCAACTGCAGCGCTTGAATGATCTATTCTAGAACTTTGTAAAACCTCCGCAACATCCTATGATATGAGATCACTATAATCCCGCTGCGATGGCGATCGAGCCTCGAGTCCAAATCCCAGATGAAGGTCCTGATTCTGAACTCAAGCCCAACATGATTCATGCCATTCCAAAATTCCATGGGCTTAACTCTGAGGATCCCTTCCAGCACATCAAACAACTCAAACATCTGGCCCAGACCTTCGGGTCAGATGTTCAAAATCGGGATATTCTACTCATGAAGATGTTTTCCTTCTCCCTCATAGACAAGGCTACTCATTGGTATCAAACTCAAACACGTCCAATCAACACATGGGTTGAACTCCAATTTGAATTTTTGAAAAAGTTCTTCCCCGTTGGCCGGACGAATGCCTTGCACCACCAGATCACTCACTTCACTGAACAATCGGGAGAACCTCTTCATGAGGCATGGGATCGATTCTTGGATCTCATGCGAAACTACCCCCATCATGGAGTTCCTAAATGGGAATAAGTCCAGTCTTTTTACCAGGGACTCCGTGAAGACATTCGATTGTTCGTCAATGCAACCTGTGGAGGAAACATCATGGGTCAATACGAAGACACGGTATGGGAGATTCTCGAGAATATGTGAGAGAACTCCATGGGCTTATTCAACTGAACGAATGCCTGCGCATCGATGAATCCTAGGGGAGCACATAAGACGCAGGGCCTATTTGCATCCGTCGACTTGGAGCTGATGGCCAGTCGATTGGACAAGGTCTCTATTATAGAGAAGAAGGTGGACGAGCTGACTCGGCATCTGCAGCGAGCCACTTATTTTACCAACCCCAAACCAAAACCAGGTAGGACTAAACTCCGTAACAACCCGTAGGGGTAAAGCAACTCAAGACCCACCTTATCCAAACTACTCCAAATCTGGTAGTAACCCAAGCCCTAGGATAGTTATCCAAGACACCCCTATCCTAGATCAAGAACCTGGACTTATTCTAGAGGAAACAACCAAGGTTCCATTTCCTGAGGCCTTGACCAAGGGAGAGAGGATAACCAAACTCGTGGCTCCTGAGGAGGATCTGGTCAAGCTCTTTGAACAGGTCCATATAAACATCCCCTTGATGGATGCAATCTGCCATGTACCAGCTTACGCACGATTTCTAAAAGACGTGTGTACACCCAAGCGTAAGCCGTGAACCAAAAGTGGGAGTCTAATCGTACTGTCAGAGCAAGCCAGCTCTGTAATCTTAAGCAAACTCCCACCTAAGGCTAAAGACCAGGTACTTCTTTGATTTCATGTACTATTGGTGATACCCAATTTGACAGAGCCTTATTAGATCTAGGTGCCTCCATAAACCTAATACCTACATCCCTCCTTGACCGCCTTGAAGAATCTGAGCTTAAACCGATAAAGGTGACGTTGCAGTTAGCTGATCAATCCATCAAGTCACCTAAAGGAGTACTCGAGGATGTCATCGTTAGGGTACAGGATTTCTACTTCCTAGTGGATTTTATAGTCTTGGATATGGATGCACCTAAAAACCTAAGGGATACACTGATTATACTAGGGAGACCTTTTCTAGCCACTGCTAGGGCCAATATAAACTGTGAGGAGGGCCAAATAGAATTGAAATTCGGGAACCAAACACTGAAGATTGACATCTTTAAGCCCCAACAAGGGATTAATTGTGGTTTTATAGAACAAATATGTGATATCAAAGCCATGGTTGATGAACCGTATATCGAGGACAACCTGATTATTCCCGATCAACCACCAGAAGATCAAAACCCACAAACAGAGGAATCTAACCTTGATCTAGATACACCCATAACTCCTTCCCTTGCTCCTAACACACACCCTGAACCACCCGCTGCTGCTGATAACCCTATTTTGGAACTCAAGCCTCTTCCCGACTATCTGAAATACGTCTTTTTGGGTTCCAATCAGACGTTTCCTATGATTATCAACTCCAGACTCACACCTGACCAGGAATCCTGTCTGATTATTATTCTCCAGCAACATCGTAGAGCCATTGGATGGACTCTCAATGATTTGACTGGCATCAGCCCCTCTTATTGCACACACCGAATCTACACTGAAGAGGGCACACGACCTTCGCGAGAAATGTAGAGACGTTTGAATCCTAATCTGCAAGAGGTCATGAAAAAGGAGATCATTAAGTGGTTAGATGCAGGGATCATCTACCCGATCTCCGACAGTCGGTGGGTGAGTCCAATCCAGGTTGTGCCTAAGAAGGCAGGACTCACCGTCATTACGATTGAAACAGGAGAAGTCATACTGACCCGTGTGGCTAACTCATGGAGAGTCTGCATTGATTATAGAAGACTCAATTCCTCCAAGAAGAAGGATCATTTCCCACTAACATTTTTTGATTAGATCCTTGAGAAAATGGCAAGAAATAGGTTCTTCTACTTTCTGGACGGGTACTTCGGTTATAACCAAGTGGCAATCCATCCTGAGGACTAAGAAAAGACCACCTTCACCTGTCCCTTCGAGACATACGCGTTCCGAAGGATGACGTTCGATCTCTGTAATGCACCTGCGACTTTTCAGCGGTGCATGCTTGCCATATTCTCAGATATGGTAAGTGATTATCTGGAAGTCTTCATGCATGACTTTTCAGTATTCGGAGCATTATTTGATGATTGCCTCATGTACTTGGTCCAAATCCTCAGGCGATGCATTGACGTGAATCTGGTTCTTTCCTGGGAAAAGATCCATTTCATGGTGCTTGAAGGAATTGTCCTAGGACATCTAATTTTAGAGAAAGGCATCCAAGTCGATCGAGCCAAGGTGAACTTGATTTCCAAACTCCCTATGCCTAGCTCGATCAAGGACATCCAATCTTTTCTGGGGCACGTCGATTTTTACCGTCGATTTATCCCTGATTTTTTGACAATCGTGCACCCCCTGACCACTCTTCTCTTTAAGGATGTACCTTTCGAAATCTCCAAGGAATGCACTCAAGCATTTGAAATCCTCCGTGACCGAGTTACCCAAGCCCTGATCCTACAGTCCCTTGATTGGTCTCAACCCTTTGAGATCATGTGCGATGCATCTAATTTCATTGTAGGAGCGGTACTGGGGCAGAAAATTGATGGGAAACCTGTGGTCATTTACTATGCTAGCAAAACACTTAACGAGGCTCAGCATAACTACACAGTTACTGAGAAAGATCTGCTAGCCATAGTATTTACCATGGAAAAATTCAGATCGTATCTTCTGGGTTCCTGTGTTATCATCTACTCGGATCACATAGCTGTGAGGCATCTCCTTGCAAAGAAGGACGCGAAACCTCGATTAATCCGCTAGATCTTTCTATTGCAAGAATTTGACCTCAATATTCATGACAAAGCAAGAAAACATAACATGGTAGCTGATCACTTGTCCCGCCTTCCTCCTGAGATCATCGACCCTTCCGGACCCATCACAGAACATTTTTCTGATGAGCACCTTCTGACTATCAATACGGGGCTTCCATGATTTGCTGATATAGTAAACTATTTGGCATCACATCAGATCCCGTCCGATTGGCCTAAGGCCAAGAAGGACAAATTGCTTTCCGATGCTAAATATTACTTTTGGGAAGACCCGTATCCATTCCGCATCGGTGCTAATCAAATAATTCAACAATGTGTCACGGAAGCGGAGATCCAAGGCATACTCTCTTTCTACCTTGACCAGGCATGCAGTGGACATTTTTCAGGACATAAAAATGCAGCGAAAGTCCTCCAGTGCTGCTTCTACTGGCGCACAATTTTCAAGGATGCGTACAATCACTATAAGTCATGTACCCGTTGAAAGACCTTGGGCAACATGAGCCATCGTGATATGATGCCTTTACAGCCGATTTTGGTATGAGAAATTTTCAACATTTGGGGGATTGATTTTATGGGACCCTTTCCTACCTCGAACGGCTTCGAGTACATTTTACTCACTGTTGACTATGTGTCCAAATGGATTGAAGCCATTCTGACCCGAACCAATAATCATAAAGTCGTTATCAAATTCATTCATCAAAACATCTTCTCACGGTTCAGGATTCCACATGCTATAATTTCCGATGGAGGGACCCATTTCACCAACGCTCAATTCAGGTCACTGATGACCAAATACAAGGTGTTGCACCAAATCTCTACTCTTTACCACCCCCAAACTAATGGTTAGCTGAGCTATCAAACCAGGAGATCAAGAAAATCCTCGAAGTTACTATTCAACCTGCCAGGAAGGACTGGTCATCCCAACTTTTGGAAGCTTTGTGGGCTTATAGGACCGCCCACAAGACCCAATTAGGTATGTCTCCCTTCAGATTGGTGTATGGGAAGGCATGTCACCTCCCCGTCGAATTAGAGCATAAAGCCTATTGGGCAGTACAGAACTGCAACCTAGATCTTTATAAGGCTGGAACCCATAGAAAGCTTCAAATGAGCGAGATCGATGAATTATGCCATGATGCATATGAGAACTCACAAACTGGTTAAAGCCTTTCACAACAAGCACATATCTAGAAAGATCTTTCATCCTGATCAAAAGATCCTACTCTTCGATGCCAGACTCAAACTGTTCCCAGGAAAACTGCGATCAAAATGGATCGGACCCTACTTAGTCTGATGAATCTTTGGAAATGGAGCCATTGAAATCAGTCCACTCAGCCACGATTCCGAACCCTCGTCGTGAACAGTCAGAGACTCAAACAGTTCATTGGTGTGATAGATACAAATTTGGCTGAGATATCCTTTACCCTCTATTCCCCCTGAGCTCATTGCACCCAACCGATGGCATAAAACTCAGCGCTTAACGGGAGGCAACCCGTCATTCTTGAAAAACCTGAAACCTTTCTTGACATTCCTATGTTGAATTCATATTGCACTTTAGGGTTCATCCATTAGAACAGCCAACTCCACCTCAGGTACCCATACTAGAGTCT
This sequence comes from Thalassia testudinum, assembly GCA_037157565.1. Lineage (NCBI taxonomy): Eukaryota > Viridiplantae > Streptophyta > Magnoliopsida > Alismatales > Hydrocharitaceae > Thalassia > Thalassia testudinum. Next base: position 26,769,777 of record JAZHRO010000014.1, read on the forward strand.
AGAAATCATTCGCAACAGTCACCTCGACCCGTTCGCCCACCCAAAACCTGTCCTAATGAATGAACTAAGCTGAATTCGAACCCACCTAATTTACAATGAGGACATTGCAAATCGTAGGCATGGGGGGTATGAAAGTGCAAAACTTCATGAAAACTCATCTCACAAGTAAAGATTTCAACAAAAAATCACATATAAAAAAAAGCACCAAAAAAATGAAAAAATCTTGAAAAAGAACAAAAAATTGAGGGGCGAGAAAATTTTTGAGGACATACAAACCATAAGGAGAAAATGAGGAGGAAAATAGCAAAATGACAAAAAAAGAGCACAAAATGAAAAATAAAAAGAGATAGTCCGTGGCGGGATTATGTGGAAATCTCTAAAGCTAGGGTTCTAGGGGTTGCCATGGGCGGTGCTATCACGAAGCATCGATTGCCAGGGACCTTTGAGGATTGATGATGGGGACGAGGAATCCGATATAGACCGTGTTAGGAAGACAATCCGAAGCTAGAAATAAAAAGAAAAGAGAGAGAAAACTCTCCAAACAATAAATCCTCTGTCTCTCTCTTACCAAAAATGCACTACAAGCTGAACCGAGAATAAAATATGTCTCAAGCACGGCTACTTTAACCGCAGAGTCCAATGAACCTTAGGATAGTTACTGCGGGCCTTAAAAACCTTCGCGGAGGATCGAGGCTAGAGCTGGTCAGGTCCATATCTTGGTTGGTACTTAAGTATCTCTAGGCCTACTGTCGACATTCTAAACTAATCAAAAAGAAAAAGAAAGAGCACTCATCATAATGTGTGAAAGGAACTCATGGTCTAGAACAGAAGTTAAAACCTTAAAATTTTCCTAAGAGACTAGCAAAAGCTAGGCATGGGGGTATGATAGGAACACCATCATAAGTTATAACTAGCTCATTTTGACCTAGAAAAGAGAACAAAAGCTCCTACATAACCAAGTGAAGGGCTTAACTCAAGGAATAACTGGTTTGAGAGAAAAGCAAGAAACAAAGGGTAAAACTGCAATTTTATCATTGCAATGCAACAACAGGATTTCTTAGGGGCTAAACATAGGTCAAATGGTCTTAACAAGATAAAAAGTGGGTTGGTTCAATCAGAAAAGGGTTAATGTGAAATCTGGGAATTAAATGACTTCTTGTAACCCTAAAACAGACCCATTTAATTTAACAAGGTTCTGGTAAGGATAAAATTCAACTAAACCCTCTAAAATTCATGGAAAAATATCATCTAGTGTTTATAACCTTCAATTTGTCCTTTAGAACCTATTTTGACCTAAATAGGAGTCCTAGTCAAATATTTACCCTAAATTAAATTTTTGTGTAAAATGACCAGTCAAACGTGGTCAAACTTAAAATCCAACTTCACCATTGGATTCCTTAGGTCCAAATTAGGTTTATACTAAAATTTGGACCTAAGGGGAGTTTACCTTGACCTACTTTGCAAAACAGTCCAACCAATTACACTTATGCCCCTAACTTTTAAAAACCCTTACAGACACCCCCTAGCTTCCTCATCGTTCTTTGCAATTAGGTCCCTCCACCATTATAGCGAAGTAATCCTACTCTGGCGAGGATTCAAGGGGGATATCTCCTTGATTCCTCAGAGAATCCCTCTCAAATTTGAAAGGGAGATTCTCTGAGGAATTCTCGTTCGTATGAACCCAATCATGAGCTCTGATTTCCACCCAATCTCTCATGCAAACGCATGAGAGATTTGGGTGTCTCTAGACCTTCCAAGTCCAGCGAGGTTGTCATGCTTGGAAGCTTGCCTTCCAAGCACAAGGCCCTCTACCTGCAATTATAAAAGAGACCCCAGATCCTCCCAGTCATTTCACGCTTGTTTTGGCCTGAGATTACCCCCAAATCTTCCTCCCTTCCCCTCCAGCCAAAAAGCCCAACAAGCTCCGGTGACTCCTCCTCCTTCTTGTTGCTCTGCCACCATACCAGTGGTAGAGTTGCCTTCGCCTCCTTCATCCGCGTCGCGCCACACCTACGCCCGCGCCTATCTCCCTCTCGTCGTCATCGTCTCTCTCTCTGGGTCTTCATCTCCAGCGACGAAACATACGAGCCATCCGCCTCCTCCACTCTCCCTTCGTCTATCTACTCGCAAATAAGTCCCCTTCCTCTACTCTTTCTTTTCCCCTTATCTATTTCTAATTTCACGCCCTGACAACCACATATCACGGTCACCTTCTCCACCTCCAGTAGACCACTGGCGAGGTTCATTCACCACTCCACACACCCACCCACCTCGCCAACCACCTCGAAAGCATTGCCTCATCCCACTGATCATTTTTCCCTTCTCCATTAACCGGCACAACCTCCACTCACTCCCCCCAACACACCCAACTCCACGGCCACAAAATGACCTAGGCACGCACGCCCAGGCCATCCCGCACCACACCAACACCCGGGCCGCCTTCGCCGTGTCACAGCGAAGCCTTCTAAGTAATTTGACAAGGTCGTGAGGCCATATTCATGTCGACAGGTACAGGTGCCCTACCCGCCATTAAAGCGAGCTTGCTAGCTTCACAGTAGGCTCCAGGCTTCAGAAATCAAGGTCCCAGACGTGCGGTTTCCCTTTACGAATGACTCGCACCCAGCAATTGGAGGTAAGAGCACCTGCAGCCTCTGTGATTGAGTGAAGATCTGCTGCAGGCATGCGCGAGAAGTGGGTGGGACATTTAGTCCCACCTCAGAAGTCTATGAGTGGGAGGTGCGGCATAAATTGAAAAAGTGTCAGGGGCTTATCGCCTCCTGACACAGGGTGAGGTCCCACTCGCCCTTCATGCCTCATCCACGCCCCACGCTCCGCGGACCTGGTATTCGACCAGACTACCTGCGCACTCCTCGCCCACCACACTCGCCGATGGGTCTGGTCCCAAGCGTGCCGACCTGACCCGTTTACCTGAGAAAGGCTTTGGGAGAGCGAGCCTAAGAGAGAAGATAGAGAGGAGGGTTCGCAGGGAGGGTAGGGGTTAGGTTTTGCTCTCCAAGGAAAAAGAGGGTGAAGCCAAAGAAGAAAAGGAAGAAGGAAGCCACAGCAGCAGCTAAGCGTGAAATCGCAAAGAAGAAGAAGGAAGGAGAAGGGAGCCTCAAAGCCAAAGAAAGAAAAAAGTCTGAAGAAGGCTCGGTTGAAGTCAGAAGCAGAGAAAGAAAAAAAAGAAAGAAGGAAGAAGCCAAGGCCAGCAATCAAAGGAAAGAAAGAGACGGAAGAAGAAAAGAGATGAATCAGAGAATAAGAAGAATCAGAGAAGGAAGAAGAAGAAGAACAGAGAAAGCTCAAGTCAAAAAAACAAGAAGAGAGATTGAAAAAGAATTATCTGATTTTTACATCCATCTTTATATTTTTGAGCTTCTATATACATTGAAACCATTTTTCTTGCTTCATAATTTTGATTGATCATTACATTTTATAAAGTTGAAAGTTGTGTTCTTAGTTTTTAAATCCCAATTTGCTCCCTGTGTTCGACCTCGGATTCATATTTTTTGAGTAATAAACTTTCATTTGTTTTCAAAGCAATTTTGGCTATACTACAATGCAATTATTATAAACCTGATTTCGCCTTGTAAACAAAGGTTGTAGCTGAGGGTGCTCATAAGTAGATTCATGAGACATATCAGGAGAAACACGTAAGTTTCCTAAACTCAAAGAATTTATAACTTTGTATATATATATATATATCATAATAATATTTTTTAACACATTTAGGAGAAAATGGTACACTTGGTACATCCCCCCACTGATGAGACCTCCAACAGCATCCAACAACCTCTGGATCCAGAGGAGGCATTTAGGAGAGTGATGCGACCGAACCACGGTGGTTTCATTCGTAGTACGGGGTGGGCACACACCTTGTCCAGCTAGTATGGGAGGAAAGGTGTTGTCTCATCTAATGTCGTCGATCAGCTATATCAAAAGGTCGACACACTATAGAGACAAGAGGAGGAGAGGGAGAAGAGATAGGTAGAGAGGGAGAAGAGAGAGATAGAGATGAAGAATTAGATGAATTTCATGGATGATAAGCTTCAGACGCTTCTATCCATTCTTTTGAAGAAGGGACAGCCAGAGCATCCATCTTCACCAGATCCCAACATCTATAGACTAGATGACATGGGTGATGCAGGTGGAGCTGGTGGCATCAAGGCAACAACATTTTGATTTTTTCCATTTTCTTTTGTTATGTTTTTCATGTTACCCTTTTTATGTAAATATTTCATTTTTAAACGTTTTATGTACTAGACTTTATATTTATGAAATATAAACTTCTCTTCATTTTCAATAGTTATTTTTGTATAAAATAGGTCTTTTAAGTAGGTTTAGTAGGTAATTCCCATCATTTTAAAATTAAAAAAAAAAATAAAAATGATAGATTTGCCATCACTTTTGGAAAAAAGCAATGATATTAAAGTTTAACGCTGGTCGCAAATATTGTACATTTACCGTTGACTATTCGAATAAGCTATGGAAAAAAATGTACATTTCCCGTTGCTTATTTGTGACAGCAAAAAATAGGAGGTGTGGTTCTCCTAGAACCTTATATTCTATTGCTTATTAGGGGAAGTGATGGCAAAAATATTTTTACCGTCGCTTATATAAGTGACGGTGTAGTTATTTAAATGACGGAGAAACTTAAGAAAGGACGCGTAAAGGCGGGAAAAAGTGACATACAAATGTCGTCGCTTCTTTTATAAGCGACAGCAAATACAATTTCCATTGGTTGTCAAATGACGTCGAAATATCCAATCCGTCCATTGGTCGAATAATATTTCGACGTTGGATGTGCCCTCTAACTGACAAAAAAAAGAAACAATGACGCTGATAACGACGTCGCTTAATGGCGTCGATTAAATGGCCTTTGTCATCAGTTTCCAACCAACGACAATAGTAGAAATTGTTGTAATGAGTCTTAGATCTACTTCTAATCTCATGACCTTCATTCATGATTTCGAATCTAATTTTGGTCAGAGATTAAACTCTCTTAAGAGTTTTTGTTATATGGGGAAGCATTTCCCTTTGGGAAGACTTTCTCATTTTCTTGCTATTACTGGTTTCCAACTTGGGAGCTTCCCTTTCTCGTACCTTGGTTGCCCCATCTTCACAGGTATAGCTAAGATTTCATATTTTCATGGTCTGATCAACTAAATTCATTCTAAACTTTCGGGATGGAAAGCCAAGCTCCTCTCTTCCACTACCGGGCTTCTCCTTATCAAGCGCATCTTGTCTTCCATTCCGATTCATGTGTTGTCCATGATTGATGTCCCCAAGATTGTGATTCATAACTTAGAGTCCACTTTCTCCAATTTCTTTTGAAACTCCACAGAGGAGGAGCATCACCATCATTAGATTTCTTGGCCCTCCATCTACAAGCCCCTTCTTCTTGGAGGGCTTGGCATCAGGGACATTTCCCTTGTCATTAAATCCTTCAGGATGAAGAGGCTTTGGGACATTATGTTTGGCGATTCTCCTTATGCTTCTCTGATGCAGAATCTTTATGGCCAATCCCATAATTCTATACATAATCTACCCAATAGACTTAACTCCCTCGCCTCGATTCATAATGATATGAAATCGTTTATTCGATGGGAGGTTAAGGAAGGTGATCTTAACTTTTGGTTGTATATTTGGATTGGGGACTCTCCTCTTAAGGACTTTCTCCCTCATGATTTCAATCCTCCCTCTCTGAAGATTAAAGATGCCCTGGCCTCTCCTAACTTCATTGATCATCTCAGCCTCATTCCCCCTCATGTTTGTTCCAAAATCTTCCAAACTGTCATTATTATTATTATTATTTTTTGAGAAAACCAAACTGTCATTATTGACGCCAAAGACTCTCCTATTTGGACTCCTACCCCTAGTGGTTACTTCTCTATTTCCTCGGCTTACAACATCAATTTCAGATCTTTGACCACCAACCTTGTGCTCAATAGCCTCTGAAATTTAAAGCTTCCTCTTAGGATGAGCCTTACTGCTTAGAGAATTACTAGTGATAGGCTCCCTATTGATGACAACAAGCTCGATTTTAATATGCCTTCCAACTATGTTTGTTGTCCAGATCACCCAAATTATGAGACTGATTGCGCAGCAATCATAGGTCATAATTGACCTAAATTAGGCTAGAACTTAGCATAAGCTAGTGTAATCCATGCATACATGAGCATTAATTGCATCTTTTCTGCTTTCCCTTAGCTATGCATGAAATAATGATATAATGTACTAATTAAGTGCATTATATAAATTGCAGGTAATAAGAAGCTCAAGAGCTGGATATGAAGTTGGATTTGAAGCTGGATTTGAAGCTGGATTTGAAGATGATGATGCAACAGAGCTGGAGTAGAAGATTAGAATAAAATGTTGTAGAGAAATAATGTAAGGGTTCAGGTATGTTACTCTATTAAGTAAAAGTAAGGTAGAGTTAAATTATAAAGAACTTAGGATCATTCCTAGCACTAGGATAGCCCTAGAAGCCTTCCCAAGCCTGAACCACCCTCAGATTAGGTCACTATAGCCTAGGAAACCCCAAAACCCTAGTTCCGACCATTATCTAGATGTCCAGATAAGTTTTTGGATGTCCTGAACCCTTAGCCACAACCTACACACCTCAAACCCATGTCTGCGGTGTTATTGGACATCCAGACACTTGGTCAAACATCCAATTTCTATAGAATCCCCAAGACAGGACCCTGATTCTTCCTTGACTCAAATTGGACGTTCAGACAAGAGGTCTGGAATATTGATTTTTGAGTATAAGTCATCTGACACTTAAATCAGACATCTAGAACTGCTCTCCAATCCCTATTTTTGAATTCAAGCTTTGATCTTGAGTTCCTAGGTTCCTAAACCCAATTCCAACCCCTTGGGAACCTAAATTAAGGTACCTTAAGCCAAGTGCACCACCTCTAGACCTTCCCAAGAACCTAATTAGGTTCTCACTAATCCCAATTGACTTGGATCATAGTCAATCACAATTGCCTAGTCAATTGGACTCATAGAGTCTAATTGAGCTTAGATCTCAACCCCCACAAGTCCAATTGGACTTCGCGAGAGTCCAATTGACCTAAGCCCAACTTAATTGAGTAATCTCACTCTCAATTAGGTTTACACTCACTCAATTAAACTTAGTACAAGTGTAATTGCACATTCCCTTTTAGCAATTAGGGTTTACAACCCTAATTTTACAACCTACCCTAACCCAAACCCTTAGGACTAACCCAGACCACTAGACCACCTAGCCACCTAGGTCATGCACACACCCACACACACTCACCTAGCTGCACACACGTAGATTCTTCTAGACTCTTCTCCAAGTGGCGCCAACCTTGGGTGCTAAAAATAGCAACCAAGGGAGAGTCCACTCTTAGATCCACAATTTGTGGATCTAAGAAGACCCACTCCCATCTATCTTAATGCCAAGATGGAGGTCTCTCTAGAGTCTTCTATAGTTCTCTAGAGAGACCACTTGAAGGCCTCCCAAGAGTCTATAAAAAGACTCTCTTAGATGGCCATGCACCCATCGAGCATTTGGCTTCATTCCATCTAGCCATCAAGCCATAGCACTCCACCTCCATTCCACTTCCATCCACGAGCTCCATCACCATCCCAACTCCACTCCAAAGTCTAGAGAAATCTCCCCACCACCTCTCCAAGGGTCAGCCTACCTACCATTGGCTACCCTTCCTTCTTCTCTCAACCACCTCAAAGGCCATTGGAGACCACCATTGAATGCCCTTCCTTCTACTAGTTAGATAGATTAGTTATTCTAATTTGTCTGTGTTATTTTATGCTTAGTAGTGTAGCTATCTCTCTCCCTTCTTTATGGTGCATGTGCAATCTCCTGTAGATCCGCACGTGTACGCATTTTCTGTTAGCTAGTTTTCGCTTTAACCATTCATGTACAAGCTTTCCTCGAGCTTCGCTTTGTAACCGCCATCACGCAATCACTGAAAATCTCTGAGTACTTTCTATATATATATCTATGTGTGAAAAATCACAATGAGCTTGCTTACAATATCTTGCTTGTGAAAATAAGTTGCCTACTTTGATTTCTGATATTTTTGCAACAAGCATGTTAGTGCATGAAGATATTAATGACCTAACAATCGATGCTTTTTCGATAAATAGCCATCGCATAACTAGGATCGTGCACACTAATACTCACACATTCACTTTTGTTATCTATCTAACGCATGCACATTGCATTAGGGTTAATAACGTGACTGGAAACACTATTATTCGTAGGTTGGAAATCGGTGTGCATTTCTAAGCGAGTAGAGAGGAAAAGATCAAAATCAAGATTAGCATTTCCATAAACGTATCCCAGAGACGAACGACCGGGACTCATAGTCTTGTTAATTTAAAAATGTTTTTGACCAAGGGTTTCATGCAACTATACTCCGAACTATGACATATTTCAAAACACGCACGCAAACGAACTTGTCAGAGACCCTTTCACATCTTTTATGTTAGAGTGAACTTGCTGTTACTCTTTCTGAGTGGACTTTCAGGATTAATTTCCTTAATCCCATTGTGCTTGGTAGGCTTTTTCAAAACTTCCCTAATTCCAATGATTCCTACTTTAGAAGGATTAAGGGGCCGATCGTTTTTATTTGGCATAACATCTGGTGGGTCCAAAACAAGATTAAGAATGATAAATTTAATTTCTTTCATATTAACCATTTTCTGGATTGTAATTGGAGGATGTTTAGTATGGCAAATTAGCTTAGATATCAGTATCCCAAGGTTTTCATTGTTTCTTGGGTCCATCTTGCCATGGGGTACAAGGTTAACTTTGCGACTATTTGTAGTAATGGTACCCCTTCCATTGCCTAGGTTCTCCGGGATATGTATGGCTCTTTTGTCAAAGCTACGATGGCCAAGGTTTCAGATTCTACTACTGAGACAAGTCTTATTGAGGCCATTAGTCACTTCCATCAATGTGGGTTTATGGATTATGACACTATTTTCTTTGAAGTAGACTCTATGCTTCTTTACTATTGGTGGGATGGCAAAGTTTCGGTGATGTGGAAAGTGCAATCTCTGCTTCAAAAAGCTAAGGACTCTTGTTCTCAAGCTATTCATTTGAGTTACATTCATCTTTTGTCCAACAATCTTGCCTGTTTGATCACCTATTATGCTGATGGTCCTTGTTATGTCATCCATTCGTCGACACTGCTCTCTTCTAGATGTCATGGTTCATTGAGACTAGACAAGATTTATTTTCCTTATATTATTGGCTAATGTTGCGGTGAGCTTTGGTTGTAGTTTTGGCTGGTTTTTGGTTGTTTTGTACTAGGTCATGAGTCATGGTCGTTCTTTTCTTGTATGGGGGCAGGTATTGGTCTAGTCCCCCTACCCCCTTTTTATGGCCACCACGGAGTGAGGGATGAATAAAATTGGCTCTTGTATTTCGGTAAAAAGAAAAAAAAAAAGATCATTTTGATCAAGTTTGATCAAGTTCCTCCACTGATGAATAGCCAATCTTATCTCCTACGATTGGATTTGGTTTCAATCAGGGATAGTTGAGAGATTAAAGACCAAATTGGTAGGTAAGGGCTACACACATACTTATGGAATAAACTACTTCAATAGCTTTTTGTTGATTTTGGGGGCCTAATTGCAATAATCAGGATGCAATTAATATATAGTGATGTGGGAATTCATGTTGAAATTAATGGAATTTCATAGAGGTTTTTAGTGTCACACTGGAAGTGAACAAATCTCTTGGTGAGTGTAAAAGACTTCTGTCTCCCATTACTTATGTAGCAAAAAGTAAGAGGTGGAGCTGATGATCACGCACTAATGTGCAAGCACCCCACCTCGACCAGACTCGAGCTCGAGTGAGAATTAATTTGGAATGTGGACTCTTTTACTACGGATTTAATCTCATTAATTTCTTATTGATTGATCATTTGTTTTGCCCTTAGATGTCATGACAGTTACCTGATTCCTATGCTTATCTTCAATACCAATGACCATGATCAAGGCATCAAGAGAAATCTTTCTCTTCCTATGCTTGAGAGTCATCTTGAAGTCCTCCCAAGATTTAGGAAATTTCTCAATGATGGACATGAGTTAAAACTTCTCAAGAAGTTTCATCTCAGCTACTACTAAATCATGGAGCAATAATAAAAATTCGAATGCCTGCTTCGATACCAATTTACCCTCAGCCATTTGAAATTTTAGGAATTTGTGACAAGGTATTTTTCAATACCAAGATCTTTGGTATTATACTTTTTATCCAATTCCTCCCATAATGCCTTCGTAATGGACATGGATGTGTTGTATACATCAAATAACACATTAGATAAAGCCAATAAGATGTAGCCGTGACAAATACGGTTGCACTCATTTCACTCATCCACTGCCTTTTCACCTTTAGGAGTAGATTTTTCTTTATCTAAAATTGGGTATTTAGTTTCCAATGCCTAGATCAACTCAATGATGGTTAACCAAATTCTCATGCATTATTGTCAATGCTTAAACTTCTAACCACCAAACTTCTCAGGCATAACGGATCAATCTATGCATGATTTGAAAGTCATTTCTGTCATCACAAATATTTTAAGATTGTTGAATCAATGAATATACGAAATAAATAAATAAAAGCAAATGCATTTTCAACAATTTTTCACAAATAAAAAATATTAAATCAAGTTAAACATGATATGACAAGATCCAAAATAAAATAAAGAAAAAATAATATACAATTACATAAATAAATAAAATGTAAATAGATTAGATATTACTCCAATTTAAGTGTCCATGAGGGACTTCCCTTAGAAAATATATCGCCCCCTACAGTATCGGTGAGCATCAGAGTTTGACAAACTCCTCCTAGGATATGACATCCTCGAAAATCACCTTAAGAGAAAAAATCCAAGGTAATTGGATCAATCAAGGATTGATCAGCCAAATTCTACATTGATCAACCAATTTGATTGGTTGATCAATTAACTCTCAAAAGATCATTCTCAAATTTCTTACGCGACATGATCAACAAATTTGATTGGAGATTGATCTACCAATCTTACATTAAATGAATGCATTTAGAGAAATAGAGATATATAAGAGCGAGAGGGAGGGAGGAAGAGTGGAGAGTTTCTCTGCTTTTGTTATGTGTCAAATGAAAGCCTCCTCGTGGCTTTTATATAGAGCCCATGAGCCGATGTTTGTGAAAATTCATCAATTGATCGATCAATTTAATCCCATTGATTGATCAAATTAACTTATTGGTCAACCAAACCAATTGAATGACCAATAAGTCAGTTTGATTGATCAATTGATTTGTTGATCAAATCAAGTAAGGTTTCTACTAACATCATGTAGTTGGGTAAGATTCAATATTGATGTTTCTTGGGACTAATATATGGGAGACAGGCATGGAGTTTCCTCAACCACTTTAAGGAATTATCATCTAGGCAGTCCCATTGCTTTATTTTTGGGAAGCAAAAGTGTGTGTTCAATAATTTATGTGAGTAACTTGGGTTTGTACTAATTAACTAAAGGCTAGTGCTTATAATTTTGAAATGTTGGTAGTGGATTTTACTTGAAGATTGCCATCTTTATCCCTCCTCAACAAACATGTAATGGTCCCAAATAAGGTATGTCTTTAAAGATTAGTTTGTTTTGCTTAGTAACTTATGTATGGCCATGGCACTTGGGTTTTTTTTGTAGTTTACATCTTTAGGTTGAAGGAACAAATCACCAAGCCAAAACTCATGACAACATTGAGTATCATTCTAACCACTCATGGTAGATTAAGAACAATAAGGTACCAATTTCCTTTAACAAAAAAAAAGGGCTACCACTTTGAATGTTATGTTTGCTTGGGTAACAAATCAAAATAGGTGAAACTTCCCAAGTTTTTTGCTTGTGACCAATAACAGCATAGCCTTTGATTCTTTCAGGTGAACGACGTCACCTTTATGGTGTGATGCATGTTGGCCTCTCCACCACATGAATCAAGGCTACAAAAATTGGCAATTAGTATTCAGTCAATGAGATCACTAGCTAAGGAGTATACGATATGTAGGCAATTAATCGATTAAGTATTGCTAAATATTTAAAAATAAAAAGATAAATATATATACTATTATACATATTATATACATATATATATATTGAAAAATGCACATATGTTTTAGTGAACTAGAGGAGAATGGTGCCATCGAGGTTAATAGCTTTTTGATGGGCAAAGGAGAACTAGATTTCTGATGGGCACTATCTTGAGTGATAATCCTTTACCCTTTCAATAAAAGTTTATTCGTGGATACCAAAGCGAAATTGACTTTGGGTCTCTCTCACCCCTCCTAATATTTAGAAAATCCAAGGTACAACCGTGAGATTGGATAGCATAAATTTCTCACTATGGTCAACTTCCTTGAGATAATTTCCAACCATAAGATATACCTTGTTGTGGATGACCTTAAACTGATTAGGAATATCTTTCAAAGACAAGCTGCCAAAACCTCCTTATTGGCATTTTTGTTACATACTTGAGTATTTTGTTGCAGCATTTTTATTTGAGTCCTTCTTCTTGCTTCTTTTGATATCATTATTTAGTTGTATTCTTATATGCCACCCCCCCTTTTCCCTACTTCTTTGTAGGTACAACCATTACCAATAAATGTTGTTAAGTTACTACATCTCCTTTAAGTAGAAGATCAAGTTATGCATTTGCTAAACCATCTTATAAATAAAATTCAATGGTTTGTATGTAAAGAAACATTTGATTCATTTGTGTGATTTTAGTTCCAATCTTTTTAAGTTATGATTTGGTTGTGGTTAGTCTTGTCTACATATAAGGTCGTGATGTGGAGAACAAGGAGGAGCACTACCTGGTGTTCGCACCCTTGGTGGAGTTGGACAAGAGGTGCACAGCCTGGTGTCTGCACGACCTTCCACTGGTCCGATGAGGAGGGGATGACAAAGATGAAGAGGGTGGAGAGCATGGGAGGGGCACAGCCTAGTGTTTGTGCCCTTTGTGGAGGTCGTGAGAGTGGATGGTAAGGTCGCACAATCGGTGATGAGAGGGGGTGTTCCTAGAGAGGTGGTGTGCGATACTGGAGTGGCGATGGGCAATGGGTGTGGTTATGTGCAATCAATGATGAGAGGGGGCATTCCTGTCATGAGCAAGTGTGCGCTGGTGCCTTAGGGCTTGCGTTGTTATTCATCTCTGGGTGATAGGTAGTGAGGGTGAGAAGGAGGTAGCCCTTGGGGCGTCGAGACCGTGGAGTCTAATACGTGGGTGTTTTTTGCATGGGACTATAGCCTTGGGGGCTTGGTAGGTTATCGGGTGTGGGATTAGTGGTGATGTGTTGGTTGAGAGAATCAGGTATATGTGGTGTACGTGTGTGAGGGGATGTGGTTGCATGAGTTGTTATCCAGTGGGCCTCCTTGCTTGCATGTGAGGTTTGTGGTTAAAGAAAAATGAGAGAAAGAATGGGACCAAGGTTAAGGGAAAATGAAGATCATAATTCCTAAGCCTCCATTATGGGCTTTGATCCCAAACTATTCCTGCAAAGAAAAATTAACTGTATATTATTATCATTGGCCAATTAAAACTAGACTACATATGCATACCTAATCAAGCTTATTTATATACAGCATGCTGGGAAACCAACAAACCCTTATCAACCACCATTTCAAATGTCTCAACTAGTGATTACATTCAAGTGAGATTTCATCTTTGGTTTAATAATAAAATATTCATATCTTTTGCACAAAAACTTTATCTATTCTATATCTGATGTGCTTGCTATGGTTATTCCCACATTCATTTTGTATTTCTATTTATGTAATCAAAGCAATGAAAAATTAAAATATTTTATGAAGAATTTCAAGCTAATTCATTGCTTGAGTTGTATGTATGCTAATTCTTTTTTTTCTAAATAAGAATGCATTCTCAAGCTCGTTGACTATATACTTGGGAGGCATTTCTGGCAATAGAAGGGAGGTGATCTAAATAGGCATTTAGTTCACACAATGTTTGGGAAGCAAGTGTCTCTACTAATTGCTTTTGCTATTAATCAAGAGAAGGCAAAGGATGATTGCTTACATAGAGAATAACTAGATTGATGCTCCAATTCTGGAGATGATATAGGAACTACAAGTTTTGATACTATTTGTCTTTAACTCATTTCTCATGAATGTAACAATGCAAGGGATCCTTGTAAGCTTTTTTCTTGTTCTTTTTTTCTTGTATCATCTGTATCCCCTTGAAGGGTGCCACTAGACACTTCATTTGACAACTCTTGCAAGCATCTACACTAAACAACTCTTCATGGGCATGTTTAGTATTCATCATTTAAATCGGAAAATGTGTTGTGTTACTTTCCTACTTTTCTCGTTGCAATTGAAATGCTTTCCAAGTAGCCTTGGACCAGTGTTTCTAAATAGAAGTTTTGGTTTTGAACTAAACTACATCACCATGGTAAGGATGTGTTAAATCACATTCAATTCATTTGTCGCCATGTTAACAAAAGCACTTCGATTCCCATAAAATGTTATATACAATATAGTCTGGATTGAAATTTGATGCTTCCAAGCAGAATGTTGGTAGTAATTTCATATCTTCCACTATATGAAATAGGAAGCAATAGATTTAGGACTATATACATATTGCAATCCAAAAGTAATAAGATATAAAACTAAATAGAAGTGATGTCTACTGCCTGTCTTCGTGATGATCTATCTTGTCGAATATCTCCTACAATTAGAAAAATGATAAATGTCAATGATAGTAACTCCATCATTAGTCATAACTAACTTAAATTAGTCATAATCCAGTGTTAAATGCTCCTAAATGATCATCTAAGGATCGTAATTCCGTAATAAACTGATTTAGTAAGAAGATAGGAAACATGGTTAATTCTACTATTTGAACATTCAATCACAAATGCAGATTAACCAACGGATTCATAAGGGTTAATTCAAGGTTAAATGAACTCAAGAGACCAAGAAGTAGTCTTAGAATAATTGAATCAGGGTTTCACATATTTCAAGAATTAAAATAGTACTAAAAACTATAATTATCAACCACACTCAAATTGAAAGGGTTTTTGTCCGACGAGTAGTACCGGACCTCATCGTGTGGTTAATTGAGGCCCTAGGGCCACATTGTCTATGCAAGACACTCGTCATTTCTAGTCATCGTCTTCGTTCCAACCACCATCATTCGACCATCAATCCACCTCACCATCACTCCCAATCGTTGCGGATTAGCAAGAAGGAGCCGTCCAGGCTCTCAATTGAATGAGAGAGAAGCAGGAGTAGCTTATATTTGAGAGAGAGAGCTCAGTTGTAGTTGCGCACGAAGGAGCTTCAGATAAAGTCCCACATCGTGGGGCACTAAATCGAATTTTGATACTTATTGATTTGAGTGCCTTAGCTTCTCGCCCAAGACACGAGGGGTCAGGTCCCTCTTGCATGCCCATACGCACTCGGCCTGGCTCACCAATGCCATATGAGCTAGACCAACCCCCCACTATGCGCTAAGCCAGTCTAAAACGATCTAATCTGGTTTGATTTGGGTATGGATCTAAACCAGGTGAAAGAGCGATTCTTATTTTTGATAAAATTCGTAACATAAAATGCAATGTCATTGTATGTAGTCGCGTGGCAGAAAATCGCTTTTCAAAACATTTAATACTCAAAATCTAACCACAAAAATAGTTAGGTCATCTCCACAGGGAGGAATTAGCCTATTAAACTAGTGAGTGGTGCCACATTTATTTAGGAATAATAAGAGGCATACTAATTAGTGCAACTTATTTCCAACATAATTCTTACTCTAAACACTTAATCAAGAATGTAGGTGCTCAGATGCAAATCACCACCATAATATCCTGTCACTAATAGTGATCTTGGCAATAGCAAACAATGTTTATATTAATCTCCTACCCAATAGCACCCATTTACTATAACCAATATCCCATGTTTTATGTCATTCATAAGAACTCAACCACATGTAATTCAGATTAAAAAGAGGGATGTCCATGCAAATCTATTGTAATATATTAATGAGATAAATAAATTAATAGTGTTTCTCACAATGGCATTTAGCATAAATACTAATTTGAGCTTTACTATAGAGAAACAAGGGAAAAACTCCCCTTGCTCACACGTAGAGGAGAGCGCATGGCTGGTGGAGCAAAGCTCTGAGGAGGTCGCCAATGATGAGAGGGTTACGATGGTGGTGGTGGCGTCAACAGAGGTGGCCGTAGTCTTCGCCGGTGACGAGGAGATGATGGCCAACGGTGGCTTGTGCACGCATGTGCGTGGACTGTGGGAAGGGTTGCTGCGGGCATGAGCAGCCTTGTGAGGGCAAGGCGAGGTTGATGGAGTCAACGACACAGAGCTTCAAGGCCGAAGTTGATGGCTGTGAAGAGGAGGGCCGGCGATGGCTTTGGGTTCTTTGCGTGAGGTTACAGGTGATGCAAACCGAAGAAGAGGAAGAAGAAGAAGAAGGGGAGAGTACGGTGATGGTATGGCAGTGGTGTTTTTCGTGGTGAGGGAAGATGATGGTGTTGGTGTTTGAGAGGAAGAGGGTGGCCAGTTGTGGAGTGGTGATGTTGGGTTTGATGTGTGGAAGTAGGTGGTGATGGAGACGAAGGTGTGTGGTGGCTTGGTGATGTTGGGTTTGCTTGGTGAAGTTGTAGGTGGTGGTGTTGAGAGGTGGAGAAGAGGAGAGGGTGGGTGGTGCTCATGCTGTCACCATAAGCGTGGAGTGCAATGGGAAAGGTGATGATGGAATTCGCTTAAGCCACGGTGCACGCTAGAGTTCCACGGTGTATGCAGGTTCCACGGTGGTGGAGATGGAGGCGATCCGCACAAGGGGGAAAGAGAGAGATGATCCCTCCTGTGGCCACTACCTTCTTCTATAAAAAACACCCTCTGATTTCTTCCGCTGAACGTTCTCCAACCACTCCAACCACTCAGTGAAGATCATGAGTGGTTGGAACGATAAGATCCACCTGGCAATATCTTCATCAGATGTCTGATAAACACTCCAGACGTCTTAAAAAGTGTGGAATCAGTGAGTTCATGATGGCGATTCCCAGACGTCCAACTATATCTCCAAACGTCTTATAGATGCAAAAATGGACATTTGAACTCTTCCACCTAGCCTACATCCATCAAATCAATTATGTTACTATCTCATATGTTATTAAGTGTAAAATTGATGCATAAAATTATATGCAGACTAAGGTGAATTGCCATATAACTCCTAATTAATTGACACTAAGAATAACTAATTAAAGTGTACTTAGATCGAATAATGATCCACTAAAGTGGACTTATCACCAGGTTTGGAGAGAGTGAGAAAGGGGTATGCTGAGAGAGTAGGGGGTTTTAGCTCTTAGGATCTCTACCTGAGGACTTAGGTAAATTTGTGAAGGAATTTGAGCTGAGAGTTTAAGCCGTCCGTGGCTTTGTTGAGACATCTAATTTGGTTATTTGCCTAAGTGCTTGAGAATTGAGAAGAGAGGTTGAGTTGAGAATTGAGCCTGACTATTAAACAATAAATTGGTGGTTTCAACCACCACTTTTTGGGCTTTTCATTATTTTTTTGATTATTGAACTTGATTATTGAATATATTTTTGATTTATTATTCATTGCATATCATTACTTGTGACTTGATTATTGTGCTCATATTTATATCTTTTGATTAGTGGTTGAATTACAATTGTTTGCTCCCTCCGAATGACCTCAGAACTCACGTTTTTCGAACACTATAAATTTAAATGTCGATTCGATTTTCGTCACTATACTATGATGTGATTTTCTAAACTACGATAGAAATATGCCTCAACATTTTGGCGCCATTGCTGGGGAGCAACATGCAATTTACCACTAGTTATATCATTCTTGATTATTTAATTGATTTCTAACTTGCCCTATCTGCTTTGTTTTATCATTGCAAGGTGAATCACGAGAAGATCATTCACGCAATCAACCACACTAAGGGTAGGTAAAATTTCTTATCTTCCCTAATCATTTCGTAATCTTGGGAAAGATAAAAAAAGAGAAAAATTAGGATCCACTTGCCTTACTTTCCTAGTAATTATCATTTAAAGGCAAGGAGTTTTCTCATTTGCATTTTAATTGAAATCAGATTGAAGTTGAGGCGATTCGATTAGAGATTCCCCATCCTTACTTCCTGTACCTATTAGGGATTCATGCTAGTATTTCTCAACACCTTGGATTACTCACTTTCTTGTTTGAGTCCAAGGTGTAATATTGGGATTCAAATTGGACTTGGAGATAGAGCCAATTAAGGTTACACATTAGGGTTTTTGGAAGTGTTAGTACACACTTGCCTACAATTATGGAAATTGATCTTCCTACATTTGTGTGCTACCCAAGCCCTTCTTTAAACTGATCTAATAAAGTGAATCCTAAAATCAAGGCTCTAAACTCACTTGAACCCTAAAACTTGGGATCTAATAGCCTATTAAGAATCAATTTAAGGTGATTTGGGTGCTTTGACCCAAATTTATTCCTCAACCTTAGGATAGGTGTAATGACCCGATTCCCGAGTCCCTACGAGACACGAGAACCGGACCGACTCGACTAAACCCAAGACCTGGTCGTCCAACGAGGAAGTAACCAAAAGAGCAGTAAAATAAACCACATTCAACATGAATATAACTAACAGTAAGAAAATACAGCATTAAGGAAAGAAACCACTACAGTATGTACCACCACAACAGTAGAACAACATTCATAACATAATATGAACTGCAGGTAAAGAAAAGTACAGCGGAAATAAGAACTACTCACTACAGTGGAACCAAAAAGAGGTACAAGAGAACAGTGGTAACTCTACTGGACCCTACTCGGCCCAGCGTCCTCCGCAGCCGCTGACCCTGGCTGCTCAACACCTGGTCCTGAAAGGTAACGAGTGTAACACGTCAGCAAAACACTGAGTAGAGTAGCAGCTAAACTAAAGAAACAGTAAAGTGTACAGTAGCTGTTTTAATTTTCTTTCTTCCTTTATTTACGTCTTTCTATTGTTTCACAATTTATCTATTTCTCAGATCCTTCACTTGATCTCGAATGTTCCTCGTGGGAATGATCTTGATTGCAGTCTTTTCCGAACAGTAGAAGTAGCACGTGGTGCTCTCCTGGCCGGGAGAGTCCCCCGTGGTGATCCTACTCTAAGTCAACCACCCCAAGGTCACGGACAGGCGTAACGGTGGCTATGGCACGCGTGATAAATGCACAGGTAGCTAACCCGCACTGGCACGCGGTCAGTCGTTTCCGTTAATGGGTGCGCCCAAAGCACAGCACGGAACTAGTACAGGGCAGAGCCCTCTCAGTAATAGGGGTCCAAACCCTCCACAGTAACCAAACAGGGGCCTTGCCCCTCCAAAGTCCGCGCACCCTCGCCTGACTACCCTGGTTTGCCCAGTGGGCCTAACAAGTCGGTGTAGGAGGCTAGCAGAACCCCGGGGCCCGTGGGGTAGCTAGTACCTCTCTACACTAGTAGCTCTCCTCGGTACTACATACACGAGGGCCAGCAAGTCGGTACAAAGTGGCCAGTCCTAACCCCGGGTCCCTGGGGCGGCTAGCTCTACTCTGCACTAAACAAGGGGCAGTCGCTCTCCTTGGTACTCCGTACTCAAGGGCCAGCTCACTTCCCCAATTCTATTCCATTCACCTTCCAGAAGTTCTATTCCTAATTTCCCGTAGGGTTCCAGCTCTTTTAACTCAACACAATCAGGTTTCACCTTTCCAGTTTCACGTTCATACAATCCATGTTCTCAATCACGTTTATTTATTCATAGCAGGCAGTTGTTAATTCAATTCACAGGCAGATATTAATCCCTTTCCACATTTTCTAAGACTGCAGTATTCATACATTCCACTAGTTTTCCCATCCTAGGATTCATGCCATATCCTAGGATTTATCATACAATCTAGTTTTCCAGCCCTAGGATTCATGCAACACCCTAGGATCTACCATTCAATCTATTTCTCATTCCTAGGATTCATGTAATGTCCTAGGTTCTATTTATGGTTTCATAATTTAACAGATTATACTTAAAGCCACTCTACCGGTTACAACAGGCGAACTGGGGGAGTGGTCGGGAATCCCGCGTGCCTCCGCAACCCCCGAGACTGCAATGGAACGGGGTCCTATCACAAGGATCAAACACAAGGAATTTCTCAAAACAGTATACAGCTACTGTAGACGGGTAGAGGATGTAATTCCGAAAAGCATGCAACTCGAAACGCGGAAAACAGACCCCGAACGGGCCCTAAACAAGTCGAAAACGACGAAATAGTGCAAAATCAGACGTCTGGAACTTATTCCAGACGTCTTAAAAAGTGGATCAGGGGTTACCTTGCTCTGCGTGGGCTCTCAGACGTCCAAAAGCCTGCGGGGGCGTCTGGCCTAGTTCCCAGACGTCCGATGGTCACCCCGGACGTCTGGATGTCGCTACCATCGTCTGGCACTACAGCCAAACGTCTGATTCGTGTTGGGTGGTGGATCAGAACCTGCGCGTACCCATTTCCTCTCTCTCAGTACGGTCAGTCGAAGAAAAGGAAGGAAGACAGAAATAACTCACCTTTCAGACGTCTGGGCAGTCTTCCAGACGTCGTGCCCGTTGTCTGGCTAGAAGCCCAGACATCTTATTCTGGAAAAGTTTCCAGAACCAGGGCGCGACTCGCCCTCTGCTCGCGATGCCCGGCCACGCCGCATCTCGTCCGCCTGCTGCTCAAACTACAGCAGTCCCCCACGCGTCGCTCCGCGCCCGCTGCGCCCCCCACTGGCCGGCCCTAGTAGCCCCGGCAAGCTCGCCCTCACGGTCGGGTGCCTCTTCCACGCGCAGCACCTCCTCCCACGCTCACCGCGGCTGTCGCTGCCGCCGCTCACTCGCGCTCACTCTCGCGCACTGGCTGGAAGGAGAAGAGGAAGGGGGCAGAGGTGACGGGAGTGAGGGAGAGGGAGTGGCCTTTTAAGGCCGCGCGAGGAGGAGAGAGAGAGCGGACAGGGTGGGTCTGCGGCCGCAGGAGAGAGGGAAAAAGAGAGGGAGAGAGAGCGTACGCAGGTCTACGCGTTCAGGCACGCAGACGAAACACGCGTGCCAAAAATAACCGATTCCCAGACGTCTGGAAGTGGTTCCAGACGTCTGGTCAGACGTTTGGGCCACCTCCCAGACGTCTTAAAAGACGTCTGAAGTGCGCGATCGTAATAATAGGTCAGGTGAAATTGGTTCACTTGTGAATCAATCAACCTACAAATTAGGTCACAATTTGAAATAACTTCTAAATCAAGTGAAATTCAAGGCACAATTAGGGTTAAAATTGGTAGACTTAGGTCTCAATTCATACATTCCAGTCTACTTGGAACCGCAGTGATATGGAAGGTTGGGTGGGGGAAACCCTGTAACCCGTGGAGACGCTCTACTGTGTAAGAGTCTTTGCGGGACTCTCCCTTCTTGGCTGCCCAAGTAATTCTCGAGTGTGTGGATTTTTGATCCAGAGGTCCATTTGCCTCAAACAACCTTAGTCATCCAAAATTTTTGGGTGCCTTGATTGGGTCCAATACACATCCAGTCCTTCATCTATTCTTTAGTGCACATACATAGGAAGAGGTCCCTAGGTCTGACCTAGAGGCCTCCGTTAGAATTGATCATTTGGGTGAAATCTGATCTAATCTGATCAAATCAATCTATACCTAAATTTGATTCCTCATCCCAATCCACCACCTGATTTGGAGATGCAACCTGATGACATAGGAAAGATGTTCACTCACCTTGTACAACCATAAGAGCATAAAAGATAAAATGATTGAGGCTAATCTTGAAAATAGCGAAGAATTTAACATAACCTCAGATCCCTTTAGTAGAATTCAAGTTAGTGAAACAAAAATGACAAACACCATTTCAAACCACATTTAGATGATTACAACACAACTAGCATGTGGTTCGACCCGGGAGACCCTTTTACGAACATTTGATGCATTAAAGAGATTGCATTACACTGAGAGTTTACAACATGTGTCAAATCCGCAACTTTGGGAAAAGTACCAAGATGACTTTAATGATGTGGGGAGCTAATAAATCAGTTGGAAAACATGATTATCAATAGGTACCCAGATTCCCACCCAAAAGCTAATGATTCATCTTAGAGCAATTTCAAGGATTAATATAATTTCTCAAAACCCGGGTATGAAAATAGAGGTTATTATTATGGACCCCCAACCCAAATGGAACCAAATTTTGATTTTATACAGAATGAAATACTCGATCAAGATATCGGTTGGGTAGATCTCCCTACAGGTGTTCCCAATTATGAGCCAACCATAGGAAACTGTAAAGCTGGTTCATCAGGCCTAGATTTTCAAAACACCTGTGATGAGTTCCATTCAGATCCTCTCGAGGATGTAACTCCCTCACCTTATCTTATTAAGGCATTCCTCAAGAATTGTTCTGAATTCCCAAGAGAACCAAGTCCAGATTCTAGTAACCCAATTCCTACACCTAACCTCGAATCTAGATCTGAGCCTAGTTGGGACGATCATGATGCTCAATGCGATGAGAAAATGATTTTAGACTTGAACTATGATCTTGAGCCTGTTGGTGCTAGAGCACCACGATCATTTGTTTTGATGATAACAAAACACGTGTTATTTAACATTTGCAATTTGAGTCCTAGATTTCAGGTCAATTGCAAATGTGGACATGTTTAGACGGAGTTCGAGCTCGCATCCAGGACGGATTGGAGGAGCTTGACGAAAAATAGAGGAGGTTCGCGTGGAGCGACAGATTGAAGATAGAAGACAAGAAGAATAGGATAGATTATTTTTAATCCTTTCTTGTATCTCTTGTCTTTATTTTCTTGCTCTTTTTATTTTCCTTAGAAAATTATGTTAAAGAGACTCAAAGAACCCTAACAGTAGTCCTAGGAACACCGGCACAACCCTAGGATCCTTAGGTTTTCTGTAGAATACTTAGAAAACCAATATAGGGTTCAAACAGCACTTCCAGATGTCTACTTCCCAAATAAGACGTCTAATAAAGTATTTTAAGACGTCTGACTGTTGTTTCAGACGTCTGATAACTGTTAGGCTGGACATAGTTAGTTCTGTCTGATGAAATCAGACGTCCAGACCCTTATACCAGACGTCTTAGGAGACGTCTGATGGACTTGCCAGACGTCCAGATAGTGGAGCGTTGGCTAGCTTAGCAGGCACTCAAGATTATGACCGTTAGAGCCTTATCAGACGTCTGGAAAGACGTCCTTAGACCTTTCCAGACGTCTGATAAATGACCGTTTGGCCTCGGCTGACCCAAAATCTCTTCTCAGAGATTTTCTAGCCATTGCAACGTTTGGAAATCAATTCCCACAGTAGAAGTAGGTTTCCAGACGTCCAGACATAGTTCCAGACGTCCTGTATGTCGTCTGATGGACTTGCGCAAAAACCCTGTTTAGATCTGATCCAAGTCAGGGAGAGACCAGCCGAAAATCAGACGTCTGACCTTGGAATCAGACGTCTTAAAGTGGCCTTCCAGATGTCTGATGCAAGAGTTAGACGTCTGATAACCCTGTCAAATGTAATCATTGTCCTGATTTCGGCCTGATTCTCTTGGGCTTTGTTCCCAACGGCTATGGAAGCTTTTCTAAGCCTTCCAAAGCCTTCCTAAGGCCTCTATAAATAGAGGGGAGCCTTTTCACACCTAGACACACAAGAAACACTTTGCAATACACTAAGATCAAGTATTTCCACTCTCTTGTGTCCAAGAAGCTCTTGCTCTCTAAGCTCAAGTCTACATCTTGAGAGCATCATTCCCTTCGCGCACCCACTCTCCCGCCGTTGTCTACGAGAGCGACATTGCGCCATTGCGTGGCTCACGCACCCGCGTCATCGTCGACGCACTCCTTGCAAAGGGGAGTTTCCTTATTCCTATAGAAGCTAGGTTTATAATTACTTTGTTGGCTCTATAGGACTTGTTGTTTCTTTTATCTTTGTTATTTTGTTGGGTATTCGCTTTGCGAATTACCGTCTCCTTCGTGGGACAAAATCCTTCTCGTGGAGAGAAGGGGTTGAGGAACGCTACCCTCGTACTTGTAGCGTGGTTGTATTGAGGTTGAATCACCCTCGTTTTAAGTGATTCGGTTTAGTGGATTTTGATCAACTAGGTTGATCGGAAAATCCTAACTCGAGAGGGTTAGGTGGTGGTTTTCACCCGGTTTGGGTTTCCACCTAAAAATACCTTGTGTACTTGTGCGATTATTTTTTTGTGAGATTGCTTTATATTTCAATTCTGCATTTTATTACGTCATCCCCTCCTCATAGGAAAGAACCTTCAGAGCCTATATATGATGATTACACCTCTCCAGACTCCTCAGAAGAACAAATTGATTTATTAGAAGTGAAACCGATTTACGATACAAAATCGAAGGAGTTGGAAGGTTGGGAATTGATTGGATCTACCCTAGATGCCCTGAACCCGAGCCTGTGCCTAATAAGGACATCCCTCTGAGCTTGGAATTTGAGACTAGGTTAGACAAATGTCAGGTTGATAACGCCATGCATCTTAATTTATTCAGTGGTGGAAATCTCGATCTTGAGTCAAGTTCAGAAGATGATTTTCGCAAATTCTCCAATGATTTTGAATCATACTTGGATTTAGGAGAATCCTTGTTTCCAGATGATTATGATTCGATTTACAACCTCAGTATCCATGATACATTCTTTGATTCTGATTCTAAAGCCAATGATTTGAAACTCCAAGCAGCCCTACCACCTATTCTTGAGCTAGAGCTATTTAGAAATCAATCCCAACCCCGACTCGCCACCAAAATCCATTTCTACTCTGACTCACCTCTTTCTGATCCCATTACATATGATTCACCACCACAATTCGACAGTTAATGGGACACTAATCAGACCGATAGTTACCTTTTGTCACCCTCTGATCCCACCAGTAGGGTTCCTACATCCTTAATCGATCTATTATCTTTTGAGAAACCCTACTCTGATCTAGTTGAGACAATACAGCCAAACCCTCGATTCGCATTTCCATATCTGTTTGAGCCACAAAGCATCCTGTGGGCTCCACACCTATTGATTCACATTCCTCAACCCACCAGACTAATTAGGTTTGGTCTATATCATCAGCTAATTGATCTGAACAAGCACTTGGTTGGACCAACCAGGCTAATCATCAAAGTGCTTGTTCTACAAAATTCTTCCAATCTGACCACCCCTTCTCCTTGACCATCTTCTGCTTGGTTGCTTGGTTGAAGGCATTGAATTTAGCGCTTAACGGGAGATAACCTGTCATTTCAAAAACTCGAGACCCTTATGATTCGTCTTAAGCTACATTCATATTACACTTTAAGGTTCAAACTTTAGGATAGGCGACTCCACCTTCGATATTCGTATCAAAGCTTGAAATCTTTTGCAACAGTCATCTCGACTCATTCACCCACCCTTTGACCCTATTCTAAACTATGAACTAAGCTAAACTCTAACCCACCTGGTTTACAATGATGACATTGCAAAACTTAGGTAGGGGGCATTAAAGTGCAAAACAAATGGGAAATCCAATTCTTCGAGGAGTTCTCACAAAAAAATATTTATATAAAAAAAATGGAGAAAGGGGAGGAAAATTTTATAAACTAAATGAACAATCTTTCTTGAGAAGAAAGAAAGAGGAAATACAAAGAATAATGGAGAAAAATCAGAAAAAATTGATAATCCTAATCCTGGTAATTGATTATGGATCCTATTTAAATTCTAGACCAAATAAAAATAAGGAATTAAGTTCTGAAGTGCTAGAGACAAGGAGATAAGTAAAGAATACTGACCTTAGGCCTCTTGGGCCTATTCTAGGGCTTAAACACTCACGTATTTGTTAAGATCTAGACTATTCCTCAAGCCGTTGACTGAGTGGCAAGGCTAATGTATTAAGTATAAGGCTTGGGGATTATTCGGTCATGTTGCCTGTCCTTTGGTTTGAGGGACTTGCTAACCTAGGCACCCAAAAATCACACACCGATCTGTTTTAGTGTGCTTAACAAAGAATAATGCCAAAAGGTATTCTATTTTGAAAATGTTTTCCCAAAGATTAGACTTAGGAGTGGCTCAAAGACACAAGTTGATTGGACAAGTTCCCAGCATGGAGAGGAGGAATGAAAAATACTCCCCTCGAAGATGCATTATAACATATCATCTCCTCGCTACTTATCTCCTACGATATCTAAATATCCTATCGGGGGCACGTAACTACCTTGTGCTGGTTCAGGTGCCATGGGTTGGATTATTCCGAAATGTCGATTGCTAGGGCCTGAATTTAGCTATAGTACGCCATGGGTGGCACTATCTCGAAGTTTCAAAAGCTAAGAGTTCTAGGGATCGTCGTGGGAGGTGCTATCCCAAAGCATTGAAAGCCAGGGACCTTACAAGGATTGATGGTGGGGATAAGAAATCTGATAAAGGCCGTGTTCAGAGCCAATCTGATATTGGATTTTGGGGAATATAAAAAGAAAAGAGAGAAAACTATCGAAAATAAATATCTCTCTCTATCTCTCTTCTTGAAAATGCACTAGCAAACTGAACCTAGACTTTCTACATACATGCACGTGTGCTTTAATTGCCAGGGTCAACGAACCTCTAGGCCTTAAAAACTTTCGCGACAGACCCAAGGCTGAGGCTGGTCAGGTCCAAATCTTGGCTGGTACTTGCATACCTCTAGGCCTATTTTTGGTATTATAATATGATTTCTATATAAGTGGCACAAATAGGCATCCTATAACTAAATTTCCAGTCTAGAGATCTAGTTCTTTCTATAGGATTTTGCTAGGGACTAGCAAAAATTAGCCATGGGGGTATGATGGTAGCACCATCATTCATAATAAGTAACTTAAATTAATCAAAATCTAGTGTTAAATGCTACTAAATGATCGTCTGAGGATTGTAATTCCGTAATGAACTGATTTAGGAAGAAGACAGGAAAACATGGTTAATTCTATTGTTTTAGCATTCAATCACAAATGCAGATTAACCAAGTAGTTGATCAAGGGTTAATTCAAGGTCAAATGAATTCAAGAGACTAAGAAGTGGGCTCAAAATAACTGAATCAAAGTTTCACACATTTCGAGAAATAAAATAGTACTAAAAATCCTAATTATCAGCCACACTCAAATTAAAAAGGTTCTGGTAGGTATAAATTCAATCTAAATCTCTTAAAAATATTTAAAAAATATTCTATGAGGTTTGGTACCTTCACTTTGACCATCTAAACCCATTTTGACCAACAACAGATATTCAGACGGGAATTTGCCTTGATTTGGGCTCATGTGTAATTTACCTAGTCAAACATGGTCAAAAATAAAATCCAATTTCACTATTATATTCCTTGGGTCCAAATTAGGTTAGCACCAAAATTTGGGCTCAATTAGAGTCTATCTTGACCAAGTTTTCATTTTAGCCCCTAAGATCTCTATTCATTACACCTGAGCCCCTAGCTTCTCATTTATTTTGCAAAAAGCCCACTGCCGCCATCATCTTCCTCGATTACTAATCAGAGAGTTGCATGTCTCCTAAACCCAAACTCATCGCCATTTAATTAACAAATTGATTGAATAAGCTTCAATCTAAATTCATTGGCAAGTTCGTTCCTCAGATCTTGGCCGATCGACAAGCCTTGTTTCGAGCTCAATCACAACCGGTTTCCTTGCCGGCTAACCCAAGTTCCTTGAACTCAAAAATTGACTTGAAACTTGCTTAAAATGGACAAATGGGGAGGGAAACCTCTCTTATAAGAAGAACTGAACCTTTTCAAGTCAAGGTTGTCTCATTTTTGGCATCTTCCTTCGCCGCCATGGACGACGACCTGGAACTCCTTCAAACACCTTCTTTAGCCACTCCCAAGAACAATAGGGAGAGGGCTTCTCCTCATCACATCATCGCCGAGCTTCTAGACAAAGAACTTGGCTTAATTACCCCTTTGTCGGCTCCATCCACACCTCCTCCTTCCTTAGCTCTGGCGTACCTCTGACAAGCTTCCGCAAGCCTTTGTTCATCCAATAAAATCAGGGCTTCTCTCTCTCTCCCAGCCAATTAGGTTTAAGAAAAATTTTAGGTCCAATCTCCCTCTCCTCCTTCGCCGACGCCAGCAACACCTCCGCCGACCACCTTCATCATCGGCTTGCCTCCTCCCTTTGCATACCCAATCACCACCAACTCCGCCTCACCATAGCAAAGCTTCCTAGCTCTTCAATTTCGCCATTAATCAACTGCACCACCCTCCTCCATCACCGCCGACTAGAGCTCATCAGAGCTCCACCACCGACCACCCTCGATAACATCAAGGTTTTTGTCCCGCGAGTAGCGTCGGACCTCATCGTGTAGTTAATTGAGGCCCTAGGGCCACATTGTCTGTGCAGGACACTCACTGTCACCGATCATCGCCTTCGTCTTTGACCACTGTCATCCGGCCATCAATCGACCTCACCACCACTCCTAATCGTTGTAGATTAGCAAGAAGGAGCCATCCAGGCTCTTAATTGAAGGAGAGAGCAGTAGCAGCACCATCAATTTGAGAGAGAGCACTTAGCTACAACTACACACGAAGGAGCTTTAGATAAAGTTCCACATCATGGGGTGCTAAATCGGATTTTGATACTTATTGGTTTGAGTGCCTTAGCTTCTCACCTAAGACACGAGGGGTCACGTCCTTCTTACACGCCCATATGCACTCAGCTCGACTCGCCCACGCCATGTGTGCCGAATCGGCCCCCCACTATGCGCTAAGCTAGTCTGAACCGATCTGATTTGAGTCTGGATCTGAACCGAGTTTGGAGAGAGAGAGAAATGGGTATGTTGGGAGAGTAGGGGGTTTTGCTCTTAGGATTTATGCCTGAGGACTTAGGTAAATTTGTGAAGGAATTTGAGCCAAGAGTTTAAGTTGTCTGTGACTTTGTTGAGATGTTTGATTTGGCTATTTGGTTAAGTACTTGAGAATTGAAAAGAGAGGTTGACTTGAGAATTAAGCCTGACTATTAAACAATTAATTGATGGTTTCAACTAACACTTTTTGGACCTTTCGTTATCTTTTTTATTATTGAACTTAAGGTATAATTTGATTATTAAATATATTTTTGATTGATTATTCGTTGCATATCATTACCTGTGACTTGATTATTGTGCTCGTATTTATATCTTTTGATTAGTAGTTGAATTACAATTGTTTGTTCATTACGAATAATCTTAAAACTAATATTTTTTAAATATTATAAATTTAAATATCAATTTAATTTTCATCATTATACTACAACATAATTTTCTAAACTACAAGGAAATACGACTCAATAGTCAACACCACAATAAAGTTGCAAGAAAAGTAAGTCTTTCAGGCAATGCATAATTAGAAGTGTCCACAAATGCAAATCGACGGTTTCGTAGCAAAGTTACCATTCCCTGGTTACGTGTGCTGCAAATGGCTGCTGACACATATCACTATGTTTTTAATCACTCTTTCTTCTCAACTCAGAATCATTAATAAAATAACAACCGAAAGATCCTTTCCAGATGTCCAAGAGATCCAATGGTAAACCGGTGAACTGATCACAAGTCCTAACTACCGTTAGGAACTTAAGTTTCGATAAATTTGATCTAAATTCGATCCAATCTAACCGAAAAAGAATAGATAAAATTTGACTCGAATCTGATCGGGTTCGGGTATAAGTTTTATTTAAAAAATTTGACTGAATTTGGATATGGGTATGGATATATGGGTATGAGCCTATATTTGATTACCTCATCCGAATACACGAATAAAATCTCTATTTATCCGAGATATATATTAGTCCCACCCTAAGTACCTAATTCCTCCAACCTTAATCTTTTTCATGATTCCCTTCATAATTTTGAAAGTTAAAAATATCATAATTTTAAAAGTTGGGAATACTTCTGAAGCTTCTATTAAATATTTATTTTGAAGAGGAGAATTTTTTATTTGAAATGTACTTGTATTTAGTAATTCTTTATATTTTTTATATTTTTATTTTAATGTATCTCCTTGAAAGATTATTTTTGTAATAATTTTAATATAGATCAATAAAATTAAAATAATTTGAATTATTATGTTAAGAATATGTTAAAAATAAATAATTTGTTGATATAAATATTTATTATGTTTTAATTTTAATTTAACATGATTTAATTATAAAATTAATTTATAAATAAATAGCTGATGGATAAATAGGTACGTAAGCGATAGATAATTATAAATTTAAATTTAAATTTTTATATCAACAAATAAATAGATAAAATACAAATATACATTTTATAAATTAATATAAATATAAATTGAATCAAACCCCATCCTCATCCCTAACCACCAACCATTTTCCTCGTAAGAAGAGAAAAAGGGTACGCTATTCAGGCCGTCGGTTCGACAGGATCTCCTCAATAACTGGAGGGATTCAACCCCTATGGTAACCATGGTAGTTCCGAGAGAAACACCACGATGTGGTGCGCTTAAAAATTGTCCTTGGTTACTTCTTTGATAAGATAGTTGTCATTTTCAGGAAAAAGAGAAGGCATAGTTATCCAAAACTGTGACCCTATGATTGATAAATCAAACCATATAAGTTTTTTTTATTCCCAAGTAGTCAAAAAGTTCCATACTTTATCACTCACGAAGAAAGGGTTATGCCGATTTCTATAGTTAAGAAATAATGTCTGATGGACCGGCAAGTGGATATAAGGACTAATAATTGATATTCAGGAATGCATTACACGTATGGGATTGGCCCCATCACAAAGGACCCAAATCCCCACCGACCATCAGTTCCACCCATCATCACTTTTAAAACAATTACGTTTGCCAAAGTCTGAAGTTACGGACCCGAAGACATTTTAGGCTCATTCAGTGAGAAGAAAAGACTAATTTTTTAAAATATTAGCATAAATCGTCATTCCAAGCTAAAATCTTACGATTAGAAAGTGGAAAGAAAAAATAGAAGCAAATGTATATATTGGTTCATGGTAAACATTAAGTGTAGAGGGCACTACGACGTCCTTTGTACAGGAAAAATAGATCGAGATTTCAGTGCAATTTATTTCAAAAGAATCTGTGCGATATTATTTTTCCTTATTCAGATAATGGATGATGCATATAAGTACAGCCACAAGCATCAAGATCATGCTATGCCTTGCATCAGGAAAGAAAGGTTTGCACTGCATTTATTGCAAAAGAAGTGACTATGAATCTCCTCGAATGATGAAAAATAAATCAAGAACCCCACACAAAATAAGAGAGAATGAGCAATCACAAAAATTATATATAGATTTGATAATCAAGTTCCACCAAATCTCTACTATGTCTTTGAAACCACGGTAGGAAACCCTCTCTCTCTCTCTCTCTCTCTCTCCACAAAATTGTAACTAGAGCAAATGGGACATAATCCTTTCAGTAGGAAGACTAGGCCCCTATTTAGAGGTGATCATTGGCGAGCAACCATTTATCGACGACACCACAAGAAAGATGATGTGTGGCAAGTAATTTGTAAGAGGCAAAGAGCTCTTGTCTGGTCTCCGATGTTAGGTTCCTAGTGATATGGCAAAAAAATTTTTCCCTTCTAGAGTTGACACAAAGAGTCTGTTATGGTAGTTGTTTCCAACCATTTTGGAGCTATCTCTTTTACTCTTTGGGTGTGGAAAATTTTGTTAAGTTTGCTAGTAGGACCATCTCTTTCACAGGTGGGGGAGGTTGTGGAAGGGGGAAGAGGTGGAGAGGAGATTGCAGGTTGGGGTTGCTGAAAGGTGGTGAAGGTTGAAAGGAGGTGAAGAGGAAGGAGAAGAAGATGGTTGTAGTAGCTATCGTGGAGGAAGTCGATGGGTCATAGGTGGGGGAGGCAGTGGACAGTTGCGGAGGTGGAGAGGAGGTCCAAGATGGGGGTTGTCAGAAGAGGGTGAAGGTGGGGAGAAGGCGGAGAGGAAAGAGAGGATGTCAGGTGAGATGTCGTAGGTGGGGGTAGGGAGGTGAATAAAGGTTTAATCTAACGATTATGATTAAAAATTGAGAATCCAATGGCTGAGAAGGGGGGCTACACCCAACATGGGTGCAGCTCAACTGCACCATCCCCAACTCCTACATATATATGTGTATGTGTGTGTGTGTGTGTGTAATGTATCCACTGAGCACTATACTCACAAACTAACAAATAAGCCTCTATTTATCACCATACAATTGTTATACGATTGATGAAACTACTTCCATTACTATTTGATGGGTTTGCAAAATCGCTATCACTTTTTTTATTCTCGCAATATGGCTTATTGTATTTTTGGAAAGCATTTTGATAACGCATCTAAGATTTTAGTAACAAACCGATATTTTTGTAACTATTCGAAATATGCGTATATGTGTTATTCTACGTTAAGATCAATTAATTTTGATTCATAATTTGTTTGTTACCCTAACCTTCTCTTTGAGTATCTAGGTATGTAGTCAAATTGTATTTTCTTTGTTCCATCATCGTATTATCATAGTGGTATTCACCGATCTCTCGTCATCAATGTTATTTTTGACACAGGTAATTGTATTACATTTTCAATGAGCAGCATTCATGACATGTTCGATTCAACATTAATCGATGACAACAATGATTAACCAGGAATATTCTAATCGTTAGTTTTAAGTTTTCACAATTCAATCTACATTACACATGCTTCGAATAGATAAACATGCATTGTGTATTTGTTACTTTGTAATCGCAGTTGCTTAGTTTGAAACTTCAACTTTTACCTTTATGATATCCATAGCCAATTTTTAGTTATTTTTGTTGTATTACTTTTGACCATGTTAAGAGTTGTAACACATATTAATCAAACAAATGTCCCTCTTTTTGCCTCGTGCTTAATAATGTAATACAATTTACATGCACTCAGAATGAACAATTGGATATATATGAACGTTAGATTGTAATACAACTAGAAATTTATATTAGACACACATAACACTCTGTATCATATTTTAATACACCAAACATTTTTTGTAATATATCACATCACTAAACTTGTAATACTACATGGAAAAATTGTAAGCATTCCACAATGTAATCAATTCTGGTTATTTTTTCCAACATGTCAATTCACTCCACTAATCGTAATACATTCTATATTAGTTTGTAATACAACTTAATAAAGTTATGTTGTAATACATTGTAGCGCAACACTGGTTGTTTTTTGCAGTACATCAATTCACTTCACTAATTGCAATACATTTTATATTAGTTTGTGACGCAACTTGATAATGTTATGTTGTAATACATTGTAGTACGACACTGGTTGTTTTTTGCAGCACATGAATTCACTTCACTAATCATAATACATTTTATATTGGTTTGTAATACAATTTAATAATGTTATGTTGTAATACATTGTAGCACGACACTAGTTATTTTTTGCGGCACATCAATTCACTTCACTAATCGTAATACATTTTATATTGGTTTGTAATGCAACTTAATAATGCTATGTTGTAATACATTGTAGCACTACACATTGTTTTTTACATCACATCAATTCACTTTACTAATCATAATACATTTTATATTGGTTTGTAATACAACTCAATAATGTTATGCTGTAATACATTGTAGCACGATACTAGTTGTTTTTTGCAACATGTCAATTAACTTCACTAATCATAATACATTTTTTATTGGTTTGCAATACAACTTAATAAAGTTATGTTTCCACACAAGCACACATTTGTAACACATCAACTTCTGTATTAATATTATATGGTTCCTAATCCACATCACTATATTTAGATCTTCAACAACCTATAATCTTGGTCGAAGATTCAGAGGTTGAGTTGTCTTCAAAGGATGAAGTTCATAAGTCTGTACCAAAGGTTGGTATAAAGTTCGACTCTATTTTCGAGGAAAAAATATTTTACAAACAATATGTAATATGCTATTAGTCGTGATTTTAGCATCTACAAGAGTAGTACCAAAATTTCTATAAATAAGATTAGCAAAGTGAAGATTTTATCATACAAAAACTTTGTTGCACAGAGGATTTTTCTGAGCATACCATTGACGTTTTACACTACAACAAAGAGGTTTCGGTTACGGTTAAAAATCGTAACCAATTATGTCACCAAAAGCTACGAGGCAGAAGGGTTTTGGTTATGGCTCCACCCAAAATCGTGACCAAAAGTTTTCATTTTTCTCACGGTTTAAAAACCGTGACCAAATATTTTAGTCACGGTTTCACCAGAAACCGTCGCAAAATCCACCGCTGTTTGGTAGGGTTAAAAACCTTTGGTCACGGTTGTACCACGACATACCTTTAGTGACGGTTTAGTAACCATTACCGAAGACCTTTGGTCAAGGCTTACGATTACTGGTGAGGACAAAAATAATAGTTATGTGGTGATCTTCTTAATGACCAATCCTAATCCCCAAAATGGCAAAAGGCACTACTAACAAAATAAGTGCATCACGAAGATGCACACAATATAAAAACATCATACATGGTTCCCATGATAGATTTCTATGCATGGTTGCAGGTTCGAATCATTACCTTCAACTTGCTAGAGAAACGTAACAGTTTCCAAATATCATACAAGCAAGAATCCAATGCAAAGTATTTCAAAATGGACACATGATTTATCAACATCCACATTATTCATTTAATTCGAAATCCCATAGAGTATCTTACTGTACATATATTTACAACCACCATAGTAATTAATAACATGAACCATCTAGCATGTATTGCCTAGATGGAATAGCAACGTAGTGACATTAATATATAGATGGAGATGAAATGTCCTTCATGTAGAGATGTGTGAGTTGGGAAGATTGCCAAAGTTCTTTCTCGTTTAAGCCAACACCAACTATGGAGTACACCATTCCTGCAGCTGTAGCAAAGCTACAGCAACAAAATCCCATATACATGATGATGCATTAGATAAACAATTAGATTAGAGATGTAGGTAATAGAAAACGTAATTACCAACCTATAGAAATAATGAGAGCCTGGGCAGTGGGGTTGAGATTGGTTCTTGCCAACAAAAGCATTCTCACACTTGCCAACTATATATTCCATATCAAATTAACTTATCTTAGTTGCAATCAATTAAGCTCAATGAAGATAATATTGAAGTAATGAAGAATCGGACTTAAATTAATGACCAAGCATAAGGAATGTGTCTGGTCAACTTCACTAGATAGGAATTTCAACAAGCTCACAGAGAGGCACTTGGGGAGATGAGAACAAATGATGGGAGTTCCATTTCCAAAGGATGAATTAATTATTACAACTACGCAGCAACTGCTGCTTTTAAAGGATTCTCAATTCCTTGGATGTCCATGATTTGAAGCTTAGTTAATTCCTAGAACAAAGCCAATAAGGGGTCAAGCTTGCATAGTTGATTCATGAGTAATCAATACTAAGCTGGAAATTAAGACTTAAATATACCTGACGATGACCATTGGTTTCTTGGTAGTTCTTCCTTTGCTTTTTTCTTAAATATGAGCACCTTTAAATCTAATGCCTGTAGAAAATATTAAAGCTTGTAAGGTTGGAGCATTAGAATTACTGTTGCCACACATCCTCAGATATCTAAAAAAAAAGTAGCGGGAATGAAAAATCACCTAACTATTACTCCTTCTAAACATTAGCTAGGAATTAATTGCAGTGAAATTTATACACTGAAATTTAGATGATGAATCAAAAAGTAGAAACTTGTGTTTCCTAGATAATCTCTGTTTGGACACAGACAAATTAACATGGGCTGGATTACGCAGTTGAAAAGATGAGCCACAAAGAACCATTGGCTAGTGATGGTTTGCATTGTCTGATTAGAACCTCTTAATCAAATAAGCATGAAGAGTAGTGGATTTCCAGTAAGCATGGTATAATTCAAGTATTCGCTTTTAATGATTTTGTTTCCCTTTAGAAATCCATTTCATGGATTTAACCTCCAGGTCAAGCAATCCCATAAAAAGATCGTGCCATAAAGCACAAATAGAGGGACTGGAAACAAGTCGTAGTGAACTTGCAGTCTCTAGAATTAAACCCAGGAATTGACAAAGTGATAAAGGAACAGAAAGACCTGAATAGTGAGCTTGGTTGTCATTTAACTTTGCCAAAGAATGTGAAGGACACATCAATTAAATGCATGGAGGAAAATCACATCAAATAGTTGGATATATGAAAAGGTACTGACCAACATTCCAGCTAGAGGCACTGATAACTTGCAATGCAACCAGCATTGAATATAACTTTGACGAAATTCCAGTAGTTTCTAAACAAAGAATAGAGAAGCAAAGAAGAATTCAAAAGAGATATCGTAGTTATGAGGTTAACAACCTGAAGAAAAATCTCCAAAAAAAAATAGACAAAGAACCATACCTTCAAGTGACCTTTTGTTACAACAATCGATGTATAGAAGAACAATAAGATGATGTGATATAGATACGGTTCAAGTGATGATAATAGAAGATTGCGCAGAAGATAAATTGTATGCTACTGATGTAAACACATTTACACTACTTAAAATGTCTATATATGCATGTTCTTAAGCATAGGATTGCATTTCATAATATAAATATTGCATAACATGCATCATCTTGCATTTAGAGTAGTTTGAATAAAATGGAGGTTAATTGTCTCCTTTTATGTGCTTAGACAGGGCAAACATTTTATCGGAGCCTCGGATCAAAGATCCAACCGTATGGATGTGATCAGGGCGACGATTGGAGTTCAACGACTCCAAGATCGCCCTAATCAGGCATCCGTAGCATCAGATAGAGACCGGAGAACCCTAGAAGATCAAGGGCCAGGATGGTGTAAATCCACACTTCAGATGACAAATCCGACCGCACGGATGAATTCGAATCGACGATCGCAGCCTAACAACACAAAAATCGAGTCAATCCGACATCCGTGGCACCATCTACAACTTCCAGAAGATGGACGGTCAAGATGGCGCCACGTGGCGCCATCTCAGCCGCCCAAACGGCCGCATGCATCTTGTGAAGACCGCGCACTCGTCTCCTCTCCGCCGTTGGATCTCGATCCAACGGCTGTGGCCACCCGGCGCTTAAAACATGCGCTCGACCATCCGTGCCCCGCAGCGCAACGGTCGAGCACGCTTACGCGAGCGCAGGGCGCGAGTTCGAGCCGCGGCGAGGGAGCGGAAGGCGCGATTGAGCGGGCGCAGATGACCGTCAGATGAAGATCCAACGGCCACGCGCGCTCAATCAGAGGCTGAGAATCCTCCTCGGCTGCGCTGGGATCACCCCTTAGGTGCGCGTGTGCGCGGGCGTCATCCCCGGCGTGCGCGTGCACGTGGGCGCGCGTGAGCTGCGGTTGTGCCACATGGCGAGATCTCGGCCGCCCGCTGTTGCGTGGAATCAGGCGTGCGCGCTAACCGTTACGCCACGCCCGCGCTTTGTCGCGGCGACCGCAGGCGGGCGCGCGAGTCTCGGCCGTTCGATTAGAGATCGACGATCGAGATTTGATCTTGGCTGGATAAGGGCACGGCGCATGGTGGGGCGGGGCTGACGTGGAGCAATATGGGCCATTGATCTCCAGATCAACGATCAGAACTTCTTGGGCCCATTGTAGGAGCTCCGGATGTCGGATTTGGCCGATCTTGAGTCCGTTGGACTCCGTTCGTTGTTCTGAATCCATCCGTGTGGTCCGATTGCTCATCTGAGGCCTACTTTGACAAATGCTTACACAAATGGCCGTTAATATAGTTTTATAAGCAATCTTGGTACATGATGCATGCAATGCTCCCATTCTACTTATGTTGTGCCTTCTAGTCTTAAGATGGGTCATATTCAACATAATTATCACCCCCTTGTGCAGTGTTATCAGTAGGCAGGTAAACAAATAGGCAGGTGTGTACGTGGAGGGACCCGACCCCCCGTGTTACTACGCAGAGAGCTCAGTTCACAAAAGCATTATATTTTCTACTGCTGCCTCTTCCCTTCATGAGTAGAGCCGCAAATGGAAACTTTGGATGATTGCAGCTGCTGGAGGTGTTGCGATTCCAATTGGCACTGCAGCTGGGGATGCAAACCTAGTCACGTCTCCTAGAAGTTAAAATAGGCCTAGAGCTCGTCAGAGGACTGTAAGCTTGGTTGGAAATGCTGGCGCCAACGGCAGTGGATGGCGGATACCTGAAAGGAGGAATAAGGCCTCACAGCCACATCAGAGGCATTCAGAAGAGTCGCACAGATGTGGTGAACATGATGGTGGTGGTCTTTTGGTGGATTAAGGTCTAGCGAGGCTGGACTGTGACGGAGAAGGTGAGCGAGGGAGGTTGAGTCTGGTGGAGCGATGGAGTGGGTTTTTGGTGGAATTAGGAGAGGGGTTTTGATGGGCGAGATGAGGCGGAGCTTTTGGAGGTGGAGCAAGCATGTTTGAGGATCTGTGGTGGAGTGGAGGCGTCACCAAAGCTTCGCTGGAGCGAGGAAGACGGAGGGGAAGAGAGGTGAACGGCGGTCGAAACAAGAGTTTAGGGGGATAATTCTAAACTAGGGGAAGAGAGGGAGAGAGAGAGACCTAATTTACCAGTTTAAAGGGGCAGGAAGGTGCTGGCTATGATTGGCTGACACTTTGGAAGAGAACGCCTCTAGTGAGAGGGCGGTAAGGAAAGAGAGTCGGAGAGCTCCTTGTTGGTATTGCAAGGAGCAGACGAAGGAGAGGAAGACGAGCATGCTACCTATGGTATGTGGCAGCAGGTGAAGAGGCCGGAGAGAGAGGATTGCCGTAGCTACGGTGGAGGTGGCTGGAGAGGGAAGAAGTTGAAGATGCGCAACCAAAATCGAGCTAAGAGCGGTTGTGCACGAGGGAGCTTTATAGAGCTTCAGGGCAAGCTCTAGAATAGGAAACAAGGTCTTCTTGGGTTGGGATTGAAGGAACAAGACCCATGATTCTCGTGTATTCGCACGAGCAATCAATAGAGATTTGGGACTCAACATTAATCCTAGATGATTCTCCTAGGTGTGAACATCAATCCACCAATTTTGGTGGGATTTGATGAAGAATTGAGTAGGTTTTGCGTAGGTCAAAGCTTGCTTGGAGGTCGGGTTGACCTCATTGGCGGTAGGTACCTACTTGAGAAGGAGATAACAAACCTAGGGGGCTATTTGCAAGGATTTCAAAAGCTAGGGGCGTGTATGAGAGAGAAAGAGTTAGACTGGACCAAAATGCAAACTAGGCAAGATAAACTCTGATTGGGCCCAAATTTTGGTACAAACCTAATTTGGACCCAAGGAATCTGATGGTGAAGTTGTATTTTAGTTTTGACCAAGTTTGACTGGTAAATTTGCATAAAAACCCAAATTAGGGTAACTTTCTATCTAAGACTTTATTTATGGTCAAAATGGGTTCCAAAGGTCAAATCAAGGATACCAAACCTCATAGAATATTTTTATATAAATTTTAGAAGGTTTAGATGGATTTTATCCTGACTATAACCTCTATTATTTAAGTGGGTCTGAAATTAGGGTTTTAGGTTATGAATTAGTTCTCGAAGTGCGTGAAACCTTGTTTCTGTCTGTGTGGACCCTCTTATTAGACTTTAATGCTCACTAAACCTTAGATTAACCTTGGGAAACCCCGTGACCATTTTGCATTCATGATATGATGTTAAAACTACAGAATTAACCCTGATTTAGTGCACTCTTCTCAAAAAGGATATTCATTGAGTTATGACTCTCAGGCAATTATGTAAGAGCTTTTGTCAATTGATTTTGACTAATTAAAGCTAGTTATGGCTCATGATGATGTTAGCATCACATGTTATTTTATAATCCATGTCACAAACAAATCTTACATGCAACAATAACATTTACAATATAACAGGTCATTTGATTTATTCAGTGGAAGTGTAGTATTTTCGAAGCATGTATTGCATCACTATCAACATCCTGATTCGTAGGTAAATCAACACCTGAAGTTTTAGGTTCATTTTTTTCTTGCTCACCTACTTCTCCACCCTGATCATCATCATCCAAATCATGTATAATTGGCTCCTCCTATTTTGCCTTCTTTATTTTCTTTAAGTCTTTCTTCTCAACCCTTTCTTCACATGTCTTCTCTTCCTCTTCCAAATTCCTTACAACACCTCAAATTTTTCCTCCTACCCTTGTTTTCTTCTTTTTTGTTTTTTTCTTTATTCACCCCACCATTGAACTTGGGGTTCTTCCTCTCTTCTTTCCTACACTTGGGTTTCCCCTCGTCTCAACAATGCTTTTTGTATTATGAGTAGTGTCAATTTCCCAAGAAAAATTTTCCTCATCAGCATTGGTTTTTTCTTTTCCACCACTCTTGTCACCCCCATTGTTATCTCCACTCTTGCCTTCTTCACTTCTTGACTCACCCACCTCCTTATGCCCTTCTTGTCTCAAACCCAAATTGAATAATGGTGTTTTGAAACCATCATTATCTTTTGATTTTTCCTGCTCCACACCCTCACCATTGCTTCCCTCTCCAGTTGTTCCCACCCCAACACTTTTAATTATTTTCACAGTCTTTCTCTTCCAGCGACTTCTGAACTAATTGCTTTGACCCTGCAAGCTCATCCTCAAGCACACATATCTTTTGCTTGCAGTTCTCCAACTCATCCTTCAAACCTCTTTTCACATTAAGGCAAGACTCCCTCCTGTAGATACCATCATCCTCAAAAACATGACATCTTTCATTTGATACCTCTATACGAAGGGGCACTAGGTTAGTCCCCGTATCAATAAGTTGAAAAGTTCATTTGTATAGAAAATTTTTGGTCTCAAAGGTGTCAAATGAAAAAATGCAGTCATTTGCCCTGACTTTGAGCACTTCATTTTTCTCAGCAACCAAAGAAGTGGTTATCTTTTTTTTATGACACAAGCATGTTAAACTTTTATCTATAATGCATAAAACCAATTTAAATAAGTTCTTAATGCAACATACCACATTATCCCCAATGTGCGTTGATGAGTCCATTTTAATGGACTAATATTCGCCTAAGTAACTTTAATTATATCTTTTAGGTTTGTTAATAACTATATTAAGTTATAGAAGGTTTACATGCCTCATGATTTAGGTTTACATTTATTCTATAACTTAATATGTTCTTTTTATGTGCAGGAAAAATAATTGGCAAAAGAATGAGGGGAAAAGGATAAATTACCCTTTTTCAAATCACCGGCGACTGTTCTTTTCCCCATTCTCCGGGGAACCCTCAACAGCCACCGGCCAGAGATAGTTAAGGGATTTGAAAATCCCTTAACTCTTGCAGGCGCAACGGAGGAGAAGTTAAAAAGAAGAATCATCCAGGGAGAGAAAGAGAATATCATCGAGGAAGAGAAGAACGGGCACCATCTTCTCCAGCATGCACTGTGGTCCATCTTCCCCCTTGCGGGGAAAAACCTCATCTTCAGCATCAAGTGCGCCCTCTCTCTCAGCAGGTGCACGCCTTCCTCCAGCCTCTCCAGCCAGCCGCAGGCGCACACCCGCATGCCCATCCCTCTGCAAGCGCCTGCAGCCACGCCCCTACACCCGCTAGCGCGCACCGCCCACACCACCAGACGGCCGCGCCACCTGCAGGCGCGCACGCAAGCATCCTCAATCTCCAACCAAGCCTCATTCCCGCTCATGCACCGCACTGTAGAAACACCACCACGTACCCATCTCCCTTCCACGCGCGCTCCAACTCCCTACAGAGCGCCATCTCGCCTCAGCACGCTTGCGCACCAAGCTCGCAACCAACCGCTCCAGTGCTCCCTGCAGTCTGCTCCACCAACCGCAGGCGCTGCGGGCAGAGCGCACCGCACCAAGCCTGCAGCCTCACCACACACCTGCAGACTACCTCCTCCTCACAGCACCACCCCACGCCCGCACGCTACACCCGCACGCTCCCTTGCAGATGCGCACGGGCGCGCACCCGCGCGGTCACCTGCCAACAGGCTACTGCAGACGTCACTTTGCCTTCTTCTCAAACAGGCCAGCACTCCTCCTCCGCCCGTCGGCCACCTTCGTCGACGCTGCAGGCACCATCGGAGAGCCCTTGCCCTCGCCGTCCTCCTTAGCCTCTCCAAAGCCTCGCCAGTTCTCTCTTTCTCTCGCGAGGAGAGAGCGAAAATGCTCTATTTTCACACCAATTAGTATTTACATTTAGTGCCATTGCCACATAATTTGATTTTATTTATTATTATTATATTGTGGCAGAATTGCGCATGAACACTCATATTTCCTTATAATTGCATGTTATTGATATTCACTAGTTTTAAGATTGATTTTTGGGCTTAACCTGAGCACTAATTTTCTCTAGTACACCTCACGTGAAAATTGCATAAATTCATCATAGATTTATTGAAGATTTCTACGAGGGAAAACTGCACATATACCGTCATCTTTTCCAGTTATTGCGAATCTACTTTCCTTCTCATTTTAGGTCAGATTTGAATAGGGATTTTGTATGATCCGAAATAATACTAAATAATTAAGAATTTATTGCATAATTGCCTCCCTGTGGACACAACCCGCTCTTCTCGAGTGGTTATTATTATTTTTGATTAGTCAATTTTTCCACTACTTAAATACTACAACGCAAAGAGAAAAGTCGACTGTCAAATTGGCGCTGTTGCCGGGGAGGCAACAGACGCAATAGATTTACTTTATTGTTTTTAAATCTTCTGAGTTGCGAAATTATCTAATCATTTTTATTATTGTGCGAGGAATCTAAAGAGGTGACGAGGCGTAACAGAGTGGCGACAGCAATCATGAGTTAAGCTACACGAGGAAAAGACGAAGGAGACCAAGATCCTGTTTTCGTAGAGGATTCTCCGTTGTCACAAATTTAATTCTGTCTTTTCGCCCTTGTAGTAATTGGGGCTGAATTTTTGGGAGTTTGTCCCCGCATTCTTTAGCTACTAGGGCTTACAATATTTTTGGTGCATGCATGATTATATTTTCTTCTTGCTTGCTTTTAAAAACCAATAAAGAAAATATCGAGCTGCCTATTTAGAAGTTGCATGCCCTTAGGTGCACGCATTTAGGGGTGATTGAGCATCACATTAGATCTTATTATTGCATAGCAAGCATATTAGCACGAAGATTGCTGGAGACAGGTATATCTTTCTAACTTTTGCATCTAGCTCCTGTTCACACATTTGCATTCAAATTTAAATTCAAGACCACCAAGTTGTTTGAATTTGCTAATTCAATGGTCACATAACTAAAAGCGAAACTAATAATCAGATTCAACCCTAAAAGCAATTCACATTTGATCTGATTCTAAGGGACTTGTCTACGATTTCAAAAGAAATTACAAAGATTTGCGGTGTGTTGCACACTTCTGACACTGAGCATGCACATTAGGCACTGCACTATGTCTCGATCTCTTAAGACTATAGGCACCAATCTCTTTATCGGTGCAGACCCTCCTATTGTACTTTGTGGTGGTGGTGATACTATCTTTTGATCAAGTGTTTTGATACTCCACGAAGGGGGACACCCCTTAAAGGAACAAAAGGGTAGTTAAGGGGCACCGCATACGCATCGCCTCAAAGGAAGGGTTCGCCCTACTTGCATCCCTTTGTTCGTCCTTGGAGTAACTTCTCACTTGATCACCTAGGAGTGTCATCCAAACAAAGTATAGGTCTTAGGGCACTCGAAGGTTGAATTAAGGCACGTAATTGCAGTGAAAAACTTGTTTGGCCATTTATATTAACTAATTCGACATCCACAATAAAGAAAGTTAAGATTTCAAGTCCACACCCCTCTTATACCACTTACGTGGGAACGGAGGGATAAGTCTTGATCTTTTGACTTATCTTTGGAGTGGAGGTTTGACTTACTCAATAAATAAAAAAAAAAATCTGAATTGTGTTTTGTATGCTTGGTAGACGCTCTCTTGAGGGTAGTCTAGTGTTTGATCCTGAGCCTGAAAGAATTCTTAGGAGATCTCACCTAGGAGAAGAAAAAGAAGGA
This sequence comes from Thalassia testudinum, assembly GCA_037157565.1. Lineage (NCBI taxonomy): Eukaryota > Viridiplantae > Streptophyta > Magnoliopsida > Alismatales > Hydrocharitaceae > Thalassia > Thalassia testudinum. The sequence continues at coordinate 26,813,771 of JAZHRO010000014.1, forward strand.
ATGGCTGAGCAAGGTGCAAATCAACAAAGGACCCTAAGGGACTATTTTATTCCTACTAACCAACCTGCACAAGTACTAAGACGACCGGCAGGGGATAATCCATATGAGATCAAGAGCAGTACCATATCTTTATTGCCCTCTTTTTATGGTACTACTAGGGAGGACCCCTACCGGCATTTGGAGGAATTCACCGAGGTCTGTTTCACAGTGAAGCTCCAGGGCTTTACTAATGAAGCCCTGATGAGGACTCTATTTCCTTTCTCCCTAAAGGATAAGGCCAAGCACTAGTATCATACCCTCGATGCAAGGGTAAATGATTGGGCCACCCTTAAGGGAGAATTTTTAAAAAAGTATTTTCCTATGAGTAAAACCAACCATTACAGAAGAGAGATTATGGATTTTACTCAACAGGAAGGGGAGCAATTTCATGAGACTTGGGAGCACTTTAATGATCTTCTTAGGTTATGACCCCACCATCAAGTGCCAAGATGGCAGTTGGTCGAAAGGTTCTATAATGGATTATCTGAAAGGCATAGGCAAACCATTGATGCAGTTTGTGTAGGAACCTTCATGACAAGAACTGAGGATGAAGCATGGGCATTGTTTGAAACTTTAAGCGACAACTCCATACATCTGTCCTCTGCCTATCAAGAAAGAAAACCACCAATCTTGCAGAGGAAGATAGAGGCCCATGAAGCTGGGGCTTCTCAAGATTTGGCTTATCAAATTCAACTATTGAATAAAAACTTTGATAGGCTTTTAGCAAACCCCGGCATGAACCTGCAAGCAGCCTCTATTTTTTAGGCTTCAAGAGAATGCTCCATTTGCCAAAGCACAACGCACGCCACTGCGAAGTCCCATCAGGCAACCCAATTCCCTGAGTTGATTCAGGCCGACTTGAACGCGACCCAAGGTTTCCACCCCCTTGCAATAGCCCTTACTCCAACACTTATAATCCAGGGTGGCAGAATCATCCAAACTTCTCTTGGAAGCAAGCCGATGCTTCTAACTCAGGGAATACAAGACCCTTAACTCCCCAGCCCACATACCAACCTTCTTATGAAAACCCTCCTCCGAATAATCCCTCTGAGATGGATGAACTGAAGGCCATGATGAAAGCAATGCAAGAGCATCAGAATATGGTTATCCAATCTTAGAATAGGATGATTACTGATATGCAATCCCAAATTGGTCATCTTACTGAGGCAGTTAGGCAACATGGTCTGGGGAAGCTGCCTATCTCTTCTGAGGAGAACCCTAAGGGCAAGGGGGTTGTATTCAGGGAGCATGCCCAAGCAGTGACCGTGTTGAGGAGTGGAAGAAAGATTGACAAGCTTGATAACACTCCTACGGTTACATCTCATAATTCCCCTTCCGCACCTGACCTGACTTCCATCTCACCCGAGGAAGAGCCACACCATCCTCCCTCACAAAAAATCACCCACAATGAGGATGTCGTCCTTCCACCACCCCTTTCCCTCCATGACGACCCCTCTACCCAGAAGCCGAGGGTGCCCTATTCAGAGTGCCTATCTGCTCCTGGGGAATCTTCTGTTGGCTCGTCTGGAGCCAAGGATAGGACAGAAGAGATTATGGATACTTTTAGGCAAGTCTAGATTAACTTGCCTCTGTTGGAAGAAATTAAACAGATTTCGTCCTATGCCAAGTTTCTGAAGGACCTGTGCACCCAGAAGCACCGATCTAGGAAATAGGTCCAAACCAAGGTCATCCTGCCTGACCATGTTAGCTCAGTTCTTCAGCATGGAACACCCCCCAAAATGAAAGACCCAGGGGCCCCGTATATTTCAGTGGTTATAGGTAACCAACACATTGACGAGGCTCTGCTCGATCTGGGTGTGGGGGTAAACATTCTACCGAGCTCTGTCTATGACCTTTTAGGAGGAGGAAAGCTGAAGCCTAGTCTAGTAATCCTCTAGGTTGCAGACAGATCACTTGAGACACCGCAGGGATTGTTGGAAGATGTCCTTATGAGAGTGGAGGATTTCTTCTTCCCTGTTGACTTTCTGGTACTTAATACTGATTCATCTAATAAGCCCACTAAGCCGTCCATTATTCTGGGATGCCCCTTCTTGGCCACAGCCAATGCCTCTATAAATTGTAGATCTGGGGCACTTAAAATGGGCTTTGGGAACAAGAAGATCTGGTTGAATGTTTTTGATACTTACAAGCAACCTGGATTTGAAGATTGTTCTTAGATTGAGGTTGTTGATGAAATAATTGAAGAGACTACTCCAGCACTCTTACGTAGAGATCCCCTTCAGAAGGTCATATCTCAGGACCATCCCTCTATTATTAAAGAAACTTAAAGGAAAATGCTCGAACTAGAAGAGTTGCTGGGGGTACACACTGAGTCTCTATCCCCACCCTGGACTGTGAAGGTAGATCTGCTGCCTGAGGCGAGGACATCTCAACTAAAATCCTCAATCCAGAAGGCTCTTGAATTGGAGTTGAAACCCCTCCCAAGCACATTGAAATATGCTTTCCTTAGCCCTAACAACACACTCCCTGTTATTATCTCGTCTGCATTATTTGAATTGCAGGAGAGAGCTCTGCTTGAGTGTTTACAAAGGCACAAGGAAGCAATTGCCTGGACAATTGCTGATATTAAGGGTGTTGATCCCTCTCTTTGCATGCATCATATATACACGGATGAGTTCGTGAAGCCTTTCCGAGACATGCAGAGAAGGCCCAATCCAAATATGCGGGAGGTTGTTAAAAAGGAGATTCTAAAATGGCTGGATGCAGGGATTATCTATCCCATTTCAGATAGTAAATGGGTCAGTCCTATTCACGTAGTTCCGAAAAAGGTAGGAATCACTGTGGAGGAGAATGACCAAGGAGAACTAGTGACCACTAGACCCTCAACTGGTTGGAGGGTCTGCATTGATTACCGTCGTTTAAACACGGCTACCCAGAAAGACCATTTCCCCTTACTGTTTATCGATCAAATTTTGGAACGATTGGCGGGGAACAAGTACTTTTATTTTCTTGACGGGTACTCTGGGTACAATTAGATAGCCATTTTTCCTGATGATCAGGAGCGTACCACCTTCACGAGTCCTTATGGCACTTTTGTGTTCCGTCGAATGCCATTCGGGTTATGTAACGCTCCTGCCACTTTCCAACATTGTGTGATGGCTATCTTTTCTGATATGATCGACGAGTTTGTTGAAATTTTCATGGATGACTTCTCCATTTATGGCTCGTCGTTTGACCTATGCCTTTCGCACCTTGATAAAGTCTTAACCCGTTGCGAAGAGGCAAAGCTGGTGCTTAGCTGGGAGAAAAGCCACTTTATGGTCTAGCAGGGCATTGTGTTAGGGCATATAGTTTCCGAGAGAGGATTAGAGGTGGACACCGCAAAAATCGATTCCATCTGTAAGCTTCCATTGTCCGCTAATGTTCGTTAGGTTAGATCTTTCCTTGGCCATGCTGGATTTTATAGGTGCTTCATTAGGGATTTCAGTAAAATCTCTAAGCCACTCTGTGACCTGTTAGCGAAGGATGTCTCCTTCAATTTTGATGTTAGATGTGGCAAGGCTTTCCAAGCTTTGAAGAAAGCCCTCATTACAACGCTGATTCTCCAAGCACCAGATTGGACCCTCCCGTTTGAGCTTATGTGCGATGCTTCTGATTTTGCAGTGGGAGCGGTCTTAGGTCAAAGGGTTGATGGCAAACCTCATGTGCTGCATTATGCCAGCAAGACCCTTACGGATCCTCAGCAAAACTACACGGTCACTGAAAAGGAATTACTTGCTGTAGTATTTGCTTTGGAAAAGTTTCAATCTTATCTTTTGGGATCCAAGGTTGTGGTGTTCACTGATCATTCAACCCTTAAGCATCTTCTGGCTAAAAGGACACCAAACCTCGCCTAATTCGTTGGATTCTGCTACTCCAAGAATTTGACCTGGAAATTAAAGACAAGAAAGGTGTTGAGAATGTGGTAGCAGACCATTTGTCTAGGATCCCTATTGAGGCATCAAACCCTGCTGACGGTATTCAAGAGACTTTCCCTGATGAGTCACTAATGGCCGTGGAAGCCAAAACTCCTTGGTTCGCTGACATAGTGAACTATCTGGTCACGGGCATCACCCCCAGTAATTGGGACAAGAAGAAGCAAGACAAGTTTCTCGCCAACACTAAATTTTATCACTGGGAGAACCTGAGCTTTTTAGAATAGGATCTGACCAGCTATTTCGCCGTTGCGTCCCTGATGAGGAACAAAGAAGTGTTCTGAGTTTCTGCCATGACCTCCACTGTGGGGGACATTTTAGTGGGAAGAAGACTGCTCATAAGGTTCTTCAGTCTGGTTTTTGGTGGCCCACATTATTCCAAGATGCACATACGTATGTGAGCGTAGGTCTACGTTGCCAGCAGACGGGAACCATTGGAAAAAGGGATGAGATGCCCCAACAACCTATCCTCCCTGTTGAAATCTTTGATATTTGGGGCATTGACTTCATGGGTCCCTTTCTTGTGTCCTTCGGATATGAATACATCCTTGTGGCTGTTGACTATGTATCAAAATGGATAGAAGCCATACCCACGCGAACCAATGATCATTTCGTGGTCTTGGGCTTTGTTAAGGCTAATATCATTTCTCGGTATCGGTGCCCAAGGATGATCATAAGTGATGGAGGACCTCACTTTAAGAATGTACACTTCACAAGACTACTCCAAAATTTGGGAGTCAACCACATGATAGCCACACCTTATCATCCCCAAACGAGTGGACAAGTTGAAGTGTCTAATAAGGAGATTAAGCGAATTTTAGAAAAAATTGTCAGGCCTGATCGGAAGGATTGGTCTAAAAAACTAAATGACGCTCTTTGGGCCTACAGAACTGCGTATAAGACTCCCTTGGGCATGTCTCCTTTCCGTTTTATCTACGGAAAGGCATGCCACCTTCCCATTGAAATCCAACATAAAGCTTATTGGGCTATTAAAAACGTTAACTTAAATCTGGATAAAGTGGGAAAAGCACGTATGTTAAAATTAAGTGAGCTTGAGGAGCTTCGTAATGAAGCTTATGAAACTTCTCAAGCTTACAAGCAACGTACAAAAGTCTTCCATGACAAGCACATCATTAGAAAGACTTTTGAGCCCAACCAGTGGGTCTGGCTTTTCATTTCTAGACTTAAATTATTTCCTGGAAAGCTCAAGTCCCGTTGGGATGGGCCATACGTTATTATCAATACCTTCCCTCATGAAGCTGTAGAGATTAGGAACCCTATTTTAGGTGCGAGCTTTAAAGTAAATGGCCAGCGACTTAAATCGTATATTACTCTTTCAGATGGCCAGGTTTTGGACGCACTATGGCTTGAGGAGCCTTAGCTCCTCCCACTCTCCTCCTCAGGTGATATTCTTCTATGTCTGTATTTTTCCAATGAGGACATTATCAGTCTTAGGCATGGGGGGGTATAACTTGAGAATGTTTATAGTGTTTATAGCATTTATAAATATTTGCATACATATTTATATATATTAAAAAAAAAATCTTGAGCTAATTGGGTTAGTCCCTAGTGAAATATATTTTTCATTGGAGGTTTTTCTTCTCGAATTTATTTCTTAAGTTTAGATTCCAGTACATTTATTTCACGTGCACATAGACTTGGTATTGAATCCTTGAGGAAAACCAATAAGCATTTTTAGTCCACTGAACCCTTGGACAGTTCATAGGGAGTCAGGCATACTATCTTCTAGTAGATCCACCTCATATTTATGAGAAGAAGTAGAGAGATTACTGATGCTCTAAGTCTAGTGCAAGGACTCTTAAGTTTTAGATAATTAGATGATGATACTTCAGAGTTAGGCGTAGTTTTCACTCTCTATTCCTGTGTGCGTATTTTGTGTGAATTCCTGAGAGTCACCAAATAAGGAAGATACACAGAGATTGAGTCTTAATAAAGCTATAACTATGGTGGATGGTTACGACCGTCCTTCATAGAGTCCTCGACTGAAGGAGGGTAATAATGTCAAAGGTCAGAAATACGCCTGTCCTATCCATTCCTTCCCGGTGCTGAGAATAGGCACTTCCACCAAATAAGCCACACAACTTCCTTTTGACCATCATCATCCCTAATAATGCCTCGCAAATAAAAGTCCGTGTCATGTTGTGTTGATTGAAAAAGAAATAAAAACAAGAAATAAAAAAAAAGAAAGAGAGAAAAGAAGAAGAAAAAGAAGAAAAAGAAGAAATATTGATATTAAAAAAAAAAGTCCAAGTTTCCAATGTAATATTATTTCTGAGGCAACAGAACACCTTTCACGTTCCACCAAATATGACCCTTACCTACCTTTTAGTATTTCTGATCGCCCGAATACTGGTTAAGGACTCTAACTTAGTTGTAGAGTTATTCGGACTTTAATTGAAGTATGGATGCCATGTGAGGCCACCAAATAGTGAGTACAATTTCTAATTCTGGCAAGATTCGTAATCTCAGAAAGAAAGAAAAGAGAGAGTGCCCAGGAACATCAAGAGAGCACAATTGTGTAGCCTCTCTTAGAGTTGACTTGTCTAATAGTCTAGAGATCTAGAGTCTGCAGTACTAGACTTTATGTAACACCAAATGAGTGTGTGCCACCAAATACTAATCCATTCAACTCGATATCTCCTACCTAAGCCAAACGCCGGGGTCAAATTACAAAATATCGTTTGCTTTATCCCTGAGGGAAGTAGTTGCCTATCTTGACAGAAATTTTTGCCAAGGGTGATGTATGAACTCCCAATGCGAATTGGCTCTTTCACTTGGATCTGTTACCTAGGCTATCAACACTTCACATTTGTCTGGATTTCTAAAGTTTTGAAATAAGAAAAGAAGAAATCTTCTAATTACTTCTATTATTTTTCATTTTTGCTAGGGACTAGCAAATCTTAGGCATGGGGGTATTTGATGAGTCCATTTTAATGGACTAATATTATACCTAAGTAACTTTAATTATATCTTTTAGGTTTGTTAATAACTATATTAAGTTATAGAAGGTTTGCATGCATCATGATTTAGGTTTACATTTATTCTATAACTTAATATGTTCTTTTTATGTACAGGAAAAATAATTGGCAAAAGAATGTGGGGAAAAGGATAAATTACCATTTTTCAAATCACCGACGGCTGTTCTTTTCCCCATTCTCTGGGGAACCCTCAACAGCCGCCGACCAGAGATGGTTAAGGGATTTGAAAATCCCTTAACTCTCGTAGGTGCAACGGAGAAGTTAAAAAGAAGAATCATCCAGGGAGAGAAAGAGAATATCATCGAGGAAGAGAAGAACGGGCACCATCTTCTCCAGCGTGCACTATGGTCCATCTTCCCCCTTGCGAGGGAAAAACCTCATCTTCAGCATCAAGTGCGCCCTCTCTCTCAGCAGGTGCGTGCCTTCCTCCAGCCTCTCCAGCTAGCCGCAGGCGCACACCCGTGCACCCATCCCTCTGCAAGCGCCTGCAACCACGCCCCTACGCCCGCTAGCGCGCACCGCCCACACCACCAGACGGCCGCGCCACCTGTAGGCGCGCGCGCAAGCATCCTCAATCTCCAACCAAGCCTCATTCCCGCTCCTGCACTGCACTGCAGCAACACCACCGCGCACCCATCTCCCTTCCACGCGTTCTCCAGCTCCCTTCAGAGCGCCATCTTGCCTCAGCACGCCCACGCACCAAGCCTACAGCCAACCTCTCCAGCGCTCCCTGCAGTCTGCTCCACCAACCGTAGGCGCTGCGGGCAGAGCACACCGCACCAAGCCTGCAGCCACATCGCACGCCAGCAGACCGCCTCCTCCTCATAGCGCCTCTCCATGCCCACACGCTACACCCGCACGCTCCCTTGCAGACGCGCACGGGCGCGCACCTGCGTGGCCACCCGCCAACAGGTTGCTGCAGACGTCGCTCTGCTTTCTTCTTCAACAGCCCGACGCTCCTCCTCCACCCACCGACCACCTCCATCAACATCGCAGCCACCATCAGAGAACCCTCGCCCCGCTGTCCTCCTTAGCCTCTCCAAAGCCCGCCAGTTCTCTCTTTCTCTCGCGAGGAGGAGAGAGCAAAAATGCTCTGTTTTCACACCAATTAGTATTTACATTTAGTGCCATTGCCACATAATTTGATTTTATTTATTATTATTATATTGTGGCAGAATTGCGCAAGAACACTCATATTTCCTTATAATTACATGTTATTGATATTCACTAGTTTTAAGATTGATTTTTGGGCTTAACCTGAGCACTAATTTTCTCTAGTACACTTCACGTGAAAATTGCATAAATTCATCATAGATTTATTGAATATTTCTACGAGGGAAAACTACACATATACCCTTATCTTTTTCGATTATTGCAAATCTACTTTCCTTCGCATTTTAAGTCAGATTTGAATAGGAATTTCGCACTATCCGAAATAATACTAAATAATTAAGAATTTATTGCATAATTGCCTCCCTGTGGACATGACCCGCTCTTCTATGAGTGGTTATTATAATTTTTGATTAGTCAATTTTTCCACCACTTAAATACTACAACGCAAAGCGAAAAGTCGGCTGTCATGCGTCATGCCCTTAAGCTTGACAACGTTCACTGTCATCCACATTCTAATCCTTGGCCTGAGATCGCGATTAATGTATGAATCTTGGAAGCAATGTTCCAGCATCCACACCTGCATATCCGTGTATATATTTCAAGACAACTCTTTACAAAGTAGTAGACATATGTCAATTTGAGGTTTATATTGTATACATACTTACATATAAACAAGCCACGCATCCGCTCACGTAGCCTAGGGATCCACAAGACATGTTCCCTTCTTTGGAAGCCAGCTTCCTCGCAATTTCTCTCATTTTAGCCAGCATGAACTCCGCCACTGCCGAAGACCAATTGAAGTACTTAGTATCCTCAAAAGAATCAATATAGTTTAACAAGATTCAAGGGAATGAATACCTCGAATCAGGAAATAGGAACGTTGTGAACATAAGTGTAATAAGCCCCGTTAGAAAAATGTACACGGAACGATCATCATTAAAATGGTAGTACATTTGTACTATAGCTCGATTGATCTTCGGTCAAGGTGTCTTTCTTTCTTGAATATGTTTTCATGGTAATAGCTTCTCCATGGGAGTCCCTTTTCATTAACTTTAAATTCTTACCCACTACTCAGTAAACCCAATATTAAATCAATATCATCATTTAAGAACTCTATAGTCCTATCTCCTAGCAAGAATTTTCTTTCACCAGTAAATCTCTCAATCATCCACTTCAGTATCTTTGTATCTACGTTTATCTTCCCAACCCCTATCAGACAATAGTGATTTTTCCCAGCAGTTCCTTTTGTTTTTCTGAGAGTGGGTGGTTATCTATGAATTCTTTGAAATGCTGGATGTAGCATCAATGTGTTACTTTCTCCACATCTACATTTATTCCCAAGTGTACCACTTATCAATTTAATAAGCAAGTGTCAATGCATAATCTTAAACAAGAAAAATTTTGTTTACTTACAACCTTTTTTCTTCAAGGTTTGTGTATCAGTTGTAAGCTTTTCTTTAGGATTGTGCTCCTCGAATGATTTTCTCGATTTCTCCTAAACCCCAAATGTAGCTCATGCTTCCACTGGCCCCCTAATCTTGCTGATGCTTTCTGCCTCATTCCTAGACGGTTTTCTATTGGTACTCGATGCTCTCAAATGCACCATTCTAATATTCCAAGACATCATTCACAAACATGTTTATTTAACATTCAACATTAATATCTCCATCACATATTTGTTGTTACAAGTATTTTTCCTTATGTTTTTCTCGTATTCAATAATTTTCTTCATTGATTCGATTTCCCATGGTAATATGCTCAAAATCTTTTACGAATACAATTTTTATGATCTCTTCCAACACATAAACCACTAACAAAACCCTAAATAATCAACACATAAAACAGCATAGAGGCAGTTACACATTTTCCTTTATCATAACATCAGGCTATTTACACTATAAGAATATTCACTATTGCCGACTGTTGAAAATGGTCGGCAATGTGAAAATAATAGTCAAGAAATAGGGTCGAGGAATGTACTGTCGCTATTGGATTTTCTCAATTGTTCTCGAACAATATCGTCAGGATAAAGGCGGACCTCCACTTAATGTATAATTGTTTCTCTCGTCTATATTCAATAGTCGACAAAGCTTTTTTTCAATCATTATAGATAAATCGTCGACATAAATATCTACATCGGCCGATATTGAAGCGGTCGAGTAAGATCTTATTTTCGATCATTTGAAAATGGATGAGAATTATACTATTATTGTCTATTTATGAATAGTCGACAATACTAATATTCTCTATCATTCTTATCTAACGATCGAAAATACCAATATTTTTGTCCGTTCTTAAATGGTTGAAAATATTAGTATTATCGACTGTTTGTGTCTAACAGTCGATAATTGATGTAAACACATTTACACTACTTAAAATGTCTATTTATGCATGTTCTTAAGCATAGGATTGCATTTCATGATATAAATATTGCATAACATGCATCATCTCGCATTTATAGTTTGAATAAAATGGAGGTTAATTGTCTCATTTTATGTGCTTGGACAGGGCAAACATTTTATCGGGGCCTCGAATCAAAGATCCAATCGTATGGATATGATCAGGGCGACGATTGGAGTTCAACGACTCTAAGATCGCCCTAATCAGGCATCCGTAGCATCAGATAGAGACCGGGGAACCCTAGAAAATCACGGGCCAGGATGGTGTAAATTTACACTTCAGATGACAAATCTGACCGCACGGATGAATTAGGATAGACGATTGCAGCCCAACGACACAAAAAATGAGTCAATCCGACATCCGTGGCACCATCTACAACTTCCAGAAGATGGACGGCCAAGATGCCGCCACGTGGCGCCATCTCGACCGCCCAAACGGCTGAAAAGCGCTGGACGTGTGCGAGCGTTGAGGAGCGGGCAGCCGAGGAGGCGCGCGTGGGCGCGGCAGCGACGGCCACATCGGGGCTTTAGTGACGGATTTATCCGTCACTAAAGACCCCTTATTTATTATTTTGAAGATGTAATGTCCATTTTGCCCCCACTCCTTGCAACTATAAAAGGAGACCCCCTCCATACGAAATTCTCATCCCTTCTTTCTCTTCTCTACCCCTCCAAAGCTCAAGAGAAGCTTGTCCCACACCCGGGATGCTTCTCACGAGATAAAGTCCAATTTTCGTTCCCCTTCGGAAGTGGATCCTGCGACGACGACGGCGTGCTGCTTCGTTCCCGTTCTTTTGCTTCGTCCTCCTTCGTCCCGCTTCGTTCTCCTTCGTCTAGGCGTCGTCCCGTCCGGCTCGTCCTCCAAGCAACCGTCGAGGAGGATTTCTCTCTCCCTATTCTTTTTACCGCTTTCTAGTATAGATTTACTGCTTTCTAGATTAATCTACTCGTCCTCCAAGCAATCGTCGAGGAGGACATTTCTCCCTCCATTCTTTTAATGCTTTTTAGAGTAAATTTATCGCTTTCTAGAGTAATTATTTTATGCTTTCTAGTTGTAATGAACAATCACTTCAATGCAAAAATTCCTTGTTTATTCTACATCTCATTTTGATTTCTCTGTGTAATATTCTTTTTCTCTCTTACTCTCTCTCTCTCTTCTATTTATTGTAAATAATTAGATAGTTCTAAATTGAATTATTCTGTAACAAATAAAAAGAAACGCGTAGTTTTTAAATCAAACGTTCGCCTCCCTGTGTTCGACCCGAAATTTTAATTTCGGTATAAATTTTATTTGTTGAACACGAATTCTTCGCTTTCGAACTACAACGACAGGTTTTCCAAAATCGAACACGTTAGCGTAGGTTCGTACACGTTCAACATTTTGGTGCCGTTGCGGGGAGGCAACGATCTTTGATTTCTCTTCGCGTTTTGTAACTTACAAATCATTTACCTCACTTTTCTCCTTTCTTATTGTAATTGCAGGTACTCTTTCGAGGCAGGCAAAAGCGGTAGATTGGAGTAAAGTGCTGTAGAAGGTTTTGTGAGTTACCCCCCACCTCCCACCCATTAGATTTCATTTCATCACATAATAACTCAAACATCAATCAACCTAGGTGTTTTTATAAACTCTTTGTTGTTTTCATGCGAGTTTTCTGAACACGATTTCTATGAGACGATTGGGCCTGAGGAATCTGATAGATCAATTGATAGCCCAATAATTGAGAACACTGATCTTATTAGGGCACACATTACGGATCCAGAATCGCATTTTCTGGAAGAATCAATTCAATGCCCTGATTATCAGTTACACCCTGTTGAGCTTATTGATGATTTTAATTCTGAGATAATTAGACCCAAGTCAATTTTTATTCTGCCACATCATTTAGACTTGGAGATTTCAGACGGGGTGATGAATATACAAGAGGTCCTGGAATTTGATATGCTGAATGAGGAGGATAAGAGGGGGGAAGTTCTGATTTGGGAAGTTAATTTTGGAGGAAATGGAAGATTGAGTCGAAGGGTTCCTTTTAAGCTGAAACTTTTAAATCAGAACCCTTACGACATTTATTTCGAGGATGTCAAACCCAAGCACACATTCAACGATTATCTTTTTGAGCTTCAATTCTCTGTAACCCGACTTTTTGGTCTTGGGTTGCATCCTCATAAATCGTAGGCCCGACCCTGCTTGCATTCTGATTTTAGGTTTTGGGTAATTTTTATCCAGAACTTAAGATATTCGCGATTATGGGGGATGGGTCTGCACCACAATCTGGTCCACATCTGTGGACCGCTGTTGATAGGTCAGAGGATTCTTCTGTTTATATTAATTCTGACCTGCACTTGTGAATTCTTCATTTCTTTTCTTTGTATAGTGTGCCTAGCTGAAGGCACTAAACTCAGCACTTATACAGTTCTTTTCCATTTTCATCTTGGAGCAGACCTGATATTCACGCAATTCAGGTGCTTTCTTCGCTTTTCCACTCTGTTTTATGTCTTTTTAATACAATGAGGACATTGCATTAGATAGGCATGGGGGTGTGGATATTTATCTCTGAATTTATTCGTCAGCTCCGTAGATTTGTTTTATTTTGATTAAAAAAAATCGAAATTAGGAAAGAGAATTTGGGTTTAAGAAAATTTTCAATCTTAGGAAAAACTATATTAAGATCTGAACACAAAGACCCTTCAGGTCGTTGAACTTAATCAGCCCATGTATCCACTAAAATGTGGATTTGTTTTTCGAGTTCTCGCCAAGTTGAATTTTATTTTAATTGGAGTAAATAAGTTTGGTTGATAAGTACACGACTTATCAACCCACCCTCTGATTTGAGGGAATTTTGAGTCTTAAGCATCTACACACTTTCTTTGCACTGACTCGTTGTTCGGCGATTTTTACGGAAATTGGATAGCTAATGAACCTTCTAGGGTGATATGGCTGGCAAGTTATCTTGGGTAACAGCCCATAGGTAGGTTGTCCAGAGCCCAGTCACTGGACCTTTCTCTTTTTGCTGCCTTTAGGTAAATCTTAGACCAGGGAAGCCACCTACTTAAAAAAAGAAAAAAAAAATCAAAAAGGAGAAAAGAACAAAAAGAAACAAGCCACACTTAGCCGCACGAGTATGGCTGGCAAGTTGTCGGTGGTAACAGCTCATCGACCGGTTGTCCAGAACCCAGCTCAGAAAATGCACTAAAAATTCCCAAAACACTTAGGAAGAAGCAGAGAAGTAGAATAAACCGGGGAGATATACACTGGATTCACCTTTGTGTTGACCCCGTTAAATAAAAGTAGGGAGAAAGCTACCGGTTGTAAAGATACACCTTTAGGCAGAATTCTTTTTGAGGTCACCTAGAGGCGTAGAAATCCGAAGTCCGTTCTAATTGCCGGTCAACGAGTCTATCACAATCACAATAAGATGCCTAAAACTTAGGGTTCTCATTAAATCTTGGGTGAGTTGAATGGCCGTAGAAAGCCACTCTTAAACCCTAAAATTTGAAAATCCAAAAAAAAAAAAAAGAAAAGAGTAAAAAGAGAAAAAGAAAATTTTCTTTGAATAAGGCGAGGGCTTGAGGCGGTCTACATTTTGGTTGATACCCAAGCACTGTTGTGTCTTTGAAAGTTCAGTTCCTAAGTAGACAATTTCTTAATGATTGAAAATAACTCAGGTCCAAATAATCTAACCTAATTCTTTTATAAATAGCATATAGTTTTTGCTAGGGACTAGCAAAAGATAGGCATGGGGGTATGATGTAAACACATTTACACTACTTAAAATGTCTATTTATGCATGTTCTTAAGCATAGGATTGCATTTCATGATATAAATATTGCATAACATGCATCATCTCGCATTTAGAGTAGTTTGAATAAAATGGAGGTTAATTGTCTCCTTTTATGTGCTTGGACAGGGAAAACATTTTATCGGGACCTCGGATCAAAGATCCAACCATATGGATATGATCAGGGCGACGATTGGAGTTCAACGACTCCAAGATCGCCCTGATCAGGCATCCGTAGCATCAGATAAAGACCGGGGAACCCTAGAAAATCATGGGCTAGGATGGTGTAAATTTGCACTTCAGATGACAAATTTGACCGCACGGATGAATTCGGATCGACGATTGCAGCCCAACGACACAAAAATTGAGTCAATCCGACATCCGTGGCACCTTCTACAACTTCCAGAAGATGGACGGCCAAGATGCCGCCACGTGGTGCCATCTCGGCCGCCCAAACGGCTGAAAAGCGCTGGATGTGCGTGAGCGTTGAGGAGCGGGCAGCCGAGGAGGCGCGCGTGGGCGCAGCGGCGACGGCCACGTCGGGGCTTTAGTGACGAATTTATCCGTCACTAAAGACCCCTTATTTATTATTTTGAAGATGTAATGTCCATTTTGCCCCCACTCCTTGCAACTATAAAAGGAGACCCCCTCCATACGAAATTCTCATCCCTTCTTTCTCTTCTCTACCCCTCCAAAGCTCAAGAGAAGCTTGTCCCACATCCGGGATGCTTCTCGCGAGATAAAGTCCAATTTTCGTTCCCCTTCGGAAGTGGATCCCGCGACGACGACGGCGTGCTGCTTCGTTCCCGTTCTTTTGCTTCGTCCTCCTTCGTCCCGCTTCGTTCTCCTTCGTCTAGGCGTCGTCCCGTCCGGCTCGTCCTCCAAGCAACCGTCGAGGAGGATTTCTCTCTCCCTATTCTTTTTACCGCTTTCTAGTATAGATTTACTGCTTTCTAGATTAATCTACTCGTCCTCCAAGCAATCGTCGAGGAGGACATTTCTCCCTCCATTCTTTTAATGCTTTTTAGAGTAAATTTATCGCTTTCTAGAGTAATTATTTTATGCTTTCTAGTTGTAATGAACAATCACTTCAATGCAAAAATTCCTTGTTTATTCTACATCTCATTTTGATTTCTCTGTGTAATATTCTTTTTCTCTCTTACTCTCTCTCTCTCTTCTATTTATTGTAAATAATTAGATAGTTCTAAATTGAATTATTCTGTAACAAATAAAAAGAAACGCGTAGTTTTTAAATCAAACGTTCGCCTCCCTGTGTTCGACCCGAAATTTTAATTTCGGTATAAATTTTATTTGTTGAACACGAATTCTTCGCTTTCGAACTACAACGACAGGTTTTCCAAAATCGAACATGTTAGCGTCGGTTCGTACACGTTCAACAATAATTCCTTGTAATTTTGGTCGCTACTATTCTCGTACGTTGGAAAACGGTTGAGAATAGTTGCAATTTTTTTAATTCATGTTTTTTATTTGTGTGGAAGACCTGTAGAAAATGAAAAATCTTATAAAAATATAATCAATCACACAACTTAAAACATTTGCATCTAATTAAAACACTAGAAATGAAAATAAAAATTTCATATATTTAACAATGTATACAAAGTTCATTACAAATGGTAATGTATATAAAAAATACAACAATAATGCTGTGGCACCAACGCCTCCAGCATCACCACCACCTAAATCATTGTCGTCACGACAATCTCAAAATTGATGAAAGGATGGGTGATCGATACCTCCCTGCTGAAGTACCCTCAGGAGCTCCTTAATAGTCTGAGTCAACTCCTTGAACTGCGTCACGTCATCCCTGACCTGAGTGGTCAACTCATCGATTCACTGGTCGTTCTCCTCGTGGAGGTGATGTAATAGTGCAATCTCCTTCCTCATCTCCTGTACCTCAGCTGAAGAGGACGATGCCCCCTTTCTCCTATACCAAGTGGAGACGATCTCACTCCTCCCTGTGCTACGGACATACCTGCCTTGCTCAGGTGGCATGACGGTCTAGAACACCTCCTCTGTCGTCAGTGGCTGCTGAACTGTACCAAAGTTGGCATCTTCAGGAGGATGCATTAAGTTGACCATATTATCCTAAAAGAGATTGAATTACGTTAAGTAATTTCATTTAATTATAATTACGAAATGAAATAAAAGTATTGTGTATTTTAACTTACGTGTCTCTACTGGTATGTGTCATGAGGCCACTCTATTTCTCTCATTACTCATCTTGCTATGAGTGGCTAATAATAACATCATCATCAGCCATATCTAACTTTATTTAGTCATAATCCATTGATAAATGCTCCTACATAACCGCCAAAGAGCCGTAATTCACTGCATATCATTTCTGAGAGAAACACATTAAAATAGGGGTAAACAATAGTTTCAACAAAATATCCTAAATGTAGAACAATCATGGGCTTCCCAAGGATTAAATAAAGTTCAAATGTTCATAAATGTCTAATAAGTCGATTCATGCAGACAAAAATGGATTTCCACGTATTTTGAGAATTAATGGACATCTGAAAACCTAAAAACATACCCGTTGTTTAGAGCTTTGAATCGGTATTTAAAAATATTGTATTCTAGTACAACTGAAAAAGAGTTCAAAAAAATTCCATTTTATTACTCGAATATATTCCGAGGTCGAACACAAGGAGCAAATGGAATTTACACACTAATCTCAACAATAAATGCAAATTGAACACATAATACTACTCAAAATATAATTAGGAGTGTAAAGCATGAGTATATGAAGGGTAAAAATAATTGTAGATAAAATAATGGAGAGCTTATGAAAATTGGACGTCTGATTTTGCAATCAGACGTCTTAAAAGTCTTGTGCTACAGTACCTTGCTTTGATTTCCCTTTCTCGATTCTTCTTCTTCCTCTGGCTTTTTCTGCCTTCTCTTCTTCTTTCTCTGTCTTTGGTCCCTTCTTCTCTGGCCCATCTCTTCCTTTTCCTTAGCAAGCCCTCTCTTCCTAGCTTTCTCTACCTTTGCCTTTTCTCTGACTTCTCCTTTGCCTTAAGCCCTGCGGTGCTCCTTTCCTTCTTCTCTGAATTGGCTAAGTATTGGAGCAAACTCTTCAAAGCAAAACCCCCCTTCCCCTACGTAGCTTTCCTCTCTTTCTCTCTTCTCTATTTTAGAACCGCTCTCCGAGAGCCTTTAACGGGTCGGGTAATCGGACCTAACGGAGACCCGGGTCCAGGCTCACTGGCATGTGTGGTGAGCGAGGAGTGAGCAGGTCGGATAATAG
Organism: Thalassia testudinum; assembly: GCA_037157565.1. Lineage (NCBI taxonomy): Eukaryota > Viridiplantae > Streptophyta > Magnoliopsida > Alismatales > Hydrocharitaceae > Thalassia > Thalassia testudinum. The sequence continues at coordinate 26,831,306 of JAZHRO010000014.1, forward strand.
AGTCATGGCCAGGTCCGCATGGGCGGTGCCACGGACGAGTTCGTGAGAGGGGGGGAGGAAGACCTCACCCTCAGTGTTGGAGGCGATAAGCCTCTAACACAAAATCAATTTATGAGACGTCGGGCAGCTTTCCACCTCCGAAGTGGGACTAAATGTCCCACCTTCTTCCGCACGCACAGCAGCAGGGTGACTTCCTCAATTTGCGAGGTTGCAGCTACTCTCGACTCCAATCAAAGACCTGGATGTGTGCACGCCCCAAGTCCGCACCACCTGGGACTATCACCTGGAGTAGCAACACCTGAAGCGTAGCTTCAAGCTAGCTTCAGGCTAGGCAGTAATGGTGGCCGATGGCTGAATACCTAAAATCAAGAACAAGGGCCTTATGGCCGCATCAAAACGTTCAGCATGGTCGCTGTGGCATGGTGAATGTCATGGTGGTCGTGGCGAGGAGCGAAGGTGGCTGGGGTGGCATGTCCAGGGTTCACTGTGTGCGTATGTGTGGGTATGTTCGGTGGATTATTTGGTTGGTTGATGGAGAGATTGGAGTGAGGGGGTATAATCAGGGAGATGAGGCAGAGGTCATAGGGTGGTCGGCGAGGTGTATGGAGGTGTGGAGAGACGGGAGCACCCCGCTGGAGGTATCGCCGGAGGTGGAGAAGGTGATGGTGGTCAGTGGCGTCGGTGGGCCATTTTGGGAAATAAAGAGAGGGAAAGAAAGTGGGAGCGAGAGAGTCGAAAAAACTTACTTTTAAAGGATGAAAGAGACAGGGGATCCACGTCGGTATGGTTGCCGACCATGGGGAAGATGAAGCTCTGTAGATGAGGTGGCAGCGAAGACAGGGTAGAGGCGACGTCAGCCGATGTTGCGTGACACGAAGGATAGAGAAGAAGACAACTCGACCACTGGTACTGTGGTTGGGCGACGAGAGAGCAAGGGAGAAGCCGCTGGAGCTTGCGGAGATTGTGGCCAATGAGGGAGAGAAGAATCAAGGGGGAACTGGCCCAAATTCAAGCTGAGGAACATTGGTTGGGTCTGGGGAGCCTTTAAATAGGTCTCTGAGGAGGTTTTGTGCTTGGAAGCCAAGATTCCATGCAAGGCAAGGTCGCCAGAGTTGGAAGCTTCAAAAGTTCCAAATCTCTCATGCATTCGCATGAGTGACTGGGAAACAATCAGAGCTCATCAATGGGTTCAGATTGGAGGGGATTACTCAGAGAATCTCTTTTCCAATTTTAGAAGGGATTCTCTAAGCAATCAAGGAAAAACCTCCTTTCAAAGCTCACCAGAGTAGGATTCCTCCACTATAATGTTGGAGGGACCTATTTGAAAAGATGATGAAGAAGCTAGGGGGCTAAATGCAAGGGTTTTTAAAAGTTAGGGGTATAAATATAATCAGACTAAACCTTTTTGCAAAGTAGGTCAAGATGAGTTCCCCTTAATTTCAAATTTTGGTACAAACCTAATTTGGACCTAAGAAATCTAATGATGAAGTTGGATTTTGGTTTTGACCACGTTTCAGTAGGAAATTTATGCAAAAACCTAATTTAGGGTAAATATCTGTCTAAGATCCCATTCTAGGTCAAGATGGGTTCTAATGGCTAAATTGAAGGTTCTAAACCCTAGAGAATATTTTTATATGATTTTTAGAGGGTTTAAGTGAATTTTATCATGACCAGAACCTTGGTTAATCAAGTGGGTCTGTTTTAGGGTTTCAAGAAGTCATTTAATTCACATGACACACATAAACCCTTTTCTGTCAAATCCAACCCACTTTTTATCTTGTTAAAATAATTTACCTTTGTTTAGCCCTTGAGAAAACCCATGGTTGCACTGCATTGGTAAAATTACAGTTTTAACCCTAGTTTCTTATTTTACTCTCAAAATGGTTGTGCAGTGAATTATGACCTTCAGTAGGTTATGTAGGAACATTTATTCTCTTCATTGGATCAAAATGAGCTAGTTAGGGCTCATGATGGTGTTCCCATCATACCCCTATGCCTAGCTTTTGCTAGTCCCTTAGCAAAATCTTAAGGTTTTAACTTTGCTTTTAAACCACGTAAACTGTGATGTGTGCTTTCTTCTGTAGATTAAGCTAGAATGCCGATAGTAGGCCTAGAAGTACTCAAGTACCAACCAAGAACCGGACTTGACCAGCTCTAGCCTCAGTTGATAACACTACATCTTAGGGTAATAATTCTGTCAATTGGGGTTTATCTTAAGGGTAATGTGCACAAATAACACATCATAAATGGGCATGGGAGAATGACATGCATCACACATTAAGATTGTTTATTAAGTAGTATTAATGGCCATTTCTATAAGTTCATGTCAAAACAGGCCTTAGATGAGCAATCAGACCGTACGGATGGATTCAGAGCGACGAACAGAGTCCAACGGACTAGAAATCGGCCAAATCCAACATCCGAAGCTCCCACAAATGACCCAAGAAGTTCTGACCATTGATCTGATGATCAATGGCCACGAGGTGGCCATGTGGTAGCATCAGGAGCGCCTCGCCTACCGCACGATGTCACCCCATCACGTAGATCTAATCGCAGTCGTCCAATCTCCATCGAACTGCTAATGATTGGTGAAGAAGCGCGACCATCCGCGCCCGCAACGCAACGGTCGCACCCCCGCCTCGCACGCAGGAGACGCAAGTTTGAATCTCCTGCCACAGCTCATCAGCTCAAATTCGACCGCCTGATCACCATCGAGCGGTCTCGATAGCGCTACGCAGCACATCCTCAGGCATCGATCCTCCACGCGCATGCCTACCCCGGTCGACGACACCCACTCTCACGCGTGCTTGAGGTGCAATCCAAGCACACCCTTCGCGAGATCTCAACCGTCCGATCTTTGATCGGACGGCCTACAATGCGCACACATGGATCGTGCGTGAAGAAGAACGAGCGCGCGCGTGAGACCAGCGGGCAAGGGGCTACATCGATGCTTTTAGCATGGATTTAGCGATGTCCCAGACGTTGCTAAAGCCCATACTTAAATTAGAAACCCCTTCTTCCTTTATAAACCCCTTCCAACCACCCATGTAAAGCATTGAATTCACTTAGCAAGTGCTATACCTCCCTCCTAGCTTCCCTTAGCATCCCTTGTAATCAACGGAGTTGACGAGCCACCGACAGAGTCCTCTTCCACCGCCATGGCTGCCTCATCGTCTCCCTTCTCTCTCTCTTTCTCTCCCTTTACTGTAGCTTTACTTTCCTTTTGTTTAAGCATTTAGCTATTGTTGTATTTGTAAGACTTGAATTGCATGTTAAATATAGTTTTGATGTTGTTTTCCATCTTGATCTAAGTGAATGCCATGATTTAAAAGACTCTAACCCTACTCTCTCTCTCACTCGCTTTTCTCCCGCGTCTTCTCACAAGAAAAAACCCGTCATTTCCATGAAACTAAGTGACAAGAAAAATCTGATTTTCACGCCTTCTTGAGTTCGACACTTGGACTCACATCCATTTCTTCATTTAAAATCGACGTTGCGAACGCAAACTATAACGATCCTTTTAAACAAATGCATTCGGGGAGGCAACGGATTTATTTTGTCACTTCCATTTTGTATCCATGCTCACATCATGTAACGCATTTTCTCCTACTTGATGGTTGCAGGAACTCGATGCTTGGATGGTGAAGTAGTGCAACTCGTGATGGTGGAGATGGAGTAAGTGCAATAAGGACCGATTGTGAGTAGTTCTTTACCTGTGGTTGTTTGCTTGCCTAAAAAAAATCTTAAAAAAAAAAAAAAAAAAAACTTGGCGTGGTGAATGATTGCTTGATCCACATCCTCAACTCATCACCCAACAAAAAAATATACACTCTAACATTCTTAATGATCTAAACTTTTTGGAGTGTTCTTCTTTCTTTTTGAATGGTGTTTGCGAAGCCACCGTGAATTGACATGGGTCGCACCACTCATCCCTAAAATCAACTCATCTGGTAGAAATTGCATGAACACTAGGATGAGCACGTTAGGGATTTAGAGCCTTTTCACATTAAAGGAAATCTACTCTCACCAACTGTGTGCAAAACTTGGCGTGCTCACTTGAAACTTGCCTGAAAACATTAGGATAGGTCAACCCTAAAAGGCACAAAAGTAAGGACAAACATTAAAAGATACCACATCTTAAAGTCCTTGCTTGAAAGCCATGTTTTGATGGGAGCACACACACTGGAATTGGAGAACTAAGAGACACCACCCCAATCAACGCCTCATCATATAACCCAAGTACAAGCATTGTCCTAGCTCCATTAAAACAGAGTAGACATGCCCTAGGCAAGACTGGGTTAAATCTCAAGAGGTGTGGTTTTGTTCACTGGGCACTTGGCTTTCATTCCCTTAGTAGAATCTAGTGACTAGGTTATCGGGAAGTGTCAAACGACCGTGGTTGTGGGGTCTACGGAACCGGCGGTGCAAGCCAAAGGAAGAACCTTCCCTACAATCCCCTCATAATCAACCTGGCCAGATTAGCTTTGAGAAGGGCAGTCCAGTGCTTACGGACTTGATCTCTCCTTTGGATATTTCTAGGTCCCCTAAGGAATACACTATAAGGACTAGGCTTACTTGATTGGTTGTGCACACACACTTTTCGCATCTGTCACTCTCCACGTCCCCTCCTGTTCTTCTCTAGTGTATGCACGGGAGACGATCACTTCATCTCGAGTTGTTTGTTTTGGGACGGGAATCCAAAAGACCTGATCTTGCTAGAGACATGGTTGAACTTAGAGTAGATGAGGTTGAAGACCAACCCTCACCAGACACGATGACCATCATCCAGGCCTAGATCAACACAAACCACCGACTTCAGCAGCAACTGATCCACACTATCATGCAAGCCATACACCAGTTGCAGAACCCCCAGGGGCAACCACCACCATTCCAAGACCAACCTAGGCCCCTCTGCGACTTCTACAATCCTTCTGCGATTCAGATTGAGCCACACCTTAGGATCCCCGAAGGGGGAGATGATTTGGAGCTGAAACCAAATGTCCTGAGTCTGATTCAGAGCCACTTCCATGGAAACTCAAATGAGGACCCCTTCCAGCACCTAGAGGATCTTGACCGGATCGCCCAGACTGTAAAACCCAGGAACATTAGTCTAGACATTGTTTTGATTAAGATGTTCCCCTTCTCGATGAGAGAGAAAGCATCTCACTGGCTGAGAACCCTAGGAAGACCCATCACCACTTGGGAAGAACTGAGGCATGCATTCTTAAAGAGATTCTTTCCCATAGGAAAAACTAATGCCCTCAGAAGAGCCATTACCACCTTTACACTCCAGGACGGGGAACAGTTCCATGAAGCGTAGGAGAAATTTAATGAACTATTGAGGAAATGCCCACACCACTAAGTACCAAGGTGGCAATTGGCCCAGATCTTCTACCACGGTCTAAACAGCAACCTTCGGAACTTCGTCGATGCCTCATGCAGGGGAAACTTCCTGAACAAAGATGAGGAAAGTGTGTTTGTCTTCGAGTCTATGAACGAAAATTCGCTCAACAATGCCTCCATGACCCAATTTAGTCGATCCAGTCAACCCCGTGGTGGGATCTATGAGGTACAAGCAAATTCTGGAACAGTTGACATTGATATCATTGCTAAGAAATTGGATTGATTGGAATTGGTAGATAAAAGGATAGATGAACTACTGAACCAGACTAGGAACTTGTTATAGACACTCTCCTTAGCAAAGGGAGCTCACAATGTTGACCTGGTCCAGCCACTAAGCTAGATGAACCTGGAACAACCTCTGACCACGTTCCAGGGGGGACTTTTGCTCCCTCAACCCTTGATTACTCTCTTCCCTCCCCCTCGACATCAGCTATCTTTGAAGATGTACAGGCTATCCAAGGTTATTCCAAACTTGATACTTTCTCCAACACTTACAACACTGGCTGGCATAATCCACCCAAACTTTGCTTGGACAAATCAGAAACTGCCTCAATTTCAGAACTAGCCCAAGCCAAACCAACAGCCAAACCTACCCCCCTATCAGCAAGGACCACCAGTTAGACCCCCAATAATCCGAATAGGGTGGTCCCCCCCCCCCCCCCCACAAAACCAAATGGATACCCTGATAAACATGATAGCCGAAATGAACCAAAAACACCAGGAGGAAATGGCTTTAATGAAGGGACAGTTAAGCTAGCTGTTGGACTGTAAACAACAACGATCCCTACCATCCCAGCCACAACCGAACCCATGAAACATGATTAATAGAGGCCCTAATTTGCAAGGGTTCCAAGGCAATCCCAGGTAGGCTCACATGGTCTAGCCAGCCCCACAAACACCCCCTGGGTTTGGTGCTTCTTCTTCCTCGTCTTCTCAAGGATCAACACATGGTCCTAATGCCTCTGCAAATGCGGTAACCTTGAGAAGCGACACCAAAACCCAGGATCCCAAATGGCTGACTCCTCCTGTGACTTCACCCTCTGAAATACCCGACTCTAAAGAGGCGTAGGAAAAACCCAAGGACCTAGAAATAGACCCTATCCACATTCAGACACCATATCTCGAGGCCTTAGAGACAATCAAGAAAAAGAAGTGTTATGGAAAATGAGGAGCTTTTGGAGATCTTTAAGTAGGTTCAGATTAATATTCCGCTCGTCGAAGCCGTCAAGCACATTCCGGCTTACGCCAAGTTCCTAAAGGATGCCTGTACACCAAAATGTAAGCCAAGACCTCAAGCACCTAGGAAGGTTGTGCTCTCAGAGCAAGCAAGTTCCATGATATCAAGCAACCTTCCACTCAAATGAACTAACCCAGGAGTGCCCCTGATATCTTGCAATATCCTGGACATGACATTTGATAGAGCACTCCTGGACTTAGGTGCTTCCATCAATCTAATTCCGACAACACTGTACCACCAATTTGGATTCAGAGAGTTGACGCCCACACTTGTTACCATCCAGCTAGCTGATAGATCTGTGAAAACCCCAAAGGGGGTTGTTGAGGATGTGATTGTGCAGGTCAAGGACTTCTATATCCCAGTCGACTTCTTGGTGCTCGACATGGAAGTCCCTGAACAACTACAGAACACACCCATCATCCTAGGCAGACCTTTCTTAGCTACGGCTAAGGCAAACATCGATTGTGACACGGGATGCATGGAAATCGCCTTCGGAGACAAGAGGATGCTGTTGGATATCTTCCAGGAGACCAAGTCTTTTGATTGCAACTGTATCGAGGAACACGATCCCGTGGAGCCTTTGGTCGAGGAATGCCTCACCCTTAGTTTTGTCTTGGACTACCAATCTTGTAACAACTGTTCTGACCCGTCACCATCTATGCCCATGGACCTTTGTAGGGCTGATTACCATCAACCAAGACCATTCGAGGAGATTGATGTTGATCAACTCCTGCCTTTCCCCTTTCCATCAAACATTATTCCACCCACAGCTGAACTAAAGCCGCTACCCGAGAATCTCAAGTATGTCTTCCTGGGACCTGGCCAGACCTTCCCAGTAATTATCAACGCCAACCTAACTAAGGATCAGGAACTTGGATTGACAGTGACCCTATCAGAACATAGGGCTACCATTGGCTGGGCTACTTTAGACTTGAGAGGAATTAGCCCCACCTATTGTACCCACAAGATCTACCTAGAAGATGGGGCGCGACCCTCCCGTCAGATGCAGAGACGGTTAAACCCAAATATGCGAGAGGTCATTAAGAGGAAATTGTCAAATGGTTTGACACCGACATCATCTATCCCATCTCCGATAGCCCCTGGGTGAGCCCCACTCAAGTGGTTCCAAAGAAAGCCGGGCTCACCATTGTCACCAATGAGCATGGCGAATCCATCCCCACCCACACTACCACCGCATGGCTGGTGTGTATTGATTACAGGAAGCTCAATGAAGCAACCAAGAAAGATCATTTCCCCCTACCATTCATCGATAGATTCTTGAGCGATTGGCAGGGCAGAAGTATTTTTGCTTCCTGGATGGATATTCAGGATATAACCAAGTTGCACTTGCACCTGAAGATCAAGAGAAGACCACATTCGCTTGCCCGTACGGCACGTTTGCATTCCGTCGTATGCTGCTTGGGTTATGCAATGCACCCACTACCTTTCAGCGTTGCATGCTAGCCATCTTTTCAAAGATGGTGGGTGAATACCTGGAGGTCTTTATGGATGATTTCTCAGTATTTGGGAATTCATTCAACCACTGTTTGAGCAACTTGGAGAAAATCTTGAAGCAATGTATCGAGGTTAATTTGGTGTTAAGTTGGGAAAATATCCATTTCATGGTTCAAGAAGAAATCATCCTCAGTCACATCGTATCACATAGGGGCATTGAGGTGGATCGAGCTAAAGTTGATTTGATTTCCAAACTTCCCCCACCTAGCTCGGTCTGGCAAATCTACTCGTTCCTTGGACACGTTGGCTTCTACTGAAGGTTCATCAAAGACTTCTCCAAGCTTTCTAAACCCTTGACCAACCTTCTGGACAATGATGCCCTATTCCACATGACCTTTGATTGCATCCTGGCTTACCACACCCTCAGGGGCTTAGTCTCCACAACACCCATACTTTAGCCCCCAGACTGGTCCCAGGATTTTGAGATCATGTGTGATGCATCAGACTTTGCCGTAGGTGCAATCCTGGGACAGAGACAAGACAAGAAACCCGTGGTGATCTACTACACGAGCAAGACGTTAGACGAGGCCCAACGAAATTATACGGTCACAGAGAAAGAACTACTCGTTGTAGTTTTTGGACTCGAAAAGTTCCGATCTTACCTTCTGGGATCCCATGTGACCATCTATACGGACCACTCGGCCATCCGGCATCTATTGGCTAAAAAGGATGCGAAGCCCAGCCTCATCAGATGGATCCTGCTCTTGCAGGAATTTGACCTGGAAATTCGCGACAAAGCCAGGTTAAAGAATTTTGTGGCCGATCACCTATCCAGAGTCCACCCAGACCACATTGGGCCCCCCTTGCCTTTATCCGACACCTTTCCTGGTGAGCAAATTTTGGCTGTGCAAGACAGGAAACTACCTTGGTATGCCGACTATGTGAACTACCTGGTTGTAGGACAGACCCCGCACAACTGGTCCAAAGAGCAACGGGATAAGTTCTTGGCTAAAGCCAAGCACTATTTCTGGGATGATCCCATGTTGTTTCACCTCTGTGCCAACTAGATCATCAGGAGGTGTATCCCGAAGGACGAAGTTCAGAGTGTGCTATCTTTTTGTCATGACCAAGCTTGTGGTGGCCACTTCTCAGGAAAGAAAACGGTCGCAAAGGTTCTGCAATCTGTATTTTACTAGCCTTCCTTATTTAAGGATGCACACAACTTTGCTAAGACTTGCTCTCACTGCCAGACTCTGGGGACCATGACCAGAAAAGACATGATGCTGCTCCAGCCCATTCTGATCATTGAGACCTTCGACGTTTGGGGTATTGATTTTATGGGCCCCTTCCCACCATCCAATGGCTTTGAGTACATCTTAGTCTCTGTAGACTATGTCTCCAAATGGATTGAAGCCGTCACCACCCACCGATGTGATCATATAGCTGTCATGGACTTTGTTAAGCAAAACATCTTTTCTCGGTTTGGAATACCAAAGGCCATGATCAATGATGGTGGAAGTCATTTTATCCACACCCAATTCCGTGCCCTACTCAGAAAATATGGGGTTACCCACCGCATTGCCACCCTGTATCATCTGCAAATGAATGGGTAGACTGAGGTCTCAAACAGGCAGATCAAGAATATTTTACAGAAGACTATGAGACCTGACAGGAAGGATTGGTCCACAGAACTAGATGATGCCCTGTGGGAATACCGAACCACTTTCAAGACCCCGATAGGCATGTCGCCTTATCACCTGGTCTTTGGCAAAGCTTGCCACCTTCCTATCGAGTTGGAACACTGGGCTTATTGGGCCGTTAAGCAGTGTAACATGGATTCCCAGTTAGCTGGTGCGCAGAGGACACTCCAACTCTCCAAGCTTGAGGAAATTCGTTGGGACGCCTTTGAGAATAGTCGGCTGTACAAGGAGAAAATGAAAGTCGTCCACGACCGAATCATCCATAGAAAGACCTTTGAGCCTAACCAGCAAGTTTGGCTTTTTGATGCCCGACTAAAACTATTTCCAGGGAAACTCAGGTCCAAGTGGACAGGACCGTTTAGGGTAGTCAAGCCCTACTCCAATGGGGCAGTTGAAATCGCAGATTCGAATACTGGGCATACTTTTACAGTCAATGGTTAGAGATTGAAATACTTCCTCGCCCAGGTTCCCCCAAAGGAGGTTGTCACCCTCATTGAGGGATGACACCAAGCACTGCCCAGCTGGGGGCATTAAACTCAGCGCTTCCTAGGAGGCAACCCAGAAGATTCAGACTAATCAGGTATTTTACTTCGCTCAGGTAATATCTTTTTGAACCCTGGTTGCATCCATGTATTTATCAATGAGGACATTGTCCAATTTAAGCATGGGAGGTGGTAAATTGCATGATTCTGAGTTCATTTAATCAGTCTGAATAAAATAAAAAAATTTGAATTTGGGAAGAGAAAAAAAACTTAGGCATTAGGAATTTATCAACAGTGAGAAATAATATGAAAAGAACTTGAACACTTACACTTTTCAGGCCTTCAGGCTTAATCAGCCCTTGTGTCCGTTAAAATATGGATTTAGCTTCAAATCCTTGCAACCTTAATTTATTCTAATCCACCAATAAAATAAGGTGATAAGTATATGACTTATCAACTCGCCCTCTAACTCAGAGGGACTTTTACTCTAAGTATCTACATACATTTTTGCACTGACTCACTCCTCGGAGATTCTGATAGAAATTGGGTAGCTAATGAACCTTCTAGGGTGATATGGCTGGCAATTTGTTGTGGGTAACAGCCCATTGGTCGGTTGTCCAGAGCCCAGCCACAGGACCACCTTCTTTTTATTGCCTTTAGGTAAATTTGAGATCAGGGAAGCCACCTACTAAAAAAAAAAAAGAAGAGAGAAGAAAAAAGAACAAAATAAGACACACTTCACCGCACGAGTATGGCTGGCAAGTGATCATGGGTAACAGGCCATTGGTCGGTTGTCCAGAACCCAGCTCATTAAATGCACAAAAAGACCCAAAACACTTAAGGAAGAAGCGGGGAAGTAGAGCAAGCCGAGGAGATATACACTGGAAAAATCCTTGTGTTGACCCCAAGTAGAACAAAAGTAGGGAGAAAGCTACCGATCAGACAAATACACCTTCAGGCAAAACACTTCCTTTTCCGGTCACCTAGGGGCGTAGAAATCCGAAGTCTGTCTGAATTACCATTGAGTGAGTCTACCACGATCTTCACACAAAGATGCTTAGCACTTAGAGCCTTTTCTGAGTTTTGGGTGGGTTGGGTAGTCATAAAAAGTTACCAACACACTCTTAACTCCAAAGATCTAAAAATGAGAAAAGATGAAAAAGAAAAATATATATATGCATGCCTTAAAGCAAGGATTCAGGCGATTCATATTTTGGTAGACACCCGGGTGCTGTTTAGGCTCTGTAGATCAAGATCTTAGTATATTTCCTCTTATTGATAAGTAACAAAATGTCTAAGTAATCACTTCTTGGATTCTGACTAAGAATAATGGCTAGAATGAACCTTGCTAGGGACTAGCAAGGAGTAAGCATGGGTGTATAATAACACTACATCTTGGGATAATAATTCTGTCAATTGGGGCTTATCTTAAGGGTAATGTGCACAAATAACACATCATAAATGGGCATGGGAGAATGACATGCATCGCACATTGAGATTGCTTATTAAACAGTATTAATGGCCATTTCTATATGTTCATGTCAAAATAGGCCTCATATGAGCAATCGGATCGCACGAATGGATTTAAAGCGACAAACGGAGTCCAACGGACTTGAAATCGGCCAAATGCAACATCCGGAGCTCCCACAAATGACCCAAGAAGTTCTGACCGTTGATCTGATGATCAACGGCCATGAGGTGGCCACGTGGCAGCATCAGGAGCGCCCTGCCCGCCATGCGACGTCGCCCCATCACGCAGATCTAATCGCAGTCGTCCAATCTCCATCGAATGGCTGACGATTGGTGAAGAAGTGCAACCATCCACGCTCGTAGCGCAACGGTCGCGCCCCCACCCCGCACGTAGGAGACACGGGTTCGAATCGCCCACCGCAGCTCATCCGTTGATTTCGCCCGCGCGCTCAAATTCGATCGCTCAATCGCCATCGAGCAATCTCGATAGCGCTATGTGGTGCATCCTCAAGCGTCGTTCCTCTACGCGCACGCCTACGTCGGTCGACGACGCCCGCGCTCGCATGCGCTTGAGGCATGATCCAAGCATGCCCTTCGCGAGATCGAAGATCGGACGGCCTTCAACGCGTGCACACGAATCGTGCATGAAGAAGAACGGGCACGCACGTGATACCAGCAGGTAGGGGGCTACACGAACGCTTTTAGCATGGATTTAGCGACGTCCCGGATGTCGCTAAAGCCCATACTTAAATTAGAAACCCCTTCCAACCACCCAAGTAAAGCATTGAATTCACTTAGCAAGTGTTATACCTCCCTCCTAGCTTCCCTTAGCATCCCTTGTAATCAACAGAGTCGACGAGCCATCGACAGAGCCCTCTTCCATCGCCGTGGCCACCTCGCTATCTCCCTTCTCTCTCTCTTTCTCTCCCTTTAATCTAGATTTACTTTCCTTTTATTTAAGCATTTGGCTATTGTTGTATTTGTAAGACTTGAATTGCATGTTAAATATAGTTTTGATGTTGTTTTCCATCTTGATCTAAGTGAATGCCATAATTTAAAAGACTCTAACCCTACTCTCTCTCTTTCTCTCTCTCACTCGCTTTTCTCCTGCATCTTCTCGCAAGCAAAAACTTGTCATTTCCATGACACTAAGTGACAAGAAAAATCTGATTTTCACGCCTCCCTGAGTTCGACATTCGGACTCACGTCTGTTTTCTCATTTAAAATCGACATTGTGAATGCAAACTATAACGATCCTTTTAAACAAACGCGTCCGTAGCACATCATCAGTCTGCTGCAAAGGTTTTTAAGGCCCACAGGAACTAACCTAAGGTTCGTTGAACTCTGCGGTTAAAGCACCCGTGCTTGTAACATATTTTAGCCTTGGTTCAGTTTGCAGTGCATTTTTGTAAGAGAGAGACAGAGGAATTTTCTTTGTTTGGAGAGTTTTCTCACTCTTTTCTTTTTATTTCTAGCTTCGGATTGGCTTTACAACATGGTCTGTATCAGATTCCCAGTCCCCATCATCAATCCTCGAAGGGTCCCTGGCAATCGATCTTTGAGATAGCACCGCCCATGGCAACCCCCAGAACCCTGGCTTTCAAGATTTCGAGATAATCCCGCCCATGACATTTTATAGCTAAATCCAAACCCTGGCAATCGACATTTCAGGATAATGCCGCTCATGGCATCTGAACCAGCACAGGTGCTTGCATGCCCCCGGTAGGATATGTAGATATCCTAGGAGACAAGCACTGAGGAGACGATATGTTATTGCGTATCTTCGAGGGGAATTTCCCACCTCTCCGTGTCGGGAACTTGTCCAAATCAACTTGTGTTGATCAGCCGCTCCTAATCTAGGTGACTTTTTCAGAATGATTTAAACTTATTTGCATGATTTTGATACTTATGTGCACTGAACCAAACTGTGTGTGGATTGGGATGCTTAAGATACCGAGTCCTGCAAATCAGAGGCCAGTTAACGAGGTCGAATACTCCCTAAGCTTTAGACCTAATACTTAAGCTTCTCATTTTCCCCAACCTCTTAAGGACTATCCAAATCTTAGCGGATACTTGAATTTTTAAGCCTATGGTCATAGCCCAAGAGGCCTAAGATCAGCCTTCCTACTAATCTCTTCTGTGTTTCATTAGCACTTTTTGCTTCTTTCATTTTCTTTCTTTTGATATGGTCTAGAACTAAGTCAATTCCTTAATTTCTTACTAATGACTATTTGTTTTTCTTTTTCAACTTGTGCTCCTTTTTGACAGTTTTCACTTCTCCCCTTTTTCTCAAGATTTGTATGGCCTCAAAATTTTCTCTCCTCTCAGTTTTTTGTTCTTTTTCATAATTTTGTATTTTTTTGGTATTTTTGGAATATGAGATTTTTTGTGAGAACCCTTCTGAACTTTTGATTTTTGCATGTTTGGACTTTACCACCCCCCCCCATGCCTAAGTTTTGCAATGTCCTCATTGTAAATGGAGGGTGTGAAACAGGTTTGAGTTTCAGGAATTAGAACAGGATTTGTCGGGTGGGTCAGGGATGACTATTGCAGACGATTTCAACCTTAGGTACGTGTACCAGAGGTAGGATCGACTGTTCTAAAATCGAACTCAGGGTGCAATAAATGTGAAGTATAGAAGGATAATCAGAAGGATCTCAGGTTTTTGGAATGACGGGTTGCCTCCCATTAAGTGCTAAATTCAACGCCTTCAGCTGAGCAGGAAATGATATGGAGAAGGAGTGGTCAAATCAGCTGAGTTTTGTAAAACAAGCACCTTGATCAAGAGCCTGGTTAGTCCAACCAGGTGCTTGTTCAGGTCAACAGGTTGATGATACAGCCCAAACCCAAACAATTTGGTGGGTTGATAAATGTAGATCAAGAGGTGTGGAACCCACCATATACCGTGAAGCTCAAAATGATGTGGAAGTGTGAATCTAGGGTTTGGCTGAGTCAAATCAGCCTGATCAGAGTAGGGATCCTTAAATGAAGAAGAATCATTGGATGATGTAGGAACCCTACAGAAGTGATCAGAGAAGGATGGGACATGTTTTGTAGTCTAATCAATGTCCGAAACCCGATAAAGATGTGGAGGCGAATCATATGCAATCAACTCAGTAAGAGGGGAATCAGAATAGAAATTGAGTCCGGTTGCGGGTCGAGGTTGAAAATGGGTTTGAATAGGTTCTGTATATGTAGAGGAGGTGGCTTCAATAAGAATTGTGTATGAGGGCTCTTCTAGTAAAGGTTTAAAGGTGGGTTCATTTAGAGAGTCCTCATAGTAGCCATCAAACTCTAAGGTAAATGCCTGAAGAGTGTTTATAGGATGAAGAAAATTAGAGTCCAGAAAAGATTCGAATTCTAGGTTGTAGTCACTCTCGGCACTTCTTGATTCCTGAGGATCAAAAAGAAATGATTCCATCTCAATGGAACCTGAATTTAAATCAGTGATCTCGGGATTATGGATCTATTAAGACCCGTGTCATTAAGCCTTTTTAAGACGTCCGTACTTTAGGTCAGATGTCTAGACTGAGGGTCAAACATCTTGCAAGACGTCTGGACTCATTCCCAAACGTCTGAAAATTGAAATTTTTGTGTACGCTCTCATGTCTGTGCGTGTGCTGCACGCAGACAGTACGCGACCCTCTTTTTCTTCTCCTTCTCTCTCCTCTCGCCCGACGCAAACCCTAACCCCACACCTTATATAACCCCTCTCCTCTCCCTCACACCACCCCACTTCCAGCCACCCTTCTCCTTCCTCCAGTGAGAGTAGCGAGCAGCGAGCATGAGCAGCATGGGAGGAGAGGAGGAGCAGCAAGGGGAGGAGAGGAGAGCAAGCGCGCGAGCTCGTGTGGGAGCTCGCCAGTGAACTCACGGCCGGTGGGTGTGTGTGCAAGGCAAAGGAGTGTGTCGGGGAGGTCCTCCCCGACACTGCTGTAGCCGAAGGAGCAGGTGAGCGGGCGCGGCGCGGTCACGTGCGACGCAAGGAGGCGAAGGCAGGTTCTGGTTCTGGGATTTTCCCAGAATTAGACGTCTGGATCAATATCCAGACGATGTAGCCGACTTCTGGAGGAGGTTCCAGACGACTGAGAGGTAAGCTTTGCGACGTACATCTTCTTTGAGGATACGGTCATGCAGGTCGTTCCACCGAGGCGCTGTTTCGTGCCTTATTGAGAAGATTTTCATTGACACGTGTAGGATTCGCTTCGGGAAGGCGCAAGACACGCCCTCCCATGCAGTTCAGACATCTGGGCGAGGCACCAGACGACGTGAAGCATTTCCAGATGTCCGGAGAGGTGGTCGAACATCTGGAACTAGGTCCAGACGGTCCAGCGGAGTTCCTGGACATCTGAGGAGTGGCACAGGACTTGAGGTATGGCTCTGGACTCTTTTAAGACGTCTGGAAGGTGTTCCAGACATCTGATTTGAGTCAGAATTATTGTTCTTGACCCGTTTAGGGTCCGTTTGAGGTCCGATTTCCGCAATTAAGATACCATTGTTTCCCGTATGAATTCCTCTACTTGTTGGAATACCTTCTATACGGTTCTGAGTATTCTCTTGTGATTGATCCTTGTGGTAGGACCTTGTTCCGTTGCGGGTTTGGGATTTGTTGAGGTACGTGGACATGTCGATCAAGCCCCCACTACTCCTGGGTTTACTAGTAGAGTGGCTTCCCCCTTAATTTAATTACAGCTTAATTGCATGTGTGGAATGAATGATTAGAACCTAGGATATGGCATGAATCCTAGGACTACAAATACTGGAATGTCTGTATTGAATGAATGAATTACAGTCTTGAATGAGTAGATAGAATGATAACAACTACCTGTAAATGAATGACAGTTGCCTGCGAAATATGCAGTATTTGTGCTAGTGAACTGTTACATGTAACCTTCTTGTCGCACAAGTGAAATGACAAAATATGAGCTGCATGTATATAATTTGGAAATGGAAAGATGAATGTTGTAAACACGAGCTACCTGTGGATAACCTGAATGTAGAAATGTGAACGATAGAATTATAATTTGCATGTGTATAACCTGAGAATGGAATGGCACGAGGAATATAAGCATGAACCCTACGGGGAATTAGGAGATGAGCTCCTGGAAGTAAATGGGATGGATTTGGGAATGTGTTGGAAAGTGTGTTGGCCCTGGAGTACATGGCACTAAGGGGAGCGCATGTTACCTCTTAGTGTAGAGGGGAGCTTGCCACCTTCAGGTTGAGACCTGGGGTGGGTTTGGCCACTTTGCACCGACTCTGTGCCCTCGTGTATACTGTACTGGGTCGAGCTACTAGTGTAGGGAGAGAGCTAGCCACCCCACGGGGCCCGGGGTTCAGCTAACCGCCCTACATCGACTTGTTAGGCCCACTAGGCAAACCAGGGTAGTCAGGCGATGGTGCATAGACTGTGGAGGGGCGAGACCCCTGTTTGGTTCATAGGGACTAGACCCCTGTTACCGAGAGGGCTATGCCCTATACTGTTCCGTGCTGTGCTTTGGGTGCACCCGCTAACGGAAATGATTGACCGCGTGCTAGTGCGAGGTAGCTACCCGTGCGTTTATCGCACGTGCCGTAGTCACCGTTACGTCTGTCAGTGACCTTGGGGTGGTTGACTGAGTGTAGGACCACCACGGGGGACTCTCCCAGCCAGGAGAGCACCACGTGCTACTTCTACTCTTCGGAAAAGACTGCAATCAAGATCGTTCCCACGAGGAACATTCAAGATCAAGAAAGAGACCTGATAATTAAATTAAGTGGTGAAAGAAAGAATAATTAGTTAAAGAAAGAAAGAAATTGAAAAACAATAGCTACCTGTCCACCTTTACTGCTTAGTAGTTGGTTGCCACTCTACTCAGCGTTCGCTAACGTTTTATACTCATAACCTTTTTCAGGTCCAGGTGTTGAGCAGCCAGAGCACACGACTGTAGAGGGTGCTAGGCTCAGTAGAGCCCAGTAGTTGTAGTTCTTTTGTACTCATTTGTAGTAGTGAGTAGCTTCTTGTACCTTTATATTCTGTATTCTTTCATTCTGCACTTTATATTCCTGTACCTGTTTAATTTTCTACTGTTGTGGTGGTGTGTACTGTAGTAGTTTACTTCTTTACTGCTGTACTTTTGTTACTGTTAGTTGTTTGCATGGTGAATGTGGTTTATTTTATTGCTTCTTGGTTACTTTCTCATTGGAAGACTGGGTCTTGGGATCAGTTGGGTCGGACCGGTCTCGTATCCTGTAGGGATTCGGAAATCAGGTCATAATAGGACCTTAGAGTCGGAGTTGAAGAATGAATCATGTGAGCTGAGGTCGTAGGTTGGCTCATAGTCATAAGGAAACAATGGTTCTTTGTAATCATGGTAAGATTTGAAATCATCGGAGAAATTGCAAGACTCAAATTCTGAATTAGATTCGAGATCAGAGGTTCCACCATAGAATAAATCACAAGATGTAGACTCCACAACCTGACTTGGGTCTAGCCTATTTTTAGATTCTGAGCTTAAAAATGTGTCCTTATAAGGTTTGGGCTCAGGCTTTTGGCTTGTGTGGAAGACCCAATCAAAACCCCACTCTTCCAACTCCTCGATTTCTGTATCGTAGATTGGTGTGACTTCCAAAAAATCAAGTTGTACCTCTGAGGATGTTAGAGAGGGACATTCATCGAATAAAGGTTCAAAATCATAATCCCAATTCAAACTTCGATCGTCATCATACGTGGCCTTGTAATCATCCCAATAAGATTCAGATCCAGATTTTAGGCTGAGGATGTCGGTTGAATTACTAGAATCTAGGTCAGAATTGCCTTCAGGAGTCACCTTATCAGAATAAGGGGCAGAATTTATACCCTCGAGAGGTTCTGATTCAATCTCATTGTTACAAGAGTCTAGAAATTCTATGCTTTGTGAACCGAGGTGTTGGTTTTCTAGGGCTGGCTCAAAATCGTGTTCTCTTGCAATTAGGACTTCCCAACCTAATTCATGATCAGGCATGTTATATTCCATCTGGGTTGGGAATCCTCAACAACCTTGTGTCTCAAACCTGAGCTTTGGGAAATCAAATTGATCCTCAATATTAGTCCAAGATGTTGCATTAACTGTTTGGGGCATGTACGGGTACTTTTGATCGATAATTTGTTTTAACAATTTCATCATTTCTTCCTATTTTTCAAGATCATCTTGGTGTTTTTCCCAAAGTACAGGATTTGTCATGCATTGGAGATATTCAAAGTTATGTAATTTTTCTATCTCAATGTATCCTGTTATGAGAATATCTCGGGTTGAACTCTTTGTTGCTTCTGTTAATAAAAATTAGGCACATTTTATGATGAAGGTTGTTGTTGTTGATACACTAACTTGAATGTCTTCTATTGGTTTTGAGGTTTTGTACTCAATCTCATAAAATTCAAGGGCATCCTCAACCATTCTATCTCTCATGGATCTTTGTGATTCAGGTTTCTTCGATGGTCTTCCTAAGTAACCAGGCTGCATATTTGACTCAGATGGTGGAATCAAGATGTAGAATCAAAATTTAAGTTTAGAATGAAGTGCTTTGATCTGAAAGAGCTTCCCAATGAAAATATGTGTGTGCTCTAAATAGAAGGGATGAGGGACTAGATGAGATGTTGACCCAATCAAGGCACCCAAAGATTTTTGGATGACTATAGAGGTTCAAGGCAGATGATTCCCCTAGATCAGAAAATCATCCACCTAAGAATTACCTAGGTAGCTAGGAAGGGAGAGTCCTGCAAAGACCCCTACACGGTAGAGCGCCCTCACGAGTTACAAGATTTCCCCCACCCAACCTTCCTTGTCACTGCGAGTCCAGGTAGACTAGAATGGATAACTTGACCTCTTAAGTCTACCAGTTTTATGTCCTAATTTGTGCCTTTGATTTCACTTGAATTAACAATTGATTTGACTTGTGACCTACTTTGGAGGTTGGTTGGCCTACAATGTAGTCCAACTTTACCTGACCTGCCCTAAAGATGGCAGAATGATTCTAGGTGAAGACCTAAGATTCACCCTGATTTGACTCCCAAGTTATTAAGTCCACGGATTTTAGGGTTCAAGTGAGTTTAGAGCCTGTTTTTAGGGTTTTTCTTGATTAGATATTTTCAATCAAGGTTTTGGGTAGCACACAAATGCGGGCGGGTTTATTTCCTTTTATGCAGGAAAGTGTGAACTAGCACTCCAAAACATCTTCAAATATGTTCTCCTTGGTTTTCAAGCAAGAAGTGCGTAGTCCAAGAAGATTAGAAATTAAGCGTAGTTCCTAATAGGCACAGGAATTTTGGAGTGGGATCTCTAAAAATTGCTTCAACTTCAATGAGATTTGAAAAAAATTTCGCAAATCAGGAAACTTGCCTTTTAAATGATAATTACTATGAAAAATAAGGCAGGTGATTCCTAATTGATTATTTCATTTTTGTCTTCCCAAGATTAGGAGGTTGATTAGGGAAGAATAGAGAAGTTACCTACCCTAGAGTGGTTGATATACGTAGAAGATCTATCTCGCAAAATCACAATAAAGCAAATAGGGCAAGTTAGTACTCAAATATAATCAAATAATGCAAAGAATAGTGGTGAATTACACGTTGCTCCTTGGCAACGATACCAAAATGTTTAGAGTGCTAAATCGATATTTAAAAATATTGCATTGTAGTACAGCCGAAAAAGCGTTCAAAACAACTACAATTTTATTACTCGAATATATTTCGAGGTCGAACACAAGGAACAAATGGAATTCACACACTAATCTCAACAATAAATGCAAATTGAACACATAATACTACTCAAAATCTAATTAAGAGTGTAAAGCATGAGTATATGAAGTGTAAAAATAATTGTAGATAAAATAATGGAGAGCTTATGAAAATTGGACGTCTGATTTTCCAATCAGACGTCTTAAAAGTCTTGTATTACAGTGCCTTGCTTTGATTTCCCTTTCTTGATTCTTCTTCTTCTTCCTCTAGCTTTTTCTGCCTTCTCTTCTTCTTTCTCTATCTTTGGTTCCTTCTTCTCTGGCCCTTCTCTTCCTTTGCCTTTGCAAGCCCTCTCCTTCTTCTTCTCTGAATTGGCTAAGTGTTGGAGCAAACTCTTTAGAGCAAAACCCCCCTTCCCCTGCGTAGCTTTCCTCTCTTTCTCTCTTCTCTATTTCAGAACTGCTCTCCTAGAGCCTTTAACCGGTCGGGTAATCGGACCTAACGGAGACTCGGGTCCAAGCTCACCAACGTGTGTGGTGAGCGAGGAGTGAACAAGTCAGGTAATCGGGTCATGGCCAGGTCTGCATGGGCAGTGCCGCGGACGAGTTCGTGAGAGGGGGAAGGAGGACCTCACCCTCAGTGTTGGAGGCGATAAGCCGCTAACACAAAATCAATTTATGCGACGTCGAGCAGCTTTCCACTTCCGAGGTGGGACTAAATGTTCCAGCTTCTTCCACAAGCACAGCAGCAGGGTGACTTCCTCAATTCGCGAGGTTGCAGCTACTCTCGACTCCAATCAAAGGCCTGGATGTGTGCGTGCCTCAAGTCCGCACCGCCTGGGACTATCACCTGGAGCAGCAACACTTGGAGCGTAGCTTCAAGCTCGGTAGTAATGGTGGCTGGTGGCTG
Organism: Thalassia testudinum; assembly: GCA_037157565.1. Classification (NCBI taxonomy): domain Eukaryota; kingdom Viridiplantae; phylum Streptophyta; class Magnoliopsida; order Alismatales; family Hydrocharitaceae; genus Thalassia; species Thalassia testudinum. The sequence goes on from JAZHRO010000014.1 coordinate 26,852,657, forward strand.
GATACCTGAAATCAAGAACAAGGGCCTTATGGTCGCATCAGAACGTTCAGCATGGTCTCTGTGGCACGACGAATATCATGGTGGTCGTGGCGAGGAGCAAAGGTGGCTGGGGTGGCATGTCTAGGGTTCACTGTGTGCGTATGTGTGGGTGTGTTCGGTGGATTATTTGGGTGGTCGATGGAGAGATTGGAGTGAGGGGATATAATCAGGGAGATGAGGCGGAGGTCATAGGGTGGTCGGCGAGGTGTATGGAGGTGCGGAGCGACGAGAGCACCCCGCCGGAGGTATCGCCGGAGGTGGAGAAGGTGACGGTGGTTAGTGGCATCGGTGGGTCATTTTGGGAAATAAAGAGAGGGAAATAAAGTAGGAGAGAGAGAGAGTCGAAAAAACCTACTTTTAAAGGACGAAAGGGACAGGGGATCCACACCGGTATGGTTGCCGGCCGTGGGGAGGACGAAGCTCCGTAGATGAGGCGGCGGCAAAGACGGGGCAGAGGCGACGTCAGCCGATGTTGCGTAACGCGGAGGACTAAGAGGAAGACAACCCGACCACTGGTATTGTGGTTGGGTAATGAGAGAGCGAGGGAGAAACTACCGGAGCTTGCGGAGATTGTGGCCAGTGAGTGAGAGAAGAATCGAGGGGGAACTGGCCCAAATTCAAGCTGAGGAACATCGGTTGGGTCTGGGGAACCTTTAAATAGGTCTCTGAGGAGGTTTTGTGCTTGGAAGCCAAGCTTCCAAGCAAGGCAGGGTCATCGGAGTTGGAAGCTTCAAAAGACCCAAATCTCTCATGCATTCGCATGAGAGATTGGGAAACAATCAGAGCTTATCAATAGGTTCAGATTGGAGGGGATTACTCATAGAATTTCCCATCCAATTTTAGAAGGGATTCTCTGAGCAATAAATGAGAAACCTCCTTTCAAAGCTCACCGGAGTAGGATTCCTCCACTATAATGGTGGAGGGACCTATTTGCAAAGATGATGAAGAAGCTAGGGGGCTAAATGCAAGGGTTTTTAAAAGTTAGGGGTATAAATATAATCAGACTAAACCTTTTTGCAAAGTAGGTCAAGATGAGTTCCCCTTAATTTCAAATTTTGGTATAAACCTAATTTGGACCTAAGGAATCCAATGGTGAAGTTGGATTTTGGTTTTGACCACGTTTAACTAGGAAATTTATGCAAAAACCCAATTTAGGGTAAATATCTGTCTAAGATCCCATTCTAGGTCAAGATGGGTTCTAATGGCTAAATTGAAGGTTCTAAACCCTAGAGAATATTTTTCTATGATTTTTAGAGGGTTTAAGTGAATTTTATCATGACCAGAACCTTGGTAAATCAAGTGGGTCTGTTTTAGGGTTTCAAGAAGTCATTTAATTCACAGGACACACACAAACACCTTTCTGTCAAATCTAGCCCACTTTTTATCTTGTTAAGACCATTTGACCTTTGTTTAGCCCTTGAGAAAACCTGTGGTTGGACTGCATTGGTAAAATTACAATTTTAACCCTAGTTTCTTATTTTAATCTCAGAATGGTTGTGCAGTGAATTATGACCTTCAGTAGGTTATGTAGGAGCATTTATTCTCTTCATTGGATCAAAATAAGCTAGTTAGGGATCATGATGGTGTTCCCATCACATGCTTAATTAACTGAGGTTCTGGTCAGTATAAAATTCACCTAAACCTTATAAAAGTCATAGAAAAATATTCTATATGATTTGGTATGCTTTCTTTAACCATTGGAACCAATTTTGACCTTAAACAGAGTCTTAGACAGATAGCTACCCTGATTTTGGTTTCTACACAAATTATCTAGTCAAACTTGGTTAAAATCTAAATCCAACTTCACCAATAGATTTCTTAGATCCAAATTAAGTTTGTACTAAAATTTAGGCCCAGTCAGAGTTCACCTTGACCTAGTTTACATTTCAATCCTATCTTACTCTTTTCTCTCACACATATGCCCCTAACTTTTGAAATCCTTGCAAATACCCAACTAACTTCATCATCTTCTTCGCACAAAGGTCCCTTCCGCCATTTAGGTTAAACCCTACCTCCAAGCAACCTTTGACTTAAGCTAATCCTACTCAAATGGCAATCAAATCCCACCAAACTTGGTGGGATTGATGTTCACACATAGACGAATCATCTAAGATCATTTTGGAGTTCCAAGTCCCCATAGATTGCTCATGAGAATGCACAAGAATCTTGGGTTTTAATCCTTCAAGCACAAGCCATGGAAATCCTTCTTTCTTGATCCAGATCTCTCCTTAAAGCTCTATAAAGAGTCGGTGTGCACAACCTTCTCAACTTAGCTTGGTTTGGACCGGTTCTCCACGTTCTTCTCCTCTCTCCAGCCAATCCCTCTACAAGCTCCATCAAGCTTCTTGTCTTACCTTCTTCGCCGATCGTCACAAGCCATAGCCAGCTGATTTCTCTTCCTGAAGCTCCTCCGTCACTCGCAATACCAGCAAGAGCCATCTTCCCCTCTCTTCCTTGCCGTTCTCTCTCATCGAAGGCCCTTCCTTCCACAGCACCAGCCACACCATGCCCAACATTCTTCCTATCCCTTTCATCCCTTAAAGTAGATAGTTAGGACTCTTTCTTCCTCCCTTATCATTTCCTTTATCCAAAACCCAAAAATTAGCCCTCGACACCACCGCACGCCACCTTCGTCTTCCGCTCTGGCCGCACCTCTGGCGAGGTCATCCACATGCTACGCACCTCCCAATGCCTCACCAACACTCCCATGAGCTCCACCTCATCCACCTACACAAAACCCCTCTCCTATTTCATCCTCTTGACCACCCAAACTCCCTGTCGAACAACCCATCCTTCGGACGTCTTCTCTGTCACCAATCGACCTCCACACATTTTCTCGGACCACACAACCACCACTCACACACTCGCCATGGTCCGGCGATGCTTATGAACTATTTTAATGTGGCCGAGAGGCCGTGTTAATGATTTGCAAGTCTTTGGCCATAGTTCCGCCACCGTCGCCATTGCCAACTTCATTCTTCGAGCTCCAGGCCACGCGAGCCCTAGGTGCTATGCCCAGGAGTTGCGGGTGACTTCCATGCATCACTCAAGGTCTTCCATTACGACCCATAGCATCAACTACTGCATCAATTCGACGTATTCTCACAACTGCAGCCACGTGCGAAGGAAGGGGAACTGATAGTCCCACATTATGGGAACTGTAGTCGCTTATTACGTTTTTGTGCTAAGGCCTTTTTGCCTCAAACACTTAGGGGTGAGGCCTGACCCGACCCACCTATACACTCCTTGCTCATCACCACTCCCAGTGAGCCTGGACCCAGTTACTGTGCATGACCTGAATACCCAATTAACCTGAATATTTGAGAGAGGAGGAAGGAAGGAAAGAGAGAGAGCGAGGGAGGGGTGGGTTTTGCTCTTGCAGGCTTTGTGCGACACTTAGTCATTGAGGAGAAGACCCTGAAGAGAAGAAGAATAGAAGAAAGCTCTCTTTAAGAAGCACTGTAGCAGGCGACATTTAAGTCATCTGACTTCAGAGCCAGACATCTTATCACTGTTCACTTATTTGGTATTATTGAGTAGTTTATATATATATTCTTAGACTAATAATTGGTGATTTAAATCATCATTATTTTATACTAGGTGTCTTTTTGTCATAGTTAACTCTTGAAATACTCATATTATACATTAAATATCAATTTTGAGTAGTCATTCATTGAATATCATTATTCTTGGCTTATTTCTGTGATTATTTATATTTTAATTGAGATTAGTATGTGAATGCAATACTTGCTCCCTATGTTCGACCTCAGACTTCATTTTAAGATTTCGAGTAATAAATTTATTTGTTGAGAGAGCTATTTGGGAGATTTTACTACAACGAACACATATTTATACTCCTAAAAAGCCCTATCCAACATTTTGGCATTTTTGTCAGGGAGCAACGTACAATTCACCGCTATTCTTTATTTTATTTCATTATATTTGAGCATTGACTTGCCCTGTTTGTTTCTTGTGATTTTGCGAAATACATCACGAGGTGATCTTCTACGCAAAACAACCACTCCCAGGGTAGGAAACCTCTCTTTTTCCCTAATCTCCTAATCCTTGGAAGAGAGAAAAGGAAACAAAACCAATTAAGATTCATTTGCCTTATTTTCATAGTAATTTTCATTTAAAAGGCAATTTTTCTTGATTTGCAAAAATTTTCATATCTACTTGAAGTTTAAAGCGATTATGATTAGAAAATCCCTACCATGATTGCCTATACCTATTAGGGACACGGTTAATTTCTAAATCACTTTGGGCTAACACACTTCTTGCTTTAAACCCAAGGTGAACATTTTAATATCAAATTAGACTTGGAATAGAGCCAATTAAGGTTTTTAACACTAGGGTTTGAAGTGTTAGTACACATTTGCCTGCATAAAGAGAATAAACCCTCTCGCAATTGTGTGCTACCCAAGCCCCTGTTTGAAAAGATCTAATCAAGAAGAACCCTAAAAATCAGGCTTTAATTTTACTTGAACCTTAAAAATTGTGGACCTAATAACCTGAGAGTCAATTCAGGGTGATGTCTGGGTCTTGACCTAGATTTCATTCTATCATCTTTAGGGCAGGTCAGGTGAAGTTGACCTACATTGTAGGCCAACTAACCTCCAAATTAGGTCATAAGTCAAATCAACTTCTAATCAAGTGAAACTCAAGGCGCTAATTAGAAATAAAATTGGTAGACTTGAGGTCTTAAGTTCATACATTCTGGTCTACTTGGAACCACAGTGATAAGGAAGGTTGGGTGGGGGAAACCCTGTAACCCGTGGGGACGCTCTACCGTGTAGGGGTCATTATGGGGTTCTCCTTTCCTAGCTACCCAAGTATTTCTTGGGTGTACGGATTTCTGATTCAGAGGTATCATCTTATCTGAAACAACCTTAGTCACCCAAAAATCTTTGGGTGCCTTGATTGGGTCCAATAATATCCAGTCCCTCATCTTTTCTATAGAGCACATACACAGGAAGGTCATTAGGTTTTTAACTTGAGAGACCTCATTAGATCTTCTTAGGAATCTCTTTTAGATCTGATCAACTTCAATCTAACCTAAGTTTGATTCTACATCTTGATTCCACCACCTGATTTGAAAATGCAACCTGACATGTTAGGAAAAGTGATTAAGAAACCTATGTCCCAAATGACTATCAAGGATAAGATGATTGAGGCTGCCCATAGACACCATGAAGAATATTATGAAGCCTTAAATATGGACATTAAGGATAAATTTATAAAAATAGATGAACCACATTCTGAACCGTTTCAAAATAGCATGGACACAAATAAAACACAGTTCGATTCGGGAAGATCTCTTAGCAGAATACAATGAATTAATGACATTACATAGCAATGAGTATCTGCAATGTTGGTTAGATCCTTCACTTTTGGAAAAACACCAAGATCTCATAGAAAAATAGGGAGAATTGCTGAATGATTTATATAGAACCATTGAACAAAAATACTCGTCAGAAGTTAAGAAGACATCTTGGAGTAATTCTGTTGATCAACATGATTCCACAAATCCCGGGTTTGATGATCATAGTTGTTATGGACCCCAACCCAAATGAATTCAGATTCAAACTTCATAACAATTGACATACTTGATCTTGATAAGGGTTGGGAGGATCCAATTGCAGGTGTTCCCGATTCTAAACCAACCTAGAGAGCCTTGAAGCTGGTCCATCAACCTTAGGTTACCCCGACACCTGTGATGATGAGCTTAAAATAGAACTTCTCGAGAATGTAAATCCCAAGCGTTATCCTGTTAAGGTGATTCTTGAGAATGATTCTAACATCCCAATAGAGCCCAACCTAGATTCTAGTGATCCAATCCTTACCCTTAACCTAGAATCTAAATTCGAGTCTATTTGGGATAATCATGAGGCCCAACATAATGAGAATCAGGTTTTGAATTTGAATTACAATTCTGGGCCCGTATTTGATGATTACGCCTCTCCAACCTCCTCAGAGACACAAATTGATTCTTGGAAGTCACATCGATCTATGATACAAAAATCGAGGAGTTGGAAGAGTTGGGAATCGATTGGGTCTATCCTAGGAGCCAAGAACTTGAGCCTATGCCCAATGAAAACACATTTTTGAGTTTGGAATTTGAAATTAGGTTAGATCCTAGTCAGGTTGCTAATTCTACATATCTTGATCATTTCTATGGTGGAACCTCTGATATGGAATTAAGTTCAAAACACAATCTTCACAAGTTTTCCAATGATTTCGAATCTTAGTCTGATTTCGGATAACTGTTGTTTCCTAATGACTCCAAACAGTTTACAACCTTAGCGACCACAACCCATCCTTTGATTCTAATGCTGAGGTCAATGATTTGAAGGAAGCCACCTCTTCGAATCCACACACAGAACCTTCTCGAATCCGATTCCCATCCTGACTCGCAACCGGAATCAACTTCTACTCTGATTTACCTCTCTCTGATCTGGTTGCATATGATTCTCCTCCATATTTTGAGCGGGTTTCAGACTCTGATCAGATCAATAATCACTTCCCATCTTTTTATGATCCTATTAGTAGGGTTCCTACATCCTTTACAGCTCCGTTCTCGTTTGAGGATCCCTACTCTGATTAGGCTGAATTGACTCGGCCAAACCCTAGATTCTCACTTCTACATCCGTTTGAGTCACAAAATACCTGGTGGGCTTCGCATCTACTGATTCACATCCATCAACCCACTAGACTGATTGGGTTTGGGCTACATCATTAGCCCGTTAATCTGAACAAGCATCTAGTTGGACCAACCAGGCTATTGATCAAGGTACTTGTTCTACAAAATTCCATTGATTTGACCACTCTTCCATGATTATCTTTTGCTCAGCTGAAGGCATTGAATTTAGCGCTTAACGGGAGGCAACCCATCATTCCAAAAACCTAAGACCCTTTGATTATCCTTTTGAGCTTCACGTCTACTGCACTTAGTGTTCAGAGTTAGAACAACCGATCCCACCTTTGGTATTCGTACCAGAGCTTGAAATTGTCCACAGCAGTCATCTCGACCCATTCACCCACCCGTTGCCCTTGTCCTAACCCATAAACCCAAGCTGATTTCATACCCTTCGGTTTACAATGAGGACATTGCAAAACTTAGGCATGGGGGGTTGTTAAAGTGCAAACACACAAAAACTCAAGTTTCTGAGGGGTTCTCACAAAAAAAAATACTCATTCAAAAAACCAAAATAATAAAAGTTGAAAAATAACAAAAAAATGGAAAGGGAAGGAATTTTTGAGAGATAATTGCATATCATTCTTGAGGAGGAAAAGAGGAGGTGATTCAAATGTAAAAACGGAGTAACAATTTGAAAACAAAAAGGGATAGTCATTAGTAAATGATCATGGAACCTACTTAAAGTTCTAGACCAAATCAAAAGAAAAAATTAAGTCCTAGAATAATAGAGAGACATGGAGATTAGTATGAGTGCTGATCTTAGGCCTCTTGGGCTTGTTTTAGGGCTTAAACATTTGTGTATCCATTAAGATCCGGATAATCTTCAAGAGGTTGAGGAAAATACGAAGCTTATGTATTAGGTTTAAGGCTTAGGGATTATTCAACCTCGTTAATTGACCTCTGGTTTGCAAGACTCGGTAACCTAAGCACCCTAATCCATACACAAGTCTGGTTCAGTGCGCTTAATCAATCAAAATCACGCAAAAGTGTTTATTCTATTATGAAAAAACTACCTAGATTAGGAGCGGCTTATCAACACAAGTTGATTTGAACAAGTTCCTAGCACGGTGAGGCAAGCAATTTCCCTCGAAGATGTGTAATAACATTCCGTCTCCTCGGTGCTTGTCTCCTAGGATATCTAAATATCCTACCAGGGGCATGTAAGCACCTTATGCTGGTTCAAGTGCCATGGGCAGGATTATCCCAAAATGTTGATTGCCAGGGCCTGAATTTAGCTATAGAATGCCATGGGTGGCAATATCTCAAAGTGTCGAAAGCCAAGGTTCTGGGGGTTGCCATGGGTGGTGCTATCTCGAAGTATCGATTGCCAAGGACCCTGCGAGGATTGATGGTGGGAGCAAGAAATTCAATACAGACCATGTTTTTGAGCCAATCTGAAGCTAGAGATAATCAAGAAAAAGAGAGAGAAAACTCTCCAAAAATGCAAAATTCTTCTATCTCCCTCTCTTACAAAAATGCACTGTAAATTGAACCTGGACTAACCATGTTACAAGCATGGGTGCTTTAACTGCTGGGTTCAACAGACCTTAGGATAGTTTCTGTGGACTTTAGAAACCTTCGCAGTAGATTGAGGCTAAAGCTGGTCAAGTATGGATCTTGATTGGTACTTGAGTACCTCTAACCCTATTATTAGCTTTCTAACCTAATTTCTAAAAAGAGGAATAAATCAAGGCTCTGAGCTTTAAAGCATGGTCTACAATTCAAGTTCTTTTCATAAGATTTTGCTAAGGGACTAACAAAACTTAGGCATGGGGGTATGATGATAACGTTATCATCAACCATATCTAGCTTTATTTAGTCATAATCTATTGATAAATGCTTCTACATAACTGCCAAAGAGCTGTAATTTACTACATATCCTTTATGAGAGAAATGCATTAAAATAGGGCTAAATCTGCAGTTTTAAGAGAATATCCTAAATGTAGAATAATCATGAGGCTTCCTAGGGGTTAAATAAAGTTAAAATGTTTATAAATATCTAATAAGTGGGTTCATGTAAATAAAAATAGGTTTTCGCACGTTTTGAGAATTAATGGACATTTGAAACCCTAAAAACAGACTCGCTTAATTAACTGAGGTTATGGTCAGGATAAAATTTACCTAAATCTTCTAAAAATCATATAAAAATATTCTATAAGGTTTTGTATGCTTACTTTGACCATTGGAACCCATTTTGACCTAAAATAGAGTCTTAGATAGATAGTTGCCCTGATTTGGATTTCTGCGTAAATTATCTAGTCAAACTTGGTTAAAATTTAAATCCAACTTCACCATTAGATTTCTTGGGTCCAAATTAGGTTTGTACCAAAATTTGGGCCCAATCAGAGTTCACCTTGACCTAGTTTACATTTCAATCCTATCTTACTCTTTTCTCTCACATATATGCCCCTAACTTTTGAAATCCTTGCAAATACCCAACTAACTTCATCATCTTCTTCGCACAAAGGTCCCTTCCACCATTTATGTTAAACCCTACCTCCAAGCAACCTTTGACCTAAGCTAATCCTACTCAAATGGCAATCAAATTCTACCAAACTTGGTGGGATTGATGTTCACACATAGACGAATCATCTAAGATCATTTTGGAGTTCCAAGTCCCCATAGATTGCCTGTGCAAACACACGAGAATCTTGGGTTTTATTCCTTCAAGCACAAGCCATGGAAATCATTCTTTCCTGATCTAGAGCTCTCCCTGAAGCTCTATAAAGAGCCAGCGTGCACAACCTTCTCGACTTAGCTTGGTTTGGACTGGTTCTCCAAGTTCTTCTCCTCTCTTTGGCCAATCCCTCCGCAAGGTCCGATGAGCTTCTTATCTTACTTATTCGCTGGCCATCACATACCATAGCCGGCCGATTTCTCTTACTCAAGCTCCTCCGTCGCTCGCAATACTAGCGAGAGCTGTCTTCCCCTCTCTTCCTCATTGTTCTCCCTCATCGGAGGCCCTTCCTTCCACGACGCCAGCCACACCATGCCCGACGTTCTTCCTATCCCTTTCGTCCCTTAAAGTAGGTAGTTAGGACTCTTTCTTCCTCTCTTATCATTTTCTTTATCCAAAACCCAAAAATTAGCTTTCAACACCACCGCACGCCACCTTCGTATTCCGCTCTGGCCGCACCTCCGACGAGGTCATCCACATGCTACTCACCTCCCAACGCCTCACCTACACTCCCATGAGCTCCACCTCATCCACCCACACAAAACCCCTCTCCTATTTCATCCTCTTAACCACCCAAACTCCCCGTCGAACAACCCACCCTTTGCACGCCGTCTCCGTCACCACCAACCTCCACACATGCTCTCGCACCACACAACCACCATTCACACATTCGTCGTGGTCTGACAATGCTTATGAACTATTTTAATATGAGAGGCCGTGTTAATGATTTGTAGGTCTTTGGCCAGAGCTCCACCACCGTCGCCATCAATGCTTCGTTCTTCGAGCTCCAGGCCACGCGAGCCCCAACTGCTACGCCTAGAAGTCGCGGGTGACTTCCAGGCATCATTCCAAGTCTTCGATTATGAGCCACAATGTCAACTGCTACATCAATTCGACACATTCTCACAGCTATAGCTGCGTGCGAAGGAAGGGGAATTGATAGTCTCATATTGCGGGAATTGAAAGCGCTACAGTTGCCTATTACATTTTTGTGCTAAGGCCTTGTTGCCTTAAACACTCAGGGGTGAGGTCCCTTCACCCTACACCGACCCGACCTGCCTATACACTCCTCGCTCATCACCACCCCCAGTGAGCCTAGACCCGGATACTGTGCATGACTCGAATACCCGATTAACCAGGATATTTAAGAGAGGAGGAAGGAAGGAAAGAAAGAGAGAGAGTAGGGGAGGGGTGGGTTTTGCTCCTACAGGCTTTATGTGACACTTAGTCACCGAGAAAGAGAAGACCCTGAAGAGAAGAAGAGGCTAAGGCAGAGAAGAAGAATAGAAGAAAGCTCTCTCTAAGAAGCACTGTAGCAGGCGACATTTAAGTCATCTAACTTCAAAGCCAGACGTCTGATCACTATTCACTTATTTGATACTATTGAGTAGTTGATATATATGTGGTTATACTAATAATTGGTGATCTAAATCACCATTATTTTGTTCTAGGTATCTTTTTGTCATAGTTAACTCTTGAAATACTCATGTTATACATTGAATATTAATTTTGAGTAGTCATTCATTGAATATCATTATTCTTGGCTTATTTCTGTGCTCATTTATATTTTAATTGAGATTAGTATGTAAATGTAATACTTGCTCCCTGTGTTCAACCTCGGACTTCATTTTTAGATTTCGAGTAATAAATTTATTTGTTGAGAGTGCTATTTGGGAGATTTTACTACAACGAACGCTTCTTTAAACTCCTGAAAAGCTCTGTCCAACAGTGGCCTCATATACTCCCACCTGATCAAGCTGGGCATGTTCATGCATGGCAAACTACAATATTGTGAAATGGTTAATTGAAACAAATTAAAAATATTGTAAGGTTTAAAAGAAAATAATAATTAAAAAAACTTATTTATAGGGATTTCATCCCCCTTATGCTCCTCCTACCCAAGACATAGGTCTTCGGTGGAGCTTTAACCCTATTTTCCTTATTCTTCTTGGCCTGCTCCTGAAATAAAAGTACAATTTATTATCCTAGAAATTAGTTAAATGATAATATATGCAATACTTTTACCTGCATCTCTAGATCATGCCAATGCTCACACGCTTCTTTCCAAGTGTGCAGCTATATCAGAAGAGGTCCATTACGCAACGCCTCATCATGATTCCTGTTCTTATAATACTATAAAATATATTTGTAATGTTAGAAGTAATATTAGAATTATGATAAAAGAAATAAACAAATACAGTTAAAATTTATCTTTTACCTTACTCTTCATCTCCAACCTCTAGTCTTTGTGAATCTTGGCCGCGTGCTTGAGAATATATTTGGGGACATTCGGATCGTTGCCCAATCGAAGATGGCCTCACTAGTAGAACAGAAATTATTACATAATTTATAGTTATATAAATCAATGTAAATAAGTTATTAAGTTTTACCAATTACCTCTAACTCTCGGATGAGCTACCTCTTCAGCTCTTTTGCTACCTTCCTCCAATCGAAGTAGGACAATGGGATGATCGCCTTCGTCAACGTACCCAGTCTGTTGACGAATGGAAGATACTCCACTACTTCCCCCACTAGTGTGATCCTAACTGAAATGCGAACTCCATGCGGAATTCTCTCTAGATCCTTATTCCATGTGGGACCTCTTCTCTTATTTACACCTGTAACACAGAATTATAACATAAAATGAAATAACAAAGAAATAAATAAATCGTAACATTTACCAAACTTTAATTTCATACCAGTACTATGAGAGGGTGGTGCAGAACATCTCGGCTGAGAAGGATCTGGGTCAGCCAACTGCTCTGGCTGATCATTCAACCCAACCTGCTCATCAAATGAAGTACTATCCTCCTCCTCGTCCTCATCGGCCGATGCATCCTCCTTGTAGTCAAGATCCTCTACCGGGAAATCCGTTGGAGGAAGCATTAGACTCTTCCCCTTCCCCCTACCCCCCCTCCCTTGACTCTGGAGATATTGAGCCACATTACCAGGCCTCAGAAACTGCTGCCGAGGTGCCTAGGGCTCCTCACGAGGGGGCTAAGTCAGTCGCTACCGACGGTGAGCTTGAGGCTGAGGCTGCTGGCAAGGGGCCTTAGGCTCCTGGTGGCATCATCTTTGCCACTCCTATTAGCCTTCTTCTTGAATATAACCTGCGTAAAAATAAAACAAATAATAAGATATTCTAAAAAAAATCGACAGAATTTGCCTTATATATTTTGATTTTTCAAAAATCCTATATGAAACAAATTTTGAAATAAATGAAAATAAAGAAGAATAGCAAAAAATAAATTCACAATCCATTTCTCCTCCCTCTTCTTCACATTCCCTTCCCCTTCGCCCCTCCATTTCAATCTCCCCTTACATTCCCCTTCCCACATCCATTCCCCTTCCCCTCCCTCTTCTTCACATTCCCCTTCGCCCCTCCATTTCCTCTTCCCCTCCCTCTTCTTCACATTCCTTTCCCCTTCCCACATCCTTTCCCCTTCCAGTCCCCCTTCTCAGCATTCCTTTCCCCTTCCCACATCCATTTCCCTTCCCCTCCCTCTTCTTCACATTCCCCTCTTCCCCTTAGCCCCTCCATTCCCCTTTACCCTCCCTCTTCTTCACATTTCGCTCTTCAAAAAAGTGAGCACACCCCACATAATCACAAATTTACCAGTATTATATAAATTAAATGTAAGTGGGCACACCCCACATGTAAAAGGAAAAGAGCTTTTAAAAAATTTAAATAAAGTGGTAGAAGAATCTCATCATAATGAAGAACACAGGGAAGAACCTCAAGGAATCTAAGAAACCTGTATGACATTGTAATAAAATAAAACTCAGTTTGGAATAATAAAAGAACATAAGCTTGAAAAAAAATGATCAATATAAGCTTTGAACAATTAAATGTAAGCTTTAAAACTCAATTTTTTTAATAATTTTATTTATAGGATTCGAATTAATATGAATACCAAATTACCTTATATATCAATGTCCATTGTACAAGGGGTAACTTCTTCATTTTGTTGGTTTTCCTAATATGCTTCAGATTCAACATCTGTGTCGAGATCTTTCCCCGCATCGTATTGTTCACGCGATAGAGCTCTAACGGGTATTATCCATCCATTTCTGCTATTATCAGGCACGTAAATATTTGTGCTACCTGACAAGCTAATGTGAATGATTCTGATGACTGAAGAATGCGACGGTTCTTACATAAACTCAAGAAATCATGCTTCTTATCAACTTTGAATCCAACACCTTTGAAAACATCAAACCAATCACACTTGAATAGAACCACCGTACGGTCAAACCTGAAACTCATTTCCACAATCTCTTCAATTTGACCATAATATCCATCACAACTAGTGCTTATGTCACAAATGACGACAACCCCCGCCTATTACGTGGCCTTCACATCACCAATGGACCATACTCTAAATCTGAATCCGTTAATTATGTAACTCGAATGGTAACGTCCGTATGTCAAAGGTGTATCAGCAATTACATCAAAATCTTGTACCCACCGTGGATCCCCCTGTTCTTTCAGTTTATTTACATGATCATTGAACCAATCAATGAACTGCAAGTCATGTGTAGATGGCATGGAGGATTATTTGAATTCATTGTAAAATTCATCAACTTCTAGAATTTGCTTCAGAATGTACAAGTGTGACAATCGTTGATCCATTTCTGAGATGGGCTTGAACTCCGTCTGGATGATCGACCTTCCTCCGATGTCAAATATGGATAGGCAATCTTCATCATTACCATTAAATCCTCCATCATAATTTCGTTCAAGATGATTAAATCGATTGTCTATCTCATTCATGTACATGGCACAAAAATTAATGCATTTGACTACAAAATATCCTTCCACAATTGACCCTTCTGGCTTTGCCTTATTCAAGACATAATTTTCAGCTTCTTCAAATATCATTTAATTGGATACATCCATCTATACTGCACGGGTCTAGCAATTCTTACTTCATTCACAAGATGAAGCATGACATGAACCATCACATAGAAGAAGGCAAGCAGGAAAATCTGCTCCATCTCACAAAGTGTGATCACAATTTCTTTATCCCAGTACTCCAGCAATTCAGGATCTAATGTCTTTGAACAAATTACTTTAAAATATCTACTCATCTCCGTAAAAGAATCGACTACAGGATCAGACATCACTCCACGTATCGCTAGTGGGAATAAGATTTACATGTACACATGAGAATCATGACTTTTTAACCCAGTAATCTTCTGTTGCGCTTCATTTATACAACATGAAAGCTACGATGAATACCCATCTAGAACTAGAATATCTTTAAGGAATGAGAAAATATTTTGTCTCTACTCTCCGGTAAGACTATATATAGCTTCTGGAAAGTGAGACCCTCCATCAACGTGCAACTCAGGACGAATACCTAAAATTTTCATATCATTCCTTATTCTAATTGTATCCTTTGGGCTGTCTGTTAGGTTTAATACCTCAAGAATGTTGTCCATTACATTCTTCTTGATGTGCATGACATCTAAACTGTTTCGCACAATCAAATCCTTCCAATATGGAAGCTCCATAAAAAAAATATTTTTCTTCTTAAACCCTGAATGTCGTAAGGAAGTTAAGTTATTCATAAAAAGATTACCCAAACGTATTTCACCTAAATGTTCCAATGTCTCCATGATTTTCATCCCCGACAACCTAACAGAACTTGTACTGAGTTTATTTTTCAGATTCCTCAACGAATACTGACATGCTTTACCATCAAATCTGTCCTTGAATTATAACATTTGCCATCTGTGTTCAATGGGCAAAAACCTGCAGTGCCCTAAGTAACAGAAATTCTTGCTTTTTGGCAATCTCAGGTGATGAGTATCATCCATATAGATTGGATAAGCGAACTTCCCCTTCGTACTCCATCCTGAAAAATTCGCATATGCTGGAAAGTCATTGATTGTCCACAGTAATGCTGCATACAACTGGAAGAATTGTTTCTTCTGTGCGTCATATGATTGAACACCACTGTACTATAAGACTTTCAGTTTATCAATCAATGGTTGGAGATAAACATCTATCGCATTTCCTAGTTGCTTGGGTCATGTGATAAGGACAGTCAACATCATGAATGCTGGTCGCATGCATAGCCATGGGGTAAGTTGTAAGTTAACATTACCACCAGCCATATGGAATATGAAGGATACATGTTCTTGAATGGGTTGAATCCATATCTTGCAAGCCCCAGTCTCACATTCCATACATTCCATGTCTCCTCTGCGAATAATGCGTGATTCTCGTTAAATCTATTCCACTCATAAGAATCTGTTGGATGACGGATGTGTCCATCTTGCAATTTATTCTCCTAATGTCACGTCATCAGTTTTGCTATTTTACTCGAAATGAATAGGCGTTGTAGCCTAGGGATCAATGGAAAATAACAGAGAACCTTCTCCAGTTGTTTCTTCCTACTTGTGGTTGTTGACTTACCCACCTTATATCTCTCCTCACCACATTCAAGATAGTTAGTCAACCCTGAGTACTCATTTCTATACAGGACACAGTCATTACAGCAGGCATCAATCTTCTCGCATTTCAGTTTGAGCCCATGTACTTGCTTCTTCACATCATACCATGACCTAGGGTACTCAGCATGATTATTCAATAGCTCCCCAATGAATTCAAGAACCTTAGACATTAATTTCTTTGTAGCTCTATTCATCACTTTCATCTGAAATAATTTGAGAAGCAATAACAACTTCGACATTGACGTTATTCCAGGAGCAATAGGATCCTCTATTGCCTTGACTACATAATAAAACTCATTACAATCTCGTAATGTCTCATCGTCATCTACATCCTTAGGGTCTGCTGCTCTCATATCATGTAACATTTCATCCAATTCATCACCTTAATTATCATCACTTTCTTCAAAAGTTTCAATTCTCTCATTTCTAACTTCTCCTCTTATTTGTTCACAATGAACTGTTCAATTTACGTAATGCTGCCATCAACCGTTACATATCACATGCTTGAAAATTGTGTCTCAATCGTGAAAAAACCTAATTAAACAGTGTCTACATTGGCATAAAGTCAGCTGAAGGAATTCTCCTCATCTAAATGTCTTCCTATCATCATTAAATGCCCACTCCAGAAACGAAATCACTCCACTCTTGTATTCGTGATAATTCGAATTCCTCAGACTAATCCATGACTTATCTATGATAATTAACCTAAATGTCAATGACAATCACTCATAAGTTAGACTTGAATAAGGAAACAATGTGTATTTTAAGAAGATTTTCACTTGATAGCCCATCCTTGAAGATTTGATCACAACGTTACTTCTTACATGCAACTAGTGTTTGGAAAAATTTCGATAGCATTTCCCTGCACTTCTCCAGTATAGCCCCCAAGACTAACCTTAACTACATCCCCAATAGCCTCCACTAAAGGGTGCCTCGGGAACGGAGCTAAGATTAGTTGGTATACGGGAGAATAGAGAGAAAATGTGACCAAAATTTCTCCAAACACTAGCTACATGCAAGAAGTAACCCTAAATTGTGATCAAATCTTCAAGGACCCCTCTTAGTTTAGAACTTCTTTGAACTAAGGATGATGACACTTATGGCATGTTATAAAGACAACGCATCGTGCATGTAAATGAGATATACACACACTCTGCATTATTCGTATAACATGATCATAAGTCTCGACAGGCTAGTATTTTGACACAATTATATCTCTCTCACAATCAGTTACCTAAGGGTTAGAATTCCTATTGATTGTCATGAAGTGCTTCTAAATTTGTACAAGTGTATGTATCTAAATTTAAACTGATTCTAAATTTAATTAATAAATTTCTCCACACCGCAAAACATAAAAGTACTAAGCCCTAAACTGTGTGACTAAACCCAAAACCATAAACTAAGCTTAAACTCTAAATTCTATACTAAAACCCAAAATCATAAAAATAAAACCCTAAATCATAATTCAACAATCAAAACCCTAATTCCAAAATCAAAACCCGAAATCCTAAATCCAAAACTCAAAACCTATAACCAAAACCTAAAATAAAAAATTGTAAACCTAAACTAAAACAAAAAAACCTAAACTTAAACCTTAAACAGAAAACCCTAAATCTAAAATAAAAAACCTATAACTTAAATCCAGAACTCAAAACCTAATACCAAAACCCAAAAAACAATCCTAAACCTAACCTAAACCTTAAACAGTAAACCCTAAAACCTAACCTAAAAACAAATAACCATAATCCTAAGCCCTAAACACAAAACCATAAACCCAAAATGTAAAACCTAATCATAAACCCTACACCTATACCTACACGCAAATAGTAAGGTGATGAGTTATGACTCATCATAGCTAAATCGCCTAAGTTAAGCTAGAAACTAGGTTAAACAACATCAAATTAACACATAGAAAGGGTTAAGTGTGGGAAATAGAGAAAAAGACCTAAAACATCAATTTTGTGTTAAAAACGAATAATTAGGTCATTAAATGAGATATTCTTTTGAAAAAGGTTAAATGGTGATCCAAATGCAAATTAAATACACAAATGAGTTTAAAAGTTCAAATCAAAAGTGTAATTAACTTCTAAAATGTTCAATTAAGCTTCAATAAAAACTTGGGTGCATTTAGGTATCACTAGGGCCTTGCAATTAAGGATTCACATCTAGGTCCTTCATACATCATATTTTGTTCACTAGAAAACCTCCAAGGACCTACTTAAAGACTGCAGGGACCTATTTGTAAGTCTTAAGGACTACTCTAAAACATTTCACAACTACTAATGGGCTGCCTTGAAATATTTCCACCATTTCGCTTGAGGACTTTTCACGTAATTTCACCAATAGAAACTTCGTCTACACCTGCAGCTCGCGTGCATTGTTCACGCGAAGAACACACGCCATCCCCGCCATTCATTCTCTTGATCGCTTGATCTATGGCTCAATTTGAATTGAACCTTCATGCGATTCAACATGTGTGGGCACCTATCCTCCCAGATCTAATCCAACGGCCACTTTTTGATTAGACGCTCGCACGCACTCTCTCCTCTCATCTTCACTACCCAAACCCTTAGTGCCTAATTTCACCGCACGTTGAGGAGATTCACTCTTCAATCTACTTAAGGAGCTCCACAGCCGCATGCACGAGAGATCTCTCCCTCCTACACCTCTCGAGCTGATCATTCGTCCACTCCAGTTCTCCTTTCGACATTTCCCTATGTTACGACCTGATTCTCGAATCCCTACGAGACACGAGAATCGGACCGACTCGACTGATCCCAAGACCCAGCCGTCCAACGAGAAAGTAACCAAAAAGCAGTAAAATAAACCACGTTCACCATGCAAGTAACTAACAGTAACAAAAGTACAGCAGTAAAGAAAAGAACTACTACAGTACATACCACTACAACAGTAGAGAATTAAAAATAGGTACAGAAATATGATGTTTACAATAAAGAGTATAAGGTGAAACAGAAATACTCACTACTACAAAAGTACGGTACAACAAAAGTACAACTACTGGGCTCTACTAGGCCCAGCACCCTTCGCAGCCACAGGTTCTGGCTGCTCAGCACCTGGTCCTGAAAAGGTGACAAAAGTGACACGTCAGTGAAACGCTGAGTAGAGTAGCATTCAGCTAGCTAAGAAAACAGTAAAGGTGGACAAGTAGCTGTTATTTTTAATTTCTTTCTTTATTTCTCTAGTTACTCTTTCTTGAATTATTTCTCAGATCTTTCTCTTAATCTCGAATATTCCTCGTGGCAACGATCTTGATTGCAGTCTTTTCCGAAAAGTAGAAGTAGCACGTGGTGCTCTCCTGGCCGGGAGAGTCCCCCGTGGTGGTCCTACCCTCAGTCAACCACCCCAAGGTCACTGACAGACATAATGGTGACTACGGCACGTGCGGTAAATGCATGGGTAGCTACCCCGCACTGACATGCAGTCATTTGTTTCCGTTAACGGGTGCACCCAAAGCATAGCACAGAACTAGTATAGGGTAGAGCCCTCTCAGTAACAGGAGTCCAGCCCCTCCACAGTAACCAAATAGGGGCCTTACCCCTCCACAGTCTGCGCACCCTCGCCTGACTACCCTAGTTTGCCCAGTGGACCTAACAAGTCGGTGTAGGACGGCTAGCCGAACCCCAAGGCCCGTGGGGTGGCTAGCACTCTCCCTACACTAGTAGCTCTCCCCAGTACTGTGTACATGAGGGCCAAAAGTCGGTACAAAGTGGCCAGACCTAACCCCGGGTCCTTGGGGTGGCTAGCTCCGCTCTGCACTAAACAGGGGGACAGTCGCTCTCCTTGGTACTCCGTACTCAAGGGCTAGCTCAGTTCCCCATCCACTTTCCTAGTTCCATTCTATTTATTTTCCAGGAGTTCTACTCCTAATTCCCCGTAGGGTTCACACTCATATTTCTCAGACCAAGCCATACTAGGTTTCATCATTTCAGTTTCATTCACATTTAGCATGTGTTTCCAACATTTAATATCAATTTATATACAAGCAACTCAAATTTAGTTTCCAACAACAGGAATTACATGTAGCAGTTACTAGCAATAGTACTCTACATTTCACAGGTAGCTGTTATCCAATTACAGGCAATTATCATTATTCTGTCTACTTATCCAAGACTGCGATTCAGGTATTCAAAACATTCATTTCAGTGTTTCTGTTCCTAGGATTCATGCCACACCCTAGGATCTATCATTCAATCTAGTTTCCAGGTCCTAGGATTCATGCCATGCCCTAGGATCTATCATTCAATCTAGTTTTCAGGTCCTAGGATTCATGCCATGCCCTAAGATCTATCATTTATTTTAGAGATGAATTTATGTTTGTAAGTAATTAAGGGGAGCCACTCTACCCACAAAATCGGGAGTAATGGGGGAGTGATTAGTAGGTCCACGTGCCTCCGTAACCCCCAGAGCCGCAATAGAACGAGGTCCTAACACAAGGATCAATCACAAGGAACCACTCAGAACAAGATAAAAGTATTTTAAACAAGTAGAGGAACAAATTCTGAGAAGAACGGAATCTCAAACGTGGAAATCAGACTTCGAATGGACCCTAAACAGGTAAAAAATGACAACTCTGACTCAAATCAGATGTCTGGAATACCTTCCAGACGTCTTAAAAGGTGGTCCAGGTCATACCTCGCTCTGCGCTACTCCTCAGACGTCCAGGGGTCCTGTTGAACCATCTGGACCCAGTTCCAGACATCCGACCACCTCTCCGGACGTCTGGAGATGCTCTCCGCCATCTGGTGCTGTGCCCAGACGTCTGATTCGCGTGGGAAGGTGTGTCCCACGCCTTCCCAAAGCGAGACCTGCACACGTACGCAAACGATCATAACACAGCATGAGATAGAATTTTCGGTGGAACAGCCTGCGAAAGCGAAGGAAGGAATACATACCTCTCAGACGCCTGGAGCTCCCTCCAGACATCGCCTGCGTCGTCTGGACATAGGTCTAGACGTGAATCAGAACCTCCTCGCCTTCTTCCTACTGCACACGGCCGCGCCGCGCTTGCCCGCCTGCTGCCTGAGCTGCAGCAGCATCGGGGTAACCTCCCCAGCACCACGCTCCCACTGCGTGCCCGTTGGCCGACCCCGAGTTGCTCTGGCGAGCTCTCTCTCTCTTCCTCACGCGCTCTCCCTCTTCTCTCCTCTCGCTGCACCTCCTCCTCTCCGCACGCACCCGGCAGCAGTTGCTGCTGTCGCTCTCTCTCTCTCATGCTCACGCTGGAAGGAGGAGACGGTGGGGTGGTAGGTGAGGGAGAGGGAAGGGGGGAAGAGGGGTATTTGAAGGCGTCGAGGGAGAAAAAGCGCTTGCAAGTCGGCGGGTTCAGTCTACGCGCGCACACACGCAGACTCGTAATCGTACGCATGCAAAAATTTATTTCCAGACGTCTGGGAAGGCATCCAGACGTCTGACCAGATGTCTGGACCAACTCCCAGACGCCTTAAACAGCGTTTGATGTCTTGGGTCTTAACACCCTATTTTCATGCCCACCGGCTGTGAATTCCATTTTCTCTTTGACTCTCCTCACCGCTAAGGACTCCGTAGCACTTGAGGGCGACCCAAAACTCCACTAATGGGTTTTCACTCTGCTGGAGCGTCTCCTCCCTCCATTCTTCCTCGCCATCCACCAGGTGAAGATCCAAAGGTCCCATTCTTCCTTTTAGATTAGGTTTACTGCTTTTTAGATTAGCTGTAGTGTAGTTAGATAGATTAGCAGTAGAATTTAGATTTAGATTAGACCTAATCTGTGATGAGTGATTGTAGTATAGCTTAGGAGTAGTTGTAGCATAGAAATGCCCAATTTCACCTCCTCTGATCACTTCAGATCAGAGGGGATGGTTTCACCCGCACATTGATCATGTTTTTCTCCCTGTACATTTTTCCATTTTCGCTTCTGATTTCCTCGCAATTTGATCCATAATCCACCCATTCATTTGGAGTCAAATCCCCATCTCATTGCTTTCAAGCTTTGAGATGAGGATTTGCACTCAAATCCATTTAGGGGTCTACCACTCACTTCAGTTTGTTCACAAAAACCCCTGATCTGAGTTTAAAATTGAATAGGTTTGCTTGATCCATTTTGAATTTGGGTTTAATACAAGATCGCAAGATTTTGAATCAATTGAGTTTTGAATGGTTTTGATCAAGTAAATTGAGATATTTTTTGTAATTCAGTGAAAGGCCATGAATCTGAGATGATTCTAATGTAAAATCTTTCCTCAGATGAGCCATGATCAGAATTGTCATAAGTCAAGGTTTTCCTATTTGGAATGCATTGTAGAGCCAAGGAAAGCCAACTATGTTGATTGGAGGCTCTATCAAGGATTTTATTCATGGATTTGTTTTCTACAAATCTGGTTTTCACCTAAGGGATTTTCAGTATCTCTTAAGGTTTTTAGCACAATGGGATTCAAGCAGAACTTATTAGGCTGAACCAACACTTTCTACATGTTGTCTATAGCATTAGAAAGTGTTAGATCAGTTAATTTTCTGATCTGATTTGAAGTGAAAATATTGACAAGGGATTTTGATTTAAAGTTGAATATCTGAGAATGATTTTTATGTTATTTTTCAGTCCTTGTCAGAATTTGTTTTAGAGTTTTTTGTATACTTTGAATCCCAACTATACATATCAAATTGATGCATGATGCAGCTACATTTAAATTCAGATCCACCTTTTATCTCCTGATCAAGTCATTTTGTAATTCTGATTAGGCTTTCTCAAGTCTAATTTGAGATATAGATGACAGTATCAGAAGATAATAGCTGACTTGAGGTTCCAGACTTGCTACAGAAACTGTTTTCTCTAATTTGTGTAAACTGCAGCAAAGTTCTGAGATTTGTTAAGTCGTCTATTTAGCATGAAAGACGTCTGGAGTTAATTTAGATGGTCTAACTTTGTTGCTGCTATTGTCATTGTGCTATAGTTGAAGCTGCAGTTGCTGCTGCTGTTAGAGCTATGGCTGGTTGCTATAAATTAGTAGGACAATAAAGGCTAGGATTAGGTTCTGTAAATTAACTGACATGTTATCAATGTTGTGTAATAATTGTACAAGCTTTCATGTATCTGAAATGGAATTTTAATTGCATTTGAATGGCTTGTAATTTGAATTTCAATTCCTTTGTCAGCTTATTTTTATGCCTAACTATCCAAAAATCAAAATTAATTGAAATCTAAGTTGAATTTCATGCTTAACTATTTACACTCCTTCCATATCATATGTTAAGCATAACTGAGCCCCTTTTACTGCCATCCTAGCCACTCATTAGAGTATAGGGTCTTAGGTTCTCTTTTAAAAACACTTTGAAGATCCTAAAATGTGCCAGCTTTATAATTAAATAAAACCCTATAAAAAATCCAAAAAAATAAAATAAACTTGACTTAGTGAAGATTAGGTATACTTTAAAGTTCATACCAAGTTTCATGGTATTCTGAACCATCGGTTTGGTAGAACCTACCAACCGACGGTTCAATCTACCTTAAAACTCAATAAAAATCCCTTAATACAAAAACACCAAAAACATTCTCTCTATCTCATCTCTTTCTTTCTCTCTCACCTCCTACCTCTATAAAACTCACAAAATCCATACAAAGAAGAAAAACCCTCAAAATACCTAAAAACACCTTGTATACTATGTATATACATGTAAATATAAGTTATACACTAAGCTATCTATGTACATAATGTATAATATGTACATAATGTATATATGAAATTAATGTATATATTATATAATGTAACTTAAATATTTAAAATAACTTAAACTATATATAACTTATTTACATAATTATCTATTATTTATATTAACTTATATGTACTATACTTTAAGTAAATTAATAAAACCCTGTAAATAAACATATTTACTACTAATACTGTACATACATATTTATGTATATATAATGTACATAATCAACCCTGTACCATAATTTAATTATATATATAGAATAAATAATTAATTTATTATGTTACTACCTAAGTTATTAGATTAAATTAAAATAAATTAGTAATTTAAGTTATAACTGAACTAACTTATGTTGTATATTTGTACTAATGTATTTTAAGTAAAGTAAGCTAACTTAACTATATTTATAATATATTATATTAGTTATATCTAATTTATATATAAAATAGCCCAGAATAAGCTATTTAATTGAAAATAAAATCGAAATAAATGCTGTAAAATTCAATAAAATTCTTTATTAAATACCTTAATATGTATATTAATGCTGTATAAGGTTAATTAGACCATACATTAACTAATTTATACGTAATTAAGAAATCAAACCCAAAATACAATATGTATAAACTGAAAACTTTGCCTAATTTATTTATATAGTAAATATAATTAATTTTATAAATTAATTGTACAATTATGTAGTACTATATAAATAATTTAATATCTTACAATTTATTTTTAAATTATAATAATTTATGGCCCTCAAATCGAGGGCCAAAATCATGAAATCAACATGGCTGCGTTGGAATTCCAGTGCTACGACGGGCGCTAAATAGCGCCACATCGTAGTGGAGAAGCACTCCTAGGTGCTTAAATGTTTTTTGTATTTATGGTTATTCAGTCGTCAAGCACTGGGTGTGAGAAAACCTTATACCCCTAACTCCCCTTCCCCTGAGCATGTATGTTATATGGCATGGCATTGATGTGTGATGTTGGTGTGCGGTGTGTGGCTAGGAGCCATGCACTATGCGAGGGCTTGATTAAGCCCATTACTGAGCAAAACCACAATTAAGAGGCCTAATTAACGAATTAGGGCAGCTCTTAGTAGGGTACTGTGTATCCCTCGAAAAGATCACCTGCCAATTAATAAACCTAATTTTTAAACTAAGGCCTAATAAGGTGATTAAATCAACTAAGAGAGAGTGTAGCATCTATGTTAAGAAGAGAGAACAGAGAAGAAGAGAAAGAGTTAAACCAGGAAGAACCTGATAAAGAAAAAGAGAAAGAAGAGTTAAGTATATATCCGTATAGTATATATAACATATATAGAGTATACTGTAAATAAATAATATGTATAATACGTGTATGTAGTATAAGTAATGTTTGAGCTAAATATGTACATAAATAATAGTATAGCTTTACCGACAGAATAATCCGTCACTGTAAATAGAATAAGTGTCATTATAGACCCTAGTTTTTCCTTAGATTTTGTATATAGTTTTGCTGGGGTTTAGCGACGTTTGAATCTATCGCTATACATACGATATATGTTACTGTATATGTTAATATACTAAGTTAAGTTAGTATAGTATATAGTATTACTTATTGTTGTATATATATGTAAGTATTAGTAATATAAGTTATAAATAGAAGTATATAATATTTATTTATAGTGTTTGATGCTTGTTTGTAATTAGGTGTTTGCAAGCATTTTAGTTAATTCTTTTGTACATAATTAAGCTATTATTTCATTCATTAATTATTTATTAATTCATTCATTTATGATTGTATATAAAATTGATCTTTTTGGAATTAAAGAATAATATTGGACTTAGAGAGTTATGTATATCAATAACTACCTCCCAGTGAATGACCTGAAATAAACTAGTAAAAATTATGTAATTAAATAAAATTAATACAATAACAGTTTGTATTTGTAACATATACTACAACAACAATGATGATTTTTATACAAACCGTAGTCGATTGCATCATATTTTTGGCATTGTTGTCGGGGATAAAAACCCGACAACAATGTTTTATTGTGAAGTGATTGATTAACATGTCGCAGAAAGTCATCAATTTCATAAGGCGAAAAATTTTGACAGAGTTTCCATTATAATATGAGATTTCTCTCAAATCCAACATACACAAAAGTGCATCACAACAAATATGGGTACACCCCACATTTCACTTCTATAAATAAAATGTCACACAAGCATTCAAATTAAATACAAATGTTAACTAAACATTTTAATGAAACTAAGAGTGAGAATACCTCTCAACTAACCACTACATATGTGGGCACACCCCACAAATAACAATGAGTAACAATTTAACTAAACCAAATTAACTAAACATTTAACCAAAAATTCAATATAAACTAATAACATGTTAATTATTTCAATGCAATCCAAGTAAAAATAACTTGCAAAACATCTTAATTGCATTCACAGGTAAAAATCAAACCTAAGTACTTAATAAAAAAATTAATTAACCTAGCTATTTGAGAGGAGGGGGATAGTGGTAGAGGGTGGTGGTGGGAGGAGGTGGTGGTGGGAGGAGGACGTGGTGGTGGCAGGGAGGAGGTGGGAGGGAAGGGGGGATGGTGGTGGCAGGGAGGGAGGACGGGGATGAGGTGGTGGTGGCGGTGGGAGGCCGGGTGGCTGGTTGTGGTGGCAGTAGAGGGAGGAGCAAGACCGACTAATTGTGGTGGGGGTGAAGGGAGGAGGCCGACCGGTTGGTGGTGCTGGTGGTGAAGGGAGGAGGTTGGTCCAGAGGGAGACGGTAGGGAGGCCGAGGCGGAGGGAGGAGGGGCCTTCACATCAGCAAGGGGACACGAGAGGAGGAGGTGGTGAGAGGCCTGACCTGAAGAGGAGGGGTCACATGTCAGAGCGGAGGGTCGACCGCACAGCGGTCTGGCCAGAGTTGCTCGGGGGAGCTGCGGAGGAGGAAGGTCAATCTGGAAAGGAGAACAGGTTTTGGGAGGATGGGGGAGGGAGTTGGGGTCGCATAGGGATTTAGGTCGACCTTTCTCGATCGTTCTTGAAAAAATGGTCGACGATCACGTTTGAAATTTATGCTTTCCAAGTTGGCAGTTTACGAAAACATTATTGTTGACTGTTATAAAAACAACCGTCGAAAACTCCAAAAACGGTCGACGATCACATTTAAAGAATTAACGTTTAAGTTGGGGGTTTATGGAAAGATTATCGTCGACCGTTGTACAAAGAACGGCTGAAAAGTCTATCATTAGCGACCGTTTGTAACAATCGAGAATGACCTCAACCAAAACCTCTGCCCGGTAGATGGAAAACTTAATGATGGGTTTTTTGGCGACTGATTTTCTTATAACAATCGAGAATAGTCAATATTAGCAACCATTGTA
This sequence comes from Thalassia testudinum, assembly GCA_037157565.1. Taxonomy (NCBI): domain Eukaryota; kingdom Viridiplantae; phylum Streptophyta; class Magnoliopsida; order Alismatales; family Hydrocharitaceae; genus Thalassia; species Thalassia testudinum. The sequence goes on from JAZHRO010000014.1 coordinate 26,879,618, forward strand.
AAACAGTTGAAAATTCATCGTCGAGAACAGTGTCTTTTCTACTAGTAGTGTTATTTATATAGATGCACAAAAAGAATGTAAGATTGCACTTAAGGTAAGCTGTTTCTAACCGGAATCTCAACAAGAGCTTGTGTTGATCACCTTCTCGCCTCTCATCTAATCTTACTATTATCTCTTTCGCCCACAGCACTTTCTCTTGAATATGCAAGAGCAAGTAAGGATGTTATGGTCATTTTCTCATGAATAAAGCTATTAATTGGATGCTTGCCTTTTACGTTAACCATCATGTTGCTGCAGCACATCTTTTCGCCGCCCAATTGCACCCCTACATTATTGGTAATACAAAGTCATGAAGATGTATCACAGGATATTGATTGCAAGATGCCTTTTCGGTGCAGCTTTATCGGATAATGAACCACCACATCATGTATATTTAAAATTTCAAAGCTTTGTTGTATTGCAAAGCAGGTAATTTAAAACCCATTTCCAACCAATGATCATGTAGCTTGCACGAAACACATTTTTATTAGAATGTTGCACTACAACATTTCTACTATTCAATGTAATACAAATATCAAGCTTGTCACTAAAAAGACATTTTCCCTTGTTTGTATTACTGAATGTAACATCCAATTTATTTATAGTACATGCCTATAATACGTGGATGTGCCATTATTTTGATGAGTCGCATATATTATTTTAAATGTTATCAGAACATTGTATTACTACTTTTCTCAACATTATGCTTTTTATATCTACTATTTTACCAACGTGTGCCATTAAATGACAAACATAAAAAATTCCTTACTGCTACCTAACATAATATAAATATCAAACTTGTTACTAAAAGATAAATTTTTATTTCTTTGTAGTATGGAATCTAACATGTAATTTTATTTGTATTATATGCTTACAATACATGCACAAGCCATTATATTGAGGCATTGTGTATATTGTATTACATGTTTATCAGGTTGTCCAAGGCCAATCATTTTGAAATATACCTTATAATGTTCTAGTACTGATGTTATTCTGTTACAACTACTATTACTTTCATTACAATACATAGACATCTATTTTACAATCTCATACCTTATAGTTACAACACATATGCAGCTACGTTACAATGTTTTCACGATTATAAGCGTGCCACATTATTTTTAATTTCAAATCAACATGATTCGTGTGCTTCATCTATTTATAATAAATAATCTTGGGTTAGTTTTAGAATGTTGTTTTATTGTTTGAATTATATATTACTTTATATGGTAAAAGTCATCATATTCGTTGTAATGGAAAACCACCATCATGTCAATAAGTGGTATTTACGATCATCATGAGATCATGATCTAATGGTTGTGATTATGTGCTTATTTGTTGATTTGTAAGCACTGTGCTCAGTGGATAGACCCCCTATATATATATATATATATATAGGACAAAAAAATAATTGCTGGCAAAAGAAGATAAACATTGAAGGAGTATAAGAGAAAATTTACTTGTTGATATTCATTTTCTTTTCATACTTCACTTTCTCAAGAAATGCTACCATAGATTTACAATCCCTTTATTGGAATCTCTTTATTGTAGTAATCTCAAACTTTTGTGTCCACTAGAACTAACCAATAGGTGCATGCAGATGTCCTCTTTAAGTAATAAATGCCTTTCCATTATTGATCATTTTGATGATTGTATTTTATTATAAATCTTCATGCAGCTCTGCCCTCCAATTACATAACTCAATAACATTTAGTAGATACCACTCATCATTTAGGAGTATTTGAGCAGCCTAAAGATAAAGAGATAATGACATATAAAAGTAAATATTTTTATTATATTTATACCTTATTTTTTAAAAGTATTTGATTTGTTTGATTTTTATACACCAGCTAGTCTATCTTTTATATTTTTTTAGATGATTTTCGAATGCCCACTTTCTCAACATTCAAGAGATACTCATCATCAAGCAAGTCTTAGTATTGGAACTCCCAATCATACCACCAGTGCAATGGCCTTCCAACAACAACAAGATGATGAGGTGATTTTTTATTTGTGAATGATCTTTAAGTGTGATTCATTTTATAGATTCTTTTGATGTATTGTATTTTATTATAAATCTTCATGCAGTTGATCACCAATCACATAAGTTATTAACATTGAGAAGATAATACTCATAACATGAGAACATTTGAGCACGAAGATGAAGAGGTAACATTATATAAAAAATAATTATTTTATTATAATTGTAGATTGAAAGAAAGAGAGGACAAAAGAAAGAACAAAGCAAATCAAAGTCAACTTGGTTTCAACACTTAAATCATACAAGAAATCTAAGATAATAGAAATGGACTTGAATGCAAACACAGAATAGATAATATTTATTTTCCCTGATTTCATCTATGTCTAGCTTCCAAGGTATGGGATCCCTCTTTAGTTCTATCTTGCCTTTGAAGTTATTCATAAGTCACATTTGGCGTGTAACATTATTTTGGCCTTGATGAAATATGAATGATGTACTACATGTTGAGGCAACTTTCAAAATAGTTAAGGAGAAATCTTAAACAAACATGCATTAAGAATTTGGGCAATCTCTAATACTTCAAACTTTGAATTACACCCATCTCTAAGATGTGATTGCCAAATGGATCTCAGTTTAGGAATATGTAATAGAACTTTAAACTTTGATAGGTAAAATATCTTTTGAAACTAAATTGTAGCCAAATCTCATAAATTTAAGATATTTTGTTATTAACTTTTGAAGAGAATAAGGCAAGGGATGGGGGCGTTTTTGGATTCACGTTCTAACTAGCACATTCCACATTTGAAGTATTAAGTTTGTTATCCAATTTTGTAGATGAAAGATCCTTTTTCCTAGCATGATAAACATTGTGGAGCATCTTTTATGGAGAGGGCACTGTTAGTTGATTAAACTAAGTATCTATTAAGTGATTAAACTAAGTATTTTGGCACCAAAGAGCAAAACAAAGTTATTAAAAATAGGAGCAAAACAAAGTTCTTAAAAATTGCACTAGGCAAAATGCATTTGATTTAATTAGTAAAATTTACAATCTAAAGGTAAGGCAACATCAAACAAAAAAGGTTGCCTAAGAGATTGCATTGTCACAAAGGAGGCAACCAGAAGATGCATGCCTATATCTAGCCAACTTAAAGCTAATATGAGCTATTTAAATTGCATATAAGGTCCCACATTTGACAAGCTTCACTGAGATGCCTAAATCTTTAATGACACCAAGTTAGTCTCAACTTTAGAATCAACTAGCTCAAATCACCTACTCTTCGCTATAGTGGTTTTGATTTTGTCATGTATTATAAAAAAAAGCTATAACATTTTAAAAGATTGTCTTCTCTATTTTAATTAAAAAATAAAATCAATCTCATGTCTTTCAAATATAGACCATAAATACATGTTCTTGAAAATAACAGGGGATAAAAATGATAATCATGAAATATGCAACTCGCCCATTTTAGATCTTCTAAGTAGATTGCTGTAAATTAATTAAATTCAAAATGTTTAATTGTAAAAGAAAATGGTGATTTGGTTGAAATAATCCCCTTAAGTATCAAATAAGGTCCCAATTTGGATCTTCTCAGTCAAAGCAAATTTTGTTTGATGATTGTAGGCAAATAAGGGGACAAAATTGGACTTCACACGATGTGTACCATTGGATGAGTCATGTAGAGACTATGCTTAAGATATCAAGATATATATTTTTATTGACTTAGCTATCGAGTTAGTCAAGCTTGAGTGCACTGCATGAACTACATTAGGCTAGTATGTTTCAATTGTTGCTTTGCATCTCAATCATCTGAAGGTACTCTTTCTCATGTGGTCCAAAAATCAAGCAATGAGGTACAATTTTGAAGTTTGAAGTACACATGTGATTGATCTGCAACTTCCCTCAGACCCTCAAGCAAAATCAAGCTATCAAGTGTAAATATGGAACAGGGACTCTACTGAAGAATATTTATGTTAAAAGTTACATAGCAAGTGAGACATTATTTTTGAAGGCAACTTTACAAAAGGATCGTGCATAACACTTGGAATTTGGATTGTATGGCAAACTCTCCCTTCTTAAAGAAAGATACTCGTAAAAGAGTGCCAGTGTTTTGCTTCATTGTGGGGTGAGGTGGATCATGCATCTTGATTTAAATACAATAATTTCTAATTACAAATATGAAAAGTTGGAAATTTTTCATAACCTTATCGATGTCCTCTTAGCATCTTATTTTCATCTAGAAATTATATCATTGAGACTACTTTGAAAAAAATCAACTTAGAAATATGGAGTCTATGCCTTTAAAATATACTAATTCCTACCCACAAAGAAAATAGGCTTAACTTATAAGTACATAAAGGCATTTTTTGGTTGACAAAAACCTAGTACCTACAATCAACAAAAGTCCAACCATTTGTTACACTTTAACCCATCATACAAATTAAGGAACTAAAGAGGGAAAATCAAAAAATTTCCTTTCATTCTAACGTGCTGTCAGCCTTAGTAAATAAGTGAACTAACAAGTTATTCATTATGGATAAAGAACTTAAGAGTTCAAATGGTATTTAGAACCAAAACAACTATAAAGATATGTAAAAAGTATCATCTACAATGCTTATCCAAAGTGCCATGGTAGAAATCCAGTCATGATCATTCCAAGATAGGCAAAAACATTCCAAGTCGAAGTTGCAGGACTTTAGCAAAAATATCAGTTTCTTTACATTTATGCTTCATCTAGAAATGGCAAATGGGAAGTGGATATGTGGTCTTTATTCTTGTATTTCATCTAGAAGTAGCACTTATGTAATATTACCTCTTTTTTTCCTTCCTTCTTTGATGTAAGATTTGAGATTTTTATACACTCAACACTTCAACAAAAAATCACAAATTTGACAAACAAATTGCAAAAGATAATATGGACTTTAATATGTAGGAATAAAAAATGACAAATCTGCTAAAAGAAAAGTTATTGATGAAGATGAACCTCCCATGATGTGGTTGATGTCGGCAGTGATTAGAAAGAGGGCAGAGGAGAGGAGTGGAGCAAATGAGATGTGTTGATACCTTTATTTTAAAGTAACAAAATTATGTTTTATGATACAACTAACCATTTTAGGATCTCTCTATGCAAGTTGAAAGAATGAGGCAGTTTCATGATTCGAGAAGGATTTTATTGAGGAAAATGGTGTTATATTGTAATTTTTACTTTCTTAAGTTTAGATTACCTACAAGGAACCTCAATTAACCTATTAAAATGTTTGTCGATTGATAGAAAAGCAATTAGGTCATTATATCAACATTCTACCGATATTGATTGATCAATATAGAATTTTGATCGACCAAAATGGTTAATCGACCAATATTAAGGTTTATGATTGATCAAATCAGCCTAACAGTAAAATCTATTATTCTTGCTGATAATTGACCAATGATATAAGTTAATCAACCAATAGTTAATTAAATAATATGACAGATTGATTGACAAAGTGACATTTAATCGACCAATCATGAAATTTGATTGACTAACGACATTTGAAAAGGCATTCTTAAAATACTTAATTTTCACCTATAAATAGGGCCCATCACCCATCATCTCAAAACACATTTTCCCATGAATTTCAAATAGAAAATGTGCTTCTACTCTCCTTATGCTTTTGCATCCATTCTCTTGTGCTATTCAAAGCATGACTCTCTACACTGTAGAAAGATTTTGGTTTGCAAATCTAAATTTATTTGAGGTTCCATAGGTTTACATTTGTATTATTTCATTTTCCTGGTTTGATTGGGACCCAAGTTGTTGGGATTCTAAAGTATTGTTTTTGTCTTCTCTTGTTAGGTGAAAAAGAGAAGAGGTGTTATAAGAGTTTGTATCACCCTCGTTCAAGTGGTGTAGTTAGTAGATTGACTAGCTCAACCTAATCAAAAAAATTTTAAGTTGGGAGGCTTAGGTAATGGTTTTTACTTATAGGTGTTTCCACTACACGTCAATATGCCATTGTGTCATGCTCCTAGTGGTTTGAATTTTAAATTAGATATAATTGTTTATATACACTATTCACCCCCTCTAATGTAAACCATTAGATCCTGTACTCATCTTCAAGACAATTGGGGATCTACGTAGACGGGTGATGAGGTGTAACTCATCAAAGCTAAAATGCCAAAGTTAAGTTAGAAATTAAGTTAAAGCACTATCAATTAACTCTAGAAAAGGGTTAAGTGTGGGAATTATGAAAAATGGCCTAAAACACCAATTTTATGCTAAAAATGCATAATTAGGTCCCTTTTGAGAGATTATATACCTAAGTGTGTAAATGGATGAATTAAATGTCAATTGAACATCAAATTGAGCACAAAATCACAAAGCAATGTATGCTTAAATCACATGCCATAAAATATCATGAGGTTTTGACTTCATTTGGACCTCGAAATGAGTTATTTGCATTTAGGTCCTCATAAGTACAAAATAGCCTTCACATTTCATGCACCAAAACTCGCCAAGGACTTCCTTGAAAGCCTTCAGGGATTTATTGGTTAGAATTACTATCACTAATGGGTTCAGACTGTAAATTCTTCATCGTTCCACTTAAGGCCTAAAGGTGTGATTGCACTAATAGACCTGGAGCAACGTACCTTCTTCTTTTTAGCTGCGATGAACTCGAGCTCTCATAGCCGTCCATTTCATTCCATTTAATTCAATGATGGATCTTGATCAAACCTCCTATCCCCAATTTCACAAGCCTCGCGCTGTTGTCCAAATCATATCCTACGGTAGTTTTCATGTTGTACTTCCCGCACCCTTCAAAACACATCTCCACCTTTGATTCCTAACATCCCTTACCTACATTACCTAGTCACTCTTAAGCTCTAACACCTATACAAGCACCTCCCCTATGAGCTCGCGACTGCTATTGGTTCCCTCTCCCTAAGTTAAGCACTCATCGATACCTCCAGCTTCTCCCCCTCTTGTTTCGCTATTAGTGACAAGGATAGCATTTCTTCCCCAATTTAATCCTTGCTGCTAAGGATCACGTAACTCCTGAGAGTAATCTTGAACTCATCCCCTTGAGCTTTCGTCACTGGAGTCCCCTCTTCCTCCTTCCTTGCCATAGCCACCAGTTGTGGTCTTCTTCAAGTCCCATTCATCCAATTAGATTAGGTTGTTAGTGCTAGAGAACCGCGATCATTTGTTTTGATGATAACAAAACACATGTCATTTAACATTTGCACTTGGAGTCTTAGATTTCAAGTCAATTGCAAATGGAGACGTGATTAGATGGAGTTCGAGCTCGCATCCAGGACGGATTGGAGGAGCTTGATGGAGAACAAAGGAGATTCGTGAGGAGCGATAGATTGAAGATGGAAGGACAAGAAGAATATGATAGAATTCTGTTTATTTCTTTCATGTACTTTTGTCTTTATTTCCTTGCTCTTTTTGTTCCTTCGAACATCATGTTAAAGAGCCTCAAAGTACCCTAACAGTAGTCCTAGGAACACCGACACAACCCTAGGATACTTAGGTTTTCTGTCGAAAACTTAGAAAACCAATATAGGGTTCAAATAGCCTTTTCAGACGTCTAATTCCAAAAACAGACGTCTGATAATGGGTTTTACGATGTCTGACTGTTGATTCAGACGTCTGATAACATTTAAGCTGAACTTAGTTAGTTCTGTCTGATGAAATCAAACGTCCAGACCTTAGTCCAGACTCCAATTAGTGGATCATTGGCTGGCTTAATAAACACTGAAGATATGACCGTTAGAGCCTTATCAGACGTCCTTAAGCCTTTCCAGACATCTGATAAATGACCGTTTTACCTCGGCTGACCCGAAAATCTCTTCTCAAAGATTTTCTAGTCGTTGCACTCTCTTGCAAATCCATTCCCGCAGAAAAGTAGGTTTCCAGACGTCCAGACATAGTGCCAGACGTCCTGTATGTCGTCTAATGGACTTGCACTAGAACCTTGTTTAGATCTGATTCAAGTTAGGAAGAAAGTCACCTAAAAACAGACGTCTGACTTTGATCCCAGACGTCTTAAACTGATCTTCCAGACGTCTGATGCCAGGATCCGACGTCTGATTACCCTGTCAGTGCAATGATTGTTCCTGATTTCGGCCTGATTCTCTTGGGCTTTGCACCCAACGACTATGGAAGCTTTCCTAAGCCTTCCAAAGCCTTCCTAAGGTCTCTATAAATAGAGAAGAACCTCTTGCATACCAAGACACACCCAAGCAACATACTTTCTACTCTTTTGTATCCTAGAAAAGCTTTTGCTCTCCAAGCTCAAGTTCTTCATCTTGAGAGCATCAAGCCTTTGGCACCCGCTCTCTTGCCGTAGTTCACGAGAGCGACGTTGCGCTGTCGTGTAGCTCAAGCACCCGCGTCATCGATTCGACACACTTCCATCAAAGGGGAGTATCTTAATTCCTATAGAAGCTTAGGTTAAATATTATTTTGTTGGCTCTATAGGATTGTTGTTATTTATCTTTGTTATTTGGTTGGGTATTCACTTTGCGAATTCCCGTCTCCTTCGTGGGACAAAATCCTTCTCATGAAGAGAAGGGGTTTGAGGTACGCTACCCTCCTATAAAGTAGTGTGGTTGTAATTGAGGTTGAATCACCCTCGTTTAAGTGATTCGTTTAGTGGATGTGATCAACTTGGTTGATCGAAAAATCCTAACTCGAGAGGGTTAGGTGGTGGTTTTCACCCGATTTGGGTTTCCACCTAAAAAATAATTATGTACTTTGTGTGATTAAATTTTGTGAGATTGTTTTATATTATATTTTCGTAATTTATTACGTCACCCTCTCCTAGTAGGGAATCTACAATTGGTATCAGAGCAGGTTCTTGCTAATTGGAGTAACACCCGGCAAGAAGATCATGAAGGGGAGCAGTTCCGCAAGTAGGATTTCCGAGGGCCAGTCTACGACTCGTCCGCCGTTCTTTGACGGGTGCAAGTACCCCTACTGGAAGCTGCGAATGAAGACGTGGCTTCAAGCCACCGACTTCACGATTTGGGCCAGGTGCGAGACCCCCTTCGACATCCCAGAAAAACCCACCGCAGGATACTTGCAACAGCAGAGCCAGGAACTCTCGCTCAACGTGAAAACAATGAATGCGTTGTATTGCGCACTCAGCCCAGAGGAGTTCAACAGAATCTCGCAATGCGCCACCGCATACGAGATTTGGCATACACTTGAGGTAACTCACGAAGGTACCTCTAAGGTAAAAACTTCTAAAATAAAATTACTTTCTCAAGAATTTGAATCATTTTCTATGAAAACTAATGAATCTTTAAGTGAGATGAACACTAGGTTCACTCTCATTGTAAATAATTTGAAAGCTTTAGGGAAGACTTTCATCAAGGGGGAGCTTCAAGGGAAGCTTCTTCGTTCCTTTGAATCGGAGTGGGAACAGAAAGTCACTGCCATCGAGGAGGCAAACGAAGTGGAGGAGCTCAATGATGAGAGCCTCATCATGAGCCATAACTAGCTTATTTTGACCCAATAAAGAAGATAAAAGCTCCTACATAACCTAGAAGAAGGCTTAATTGAAGGAACAAGTGCTCTGAGAAGAAAACATGAAATAAAGGTTAAAACTGCAATTTTACCATTGCAGTACATAAACGGGATTTCTCAGAGGCAAAACATAGGTCAAATGGTCTAAATGAGATAAAAAGAGGGTTGAGTCAATCAGAAATGGGTTCATGTGCAATCTAGGAATTAAATGACACCTGGTAACTCTAAAACAGACCCGCTTTAATTAACAAGGTTCCCGTCAGAAAAAAAATCAATTAAACCCTCTAAAAATCATGGAAAAACATCCTCTAGGGTTTAGAACACTTAATTTGGCCTTTAGAACCTAGTCTGACCTAGATCAGGGTCCCAGCTCCTCAATTAACCTAATTTGGGTTTTTACGCAAAATGTCCAGTCAAACGAGGTCAAACCTAAAATCCAACTTCACCATTGGATTCCTTAGGTCCAAATTAGGTTTGTACCAAAATTTGGACCTAAGGAGAGGTCATCTTGACCTACTTTGCAATTTAGTACACCCAAATCATAAATTGGTCCCTATCTTTTGAATACCTTTGCAGAGAGCCCCCTAGGTTCTTCGCCTCCTTTGCAAACCAGTCCTGCCGCCATTGCTAGGGTAGAACCGAGCTCCGGCGAAGTTTTGAGAGAGATTGCTCTCTAATTCCTCAGAGATTCTCTCCCAGAAATGGAAGGGGGATTCTCTGAGGAATTCCCTTCCTTCTAAAGCCAATTACAATCGCTGGTGTGAACCCAATCTCTCGTGCGAACGCACGAGAGATTTGGGTATCCACCTTCCTTCCATCTCCGGTGAGCCGGCAGCGTTGATTGCGCGGTCTCCACGCGCTGGTAGGTGCGGCCAGCACCTATAAAAGACACCCCAGACCCTACCGCAGAAGGCAAGCTTGATTTTGACGGAGATCCCTTCCAAATTCCTCTCTCTCCCATCTCCGGCCAAACGACCCACAAGCTCCGGCGACCTCCTCCCCTCCTTCTCGTCGCTCTGCTGCCATACCAGCAGCAGAGTCCTCTCTGCCGCTTCCTCCCGCGTCACGCTGTACCCCGCGCGTGCACTTCTGACCTCATCTTCGTCGCCGCTTCCTCCCTCAGGGTCTTTCTTCCCCGACGACGGCAGTTACGAGCCGTCCTCTCCGCCGCCTCCCTTCCTTCCAGACAACCCCAGATACGTTCTCCATCCTCTCCTCTCTCTTTTCCCCCAACTATTTTACTTGATTACCCCTCAACAGTACCTAACCGCCTCCATCTTCCTCGCCTCCGACCGCACTCCGGCGAGCCGCCCACACCACTCCGCCACTCCACACGGCTCGCCAACCACCTCGTGAGCTTCGCCTCACCACCAGGAACCCATTCCACCCCATCACTGCCACTCCAGACCTCCACAAGCACCCCCCGACCAACCCACCATCTTCGGCCACAGGTTGACCTAGGCACGCATGCCTAGGCCGACCGGCAACCTGCAGCATCACCCACCGCCTTCGCCGTGCTACGGCGAAGGTTTCCAGCTATTCTGATTGGGCCAATAGGCCGTTCTGTTGGATGTCAGGTGTACGCCCCAGCCGCCATTAACAGTCGAAGCAGCAGGGAGCTTGGAGCAGCAGCAGGCGTCAGGCTTCCCAAGCGGCAGGTGCAGCAGACTCTCGCAAGTGTCGCGAAGCAACCGAGGCCAGCCAGTAGCGCAGAGGAGTCAACAGCTTGGGCAATCGAGCGACAAAACTCTGCGGGCATGCGTGAAGGCGAGACCAGATAGTCCCACATCGTGGGATTGCAACACTCAGGTACCATATAAGTTGTTTTTGTGTTTTTGTCTTAGTGCCTCCGTAAGCACAAGGGTGAGGTCCCTCACTGCCCTCACACACGCCTCGTCTGCGGCCTGACCTCGCGGATCTGGCGGATCTGACCCGACCTAGACCTACGCACTCCTCGCGCATCATCACTTGCCAGTGCGCCTGGTCCTGGGTGCGAACCCGACCCGACTTCCCATGTGGCTCTGGGAGAGCGTCCGTGAGTGAATTGCTTCAGAGAGAGAGACGCTTGGGTAGAGGGATGGGGGTAGGTTTTTGCTACTGTGTGGTGTGTGCAGGAAGGAAGAACTGACCAAGGCAGCGAACACTTAGCGGCTGCAGAACAGGAAGAGAAGAAAGAAGAGGCTGTGCAGCAGTGAAAGGAGAAGTCTTCGCAGAGAAGAAGAAGGAAGACAAGGCAGAAGAGAGAGAAGAATGAAGAAGAAGACAAGGGAAGACTGCAAAGAGATCAGAAGAAAAAGAAGAAGAAGAAGAAAGAAGAAAGGCAAGGCAGGAGAAGAAGGAAAGATACAGAAGCAAAGAAAGGAGAAGAGCCACGAAGAAGAAGAGAGAAAGAGAGATCACATTAAGACGTCTAATACACAAATCAGACATCCAATTCTACTTTTTTTTCCAAATCCTTTTTAAAATTCTCCCTTTGAATCAATTATATTTGCATTTAACAGTTGTATTCTTTGGTTTTACAAAGTACTGAGATTGCTCCCCGTGTTCGACCTCGGATACTCTAGTTGTTCGAGTAATAAAATTCTTTATATTTGTTTAAACATTTTATCGGTTATACTATAACGTAATACGCTTTAAATTCGCACAAAATCGTTGAGAACACTCAACATGGAAGATCTCCTAGGCAATCTAATGGCCTACGAGACAAAGTTGAAGTAGAAGAAGAAGGATACACCAGAGCCAAAATCGAAAAAGACTCTCGCCTTCAAAGCTGCGTTGGATAGCGAGGTAAGTTCCGACGACGAAGACTTTAAAATTTTACTTAAGTTTTCCAAGTTGTGTAGGGAATCAAAGAAGAAGGAGAAGAAGGAGACCCCGAGACGTTGCTACCACTGCAACGAGAAAGGGCATCTGCGACCAGAATGCCCTCTTCTCAAAAAGGAGAAGAAGAAGGAAAAGGAGAAGAAATCTAAGAAGAAGGCATTCCAAGCCACTTGGGACGTTCGAGCTCAGAGGAAGAAGAAGAAGAAAAGTCTATAGAAGAAGAAACCGCTTGCTTTGGTTTCATGGCTAGAGGAAGTGATAGCGATAGCAAAAGTAGAAGCGACTCCGACAACGAGGTAAATTTCGATTTACAAGATGCATTTAATGAGCTTTTTGAAGTTAGTAAAACATTTAAGATATAAAATAAAAACATTAAAAAGAACCTTAGTTTTCTTAAAAATGAAAATGATAGGTTAGAAAAACAACTCAAGGACATAGAAACTAGTCCTAAGGATAATAACCTGTTATTAGAAAATAAAAATGAAAATACTAAATTGATTGAAGAAAATGATAGTTTAAAGTTAGAAATTTCTGATTTAAAGATTAAGATGCATACTATAGAAAAAGAAATTGCATGTCTTAGGGAAAACTTTAACAAATTAATCAACAAAGTAGATAATTTTTATAGCCCTAAGGTTGAGAAAGGATCTCCGTCAAGGAGACCCGCTAACAGATCCGGATCCAAGCTCAATTGGATACCAAAGAAAGAATTGGAATCTTATTTTGCAGGTTTCAGGGATAACTACAACACGAAGGATTGGACCTACAAGCTCAAGGCTTGTCAACTCGAGTTGGGAGAACCAAGGAATAGAACAAGGAGGAGAACAAATGATGGACCCGCTGCACGTCGACCACCAAATTGGAGACCGGCGCCAATGCCCGAGCCTCCAAGTTACGGATGGGAGCCCCATCCGATGTGGCATCCACCACCACCATTTGGGCCATTTTATTGGCCATGGTAGGTGAGGCAAAAATTCTTTACCCCATCTTTTTATCATTAGCATTTAGATAGGGGGAGTTAAAAAAAATTATAAGCTAATTATCAATTTTTAAGGGGGAGATGTAAGTTAGCTAAATTTCCTTTAGTAAGGGGGAGAAGAAAAACAGTTATCTTGTTGTTACAAAAAGGGGAGGACATTACTTTTGTTAAAAGAAATTCATAGAAGAGCATGTTTTAAGGGGTAGTTATAGGAAATTTAAAACCAATCAAACCTTTTTGATAATGTCAAAAAGGGGGAGGATTTTTTGCATTATTATTTATGATTTTGTCATCATTCAAAAGGGGGAGATTGTTGGTGCTAGAGCACCGCGATCGTTTATTTTGATAATAACAAAACACGTGTCATTTAACATTTGCACTTGGAGTCTTAGATTTTAGGTCAATTGCAAATGGAGACGTGATTAGATGGAGTTCGAGCTCGCATCCAGGACGGATTGGAGGAGCTTGATGGAGAACAGAGGAGATTCGTGAGGAGCGATAGATTGAAGATGGAAGGACAAGAAGAATATGATAGAATTCTGTTTATTTCTTTCATGTACTTTTGTCTTTATTTCCTTGCTCTTTTTGTTCCTTCGAACATCATGTTAAAGAGCCTCAAAGTACCCTAACAGTAGTCCTAGGAACACCGACACAACCCTAGGATACTTAGGTTTTCTGTCGAAAACTTAGAAAACCAATATAGGGTTCAAATAGCCTTTTCAGACGTCTAATTCCAAAAACAGACGTCTGATAATGGGTTTTAAGATGTCTGACTGTTGATTCAGACGTCTGATAACATTTAAGCTGAACTTAGTTAGTTCTGTCTGATGAAATCAAACGTCCAGACCTTAGTCCAGACTCCAATTAGTGGATCATTGGCTGGCTTAATAAACACTGAAGATATGACCGTTAGAGCCTTATCAGACGTCCTTAAGCCTTTCCAGACATCTGATAAATGACCGTTTTACCTCGGCTGACCCGAAAATCTCTTCTCAAAGATTTTCTAGCCGTTGCACTCTCTTGCAAAACCATTCCCGCAGAAAAGTAGGTTTCCAGACGTCCTGTATGTCGTCTAATGGACTTGCACTAGAACCTTGCTTAGATCCGATTCAAGTTAGGAAGAAAGTCGCCTAAAAACAGACGTCTGACTTTGATCCCAGACGTCTTAAACTGATCTTCCAGACGTCTGATGCCAGGATCCGACGTCTGATTACCCTGTCAGTGCAATGATTGTTCCTGATTTCGGCCTGATTCTCTTGGGCTTTGCACCCAACGACTATGGAAGCTTTCCTAAGCCTTCCAAAGCCTTCCTAAGGTCTCTATAAATAGAGAAGAACCTCTTGCATACCAAGACACACCCAAGCAACATACTTTCTACTCTTTTTTGTCCTAGAAAAGCTATTGCTCTCCAAGCTCAAGTTCTTCATCTTGAGAGCATCAAGCCTTTGCGCACCCGCTCTCCTGCCGTAATTCACGAGAGCGACGTTGCGCTGTCGTGTAGCTCACGCACCTGCGTCATCAATTCGACACACTTCCATCAAAGGGGAGTATCTTAATTCCTATAGAAGCTTAGGTTAAATATTACTTTGTTGACTCTATAGGATTGTTGTTATTTATCTTTGTTATTTGGTTGGGTATTCGCTTTGTGAATTCCCGTCTCCTTCGTGGGACAAAATCCTTCTCGTGAAGAGAAGGGGTTTGAGGTATGCTACCCTCGTATGAAGTAGTGTGGTTGTAATTGAGGTTGAATCACCCTCGTTTAAGTGATTCGTTTAGTGGATTTGATCAACTTGGTTGATCGGAAAATCCTAACTCGAGAGGGTTAGGTGGTGGTTTTCACCCGATTTGGGTTTCCACCTAAAAAATAATTGTGTACTTTGTGTGATTGAATTTTGTGAGATTGTTTTATATTATATTTTCGTAATTTATTACGTCACCCCCTCCTAGTAGGAAATCTACATAGGTTTTACTGCTTCCCTAGTATAGTTTAGATTAGATTAGCTAGTTTAAATTAGATTTAATCATTTGATTGTCTTAGATTAGAGTAGATTAGCTTTGCTTAGTGTAATTTTCTATTTACCACAATCCACCATCTCTAATCAATTCTAATCAGAGAGGAAGATTCACTCATTCATGTTGTCCATTTGATCTTCACCTACAGTTCATGAACACGTTTTACTATTTTCCTCGATAATTTAATCGCTAATTCACTCCATCCATCAGAACCACCACAAGGTCTGAAGCTTCTTAACTCTCAGGTTCCATGGTGTGCCCAATCACTTGAGGGCTCATCCATTCACTTCACCAGATCACAGGAGCCCTCCCCTTGATCCAAATTGGGTTTAATTTGGTAGATTGTATTGAATTTGGACTTCGTGCTTTATCATGAGATTTTTGGAGTAATGTGGTTTCAATTGGATTTGAATGCATGAATTGAGTTTATAATTGTGTAATTGGTCCAATTGTGATGATTCAGAGTTATTTCAATTGGATTTTTATTGAAGGATTTATCCATGCCCAATTTCAACATTTGGCATTGTTTTCATCTCCGCTGAGGTAGCGATGACCAAGGAAAATTCGATGCATGGATTTGAGGTCCTTACAATGATGTAAAGGTTTCTAGAGGATCGTAATATGCCCCTGAACACCAATCAATGGTGTGCAGGGATCTAAAGTGACCATATTACTGTGGCGATCCAAGATTAAATGCCCACTTGGGCAACATTGTGTTCTTAGGTCAAAATGTTTTAATCTGCTGCTTGAGGCTTAAATGATGTTTGAAATATCCTAATGAAGGTCTAAGTTTGGTTTTAAGATGATTGAAAAGCCTAATTTGAATCGTCTCCTTCACGCTGTCTATAGCAAAAGGAAGGAATCAATCTAGGGTTTCTAGATTCCATTGAGCTTGGATTGGATTTTTGTAGACTTTCTGATCTTCAAAGGAGTGTTTGCGATAATTTAACATGGTATTTTAATGTTTGGAATCAAATATGTGATGAGCACCTTCATTGCCCAGATCTGAAGGGAGTCTTAGGGTTCAAACATTCAATTAATGTTTTGAGGTTTTGATCAAGGTTTGAAGATAATTTTCAATGATTCCAAAGTATAATAGAATGTTTTGAATAGATTTGTGAATTTCAAACCATGTATGAAACATTTTTTGTCAGTATAATGTAGCTTTGAATGGAGTCTGAATAGAGTTTTGAATGGATTTTTAATCGAGGATTTGATCAGTTTCGAATGATCTGAAGTTTATGATGGATTTGTTGGATGGCCATTGCATAGATCTATAGTGCATTTTCTTGATAGGCTTTTGAATTATAGTTCAGATTGCTAATCCTTTGACTGCAACAATGAATTCAAGAGAATTGTGACTTGTACAACTGTTAGTGATGAAATTCCTAATAGCTCTCGACTTGGTTTTGTGTTCTATTAAATCTTATGAGATAGTGTATTAATAGAGTTTGATGTAAGAAGCATTCATGTAATATTCTTGGATTTTAATTTGAATTACATAGCTTGTAAATCCATGTAGAGAACCTCTATCAATTTTTTTGTTAAATATAAACTTGCTAAAATGCAATTTGATCTTTAATTCAATGCTTATATCATGATTTAAACTTGACTCTGATTTCAATTAATGTTTAGAAGTTTATAATTCTTTGTCCATTCTTTCTAGTAGATTTGCACAATTTTCTAGGCTTGGAATTAATTTTTTATCAATTTATAGCCTTTTTTCGACATTTCTAACCATCAATATGGTGAAAAATATAAAAATAATGTAAATAAATAAAAGAAAAGTGTAGTGAGTGAGATTAGCATATGTTGAACATGTGTGTGTAGTTAGCTTTAAATTTCTAGGTGTTTAACTTATAAATAATGCTAGTAGAAGTTTAGGTTTCTTTGTCAGTTAGAAATAAAATTCTAAACAAAAATTCCAAAAAGAGAGCTTTGCTTTCACTCCCATAGCCTTCTCCACATTTCTTTCTTTTTGTAAAAACGCAAAACAAAAAAACAATAAAAAAAACCCAAACTCTACAAATTCCTTATGTACATAGTGTATATAGGTATGTATATTGTAATATTGTATACTATGGTAAATTATATGTACATATGTATATAAAATAATTATATATATATATATATTATTTATATGTAAATAAGATATATATAATGTATATAGCTAACTTAAGTATAACTTGTCTTATTTATTAAATTATAATATCTAGTATTATATATACATAAACTAGTATATATTATATATAATTTATATGTGTATGTTAATACATACATGTATATAACTTAAAATATTCATTACAGTAATTATCATGTAAAATAATATATTTATGTTATATATACCTAATTATGTATTGTATATGTACATTAATATAAGTTAATAATGTATATTAATCAATTCATCTAAGTTAAGTTAGTAATTCAATTGACTAACATACTAATTTATACTGTATTCTAATCATCTATATTTTAACTTATTTTAAATATATTTATTATGAGTATGGATATATTGGATAATTAAATTATATGTATATAATGTAAACATGTATATTAAACATGTAAATACCTTAGTAAATCAAATTAAATTATTTAAAAATATTAATTAATCATGTAAGTATGTAATTTAACTATACTAAATCTTAATTAAGTAATTTATACAATAATTTATAGTGTATATAAGTAATTATAGCTAATTACAACATATAAGTTCCCCAAACTTTAACTAATTTAAAAATATATTTATATATTTATTTAACTTAAACTAATTATACCAATAGATAGCCCTATATATTAGCTACACAACCATGTAATTTAATTGTAAATTAGAACACTAATTAATACCTAATTAAGGTTGTAAATATTGAAATAAATCACACAACTGTAGCTGAAATTTGGTGTTGATTTAGCACCACATCGGAAATAGACGAAGTGTTGCGGTAGTATTTAAACATCTGCACTCGGTTGCTGCTCGAGCGACTGAGATGCAAATGCTACGGCGTGCCCTACATGACATGAGAAAATCCCGTGCAATGCACGTGAATTGTGTGCGTGCATGTATGCATCTAGGTGCACGTGCAGTGCAAGTGCATGTGCATGGGGCTGTGGGCCTAAATTGAGGATATTGTGGCTATGCCCAACCCCGCAGGAGCTGTCCTAGTAGTGGTACCAATCCAGCCCAATGGGTCATAGAACCTACGAAGAGATGGCCCATTCATTTTAGACCACAAAATAACTAAGTGCCAGAGCTCCCTTTAAATAACTTAAGTATTAGTAAGTGTTGTGTGTTGTGTGTATGCATTAATTAAACTAAGTGTTAGCTGAGTGTGTGTGTGTGTGTGTGTGAGTGTTAAAGTGTTGTGTATGTGTTATGTGTGTTTGAAGGGTTGAAATACGCTAAGTGTTGAGATTAACTTAAATGCGAGATATGTGTGTTAAGTAATTGTTAAGTATAATATTTGTAAGTATAAAGAAGTCAAGTGTTTTATGTGTTGGATGATAATCCAACATATGAACTAGGATATGTGTGTGTGTGTGTATGGATACAATCAAATAATATATGATTGCATAGATTGTAAACTATTATGTACAAAATATAAAGTGATCAAATTAAGTTATTTAGTTAATGTGGGCATAAGATGCAAAAGGAGAGGTGTGGTTTTCTAAAAGAAATGTATAGAGTCCAATTTGCAATTCACAATTGTTCAATGAGCAATATTGTAAATTGCTGACAATAATTTGTGTGGCTAATTACTATTTTGGAGAGGTTAGGTCCCCAAGGGTTTTGCAACCTCATTCTCAAGTCTACCCCATCGAGACCTTGAGAGAAAGGAAGAGAGATAGGTGACGACAAGGAGAAGTGGTATTCTCCTGATTACTCTCGATCCATTGAGGAGGTGATATAACTCTTGGAAGTATCTAATCCTCAGCCAGATTGTCTATTACAAAATGAGCACAAGTATGTTCCTTTGTACTCAATCATGTAATTTATACAAGATACAAATAGATCATTCATTCATATTTGTGTTTCATTTCACATAGGTTATATATGCATATATGTATATTTGCTTGTTATTTCATCATAGGATCATTAGGTCATGTTCTGCTTAGATTAGATGTTTAACAATTTGTGCAAGACTCTATTTTCAATTTTGTAACCAACACATATGCCGGTACTTGTTATGAGTACCGGTACACGTGCGTTATAAATTTGGCTCTAGGTTTTTGGAAGAGAGACTGTAGCTTACTAATACTAATACTCAACATGAGTGTCGATATGATTAAGCTACAGATTAAGGTTTAAGAACTCCAAATCTATGGACTGTAGCACACAAGTACCGGTACTTATAAGGAGTATCGGTACATGTGAACTATAGACAAGGCTTTAGGTCCTTAAGACCCAAAATCTGTGACTTGTATGTACCCGTACTCGTAAAGAGTATTGGTACACATGAGTCACAAATCAAGTTCTTGATCAGAAGTGACCAAAACTTATAGCATACCAGTACCGATACTGAGCTTTGGTACCAGTACCTGTTAGCTACAAGCTGAGGCATCAGTATTCAACAAGTACCAATACTAGTAATGGGTACCAGTACTTATTAAGATAAGATTAATTATGCAGTGATACCAGTATTCATAGAGTATCGGTACTAGACTCTAGTATCGGTACACCATAAGTATTGGACAAGTACTCAACTGAGCTTATGTCCCACGCTGTAAGCTATACGTACCGATACTTAGCGTCAATACAAGTACTTCTTGGATATGGGACTCATACCTGTAAGACAAGAATACCGGTACTGGCTCACCAGTACCAATACTCAGTATATGGGATACCGATATTGGTACATGTATATATACTTATATATACATATATAGCTATCATATATATAGATATATACATACACATATATTTCACTTCCTCTTTTACACACTTCCATCTCCCACCTACAATATCGTGCACGTATCCACTTACTATGCATTTTATCGCGGGAATATTCGCACCAGTTGCATATATTCCCTGATATTCACGCATATCAAGATTTCCACCCACACTTCCACACGTCCACTCCACACCCACATGTGGCACATAGCTAGGTTAATCCTGTCTTTCTAGACGAAAATTAACCTAGAATTGTGCTACATTTCTATTAAATCCTAGATTCAATATTCACTATCCCATTATCTAGTTATATATACTTATACCTAGATATATATATCCTATATATACATATATATTCTACACATGTATAAGCTAAGTACTTCCATTCTCTTCTTTTATTTTGTTGGTAAAGAAAAGACCAAAAAAAAAACCCAAAATAAAAAAGATAACTCTTGTCTTTGTAGGTACACGATCTTGCGTGTAGCAAGATTCATTTTGAACCTGATTTTGGCAAATCGCCAAGGACCAACTTTTGGCAGTAGCCAAGAACAAACTTTTGAGGGCATGCCTCAAGAACAAGACTATCAAAGCAAATTATAAAACCAAGAAAAATCCAAAAAAAAAAAAAACAATAAGAAAATGGAATTGATGCGAGTCATAAGAATTGCATAGAAACAGTTTAACCCCAAACCTACCTCCCTGAGTTCGACCCTGGGCCTAAAATTGACAAGTTAAAATTTGATTTAGTCCAGGTTAATAGATTTTGATAAACTGTGTAGATTCGCCTGTAGGTAATCATTTCCACTATATACTTTACGATGTTAATATCACCATATTAAATAACCCTACCCGCATTGTAACATGAGTTTTCTGGTGCTGTTGCTAGGGAAAACTCATGTTAGAACGCGGGTAGGTTATTTAGTATGGTGATATTAGCATCGTAAAGTATTTAATGGAAGTGATTACCTTCAGACGAATCTGCACAGTTTATCAAAATCTATTAACCTAGACTAAATCAAATTTTAACTTGTCAGTTTTAGGCCCAAGGTCGAACTTAGGGAAGCGGGTTTGGGGTTAAACTATTTCTACGTGATTCCTATGACTCGCATCAATTCCATTCGCTTTTTTTTTTTTTAATTTTTCTTGGTGTTATAATTTGCTTTGATAGTCATGTTCTTGAGGCATACCCTTAAAAATTTATTCTTAACAACCACCAAAAGTTGGTCCTTGGCGATTCACCAAAAATCAGGTTCAAAATGAATCTTGCTACAAGCAAGATCGTGTACCTGCAAAAACAAGAGTTATCTTTTCTATTTTAGGTTTTTTTTTATCTTTTGTTTATCAACAAAATAAAAGAAGAGAATGGAAGTACTTAGCTTATATATGTGTAGAATATATATATATATACACATATAGGTATAAGTATATATAACTAGATAATAGGATAGTGAATATTGAATCTAGGATTCAATAGAAATGTAGCACAATTCTATGTTAACTGTCTAGAAAGATGGGATTAACCCAGCTACGTGCTGTGTGCAGGTGTGAAGTAGACGTGTGGAAGTGTGGGTGGAAAGCTTGATATGCACGAATATCGAGGAATATACGCAACTGGTGTGAATATTCCCGTGATAAAATGCACGATAAATGGATACGTGCACGATATTGTAGGTGGGAGATGGAAGTGTGTAAAAGAGGAAGTGAAATATATGTGTGTATGTATATATGTATATATATGGTAGCTATATAAGTATATATAAGTATATATACATAAGTATATATATCAATATATATTTGCATAAATATATATATGTATAATATATTTGTATAAGTTTCTACTTATAAGTATGTATATATATATATGTACATCTATATATATGTATACATATGTATATATATATATGTATATATATGTATATATATGTCTAGATATATATATTTATTCATTTATTTATATATATATATGTATATTTGTTTGTATATATCTATATATGCGTGTGTCTGTGTGTGTGTGAGTGCATGTGTTTGTGCGAGAGAGGGTGTGTGTATGTGTGTGTTTGTGCAGGAAAGAGCAAGAGAGAGGAGTCGAACAGTGCGCTGGGGAGAGGAGGGCACCACACGCTGAGGCGTGCGGTGAGTGAGGTGAGTAGTGTGTAGGTGCTGGGTTGAGGTGCAACACGGGAGTGAAGAGGGGATGAAACACACAAGCACAGCACTGGGTGCTGCAACCGACTAGCATGGGTTGTGTTGAGAACGGAAAACTATGCGATCGAAGTTGGTTTCGAAAACTCGTCGTTGTAGTTCGATTTGCGAAGAAATCCGTCAACAAATAAATTTAGACGGAAATTGTAAGAATTCCGGGTCAAACACAGGGAGGCTACGTCGATCTAAAATCCGTGATTTATATTTTTTTGTGTTTTTGTTTGAAAATGAAATAATTACACTGGAATTGATATAAACAATAAGAGAGAGAAAGAGAGAGAGAGAAAGAGAGAACAATCACTTAATATAATCAAAATGTTTTTACAACTACAAAGCAGGAAATGATTACAACTAGAAAGCAGAAAATTTTATTCTAGAAAGCGATTAAAAAGAAAGGAGAGAGATGTTGTCCTCCTCGACGAATGCTTGGAGGATGAGCCGGATGAAGCGACTCCTGGAAGACGGAGGATGGAGTGGGAAAAAGCAGGAATGAGGCAGCACATCATCGTCGTCGCGGGATCCACTTCAGAAACGGGGGCGAGAAAATTGGATTTAGCTCTAGAATAGCATCCTGGGTGTGGGACAAGCTTCTCTTGAGCTTTGAAGAGGGAGAGAAGTGAAGGAAAGGATGAAGAAGAAGTGGAGGTCGGGTCTCCTTTTATAGTTGTAGGAATTGAGGGCAAATTTGTCATTTCAAGCTTAAAACATTGATATCAGGTCTTTAGTGATGGATTTATGCATCACTAAAGGTCTGATCATGGCCAACGTGCACGCACCGCGCCTGCTGTGCTCAAAATGCCCACTCACATTCTTCAAATCTTAGTCATCCGATTGCGAGATCGGACAGCTCAGATTTCTCCTCGCGCTCGCCTTCGTCTGCACCTTCATCGCGCACCTACGTGCGATCGGGCGTGTGCACTGTGCGTCAGATCGCACGTGTACTCTATTGGCTGATTCGAGCCGCCCGCAGCCGATCGCACAGTCACAATTACTCGCCTACACACTGCGGATGGTGAGTCGAACGCGCATCGTACGCTCGTGCAATGCTGCTCGACCGCTGTGCTGCAGCGCTGCTTTGTCTCGGTTACGCATTACGTGTACATGCTTTACGACCATTGGATCAAGATCCAATGGCCCAGATCACACCTCACCGCACCTTCAGAAGATGAGGAGTAGTGCTGTGACTGATTTGGGTGGCTATGATGGCACCATGAGGCACCATCTTGGCCGTCCATCTTCTACGTGTTGTAGATGGTGCTATAGATGTCAGATTGGACCGATTTTCATGTCGTTAGGCTACAATCATCGATTCGAACCCATCTGTGCGGTTGGATTTATCATCTAAAGTGCGGATTGGTACCATCTCGGCCCTTGATCTTTAGCTTCCTCAATCTTTATCTGGTGCTACGGATGTCCGATCAAGGCGATCTTGAAGTCGTTGAACTCCAATCGTCGCCCTAATCAGATCTGTATGGTTGGATCTTCTATTCGACGTCCCAATTAAAAATCACCTTGTCCCTGACCATAAAAGGAGATGATTACTGTACAAGTTATACAACTTGACCTAAATGCATGATTATGCATGCTTTGCACTATTTACAATGTATGATGCTAATATGACACTAAGAACATGCATTAATAGACATTTTTGGATATTTAGATGTATGCACATCACACCCCCATGCCTATCTTTTGTTAGTCCCTAGCAAAAACTACATGCTATTTATAAAAGAATTAGGGTTGGATTACTCGGGCACAAGTCATTTTCAACATTAAGAAATTTTTACTTAGGGCCTGAACTTTCAAAGATACAACAGTACCTGGGTATCTGCCAAAATGCAGACCGCCTCAAGCCCTCTCCTTATTCAAAGAAAGATCTCTTTTTCTCCTTTTTCTTTTCTAATTTTTTGGATTTTTGAGTTTAGGGTTACAGAGTGGCTTTCTACGGCCACTCAACCCACCCAAGACTTGATGAGAAACCTAAGTTCTAAGCATCTTTTTGTGAAAGTGATAGACTCGTTGATTGGCAATTGGAACAGACTTCGGGTTTCTACACCCCTAGGTGACCTTAAAAAGAATTCTGCCTAAAGGTGTATTGCTGAACGTACGGGTTACTACGCTAACGTGTTTGGTTTTGAAAACCTGTCGTCGTAGTATGAAAGCGAAGAACTCATGTTCAACAAATAAAATTTATACCGAAATGAAAATCCTAGGTTGAACATAGGGAAGCCGATGTTTGATTTAAAAACACGCGTTTGATTTATTTGTCACGAAGTAAATTAATTGATTAGAACTATCTAACTATTTACAATAAATAGAAGAGAGAGAGAATAATACAAACAAAAATCAAAAGAGATATAGAATGTACATGGAATTCATTATCGAAAGGATTGTTCATTACACTAAATATTACGACTAGAAAGAGGGAAAATGATTACACTAGAAAGAATTAAAAGAATGGAGAGAGAAATATCCTCCTCGACGGTCGCTTGGACGACGAGTTGGATGGGACGACGCCTGGACGAAGGAGGATGGAGCAGGATGAAGGAGGACGAAGCGGAAGAACGGGAACGAGGCAGCACGTCGTCATCGTCGCGGGATCCGCTTCCAAAAGGGGACAAAAAATTGACTTTATCTCGCGAGAAGCATCCCGGGTGTGGGACAAGCTTCTCTTAAGCTTTGGAGAGGGAGAGAAGAGAAGGAAGGGATGAGAATTTCGTATGGAGGGGGTCTCCTTTTATAGTTGCAAGGAGTGGGGGCATTTTGGTCATTCTAATTTGAAAAACATTAATTCAAGACCTTTAGTGATGGATAAAACCGTCGCTAAAGGTCCGAACGTGGGCGTAGTGGGCGGCGCGTGCGCGCCCGCTTGCTTGCTCGCTCGTGTAACGAGCATACACATCTAACCGCTCTCAGTTGCGCCTCCGCTCGCCTGCGTGTGATTCCGCGTGAGGTGCGGCGTGCAATAGCACGTGTGCCCGATCGGGCGATCTAGACCATCCACTGTCGATCAAGCAGTCGAATTTAATCGCACGCGCGCCGTAGATCGCGAGTCGAACTCGCATCCTATGATCGCGCAATGACTCGCGACCGTTGTGCTGCGCAGTGGATTGTGTCGCGCGGATGAAATCAGGCGCGCGCATCCACAGCCATTGGATCAAGATCCAATAGCCCAGATCGCGCGTTGGATTTCCTTTGGGGAGGCAGCGGTGGTCTTGAGGGCCGGTTGGATGGCTGAGATGGCACCATGTGGCGCCATCTTGGCCGTCCATCTTTTGGATGATGTAGATGGTGCCACGAGTGTCGAATTGAGTTGATTTTCGAGCCGTTAGGCTGTGATCGTCGATTCGAATCCATTCGTGCGATCGGATTTATCGTTTGAAGTGTGGATTCACACTATCTTGGACCTTGATCTTCTAGGGTTCCCCGATCTCTATCTGATGCTATAGATGCCTGATTAGGGCGATCTTGGAGTCATTGAACTCCAATCGTCTCCCTGATCACATCTGTACAGTTGGATCTTAGATCCGAGGCCCCAATAAAAAGTTTGCCCTGTCCATGAACATAAAAGGAGACAATTAACCTCTATTTTATTCAAACTACTCTAAATGCAAGATAATCCATGTTATGCAATATTTATAGTATGCAATGCAATCCTATGCTTAAGAATATGCATAAATAGACATCTTAAGTAGTGTAAACATGTTTACATCATACCCCCATGCCTATCTTTTGCCAGTCCCTAGCAAAAACTATATGCTATTTATAGAAGAATCAAGTTGGATTATTTGGGCTTAAGTTATTTTCAATCATTAAGAAAATGTTTACTTAGGATCTGAACTTTCAAAGACACAACAGTGCCCGAGTATCTGCCAAAATGCAGACCGCCTCAAGCCCTCGCTTTATTCAAAGAAAATTTTCTTTTTCTCTTTTTTCCCCTTTCCTAATTTTTTTGGATTTTCAAGTTTTAGGGTTTAAGAGTGGATTTCTACGACCATTCAACTCATCCAAGATTTGATGAGGACCCTAAGTTCTAAGCATCTTATTGTGAATGTGATAGACTTGTTGATCGACAGTTAAAACAGACTTCAGATTTCTACGCCTCTTGGTGACCTAAAAGAAATAATTATGCCTAAAGGTGTATCTTTACAACCGGTAGCTTTCTCCCTACTTTTATTTTTTTACAGGGTCAACACAAGGGTGAATCCAGTGTATATCTCCCCAATTTATTCTACTTCTCCGCTTCTTCCTAAGTGTTTTGGAATTTTTCAGTGCATTTATTGAGCTGGGTTCTGGACAACCGGTCGATGAGCTGTTCCCACCAACAACATGCCAGCCATACTCGTGCGGAGAAGTGTGGCTTATTTCTTTTTTTCTTTTTGATTTTTTTTTTTTAAGTAGGTGGCTTCCCTGGTCTAAGATTTACCTAAAGGCAACAAAAAGAGAAAGATCCAGTGATTGGGCTCTGGACAACCTACCTATGGGCTATTACCCACGATAACTTGCCAGTCATATCACCCTAGAAGGTTCATTAGCTACCCAATTTCCGTTAGAATCGCCGAACAACGAGTCAGTGACAAGATAGTGTGTAAATGCTTAAAACTCAAAATTCCCTCAAATCAGAGGGTGGGTTGATAAGTCGTGTACTTATCACCCAAACTTATTTACTCCAATTAAAATAGAATTTAGGTTGGCGAGGACTCAAAAAATAAATTCACATTTTAGTGAATACACAGGCTGATTAAGTCCAAAGACCTGAAGGGTCTTTGTGTTCAAATCATAATGTAGTATTTCCTAAGATTGAATATTTTCTTAAACCCAAGTTCTCTTTCCTAATTCCTTTTTTTTTTTAATAAAACAAATCTATGGAGTTGACGAATAAATTCAGAGATGAATATCCACCCCCCCATGCCTATCTAATGCAATGTCCTCATTGTATTAAAAAGACATAAAACAGAGTGGAATAGAGTAGAAAGCACCTGAATTGCGTGAATGTCAGGTCCGCTCCGAGATGAAAACTAAAAAGAACTGTATACGTGCTGAATTTAGTGCCTTCAGCTAGGCACACTATACAAAGAAAAGAAATAAAGAATTCACAGGTGCAGGTCAGAATCAGAATAAACATAAGAAACTTCTGACCTGTCAACAAATGTCCACAGATGTGGACCAGATTGTGGTGCAGACCCATACCTCATAATCGAGAATATATTAGGTTCTGGATAAAAATTACCCAAAACCTAAAATCTGTATCCAAGCGGGGTCGAGCCTACGATTTATGAGGATGCAACCCAAGACCAAAAAGTCGAGTTACAGGGAATTCAAGCTCAAAAGGATAATCATTGAATGTGTGCTTGGGTTCGACATCCTCAGAACAAATGTCGTATGGGTTCTGGTTTGATGGTTTCAGATGAATAGGAACCCTTCGACTCAGTCTTCTACTTCCTTCAAAACTTGCTTCCCAAATCAAAATTTCCTGGCTCCTATCCTCCTCATTCAACATGTCAAATTTTAGGACCTCTTGCATATTAATCACCCCATCTGAAATCTCCAAGTCTAAATGATGTGGCTGAATCAGAATTGACTTGGGTCTAATTATCTCAGAAACAGAATCATCGATAAGCTCAACGGGGTGTAACTGACAATCAGGGCTTGGATTGAATCCTCTAGAAAATGCAATTCTGGATCCGTAATGTGAGCCCTAATAAGATCAGTTTCCTCAATTATTGGGCTATCAAATGATCTATCAGATTCCTCAGGCCCAATTGTCTCACAAAAGTCGTGTTCTGTAAATTCGTGTGAGACTTTACAAATTGAATCTTCACCATCAGAATCAAAGAAATCAAGATCCGTATTAATGTATGTCTCAAA
Source organism: Thalassia testudinum (assembly GCA_037157565.1). Classification (NCBI taxonomy): domain Eukaryota; kingdom Viridiplantae; phylum Streptophyta; class Magnoliopsida; order Alismatales; family Hydrocharitaceae; genus Thalassia; species Thalassia testudinum. Next base: position 26,907,922 of record JAZHRO010000014.1, read on the forward strand.
ATCATCTATCACTTTCTGTTCCAAGGAGACATACGTTTCCTCGTACCCTGGCTCAGGGATCTCAGGTGAAGAAATCAGATCTTCCTTAATTGGTTGCTCTAATTCAATCTGGTCAGCCTCATAACACGTGTCTCCCCCAACAGGTGCCTGAACGGGTTCTGACATTGGCTTTCCTGAAGAGGGTCCATCCTGGGAGTCATCCCATGATTGAATCAAAGCGACCACAAATCTCATCCTCAATTTCGCTAACTTCCTAAGTAGAAACTCACCCGGATTCTTATCCTTAACATCCTGGAGCCAATCCAACAAATACTTATTCAAATCATCAATCATTTCAATCAGAGGCTCCAATCTCTAAATGCAAGGTATTGGCTGAACTTCTAAAGTTTGTATGATATTTCTCAAGTTAGCCAGAACCTTTTCTTGAACCTAGTTACCCTGAACCAAATGAGTTGGTTCAGGGTTAGGCGGGTTTAGGATCCATGCAGGGGAATTAACGAATTAATATTCGTTATACCCTTCCTGATAATAGATCATTTCAGATTGTTCAAAAGAAGGTGATGACCTAAAGGCAGTGTAATCAGAGGATGGGTAAGAATCAGCGTATCCTTCTTGATTGTAGATCGTATTAGGTTGTTCATGAAAGGTTGATAATCTATAATCGATGTGACTCTGAGAAGGATAGAAATCACAATCAAAGTGTTCAGGGTTAAACCCTAAACACGGAGGTCTGGAACTGTATCCCCAATCCGAGTTATCCCAGCTAAATGATGGTTGATTGCAGTACGAGTTAGGATAATCGTCATGTTGAGGATAATTCAAAACAGGAGGGAAAGAGTGGGAATGCGTATAATATGTGGAAGGATTCATGAGAAACAGGAGGAAGAAAAGTGCCCTGCAATACAAACAATCAAACCTGCCCTTAAGTAGGCTAGCCTAAAGACCTACAGACTCCCAAAACCCGTCTTGAGATAAAGGAATGATTTGTTCTAGTTCTATCTATTCAATCCAACCAGTTAGAAGGAGGGCCTGGGGAGAAGGTTCTTCCTTCGTCTTGCACCTCCGGTTCCTAGTGTACCCCCCAGCCGCGATCGTTTGATTCTACTCCCCTAGCTAGACATTAGATTGAACAGTAGAAACAACTAATAGAAAATAATCTCATTCTGCGCTCTGAAGAGCAAGTCGAATCCTTAAGGCCAACGTCTACTCTGTTTTATTTAGGGCTAGGTTTGAATGTGCTTTGGAATGTGATGGACCCTTTATATGGGTTGTGCCCTTAATTATTGATTGATTTCTGTGTGCATGCACAACCAATGGTTTTCAAGCAAGATTACTTTTGATGTGATGAATTTTAAGGTTCAAATCTTGCTTAGTAGCTTTTAGGATTCAACTTTGGGTGTTTTCAAACAAGTTTTGTTGGCACACCAGGTGATGAGAACCTCATCATGAACCCTAACTAGCACAATCTAATCCAAATATGTGTAAAAAAGCTCCTACAAAACCCAAAGAGAAGCTTAACTCAGAAAATTCTGAGTTAAAGGATAAAATAAATCTTTAGGGGTAAAACTACAATTTCACCAATGCAATATGCAAACAGGGTAATTAAGGGTCTAAACATAGGTCAAACAAGCTTAATAAGAAGGGAAGTGGGATGATCTGATCTGAAAAAGGTTATAGCAACTTCTAGGAATTAAATGACATTCTGTAACCCTAAAACAAACCCACTTTAATTCATGAGGTTCGAAGTAGGATAAAAATCAAATAAACCCTCTAAAATTCATAAAAAAATATTTCCTAAGGTTTAGAACCTTCAATTTGGCCTTTGAAACCTATTTTGACCTAAAATGAGAACCATGCCCAATTAATGACTTAATTTGGATTTTTACGCAAATTGACCGGTCAAACATGATCCAACCTAAAATCCAAGTTCACCATTAAAATTCTTAGGTTCAAATTAGTCTGGTATAAAAACTTGAGCCTAAGAATAGACCATCTTGACCGACTTTACAATTTGGTCCTCTTTATTTACTTTTTGACCCTTATCTTTTGAAACCCTGGCGTTTAGGCCGCCAACTTCTCGTCGTTCTTTGCAAAATGGTCCTCCCTGCCACTTCTGCACAGCGCCATGCCTCCGACGACCTTGCGCGGAGGATGGCGCCGCGCAGGGCGGGGCGTCCATCCTCTAGAACAGACAGGGGGTTCCCTGCGACGTCCTCTGTCGCAGGGACCGCCCCATGCCCTCTGCCATCAACCATGCCTCTCGTGCGAACGCACGAAAGGCATGGGTACCCTCTCTGGCCATTCTCTAGGGAGGTTGGCACGTCGCCACCTCGTTACCCTCTCCGCGCCAAGGTCTTTATAAGGAGCGACAAGGTCTGCCGACTCCTTTAAGCTTCCTCCGATGGAGAAATACCCCACCTTTCATCTCTTCCTCCTCCATTCAGAGTGCCCGAAGCATTCAGTGACCTCCTCTTCCTCCTCGTCGCCAATATCCTCCTCTAGGGCACCTTCGTCCCCAGCTCCGGCAGGCACAAGTCGGGCGCTACTCTCTCCCCCTTCATCGAGTATACAGGTACAGAGTTTCCTCTCTCTCTCCCTTACATTTTCCCTCTCTTAATTTACCTTTTTACTCCACCATACGCAACTTCCACCTCCACCTACTCTGTCTCCGATCACCTTCTCCGGCGAGTCCACCCACTTCCACAGACCTCCTTACCCCTCGCAGACTACCCCAGAAGCTTCCCCTCACTCCACTTGACCATTCCTCCCACTCCGTTCACTGCCAATCACCGCCCAACCGCCCCCCGAACAAACCCATCTACCCGCGCACAGTCTAACCTAGGGCTACCTCCACACGCGACCTCGCACCTTGCCGACCCCCGCACTGTCTTCGCCGCACTCTGGCGAAGCTTCCCCCATTTTCTGATGTGGCCGAGAGGCCGCCTTTCTGCTTTCAGGTCAGAGCCCCCTTGCCACCATTGCTGAGCTGCTGCAGGACCTTCGCTAGTAGCTCCAGGTGTTCTCCAGCCCAAGCGCACATCCCAGGCAGTGCAGAAAGTTGCTGCGAACACACCCAGGACTGCAATTGGGTTGCAAGCCTCGCAGCTACCCCGATTGGTTGCAGTTCCCTCGCCTGCGGGCGCTAGATTTGGAGGTGGGACTTTAGTCCAACCTCGTAAGTGTGTGGCCAAGCACCCACACTTAAATTGAAAAAGTGTATCTGGCTTACTGCCTTCGATACACAGGGGTCAGGTCCCTCTCACCTGCACGCAGCGCGCCACGCGCTCGCTCGCCCTTGCCCACGCTTACGCCCCGCGGGTCTGGGCCAGATCCGACTACCTGACCACGCACTCCTCACCCACCACCACACGTCGGTGGGCCTGGTCCCGGGCGCGCTACCCGAATCTGAACACCTGGCTCTGGGAGAGCAGTCCTAAGAGAGATTCTAAGAAAGAGAGAGACGCGGGGAAGGGTAGGGGTAGGTTTTGCATTGACCACTGTGCGTGCATGTAGGGAAGAAAGAAAGAAAGAAGAAGAAGAAGCAAGCTGAGGAAGGAGAAGAGAGGAAGAGCGACCGAAGTCTTAGCCGCATAGAGGAGCTGAAGAAGAAAGGAAGGAGAGGAGCTGAAGAAGAAGAGAAGAAGCTGCACTGTAGCAAACCCACAGCTAAGTCATCTGAGCATCAAGTCAGATGACGGAAGGGTAGCGGCCAGAGCAGAAAGAAAAGAAAAAGAACAGGAGCAGAAGAAGAAAAAGAAGAAGGAAGATACAGCCGCAAGAAAGGAAAGAGAGAAGGAAGGGAAGAAAAAGAAGAACGGGAAGAAGAAGCAGAAAAGAAGAAGAAAAGAAGAAGATTCTGTAGCTGAAAGAAAGAAAGAAAAGAGAAAGAAGAAGCAGATCACCACAGCCGCAGGTTAAAGAAGAGAGAAGAAAGCAGGAAGAAAAGAAGAAAGAAGAAGAAGAAGAAGAGGAACAGCCAAGAAGAAAAGAGAAAAGAAAGAAGAGAGAAGAAGAAGAAGCCAACAAAAAGACTTTTGCTTCCTCTCTCTCTCTATCTCTTAATTTTTGTAAAACTTTATATTGTGAATTTATGTTTCTAGAGTTATAGTTGCTCCCTGAGTTCAACCTCGGGAAACTTGCTAATCTGAGTAAAAAATTTGTATTAAGCTGGTAACTATTCTGTCATATACTACAACGAATATAAATAAAGACAGAAGTCACGCCACCACCAGGCTTTGAAAGCACAGGTGAAGATATTTTCCTTTAAAACTTAAAAGCATGTGGAGTGCTTGGTAAATCCCTAATAGTTGAACCTAAGTGGCAGCTACTTGATGAGTTGATTTTAATTGAAGTGGTGTGGCCCAATCAACTCAAACAATTGGCCTGTTGCACCACTCAATTAGGCACACAAGTGATTACCTAATCTGATTTCTATTCAATTATGTGTTTGGATGTGTGTACCGGCTCTAAAGATCAGTTTACCGGTTGAGTTTGAAAATCAGATGAGGTTGTGTACCTTTGTGAGATTTTTTTTATTTTTCCTTTTTTTAATGTGGAGATTGGGGCAGGTGTGGGTGTCAAACAACAAACAATCTAACCTTAGAGTTTATAAGAACACCTAGGTTGATTGATGTTTGTGTTATTATGTGGTGAAATGAAAGCTAATGGGTGGGAGGTGGGGGTAACTTACAAAACCTTTCACAGCACTTTACTCCAATCTACCACTTTTGCTTGTCTCAAAAGAGTACCTGCAATCATAATAAGAAAGGAGAGAAATGAGGTAAATGATTTGTAGGTTAGAAAACGCGAAGAAAAAATCAAAGAGCATCACCTCCCCGACAACGGTGCCAAAATGTTGAACTCACAGGTTGCTACACTAACGTGTTTGGTTTTGAAAACCTGTCATCGTAGTATGAAAGCGAAGAACTCATGTTCAACAAATAAAATTTATAACGGAATGAAAATCCTGGGTAGAACACAGGGAGGCGGACGTTTGATTTAAAAACACGCATTTGATTTATTTGTCATGAAGTAAATTAATTGATTAGAACTATCTAACTATTTACAATAAATAGAAGAGAGAGAGAGAGAGAATAATACAAACAAAAGTCAAAAGAGATATAGAATGCACATGGAATTCATTATCGAAAGGATTGTTCATTACACTAAATATTACAACTAGAAAATGGGAAAATGATTACACTAGAAAGTAGTAAATCTACTCTAGAAAGCATTAAAAGAATGGAGAGAGAAATATACTCCTAGAAGGTCGCTTGGAGGATGAGTCGGATGAGACGACGCCTAGACAAAGGAGGATAGAGCAAGACGAAGGAGGACGAAGCAGAAGAACGGGAATGGGGCAGCACGTCATCGTCATCGTGGGATCCGCTTCCGAAAGGGGACGAAAAATTGACTTTATCTCGCGAGAAGCATCCCGGGTGTGAGACAAGCTTCTCTTGAGCTTTGGAAAGGGAGAGAAGAGAAGGAAGGGATGAGAATTTCGTATGGAGGGGGTCTCCTTTTATAGTTGCAAGGAGTGGGGGCATTTTGGTCATTCCAATTTGAAAAACATTAATTCAGGACCTTTAGTGACAGATAAAACTGTCACTAAAGGTTCGAACGTGGGCGTAGTGGGCGGCGCATGCGTGCCCGCTCGCTTGCTTGCGCGTGTAACGTGCATACACGTCCAGCCACTCTCAGTCGTCTGATCGCGAGATTGGACGGCTTAAATCCTGCCTCTGCCTGCCTCCTCTACGCGCTCGCCCTCATGTGATTCCGCCTGAGGCGCGGCGTGCAATAGTGCGTGCGCCGGATCGGGCGATTTGGACCATCCACAGCCGATAAAGCGATCAAATTTAATCGCGCGTGCACCGCAGATCGCGAGTCAAACTCGCGTCCTATGATCGCGCAACGACTCGCGATCTCTGCGCTGCGCGGTAGATTGTGTCGTGCGGATGAAATCAGGCGCGTGCATCCACAGCTGTTGGATCAAGATCCAACGGCCCAGATCGCACATTGGATTTCCTTTGGAGAGGCAGCAGTGGTCTTGAGGGCTGGTTGGATGGCTGAGATGGCGCCACGTGGCGCCATCTTGGCCGTCCATCTTCTGAATGATGTAGATGGTGCCACGGGTGTCGGATTGAGTCGATTTTCCCATCGTTAGGCTACGATCATCGATCTAAATCCATCCATGCAGTCAGATTTGTCATTTGAAGTGTGGATTCACACCATCTTAGCCCTTGATCTTCTAGGGCTCCCCGGTCTCTATCTGATGCTACAAATGCCTGATTAGGGCGATCTTGGAGTAGTTGAACTCCAATCGTCTCCCTGATCACATCTATACAATTGGATCTTCGATCTGAGGCCCCGATAAAAAGTTTTCCCTATCCATGAACATAAAAGGAGACAATTAACCTCCATTTTATTCAAACTACTCTAAATGTAAGATGATGCATGTTATGCAATATTTATAGTATGCAATGCAATCCTATGCTTAAGAACATGCATAAATAGACATCTTAAGTAGTGTAAACATGTTTACATCATGTATCTATACAACCAGTAGCTTTCTCCCTACTTTTTCTTTTTATGGGATCAACACAAGGGTGAATCCAATGTATATCTCCCTGGTTGATTCTATTTCTCCACTTCTTCCTAAGTGTTTTAGGAATTTGACGTGCATTTCTTGAGCTGAGTTCTGAGCAACCTACCAATGGATTGTTACCCACGATAACTTTCCAGTCATACTCGTGCAGTGAAGTGTGGCTTATTTCTTTTGTTTTCTTTTTCTCCTTTTTTTTTCTTTTTCTTTTCTCTTTTTAGACTTTCTTTTCCTTTCTTTTTTAAGTAGGCAGCATCCTTGGTCTAAGATTTACCTAAAGGCAGCAGGAAAAGAATGGTCCAGGGGCTGGGCTTTGGACAACCTACCTATGGGTTGTTACCCACAATAACTTGCCAGCCATACCACCCTAGAAGATTCATTAGCTACCCAATTTCCATTAAAACCACCGAGCAATAAGTCAGTGACGAATAGTGTGTAGATGCTTTAGACTTAAAGTTCCCTCAAATCAGAGGGTGAGTTGATAAGTTGTATACTTATCACCCAAACTTATTTAATAAAATTGAAATAGAATTCAGGATAGCGAGGACTCGATAAACAAATCCACATTTTAGTGGATACCCGGGTTGATTAAGCCCAAAGACCTGAGGGGTCTTAGTGTTCAGATCCTACTGTAATATTTCCTAAGATTGAAAAGTCCTAATGCCTAAGTATTCTTTCCTAATTCAATTTTTTTTTAATGTATATATAAGAAAACAAGTAGAATTTACAAGAATTTCACATAGCTGACAAATTGATTCAGAAATGAATCCACCCCCCCATGCCTAGCTGATGCAATATCCTCATTGAGAATAAAAGACATGAAAGGAAGGTAGAATGTAGAAGATATCACCTGAATATGATGCTCGGGTCAGCTCTGAGTCAGACTGTACAATTACTGAGTTTAATGCCATCAGCTAGGTGAAGTCCAGCCAAAGAGATCACAACATGATGAGAGTAACCGTGTCTACGACAGGTTTTGGAACAATACGGTCAATAAAAGGATTCAGACGTTGATTATTGACTTTGAATGAATTACCCGTCTTTGGGTTAGAAATCTGAATGGCCCCATTTGGAAAAATCTGATCGATGATGAATGGGCCGTTCCATTTTGACCTAAGTTTGCTGGGAAAGAGTTTAAGTCGAGAATCGAAGAGCTAAACCTTCTGGTTCGGCTCAAAGCTCTTGTAGGATATAAATTGGTGATGAAGAGCTTTGGTTCGAGCCTTGTAGATCTTGGCATTCTCGTACGCACCATTTCTAAGCTCCTCCAACTCAGATAGTTGGAGTTTCTCGGTCTTTCCGGCTAAACTTAAATCCAAATTGCACTGCTTGATTGCCCAGAATACCCTATGTTCAATTTCTACGGGTAAATGGCATGCCTTTCCATACACCAGATGAAACGGTGACATGCCCATAGGCATTTTGTACGCCGTACGGTAGGCCCAAAGAATGTCTTCAAGCTTTTGAGTCTAGTCTTTACGATCAGGCCTAACCGTCTTCTGAAGAATATTCTTGATCTCCCGATTGGAGATCTTGGCTTGTCCATTCGTCTGGGGATGGTAAGGTGTGAAGATTCTATGATTTACCCCATATTTTGCCAGTAAATTATGAAATTGGGCATTAGTGAAGTGAGAACCACCATCACTGATGACGGCCCTCGGAATCCCGAACCGACTGAAGATGTTCTTCTTGACGAAATCGATGACCATCTTGTGGTCATTGGTTCGGGTGGGAATGGCCTCGATCCACTTGGACACGTAATCAACAGCAACGAGAATGTACTGATGTCCAAATAAGGGGAGGAAGGGTCCCATGAAATCAATGTCCCAAACGTCGAAGATTTCGACGGGAAGAATCGGGTTTAAGGGCATCATGTCTCTCTTGGTTATGCTCCCAAGTGCCTGGCATCGGGAACATGACCTCGAGAGTTCCTGGGCATCCTTGAATAAAGACAGCCAAAAGAATCCAGATTGCAAAATTTTTGCAGCCGTCTTTTTCCCAGAGAAATGTCCACCACATGCAGATGCATGGCAGAAGTCGAGTATACTTTTGAATTCAATCTTCGGAACACATCAGCGAATAATCTGATCGGAGCCGATGCGATATAATTCAGGGTCCTCCCAGAAGTAATATTTGGCCACATATTTGAGTCTATCTCGTTGTTGCTTGGTCCAATCCTAAGGGATTTGACTAACGGCCAAATAGTTTACGATATCTACAAACCATGGAGTTTGGACACTTGAAACTGTAAGGATAGTCTCGTCCAGAAAAGTATCAACAATCAGAATATCCGGACGAGAAGAATCACTCAAAAGTCTCGAAAGATGATCCGCCACCACATTCTGTGCCCCGGATTTATCCTTGATTTCAAGATCAAATTCTTGAAGCAGAAGAATCCATCGAATAAGCCAAGGTTTGGCATCCTTTTTGGCCAAGAGATGTCTCAAGGCCGAGTGGTCGGTATATATGATGATGTGAGACCCTAAGAAATAAGCCCTAAATTTCTCCAAAGCAAATACTACAACTAGTAATTCCTTCTCAATAACAGTGTAATTCCTCTGGGCCTCGTCCAGAGTTTTACTAGCGTAGTAGATGACAGAGAGCTTCCTATCAATCTTCTGACCCAAAACAACCGCGACCGTGTAATCAAAAGCGTCGGTCATGATCTCAAATGGGGCTGTCCAAACCGGTGGTTGCAACACTGGAGCACAAGTGACTGCCATTTTAAGAAAATCAAATGCCTTACGGCATGATTCGTTGATTTCAAATGGCGTATCTTCGGCGAGAAGGTTGCTCAAAGGGCGAGCAACCTTAGAAAAGTCCTTGGTGAACCTCCTATAGAATCCCACATGACCAAGAAGTGATCGAATTGGTTTGACAGATGTGGGAGGAGGAAGTTAAGAGATAGCATCAACCTTAACTTTGTCAACTTCAATACCTCGTTCATAGATTACATGACCTAAGATGATGCCTTCTTGTGTCATGAAATGACTCTTTTCCCAACTAAGGACCTGTCATGTTTTGATGCATTTTTTAAGAATCATTTCAAGATTAGCCAAACAAGAATCAAACGATTCTCCGAAAATAGAGAAATCGTCCATGAAGACTTCCATAAACTCTCCCACCATGTCTGAGAATATGGCTAGCATACACCTTTGAAAAGTCGCAAGTGCATTACATAAGTCAAATGGCATCCTACGGAAAGCAAAGGTTCCGTAGGGACAGGTAAAAGTCATTTTTTCTTGATCCTCGGGATGGATAGGGACTTGATTGTATCCCAAGTAACCGTCAACGAAATAGAAGTACTTCTTCCCTTCTAGTCTTTCAAGGATTTGATCGATAAAGAGCAAAGGGAAATGATCCTTTTTCATAGCTGTGTTCAACTTCCTGTAATCAATACAAACTCTCCAAGAGGAAGCTGAACGAGTTGTGATAGATTCTCCTTTCTCGTTAGTCACAACGGTAATCCCGACTTTCTTGGGAACAATTTGCATAGGACTTATCCAAGGACTATCAGAGATCGGATAAATGATTCCTGCATCGAGCCACTTGATAATTTCCTTCTTGACCACTTCTCACATATTAGGGTTTAATCTCCTCTGCATTTGGCGAGAAGGGCGGGATCCATCTTCCAAAGATATTCTATGATTGCAATAAGATGACTCGATCCCCCTAAGGTCATGAATGGTCTAACCAATTGCCTTCTTGTGTTCCTTTAGGACCTTGATCAATTTAATCTCCTATTCCTTAGTTAATCTGGCACTGATAATCATAGGGAGTGTCTTTTGAGGTCCCGAAAACTAATATTTCAAATTCTCAGGCAATGGTTTTAGTTCAAGCTGGGGCGGGTTTTCGATTGAAGGTAAGGATGATGCTGATGAAGATTCATCAAGTGGAAGAGATAGAAAGTGAATAAAATCAATAACCTCTTCAGAATATGGCGGGTTTGCCACAGAGGGTTGCAGTTCAGATCTATCACAACAAGAGGAACTTTCAATTGCAGAAATTGACATACAAGTTTCAATATTCAAACTATCTTCCTCAAGTTCCTCTATAAATCCACAATTCTCGAATTTGTTAATCGCCTTAAAAATATCCAATTTCAATTTCTGATCCCCAAATGCGATTTCCATGCTACCGCTTTCACAGATGATATTGGCCTTTGCGGTAGCTAGGAACGAATGCCCCAGAATGATGGGTGTGTTCCTCAGATTTTTAGGTGCATCCATGTCAAGGACAAGGAAATCTACAGGAAAATAGAAATCCTTAACCTTAATGGTCGGGCGTGTTTCGCGTGTTAGAAATCGGGGTTACAAGTAACCCGTCGTCGTAGTTGCAAACACGTCGATCAAATTAAATTTATACTGAAACTCAAAAAGTGAGTCTCAGGTCGAACACAGGGAGACAACGTTTACTTTAATTAAAAATTACGCTTCGATTCATTTCTTTTTTGTATTTTAGGGTTTTGCTATTTTCTTATACTTTTGTAAGAAGAAAACAAGTAAACGTATCACAGGATAGAGATGTGGAACAAATATGATATATATTACTCCCAATGTCAATTACAATAAACTATGAAAGCATAAAAAGAGAGGGGGTGAGAGGAAATCTCCCGAATCGGCTATTCGACGAGACGACGGTGCCTTGCAGAAGCTTAGACAGAAGAGGTGAGGAGCGGGATGACAGAGGTGAGATGCAAGAGGATGTCGGGTTGAGGAAAGCTTCGGCGTGGCTCCGAAATGGAGGTGAGAAGACGGAGATGATTTGCTACCGGAAAGAGGTAGGAGGACGGCTCTAAGGCGACCTATGAAGGGGGATGGGAAGATGAACGAATATTTAGTGGGGCAGAGGTTTGCCACACTAATAGGAGCCTTGGGAGCTTGAGAACAAGCTCTAATGGAGCATTGGTAGGCTTGCTAGAGCTTGGGAGTAGGTGGGAGTAGAGTAGGTAGAGATGGCTTGGAAGGGAGGAGGTGTAGGTCCCTTTATAGTGGAGGAGAAGAGGCTAAAAATGGGTAAAGGACCTTTAGCGACCTCCAGATCGTCGCTGGAAATGTTGCTGTGGACAGCTCACATCTGCTCACGCCCTTAGCTACTTTGTTGGCTTGCAATGACGTAGCGACGGCTGTAAGTGTCGCTGTAGGTCAGCCCAGCTGTCACTGAAAGCTGGCACCAACCTCGCTTGCGTCCACACTACGCTACCGCCCATCACGTGCACTGATCGCGCAACGGCCCGATGGTGTGCACGCACGCACGTTGCGTTGCCGCTGTTGCATGCGTGCGCCACTGATTTGAGGATTGGGGGGGGGGCTGCAAGGATTCGAACCCGTGCCCCTCCCTTGAGAATCGCCACTCCCACCATTACGCTAGGCCGCCCTTTGTGTCGCACGGAGGAGCTTGGTGCAGATGCTCCCCAACTGTGGGATCTTGATCCAATGGCTAGGATTCAAGGGCACGGATGATGAAGGGAGTTGGCGATGGCTGCTGGCCGGTGGTGGGAGGTCTGGATGGTGCCACGTGGTGCCATCTGGGTTGTTCGTCTTCTTCTTCTTGTAGAGGGTACCACGGTGCTCAGATCGAGATGATTCCAGTAATGCTGAACTGCAATTGTCGCTCCGGATCCATCCGTACGGTCAGATTTTCCATCCAAAACCCATATGGATGTTGCATTGCCCCCTGGCCATATAAAATGAAGGAATTAATATACAAAACATACAACTATCCTAAATGCCATGCAATGGATGTTATGCAATATTTATTACATGATATGCAATGCTAAGCCTAGGAACTATCATAAATAAGCAATTTATTATAAATTTATGTGTGTTCATCATAACCCCCATGCTTACTTCTTTCTAGTCCCTAGCAAAATTAACCTAAATGCTATGTATAAAAGTAGAATCAGGGTTTGAGTATTTAGGCAAAATTCATTGATTGCTTTAGAAAATCTCAACCCCAAGACCTAATTACGAAAACTCAACAGTGCCTGGGTGCCTGCCAGAATGCAAACCATCCAAGCCCTCGCCTTATTTGAGAAGAGAAGATAAAAAGTTTTTTCTTGTTTTTCTTCTTTTCTAATTTTTTTTTACTTGTGGAGTTTGAGAGTTCCGGGATAACTTTTTACAGCTACCCGACCCACCCAAAACTCGAAAAGGACTCTAAGTGCTAAGCATCTTATGAAAATAATGAAAGACTCACTAGACGACCGTTAAAACGAACTTCAGATTTCTATGACCCTAGGTGACCTTGCCTAAAGGTTTATCTTTTCAATTGGTAGCTTTCTTCCTACTTTTTTTAAATGGGGTCAACACAAGGGCAAACCTAGTGCATATCTCCCTGGTTTATTCTACTTCCCCGCTTCTTCCCTAAGTGTTTTGGGAATTATTATGCTTTTTTTTTTGTGAGCTGGGTTCTAGATAATAGGTCGATGAGCTGTTACCACCGACAACTTGCCAACCATACTCGTGTGGTGAAGTGTGATTTTATTTGTTTTTTTATTTTCTCCTTTTTCTTCTTTCTTTCTTTTTTTTTTTAAGTAGGTGGCTTTCCTGATCTAAGATTTACCTAAAGGCAATACAATGAAAATGGTCTTGTGGCTGGGCTCTAGACAACCAGCTGATGATCTGTTACCACCGACAACTTGCCAGCCATACCACCCAAGTCGGTCCAATAGCTACCCAATTTCCGTAAAAATCGTCGGAAAGTGAGTCAGTGCAAAAAAATGTGTGTAGATGGTTAGACTTAAAGTCCCCCAAATTAGAGGGCAATTTGATAAGTCGCATACTTATCATCCCAAATTATTTACCAAATTAAAATAAATTTTAATTAGCAAGGACTAGAGACTAAGTCCACATTCGAGTGGACACCCAGGCTAATTAAGCCCGAAGACCTGAAGAGTCTAAGTATTCAAGTCTCAAAGTATCAATTCCTAAAGTTTACAACTAATGCCTAAGTTCTCGTCTCCTAATTCTAAATTTATTATTATTATTATTTATTTATTTATTCTTATTATTATTTTTTTAAACAAGAATCAGATAACAGGAAATTACTGTTACAGCTGACAAAAAGGTTATAAAATATGTCCACCCTCCCATGCTTAGCTATTGCAATGTCCTTGTGAAAAAATGAAAGCATGTTGGAGAGTAGAAGTGGAAGAATAGCACTTGGTTTCTGTGAGACTTTGGTCAGCTTGGAACAGTCTTTACATGTGCTGAGTTTAGTGCCTTCAGCTGGGCGATGATTAGCCCGTGGTGGTTACAGCAAGGTAAGAGCAACCTTGTCCGATATGGGTTCAGCGAGCACATGGTCAACAAAGGGCTTGAGACGCTGTCCATTGACCTTGAAAATATTACCTATCTTTGGGTCAGAGATTTCAATGTCCCTGTTAGGGAAAATCCACTCAATAACGAATGAGTCGCCACACTTAGACCTGAGTTTACCAGGGAAAAGCTTCAATCGAGAATAAAAAAGCCAAACCTTCTGGTTCGGCTCAAAGCTCTTATGTGAAATCATCTGGTCATGGAGATCTTTGGTCCTTGCCTTATAAATTCTAGCATTTTCATAAGCATCATTACGAAGCTCCTCCAACTCAGATAGTTGGAGTTTCCTGGTTTTCCCGGCCAACTCAAGGTCCACATTACATTTCTTGATGGCCCAAAATGCCCGGTGTTCAAGTTCTATGGGTAAGTGACACGCCTTACCAAACACCAGACGGAATGGAGACATATCGATAGGCATTTTGTATGCCATACGGTAAGCCAAAGAGCATCATCTAGCTTTTAAGTCCAGTCCTTCCTATCAGGCCTAACGGTTTTCTGCAAAATGTTCTTGATTCCCCGATTGGAGACCTCAGCCTGTTCGTTTGTCTGAGGGTGGTAAGGTGTGGAAATCCGATGATTCACCCCATATTTTCCCAGTAAATTTTGAAACTGGGCATGAGTGAAATGTGTGCCACCATCACTGATAATTGCCCTAGGAACCCCAAATAGACTGAAGATATTTCTCTTCACAAAATCGATGACCACCTTGTGGTCATTGGTCCAGGTAGGAATTGCCTCAATCCACTTGGACACATAATCAATAGCGACTAGAATATACTGGTGTCCAAATGAAGGAGGGAAGGGTCCCATAAAGTCGATGCCCCAAATGTCAAAAATTTCGACGGAAAGAATTGGGTTCAGGGGCATCATATCTCTCTTAGCCATGTTCCCGAGTGTCTGGCATCGGGTGCATGACTTAGAGAATTCCTGGGCATCCTTAAATAATGATGGCCAATAGAATCTGAATTGCAAAATTTTTGCGGCCGTCTTTTTCCCGGAAAAGTGTCCACCACATGTGGATGTGTGACAGAACTCAAGTATGCTATGGAACTCGACTTCCAGGATGCATCGGCGAATAATCTAGTCTGCGCCGGTGCGATACAGGTCGGGATCATCCTAAAAATAATATTTGGCCTCTGACACAAGTCTATCCCATTGTTGTTTGGTCCAATCTTGGGGGATTTGACCAATGGCCAAATAATTGACAATATCCGCAAACCAAGGGGTTTGGATACCCGAGACTGTGAGGATAGTCTCATCCAAAAAAGTATCAGAGATCGGGACATCCGGATTAGGAGAATCAATTAGGATTCTCGAGAGGTGATCCGCCACTACATTTTGTGCCTCGGCTTTATCCCTGATTTCAAGATCGAACTCTTGAAGCAGAAGAATCCAGCAAATAAATCAGGGTTTGGCATCCTTTTTGGCCAAGAGATGTTTCAAGGCTGAGTGGTTGGTATAAATGATGACATGAGAACCTAATAGATAAGCCCTGAATTTTTCTAAAGTGAAAACTATGGCTAGCAATTCTTTTTTAGTAATGGTGTAGTTCCTGTGGGCCTCATCAAGAGTTTTGCTAGTGTAGTAAATCACAGAGGGCTTTTTCTCAATCTTTTGACCCAAGATAGCCCCAACGACATAATTAGATGCGTCAGCCATAATCTCAAATGGGGCTGTCCAAACCGATGGTTGCAATACTGGGGCACAGGTGACTCTCGTTTTCAATAAATCAAATGCCTTATGGCATGATTCATTAAACTCGAATGACGCGTCTTTGGCCAGAAGGTTACTTAAGGGCCGAGAAACCTTTGAGAAATCCTTAATGAATCTTCTGTAAAAACCCACATGCCCAAGGAAAGAACGAATCTGTTTTACGGATGTGGGTGGAGGAAGTCTAGAGATAGCATCCATCTTAGCTCTATCAACTTCAATTCCCCGACTATAGATCACGTGACCCAGGACGATGCCTTCCTGACTCATAAAGTGGCTCTTTTCCCAGCTAAGGACCAGTCGTGTTTTGATGCATCTCTGAAGGATCAATTCCAGGTTAGCCAGGCAAGACTCAAAAGAATCTCTGAAAATGAAGAAATCATCCATGAACACCTCAAGACAATCTCCCACCATGTCAGAAAAGATGGCCAGCATGCACCTTTGAAAAGTTACAGGCACATTGCAAAGCTCGAACGGCATTCTACGGAATGCAAAGGTTCCATAGGGACATATGAAAGTCGTCTTTTTCTGGTCTTCGGGATGGATAGGGACTTGGTTATATCCTGAATAACCGACCAGAAAGAAAAAATATTTTTGCCCAGCTAACCTTTCAAGGATTTGATCGATGAATGGCAAGGGAAAGTGATCATTTTTAGTGGCTGTGTTCAGCTTCCTATAGTCAATACAGACTCTCCAAGCAGAAGCTGAACGAGTGGTGAAGGTTTCCCCTTTCTCATTAGTCGTAACGATTATTCCCGCCTTCTTGGGTACAATCTGAATGGGGCTAACCCACGGACTATCTGAGATTGGGTAAATAATCCTAGCATCGAGCCACTTGACTATCTCCTTCTTGACCACTTCTCGCATATTCGGGTTTAGTCTCTTTTGCATTTTGCGAGAAGGGCGAGATCCATCTTCCATGAAAATACGATGATTACAATAAGATGGCTCGATCCCCCTAAGGTCATGGATGGTCCAACCAATTGCCTCCTTGTTGTTCTTAAGGACATTAATTAACCTCAATTCTTACTCCTTAGTCAAATCAGCACTAATAATCACAGGAAGTGTGTTTTCAGGTCCTAAGAACTCATATTTCAAATTTTTGGGCAATGGTTTTAATTCTAGCTGGGGTGGGTTTAGAATAGAAGGAAGGGAGGATGCTGATGAAGATTCATCAGGATGATCCAGTGGAAGAGGCTGGGAATGAACAAAATCAACAGCCTCTTCAGGACGTGGTAGGTCTACCACGGAGGAGGGTTGTGGGTTGGGTTCGCTAAAGCTAATGGAGTCCTCGAGTGCATTGATTGTCATACACGTCTCAAGATCCTGATCCTCGAGTTCCTCAATGAATCCACAATCCTCAAATCCTCTTATCACCTTAAAAATATCCAGAGTTAATTTCTTATCCCCGAAGGCGATCTCCATACTATCACTTTCACAGTTTATGTTGGCATTGGTGGTAGCTAGGAATGGATGCCCCAGAATGATGGGCGTGTTCCTCAAATCATTAGGTACATCTATGTCAAGGACAATGAAATCTACAGGAAAATAGAAATCCTTGACCTTGACAATTACATCCTCAATAACGCCTCTTGGTGTGGTGACTGATCGATCCGCTAATTATAGCATTACTGAGGTTGGCCTGAGTTCACCTAACCCAAACCACTCATAAATAGAAGCTGGGATTAGGTTGATGGATGCACCTAGGTCCAATAGTGCCCTATCAAAAGTGTATTCCCCAATAACTCATGATATCAAGGGAGCACCTGGATCTTTCTTCTTTTGAGGAAGGTGACGCAAGATAACAGAACTTACCTGCTCAGAGAGAATCACCTTCCTCGGAGTGGGTTCTCTCAGCTTATGCTTTTGGGTACACAGTTCTTTCAAGAATTTAGCGTTAAGCCGGGATGTGCTTAATAACATCGAGGAGCGGAATATTGATCTCTACGCTCTTGAAAAAATTTAGAAGCTCCTCGTTGCTATCTAGGGTTTTCTTCTTCTTGGTTTTCAATAGGGCCTTAGGGAATGGGATATGGGTGGAATTTTCAATTTTCGATCCCTGGGCCTTATTGTCTTCTTCAACCTCCTCCTTCTCTTCCTCAAGCTCCCCAGGATTTTGACTTCTAGAAGGTAATTCAGGGTTCTGGGTCTAATTCCCACTTCTCAAGGTGACAGAGTTTGTAGAGGCATAAGGGTTTGGGTTTTGAGGTGGATTAGTGAAGATTGGAGGGCCTTGGTTGGTCATGTAACCAGAGGAAGAAGAAGAGGGACCCTACTCAACCACCTGAGCATGTGCATGTGGGTCCCTTTGATTCCCGTACCCTTGGGCTCTATTGCCCTGATTTTGCACATTACGTGGGTTGGGTATAGATTGAGATGGTAGGGATCCGGGTTGTCGAGTGTTTGCAATTAACCCGGATTGCAAGTTATCCAAGGATGTCTACATTTGTTGCATAAGCTGAAGCATGGACCCTTGCATTTCCACCATTTGCTGGTTTAAATCAGCCTGCCCTGCGGATTGTTGGGCATTCCAAGATGGCTGATTAACCGGTCTCGGGGGCAACTGGGTGTATACTTGACCCTGACCCATAGGTTTTTGAGATGCATAGTTGCTGGGTCAAGATTGGGTCTGTTGCCCCTGATTTTTCCTGGAGAAGTTAGGGTGGTTCCTCCACCCCGAGTTAAAAGTGTTAAAATACGGGTTGGACCTAACATTCTCCTACATTGCATATGCATCCTCATAAAATGAGGATGAAGAGAAGGAAGGATCAGAGAAACTAGGATCAAAGGCCCCAGCTTTGGAACCCATATGGTTCTGAGAAATCCTCGCTCACAGGTTGAGCCGAATCGAGTTGGTTCACGAATTCCTGCCCCGTGGGAGCTTGTGAGGAATGGAATCTCGAATTCTGGGATCGAGTGGGTAAAGACGTGTTTCCTGAATTCCTAGACATCCATTCTTCCATTTTCTTAGCAACCAAGTCCATTTTATCCAGTTTATTACAAATTAATTCCATGTCAAATGAATGAGAATCCTGGATCTCATTAGCACTTGACCTAGGTTGTTGGGACCGGTTGAATGCATCCATGGACATGTGATTAATTGAGTTCTCACTCATTTCCTCAAACAGGTCGTATGCGCTATCTACATCCCTGTTGAGGAAATTGCCTCTGCAAGAAGAGTCCACATGATTACAGAGTTGCTCAACCAACCCGTGATAGAAAATTTGCACGAGTTGCCATTTTGGCACCTCGTGGTGTGGACACTTCCTCAAAAGTTCTTGAAATCGCTCCCAGGCACCATGAAATGGTTCCCCCAGCCACTGGGTGAAAGTGGTAATCGCCCATCGCAAGGCATTAGTCCTTCCGATAGGGAAGAATTTCTTCAAGAAAGTCGATTTAAGAGCAGCCCAAGTTTCAATTGACCTTCCTATAGTCTGGTACCAATGTGCGGCCTTATCCCTGAGAGAGTAGGGGAAAAGCCTCATGATCATTTGCTCTTCATTCACATTCCTTGCTCTGGTGGTCTGAACCAAAGTAGTCAAATCCTCTAGGTGCTAGAATGGGTCCTCCGAGCCAAGCCCATGAAAATGCTTAATCAAACATAAGACTTGGGACTTGATTTCTATGTCTCCGATGAGAATCATGACGCCGGGACGTTTCCCATAGTTTGAAGGATCGTAAAAATCCTTTAAGGGCCAAGCGCCCTAACCATGCGTACGTTGGAACCATTGCTGCATATGCTGCAATTCTTCCAACTGCCTCTGAATCAACTCCTGCTGGTTCGGAGGGGAGGGAGGTAGTTGTTGATCAACCATGGGATCTACTTGTCTATAGCTCAACCTCTACCTCCTAGAATGGTCTAAAGGTCCTTCCAATCTAGGGTTCAATGACCTCCTCTCAAGCATACACTGGAAGGAAGTCAAAAGGACAAAAAAAGAGGGAACCCTATAGCACAAGAATACAAGCCCATCCTTAGATGGGGTAGCCTAAGGTCAATTGACTCTTAGAATCCGTCCTAATATTATAGATGATTTACTCTACTTATGTCCAGGCAATCCAACCAGTTAAAAGGAGGGACTGGGGAGAAGGTTCTTCCTTTGGCTTGCACCTCCGGTTCCTAGTGTAACCCCCAGCCACTGTCGTTTGATGCTACTCCCCTAGCTAGACATCAGATTGACTAGTATAAGTAGGTTAATCATGAATAATCTCAATTTGCATCCCGGCGAGCAAATGAATCCTTAGGGCCAATGTCTAATTGATTTTAGTTAGGCTTGGGAAATTGGTGATCTAGAATGTGATGGGCCCTTAATGGGCTGTGCCCTTAATGATTTGTTTGAGAACGTGTGAATGTGCACAACCAAGAGCTTTTCAAGCAAGATTATTAATGATGTGGTGAGTTTTAGGTTCAAATCTCACTTAATAGCTTTTAGGATTCAAATATTAGGTGTTTTCAACCAAGTTTTGTGAGGCAAACCAAGTTTGTTGATAAAAGCATGTGTTCAAGTATTTTCCTTTAGAAATCAAGAAAAATATGGAGTGCCTGGCTTGACCTAATTATTGAATCCTATGGGGCAACTAGAAAATGAACCTCTTTTAGTTTAGGTGGTGCGACCCAAACAATTCAATCAATTGGCTCAAATGCACCACCGATTAAGGCATAGAAAAAGGTGGTTAACCTAATATGATTTCTACTCTTTTATGTGTTGAATTTGTGTACTGGGTCCACAGGTCGGAAGCCCGGTTGAGTAGATGAAAATCAAGTCCGATTATGTGCCTCAAATGTGGGTATATAGAGTGTGTATATTGATTCGTCCCACAAAAAGTATCTTTTATATGCTAGGGTGAGGTGGATGAAGGTGGCAAACAAGATAAACAATTCTATCATAGGGTTTATGCAAACACCTAAGTAGATTAGGTCTTGGTTATGAGTGTGGCGAAATGAACTAGTGGGGGGGGATGTGAGGGACACTTACAGAGTGCTCTACCCGCACTTTACTCCGATCTACCGCATTTGGATCTCCATGCTAGGGTACCTGCAAGATAGTAGATCAAAGACAAGTAGGGTTAGTGCTATGTAAATGCAAAGAAACACAATAAACAATAAAGTAAATTCCATTGCCTCCCCGGCAACAGCGCCAAAATGGTTGGACATATTTCGTGTGTTAGAAATCGGGGTTACATGTAACCCGTCGTCGTAGTTGCAAAACACGTCGATCATATAAAATTTATACCGAAACTTGAAAAGTGAGTCCCGGGTCGAACACAGGGAGGTGATGTTTACTTTAAATGAAAACCACGCTTCGATTCGTTTCTTTTTGGTATTTTAGGGTTTTGTTATTTTTTTGTATTTTTGT
Organism: Thalassia testudinum; assembly: GCA_037157565.1. Taxonomy (NCBI): domain Eukaryota; kingdom Viridiplantae; phylum Streptophyta; class Magnoliopsida; order Alismatales; family Hydrocharitaceae; genus Thalassia; species Thalassia testudinum. The sequence continues at coordinate 26,928,906 of JAZHRO010000014.1, forward strand.
AAGAAGAAAATAAGCAAACATAACACAGGATAGAGATGTGGAACAAATATGATATATATCACTTCCAATGTCAATTACAATAAACTATGAAAGCATAAAAAGGAAGGAGGGTGAAAGGAAATCTCTCAAATCGGCTGTTTTGCGAGATGACGGTGCCTAGCGGAAGCTCGGACGAAGGAGGTGAGGAGCGGGATGACGAAGGTGAGATGCAGGAGGACGTCGGGTTGGGGAAAGCTTCGGCATGGCTTTAGAATGGAGGTGAGAAGACGGAGATGATCTGCTGCTGGAATGGAGGTGGGAGGACAGCTCCAAGGCAACCTATGAAGGGGGATGGGAAGATGGACGAATATTTGGTGGGGCAGAGGTTTGCTACACTAATAGGAGCCTTGGGATCTTGAGAACAAGCTCTAATGGAGTGTTGGTAGGCTTGCTAGAGCTTGGGAGTAGGTGGGAGTAGAGTAGATAGAGATGGCTTGGAAGGGAGAGGGTATAGGTCCTTTTATAGTGGAGAAGAGGAGGCTAAAAATGGGTTAAAGGACCCTTAGCGACCTCCAGACCGTCGCTGAAAACATTGCTGTGGACAGCTCAATCCGCTCACACCCTTAGTTGGCTCTATTGGCTTGCAATGAAGTAGCAACGGCTGTAAGCATCGCTGTAGGTCAACCCAGCTGCCGCTGAAAGCTGGCACCAACCGTGCTTGCGCCCACACTGCGCTGCTGCCCATCACACGCACTTATTGCATACTGGCCTGCTGGTGTGTGCGACGGCGTGTGTTGGCGCGTGCGTGCGTGCATGCACTGCGTTGCCGCTGCTACTTGCGTGCGCTAATGATTTGAGGATTGGGGGGCCTGTGGGGATTCGAACCCGCGCCCCTCCCTTGAGAACTGCCACTCCCACCATTGTGTTAGGCCACCCTTTGTGTCGCGCGGAGGAACTTGGTGCAAACTCTCCCCAGCCATTGGATCTTGATCCAACGGCTAGGATTCAAGGGCGCGGATGAAGGGAGTGGGCGGTGGCTGCTGGTCGGTGGTGGGCGGTCTGGATGGCGCCACGTGGTGCCATCTGGGCCATCCATCTTCTTCTTCTTGTTGAGGGTGCCACAATGCTCAGATCGAGATGATTCCCACGATGCTGAACTGTGATCGTCGCTTCGGATCTATCCGTACTATCGGATTTTCCATCCGAAACCCATATGGATGTTACATTGCTCCCTAGCCATATAAAATGAATGAATTAATATACAAAACGTACAACTATCCTAAATTCCATGCAATGGATGTTATGCAATATTTATAACATGATATGCAATGCTAAGCCTAGGAACTATCATAAATAAGCAATTTATCATGAATTTATGTGTGTTCATCACTTAACAATAACATCTTCAATAATGCCTCGCGAATTTGTGACCGAATAGTCCATTAACTGCAGCGTTACTGAAGTCGGCTAAAGTTCACCTAATCCAAATTTCTCGTAAAGAGAAGTCGGAATTAGGTTAATAGATGCACCTAGATCCAAAAGTGCTCTATCAAAAGTATATTCTCCGATGACACAAGAAATCAAAGGAGCACCTGGATCTCTCATTTTCTGAGGGAGGTGATGCAGGATAATAGAACTAGATTGCTCGGAGAGTACCACCTTCCTTAGAATAGATTCTCTTAACTTACGCTTCTGTGTGCATAAATCCTTCAAAAATTTAGCATAAGCTGGTTTATGTTTGATAGCATCGAGGAGCGGGATATTGATCTTGACATTCTTGAATATATTCAAGAGCTCCTCATTACTATCAACAGGCTTCTTCCTAGGTTTAATCAAGGCCTCAGGAAAAGGAACATGAGTCAAATCTTTGGAATCAAGTTCCTAAGCCTTGATTTCTTCTTCAGAGTTCTCCCTTCTCTCCTCAGACTTTCCATGATTTGGTAGATTGGAACAGTGTGGTTGTGGATCCTGAGTTTGTTTTCCACTCCTCAAAGTAACTGAATTAGTAGATGCATACAGGTTTGGGTCTTGGGGATGGTTAGGAAAGATTGGAGGGGCTTCATTAGCCAAAAACCTTTGATTTGAAGAAGAAGCAAAAGAGGAAGGACCCTGCTCAACCACATGAGCATGTGCATGTGGGTCCCTCTGATTCCTGTACCCTTGGACTTGATTGCCCGGATTCTGGATATTACGTGGGTTGGGTACGGGTTGAGATGGCAGAGATCCGGGTTGACGAGAATTAGCAATGAACCTATTTTGCAAGTTATCCAGCAAGTTTTTCATTTGCTACATGAGCTGGAGCATAGATCCTTGCATTTCTACCATCTGTCGGTTCAAATCAGCTTGCCTTACGGGTTGACGGGCATTCCAAAATGGCTGATTGACCTGATTCAAGGGCAACTGAGTGTAAACATGACCTTGACCCATTGGTCTTTGCAGAGCATAATTGCCGGGTCAGAATTAGGTTTGCTGCCCCAAGCTTTTCCAGTAGAAGTTAGGGTGGTTCCTCAAACCTAGATTATAAGCATTTTAGTAAGGGTTGGACCTAACATTCTCCTATACAACATAGACATCCTCATAGGGTGACGATGGAGAGAAAGAAAGGGAGGGATCAGAGAAACTGGGATCCAAGGCCCCAGTTTGGAACCCGTGGCGATTCGAATAATGTTAACTCAAAGGTTGAGCCACATCAAGTTGATTCACGAACTCCTGTTCAGAAGGAGCTCGTGATGAATGGAATCCCGAATTCTGGGATTGAGTGGATCGAGAATTTTTCATTGAATTTCCAGCCATTCACTCCTCCATCCTTTTAGTAACCAAGTCCACCTTATCTAATTTATTGCAAATCAATTCCATATCAAATGAATGAGAGTCATGGACTTCATTAACATTCGATCTGGGTTGTTGTGGACCGGTTAAAAGTATCCATGGAGGCATGATTGATCGAATTCTTTCTCATCTCCTTAAACAAATCGTGCGCACTATCTGCGTCTTTGTTGAGGAAATTGCCTCTGTAAGAAGCGTCCACGTGATTTCTGAGTTGCTCAGTCAACTCGTGATAGAAGATCTGCACAAGCTGCCATTTCGGCACCTCGTGGTGTGGACACCTCCGCAATAAGTCCTGGAATCACTCCCAGGCAACATGAAACTACTCCCCCAGCCACTGGGTGAAGGTAGTAATCGCCTATCTCAAAGCATTGGTACGTCCGACAAGGAAGAATTTCTTCAGGAAAGCCAATTTCCAATAATTCCAAGTTGCAATTGGCCTTCTTATAGTCCTGTACCAATGAGCGGCTTTATCCCTAAGAGAGTGGGGAAGAGCCTCATGATCATCTGCTCCTCATTCGTGTTTCGTGCCTTGGTGGTTGGACCAAAGTGGTCAAGTCCTCCAAGTACTGAAATGGATCTTCAGAGCCAAGCCCATGAAAATGTTTGATCAGGCTTAACACCTGGGGCTTGATTTCTATATCTCTGACAGGAATCTAAATGCCGGGACGTTCCCCGTAATTTGAAGGATCATAAAAATCCTTCAAGGGCTGAGCGCCCTGCATTCTCTAGAACCATTCTTGGATTCTATGCATTTGTTCCAGCTGCCTTTGAAATACCTCCTATGGATTCTGAGGCAGAGGAGGCTGTTGATCGGCCATGGGATCAATTTGACCAAAATCCAATTTACGCCTCCTATAATACTCAAGTGGTCCTTCCAATCGGGGATTCAAAGACCTTCCCAGCATAAGCTAGGAAGAGGTCGAAAGGACTGGGGATAAGAACCCTGCAGCACAACAAAACAAGCCTGTCCTTAAGTAGGGTAGCCTAAGGATCTACAGACTCTCAAAATTTGTCGTAAGATTATAAATGATTTACTCTACTTGCGTCCACTCAATCCAACCAGTTAGAAGGAGGGATTGGGAAGAAGGTTCTTCCCAATCCCTCCTTCTAACTTTCTTCCTTCGACTTTCGCCTCTGGTTCCTAGTGTACCCCCCAGCCGCAGTCGTTTGATGCTACTCCCCTAGCTAGACATCAGATTGATTAGTACAAGCAGGTTAATCGTAAACAATCTTAGACTGGATCTCGAAGAGCGAATCAGTCCTTAAGGCCAACGTCTAGATTTTATTTAGGCCTGAGATTATAGGGCTTATGGAATGTGGTGGGCCCTTAAAATGGTTGTGCCCTTAATGATCAATTCAGTATGTGTGAGTGCGTGCACAACCAGGGTTTTCAAGAAAGATTATTTTTGATGAGTAGATTTTAAGGTTCAAATATTGCTTAAGCAGCTTTTAAGGTTTAGAATTAGGTTTAATTCAATCAAATTTCGAGGCAAACCAGGTTTTCTAGCATGGATGAAGATCTCTTTCCTTTTGAAATCAAAAAATAAAGTGGAGTGCTTGGTATTGACCTAAATTGAAAACCCTAAGGGGAAGCTACTTGGTGAGTTGATTTTAGGTTAAATGGTGCAGCCCAAACAACTCAAACAATTGGCCAAGATTGCACCACTGAGTTAGGCACACAAAATGATTAACCTAGACAGATTTCTACTCTTTTATATGTTGATTTGTGTGTACCGGTTCCACAGATCATAATCCGGTTGAGTAGATGAAAATCAATTAGGTTAAGTGCCTTGAATGTGGGTGTATGTAGTGTGTATGTTGAATTACTCCACAAGAAATATCTTTTTGTTGATATTTTTTATATGCGGGTGAAATGAATGTGAGTGGAAATCCAAGCAACCAAACTAACCCTAGTATTTATGCAAACATCTAGGTTAATAAGAGTTTGAATTAATGTGGTGAAATGGAATCTATGGAGGGGGAAGAATGGGGAGCACTTACAGTTGTCTTTAACTACACTTTACTCCGATCTACCGCTTGAAGATTGATGCAAGACTCATCATGATCTCTAATTACCCCTAATTAACTAGTCCTCCTAGTTAATTAGCTAAGGTTATGAATATATAAGGGTTAATTATAAAGTAAGGGATATTTAGTAAAGGACCTTTAAATAATCTAAAAATGATATTTTATCATTCAATTAACATTATTAACAATTTAATTAATAATTAGACTTGAAATCTTATTAATCATTTCTTCAATTAATAAGTTAAGTAACTTAAACATAATGTATACCTAAGTATATAATAACTTAAGTAATCTTACTTAATTTAATAAATTAACTTAAAAAGGTCAAAAATGTAAATTCAAGGTGAAAACATAATAATTACCTTATTTACTAACATGTATAAAAAGTTGAAAAAGATCTAAGTTGAAATAAACCTTTAAAACCTAGGTTTACATTTTGGTCCCTAAAATTCATTGCAATCGGGTCCCTAATTTACATAAAGGTCCTTAAGTTTCATTGCATTTAGGTCCCTTTTTGTCTTCTTCTTCAGCCAAATGGACGGCTGACGACGGAGAGTGCCTCCACCGCATGATCACCGCCCTGCCAACATCAACCTTCTTTCTCCAAGCTCTTGGAGCTTGGGCTCACCACTCCATTTTCAACCACCGATCTGGATTAATCAGAAATCCTAATTTTTGGTGGGAGTTAACCTCACCGTCGTCGAAGACCACGTCGGAGGTTAAGCTCCTCAAGCTCCTTCTTCGTCCTGACCCCTCCATTCTCTTCGTCACCAACCACTATAAATACCCCCTCACCCCTCCGATTTCTGGCAAGTTGGCTCTCTTCCCTCTTCTAACACTGGGCCGACCCAATAGGCTATTCATCTGCAACTCCGGCGACCTTCCATCTCATTCTCCGACTTCCTCCATCCATTTTGATCAGCTGAGGAGATCCGCTGAGGTCAGCCGCATCTCTGGACACAGGCGCCGACCAAGGAGATCCCTTGCTCCGTCCACATTCGCTCGCCGGAGATCTTCCTCTTACACCCTCTGATTTCGTCGTCTGCTATGAACCTTCGGCGGAACCCTATTAGCTCCTTCATCCAGGTAATGGTAGATTAGGAGTAGGAGTAGGAGTAGGATAGCTTAGCTAATTAGATAGTTAGTTAGATTAGTTGTAATTTTAGACTTTAAATGTTCATCTTCTCCGACTTCGATGAGCTCATTGAGCTTACCAGAGCCTTAATTTCATCTTTAAACTCGCTGATCACCTTCTTCTTTCATCCACAATCATTTCTATCACGTTAAAACATTAACTGGAACACTGTTTCGCCTAATTCATATTCACCTTCACAGCTACTGTCGCTGTCTATGGCGGTAGTGACTGAGCTTAGCTTCACCTCCATAGGGTTCTCCATAACTTATTCACAACCTAAGAACCCTAATTGACACTTTAATTTGTATAATTACCATCTATAATATAAATGCCCAATTTTTAATTAAGCTCTTGAGCTCGCTGTCCATGGTGTCTCAGGAGTAGTTAAAATCCTTAATTATATATATATTTATGATCGTAAATATCTGTTGACTTGTTTTGACCACTCAATTGAGTGGGAAAACAAGTCCTGGGCATTAACCAACATAGATCCTTTAAGAAATGGAATTCACTGCTAAACCTTAACTCTAACGAACAAATGGAGAATTAATTGAGTCCCTGAGGTTCCTTGCAACCTCAGGAACCTTCTTAGATTAAAAATGGCATAATTCACCATTCTGTGCACAATTTGCACTTTTTCTAGACTCACCGGAGCTCCGGCAAGCTCCGACGAGTCAAAATTAATCTTCACCCTACAGAATTAAGTGAGAAGCTTCAGAATGATATAATATGGATCAGTGATTGTTCTGAGGTCATTTATTTGAAGATTAAGTGATTGGAGCCTGAGATAGGACTTTGTCTTCTCCAATTCCGGCGGAGTTGGAGAAGTCTGACAGTAGTTTAAAAGAGGCACTTGATGGATTCAAAAGCTTTAGTGCAATGCACTGAAGCCAATTATGACTTCAAACCACTGTAACAAACCTTAGATTTTCCTGACGAACAAGGGCCTTTTGAATCTCAGGCGGTGAGTCTGAAACCCTAATTTCTAGGGTTAGAACACCTATCTGAGGGTCTGAACAAATTCCTGAGATTGAAGAGATGCTATTTGAGGCCTTAATTCCTTGTAAGAAAGCATTAATCAGAAAGTCAAATTTCAAGGCTTCGCAGTCAAACCTGGGAAGGAGATTCTAATTATGAGCATGATTTGATGATTTAAGAAGCTTAAATGGATTCTGAGATTCTTTTAAATGATCTGAAAGAGATTTTAATGAGCTCAGATGAGTTAATTTGTTGGAATTCACAACCTGTCAGTTTAGGTTATTTTCGAACCCAAACTGATAACAGTAGCATTTTGATGAAATTTGAAGTGAAATCCTGCCTAGATTAATTTGTTACAACCCTTAGAACTAGTTGAAATCGATCAGATATGTTCTTCTGTGCCTGTTCACCTATTTTAAGTCTGAATTCCTGTCTCTAAAGCTTTCATAGAAGCTTGAAGCTTCTCTGTGTTACCTAAAGTTTTGAGAGCTTCAAAACCTGTACCTATAACTGCAGAATCATATATAGAAACTATTTAAAGCTTAAGCTGAGAGAGGCAAGTCCATTTGTGGACTCTGAGAGCAATAAGCTCCATTTCCAAGCAATATAACCCGTAGGAACCCCCTTATTTTACTCTTCAAATTGAAGAGAAAATCATCCTCTAAACTTAAAATTGACCCTACAACCTTGTAAATCTACTCAAGAGTTTTCCAACAAGCTTTGAATCGCTTGATTTGGAGCTCTGAGTAGGGAGATATCAACAATTGAAGTTGGGTCTGGAGGGGGAAGACATAGTCTTACATCGAAAAAACACGAGCGCGCACCTTGGAATAAAACTAATTTGTTAACTAGGCTATGCAGTCGTCAAGCGCTCAGTGCAATCTGAACATCTGAGCATGTGTGTGTGTGTGTGCAGGCATGTGTGCTTGTGGGTGTGCGCCCAAGTTGGTGTGCGAATGTGTGGCCCTGGGAGGCGGTTGAGCCGGATTGGCTCGAAACTATGAACCGAAAAATAAACTGAAATCGAACCATAATGAAATCAGGCGAGAACCGAGTAGGGTCTAGTCCCACCCTAATCTCAGGGTGCTGTGTATCCTCGAAAGGACCTCGCAGCAAATAAAAATAATTTTTGGTTAAAGAAGAAATAAACCCAGTTCAGTTGGCTTAAGGAAAGAAGAGTTGATGGCTAAGTGCTAAGGTTCAGCAGCTAAGGAAGCTAAGGAAAGAAAGAGAAGGAACAGGCATGAAGACTTAAGAGGAGGCTTAAGGAAATACTAAGGGAAGAAGAAGGCGGGAGCAGAAGAAGAGAAGAAAAAGAGCTTGAGAGAGAGTAAAAAAATAATAAAGGATAAATAAAAGGAAAAGAAAGAAAGTAAGAAAGAAGAAGAAAAGAGAGAGATAGAGGCTAAAGAAATAAAGAAATGAAATTGTTTTTCTTGTATCATTTTAATTTCTTTCTGTTCTTGAATGTTGTAATAAGTCATCTTTTAATAGAAAAACTCTTATTTGCCTTATTTCCTTTGAAATAAAATAGAAAACAAACATGTTTACATGCTAATAAAGTAAATCATTTGAGTAAATACGTTCTCTTATGGGATTTTGCATATTATTTCATTTTAATCAATTTTGGCAAAATTCATGCTTTTATAATTAACTTAATATACCTCCTAAACTTAAAAAGAAAAAAAAAGATAGTTAGTGAATTTAGAATGAATTATACCTCTCAGCGAATCACCTGGACTCAACCAATAAAAATTTCTAAAATGTTAGGTTAATTCGACCCTATACTACACAACCGACACAATTTCGAGTTAACCTAAGTTACTTTTCTCTACTCTTAATTAAGTGAAATTAACTTAATTACCAAGTTGAGTAAGAAATGCATCAAAGATCCCCTGTTAAGGTACCTGCAAAACAATAGGCAAGAAATAAAGCAAGTTAAAAAAATAATAAAGTACGTAAAATACGGAAAGAAAATTGAAAATCGTTGCCTACCCGGCAGCGGTGCCAAAATGTTGAGAGCGGAAAACTATGCGATCAAAGTTAGTTTCAAAAAATCCATCGTTGTAGTTCGATTTGCGAAGAAATCCATCGACAAATAAATTTATACCGAAATTCTAAGAATTCCAGGTCGAACACAGGGAGGCTACGTCAATTTAAAATCCACAATTTATATTTTTTTGTGTTTTTGTTTGAAAATGAAATAATTACACTGGAATTGATATAAACAATAAGAGAGAGAAAGAGAGAGAGAGAAAGAGAGAGAAATCCCTTAATATAATCAGAATGTTTTTACAACTACAAAGCGGAAAATGATTACAACTAGAAAGTAGAAAATTCTATTCTAGAAAGCGATTAAAAAGAAGGGAGAGAGATGTTATCCTCCTTGCAAATGCTTGGAGGATGAGCCGGACGGAACAACGCCTGGAAGACGAAGGATGGAGCGGGAAGAAGGAGGACGAAGCAGGAAGAAGCGAGAATGAGGTAGCACGTCGTCGTCGTCGCGGGATCTACTTCTAGAACGGGGGCGAGAAAATTGGATTTAGCTCTAGAATAGCATCCCGGGTGTGTGATTGCATAGCAATAATAGGTCTTAATTGACCTAAATTAGTCTAGGACTTAGCATAAGTTAGGGTAATTCACGCATGAATAAGCATTACTTGCATCCTTACTGCTTTCTCTTAGCTATGCATAAAATAATGCTATAATGTATTGATTAGGTGCATTATGACAATTACAGGTAATAAGCTGATCAGAAGGTAGATCGGAAGCTGGATCTGAAGCTGGAATAACTGGTGTTGCAGCAGAGTTGGAGCGGAAGACCTAGATTAGATGTAATAGATAATAATGTAAGGGAGTTAAGGTATGCTATTCTATTAAGTAGGAATAAAGCAGTAAAATATGAAGAACTTAGGACCATCCTAGCCCTAGGATAGCCTAGAAACTTCCCCAAGCCTTAGCCACCCTTAGATTAGGTCACTACACCCTAGGAAACCTTAAAACCCTAATTCCAACCTCCATCTGGACGTCTAAATAAGTTATAGGACATCCAGAACCCTTAGCCAACTCCCGCACACCTTAAACCCACTTCTACAGTGTTATTGGACATCCAGACACTTGGTTAGACATCCAATTTCTGCAAAATAGCCAAGACAGAACCTAGAATCCCTCCTGATTCTGATTGGACGTCCAGACAACAAGTCTGGACTTCTGATTTTTCACTATAAGACGTCTGACACTTTTATTGGACATCTGGAACTACTCTCCAGTTCCTATTTTAAGATTCAAGCCTTGATCTTGGATCTCTAGGTCCCTAAACCCAATTCCAATCCCATAGGAACCTAAATTAAGGTGCCCTAACCCTAGTACATCACCTCTAGACCTCCCTAAGGACCTAATTAGGTCCTCACTAAACCTAATTGACTTGGATCTTAGTCAATTCCATCAGCCTATTCAATTGGACTCATTGAGTCCAATTGAGCCCTGATCTCAGCACACACTATCCAATTGGACTCAGTGAGAGTCCAATTGACTTAGACTTGAATTAATTAAGTTATTTTACTCTTAATTAAGTTTTCACACACCCAATTAAACTTGTATTAAGTTTAATTGCACTTTACCTTAATGAATTAGGGTTTACAACCCTAATTTGAGACCTACCTTGACCTAAACCCACTAGAACTTAACCTGATCAACCTAGCCACCTAAGTTTCGACCCACACACACCCACACACACCATCCAAATGAAAATACCTAGCCTAGAGTTCTCTAGAACTCTCTACCATGTGTTGTTGCCTTGGTTGCTAAAATTAGCAACCAAGAGCCATTCAATTTTTAGATCCACATTTGGTGGATCTAAAAACCACCATCCATCCTCTCTCTCTCACTCTCCCACAAGCTCCCACCATAGGCCTCTCTAGAGAATTCCATAATTCTCTAGAGAGCTTCCCTTAGGTCTATAAAAAGACCTAAGGGGTGGCCATTTGCACCCATCCCATTCTTGGCACTTATTTACACTTAGGTTAGCTACATTCACCTCCATTCCACCTCCACGAGTTGTGCACCATGGCTGCCACCATCTCCACGCCAGGATGCTGGATCACCTCTCCAACCTCTCTCCAAGGGCCAGCCTAACCACCATTGGCTGCCCCTCCTCCTCTCAACCATTCAAAGGCCATCGGAGCCCACCTCCGAATGCCCTTATTTTCTGCTAGATTAGTAGCTAATTCTTCATATTTACATGCTTTTATTTACTACTTAATAGTGTAGCTCTTATTCTCCCCCAATGATGCATGCAAAATCCCCCCATAGATTCCTGTATGCGATCATTTTTTGTTAGCTAGATTTATATTTTCAAGCTTTCCTATATAAGCTTTCCTCTAATTCCATGTTGCAAACACCCTCCTGAATGAATGAATGAAAGATATATTGTTTATATACTTATCTATGTGTTGAAAATCACCATGAGCTTATTGATTGCAATCTATTTTGTGTGATTCAAGTTACCTGCTCTTCATTTTATATATTGCAACCAGCATGTCGGTACCAGAAGATATTAAGGATTTAACTATCAATGCATTTTCCGTAAACAACCACCACATAACTAGAATTGTGCGTACCAAAACTCATACTTTCACCTTTGTCATCTATCTAACACATGCGCACGTAATCAGAGTTCACAATGAAACTGGCAAAACTTTAATCCGATGATTGGAAACCAGCGTGCGATTCTAAACAAGTAGAGCGATAAAAGATCGATTTTAGATTTTCATAAACACCTCCCAGAGACAAACAACCAGGACTCAAAGTCTCGTTATCTTTATATAAATATTTTTGTTTGATCGTATTGCGCACTATACTACGATGCATTTTCTTATCAAAAACGTGCTATATGATTCACAACAGTGTGAGACAAGCTTTTCTTGAGCTTTAGAGAGGGAGAGAAGTGAAGGATGGGATGAAGAAGAAGTGGAGGCTGGGTCTCCTTTTATAGTTGTAGGAATTGAGGGCACATTTGTCATTTCAAGCTTAAAACGTTAATATCAGGTCTTTAGTGACGAATTTATCGGTCACTAAAGGTCTTATTGTGGCCGACGCGCATGCAACGCACGCACCTCCCTACCTATCTCGCTCAAAATGCCTGCTCAAGTTCTTCAAATCTTAGCTGTTTGATTGTGAGATCAAACAGCTCAGATTTCTCCTCGCGTGCGCCTTCACCGCGCCCCCGCATGCAATCGAGCGTGCGCGCTGTGCGTCAGATCACGCGTGTACGCTATTGGCTAATCTGAGCCGCCTGCAGCTGATTGCACAATTGTGATTACTCGCCCACGCATTGCGGATGGCGAGTCAAACGCACGTCGCACGCTCGTGCAATGCCACTCGACTGCTGTGCTGCGACGCTGCTTTGTCGCAGTTACGCATTACACGCACGCACTTCATGGCCATTGGATCAAGATCCAACAGCCTAGATCACGCCTCATGGTGCCTTCAGAAGATGGGGAGCAGTGCTGTGTCTGATTTGGGCGATTGTGATGGCACCACATGGTGTCATCTTGGCTGTCCATCTTCTACCTGTTGTAGATGGTGCTATGGATGTCGGATTGGACTGATTTTTGCACCGTTAGGCTGCGATCATCGATTCGAGCCCATCCGTGCGGTTGGATTTGTCATCTAAAGTGTGGATTGGCACCATCTTGGCCCTTGATCTTTAGGCTTTCTCGATCTTTATCTGGTGCTACGGATGTTCGATCAGGGCGATCTTGATCGTCGCCCTAATCAGATTCGTATGGTTGGATCTTCTATCTAAGGCCCAGATTAAAAATCACCTTGTCCCTGACCATAAAAGGAGACGATTACTATATAATTTATACAACTTGACCTAAATGCATGATGATGTATGTTATGCACTATTTACAATGTATGATGCTAATATGACACTATGAACATGCATTAATAGACATTTTTTACTATTTAGATGTATGCACATCAGATTGCGCGGAGAAGAGAGAATGCTGCGGTGATCAGATAAGTGAGGAACGACCAGTCACGGCACTGTAGCTGCATGAGGTCGCGGCTACAGTGCCAAGGGCAAAGTGTGACCAGGTGTTCCACGCCTCAACCAGCTGGCTTACGAGCGGGAGGCGAAGGTGAAAGTGCGAGGAGGAGGCCTTGGAATGGTAGGGAATGTTGGAATCTTGTTCCACATCTTGTTTTGGTGTTAACAAAATTATTATGGATTAATGTTTGCCATTAAGTGTTTTTCAAATTTAGGTGAAGAAGCAAGGCAAACAGGAAATGATGGAGGCTTGATGTGAAGGAGAAGATCATGATAAGAAGGAGGCAAGATGACAAGGAAGAGTCGAGGAGGAGAAGATCTTCTTCGACCTTTAGTTTCTCTAGTTTAGATTTTATATTTATAGATTGTATATGCCTCTTAATAAAGAATCATAACTTAGATCGTAAAATCAATTAGAGATAAATTAGGATTTATATTGCGAACATTTTCAAAGTACGTAATGAATTAAAACACTTAAAACAGGTACTTGTAAGCAAGTACCGGTACTGTTCATCAGTACTGGTATTTACAAGGCACAAGTTTGAGAATTCATCTCAAACTGTGAACAACAAATACCGGTACCAACCATGAGTACCAATACATGTTGGTCACAGGTTGAAGCCCTATTTCTGACCTGAACCTTACAAGTACCGGTACCCATGATGAGGACCGGTACAGGTAGGTTATTGTGCCCAAGGAATTTCAAACCTGGGAGTCACAAGTACCAGTACCAATGATGAGTACCGGTACCAGGACTCATGTACTGGTGGCAATGAGCTGCTAGTACTGGTACAAGTACTTTAGTACCGGTACCAGGTAACCATTGGCTCAAAACTTAACAGCTAGAAAATTAATTTTGGCTATATGAACGTTGGGATTTAAACCCCAACGTCTAGTAGATGACCCACTAAGGTCCTAACTCTATAAATAAACTCTTGAACCCTTAGTTTGCATATAAGAAAAGAGAAGAAAAATTCCTAGAGCTATATTTCAAATTTCTACCATATTTTCAAGAGAGAAAGAAGAAGCTTGCCATTCACTCTCTCTACATTCTTTCAAGCTCAACAACGTGTTTTTCTCACGCATGTACGAAGTGATTCACGTCCATCCTAAGCTCTCAAATTGGTATTCATTTTAATTATTGTTGGGAGGCTAGGTTTTAGTTGTAAGATTCTTGTTTTCTTACACCTGTACTTCTTTTGTATTTGAGCTTGTTGCTCGTTGGGTTGTAACAAACCCGTTATTGTACTTGGGTTGAGGTAACCCATTAATTACCTTGATTTAGTAAATTGATTCTCTCAGGGTTGAGGGAATCAGGTTAACAACCCTAAGCTGGGAGGCTTAGGTAGTGGAGTACCCAAGGGAGGGGCACCACTATATATTTTGTGTCCTTTGTGGTTTGAATTGGTTGTGCAAATCTTTCTTGTTATTACTAACATTGTGCATAGATAGCCAAATTCCTCTATTTCTAGATCCTACAGGGAATGCATGCAGAGGCGTGCGGAATGGTCGACAGATGCGCACGAAGGCGCACGGGGGCAAGGCTGAGCATGCGGGGGCAAGGCCGAGCACACGGTGGCATGAGGAGCTTCAGAGCTTCTCGCTTTGAAAATGGCGATGAGCAGAACAACCACAACGAGAAAGAAAAAAATAAATAAATAAAATAGCAAACAAAATAACAAAACAACAAAAAAAACTCAAAATGGGAATCCACCACGCCCACCTACTCACGACAAAGCTAAGAGGTGGTGTACCCTCGCCATGGTGGTTGCACCCACGGGAGTGTCTCCTCTACTCTCAGTGTTCCTCTCAACTTGTGAGAGGATATTGAGAATGAGGAGAAGAGGAGAGAGGAGAGCTAAGGAGAGTGCCCAGCAGTGGACTAGTGGGGGTGTTGCTGCTGTTAAGGGGAATGGCTGGTGGTTTGTGGTATGGTGCGGGTGAGGCCTAATCGACTTTCTGCGACATGTTAATCAATCTCTTCACAATAAAACGCTGTTGTCGGGTTTTTATCCCTGGCAATGGCACCAAAAATATGAAGAACATCGACCACGGTTCGTATAAAACTTGTCGTTGTAGTATATGTTACAAATACAAACTGTTATCGCGTCAATTTTATTTAATTACATAATTTTTATTAGTTTATTCTAAGTTGTTCACTGAGAGGCAGTTATTGATATACATCACTCTCTAAATCCAATATTATTCTTTAATTCCAAAAAGATCAATTTTATGTACAATCATGAATGAATGAATTAATGAATGAAAGAATAAACTAATTTGTGTACAAAAGAATTTAATGAGATGCTTGCAAACACATATATACAAACAAGCATCAAACACTATAAATGAATACTATATACTATCTAATAACACTTATAATAACAATACATATATATATACAATAGTAAGCAATAATATATACTATACTAACTTAACTTAATATACTAACATATACAGTAACATATATAGTATGTACAACGACATACATAAATGTCGGTAAATCTCAGAAAAACTATGTACAAAAGTTAAGGTAAAAATAGGGTCTATAGTGACTTATTCTCTCTACAGTGACGGAATATTATGTCAGTAAAGCTATATAGTTATTTATATACATATATAGCTCAAACATATATTATACTACGTATACTTAATATACATATACTTATTATTTACAGTATACTTATATATATATACACACTATATACACATATACATATACACGTACATTCTTCTTCTTAACCCCTCATTAACCCTCACTTAGTACAAAATTTAGGTTTTTAGTTGGTGGGCGACCTTTTTGAGGGATACACAGCACCCTTTCGAGTGGGACCAAGACCTCTACTAAGGTCACCCTGATTTGTTAATTAGCCTCTTAATTCCAGTTCAAGCTCAATACTAGGCCCACGCACAGTGTCAAGCCCCTGGCCCACACCACACACTATCATCACATCACAAAGCTCAATCAATGTCTCAAATATGCTTGAGGGGTATAGGTATATGGTTTGCTCACACCCAGCGCTTGTCAACTGGGAAGCCAATGGAAGAAAAACAATATATGGCGCAGCGTAGCTCCATACATCCATGATGTGGAACTATGTGCGCTGCTTCTCAGCGCTGAAATCTCAGCGCACACTTTCTGATTTCATAGTTTTGGCCCACGATTTGAGGCTCATTAATTATTAAATTAAAAATTAAATTATATGATATTAAAGTATTACATAGGACTACATAATTGTATAATTTATTTACAAAATTAGTTACGTCTACTATATAAATAAATTAGTCAAAGTTTATAGTTTATCCATACTGTTTATTAGGTTTTATTTCTTAATTACGTATAAATTAGTTAATCTATGGTCTAATTGACCCTATACAGTATTAATATACATATTAAAGTATTTAATAAAAATTTTTATTATATTTTACAACATTTATTTTGATTTTATTTACATTTAAATAGCTTATTTCAGGCTGTCTTACATTTAAATTAAATATAAATAGCATAATACATTATAATTAAGGTTAAATTAGTTTAAATTACTCAAAATAATATTATACAAATGTACACTATATGTTAGTTCAGTAATGACTTAATTTATTAATTTATTTTAATTTAATTTAATAACTTAGCTCATAAATTAATAAATTATTTATTTAATATATATATATAATTAAATTAAATTATAGGTTTATTAGGGTACATTATGTATACATATACGTGCATGTACAGGATTAGTGGTAAATATGTTTATTTACAGGGTTTTTATTAATTACTTAGTGTATAGTACATATAAGTTAGTATAATTAATAAATAATTATATTAATAAGTTACGTATAATTTAAGTTATCTTAAATATTTAATTTACATTATATAGTATATACATAAGTTACTAATACCTAATATATACATATTTTACAATATATACACATATAGCTTACTATATAGCTTATATTTACATGTATATATATAGTACACAAGATATTATTAGGTATTTTTGTTGTTTTTCTAATTTTTGTGGGTTTTATATGTTTTGTAGAGGTAGAGAATGAGAAAGAAAGAGAGAGATGAGAAAAATAGAAATATTTTTTGTGTTTTTATAGTTGAGTTCTTTTATTAAATTCCAAGATATACTGAACCGTCGACTGGTATATTCTACCAAGTCGGGGCTTCAGAATATCATGAAACTTGGTATAAACTTAAAAATATACCTAATCTTCGCCAATATAGGTTTATTTTATTTTTTTAATTTTTATATTATTTTTATTTATGTGTAAGTGAAGCACATTTTAGGCCTAGGAAGGATTTTTAATGTGAATACAAGGCCTAGAAAACCTAGTCTAAAGGATGGGTAAACAGTAAAAACATTCAGATATGCTCTAAGCAGTCTAAGAGATATGTTCCAGCCATTAAACATAAATTTCATTTAATTTAACACTCATTTCTTACATTGGACAGTTAAGCATAAATTGTAGCTGACAAAGAGATTTATTTAAGGGATTACAAGCCAATCAAAGTTAATTCTAAATTAAGTACAAGTACATGAAGACTTGTATGTATAAGATACAACATTAACAACATGTCAACAAATTTAAACACTGAAACCAAAGCTTGAAAGCAATGGGATGGGGATTTGACTCCAAATGAATGGGTGGATTGCGGATTAAAACACGAGGAAATCAGAAAGCGAAATGGAAACGTGTAGGGGGAGAAAATAGTGATCAATGAATGGGGGAATTCATCTCCTCTGATCTGAAGTGATCAGAGGAGGTGAAAATGTGGAATCTATGCTAACTCTACTCCTAAGCTATACTACAATCACACACAGATCAGAACTAATCTACATTTAATTTCTACTGCTAAACTACTCTAATTAACACTACAGCTAATCTAGAAAGTAATAAATCCTAATCTAAATGGAGGAATGGGACCTTTGGATCTCCACCCGGTGGATGGAGAGGAAGAATGGAGGGAGAAAGTGCTCCAGTGGAGGGAAAACTCGCTAGTGGAGTTCTAGGTTGCTCTCAGGTGCTACGGAGTCCTTAGCGGCAAGGAGAGTCGGAGAAGAAGTGGAATTTCACAGCCGGTGGCCGTAAAAATGGGGAAATGTGGGGAGGAGAGCTGGAGGGGAAGAATGATCAGCTCAAGAGGTGTAGAAGGGAGCGATCCCCCGTGCACGTGGCTGTGGAGCTCCTTAAGTAGAGCTGATAGTGAATCAGAGCACCGTGGTGGTGCAATTAGGCTCCAAGGGCGTAGGTGGTGGGGATTTGAGGAGAGAGCACGTGCCAATTCAAATAAAAAAGCAGCCATTGGATGGGATTTGGGTGAGGTGGTGATTGCACGCGCCGATTCATGCGAAGCTTCCAATCAAGGTGAGCCATAGATCGAATGGGGTGTAGAGAATCAACGGTCACGATTACTCATGTTCTTGTGCGCTATAGTGTTTTCGCACGGCTGCAGGTGGGTTGGTGTCGTTTTGGTGAATTTGCAGGGAAGGCCCCTCAGCAAAGGGGTAGAGAAATTGTATCGCAGCCCATAAGTGGTTAAGAAATGTTTCAAAGCAGTCCTTACGGGCTTGCAAATAGGTCCTTGGCTAGTTCTCTATGAATGAAATGTAATGGAATGAGGACCTAATATAAATCTATAATTGCAAGGTCCTAATGATGTCCAAATGTAGCCAAGTTTTAATAGAAGCTTAGTTGAACATTTAAGAAGTTAATTATACTTTTGATTTGAACTTTAAACTCATTTGTGTGTTCAATTTGCACTTGGATCACCATTTAAAGTTATTTAAAAGAATATCTCATTAATAACCTAATTATGAGTTTTTAACACAAAATTGATGTTTTAGGTCTTTTTCTCCATTTTCCATTCTTAACTCTTTTTATATGTTAAATTGATAGTGTTTAACCTAATTTCTAGCTTAACTTAGGTGATTTAGCTATGATAAGTTCAACTCATCAAGGGCAATGACTGCATGGAGGGGGGATGGTTATATAGGTGAGGGGGTATGGTGTAGGTGAGGGTAAGGATAAGAGTGCCTTTTACGATAATTTTTTTTCTTTCTTTTTTTTTTTTTGGTATTTGGGTATTTTGTGGTTTGGCACTTAGGTAGTTAGGAAATTATTGTAGGAAAAGTATGTGGTGTTGTGTGTTAGGTAGTGTAACGACCCGATTCCGAGTTCCTACGAGACACGAGAACCGGACCGACTCGACTAATCCCAAGACCTAGTCGTCCAACGAGGAAGTAACCAAAAGAGCAGTAAAAATAAACCACATTCAGCATGAATATAACTAACAGTAAGAAAGTACAGCAGTAAGGAAAGAAACTACTACAGTATATACCACCACAACAGTAGAACAACATTTATCATATAACATGAACTGCAGGTAAAGAAAAGTACAATGGAAACAAGAACTACTCACTATAATGGAAACAAAGAGGTACAAAAGACAGTGGTAACTCTACTGGACCCTACTCGGCCCAGCGTCCTCTGCAGCCGCTGGCCCTGGCTGCTCAACACCTGGTCCTGAAAAAGGTAACGAGTGTAACACATCAGTAAAACGCTGAGTAGAGTGGCAACTAAACTAAAGACAACAGTAGAGTGTACAGTAGCTGTTATGTTCGATTACTTTCTTTATTCACATCTTTCAATTGTCTCACTATTTCATTTATTCCCCAAATCTTTTTCTTGATCTCGAATGTTCCTCGTGGGAACGATCTTGATTGCAGTCTTTTCCAAAAAGTAGAAGTAGCACGTGGTGCTCTCCTGGTTGGGAGAGTCCCCCGTGGTGATCCTACCCTCAGTCAACCACCTCAAGGTCACTGACAGACGTAACGGTGACTACGGCACGCGCGATAAACGCACAGGTAGCTAACCCGTACTGGCACGCGGTCAGTCGTTTCCGTTAACGGGTGCGCCCAAAGCACAGCACGGAACCAGTCCAGGGCAAAGCCCTCTCAGTAACAGGGGTCCAACCCCTCCACAGTAACCAAACCGGGGCCTTGCCCCTCCACAGTCCGCGCACCCTCGCCTGACTACCCTGGTTTGCCCCAGCGGGCCTAACAAGTCGGTGTGGGAGGCTAGCAGAACCCCGAGGCCCGTGGGGTAGCTAGTACCTCCCTACACTAGTAGCTCTCCTCAGTACTACGTACGCGAGGGCCAGCAAGTCGGTACAGAGTGGCCAGTCCTAATCCCGGGTCCCTGGGGCGGCTGGCTCCGCTCTGCACTAAACAGGGGGACAGTCTCTCTCCTTGGTACTCCGTACTCAAGGGCCAACTCACTTCCCCAAAACTATTCCATTCACTTTCCAGGAGTTCTACTCCTACTTCCCCATAGGGTTCCATCCTTTTTACTCAAACATCCAGGTTTCACTTTCCAGTTTCACATTCTTACAATCCATGTTCTCAACCACGTTATTTATTCACAACAGGCAGCTGTTAATTCAAATTACAGGCAGCTTTATATCTCTTTCCATTTTCCAAGACTGCAGTATTATACATTCCACTAGTTTTCCCATCCTAGGATTCATGCCATATCCTAGGATCTATTATACAATCTAGTTTTCCAGCCCTAGGATTCATGCAACACCTAGGAGCTATTATTCCATTTATTTCTCATTCCTAGGATTCATGCAATGTCCTAGGTTCTATTTATGGTTCCATAATTTAACAGATTTTATTAATAACTTAAAGACACTCTACCAGGTACAACGGGAGTAATGGGGTCGTGATCGGGAATCCCGTGTGCCTCCGCGACTCCCAAGACTGCAACTGAAGGAGGTCCTATCACAAGGATCAAACACAAGGAGTGTCTCAAAACAGTGTATAACTACTGTAGACGGGTAGAGGAATTAATTCTGAAAAGAATGCAACTCGAATCGCGGAAAACGGAACCCGAACGGGCCCTAAACGGGTCAAAAACGATGACACTATGCAAAATCAGACGTCTGGAACTTCTTCCAGACGTCTTAAAAAGTGGATCAGAGAATTACCTATTCAGCGTGGTTTACCAGACGTCCAGAAGTCTGCTGGGGCGTCTGGCCTAGCTCCCAGACGTCCGATGGTCACCCCGGACGTCTGTAGGTCGCTCCAGTCGTCTGGTACAACAGCCAGACGTCTGATTCGCGTTGGATGGCGAATCACCGAGCCTGCGCACACCCATCTCCCTTCCTCAGTACGGTCAGTCGATAGGAAGGAAGAAGAAGACGGAAAACTCACCTTTCATACGTCTGGAATGTCTTCCAGACGTCACCCTCGCCGTCTGGCTATCAACCCAGACGTCTGGTCAGACGTCTGGATGTGATCCCAGATGTCTGGTCCGACGTCTGGGCCACCTCCCAGACGTCTTAAAAGATGTCTGGGGCACGTGTTCGTTACAGGTAGATATATGGTGGAAATGAAATGGGAATGAGGTAAAAATGGAGGCTCAATCTCTCTCTATCTTCCTCTCTGTAAAATACGCAAATGCAAATATTTTCAAGATTCATGTAAACCTATCTAATCTAATTGCCTAATGTTAGAAACTAGCATAAGATGGCCAAATTAGAGACGTGAATTGCTGTGCAATCACACCCCCATGCCTATCTTTTGATAGTCCCGAGCAAAATACTTAAGATAGTAGTGTTTGTAAGTGATCTTAAGCTGAAGATTTTTCTGAAGCAGTATTAATGTGTTTATCAGTTGGATATTGTGAGAACCAATTGCAAAGAAGTCTACAAAAACTCAAGTCTCACATAACATAGACCATCTCTCGACTAACAAGGACCCTTAATATTTAAACCTCAAGTGTGATTTCCAGGACTCAGAGGATTTCGCAAAACTCGAAAGCTAAGAGGTTATGGTTTGTGCTTAGTGATTGATCAGGACTAACCAACTGAACATTAAGATTCAATCCCAGGGTTTCATGCCTTTTTAAGTCCAGGTTGGTCTTAGCTTCAGCTCATGTCTCTGAATTAACTCTCGAAAATGAGAAAAGACTCAACCTAGCTCTTATTGCGTTGTGGCTCAAAGAATATTGGTAGAAACACGATAGTTGTAAGGCACCCTGAAAAACTTCTGGTGGAGGAATTTACAGGACGTAGGAGAACATACTGACTTATTCAAAAGAATGTCTTTTTCTATAAATTCTTTTTGACTTTTTCTCTCTATTTTTTTTTTAATGCAAATAAATATCAATATGTCTCCGACAACTTTATTTGGTAGAGCACACTTATTTGGTGGGTGAGAACTTAGATGAAAAGAGTTTCTTCTAAACACAAGACTAAAAACTGGGACAAAGAGTCTACCTACATGCATAGGTAAGGACTCCACCCTCCCTCATGAACACTAGGGTTGGATCTTACGTTCATCCAGTCTCTCCCAACTTTGTGTAGTGTGTACCAGGGTTACTTAGACTCCTAAGCAGAAGCAAACCAACAAATTCTGTACTGGTGACTCAGGTACAAGAATACATCCTAAGTTAGGAGAGATCCTGGTCTATCTTGTCAATGCTCGAGTGTATTAAGCCAATGCCTGAGCGAATCAAACTTTTGTGGCCAGGAAAGTCTTCAAAGCAAAGGCTAAATGTCCGTAAACACTTATTTTATTTTTGCTTCAGCTTTCAGATCATAGCTAAACACTTTTGAAAGCATTTTTGAAATTTTTTTTCAATTTTTAGGGATTTTTCAATTAGGCTATATATATACATACTATAGATGGATATGTATAATGGTCAGGAATCTACAAAATACCCATATAATACCCAGATCCTATGGATGCCTATCCACCCCCCATGCTAAATCATGCTATGTCCTCATATGCATGCACAAGGGGTTAGACAGGGGTAAAGGTTTAGGTGCAGGGTGAGTACAAGGTATAAAGTAGGATGGATGGGTGGGTGGATGGTGGGTGGTGAAAAGTAGAGTGAAACGAAATGAAGCGAAGTGAGGTGAGTGAAATGTGATGCAGAGTAAATAGTGAAAGGGTGTTGGGGTGCCTCCCAATGAGAGCTGAATTTAACGTCCTCAGCTGGACTCTGAGTAAGGCTCAAGTTAGTTACCTTCCAGTAGGGCAACTATCTCACCAACAGGGGCAGGCTCATGAGTGAGATACGGTTTCAACTGCTACCCATTAACCATAAATTTATGCCCAGATTAGGGATCTTCAATTTTGACAGCTCCGTTGGGAAAAGTTCTTGAGACCAGAAAAGGACCAGTCCATTTGGACTTCAGTTTTCCAGGAAAGAATTTGAGCCGGGCATTATAAAGCCAAACCTGCTGTGATGGCTCAAATTCCTTCCCCCTAATGCGGTTGTCGTGAAATGCTTTGGTACATTGTTTAAAGGTCAGGGCAGAGTCATAGGCTTCACAATGTAGTTCTTCTAATTCCTAGAGTTGGAGTTTCTTTTCTCGACCACACAGGTCTGGGTCGAGGTTACATTGGCGAACCGCCCAATAAGCACAGTGTTCCAACTCCACGGGCAAGTGACAAGGCTTCCCGAAAATAATCCTATATGGAGACATACTAAGGGGAGCCTTGAAGGCAATCTGATACTCCCATAAAGCATCAATCAGCTTGTCGGACCAATCCTTACGGTCAGGTCGAACCATTTTCTAGAGGATTTGTTTGATTTACCGGTTCGACACTTTAGCTTGACCATTCGTTTGAGGATGATACGAAGAAGTGATATGGTGGTGGACTCCATACTTCCTCAAAAGTGCCCAAAATGCTGCGTGAGTGAAATGACTTCCCCCATCCGAAATGATGGCTCGAGGGATCCCAAAGTGTGCAAAGATGTGCTAACATGGTCAGCACAATGCGCGGGAATGGCCTCAATCCATTTGGAGACATAATCAATGGCAACAAGGATGTACTCGAACCCATTGGATGAAGGAAAGGGTCCCATAAAATTGATTCCCCAAATGTCGAAAATCTCTGCAGCTAGGATGGGTTGCAAGCGCATCTTGTCGCAACATGACATTGACCCAAGCGACTGGCACCTACTGCGACGTTGAGCATAATTGTGTGCATCCTCATGAAGGGAGGGCCAAAAGAATCCACATTGCAATACCTTGGCTACAGTTTTCCTCCCAAAAAAATGGTCTCCACAGGCCTGATCATGACAAAAGGATAGCACATTGGAGAACTCGCTGTCAAGAACACAACGACGAATTATCTAATCAGCACCCACTCTAAAAAGTAGTGGATTATCCCAGAAATAATACTTTGCTTCTGCAATGAGACACTCATGTTGGTTTTTAGGCCAGCCTCATGGAAGAGATCCAGAAGCAAGGTAATTAGCAATATCGGCATACCAAGGTCCACTCGCCACATCAATCGCTAGAAGGTGCTCATCAAGAAAAGATTCATTTAAAGGCAATGTAAGTCCAATATGGTCCGAGTCTAGTCTCGATAGGTAGTCTACAACAACAGTCTGGGTTCTGGCCTTATCTCGTATCTCAAGATCAAATTCTTGAAGTAGAAGGATCCAACGAATCAGTCGAGGCTTTGAATCCTTCTTATGCATGAGATGACGAATGGTCGCGTGGTCAGTGAAAATGGTAACATGAGAATCCAAAAGATATGAACGAAATTTCTCCAACCCAAAGACAACCGCCAGCAACTCTATTTCAGTGGTCGTGTAATTACGCTGGGCCTCATCCAGCGTCTTACTTGTGTAATACACCATAAAGGGGTGTTTATCACATCTTCGTCTTAATATGGCTCCAACAACTAGGCCAGAAGCGTCACACATCAGCTTAAATTCGACGAACCAATCTGGCAGCTGGAGAATAGGGGCCTCGATGACAGCCTCATGCAATTGCGTGAATGCTTGGATACAGTCATGGCCCATATCGAAGGGTACATTAGTCAATAGGTGATACATCAAAGGTCTGGAAATCTTGGAGAAATTCTTGATAAATCTCCTATAAAAATCGATGTGCCCAAGAAAGGAGCGGATTTGCCAGATAGAGCTAGGAACGGGTAAATCAACAATCACATCAAGCTTAAATCTGTCCACTTCAATACCCCTTTCAGAGATGATATGTCCCAGAACAATACCCTCATGCACCATGAAATGACTTTTCTCCCATGAAAGCATGAGATTAACACCAATACATCTCCGAAGGATGCAGGTCAAGTTGGTTAGGCAGTCATCAAAAGTCGATCCGAAGATAGAAAAGTCATCCATTAAGACTTTGAGAAAATCACCCACCCTATCGTGGAATATTGCCAGCATGCATCTTTGGAAAGTAGCTGGCGTGTTACAGAGTCCGAATGGCATCCTTCTGAAAGCGAAGGTACCAAAAGTCCAAGTGAAGGTGATTTTCTCTTGGTCCTGAGGGTCAATACCCACCTAGTTATAACCTGAGTATCCATCTAGGAAACAAAAGAACTGATTTCCCGCTAACTGCTCCAGGATTTGGCCGATAAAAAGTAGTAGAAAATGGTCTTTCTTGGTAGTAGTATTGAGTTTCCTATAGTCTACACACACTCTCCAAGACATAGGAGTGCGTGTAGGGATGGATTTGCCCTTGTCATTGACACGGATGGTGAGACCTGCCTTTTTAGGCACAACATGAATTAGGCTCACCCAGGGGTTGTTGCTGATTGGGTAAATGATGCCCACATCAAGCCACTTGATAATTTCATTCTTTACGGCCTCCCACATATTAGGATTGAGACATCGCTGCATCTCGCAAGAAGGTCAAGCCTCCTCCTCCGTATATATACGATGAGTGCAGTAGGAGGGGCTAATGCTAGTCAGATCAGAAAGAGACCATTCAATGGCTGCCTTATGTTCAATTAGGACCTTCATTAGCTTGCACTCTTGCTCCCTAGACAATTTTGAACTGATGATCATAGGAAGCATTTCATTTGGTCCTAGGAAAATATATTTTTGCGTGTCAGGCAATGCTTTAAGCTTAGGAGTGGATGGTGAGAGATCTGGCAAATCTTGGGATGAGAGTGTCCCAAAAGGATCAGGAGAGGGAATAAGAGGAGAAGGAAATTGGCCCTTAGGTTGGCCAAGGAGAGGGGCATCTTGGATTGATGGATCTAAGAAAGTAGTGCCCCAAAGATCAATATTTCGGAACAAGGTCCCAGTGTGGAATGTTGCTTCCGCTTGATTTGGCGGGAAAGAAAGGGCATTCCGATCTTCAAGGGGGTAGGTCAGAGGTGAGCAACTCAGATATGACTCAGACCACGAGGTGTAAGAAGTGGAGTGGACCTCGTCAAGGGTCTATTCAGGAAGAGATAAGAGTAAGGGATGGGATGGGGAAGTGTCACAGTATAGCTCAATCAGGTCTTGATTTTCCAGGGGTGTGTTGCAGCAAGTTGAATAAGTCCCAACTAATCTGATACACGCACTGATAGCCATGTCATTGTCAGACGTGTCATCCTCGATAAGATCGTAATCAAAATTCTTGGAGGCCTTAAAAATATTAAGTTTGAGCTTTTCAAACCCCACGACTATCTCAATGCAGCCCAATTCACAATCAATATGGGCGCAAGCTGTGGCCAAGAAAGGTCTACCGAGGATTATCAGATAATTAGAAAGTGAATTAGGAACTTCCATATCTAATACAAGAAAGTCAACAGGAAAATAGAGATAGTTGACCGTAACCACCACGTCTTCCACCACACCACGCGAGATTTTGACAGAGCGATCTGCCAATTGCAGTGTAATAGGGGTGGGTTTCAGATTTCCCAATGCAAATTTTTGAAACATGATGGTCGGTATGAGGTTAATGGAAGATCCTAAATCCATCAAGGCACGATCAAAATTTCAACCTTTGATGCTACATGAAATGAGAGGGGTGCCTAGATCTTTTTGCTTTGGTGGTATTTTAGATAGTATAGCACAACTAGCATGAGGCAAGAGTACCACCAGGTTCTTGGTTTTCTTTTGTTGTCGCCTGGGTGTAGTGTAGTCTTTAAAGAAATGGGTGATCGTAGGGATGTGATCGATCGCCTCTAACAAGGGAACCTTGATTTCAACATCCTTGAATAAATCATGCAGATTATCAAAGGTCTATGTGTTCTTTTTCTTTCTTTTTAGCTCCCTCAGTAGAGCCTAAGGGAATGGGACCGATTCTGGCACCAGTTTGGGTGTATCATCCTCACAAGAATGCAGTGTGTGATCTAGATTAGAGGATGATGAAGAAGATGGGCCAGGATCAGGTCGAGGCGGATCGACAGTTTGTTTACCACTCCTCGTAGTAACTGCATTGGACGTCATAGGTCCAGTGGGATCATAGGGCGGAGGAGGATTCACAATAGGGACATATGATTGATGTGCTACTACGAGATTAGACTGAAATCCTGGTGGAGTACTCGGAGCTTGCAGAATTTGATGAACCTGGCCCTGAGAAAGTCGTACTTGTGGTTGTGGACCACGAGGTACAAAATTTCATGGGTTTGGAACAGGTTGGGTTGGAAAAATGCCTTAAGATCAAGTCATCATGCATAGTTGACTGATCTCAACATTCTGCTGCGCCAATTGGTGTTGAAGAGAGGTCATATTTTCTTCATGGTGCTTGGTCATTTCCGTCATCATGTGCATCAATTTATCAAGAGGGCTTGATGAGTGATCCATTTGAGGTGCACAAGGGCCCTATGAGGAATTTTCTGAAGGATTATATTGGGCCCTTGGGATGACGGGAGCGGACGGTCGCATTGGTCCACCAACGGGGTTTTGGCACTGAGAGTTGTTGGACCATGTGAAATTCAGATGGTTGCGCCACCCTGGGTTATAAGTAGCAGAATATGGGTTGTTCCCCAGGGCACACACGTCTTTGAATTTAGAAAACGAGTCTGCATATGGTACTGCATCCAAGTACATGGAGGCTTGGTCCTCCATGTCATAATACTGGCTAGCAGAAGCCAAATCCACATTACTTACTGAGTCGCTTGGTGCAATACTCGGTAAGGATGGTGCATGTCTTGTGGGATTCCTAGATATCATCCTTACTTGGGAATGATTAGGTTTGTGATGTGGTGAAGAAGTCGATGTGTGAACCACAGGACTGGTATGGTTGGCTGATAACGAAAATACGCGGTTTGTTAAAATACGTCGTTGTAACGTGTAAATCCGCTTTCGCTCTTAAATTTATATTCCTAGATAGGGGAGTATCTAGGGTCGTCCAAGGAGGCAATATGGTTGCAAAATTGATTCTCTTGCTCAGAATAAATCTCAACTTTCTTTTTGGTATTTTTTTCAATATATCATTTTTTTTTTGTTTTTAAGCTAAGGCAACATGCGAACTGATGGCAGAAAAAGTGATTTACACTTCAATTTAAATACTACTTCTATGTGGCAAGTAGAGCCTCTCCCTAAGCTCAATCTAGGCAAGTGGAGGCCTAGAATAATTAGGGAGAGGGAGTGAAGAATGCTGAAAATAAGCTAATAGAAATGCAAACAAGAAATGCAAAGAAGGCAACTAGATAATTGATAAAGTGTTTTACAAAAGGCCTAGTAGAGGAAAGCTTGTACTACTAGAAAAATGCAAATAAGAAAAGAAAACACAAATCCTCTAGATAGATGGTGAAGAAGAGGGCTTCTTGCTCCAAGGTTGGTGGCTCCCAATCTTGAAAAAAGAGTCCTTCAACTCCTTCCTTGCAGTGCTCCGCCAAGGTGATGTCCTCCAAGGCAAGCCCTAAGGGGGCGTGCCCTAAGCTTCTCTCCAAGGGTGGACGTCCACCCTAGGTCCTTCTCCCTTGCCTGGCCGTCCTCCTTGAAGTGGAAGAGTCCTCCTCCTTGGCGTGGCCCAAGTTGAAGAGAGTGGGGAGAAGAAGGCACCAAAAGGGCTGGTGATGTGCCCCTTTAATCTCCTTCTCTACTCCTTCTTCTTGGCCGTAGGTATAGGTGGTTTAGGTAGCAAATTACACTAATGGAGGATGCCCCCAAATGGTGGTAGGTGGTGGGTTTTTATAGAATAGGAAGGGGGCTAAGGTGTCCCTTGAAATGGAGGGCCAAGATGGAATGATGGAGGTGGTTAAGGATCCAATGGCCAAGGGTGTTTGGCGCCACCTTAAGAGGCACCAAGGGGGTAGTTATGGGGGTTGACACCCCTTGATATTGGCGCCAAAATGGCTTCTAGAAGAGGGTCTAAGTTGGCGCCAAGAAGGATTCTAGAAGGGGGGTTAGGTGGATGGCTAGGAAGGCTTATGTGGGTAGGTGTAGGGTGGATTAAGGGCTGAAAGTTGGCGCCAATATAGAGGTGGTTAGGGGTAGTTTTTGGCGCCAACTTAAGGTGTCTTTTGGTGGAGATAATGGGGTGAAGGGATGGCTAGGAGGTGGCGCCAACTTGAGTAGAGTAGCTATCTTAAGTAGGCTTAAGTTGGTGAAGCTAGCTAGGGTTGACTTTGAAGGTGGTGGATGGCCAAGGAGCTGGTTGTTAGCTAAGCTAAGCTAAGCTAAGCTAAGCTAGCTTAGCTAATGGAGGAGTAGAGGAGAAGGTGTTGGAGCTAGGGTTTGGAGGGAGGAGCTGAGGAGGAGAAGTCTGGAGCTGGAGCTGGAGCTGGCTGCTGCTGAAGAGGCTGGCATGGGGCTACTCTAGCTGGCTTAGCTTGCTAGTTCTTTGCTAATTGCTAAGCCAAGCTAAAGTGAGCTAGCTTCTACCAAAATGAGCTGAGGTGAGCTAGGTCTGGTGCTCCCGGGGCGAATCAAGCTGGTTGAGGTAGCTAAGGTAGCTTAGCTCAACTGAGTTGAGCTAAGCTGAGTCCCCGGGAGCTGGACTTGAGCTTCCTGAGCTGAGATGAATTCTTCTTCAGCTGGCTGGAGTTGAGTGGAGCTGAATGTAGCTGGATCTGAGCTGGGGTGAACTCCTGTCAACTCAGCTGAGCTAGCTAGAGCTCCCTGTGGACTAGTGGGAGCTGAGATGAGCTAGACTCAGCTAAGTTGAGTTGGATCTGAGCTGACTTGAGCTAGGGTGAGCTAAGGTGAACTCTCTTGAGCTGCCATCCAGCTGAGATTAGCTGAATGGAGCTGGGATGAGCTAACCCTAGTTCAATTAAGCTAGGTTCTAGCTGCGGTGAGCTGGATCAAGCTGAGGTGAGCTGGATCAAGCTGAGGTGAGTTGGATTAGGCTGAGTTCCAGCTAGTCTAGGCTTCTCCTTCACCATTTGCCTTCTTGAGTGCTAGGGTTTTAGGGATCTATATATCTGTACATCCCTAACACTCACAAAAACATATTAAAAAGACAATAAAAAATGCAATGCATGCCTAACCTATTTTATGCCTAAATGCAGCCCAAAAACCCGTTTGCGGAGTAAAATCCTAAGAGCTAGGTTTGTTTTAATGCATAAGAATGATGATAAACTGGCGTTTATCATTGGCCAAAAATTCGTCCAGCTTCTTCTGAATGAGGGAGACTTCATCTAATTTTTGAGAGATTCCATTTAAGTTGGCGGATGAGTGGGAAGGTTCTGTGTCAACCTCGTGTGCTCCGCTATGAGGTGTGCTGGTCCTATTAAAGGTGACAATGGAAGCGTTATTCATAGAGTTCTCACTATATTTTCAAACGATTCAAACACTCCATCCTCATTTTTATTCATGAAATTCCCTCCGTAAAAAGCGTTAGCAATCTACCTCAAAGTATCATTTATCCCATAATGGAAAATCTAGGCAACATGCCACTTAAGTAGACCGTGGTGTGGACATTTCCTGAGGAGGTCATTATACCTTTCCCAGGCCTCATGAAATTGTTTGTTGTTTTGTTGCCTGAAAGAAGTAATAGCACGACAAAGTGCATTGGTGCACTCGATTGGGAAGAATTTCTTGAGAAATGTTGTACGCATCTCTTCCCAAGTTCGAAGAGGTTTCCCAATGGTGCGCAACCATTGCGCTGCTTTGTCCTACAACGAAAACAAGAACATTTTCATGAGGACGATACGCATCCCGATATTTCTTGGTTTAATCATTTCAGCTAAGCGGGTTAAGTCCTCCAAGTGAAGAAAAGGGTCGTCACTGGCCAATCCATGGTAATGGAAGTTGATTAGGCTGATTACATTCGGTTTTAGTTTGAAATCCTCCCCACCCACGGGGACATGAATATGCCCACAAGTCTCTGTTGCAGCGGGATTCTGATATGAGCTAAGAGACCTGGGCTCCTCCCATTCGGGAGGGTTCTGCATTTCCTCCAAGGCTTCCTTAATGGCTTCAATCTGCTCAGTATACAATTCCATTTGGGCCTGGAGGCAGGTTAATGGGTCAACAGCTCCTCCACAACCTGGTGGATTTGGAGGGGGGCGATTTCCTCCCTCAGGATTTAGGGGTGGGAGAGCAACCATGAGGAGGACGATTCACTGGATTCTTCCCTTCTAGAGTGATTAGACAATTCAATAAGTTTAGGGTTTTGTGACTTCCTCCCAAACATGCATTGTCGCAGGAGGAATTGGGGAGATGAGAAGAGAGAAGGGGATAAGAGAAAGGACGCTGAATAGTTGCACTTGATGACAAATCAAATAATCAAAGTCCTAACCTCTAAAGGTGACCTAAGACCTAAAGATCTAAGTTACCTACTATCGCGACTTACAAAATCGAATATGAGCATCGCGAAACCACCGAGCCAGATTGAAAGGCCGTTTGCCCCAACCTTAGACACCCGATAGCATGCGTGAACCCGTACCAGCACGTAAGTGCTACACGCAGGTAGTTAGACCTCCAAACCATAATGGGGGTCAAGTTACTACTAGTTTTAATTAAGAGGCTTAGGATTCATGTGCTTTGGAATGTGAAGGGCATTGTATATGGGTAATGCCCAAGTGTGTCAATTTTTGAGTGGGTAAAGCAAGCATGCAATGGGGAAATCTCCCCAAATTGAAGTTTTAGATGGTGAATGGCTTTTAGGATTTCAACCTTAGGTAGTATGGATTTTATGATTTCACTTAGTTACCAATTCAACCAATCTCCAGGTTTTCAAAAAGTACAAGATCTCTAAGCCCAAACAACCCTCCTTCAATTTAGTTTAGTGAATGCATGCTATTATGCAAATGGGCTCCTGATTGGAAGTTTCTAAGTGTGGATGCACGAGCCAATTTTAAATCAATGTGAAAGGGAGCCAAAGCACTTCAATTCAAGTTCTCCCAATCACCAAAATGATAATCCACACAAGGCTCAACCACCAAAAAAATGTGAAAAATGAAAATGAATATGTTTGGGGTTGAGATTCGGGATCAAATCAAGGCAAGTTTAGGGTCGTGGTGGGGTTGGAGTCAAATCAACTCCAAGACTCCCCAACCAAAGTTTGGATCCTGAATGCAAAATAATGAGGCAAAAAATGTGTATCAAACAATTGATTGTAATCTCCTCAATGATAATTTTTGCATCACAAAATTATCAAGAATCGAGATTCTAGAATTTTCACGCGCGAAAATGTGGGAAATCAAGGGTGGTGGTGGTGATAAAGAGAATTAAACAGGAGAATTTAATCCACTCGCTCCAGAAATCCCAAGAAGAAATTTTAGGGGTTTTATTTTTTAATATATATTTTTTACATTTTCAATGGGGAAAGATGACCTAAATTGCTAAGAAGAAGATACCTATCTCCTCAGCAACGTGAGCGAAGCTCCAAGCGACATCGGCGACTACATGCTCTAGCTCCTACCTCGGATTTGCCCACGTCTCCAACCTCTTCTGCGGGTCTCCTCTTCGTAATAGGTACACCTGCACAAAAACAAACAAAAACACCTGTGAAGAGAAGGGTGGGAGAAGAGAAAATCAAAAGAAGAGAGTAGAAACTAACTCCAGAAAGTGCCTCCCCAGCAACAACGCTATAAAACTCATGTTAGAACATGGATAGGGTTATTTAATATGGTGATATTAGCGTCGTAAAGTATATAGTGGAAGTGATTACCTACAGGTGAATCTACACAATTTATCAAAATCTATTAACCTAGACTAAATCAAATTTTAACTTGTCAGTTTTAGTCTCAGGGTCGAACTCAGGGAGGCGGGTTTGGGGTTAAACTATTTCTACGCGATTCCTATGACTCGCATCAATTCCATTTGCTTATTGATTTTTTTTTTTTGGATTTTTCTTAGTTTTATAATTTGTTTTGATAGTCTTGTTCTTGAGACATACCCTCAAAAATTTGTTCTTGGCTACCGCCAAAAGTTGGTCCTTAGCGATTCGCCAAAAATTAGGTTCAAAATGAATCTTACTATACGTAAGATCGTGTACCTACAAAGACAAGTTATCTTTTCTATTTTAGGTTTTTTTTTTTTGGTCTTTTCTTTATCAACAAAATAAAAGAAGAGAATGGAAGTACTTAGCTTATATATGTGTAGAATATATATATATAGGATATAGATATAGATATATATATATTTATATCTAGGTATAAGTATATATAACTAGATAATAGGATAGTGAATATTGAATCTAGGATTCAATAGAAATGTAGCACAATTCTAGGTTAACCGTTGTCTAGAAAAATGGGATTAACCTAGCTACGTGCCGCGTGCGGGTGTGGAGCAGATGTGTGGAAGTGTGGGTGAAAAGCTTGATATACGCGAATACCAGGGAATATACGCAACTGGTGCGAATATTCCCACGATAAAATGCACGATAAGTGGATACATGCACGATATTGTAGGTGGGAGATGGAAGTGTGTAAAAAAGGAAGTGAAATATATGTGTGTATGTCTATATGTATATATATGGTAGCTATATAAGTATATATAAGTATATATACATAAGTATATATATCGATATATATCTGTATAAATATATATATGTATGTGTCTAGATATATGTGTGTGTATGTATATATGTATGTATGTATAAATGCATGTGTCTGTCTGTGTGTGAGTGAGTGTGTGTGTTTGTGCTAGAGAGGGGGTGTGTGTGTGTGTCTATGCGGGAAGGAGAAAGAGGGAGAGAGGAGCCGCGCAACGTGCTGGGGAGAGGAGGGCACTATGCGCTGAGGCGCGTGGTGAGTAAGGTGAGTAGTGCGCAGGCACTAGGCTAAGGTGTAGCGTAGGCATGAAGAGGGGATGCAGCGCACAGGCACAGCACTGGGTGCTACAACCGACTGGAGTGGGTTGCACGGAGGAGAGAGAACGCCGCAGTGACCGGATAAGTGAGGAATAGCCGATCACAGCACGCGGCTATAGTGCCAAGGGCAAAGTGTGACCAGCTGTTCCGTAGCTCAACTGGCTAGCCTGCACGTGGGAGGCGAAGGTGAAAGTGTGAGGAGGAGGCCTTGGAATGACAGGGAACACGTGCAGAGGTGTGCGGGGGCAGGGCCGAGCGCATGGTGGCGCGAGAAGGAGCTTCAGAGCTTCTTGCTCTGAAAATGGCGATGAGCAGAATAACCACAAAGAGAAAGAAAAAATTAATTAATTAATAAAACAACAAACAAAATAACAAAACAAAAAAAAACTCAAAATGGGAATCCACCAAGCCCACCTACTCGTGATGGAGCTAGGCGGTGGTGTACCCTCGCCGTGGTGGTTACACCCACGGGAGAGTCTCGTCTGCTCTCAGTGTTCCTCTCAACTTGTGAGAGGATACTAAGAATGAGGAGGGGAAGAGAGGGAGAGAGGAGAGCTATGGAGAGTGGCCAGCTGTGGAGGAGTGGGGGTGTTGCTGCTATCAGGGGGAATGGCTGGTGGTTTGTAGTATGGTGTGGGTGAGGCTAATGACTACATGGAGGGGGGATGGTTATATAGGTAAGGGGGTATGGTGTAGGTGACGGTGAGGACAAGAGTGCCTTTTACGAGAATTTTTTTTCTTTTCTTTTTTTTTTTTGGTATTTGGGTATTTTGTGGTTAGGCACTTAAGTAGTTAGGAAATTATTGTAGGTGAAGTATGTGGTGTTGTGTGTTAGGTAGAAATATGATGGAGATGAAATGGGAATGAGGTAAAAATGGAGACTCAATCTCTCTCTATCTTCCTCTTCACAAAATACGCAAATGCAAATATTTACAAGATGCATGTAAACCTAGCAATTTAATTGCCTAATGTTAGAAACTAGCATAAGATGGCCAAATTAGAGACGTGAATTGCTGCCCAATCAGTACACCAGTACCAATACCCATTTAGTATAAGGTTCAATTGAGATTAGTTAATGTATAGGTCCATCCTAAGTTAGAGGTGTGTCATTTATGGAATAACCCCATCAAGTGGTATCAGAGCCAACCCGTTACTTAGTTAATTTAGTCTAATTAATAAAGTATACAGTTCTAGGACATTTTAGTTGAAGTAGCATCTCGCCAAAGTGAGCTCTCTTATCATTAAGTACTTATCAGAGACAACCCGTTGCTTAGTTAATTTAGTCTGATCATGTCTTTGATCTATAAAGGGTCAATGAGTGTTAATAGATAGGTGTTCATTAGCCCAAAGGAAAGTGTACACTTATTGTACTTTCATTCATTTTCGTGGGAGTAACGATGTGTTGGTTGTTAGGTTTTCTGGGCAGTCATTGAATCGACCCAAAGGAAGGTTCATGACTGACTCGAAATTGAGCTACAATCGTTACTCACCACACCATGTCTTTAATTACAAGTCAACCTCTTGTCCAAAGATGAGATCCTTGATGGAGTGAGTTAAGACATGTGATAGGGTTTATTTAAAATTAATCAAACACTTTACAATTTAAAGGAGTTAATCTTCTGTCTATCTACATTTATTTTCATAAATACCTTCTACCAATATTGTCAACACAGGATATCGATGTTTTAAAATACTTCGTCGTAGTATTGGTCGAAATCAAGCTAAAACAAATACAATTTATACTCAAATTTAAAGTCCAAGGTCGAACGCAGGGAGCAAGTAACAATTAATCCTCAACATCACAATTTAAGCACAAGATAACGATATTTAATGAGAAATTCAAGCAATAATGATGTATATATAATAGCAAATGTCAATAATGCAAAAAGATTAGGGTAAAATGGTGATTTGAATCACCAATTACCCTAATTAATAATAATAGTAAATGTTTGAATAGTATCAATCAATTTAATCCATGCAAGCCAAGTGCACAATGCACTATCAGAGATATCAGATGATGGAACTCCTTATCAGATGGCTTAAATGCTCAGATGCTACAATGCAAAGGCACTGTCCTCTTCTCGCACACAAGGCAAAGCTTCTTCCCTTCTTCTCAAGCACAAGGGGAGGCATAACATAGAGGCATAATTGCCTCCTAACGACTAAGTGTAGAGAGGTCACAGCTAAGGGAAAAACCCCCCCTCTCTCTCTTTTCTCTTCTTTCTCTCTATCAGAAACCCGAACGGATCTGAGTAATCGGACCCATGCCCAAACCCGCGTGGCATGAGTGCGGGCAAGGGCACGTGCGTTGGAGCGTGCGAGTGGGACCTCACCCCTGTGCTCTCAGAGGTGATGAGCCCAAGTGACAAAATCAATATATGCGTGTGCATTGGCTTCTCTCCCACCGATATGGGACTATCGAGACCGCCCCTTCTTTGCACAAAGGCAGCCGAGCGACCTCCTTCAATTGGACCAGCAGACATGGTCGCGGTCTTCAATTAAGCACCTGAAACGTTAAAGGACCTGGGGCCGCTTTGATCAAAAGCTGTAGCGGAATGATTTGAAGCCTGGAGGTGGAAGAACACGTCGGAGAAGACGGTGACGACGTCAGTCGTCCGGTGAGGCACCTAAAACACAAGATACGAGCACTAAGCCCCAATTAGAACACTCAATAGCTTCGCTGTGGGAAGACAAACTTAGCGGTGGTGGGTAGAGGGTGTATGGTGGCCAATGGAAGCCTGTCGATGATGGAGAAGGAGTTGCGGAGGTGGGTTGGCCGATGGAGTGATGGAGAGGGTGAATGCCCTAATTGATAAAGAGCTTTTGTTGTGTAAGTCAAGGTGGAGCTAATGGAGTTGGTGGCGGTGAGTTTTGTGCGGTGGAGCGAGCTGGAGGCGTTGTCGAGCTTCACCAGAGTAGAAGAAGGTGAGGGCATCGGGGTGTGTTGCGTGGTCGATTGGGAGTGTATGTGAGAGGGAAATGATGTAGAGGGAGAAAGGAAGAGAAAGGGGATCTTAGGAGAGGGAGTTGAGGTCAAGAGGCTCCGATTGCGGCTGACCGTAGTTGGAGAAGATGATGGAGCGGGAGGATGGCGACGGCGATGTAGACGGAGGAACGACCTCCCTTTGGCCGGGGAGGATTGTGAGGACGAGGGGAATAAGATCGGTCGTCCAATTTGATGGTTGGATGGTCGAAAGAGGGGGATCGAGGGCGGTCACTGGAGCAGAGGTTTTGGTGGCAGGAAGAGGAGAAATAGGGGTATTTGGCTCACCAAAACATGCTAAGGAGGACAGTTTGTCCTCAGGGGTCCTTATATAGGTCTCAAGAGAGCTTTCAAAGCTTAGAAGCTTCGAAGCTTCACGAAATAGGAGACCCACTCCTTCAAATAATTCGCATGAGCCTTTGGATGGATTTGGAAGGTCATGAAGAGGCTCAAATGGAAGAGGATCTCATCAGGAGTCCTACGATTTTTGGGAGAGATCTGCCAAGGAATCAGAGAGAAATCTTTGATTGAAGGTCACCGAAGTAGGAGTTCCTCCACGATAATAGAAGAGAGACCTGATTGCAAAGAAGATGACAGACTTAGGGATCCATTTGTAAGGAATTCAAAAAGTTAGGGGTATGTATGCGATAAAGAGTCAGACTGGACTGAAATGCAAACTAGGTCAATATGATCTCTGATTGGGCCCAAATTTTGGTACAAACATATTTTAGACCCAAGGAATCTGATGGTGAAGTTAGATTTAGGTTTTGACCAAGTTTGATTGGGTAAATTGCATAGAAACCTAAATTAGGGCAATTGTCTGTCTAAGACTATTTTCGATCAAAATGGGTTCCAATGGTCAAAGCAAATATACCAAACCTCATAGAATATTTTTCTATGATTTTAGAAGGTTTAGGTGAACTTTATCTTAACCAGAACCTCAGTTAATTAAGCAGGACTGTTTTTAGGGTTTTAAATGTCCATTAATTCTTGAAACACATGAAAACTAGTTTTGTTCTGTATGGACCCACTTATTACACATTAATGACTGGTAACCGCTTTGGTCGTTTTTGTGTCTTTATGTTTATTATAGTGCAGTCGTTATAGTATAAGACCAAGCAGCTACGGTTATCATTACAAAAGATTTTTTTTTACTCGGAAATAGTTTTCCCGAGGTCTAACTCAGGGAGCTACTGGAATTCTAGAAGTACAAAGGTTACTCTAATTGGATTACAAAATAGAAGAGAGAGAGAGAGATCTTTTCTTCTTCTTCTTCTTTCTTGGCCGCTTTCTCTTCTTCCTCTTCTTCTCATACCTCTTTACTCTTTTCTTTCTTCTTCTCTTTTCTTCTTCTTCTTCCTCTAGCCGCCTTCTTCTTCTATTCTTTCTTTCTTTTGTTCTTCTCTTTCTTTTCTTTCTTTTGCTCTGGCGGCTGTCTTCTTCCCTCTTCTTCTTCTTCTTTTTCTTCTTTTCTTGCTTTATCTCCTCTGGCCGCTGCTCAACCGTCGTCTGATGCAGGGGTCAGACGACTTAACTGTAGGTTTGCTACAGTGCTCCTCTTCTTCTTCTTCTGTTTCTTCTCTCTTGCTTCTCCTTCTTCTTTCTTTATTCTGAGCGGCTAAGGCTTCGGCCGCCTTCCTTTCTTCTTCTTTTTCTGCTCTTGCACGCTCACACAATGGGTCAGAGAAAAACCTACCCCTACCCTTCCCTGTGTCTCTCCCTCTCAGATTTCTCTCTTAGGATTGCTCTCCCAGAGCCGGGTATTCGGGTACAGGTATCACGCCTGGGACCAGGACCACCGGCGTGCGATGGTGGGCGAGGAGTGCGCGAGTGCGAGTAATTGGATCCTGCCCAGACTCGCGAGGCAAGAGTGCGGGCGAGGGTGAGCGCGTGGCACGCGACGTGCGTGAGGGACCTGACCCCTGTGTTCGAAGGCAGTAAGCTCTAAACACTTTTTCAATATAAGTGTGGGCGCGCGACCGCACACTTACGAGGTGAGACTAAAGTCCCACCTCCCAATTTCACGTCCGCAGGCGAAGAGTCCGCGACCAATTGGGGCAGCCTGTGAGGCTTTCGACCCAGCGGCAGGCTTGGATGCCTTCGCGACGTTGGCCCGCATAACCTGGGACTAGCGCCTGGGCGAGAGCTCACCTGCAGCTGTAGGTGAAGGAGCTTCACTTGCTCAGTAATGGCGGTGAATGGGGCGTGACCTGAAATCAAGAATACGGCCTCTCAGCCCAATCAGACAATGCAGGGAGCTTCGCCGGAGTGCGGTGAAGGCAGTGCGGGTGGTGGCGAGGCGTGAGGCGGCGTATGGTGGTAGCCCTAGGTCGAACTGTGGTCGGAGAGATGGGTTTGTTGGGGGGGTCGTTGGGTGGCATGTGGCAGGGAATGGAAAGGGGGGATCTGTTGAGTGGAGTGAGGGGAAGCTTCTGAGGTAGTCGGCGAGGGGTGAGAAGGTCTGTGGAGGTGGGATGAGCTCGCCGGAGAGGGTGGTCGGAGACGGAGCAGGCGGAGATGGAAGTTGTGTGTGGAGGGGCGAAAAGATAAATTGAGTGAGGGAAAATGGAAGGGAGGAGGAGGAGAAGCTATTTACCTAGGTTATGGACGAAGGGGGAGGGCAGAGCCACCAGCTCGTACCTGCTAGAGCTAGGGAAGAAAAGGCCCTGGAGGGGGAGATCGGCAATGAGGAGGCAGGTGGAGGGTACCGGCGGGTGCAGCACGACACAGACGAGAGGGCTAGGAGAACCCTGCTGCAGGTAAGGCGGCAGAGCAATGAGGAGGAAGAGGAGGGAGTCGCCGAAAGCTGCGGGGCATCCGACGGAGGAGGAGGGGATAAAGTGGGGGGTTATTCTCCGTCAGAGAGAGCTTGCCAGAACCGGCAGGGGGTGCTGGTTCTTATAAAGGGGATGGCGGAGAGGGAGGCGCGGGCTGGCAACGTGCCAGCCTCGTCGAAGCGTGGTCGGAGATGAGACCCATACCTTCTGTGCGTTCGCACGCAAGGTATGGTGGTCGGCAAGCAGCATGGCCGGGTCCCTGCGACAGAGGACGTCGCAGGGAACCCCGCATCTACTTTGCAGGGCGGTCACCCCTCTCTACGCGGCGCCACGCTCCGTGCAAAGTCGTCGGAGCATGGTGCTGCGCAGAGTTTTGCAAGAGGGACCGTTCTGCAAAGAACGATGAAAAAGATGGGGGCCAAAATGTAAGGGTTTCGAAAGATAAGGGTCAAAAAGTAAATGAAGAGGACCAAATTGCAAAGTCGGTCAAGGAGGTCTCCTCTTAGGCTCAAGTTTTTATACAAGAATAACATGAACCTAAGGATTTTAATGGTGAATTTTATTTCTAGGTTGAACCATGTTTGACCAGCCAATTTACGTAAAAACCCAGATTAAGTCATTAATTGGGCATGGTTCTCTTTGTAGGTCAAAATGGGTTTCTAAGGCCAAATTGAAGGTTCCCAACCCTAGAGATTATTTTTCTATGAATTTTAGAGGGTTTATTTGATTTTTATCCTACCTCGAACCTCATGAATTGAAGTGGGTTTGTTTTAAGGTTACAGAATGTCATTTAATTTCTTGAAGTTGCTATAACCTTTTTTAGATCAGACCATCCCACTTTCCTTCTTATTAGGCTCGTTTGACCTGTGTTTGGAACCTTAATTACCCTATTTGCAAACTGCGTTGGTGAAATTACAGTTTTACCCCTTATGATTTATTTTCTTCTTAAACTCAGAATTCTCTGAGTTAAGCCTTTCTTTAGGTTATGTAGGAGCTTTTTCTTACATATCTGGGTTAGATTGTGCTAGTTAGGGTTCATGATGAGGTTCTCATCATACCCCCATGCCTAGCTTTTGCTAGTCCCTTAGCAAAAACTTAAGGTTTCAACCCTTGTTCTAGACCATGAAGTTCTTAATGATTTCAGATAAGTGCTTTTTCATTTGAAACCTAGATTAGGTTAGAATGCTAACCATAGGCCTAAAAGGTACTCTAGTACCAACCAAGATCCGGATCTGTCTAGCCTCAGCCTCAGTCCTTAGTAAAGGTTTTTAAGGCCTACAAGAACTAACCTAAGGTTTATTGGACTTTGTGGTTAAAGCACCCGTGCTTGAAATGATTTTAGCCCTGGCTCAGTTCGCAGTGCATTTTGTAAGAAAGAGAGATAGAAGATTTATCTGTTTGGAGAGTTTTCTCTCTCTTTTTCTTTTTAATTCTAGCTTAGGATTGGCTTTTCAACATGGTCTGTATCAGATTCATTGTCCCCATCATCAATCCTCAAGGGTTCCTGGCAGTCGATGCTTCGAGATAGCACCGCCCATGGTAACCCCCGGAACCCTAGCTATTGAGATTTCGAGATAATCCCATCCATGGTGTTCCGAGGCTGAATTCAGATCCTGGCAATTGACATTTCGTCATAATGCCATCCATAGAATCTGAACCAGCAGAGTGCTTACATGCCCCCGGTAGGATATGTAAATATCCTAAGAGACAAGCACTGAGGAGATGATATTTTTTTACTCATCTTCGAGGGGAATTTCCCACCTCTCTGCGCTAGGAACTCGTCCAAATCAACTTGTGTTGATCGGCCGCTCCTACTCTAGGTGTTATTTTCATAATTTTGCGACGCTTCTGCGTGATTTTGATTTTTACGCTTACTGAACCAGGCTGTGTGTGAGGTTAGGGTGCTTAGGTTACTAAGTCCTGTAAGCCAAAAGTTAGTTAATAAGGCCAAATACTTCCTAAGCCTTGGACCTAACACTTAAGCTTTTCATTTTCCTCAACCTCTTGAGGAATGTCTAGGTCTTAATGGGTACTAAGGGTCTATCCAAGAATGCCTAAGGTTTGCATTCTTACTAATCTTATTGTGCACTTTTCAGTTCTTTTCTTGAATGAGGTCTAGATCTTAGGTTAATTCTTTAGCTTCTTGCTAATGACTATCACTTTTCTCTCATTTTTGTGCTCCTTTTTCATTTTGTTTCTTTTTCCTTCCTCCATAAAATTTCTTTCCTCTTATTTTATTATGAATTTTTTTTAAAATTTTTTAATTTTTATGGTGTTTTTGGCATATGTGAATTTTTTGTTTAAAATATTTTCTTACAAGTTTTGCACTTTCATACC
The DNA here is from genome assembly GCA_037157565.1 of Thalassia testudinum. Taxonomy (NCBI): domain Eukaryota; kingdom Viridiplantae; phylum Streptophyta; class Magnoliopsida; order Alismatales; family Hydrocharitaceae; genus Thalassia; species Thalassia testudinum. The sequence goes on from JAZHRO010000014.1 coordinate 26,970,990, forward strand.
CCCCCATGCCTAAGATTTGCAATGTCCTCATTGTGACTTAGGGGATTTTTATTCAACTTAGTTCATTCCTTGGGACAGATATTTTGGTGAGTGAATGGGTCGGGATGACTGTTGCGGACGATTTCTAATTTCAAATGTAAGCACCTGAGGTGGAGTCGGCTGTCCTAAAGGGTGAACCTTAAGTGCAAAAAGGTGTCAGAAAAGGTTTTAGGTTTTTTCAAAAAGAATGACGGGCTGCCACCCTTTGAGCGCTAAATTTGTCGCCTTCAGCCAAGCGGGAAATGGGATGTAGAGAGAATGGTCAAATCAGCAGAGTTTAGTATAACAAGCACCTTGATCAAGAGCCTGGTTGGTCTAAGCAGGTGCTTGTTCAGATCAACAGGCTGAAGATGCAGCCCAAACCCAATCAATCTGGTGGGTCGATAGACGTAGATAAAAAGGTGTGGAACCCACCATATACTATGAAGCTCAGATGGATGTGGAAATGTGAATGCGGGGTTTGGCTGAGTCGAATCAGCCTGATCAGAGTAGGGACCCGTAAAATAATCAATGAATGACGCGGAAACCCTACAGGGATGATCAGAGAATGATGGAGCATGGCCTTTTGTCTGATCAGTATTCGCAACCCGATGTGGAATTTCAATCGGCTCAGTGAGAGGTGAATCTAAATAGAAATTGAGTCCAGTTGCGGGTCGGGGTTGAGAAGAGGTTTTAATCAGTTCTGTAAGTGTGGAAGAGGTGGCTTCAATGAGAACTGTGTATGAGGGCTCTTCTAGAAACGAATGACAGGTGATCTCTTGTAGAGGGTCCTCTAGGTAACTATCAAATGCCTGAAGAGTGTCTATAGGATGGAGGAAATCTGAATTGAGAAAAGATTTGAATTCTGGGTGTAATCACTCTTGGCATTTTGTGGTTTTGGTTTCCGAAGATCGAAAAGGAATGATTCTATGTTATCAGTGATCTCGGGAACTAGGACCTCAGAGTCGGAGTCAGAGAATGAGTCATGTGAACTGAGGTCGTAGATGGGCTTGGTGTGTTCTGGAAGGAGAGTCTCTCCGCAATTATAGTCGGATCCGAAGTTGTCGGAGAGTTTGCGAAAATCCAATTCTAAATGAGATTCACGATCATGAATTCCATCGCAGCATAAATCACATGATGTGGATTCAACAGCCTGACTGGGGTATAGCCTAAATGTCAATTCTGGGCTTAAAAAGGTGTTCTGTCTAGGCTCAAGTTCCAAGCTGGTAGGATAGACCCAATTGAAACCCCACTCATCCAACTCCTCGATTTCTGTATCGTAAATTGGCATGTCTTCTGGAAAATCTATCAGATTTCCTGAGGATGTTGGAGAGGGATATTCATCAAATAAAGGCCCAGAATCATATTCTTTATCATATGGGGCCTCATAATCTTCCCAATAAGTTTCGGATCTAGATTCTAGGTTTAGGATGTGGGTAGAATTACTAGAATCTAAGTCCGAATAACCTTCGAGGGTCACCTTATCAAAATAAGGGGCGGAATTTATACCCTCTAGAGGTTCAGTTCTGATCTCATTATTGCAGGAGTCTTAGAATTCTAAGCTTGGCAATTCATGGTCTAGGGTTGGCTCATCATTGTGTTCTCCTGCAACTTCCCAACCTAATTCAATGTTTAGGAATCCACAACCCCCCTGTGCCTCAGTCCCGAGGTCTAGGAAACTGGATTGATCCTTAATAATGTTCCAAGATGGTTCATCCTCTGTTTCTGGTATATAAGGGTATTTCTGGTTGATAGTTTGTTCTAGTGATTTCATCATTTCTACCCATTTTTCAAGAGCATCTTGGTGTTGTTCCCAAAGTACAGGATTTGTCAAGCATTGAAGGTATTCAGATTTGTGTAATTTTTCTATCTCAATGTATCCGGTTAGGAGCATTTCTCGGGTTGATCCTTTTATGGCTTCTGTCAACAGAATTTGGGCACAGTTTATGATGAAGGTTGTGGTTGTTGAGATATCAACCTGAATATTTTCTATTGGTGTTGAGGGTTTATATTTGATTTCATAGAATTCAAGGGCATCCTCAATTATCCTATCTCTCATGGATCTTTGTGATTCAGGTTTCTTGAAGGGTGATGCTAGGTAATTAGGCTGCATTTTTGGATTAGGCGGTGAAATCAAGATGTAGAATCAGAATTTCAATGTAGACTCAAGTTGTGCCAAGAAGGAAGAAGGGGGACTTGGTTCAGAATCAGAGGAAAGGGGCTATATGGAAGGTTTCTGCATAAACAAGGGAACCGAGGCTCGGCCTCGAGGAGAGTGAACTTCTAAAGGAGGTTTCAAGGACCTCCTTTCAAACATACACTGATGGAGAAGATGAGTTTAGTAGGTGTTGGACCCAATCAAGACACCCAAAATGTTAGGTGACTATAGAGGTGTGGGGCAGATGGACCCCTTGATCAAAATATCGTCCACCTAAGAATTACCTGGGCAGCCAGAGAGGGTGAGTCCCTCGAAGACCCCTAATAAACGCCAGTTTATCATCATTCTTATGCATTAAAACAAACCTAGCTCTTAGGATTTTACTCCGCAAGCGGGTTTTTGAGCTGCATTTAGGCATAATTTAGGTTAGGCATGCATTGCATTTGTTATTGTCTTTTTGATATGTTTTGTGAGTGTTAGGGATGAACAGATATACAAATCCCTAAAACCCTAGCATTCAAGAAGGCAAATCGTGAAGGAGAAGCTCAGACTAGCTGGAACTCAGCTTGATCCAGCTCACCACAGCTGGAACCTAGCTCACTTGAACTAGGGTTAGCTCATCCCAGCTCCATTCAGCTAATATCAGCTGAATGGCAGCTCAAGAGAGTTCATCTTAGCTCACCCTAGCTCAAGTTAGCTCAGATCCAACTCAACTTAGCTGAGTGTAGCTCATCTCAGCTCCCACTAGTCCACAAGGAGCTCTAGCTAGCTCAGCTGAGTTGACGGGAGTTCACCCCAGCTCAGACCCAGCTACATCCATCTCCACTCAGCTCCAGCCAGCTGAAGAAGAACTCATCTCAGCTCAGGAAGCTCAAGTCCAGCTCCTGGGGACTCAGCTTAGCTCAACTCAGTTGAGCTAAGCTACCTTAGCTGCCTCAACCAGCTTGATCCTCCCCAGGAGCACCAGACCCAGCTCACCTTAGCTCATTATGGTAGAAGCTAGCTCACTTTAGCTTGGCTTAGCAGCTAGCAAAGAACTAGCAAGCTAAGCCAGCTAGAGTAGCTCCATGCCAGCATCTTCAGCAGCAGCTAGCTCCAGCTCCAGACTTCTCCTCCTCAGCTCCTCCCTCCAAACCCTAGCTCCAACACCTTCTCCTCTACTATACCTTTAGCTAAGCTATCTTAGCTTAGCTTAGCTTAGCTAGCAACCAGCTCCTTGGCCATCCACCACCTTCAAATTCAACCCTAGCTAACTCCACCAACTTAAGCCTACCTAAGCTAGCTACCCTACTCAAGTTGGCGCCACCTCATAGCCACCCCTTCACTCCATTATCACCACCAAAAGACACTACAAGTTGGCGCCAAAAACTACCCCTAACCACCTCTAAATTGGCGCCAACTTTCAGCCCTTAATCCACCCTACACCTACCCACATAATCCATCCTAGCCATCCACCTACCCCTCCTTCTAGAACCCTTCTTGGAGCCAACTTAGACCACCTTCTAGAATCCTTTTTGGCGCCAACATCAAGGGGTGTCAACCACCATAACCACCCCTTAGGTGTCCCTTAAGGTGGCGCCAACTCACCTTGGCCATGGGACTTTAACCACCTCCATCTCTTCATCCTAGCCCTCCATTTCAAAGGTCACCTTAGCCCCCTTCCTATTCTATAAAAACCCACCACCTACCACCATTTTGGGGCATCCTCCATTAGTGCATTTTTCTACCTATACCCACCTACACCTACGGCCAAGAAGAAGGAGTAGAGAAGAAGATTAAAGGGGCACATCACCAACCCTTTTGGTGCCTTCTTCTCCCCACTCTCTTCAACTTGGGCCACGCCAAGGAGGAGGACTCTTCCATTTCAAGGAGGATGGCCAGGCAAAGGAGAAGGACCTAGGGTGGACGTCCACCCTTGGAGAGAATCTTAGAGCACGCCCCCTTAGGGCTTGCCTTGGAGGACATCACCTTGGTGGAGCACAGCAAGGAAGGAGTTGGAGGATTCTTTTCAAGCTTGGGAGCCACCAACCTTGGAGCAAGAAGCCCTCTTCTTCACCATCTATCTAGAGGATTTGTGTTTGCTTTTCTTTATTTTAATTTTTCTAGTAGTAGAAGCATTCCTCTACTAGGCTTTTTTGTAAAACACTTTTCATCAATCTAGTTGCCTTCTTTGCAATTTTCTATTTTGCATTTCTACTTGCTTTGTTTTTAGCATTCTTCACCCCCTCTCCCTAATTATTCCAGGCCTCCACTTGCCTAGAGTGAGCTTAGGGAGAGGCTCTACTTGCCACTTAGAAGTAGTACTTTAAATTGAAATGTAAATCACCTTCCCGCCACCATTTCCCATGTTGTCTTAATTGAAAAATAAAAAAAATGATATATTGAAAAATACCAAAAGGAAAGTTGAGATTTATTCCAAGCAAGAGAATCACTATTGCAAACATTTGGCCTCCTTAGACGACCCTAGATACTCCCCTATCTAGGAATATAAATTTAAGGGTTGATCGATTTTACGCGTTATAGCGACGTATATAACAAACCGCATGAAATCGCCATCAACCCCTACACGGTAGAGCGTCCCCACGGGTTACAGGGTTTCCCCCACCCAACCTCTCTTGTCACTGAGATTCCAGGTAGACCAGAATGGGGATCTTGACCTCTTAACTCTACCAATTTTAGTTTAAGATCAAGGTGCTTAAGTTTTCACTTGAACTTTTAGCTTTTTGAGTGCGAAGAGTGACCTAAGTTGAAGGTTGGTTGACCCTAAGGGGTCAACTTCACCTATTGATTCCTTTGAGAACTTATTAGGTCTTGTCTTTTAGGGTTCAAGTGTTTTAGAGAGCTAATTGCTTAGGGTTTTTTTGAATAGGTATATTCAATCAATGGCTTAGGCACACTTCTTTTGGGGTTCCTCAATTCTTGATTAAGTAGTGTGTCTTTAAAACCCTAGTGTTAATTCCTATGTTGGCTCTACTTGGTCTAGTTAACTCCTTGTTGGGTAATTAGGGCTCAGGCAAGAAGATGTTAGCCTTTAATTACCCTTAGTAGTGTGTGCAGGAATAGTGGTTTTGAAAACATGCAGCTGTTACTAAGTATGAAAGACAGGTGATGCCTATATGGTTTTTTTTTTTTCTTTTTATTCCTCTTTAGAATTGCGGGGTTAATAGTGAGAGGATAGATGTTACCTGTCCTTGAAGTGGTTGTTGTGCGGCTGCTTCTTAATTTTTCCTGTACTTGCACACAAGAGAGAAGAGATTATTAGAAACTCTCAAATAGAGAATTTATAACTTCTAGAATAGTCGTTGCTCCCCGACAACGGCGCCAAGAAATGGTAACCGCTTTGGCCATTTTTGTGTCTTTATGTTTATTATAGTGCAGTCGTTATAGTATAAGACAAAGCAGCTACGGTTATCATTGCAAAAGATTTTTTTTTACTCGGAAATAGTTTTCCCGAGGTCGAACTCAGGGAGCTACTGGAATTCTAGAAGTACAAAGGTTACTCTAATTGGATTACAAAATAAGAGAGAGAGAGAGAGATCTTTTCTTCTTCTTCTTTCTTGGCTGCTTTCTCTTCTTCCTCTTCTTCTTCTACCTCTTTACTCTTTTCTTTCTTCTTCTTCTTCCTCTGGCTGCCTTCTTCTTCTGTTCTTTCATTCTTTTGTTCTTCTCTTTCTTTTCTTTCTTTTGCTCTGGCAGCTATGTCTTCTTCCCTCTTCTTCTTCTTCTTCTTTTTCTTCTTTTCTTGCTTTATCTCCTCTGGCCGTTGCTCAACCGTCGTCTGATGCAGTGGTCAGACGACTTAACTGTAGGTTTGCTACAATGCTCCTCTTCTTCTTTTGTTTCTTCTCTCTTGCTTCTCCTTCTTCTTTCTTTCTTCTGAGCTGCTAAGGCTTCGGCCGCCTTCCTTTCTTCTTCTTCTGCTCCTGCACGCTCACACAATGTGTCAGAGCAAAACCTACCCCTACCCTTCCCCGCATCTCTCCCTCTCAGATTTCCCTCTTAGGATCGCTCTCCCAGAGTCGAGTATTCGGGTACGGGTATCGCACCCGAGACCAGGCCCACCGGCGTGCGATGGTGGGCGAGGAGTGAGCAGGTGCAAGTAATCGGATCCGACCCAGACACGCGGGGAGTGAGCGTGAGCGAGGGCGAGCGAGTGGCGCGCGGCGTGCGTGAGGGACCTGACCCCTGTGTTCGAAGGCAGTAAGCTCTAAACACTTTTTCAATATAAGTGTGGGCGCACGGCCGCACACTTACGAGGTGGGACTAAAGTCCCACCTCCCGATTTCGCGTCCGCAGGCGAAGAGTCCACGACCAATTGGGGCAGCCTGTGAGGCTTTCGACCCAGCGGCAGGCTTGGATGCCTTCGTGACGTTGGCCCGCACAACCTGGGACTAGCGCCTGGGCGAGAGCGAACCTGCAGCTACAGGTGAAGGAGCTTCACCTGCTCAGTAATGGCGGCGAAGGGGCCGTGACCTGAAATCAAGAATACGGCCTCTCGGCCCAATCAGAGGATGCAGGGAGCTTCGCCGGAGTGCGGCGAAGGCAGTGCGGGTGGTGGCGAGGTGTGAGGCGGCGTATGGTGGGAGCCCTAGGTCGGACTGTGGTCGGATAGATGGGTTTGTTCGGGGGGTTGTTGGGTGGCGTGTGGCAGGGAATGGAAAGGGGGGATCTGTTGAGTTGAGTGAGGGGAAGCTTCTGACGTAGTCGGCGAGGGGTGAGAAGGTCTGTGGAGGTGGGATGAGCTCGTCGGAGAGGGTGGTCGGAGACGGAGCAGGCGAAGATGGAAGTTGTGTGTGGAGGGGCGAAAAGATAAATTGAGTGAGGGAAAATGTAAGGGAGGAGGAGGAGAAGCTATTTACCTAGGTTATGGACGAAGGGGGAGGGCGGAGCCACCAGCTTGTACCTGCCGGAGCTGGGGAAGAAAAGGCCCTGGAGGGGGAGATCGGCGATGAGGAGGCAGGCGGAGGGTGCCGGCGAGTGCAGCACGACACAGATGAGAGGGCTAGGAGAACCCTGCTGCAGCTAAGGCGACAGAGCGACAAGGACGAAGAGGAGGGAGTGGCCGGAAGCTGCGAGCCGTCTGACGGAGGAGGAGGGGTGAAGTGGGGGGTTATTCTCCATCAGAGAGAGCTTGCCAAAACCGGCAGGGGGTGCTGGTTCTTATAAAGGGGATGGCGGAGAGGGAGGCGTGGGTTGGCGACATGCCAGCCTCGCCGGAGCGTGGTCGGAGACGAGACCCATACCTTCCGTGCGTTCACACGGAAGGTATGGTGGTCGGCAGGCAGCATGGCCGGGTCCCTACGATAGACGACGTCGCAGGGAACCCCGCGTCTGCTTTGCAGGGCGGTCACCCCTCTCTGCGCGGCGCCACGCTCCGCACAAAGTCGTCGGAGCTTGGTGCTGCGCAGAGTTTTGCAGGAGGGACCGTTCTGCAAAGAACGATGAAAAAGATGGGGGCCAAAACGTAAGGGTTTCGAAAGATAAGGGTCAAAAAGTAAATGAAGAGGACCAAATTGCAAAATCAGTCAAGGAGGTCTCCTCTTAGGCTCAAGTTTTTATACAAGAATAATTTGAACCTAAGGATTTTAATGGTGAATTTTATTTCTAGGTTGGACCATGTTTGACCAGCCAATTTATGCAAAAACCCAGATTAAGTCATTAATTGGGCATGGTTCTCTTTGTAGGTCAAAATGGGTTTCTAAGGCCAAATTGAAGGTTCTAAACCCTAAAGATTATTTTTATATGAATTTTAGAGGATTTAGTTGATTTTTATCTTATCTCGAACCTCGTGAATTGAAGTGGATTTGTTTTAGGGTTACAGAATGTCATTTAATTTCTTAAAGTTGCTATAACCTTTTTTAGATCAGACCATCCCACTTTCCTTCTTATTAGGCTTGTTTAACCTGTGTTTGGACCCTTAATTACCCTGTTTGTAAACTGCGTTGGTGAAATTGCAGTTTTACCCCTTATGATTTATTTTCTTCTTAAACTCAGAATTCTCTGAGTTAAGCCTTTCTTTAGGTTATGTAGGAGCTTTTTCTTACATATCTGGGTTAGATTGTGCTAGTTAGGGTTCATGATGAGGTTCTCATCAATGACCATATGACCTTTAATAAACCCTTGAAATACCCCATGGTTGTTCTGTATTTGTGGAATGCAGTTAATTTTGCAGAAATAACCTTATATTCATCTTTTCTTCTCAAAACAGAACATCAAGCATTTAAGACCCTCTGATAGATATGTAGGAGCTTTTATTACCTTTTTAAGACCAAAATAGGCTAGTTAAGGCTTATGATGGTGTTCCCATCATACCCCCATGCTTAGCTTTTGCTAGTCCCTTAGCAAAACTTTATGGATCAAACCAATTATCTAGGTCGGATGTAACCGTCAGGATGCCCTACTAAGCCGCATCTCTAGGAATCAGATCTTAATACCAACAATAGGCCAAGAGGTACTCAAGTACCAGCCCAGATCCAGACCTAACTAGCTTTCGCCTCAATCTGCCACAAAGGTTTCTAAGGCCTGTAGGAATTATCCTAAGGTTCGTTAAACCCAGCAGTTAAAGCACCCGTACTTGTAACATGGTTAGCCTAGGTTCAATTCGCTAGTGCATTTTTGTAAGAGAGAGAGGGATAAAAGAAGATTTTCATTTGTGGAGAGCTTTTTCTCTCTTTTTCTTTTCATTATATTTTTCCTTAGATCCAACCTCGAATTTTCCCAAAACACATTCTGTATTGGATTCCTTGCTCCCACCATCAATCCTCGTAGGGTCCCTAGCAATTGATGCTTCGAGATAGCACCACCCATGGAAACCACCAGAACCCTAGCTTTCGACACTTCAGGATAGTGCCTCCCATGTCATTCTATAGCTAAATTCAAACCCTGGCAATCGACATTTCATGATAATGCCGTCCATGGCATCTGAACCAGCACAAGGTGCTTACATGCCCCCGGTAGGCTATTTAGATATCCTAGGAGACAAGCACTGAGGAGACGATATGTTATTGTGCATCTTCAAGGAGAATTTCCCACCTCTCTATGCTGGGAACTCGTCCAAATCAACTTGTATTTTCGAGCCTCTCCTAATCTAGATCTTAGGACCATTTTCAAAACAGCATAAATGATTTTTGGCATGATTTCATATTTAAGCGCACTGAACCAGACTGTGTGTGATTTGGGATGCTTAAGTTACCGAGTCTCGTAAACCAGAGGTTAGTTAACGGGGTTGAATAATCCCTAAGCCTTAGACCTAATACATAAGCTTTGCATTTTCCTCAATCTCTTGAGGATTAATCCGGATCATGACAAGTACGTGAGTGTTTAAATCTCAGAACATATCTAAGAGGCCTACGGTCGGTATTCACCACTAATCCCTTAAGTTTTAGCCTTTCAGGTCTTAATTCATCATTCGATCAAACCTAGAAGTTAGGTAAGTTCCATATTATTTTGAAGGGACTCCTATTTTTTCTTTATTTTTTTGCTCCTTTCTTTTCTTTTCAATTTTCCTCCCTCCTTTTTCTCATTTTTCTCTCAAATGGACCTTCTTTTTCCTCAACCTCCATTTTGGCAAGTTGTTAAGGTGTCTGCAAATTGTTATTCTAAAGTAGTAATAGGGGTGCAAATCTTGTAGTGACCATGTCTCTAATAAAGTGGTAGTTCACCTCAATATGCTTGGTGCGCTCATGAAAGATAGGATTATAAGTGATGAAAGTAGCTGAGTGATTGGCACAGAACATAGGCACAAGAAGTGATGCTGGGATCCCTAAATCATCCAGGAAGGGTACAAGCCACATGACCTCACATGCAGCATGAGTTCTGGCATGGTACTCAGCTTCTACATTAGATCTAGCAACTACTTTTTGTTTGTTACTTCTCTAAGTAACAAGATTACTAGCAAGAAAGGTAGCATAGCCTGTAGTTTATCTTTTTTCCTCCATTGATCGTGCATAATCTGTATCAGAATATGAATACAAATCCACATGCTCATTGTTCTTCATGTAGAGACCCTTTATAGGATTTCCCTTAAGGTACTTGTGGACAAGACAAACAACCAACTAATGACTATAATGAGGGTTCTCTATGAATTGACTCGCTTTTTTCACAATAAAATTGATATTTGGCTTGGTAATAGTCACATAAGTCACATATAGAAGCTTGCCCACAATGTTTTTTCACCTCTTTTTGTCTTTAAATATCATATCATCTCTCACTTAGCTACCCCTGTGGTTCCATTGGAATGGAGGAAGGCTTTGCTTCAAGCTAACCTGTTTCCTCAAGAAGTTCCAGAACATACTTGCTTTGTGAGAGCACCATTCCATTTGAATTTCTAGCAACCTCAATGTCCAGAAAATATCTTAAGGTACTTAATTCCTTCGCAACAAAGGTAGTTTGCAGGAAGTCCTTAGTCGCCTGTATTCCTATGACATCACCTGTAAGAAGAATCATGTCATTGACATAAACTATAAAAATCATGACATGTGGCTTTATGCACCTCACAAAAATAAAATGATCCGATGTAGATCTACGAAAACCAATCTTCTGAATTTCTGAACAAAGCCTCTCAAACCATACTCTTAGCTCTGTTTCTGGCTATACATAGCCTTTCATAGGCAACAAACGTTCTCCTACTCAACTACATGTCTTAATGGTTGGATCATGTAGACTTCCTCTTTACGAATTGTCATAAAGAAAAGCATTCTTCACATCGAGCTGGTGCAATGGCCACGCCTTGTTGATTGCCACAGAGAGGATAACATAGATTGAGTTGAGGCGTGCTATTGGAGAGAATGTATCAAAGTAGTCAACATCATAGATCTGAGTATAACCCTTTTACAACCTACTTGGGCTTTAGTCACTCAACTATCCTATCCGGCTTATACTTCACAGTATAAACAGTTAGAACAAATGAACCTAATTATTTTATTCCATAATCTTACTTCTTAATATATAGAGGTGAGAAAGTTATAAGAGTACTTCTTAAGAAAATAAAGAAATATAATTAAGTAAAAGATCGTAGGGGCTTTAACACTTCCTTTCAAGTTGGAGTAGAGATATCAATCAAACTCAGTTTGGAATAGCAAATATTGAAGACGCTCGGGGCAGCGTCTTTTTGAAGATATCTGTTGTTTGGTCATCAGAGGAGACATGGGTAGTGAAGATGAAATCTCTTCCTATCAAGTCACGTGTGTAGTGGTGGTGAACCTTGACATGCTTGGTCCTCTTGTGAAACATCGGATTGTTGGAGATATAGGTGAATTTTGAATGAAAACATAATAGAAATGCACTAGTTGCATGTCGACAAAGTCGTATATTGAAAAGAAAGCATATAGAACATGATAATAATTGAAAAATGTTCATAATAACTTTCGTTGCATATTGTTGACAATTGAAATCATGCCTTAGTTGTACTGATTTTCTTATCAGTTTCAATATGCTCTCTATTCCAATACTCTTCTTTTTCTCATTAAACAAATATAAATGGTCAAATAATTAGAGCCCTAATTTTCTTATCAGTTCCAACACGTTCTCCATTCCAATATTCCTCTCATTGATCTATCTCACATTTCGTGAACCACCCTATTACTCTTCTCATTATGAGCTCAATACATGAAATCACATCTCCTACCAACAAAGATGCACTTGGTGAAACAATACATGGTTTAGATAACACAAGCATATATAATGGACAAATATAAATACTCAAATAACTAGAGAGAAATTGTGCCCATCATAGCATAATGCACAGTTTGCAAGATTAGTGGAGATTAACAAGGTACCAGTACACAATTACTTAGATAAATCATGCTGAAACAAGTGAGCCTGCCAATCCTAGGTTGTTGTGGGGGAAAGAAAGAAGAACCATCATGGATGACATCCTTTAATCAAAGGAAGATGATAAGATAGCCCTTTCAATATCCCTATGGATTATCAAAGTGTTTAGTTTTATGCATCTTTTTATAGAGGTTTGAAGATGCTAATATATTTCTCACCGACGTTTTAGAATCTTCTTCCTATTTTTCAATAACTAAAACCAAGTGCAATGACTGAATTGTCGACAGAGGATGTATAGCTCTAAAGTTGACATATTTGATGGACTACAAGGAAGCAAGAACCCTAACATGTACAACTCTAAAGTTCAACAAAAGTCTATGATATCGGCGATATATCTTTTGATATATCGACGATATGGGCGATATCATGGAAAAAAGATATTAAGGTTGATATCAATATGTGATGACCTGGCGATATCGATATATCGGTAATATATCACTAATATATCAATCCTTGCTCACCTACATCATCTCAGATGCAGTGTGTGCCTTGACTCTATATTTTGACTCTGCACTAGATCTAGAGACAACAACTTGCTTTTTACTCTTTCAAGTTGCTAGGTTTCTTGCCACATAGGTGCAGAAGCCAGTAGTGGATTTCTTGTCCTCCAGACATCCTGCATAGTTTTCATTTGAGTATGCCACAACACACATAGAGGTCCCATTAGTGGATAGGACCCCTCTCTCTCATGCTTTCTTCAAGTACCTCAACATCATTATTGCAACATCTCAATGCTGCCAAGTAGGCCTATCTGGGAATTGACTTAATTTCCCAATGACAAGGGAAATATCAAGTCTGATAATGGTCAAATACTAAAGGTTTCTTGCTAAGCGTTTGTACTGCTGACTGTTGACTGCCTCAGCCTTCTTGAAACGCTTACGGCAACCGGGTTTTATTGTTATAGCGTTGTAGTATAGCCAGTTCTTGCCAACATTTCAAATATAAAATTTTTTTACTCGGAAAATAAAAGAGTTCCCGAGGTCGAACTCAGGGAGCAAGTTGTATTCTAGAGATATACATGTTTCTTTTACAAAAAATAAAGATAAAGAAAGAGAGAGAAAGAATTTGTTGTCTTTTCTTCTTTTCTCTTTGCTTCTCCTCATCTCAGATCTTCTGTTATCCTCTTCTTCTTTATCTGCAGTGGTGATGTTCTTCTTCTGCAGTGGTGATGTTCTTCTTCTTCCTTCAGCTGTTCCTGCTCTTCCTTTTTCTTCTGCAGAGTGGGTCCTGTTCTTCTTCTTTTTCCTTTCTTTCTTCTTTTTCTTTCTTCAGATCTTCTTCTCGTGCTCTTCTTCTTTCAGTTCTTCCCTTGTTCTTTTGTGTTCTCTTCTGCCTCGCCTTCTTCTGTTGTTCTTCAGATCTCCTTCTTTCTTCTTTTCTTTTTCCTGTCAGGACGTCGTCTGATTTTTCAATCAGACGACTTAAACTGCTTGTTGCTACAGTGTCTCCCTCAGCTTCCTTCTTCTTCCACGGTCCTTCTTCTTCACCTGTGCCTGCACACTTCAGAGTTTACGTCAGAGGACAAAACCTACTCTACCCTCCCCCCCCCCCCCCACGTCTCTCTCTCTCCAAAATCGCTCATGGGATAGCTCTCCCACAGCTACCGGGTAGTCGGGTACGGGTCGCGCCCGGGTCCAGGCCCACCGGCGTGCGTGGTGGGCGAGGAGTGCAGGTCAGTCTAAGTCGGGTCGGGTCAGGTCCGCGGGGCGTGAGCGCGGACGAGACCAGGTAACCGGGCGGGTGAAGGGGACCTCACCCCGTGTGCTGAGGCAGTAAGGCTTATTCACAAAATCAATTTAAATGGTGAAAGAGTTGTGAGGCTTACCGATGTGGGACTAAACGAAGGCCTCTCCTCGCGTGCGCCTGCTGGAAGATCGCGGCCTAGCTTCTGCAGCTGCAGCTTCGATTTGCATCGGTTGCTGGCTGGCTGCCTTCGCAGGAATCCCCGTAATCCGCAGCAGCTGGAGACCTGGAGTCCTCAAGCCTGGAGCGCGGGAGAAGCTGCTTCAATGTGGCGTTAATGGCGATCGAGCCTCAGAACCTGTCGGACACGAATATGGCCTCTCGGCCTGATCAAACTACTGGGGAACCTTCGCCGTGGCACGGCGAAGGTGTGGAGCTGTGCGGCAAGCCGCAAGGTGGTGTCTGGCGGCAGCCCTAGGTTGGACTGCAACCGGAGAAATGGGTTTGTTTGGGGGAGCGTTACGGAGGTGTGGAGTGGCAGTGGAGGGGTGGGGGGTGCTCAGTGTGATGAGGCGGAGGTTCGGTGAGGGTCGGCGAGGCGTGTGAGGCTGTGGAGCGATGGGAGCATCTCGCCGGAGGGTGGCCGGAGACGAAGGGGGTGACGATGGTCAGGGTCGGTCGAGGGCTTAATTGAACAAATTGAAACCGGGGAAAGAAAGAGGAGAGGAAGGGAAGTAGTTCTAACTTACTTGCAGGGACGAAGGGGGAGCAGCAGGGCGACAGTCGTATCGACTGTCGCCGGAGAAGAAGATGCCCAGGGGAAGGGGCGGCGGCGAGCAGAGAGCCGGAGAAGCGCCAGCTGGGTGCGGCGTGGCGCGGGAAGAGCAGGGGAAGAAATCTCTGCTGCTGGTACTGCGGCAGAGCGAAGAGGAGGAGGAGGAGGAACCGCCAGAGCTGGTGGGCGTCTGCCGGAGTGAGAGGAGAGGAAAGTTGGGGGTTTCTCCGTCAGATCCGAGCTGGGAAGAACGGTGGAGCGACGGGGGTATTTATAGGGACCGAATCAGGGAGGAAGGCGGAGGGAGACGTCGTGTCTCCCTCGCCGAAGGACGCCGGAGATGGAACCCATACCGTCCGTGCGTTCGCACGGCCGGTATGGCGGGTTACAGCGACCAGGGGGGTGTCCCTGCGACGGCTGACAACGCAGGGCACCCCCGGTTTACTTGCCAGGCTCTCTCCCTCACCCTGCGCGGCGCCATGCTCCGCGCAAGGTCGCCGGAGCATGGTGCTGGCAGGTTTTGCAGGGGGGACCTGAACGCAAAGAACGAAGGAGAGTTAGGGGCCAAAATGCGAGGGTTCAAAAGTTGAGGGCCAAAAAGTAAATATATGAGGACCAAAGTGTAAAGTTGGTCAAGGAGGTTTCTTCTTAGGCTCAAGTTTTTATACATGACTAATTAGGACCTAAGGAATCTGATGGTGAATTTCATTTCTATATTAAACCTTGTTTGACCGGTCAATTTATGCGAAAACCCAAATTAAGTTATTAATTGGGCATGGTTCTCAATGTAGGTCAAAATGGGTTCTGAAGGCCAAATTGAAGGTTCTAAACCCTAGAGATTATTTTTCTATGAATTTTAGAGGGTTTATTCTATCTTTACTTTGCCTCGAACCTCGTGAATTGAAGTGGGTTGTTTTAGGGTTACAGATTATCATTTAGTTCCTTGGAATTGCTGTAGCCCTTGCTAGATCATCTCATCCCACTTTTATTCTTATTAAGTTTCTTTGACCTATGTTTGGACCCTGAATTACCCTGTATGCAGATTATACTGGTAAAATTGCATTTTTACCCCTTATGACTTGTTTTCTCCTTAAACTCAGAATTCTCTGAGTTAAGCCTTTCCTTGAGTTATGTAGGAGCTTTTATCCTTTGTATTAGGTCAAAATGAGCTAGTTATGGCTCATGATGAGGTTCTCATCATACCCCCATGCCTAGCTTTTGCTAGTCCCTTAGCAAAAACTTAAGGTTTCAACCCTTGTTCTAGACCATGAAGTTTTTAATAGCTTTAGATAAGTGCTTTTTTATTTAAGCTCAGATTAGGTTAGAATGCTGACCATAGGCCTAAAAGGTACTTTAGTACCAATCAAGATCCAAATCTGTCTAGCCTTAGCCTCAGTCCTTAGCAAAGGTTTTTAAGGCCCACAAGAACTAACCTAAGGTTTATTGGACTTTGTGATTAAAGCACCCGTGCTTGAAATGATTTTAGCCCTGGCTCAGTTCGCAGTGCGTTTTGTAAGAGAGAGATAGAAAGTTTTTCTGTTTGGAGAGTTTTCTCTCTCTTTTTCTTTTTAGTTCTAGCCTAGGATTGGCTTTTCAACACGGTCTGTATCAGATTCCTTGCTCCCATCATCAATCCTCAAGGGTTCCTGGCAATCGATGCTTCGAGATAGCACCGCCCATGGCAACCCCCGGAACCCTGGCTATTGAGATTTCGAGATAATCCCATCCATGGTGTTCCGTGGTCGAATCCAGACCCTGGCAATTGACACTTCGAGATAATGCCATCCATGGAATCTGAACCAGCAGAGTGCTTACATGCCCCCAGTAGGATATGTAAATATCCTAAGAAACAAGCACCGAGGAGATGATATTTTGTTACGCATCTTCGAGGGGATTTCCCGCCTCTCCGCGCTGGGAACTCGTCCAAATCAACTTGTGTTGATCGGCCGCTCCTATTCTAGGTGTTCTTTTCATAATTTTGCGACGCTTCTGCGTGATTCTGATTTTTACGCTTACTGAACCAGGCTGTGTGTGAGGTTAGGGTGCTTAGGTTACTGAGTCCCGTAAACCAAAAATTAGTTAACGAGGCCAAATACTCCCTAAGCCTTAGACCTAATACTTCAGCTTTTCATTTTCCTCAACCTCTTGAGGAGTGTCCAGATCTTAATGGGTACTAAGAGTCTATTCAAGAATGCCTAAGGTTTGCATTCTTACTAATCTCATTATGCACTTTTCAGTTATTTTCTTGAATGAGGTCTAGAACTTAGGTTAATTCCTTAGTTCCTTACTAATGACTATCACCTTTTCTCATAATTTTGTGCTCCTTTTTCATTTTGTTTCTTTTCTCCTTCACAAAATTTCCTTCTCCTCTTTTCCTCTTATTCTTTTTCGAAAAATTTTTAATTTTTATGGTGTTTTTGGCATATGTGAATTTTTTTGTTTGAAACCTTTTCTTACAAGTTTTGCACTTCCATATCCCCCCCATGCCTAAGATTTGCAATGTCCTCATTGTAACCTAGGGGGTTTTTATTTAACTTAGTTCATTCCTTAAGACAGAAATTTGGATGAGTGGATGGGTCGGGTTGAATTTTTGCGGACGATTTCTAATCCCAGATGCAAGCATCTGAGGTGGGGTCGGCTGTCTACAAGGGTGAACTTCGAGTGCAAAAAGGTGTCAGAACAAGTTTCAGGTTTTCAAAGAGAATGACGGGCTGCCTCCCGTTAAGCGCTGAGTTTTACGCCATCGGCTGGGCGCAATAAGCTCAAGGGGAAAGGAGGATATAAGATGCTTCAGCCAAATCAGTAGAAGTTACATCAATGAACGGCTTGAGTCTCTGACCGTTCACGATGAAAGGTTCAGAATCGTGGCTGAGTGGACTGATTTCGATTGCTCCATTTCCAAAAACCTGTCGGACCAAATATGGTCCGACCCACTTGGATCTCAGTTTTCCTGGGAAGAGTTTTAGTCGGGCATCAAAGAGTAGGACCTTTTGACCAGGATGAAAGATCTTTCTCGAGATGTGTTTGTCGTGGAAGGCTTTAACCCGCTCCTTGTAGATTTGCGAGTTCTCGTACGCGTCTAGGCGTAATTCATCGATCTCGCTGATTTGGAGTTTTCTATGGGTCCCAGCCTTGGAAAGATCTAGATTACAGTTCCGTACTGCCCAATAGGCTTTATGCTCCAGTTCTACGGGAAGGTGGCATGCCTTTCCGTACACCAGTCTAAAGGGAGACATGCCCAATTGGGTCTTGTGGGCGGTCCTATAGGCCCACAATGCTTCCGGAAGTCGGGACGACCAGTCCTTCCTGTCAGGTCGAACAGTGACTTGCAGGATCTTCTTGATCTCCCGATTAGACAGCTCAGCTAGACCATTAGTTTGGGGGTGGTAAGGAGTAGAGATTCGGTGAGACACCCCGTATTTGGTCATCAGTGACCTAAACTGAGCATTTGTGAAATGGGTCCCCCCATCAGAGATTATTGCACGAGGAATCCCGAACCTTGAGAAAATGTGTTGATGAATGAATTTGAGAACGATTTTGTGGTCACAGGTTCGGGTCGGTATGGCTTCGATCCATTTGGACACGTAGTCCACAGCCAACAGAATGTATTCGAAACCATCCGAAACAGGAAAGGGGCCCATAAAATCAATCCCCCAAACATCAAAGATTTCGCATACTAGAATCGGTTGCATAGGCATCATGTCGCGATGACTCATGTTGCCCAAAGTCTGGCAACGACTGCATGCCTTGCAGTGATTGTATGCGTCTTTGAACAGTGTGGGCCAGTAAAAGCCGCACTGGAGGACTTTTGATGCGGTTTTATGCCCGACGAAATGGCCACCGCATGCCTGGTCATGGCAGAAAGAGAGGATATTGTTGAATTCCCCTTCCGGGACACATCTCCGGATGATCTGATCGGCACCTATGCGGAAGAGGTACGGGTCTTCCCAAATGTAATACTTGGCATCGGAGCGTAATTTGTCTTTCTTGGCCTTCGGCCAATCGGACGGGATCTGATGAGATGCCAAGTAATTTACTACATTAGCAAACCATGGAAGGCTAGTACCAATAGTCAGCAGGTGCTCATCGGGAAAATGCTCAGTGATGGGTCCGGAAGGGTCAATTATTTCAGAAGGAAGACGGGACAAGTGATCAGCTACCACATTTTGCTTTCCCGCTTTGTCGCGAATCTCAAGGTCAAATTCTTGCAACAGCAAGATCCATCGGATTAATCGAGGTTTCGCGTCCTTCTTTGCAAGGAGATGCCTCACAGCTGTGTGATCCGAGTATATGATGACACGGGAACCCAGAAGGTACGATCTGAACTTTTCTAGGGCAAATACTACAGCTAGCAGCTCTTTCTCAGTAACCGTATAGTTACGCTGAGCCTCATCGAGTGTTTTGCTGGCGTAGTAAATGACCACAGGTTTCCTGTCAATTTTCTGTCCCAAAACCGCTCCTACAACGAAGTCGGATGCATCGCACATGATCTCAAAGGGTTGAGACCAATCAGGGGACTGTAGGATCGGGGCTTGGGTGACTCAGTCACGCAGGATTTCAAATGCTTGAGTGCATTCCTTGGAAATTTCGAAAGGAACATCCTTGGAGAGAAGAGTGGTCAGGGGGCGCGCGATTTTTGAAAAATCAGGGATAAATCGTCGATAAAAACCGACATGCCCTAAAAAGGAACGGATGTCCCTGATCGACCTAGGCATAGGAAGGTGAGAAATCAGATTAACCTTAGCTCGATCCACTTGGATACCTTTCTCCGAAATTGAGTGTCCCAGGACAATTCCCTCAGGCACCATGAAATGGCTCTTTTCCCAGGAAAGAACCAAATTCACATCGATGCACCGCTTGAGTATCTGGACCAAGTGTTGGAGGCAATCGTCGAATGATGCTCCGAAAACTGAAAAGTCATCCATGAAGACTTCCAGATAATCACCTACTGATGGCGAAAATACGCGGTTTGTTAAAATACGTCGTTGTAACGCGTAAATCCGCTTTCGCTCTTAAATTTATAATCCTAGGTAGGGAAGTATCTAGGGTCGTCCAAGGAGGCAATATGGTTGCAAAATTGATTCTCTTGCTTGGAATATATCTCAACTTTCTTTTTGGTATTTTTCAATATACCATTTTTTTTTTTTTGTTTTTGAACTAAGGCAACATGCGAAATTATGGCGGGAAAAGTGTTTACACTTCCAATTAAGTAAACTACTCTAAAGTGGCAAGTAGAGCCTCTCCCTAAGCTCACTCTAAGCAAGTGGAGGCCTAGAATAATTAGGGAGAGGAAGTGAAGAATGCTGAAAATAAGCAAATAGAAATGCAAACAAGATATGCGAAGAAGGCAACTAGATAATTGATAAAGTGTTTAACAAAAATGCCTAGTAGAGGAATGATTCTACTACTAGATAATTGAAATAAAGAAAGAAAACACAAATCCTCTAAATAGATGGTGAAGAAGAGGGCTTCTTGCTCCAAGGTTGGTGGCTCCCAAGCTTGAAAAGAATCCTTCAACTCCTTCCTTGCAGTACTCCGCCAAAGTGATGACCTCCAAGGCAAGCCCTAAGGGGGCGTACCCTAAGTTTCTCTCCAAGGGTGGACGTCCACCCTAAGCTTTTCTCCTTTGCCTGGCCGTCCTCCTTGAAGTGGGAGAGTCCTCCTCCTTGGCGTGGCCCAAGTTGAAGAGAGTGGGGAGAAGAAGGCACCAAAAGGGCTAGTGATGTGCCCCTTTAATCTCCTTCTCTACTCCTTCTTCTTGGCCGTAGGTATAGGTTGTTTAGGTAGAAAATATACTAAGGGAGGATGCCCCAAAAATGGTGGTAGGTGGTGGCCTTTTATAGAATAGGAGGGGGGCTATGGTGACCTTTGAAATGGATGGCCAAGATGAGTTGATGGAGGTGGTTGGAGATCCCATGGCCAAGGAGAGTTGGCGCCACCTTAAAGGGCACCAAGGGGTAGTTATGGGTGTTGACACCCTTTGGTGTTGGCGCCAAAATGGGCATTCTAGAAGGTCATTAGGTGGCGCCACCTTAAGGTTCTAGAAGGGGGGTTATGTGGATGGCTAGGATGGCTTATGTGGGTAGGTGTAGGGTGGATTTAAGGGGCTGAAAGTGGCGCCAATATAGAGGTGGTTAGGGGTGGTTTTTGGCGCCAACTTGAAGTGTCTTTTGATGGAGATAATGGGGTGAAGGGATGGCTAGGAGGTGGCGCCAACTTGAGTAGAGTAGCTAGCTTAGGTAGGCTTGAGTTGGTGGAGCTAGCTAGGGTTGATTTTGGAGGTAATGAATGGCCAAGGAGCTGGTTGTTAGCTATGCTAAGCTAAGCTAAGATAAGCTAAACTAGCTTAGCTAAAGGTGGAGTGGAGGAGAAGGTGTTGGAGCTAGGGTTTGGAGGAAGGAGCTGAGGAGAAGAAGTCTGGAGCTGGAGCTGGAGCTGGCTGCTGCTGAAGAGGCTGGCATGGGGCTACTCTAGCTGGCTTAGCTTGCTAGTTCTTTGCTAATTGCTAAGCCAAGCTAAAGTGAGCTAGCTTCTACCAAAATGAGCTGAGGTGAGCTAGGTCTGGTGCTCCCGGGGCGAATCAAGCTGGTTGAGGTAGCTAAGGTAGCTTAGCTCAACTGAGTTGAGCTAAGCTGAGTCCCCGGGAGCTGGACTTGAGCTTCCTGAGCTGAGATGAATTCTTCTTCAGCTGGCTGGAGTTGAGTGGAGTTGAATGTAGCTGGATCTGAGCTGGGGTGAACTCCTGTCAACTCAGCTAAGCTAGCTAGAGCTCCCTGTGAACTAGTGGGAGCTGAGATGAGCTAGACTCAGCTAAGTTGAGCTGGATCTGAGCTGACTTGAGCTAGGGTGAGCTAAGGTGAACTCTCTTGAGCTGCCATCCAGCTGAGATTAGCTGAATGGAGCTGGGATGAGCTAACCCTAGTTCAAGTAAGCTAGGTTCCAGCTGCGGTGAGCTAGATCAAGCTGAGGTGAGCTGGATCAAGCTGAGGTGAGCTGGATTAGGCTGAGTTCCAGCTAGTCTAGGCTTCTCCTTCACCATTTGCCTTCTTGAGTGCTAGGGTTTTAGGGATCTGTGCATCTGTACATCCCTAACACTCACAAAAACTCATTAAAACGACAATAAAAAATGCAATGCATGCCTATCCTAATTTATGCCTAAATGCAGCCCAAAAACCCGTTTGCAGAGTAAAATCCTAAGAGCTAGGTTAGTTTTAAAGCATAAAAATGATGATAAACTGGCGTTTATCACCTACCATATCTGAGAATATGGCAAGCATGCATCGCTGAAAAGTAGCGGGTGCATTGCAAAGACCGAAAGGCATCCTTCGGAAAGCGTATGTTCCGAAGGGGCAGGTGAACGTGGTCTTTTCTTGGTCCTCAGGATGGATTGCCACCTGGTTATAACCGGAGTACCCGTCAAGAAAGCAGAAGAACCTATTTCCCGCAAGTTTTTCGAGAATTTGATCAATGAAGGGTAGTGGGAAATGATCCTTCTTCGTGGAGGAATTTAGTCGGCGGTAATCTATACAGACTCTCCACGATTTGGCTAATCGGGTAGGAATGATTTCTCCAGTCTCAGTCGTTATAGTGGTGAGTCCTGCCTTCTTGGGCACGACCTGAATTGGGCTCACCCAACGACTATCGGAGATCGGGTAGATGATCCCGGCATCTAACCACTTGATGATCTTTTTTTTCACGACCTCCTGCAGATTGGGGTTTAAGCGTCTCTGCATTTCACGAGAAGGTCGTGTGCCCTCTTCTGAATAGATATGATGAGTACAATAAGAGGGACTTATTCCAGTCAAATCATCGAGAGTCCATCCGATGGCTCTGCGATGTTGCTGGAGGACAACAATCAGACGGGATTCCTGTTCAGGACTGAGGTTGGAATTGATAATCACAGGAAGGGTCTGATTAGAACCCAAAAAGACTTATTTCAAGTGAGCAGGAAGGGGTTTCAGTTCGAGGATGGGGTTTTCAGCAGCAGCGGGTGGTTCAGTATAGATGTGAGGTTCAAGGGTGGGAGTTACTGGGTTGTTCATATCTGGATTCGACTCCTCTGTTTGCGGGTCAAGATCCTTCTGTGGTTGATGAGGCATAATCGAGTCATTCTGGAGGTGTGATTCATCAACCAAAGTCTTGATGTCACAAATTTGTTCGATGACGCCGCAATTAATTCCTTGTTGGGCCTTAAATATATCAATTTTCAGTGTTTGATCTCCAAACTTAAGCTCTATTTGGCCCTCCTCACAGCTGATGTTGGCTCTAGCAGTAGCCAAGAAAGGTCTCCCTAGAATGATTGGTGTATCCCTAGGGTTCTCAGGTGCATCCATATCTAAGACTATAAAGTCCACTGGAAAATAGAAATCCCGCACTCTTACGATAACATCCTCGAGAATCCCTTTTGGTGACTTTATAGATCGATCTGCTAATTGTAATGTCACCTCGGTTGGTTTTAGCTCAGATTCTTCTAGATGGTCAAGTAAGGATGTGGGTATCAGGTTTATGGATGCACCCAAGTCTAACAATGCTCTATCAAATTGGGTACCACCTATCTTACAGGAAATCAGGGGAGTCCCAGGATCTTTTGCCTTGGGTGGGAGTCTACTAAGGATTACAGAGCTGGCTTGCTCTGACAGAACAATTGGGCTCCCTCCCTTGGTTCGCGGCTTACGTTGGGGTGTACATATATTCTTTAGAAATCGTGCGTAAGCTGGTACGTGGCAGATTGCATCCATCAAGGGGATGTTTATGTGGACCTGCTCAAAGAGCTTGACCAGGTCCTCCTCAGGGGCCACGGGTTTGGTGGTCTTTTTTTCCTTGGTCAGGGCCTCGGGAAACGGGATCTTGGTTGGTTCTTCTAGGATAGGTCCAGGTTGTGGGTCCGGAACAGCGGTATCTTGGATAACTATCCTAGGGTCATGGTTATCAGGCTTGGAGTGGTTTGGATAATGCGGGTCTTGAGTTGTTTTACCACTACGTGTTGTTACAGAATTTAATCCGGCCTGATTCTGGTTTGGGTTTGGTAAGAGGGGTGGCTGCTGCTGAAATCCCGCATAAGAAGTTGAGGCTTCCACCTCGTCTGGAGATGGAGCAGTAGGGGCCTGATAAATCCATTGAGCGTGGCCTAAATTTGGATTCATAACGCGCTTCTGGGTTGGCACGTTATTTGGGTTAGGAAGAGGTTGGGAAGGGAGTGTGCCTGGCTGGCGAGAATTTGCCAACTGGGCCAGTTGAGTTTTAACTTCTGTAAGCTCGTCCTTGTGCTGTTTTTGAATAGCCGCATTCGTTTTTTGAATGTCAGCCAGAGTCTGAAGGATTAGGGACATTTGATCCTGATTTGGCCCTGATGGATAAGTAGGGTTGGGCCGAGGTTGAGGCGGCTGGTAATGACGAGAGGGCTGTGGGCGGGACTGAAAAGGTGGTCTTTGGGTTTGGGAATTTCCTGCCCACTGAAAATTGGGATGGTTTCGCCATCCAGGATTGTAAGTGTTGGAGAATGGGTCGTTCTGGATGGCGTTGAGGTCCTCGCAGGTCTGAGGAACCTCCTGAGAATCAGGGAAAGGGGGAATGGAGTTCCCCCGACTGGTGTAGAAAGGATCGGATGATCCTCCGATCCAAGAATCAGATGGGGATGGATATGGATCCATCCCAGGGGAAGATCGGTGGAGGATGTTTTGCACAGTCTCCTGTGTGGAAGGAGGTTGTGCAAAGGAGTTACGCGCGGAGGTGGCTCGCTGCAAGTGCTGAGTCAGCTCATCCACCTTCTTTTCAATGATTGAGACCTTGTCCAATCGACTGGCCATTAATTCCAGGTCGACTGATGCGGACAGGCCCTGCGTCTCATGTGCTCCCTTAAGATTCGTCGCTGCGCGGGTATTCGTCCTGTCAAATAATCCCATGGAGTCATTGTTGATGGAGTTCTCGCACATGTTTTCGAGAATCTCCCATACGGTGTCTTCATGTTGACCCATGATGTTTCCTCCGCAAGTTGCATTGACGAAAAGGCGGATGTCCTCACGGAGTCCCTGGTAAAAAGATTGGACTTGTTCCCATTTAGGAACTCCGTGATGGGGGCACTTTCTCATGAGATCCTGAAAGCGATCCCATGCCTCATGGAGAGGTTCTCCTGATTGTTGAGTGAAGTATGTAATCTGATGGCGCAAGGCGTTGGTCCAACCAACGGGAAAAAACTTTTTCAAAAATTCGGATTGAAGTTCTTCCCAAGTGTTGATCGGCCGGGTCTGAGTTTGATACCAATGGGCGGCCTTGTCCATAAGAGAAAAGGAGAACATCTTCATGAGAAGAATATCCCGATTTTGCGCATCTGATCCAAAAGTGTGGGCCAGATGCTTTAGCTGTTTGATGTGCTGGAAGGGATCTTCAGAATTAAGCCCATGGAATTTAGGTATAGCATGAATCATGTTGGGCTTTAATTCGGAATCAGGTCCTCCAGTCGGGATTCTGACTCGAGGCTCAATGGCCACCGCAGCAGGATTGTAGTGGTCCCGCATCATAGGACGCTGTGGTGGGTGCACGAAGTTTTGGAAGAGGTCATTGAGTCGCTGGAGCTGGTGTTCCAGATTATTTTCTTCCTCAACTGGCTGAGCCATGATGGGGGAAGAAGAAGAACTTGGTTCTGAATCAGAAGAGAGGATAATGTGAGGGTGTTGCTGCACAAACATGGGCGTCGAGGCTTGGCCTTGACGAGAGCGAATTTCTAAAGGAGGTCTTAAGGGTGGTCTTAGGGACCTCCTTCCGTACATGCACTGTTGGAAGAGGTAAGTTTAGAAGGTGCTGGACCCAATCAAGACACCCAAAAATGTGTTGGGTGACTATAGAGGTGCGGGGCAGATGGACCCCTTGATCAGAAAGATCGTCCACCTGAGAATTACCTGGGCAGCCAGAGAGGGAGAGTCCCGCGAAGACCCCTACACGGTAGAGCGTCCCCACGGGTTACAGGGTTTCCCCCACCCGACCTCTCTTGTCACTGCGGTTCCAGGTAGACCAGAATGGGGATCTTGACCTCTTAAGTCTACCAATTTTAAGATCAGGGTGCTTAAGGTTTCACTTGAACTTTAGTCTTTTAAGTGCAAAGAGTGACCTAATTTAAGGTTGGTTGACCCAAGGGGTCAACTTTACCTCTTGTTTTCTTTGAGAGCTTTTAGGTCTTGTCTTTTAGGGTTCAAGTGTTTAGAGAGCCAATTGTTTTAGGTTTTCTTTTGAATAGGTATTTTCAATCAATGGTTTAGGCACACTTCTTTTGGATTTTCTCCATTCTTGATTTAAGTAGTGTGTCTCTAAAACCCTAATGTTGAATCTTATGTTGGCCCTACTTGGTCCAGTTAGTTCTTTGTTGGGTAATTAGGGCTCAAGCAAGAATGTGTTAGCCCTTAAATACCCTTAATAGTGTGCAGGACTAATGAGTTGAAAACATGCAACTCTTTATGGTTACTAAGTATGGAAGACAGGTTAGCCCTATATTGCTTGTTCTTTTCTTTTCTTCCTCTTTAGAGTTTAGGGGTTAATAGCGAGAGGAAAAATTTACCTGTCCTCGGAGTGGTTGTCGTGCGGTTGCTTGTCTTCTTGATTTCCTGTAGTTTTCTGCACAAAAGAGAGGAGATTATCAGAAATTAAAAAGAAACAGGAATGTTTACCTCTAGAATAGCCGTTGCTCCCCGGCAGCGGCGCCAAAATGAAACGCTTACGGCAACCGGGTTTTATTGTTATAGCGTTGTAGTATAGCCAGTTATTGCCAACATTTCAAATATAAAATTTTTTTACTCGGAAAATAAAAGAGTTCCCGAGGTCGAACTCAGGGAGCAAGTTGTATTCTAGAGATATACATGTTTCTTTTACAAAAAATAAAGATAAAGAAAGAGAGAGAAAGAATTTGTTGTCTTTTCTTCTTTTCTCTTTGCTTCTCCTCATCTCAGATCTTCTGTTATCCTCTTCTTCTTTATCTGCAGTGGTGATGTTCTTCTTCTGCAGTGGTGATGTTCTTCTTCTTCCTTCAGCTGTTCCTGCTCTTCCTTTTTCTTCTGCAGAGTGGGTCCTGTTCTTCTTCTTTTTCCTTTCTTTCTTCTTTTTCTTTCTTCAGATCTTCTTCTCGTGCTCTTCTTCTTTCAGTTCTTCCCTTGTTCTTTTGTGTTCTCTTCTGCCTCGCCTTCTTCTGTTGTTCTTCAGATCTCCTTCTTTCTTCTTTTCTTTTTCCTGTCAGGACGTCGTCTGATTTTTCAATCAGACGACTTAAACTGCTTGTTGCTACAGTGTCTCCCTCAGCTTCCTTCTTCTTCCACGGTCCTTCTTCTTCACCTGTGCCTGCACACTTCAGAGTTTACGTCAGAGGACAAAACCTACTCTACCCTCCCCCCCCCCCCCCCACGTCTCTCTCTCTCCAAAATCGCTCATGGGATAGCTCTCCCACAGCTACCGGGTAGTCGGGTACGGGTCGCGCCCGGGTCCAGGCCCACCGGCGTGCGTGGTGGGCGAGGAGTGCAGGTCAGTCTAAGTCGGGTCGGGTCAGGTCCGCGGGGCGTGAGCGCGGACGAGACCGGGTAACCGGGCGGGTGAAGGGGACCTCACCCCGTGTGCTGAGGCAGTAAGGCTTATTCACAAAATCAATTTAAACGGTGAAAGAGTTGTGAGGCTTACCGATGTGGGACTAAACGGAGGCCTCTCCTCGCGTGCGCCTGCTGGAAGACCGCGGCCTAGCTTCTGTAGCTGCAGCTTCGATTTGCGTTGGTTGCTGGCTGGCTGCCTTCGCAGGAATCCCCGTAATCCGCAGCAGCTGGAGACCTGGAGTCCTCAAGCCTGGAGCGCGGGAGAAGCTGCTTCAATGTGGCGTTAATGGCGATCGAGCCTCAGAACCTGTCGGACACGAATATGGCCTCTCGGCCTGATCAAACTACTGGGGAACCTTCGCCGTGGCACGGCGAAGGTGTGGAGCTGTGCGGCAAGCCGCAAGGTGGTGTCTGGCGGCAGCCCTAGGTTGGACTGCAACCGGAGAAATGGGTTTGTTTGGGGGAGCGTTACGGAGGTGTGGAGTGGCAGTGGAGGGGTGGGGGGTGCTCAGTGTGATGAGGCGGAGGTTCGGTGAGGGTCGGCGAGGCGTGTGAGGCTGTGGAGCGATGGGAGCATCTCGCCGGAGGGTGGCCGGAGACGAAGGGGGTGACGATGGTCAGGGTCGGTCGAGGGCTTAATTGAACAAATTGAAACCGGGGAAAGAAAGAGGAGAGGAAGGGAAGTAGTTCTAACTTACTTGCAGGGACGAAGGGGGAGCAGCAGGGCGACAGTCGTATCGACTGTCGCCGGAGAAGAAGATGCCCAGGGGAAGGGGCGGCGGCGAGCAGAGAGCCGGAGAAGCGCCAGCTGGGTGCGGCGTGGCGCGGGAAGAGCAGGGGAAGAAATCTCTGCTGCTGGTATTGCGGCAGAGCGAAGAGGAGGAGGAGGAGGAACCGCCGGAGCTGGTCGGCGTCTGCCGGAGTGAGAGGAGAGGAAAGTTGGGGGTTTTCTCCGTCAGATCCGAGCTGGGAAGAACGGTGGAGCGACGGGGGTATTTATAGGGACCGAATCAGGGAGGAAGGCGGAGGGAGACGTCGTGTCTCCCTCGCCGGAGGACGCCGGAGATGGAACCCATACCGTCCGTGCGTTCGCACGGCCGGTATGGCGGGTTACAGCGACCAGGGGGTGTCCCTGCGACGGCTGACGACGCAGGGCACCCCCGATTTACTTGCCAGGCTCTCTCCCTCACCCTGCGCGGCGCCATGCTCCGCGCAAGGTCGCCGGAGCATGGTGCTGGCAGGTTTTGCAGGGGGGACCTGAACGCAAAGAACGAAGGAGAGTTAGGGGCCAAAATGCGAGGGTTCAAAAGTTGAGGGCCAAAAAGTAAATATATGAGGACCAAAGTGTAAAGTTGGTCAAGGAGGTTTCTTCTTAGGCTCAAGTTTTTATACATGACTAATTAGGACCTAAGGAATCTGATGGTGAATTTCATTTCTATATTAAACCTTGTTTGACCGGTCAATTTATGTGAAAACCCAAATTAAGTTATTAATTGGGCATGGTTCTCAATGTAGGTCAAAATGGGTTCTGAAGGCCAAATTGAAGGTTCTAAACCCTAGAGATTATTTTTCTATGAATTTTAGAGGGTTTATTCTATTTTTACTTTGCCTCGAACCTCGTGAATTGAAGTGGGTTGTTTTAGGGTTACAGATTATCATTTAGTTCCTTGGAATTGCTGTAGCCCTTGCTAGATCATCTCATCCCACTTTTATTCTTATTAAGTTGCTTTGACCTATGTTTGGACCCTGAATTACCCTGTATGCAGATTATACTGGTAAAATTGCATTTTTACCCCTTATGACTTGTTTTCTCCTTAAACTCAGAATTCTCTGAGTTAAGCCTTTCCTTGAGTTATGTAGGAGCTTTTATCCTTTGTATTAGGTCAAAATGAGCTAGTTATGGCTCATGATGAGGTTCTCATCACTTCTCATCATATAAATGCATCCTGGTATCTATAGGAATATTGGCTGGCTTTGCTCTTAGCATGCCAGTTTCCAGTAGCAAATCAAATGCATACTTCTTTTGGGAAAGAATAACACCCCTTTTACTCTATGCCACCTCTATTCCAAGGAAGTATTTGAGAGGACCAAGATCTTTTATAACAAAATTAGCTGCCAAACTCATCTTGACCTCAACAATACCATGTTTATCACTCCTCGCAAGAATGATATCATCCACATAAACTAGCAATGCCACCACGCCTTGTGTTGTCCTTCCAACAAACAAGGAATGATGTGAAGATCTTTGGAAGCCCAACATCTCAACAACCTTTAGTAGCTTCTGGAACCATGTCCCAAGGCTTCGTTTCGTACTGTAGATCGCCTTACATACGTGACACACTTGGGAATGCTCCCCTTTAACCTCATAGCTAAGAGGCTGGTGCATGTATACCTCTTTCTATAGGTCACCATATAGGAAAGCATTTTTGACATTAAGTTGGTGGAGGGGCCCCTCATGTTGCACAACGATCGAAATCAAGATGCGAATAGTATAAGATGTGCCACTGGAGAGAGTGTCGAAAAAATCCACCCCATAAGTTTGCGTGAACTCGCTAGCCACAAGACAAGCTTTGTACCTACCAATCATCCTGTTGGGGTTATATTTGATGGTAAACACCAATCGGCACTTAACAACTAAATTTCTTGGAGGCAGGTCTGCAAGTTCCCATGTGCCACGGGAGCGAAGAGTGGCCATCTTATTCTCCATGGCCCAATGCCACTTAGGATCATGCATGGGCTGTTGATGACTAGCAGGAATGGACATGGCAGAGAGAGCATGGTAGAACTTGCTATAGGTCCCACCTAAAAATGTAGTGGATACGACAAGTGATATGGGATATCGGGCACAACTCCATGGTGCCCTGCGAACTGCAATGGGTAGATCAAGGTTATCTATTGCAAGAGGTTCTGTCTCAGTACTAGGTACAACCTCGCCATTGTCATCTTGTAAACACCTTGCATCATCACTATGCACAATCTCATTACTGTCTAAATCACTTGTGTTCACTTGAGGTTGGGGAGGAGCTGGCACAGAAGAAGGGGGTTGCTTTCAATAGGTAATGGGCTGCGTGTAGGTGATAAGGGGATCTCGTAACCTAGTAGGCTCCAAGGGTATAGGCTCAGAAGGTGGTGACTCATCAATCAGGATAGCTTCCAAGGGTGTAGGACAAATAGGTATAGGTGCCTTGACAACCTCAGGAGGAAGACTTTGGCCTACAGTGAAGTAGGGAATAAACTTGTGGAAAGTGACATTTACACTCACATAATATCTGAGTAAGGGGATCATAAACCTTCTAAGTACAAGAATATCCCAGAAAGAAACATTTAACAGCCCTGGGTGTAAGCTTATCTCGACTAGGAGTGGTAATGTGTACAAAAGCAATGCAATCGAACATCGAGGGAGGAACATGGAATGGATTACCCTTAGGATAGAGAATCTGCAGGGGAATCTATTCATGAATAGTAGAAAATGGCATCCTCTTAATCGAGTAGTATGTCGTAAGAATAACTTCACCCTAATAGAGAGAGGGGACACTATAGTGAATGAGCAACATGCGTGCTACGTCAAGTATATGCTTGTGCCTCCTCTCAATGACCCTATTCTATTGGGACATATGATGACAAGTAGTTTGATGGATAATCTCGTGAGATTTATAGAAAGTAGACAGGTGCTGGGTGCAAAACTCGAGCATTGTTAGAATGAATATTCTTAACATAAATGGCAAACTAATTTTTTTTTTTCAAATAAAATGTTCCTACTCACTACCCACATCATACTTATTCTTTAATAGAAACAACTAAGACAGACGTGAAAAATCATTCACAATGACCAAATAATAATGACGACCTAGTCAATCAGGAATACGACTAGGCCCTCACACATTAGCATGAAGAAAATGAAATAACTTAGTGGATCGTGGACTCTGACCAGCAGGATACAAACTCCGGTGATACTTGCCCAATTGATAAGCATCACATGTGATAGCAGTAAATAGAGAAATATGAGGAATAACATAGCGAAACATGTTTAGTGAAAGGTGGTTAAGACTAAGATGCCACTGGAATGGGGAACCAGCAGAGAAAGTGACACCCCCATGGCAAGCAGCAAAAAAGGGAGATTAGAATACGTGATAGACGCCCCCTTCATCATGGTCACCATCAATTGCCCTCCCTGTCAGGATGTCTTGAAACGTGTAAGTAGTAGCATCAAATATTGTACAACAATTCAAGTCCTTAGTAATCTTGTTAACTGTAACGACCCGATTCCCGAGTCCCTACGAGACACGAGAACCGGACCGACTCGACTAATCCCAAGACCTAGTCGTCCAACGAGGAAGTAACCAAAAGAGCAGTAAAATAAACCCCATTCAGCATGAATATAACTAACAGTAAGAAAGTACAGCAGTAAGGAAAGAAACTACTACAGTAGATACCACCACAACAGTAGAACAACATTTATCATATAACATGAACTGCAGGTAAAGAAAGTACAGCGGAAACAAGAACTACTTGGCCCAGCGTCCTCTGCAACCGCTGACCTTGGCTGCTCAACACCTGGTCCTGAAAAAGGTAACGAGTGTAACATGTCAGCAAAACGCTGAGTAGAGTGGCAAACTAACTAAAGACAACAGTAGAGTGTACAGTAGCTGTTATGTTCTATAACTTCCTTTATTCACATCTTTCAATTTTTATCACTATTTTATTTATTTCTCAGATCCTTTACTTGATCTCGAATGTTCCTCGTGGGAACGATCTTGATTGCAATCTTTTCCAAAAGTAGAAGTAGCACATGGTGCTCTCCTGGCCGGGAGAGTCCCCCGTGGTGATCCTACCCTCAGTCAACCACCCCGAGGTCACTGACAGACGTAACGGTGACTACGGCACGTGCAATAAATGCACAGGTAGCTAACCCGCACTGGCACGCGGTCAGTCGTTTCCGTTAACGGGTGCGCCCAAAGCACAGCACGGAACCAGCGCAGAGCCCTCTCAGTAACAGGGGTCCAACCCCTCCACAGTAACCAAACCGGGGCCTTGCCCCTCCACAGTCCGCGCACCCTCGCCTGACTACCCTGGTTTGCCCTAGTGGGCCTAACAAGTCGGTGAAGGAGGCTAGCAGAACCCCGGGGCCTGTGGGGTACCTAGTACTCTCCTAACACTAGTAGCTCTCCTCGGTACTACGTACACGAGGGCCAGCAAGTAGGTACAGAGCGGCCAATCCTAACCCTGGGTCCCTGGGGTGGCTGGCCCCACTCTGCACTAAACAGGTACAGGTACTTCCCTTGGTACTGCGTACCCAAGAGACAGTACAAACTACATCTCAGTTCCATTCCTTTTTCTTTCCAGGAGTTCCACTCCTAATTCCCCGTAGGGTTCCAGCTCTTTATCTCAGAACATCATATGTTTCACTTTCCAGTTTCACGTTCTCACAATCCATGATCTCAATCATGTTTCTTTATTCATAACAGACAGCTGTTAATTCAATTTACAGGCAGCTTTATATTCCTTTCCATTTTCCAAGACTGCAGTATTATACATTCCACTAGTTTTTCCATCCTAGGATTCATGCCACATCCTAGGATCTAGCATACAACTAGTTTTCCAGCCCTAGGATTCATGCATCACCTAGGAGCTATCATTCCATACATTTCTCATTCCTAGGATTCATGCAATGTCCTAGATTCTAGTTATGGTTCCATACTTTAACATATTTTAATAATAAACTTAAGCCACTCTACCAGGTACAACGGGAGTACTGGGGGCGTGATCGGGAATCCCGCGTGCCTCCGCGACTCCCAAGACTGCAACTGAATGAGGTCCTATCACAAGGATCAAACACAAGGAGTGTCTCAAAATAGTGTATAGCTACTGTAGACGGGTAGAGGAATTAATTCTGAAAAGAACGCAACTCGAATCGCGGAAAACGGAGCTCGAACGGGCCCTAAACGGGTCGAAAAAGACGATACTGTGCAAAATCAGACGTCTGGAACTTCTTCCAGATGTCTTAAAAAGTGGATCAGAGAATTACCTGTTCAGCGTGGTTTCCCAGACGTCCAGAAGTCTGCGGGGACGTCTGGCCTATCTCCAAGACGTCCGATGGTAACCAAGGACGTCTGGAGGTCGCTCCCGCCGTCTGGTACAACAGCCAGACGTCTGATTCTCAAAGGATGGAGAATCACCTAGCCTGCGCACACCCAACTCCCTCCCTCAGTACGGTCAATCGACAGGAAGGAAGAAGAAAGCGGAATACTCACTTTCAGACGTCAGTATGAGCTTCCAGACGTCTCCCTCGCCGTCTGGCTATCAACCCAGACGTCTGATTCTGGAAATTTTTCCAGAATTAGGGCACCACTCGGCCTCCGCTCGCGACGCCGCCCGCGTCGCACCTCGCGCACTTGCTGCTCAGACTGCAGCAGGTCCCTCTCCGCGTCGTTCCGCGCCCCCTGCGCCCTCCACCGGCCGGCCAAGCCGCTCCGGCGAGCTCGCCCTCACAGGAGAGCTCCGCCCTCGCACGTCGCACCTCCTCCGCGCTCACTGCGGCCGCCCCTGCCGCCCCCGCGCTCGCTCGCTCTCGCGCACAGGAAGGAGAAGAGGAAGGGGACGGTGGAGACGACAGGAGGTAAGGCGTGGCCTTTTAAGGCCGCGCGAGGAGGAGGGAGAGAGCGCGGCAGGCCTGCAGCAGCAGAGAGAGGGAAAAAGAGAGAGAGAGGAATCGCGGGTTTGCGCGCACAGGCACGCAGACGAATCTCTCGTGCGAAAAATAACTGTTTTACAGACGTCTGGAAACGATCCCAGACGTCTGGTCAGACGTCTGGATGTGCTCCCAAACGTCTTGTCAGACGTCTGGCCACCTCCCAGACGTCTTAAAAGACGTCTGGGGCACGCGTTCGTTACAATAGGAGTAGTTCTTATTTCCGTTGTACTTTCTTTACCTGCAGTTCATGTTATATGATAAATGTTGTTCTACTGTTGTGGTGGTATCTACTGTAGTAGTTTCTTTCCTTACTGCTGTACTTTCTTACTGTTAGTTATATTCATGCTGAATGGGGTTTATTTTACTGCTCTTTTGGTTACTTCCTCGTTGGACGACTAGGTCTTGGGATTAGTCGAGTCGGTCCGGTTCTCGTGTCTCGTAGGGACTCGGGAACCGGGTCGTTACAAGATGGTATCAGAGCAAGGTCGTCCCGAGAAGTGAATCAACTGACTGGAAAATAACCAATTCGCATGTTTATAGCTAGAGTAGTCACCACAACATATCTCCTGACTTGAGCTCTTAGAAGTTTCGTTAGGTACCGTCGGTTTTGATGTTTTCGTTTTGTTTCGCATCTCCATTGTAGGAGATGCCTCGTCGTGGAGCTAGGAGGGTGGGCCGCGGGCACGGCCGAGGTCGGGGCTCGAGGGACAGATGTGTCGGGCTTGGAGTACATGCTACCCCTCCTCTTCTCCTGAGCATACCGTCTCCGGACCTCGTCCAACTGATTCGAGAGGTGGTTCGAGAAGAATTTCAGCTTCCACCCACGTCACCACCCCCTCCTCCCCCTTCCGAGCGTACGACAGGGGAGTTGGTGGTGGAACGAGATTTTCGCCACCACACTAGGCGTGTTAGGAGAACTCAAAGGAGACACGTGGCGTCCACAGGAGAGCCGTCACGTTTTGCAGGGCCATCAGTGGCCTTTGGGGGCCCTCGACAGGGGCCAGTCGCCAGCACCGGACCCCCGCCTAGTCGACAGCAGGGACTCACTGAGGGCGGGAGTCGGGTTCCCCTCTGTTACCAGTGTGGCCAGCCGGGCCACGTCAGGAGGGACTGCCCATCTAGGGCAGGAGGTCAGCAGATACTTCCCGTGCAGAGCACTGGAGGGCGCGCAGGAGGCCGCGGTTCCCAGGCACGAGGAGGAGGACAGCAGTCGCGAGGAGGGTACCGGCCAGCACCTACCCGTCCGACGCAGAGTGTGGCTGCTTCGTCCGCACCTAGAGCTGAGGGGCGTATCAACGCCCTAACACACAGGGACGCCAGAGCTTCAGGATCCGTGGTAGCAGGTATGGTTTCAGTTTCTGGCAGACTCGTTTACACCCTTTTCGATTCCGGCGCTACGCACTCGTTTGTCGCATCCAGTTTCGCAATTAGTCTGGACTAGGATTATACACTGTTAGAGAATCCGTTCGTAATCAGAGGTCCGAGTGGTCAGCTGTTTGTAGCTGAGGAGGTGTACACGGATTGCGGGGTCAGCATCGGGGGACATAGCCTGCCAGTTGACCTGATTATGATCCAGATGGAGGACTTTGGTGTGATTCTGGGGATGGTTTGGCTGTCCGCTTACCACGCCTTGGTAGACTGTTTTGAGAGGAAGATTGTCTTCTCCATTCCGGAGTTGCCTTCTTTCGAGTTTCACGGACAGCCAGTGGATGGAGGTTTCAGGTGCATTTCGGCACTTCGGGCGGCGAGACTTTTGAGCCAGGGATGTGAGGGCTTCCTAGCTTGTGTAGTGGCAGAACCCAGCCCCGTGGCAGACTTCCAGAGCATCCCGGTGGTCAGAGAGTACCCCGACGTGTTTTCAGACGAGTTACCAGGACTACCGCCCGAGCGCGAGATCGAGTTTGAGACTCACTAGTACCAGGGACCAGCCCCATCTCCACTGCGCCATACAGGATGGCACCGCTTGAGCTGCGAGAGCTCAAGTCCCAGTTGCAGGACCTTTTGGAGAAAGGTTTCGTGAGGCCCAGTGCGTCTCCCTGGGGAGCCCCGGTACTGTTTGTGAAGAAGGATGGGACCCTACGCCTTTGTGTGGACTACCGACAGCTTTCCGCACCCGGTACGGACACTACGAGTTTTTGGTCATGCCGTTTGGGCTGACCAATGCCCCCACTGCTTTCATGGACCTGATGAACCGGGTGTTTAGACCGTACTTGGACCAGTTCGTGGTGGTTTTCATAGATGATGTACTCATCTATTCTAGAGATCGAACGCAGCACGGACAGCACTTGCGGATGGTTCTGGACACTCTGAGACGATGCAGGCTGTACGCCAAATACAGCAAGTGCGAGTTCTGGTTGAGGGAGGTGACCTTTTTGGGTCATGTGATCTCTGGAGACAGCCTGGCGGTGGACCCCGCCAAGGTCGAGGCAGTGCTCAGGTGGGAGAGACCGCGTTCAGTCACTGAGATCCGCAGTTTCCTGGGACTAGCTGGCTACTACAGATGGTTCATCAGAGGGTTTTCGCAGATTGCGCGTCCTATGACACAGTTGACCCGGAAGGACGTGCCTTTCGCTTTGACAGACGCCTGTGAGGCGTGTTTTCTGGAGCTGAAGGAGAGGTTGACCTCGGCTCCCATGCTCACCATCCCTGACAGTAGTGGCGGGTTCGTTGTGTACACGGACGCTTCCTTACAGGGGTTAGGAGGTGTGCTCATGCAGAGGGGTCATGTTGTCGCTTACGCTTCGCGGCAACTGAAGCCCCATGAGCATACCTACCCTACCCACGACCTAGAGTTGGCAGCTGTTGTCTTCGCGCTGAAGACCTGGAGGCACTAGTTGTACGGTGAGACCTTCGAGATTTTTACAGATCACGAGAGCCTCAGATATCTTTTTGACCAGAAGGAGCTCAACATGAGACAGAGACGTTGGTTGGAGCTCCTGAAGGACTACGACTGCAGCATCTCCTACCACCCGGGAAAGGCCAATGTGGTGGCCGACGCCTTGAGCCGTAAGGCGCCCGCACGCTTGGCCAGCCTACTGTTACAGAGTTGGAGCCTTTTGGAGGAGGTGGGAAGTTGGCGACCTCTAGAGTTACGAGGGTACTGTGGGGCAGTGACGGTGACACGGCAGACTAGGCCAGAGTTGATGGACCGCATCATCACAGGACAGATGGCCGATCCGTACTTGCAGTCTTTGCGCGACAGAGTACTATCAGGAGACCCTGGGGACTTCTCTTTCACAGACCAGGTGCTACGTTTGAGGGGACGGCTGTGCGTTCCCAGAGACGAGGAGCTGTTGAGAGAGCTCCTGACTGAGGCACACGGTTCCAGATTCACCATACATCCCGAGAACACGAAAATGTACCACGACTTGAGACGCGAGTTTTGGGTGGAGAGGGATGAAGCGGGATGTGGGTGAGTTCGTGCAACAGTGCTTAGTGTGCCAGCAGGTGAAAGCCGAGCATCAGAGGCCTGCAGGGCCACTTCAGCCGCTTCCAGTGCCAGAGTGGAAGTGGGAGAGCATCACCATGGACTTGGTGGTGGGCTTACCCGTTACCCAGCGGGGACACGACGCAGTCTGGGTAATAGTGGATAGATTGACGAAGACGGCGCGATTCTTGCCGATCCGAGTCACTTTGGGACCAGCACAGTTGGCAGAGAGGTATATCCGTGATGTGGTACGACTACACGGAGTTCCGCGGGAGATCGTGTCCGACAAGGATGCCCGCTTTACGTCCCAGTTTTGGGCTGAGTTTCAGCAGGCTTTGGGGATGAGGTTGAGGTTTAGCACGGCTTACCACCCCCAGACAGACGGACAGTCTGAGCGCACGATACAGACACTTGAGGACCTTTTGCGTGCCTGTGTACTGGACTGGAGGGGCTCTTGGGAGGAGCACCTGCCCCTGGCGGAGTTTACATACAACAACAGTTATCACTCGAGCATCGGCATGGCTCCCTACGAGGCTCTGTACGGACGGAAGTGTACGGCACCCTTGAGTTGGGTTGAGGTGGGGACCAAGTGGGAGGTTGGCCCCAGGTTGATCCGGCAGAGTCAGGAGGTAGTTGAGCAGATCCACAGACGACTCTGCACTGTCAGGAGCAGACAGAAGAGCTACGCGGATCGGAGACGCAGAGAGGTGCAGTTGAGGTTGGGGACCACGTCTTCCTTCGTGTTTCGCCCATGAAGGGCCTACAACGGTTTGGGGTGAGAGGGAAGCTCGCGCCGAGGTTCGTAGGGCCCTTTGAGGTCCTGGAGCGGGTTGGACCCGTTGCTTACAGACTTGCCCTTCCCCCGCAGCTTTCTAGTGTCCACGACGTGTTCCACGTGTCCAACCTCAGGAAGTACGTAGCCGATTCCAGTCACGTACTGAGTCACGAGAGCGTCGAGGTAAGCGATGACCTGACCTACCCCGAGCGGCCAGTGCAGATCCTAGACCGAGCCGTCCGCAGTTTGAGACGAAAGCAAGTACCCCTGGTAAAGGTTTTGTGGAGGAGTCAGCGGTACGAGGAGGCTACCTGGGAGCCTGAGGCGGCAATGCGGGAGCGGTACCTGAAACTTTTCGCGGGTACGTCTTTTCGGACCGACTTCGGTCCTCTTTGAGTTTGTTATGGTTATTTGGACGTCTTTTCCCGCACCCTAGTTGGCGCAAGTTTCGGGGATGAAACTTCCTTTGAGTTTGTTATATTGTAACGAACGCATGCCCCAGACGTCTTTTAAGACGTCTGGGAGGTGGCCAGAAGTCTGACAAGATGTCTGGGAGCACATCCAGACGTCTGACCAGACACCTGGGATCGTTTCCAGACGTCTGTAAAACAGTTATTTTTCGCACGAGAGATTCGTCTGCGCGCCTGTGCGCGCAGACCCGCAATTCCTCTCTCTCTCTTTTTCCCTCTCTCTCTGCGGCTGCAGGCCTGCCGCGCTCTCTCTCCCTCCTCCTCGCGCGGCCTTAAAAGGCCACGCCTCCCCTCCTGTCGTCTCCACCGTCCCCTTCCTCTTCTCCTTCCTGTGCGCGAGAGCGGCAGTGGCGGCCGCAGTGAGCGTGGAGGAGGTGCGGCGTGCGAGGGCGGAGCTCTGCCGTGAGGGCGAGCTCGCCGGAGCGGCTTGGCCGACCGGCGGAGGGCGCAGGGGGCGCGGAACGACGCGGAGAGGGACCTGCTGCAGTCTGAGCAGCAAGTGCACGAGGTGCGACGCGGGCGGCGTCGCGAGCGGAGGCCGAGTGGTGCCCTAATTCTGGAAAAATTTCCAGAATCAGACGTCTGGGTTGATAGCCAGACGGCGAGGGAGACGTCTGGAAGCTCATACTGACGTCTGAAAGTGAGTATTCCGCTTTCTTCTTCCTTCCTGTCGACTGACCGTACTGAGGGAGGGAGTTGGGTGTGTGCAGGCTAGGTGATTCTCCATCCTTTGAGAATCAGACGTCTGGTTGTTGTACCAGACGGCGGGAGCGACCTCCAGACGTCCTTGGTTACCATCGGACGTCTTGGAGATAGGCCAGATGTCCCCGCAGACTTCTGGACGTCTGGGAAACCACGCTGAACAGGTAATTCTCTGATCTACTTTTTAAGACGTCTGGAAGAAGTTCCAGACGTCTGATTTTGCACAGAATCGTCTTTTTCGACCCGTTTAGGGCCCGTTCGGGCTCCGTTTTCCGCGATTCGAGTTGCATTCTTTTCAGAATTAATTCCTCTACCCGTCTACAGTAGCTATACACTGTTTTGAGACACTCCTTGTGTTTGATCCTTGTGATAGGACCTCGTTCAGTTGCAGTCTTGGGAGTCGTGGAGGCACGCGGGATTCCCGATTACACCCCCATTACTCCCGTTGTACCTGGTAAAATGGCTTAAGTTTATTATTAAAATCTGTTAAAGTATGGAACCATAACTAGAATCTAGGACATTGCATGAATCCTAGGAATGAGAAATGTATGGAATGATAGCTCCTAGGTGATGCATGAATCCTAGGGCTGGAAAACTAGTTGTATGCTAGATCCTAGGATGTGGCATGAATCCTAGGATGGAAAAACTAGTGGAATGTATAATACTGCAGTCTTGGAAAATGGAAAGGAATATAAAGCTGCCTGTAAATTGAATTAACAGCCGCCTGTTATGAATAAAGAAACATGATTGAGATCATGGATTGTGAGAACGTGAAACTGGAAAGTGAAACATATGATGTTCTGAGATAAAGAGCTGGAACCCTACGGGGAATTAGGAGTGGAACTCCTGGAAAGAAAAAGGAATGGAACTGAGATGTAGTTTATACTGTCTCTTGGGTACGCAGTACCAAGGGAAGTGCCTGTACCTGTTTAGTGCAGAGTGGGGCCAACCACCCCAGGGACCCGGGGTTAGGATTGGCCGCTCTGTACCGACTTGCTGGCCCTCGTGTACGTAGTACCGAGGAGAGCTACTAGTGTTAGGAGAGTACTAGCTACCCCACGGGCCCCGGGGTTCTGCTAGCCTCCTTCACCGACTTGTTAGGCCCACTAGGGCAAACCAGGGTAGTCAGGCGAGGGTGCGCGGACTGTGGAGGGGCAAGGCCCCGGTTTTGTTACTGTGGAGGGGTTGGACCCCTGTTACTGAGAGGGCTCTGCCCTGGTTCCGTGCTGTGCTTTGGGCGCACCCGTTAACGGAAACGACTGAC
This sequence comes from Thalassia testudinum, assembly GCA_037157565.1. Lineage (NCBI taxonomy): Eukaryota > Viridiplantae > Streptophyta > Magnoliopsida > Alismatales > Hydrocharitaceae > Thalassia > Thalassia testudinum. The sequence continues at coordinate 27,011,347 of JAZHRO010000014.1, forward strand.
CGCGTGCTAGTGCGGGTTAGCTACCTATGCGTTTATCGCGCGTGCCGTAGTCACCGTTACGTCTGTCAGTGACCTTGGGGTGGTTGACTGAGGATAAGATCACCACGGGGGACTCTCCTGGCCAGGAGAGCACCACGTGCTACTTCTACTTTTGGAAAAGACTGCAATCAAGATCGTTCCCACAAGGAACATTCGAGATCAAGTAAAGGATCTGAGAAATAAATAAAATAGTGAGAAAAATTGAAAGATGTGAATAAAGCAAGTAATAGAACATAACAGCTACTGTACACTCTACTGTTGTATTTAGTTAGTTTGCCACTCTACTCAGCGTTTTGCTAATGTGTTACACTCGTTACCTTTTTCAGGACCAGGTGTTGAGCAGCCAAGGTCAGCGGCTGCAGAGGACGCTGGGCCGAGTAGGGTCCAGTAGAGTTTACCACTGTCTTTTGTACCTCTTTGTTTCCGTTATAGTGAGTAGTTCTTGTTTCCGCTGTACTTTCTTTACCTGCAGTTCATGTTATATGATAAATGTTGTTCTACTGTTGTGGTGGTATCTACTGTAGTAGTTTCTTTCCTTACTGCTGTACTTTCTTACTGTTAGTTATATTCATGCTGAATGGGGTTTATTTTACTGCTCTTTTGGTTACTTCCTCGTTGGAAGACTAGGTCTTGGGATTAGTCGAGTCGATCCGGTTCTCGTGTCTCGTAGGGACTCGGGAACCGGGTCGTTACATTAACTGACAACAAACTAATAAGAAAATCAGATACAAGGAGAACATCATTCAATCTCATAATGGGGGTAATGGAAACCTTCCCTTGGCCTGCAATTTGAGAATGCATCACATCTGCAACCTGTGTTGTCCTCCCAGTGGAATGGATTGAATATGATGAAAACATCGTTGATCTCCACAGATATGTCGGGAGGCCCCAAAATGAACCAACTAATCTGTATCACACTGATCATTAGTAGTAGTGGTGAATGCAAACTTTGTGCCTTTAGTCTAACCTCGCCAAAGTGCACTTATCTTTGGATTTTGATGATGATATGATGCATTTGTGCTAGTTTGATCACACGTATTAAGATTTTGTTGATCATTCTTAAAATATTCTACATATCTTGTTCATTCGTTGTTCGATTCGAAAGATTCAAGAGTTTTTTTTTGAAATTTTTGAGCCCTCTAAACTTGAATGTCGATTGCATCCTGTCAAACTATAGCAGATATTTAATGCATCAAAGGGATCATGATTCTCGATCAAAAGATTGGATACAACACAAGGACTTCCCAGGAGGCCACTTAATCTATTCCTACTCTCGTCCAAGTACGCTTAACTTCGAAGTTCTAATAGGATCTGATGTATTAATGCTTTTATGATTACACCCGTTAGGATTTTATTTATTTCTTTTATGATAGGATTGCATCCATCCATTTTCTGCATATCTTGCTCATTTGTTATCCGATACAAGTGATCAATGAGTCATTTTTGAGATTTTCGGACCTTTTGAACCTGAATATTGATTCAACACTACAAATTGTAACTCATATTTAAGGAATAAAATGAATGAATGTTCTTGATAAAAAATAAATGCAACGCAAGTACTTCTCGAAAAGTCACCTAATTTAGTATTATTGTCACCCAAGTACTCTTAACTTTGGAGTTCTAATGGAATCCGGTGAAGTAATGCCGGTATGATCATGTCCTTTAAGGTTTTGTTTATTTCTTTTAGAATAGGACTACATCCATCGGTTTTATACATATCTTGCTCATTTGTTATCCGATATGAGCGATACAAGTCATTTTCAATATTTTCGGACCTTCGGAACTCGAATGTCGAATGCTTTTATCGAAGAAATGGATGGAATACATGGGCTTTCCAAGAGGTCACCCAATTTAGTTTACTCTTTATCTTCGAATTTTGACGATGATCCAATGCGTTTGTGCTAGCTTGATCGCACACATTAAGATTTTGTTAATATTTCTTAAAATCTCGCTATGTCTACTCGTTTACTGCATATCGTGCTTATTCTAGAGCTAAAGGATCATGATTTTCAACAAAAGAATGGACGCAACACGCGGATTTCCTAGAAAGTCACCTAGCCTAGTACTACTCTCATCCAAGCATGATTAATTTGAAAGTTCTGATAGGATTTGGTGCATTAATGCTGGTATGATCACACCAATTAGTAATTTGTTTATTTCTTTTATAATAGGACCGCGTCCATTCATTTTTTATGTATCTTGCTCATTTGTTATCCAATACAAAAGTGTGCTTATCTTCGGATTTTGATGACGATCCGATGCATTTGTGTTAGTTTGATCACACGTATTAAGATTTTGTTAATCTTTCTTAAAATATCACCGTGTCCATTCGTTTAGTGCATATCTTGCTCATTCATTGTCCGATTCGAAAGATTTAAGAGTTTTTTTTGAAGCTTTTAAGCTCTATGAACCTGAATGTGGATCGCATCTCATCAAAGTGTGACATATATTTAACGTACCAAAATGATCATGGTTCTCGATTAAAGCTATTGGCACAACACCATGACTTCCCAGGAGGTCATCTAATCTTTTACTATTCTCAGTCAAGCACACTTTACTTCGGAGTTTTGATAGCATCCGACGCATTGATGCTTGTATGATTGCATCTGTTATGGTTTGTTTATTTCTTTTATAATAGGGTTGTATCCATCTATTTTCTACGTATTGATGAGTCTACATTAGTGGACCATGTTGAGCCTAAGTTAGTTAATTCCTACATGTTAGAGTACATTATATTTGCACTTGGCTATAAAATAAATACATGCATCAAAATTACATACATTTTCTTCCATTGCATATTCTATTGTGTACATAAATAATCTCATGTTCTTATTTTATTTGCAAGTACTTAAATGTAGCCACACCGACTTTTCTATGTCCAAAATAATTCACTTGTCCTTCAACCTTCATAAATTCACCAATCTCTCCCTAATGAACCACCACTCCCATCTCTATCATTTTCTCTCTTCCCAATAAATCTCATGAGTGAGAACCCCATGTCCCATTTTATGGCTAGTAGTTTTCTCTCTATTTCCAAGCAAGGCTATGTGACCCTCCTCCCCAAAGATTAAGGCCTAATGCACACTGTAGCTATCCTATGGGCTAAGCAACACCGACTCCTCTCGTCAAAGTCTAGTAGGTGCTATCCTTACTCCACTTTCTCTTCTCAGCCACACGATATTTCCCATCTAGAACATTCCCACTTGGGCACTCCTAACCATATGCTATCCCTGCAGGCACACCACAACACTTAATACCCTTTGCTTTTTGCGCAAGCCACAAGAGGGGGACGATCGTAGGGTAGGGGTATCGCGCATAGGGGCACAAGCCCTAGGGGTCGATACCTCCTCGTTCCCATCAATACTGTGCACCACTTCTCATGACCTCCACAATTGGCTCGTCACCATTACCACCACCTCTCACTGCTATTGCCAAGGCCATCAACCACAACCACAGCCCACCAACCGGACACCTCTCACCACCACGTCTCCATCTTCTCCATCTTCATCTCCTCATCGGACTTGAGGAAGCATCACGCGGACACCAGGTAGTGTACTCCACGATCACTACCGTGCACCGACAACAGATCACACCATTATCGCTCGCACGCGCTGTCCTCACACCTCACGTGGGTTGCTTGGACATTGCGCAGACATCGCCGACAACCTTCGTGCACACTCACCACCTCCCACTCGCGGTGATAGCACGAGGCAAGATTCGAAATGCCGATTTCAATACCGTGCTGATGAAATTATAAGTGTGCATTTCGTGGGCATGCCGAGGGCACGGCGTGGAAATGTCCGTTTTTCGATAGCCATGTCGATGGGCATGCCGAGGGCACGTTGGTTCAAAATGATATCAATTTCAAGAAAATCAAATGCTTATTGTGACTTGTGTAACAATAACAGTGTTTCATCACAACCATACCTAAAGTTTTAGATATTGTGTGCATGCGTGCGTGTGAACCCTTACCCAAAACTTGCCCATCTGGACCTATAGACCCTTACCCAGACCTTACCCATCAGCAGACACCTCAAACCGTGCTCAGCCAACACAAATCTCACCAAATTGGTCGGCATCTGGCGGCATGCCGACCATACCGTCGGCATGCTGACGAAATCCTGGCATTTTGACAGCAAATGCATATCGACATGGACCTTTTTCAAAAAATGCCTTGCCAGCGGTATGCCGTCAGCATTTAAATCACTAGCACGAGGGATGTGAGTGCTCGCACATGCACACAAAGACGACGCCATCACCACCATGCCCCAATTGCCGGCCGTACCCCCATTGTCTCGCATGTGGCTTGCATGCTGCTGGGAGCGTGGGATAGAGACATGATGACTCGCAATAGCTCCATGCTCATTCTCGTCTTCTTCCTGATCGTACCCCCACCGTTAGCCACTCACATGGTCATGTGCACGTTACGTGTACTGCCGTGCTGGGTCATGAGATCCACTTTCCTTACTTCATTTGATTGTTTTTATTTGCAATTCAGTTATTAGTAGAATAGTTAGCATATTCGATCTTGTGGACATTTCTCAAGTTTTGATTCAATAAAAATTGTTGTGTGTTTGATTTAGGGGATTGTAATTTGATTGTTTTGATAACTTAGTTGGAATAAGTCATGTGAGCTTTGTGTTTTTTCCATCATATCTTCCTGCAAGTAATAATTAGCATAGCAATAATAATCTCGTAGTTTAATTTTGTTTAACTTTCTTTCCTTCCTATTTGTAATTAGAAATAATTTTGTTAAAAATATCAACATAAGAAAATAATTGTTGCCTGTACAAAGTTCATTTGTTTCTTGCCTTTTTAATGGATAAGATGTGAATCTGTTGCCTCCTTGTGGTTTGAGCCGGTGTCCCACTTCACGTGGGGAGTCAGTTATAAATGTTTATTGATGTGTTGTTAGTGCCCGGCTAACAGAATCTGAATTTAATTCTCAATCAATTAAATACAAATATTAATTCGATTAGCACACGGTCACGTATCTTCCTCATTCATTATCCTATACAATTGATTCAAGAGTTGTTTACTGCATATCTTGCTCATGTAGACCTCATCATGACGTCGGTTATGCTCACGTCGAATAAGTGCACCAATCTAAAAATTAAATTAATTACATAATATAATGTGAATCGGGTCGAATCATAAAGAGGGAATGTGATGTGATTAAGTAGAAATGCTTAAGATTTTTTTTAGAATTTTAAAATTGATTGTGTACTTTTTAGTTAGAATTTTTTTTTTAATTGCATAAGAGGTAAAATTGCATATTTACCCCTAATGCTTATAACATACCTATCTAAAACAGAAAGATGGCAATTTTTACGATGCAAAATAGATTTTAGAAAATATATAGATAAGTTAAAAATAAAAAGTGAAACAAAACGTCGACTAAGTGCAAACTAAATGCAATAAACAATCAACTAATGTAGAGCGTGAAAGGTTGAGAAGTTTTTCCAAATAATCGAAGTCTTCTTAGGTCAGAGGTAGCCTCATGAAGATTTTCCCTAGGCTTGGCTTATCTACCCTATGGATCCGAGGCATAACCCAACTCGAAGCCATGTCCTAGGCTCGAGTTATCTCCAAATCCGATATAGCGTAAACCAACTCAGGTCTGGATCTTCCTAAGGCTATTCTTCCTTAAGAAATCCTTAGTCACCTAGATCTACCCCCATATGCCCCTCCGGACATCACAAGGAAATCAATCACACATCACCATCATCACACCACCAAAACCATTTAATAAGAATCTCATTAAACACATCTAAGAGTTTCACAAGACATGTATGGATTAAAAAGAACATCAGATTAGAGAACTCCTGTGGTAGTGTGTTAATGACAAGCGTGGTGAAGACCTTGTGGCAGTGGTGGTTGATGTGGAAAATACACGGTTTGTTAAATGATATAATTAGTGTCATTGTAACGCGTAAATCCGCAATCAAACTTTTACATTTATAATACTTAGATAGTGGAGTATCTAGGGTCATCAAAGGAGGCCAATTTATTAGTCATAAAGAATGGGTTCTCTTTCTCGCCTCTCAAATCAACACATAACTTTTTGTATTTTTTATTTTGTTATTTTTAGGATTTTCAAAAACAATCGAGTTTTGTGTGAAGACGAATTATGCTACAAGTAACCCTAAGTGACAAAAATGAAGTCTTCTCCTCTAAGCTCACCTTAGGCAACTGTGCCTAGGGTAATTAGAAGAGAAGATTGTGATGTGCACTGCATTAATACTAGAAGAAAAACACACTAATTTCAAATATGAACTTGGAAGGCAATGAAAATTTGTATTACTAGCAGAGTAAAATACAGGTAGAGGAATGCTTCTACAAGAACATTTAACTACTAGCTAACACAAAAGGTAGAGTAAAATATAAAGAAGGGGTGATTCTGGTAGAAGATCCAGGTGGCCCTTGCTCCAAATGTGGTTGCCCCACACTTGAAAAGAGCTCTCCTTCTCTTCTTTGATTGGTCTTCTTTCAAGCTCTTCCTCCAAGGTGGGTGTCGACCACCTCGATGAAGATCCTCCTTGCCTAGCCATCCCCTCTAGGTTGAGGATGACCTCCTCCTTGGCATGGCTAAAGGAGAAGAGAGAGAGGAAGAAGGCACCAAGGGGGCGGGTAGGTTGCCCCCTTGATCTTCTTCTCTCCTTACTTGGCATGGATGTAAGAACCTAACTAATGGTATGGGTGGAACCTATCTAATGGAGAGGAGATGGGAATTATGTGGTGGTAGGATAGGGTATTTATAGGAAGGGAAGGGGGTGGTTATGGTATTTTTTGGAGGGAAATGAAGGGGCACTTGGATATTTTTGGAGGGAAAAATGGAAGGGAAATGAAGAGGTGCCTTGTTTTTCCCTCCAAAAATACCTTCTAGAAGGTGTTGATTTTGGAGGGAAAAAATGGAGGGTGGAGATGGGTTGAAGGGGTAGGTGTAGGGTTGGATTTCAAGGGTTTTGGAGGGAAAAAGTTGGCTCCATTTTTAGGTGGTTTTGGAGGGAATTTGGTGGTGTCTTTTGGTGGTAGGGAGGGGTGAAGGGATGTGTAAGGTTGATGCCAAGATTGAGGTGGAGTGGTGGTAGCTTTGGTGGACTTAGGTAAGGTTAGTTGGTGGAGCTAGTTAGGTAGGTTTTAGGGTTAGGATTTGGTGGCCAAGGAGGTGACTAGATAAGCTAAGCTAGCTTAGCTAGCTTAGCTAGTAGGGAGTAGGGTAGAGAGGTAGAAGGAGCTAGGGTTTTGGAGGTGATGAGTTGGAAGTAGTAGTTTTGAGGTGCACTGGAGCTGGTGGCTGCTGAAGAGAGCTGCAAGGAGCTACCTTAGCTGGCTTAGCTCGTTGGTTTTTTGCTAGCTGCTAAGCCAAGCTAAGATGAGCTGGCTTCTACTGATGTGAGCTAAGGTGAGCTGGGTTTGGTCTTCCTGGAGATTACTGACCTAGCTAGAGTAGTTAGCTTAGGTCAAGTAGCTCAGCTCAATTAAGTTGAGCTAAGTTGAGCCTCTGGGAGCTAGACTTAAGCTGCCTTGAGTTGGTTATGATCATCTTCAGTTGACCAGGTCTAGATAGTAGCTAGTCCTAGTCAGGTTGAACTTCTAGTAAACTCTCCTGAGTTGGAGGAGATGGAATGGAGCTGGGATCAACTAACTTGAGCTAGTTTGAGCTGCCATCCAACTGAGGTGAGCTAAATGGAGCTGAGGTGAACTAGCTAGAGCTACCATTTAGCTGAGATGAGCTGAATGGAGCTAAGGATGAGTTGATCCAGCTAAAAGGAGCTGGGATCTAGCTGGGATGAGCTGGATCTAGCTGGAATCCAGCTGATAAGAGCTTCTTCTTCATCTTCTACCTTCCTGAATGCCAAGGTATGTGGGATCTGACTCTCTATCTATCCCTTACACTCAAGTAAACACATTAAAAATGCAACTAAAATGTAATGCATGCCTGTCCTAGTTAAATGCCTAAATGAAACCCGAAAATCCATTTGCTAAGTTAAAACCCTAAGAGCTAGATCAGTTTTAGGGTATAAGAATGATGATAAACTAACGTTTATCAGTGGTGTCGGCAGAGGTGGCAACCATGGTTGCAGTCCTCCAATCTTCTCCTTGGAATCGTAGCTCCTCCTCGGAATGGTGGCTTTCCGTGCTCTCCCTCCCTTGAGATTTTGGACGTGAAGGTATGAGGAGGGGTGATGGAGTGGAGAGGGAGTTGTCCTACCGTCGACTGAGGAGAGGAGGGCTAGGGCCTACCGTTTGCACTCTTATAAGAGAGTGGGTAGGAAGGGCGTCGAGTGGAAAGATGGGTCTACAATGGGGGAAGCCACCTGCATTCTGTGTGTGTGATGGGTACGAGGGTGGGCTCCTTTCGAGTGTGGGAATCACAGCGCCCCCTTAAGGTCTGTGCTAAAAGAAATGAAGAGCGGGTGGTAGTGAGCGTTTTGTCGTGATGGTTAGGTGAGCGATTAGGAAATGTCTAAGGAGAGAATGGGTCCTACTGGGTCTGTGTGAGATGGGGGTCGTGGAGTGAGGGTCAGGGTCGTGCGACATTTGCTAGAAATGAGTGAGCGAGTGTGGGATTTTTCCTGTGTGACTGAGGTGTGCAAGCCTACGATGGGTTGTGGGTCTGTATGAGATTGAAGAGTGCGCAAATGAGTATGGATCCCAAGCGAGCGTTGGAAAATGGGAATGGAGACTCGCTCAGCAGGGCCTGTGGGTGGTATGGGAGAGGGAATGAGTGGCTATCTGCTGGAGAGAAATGGGAAAATGAGTAAATGAGTTGTTTATGATTGTGGGAAAATGGAATGGGATAATAGGCTGTCATTGGGTGTGGAAAATAAAGAGTGGGGGTTGCGGTTGCTAAAAAATATGAGTGGATAATGGTGGATTAGTAATTGAGAGAAATGGGCGAGGAGTGAGGGTTGCATGAATTGAGTTGGGTACAGAGTGAGTTTGGGAAGGGTGGTAATCATAAGTGAATGATTGGGTGTCTCCATGGGCCAACTCTTTAATTATGTAAACTTCCCACAATTCTTGCAACTAAATAAAAACACTATTATTTATGTGCATAACAAGAGATAAAATGAAAGGAAATCATGTAAAACTAAGTGTCAATGCATGGAATTATTTTGCGACCAAATGTGAATATTAATATAATCTAAAATGCATAGATCCATAAACTTAAGCTTATAAATAGTCCACTGAAATGGACTCATCACATCCTGTCAAAGTGTGACAGATATTTAACATACCCAAGGGATTATGGTTCTTGATCAAAGGAATGGGCGCTACACAGGGACTTCAGGAGGTGACCCAATCTAGTACTACTCTCGCCTAAGCAAGTTTAACTTCAAAGTTCTAATGTGATCAGTACATTAATGCTGTTATGGTTGCACTTGTTAAGATTTTATTTCTTTTATAATAGGACAATGCCTATTCGTTTTCTACATATCTTATTCATTATTTGATTTTCTAGATTTTCAAACCTTTTAAACCTGAATATCGATTCGACATCGCAAATTGTGATAGATATTTAAGGAACAAAACGAATGAATGTTCTCGATCGAAGAAATTAATGCAACACAAGGACTTTCCATGTTAGTCAAAAGTCAATTTCATCTTCAACAAGAAGGGACTTTAATTATGATAATGGAAATGGATAATCAGAGATTCAGCGAAGAGCCAAATAGTATGGAAAAACAAGACACTAGTGAAAGGAACCTGACTCCAGCTTTTAGGAGCAGCACAGAGATCAACAACGCGCTTGACACCTATGAGATTTGATATCCACCTTTCTTGCTTTCAAGTAGTGAGTTCCCCTTCGAAAGATATATAAGAGATAATAAAGAATAAGGTAGTTAAGAAAGGGTGATATGCATATGCCTTGGAAGGTTGGAAATTCTTCATTAATCTGGAGGAGCTTGAATGAACTTCGGGTTTACATGAATAAGCTTGAATGAATTACATTATTTACATCTTAATGCATGTTATTTATATATTATTATTAATCTTATGTCTAGGGATTTATGTAACTAATTAGCCCACAATTATGGGCTCTTCACTAGCAATGAGGGAAGCCTTTGGAGTTAGCCAGGGGTTGAATCAATTTTATCAAATTCACAAGTTAAGGGACGTGGTGGATAGGTATTAATAGTACTTAGTAAGTTGGGTTTCAAAGGCAGGAAGTAAGGTTTTGGCGACGAAGTTCACATGATTCCCTGTATTCGAGGAAGTTTCCCCTGTGGAAGTTTACCCTGTAAATACACTAGGTCATACGCTAAGCTAAGGGGTAGTACATGAAAGCCAGTTATGTAGAACCTGGGGAATTGACTGAAAACACAACCAAGTCATTAACTTCAAAAGCAGGGTCTTTTAACGGTGAAGTGGAATTGACTTCATCTTAAGTCAGGTCTGCACGAATTGGGAATGAATTTGATTAACCAATGGGTTTAGTGCCTATGCCTAGTTACTAAGATTCAGTTGAGAGTTCAACAAACCCAGTGGAATGGAATTCACATACTACTTTAGAGGCCGCTTCATCCGTTAGGGAATTAGATGAAGATTCATAAGCTGGATACGCAGAGGGTAATTTACCATCTAAGTCCGCTGGGGCAGATTTGGTTTCTTTTAAATAGTCTAAAGCTTCGCGAGTGGAGAAGTGTTGATGTTGAGGCTAGAAGGTCAGGTTGTTAACAAGCAGGTTATACATCAATTCCCAAGTGGGTTGTTAAGAGGACAGGGTTGATCTGATTGGAATATAGTGAAGTTCCTAGTTGAAGGGTAGGAAGAAGAAGGTTAGTTTTAATTACTCCAATTACAATTATAATTATCAGTTCAAGAGTTCGGGAAGCCAATCAAAGCTGGAAGACTGATGAAATACCCATCTCGGGGAAATAAAGCAAGCCTAGGTTGATCCACTCACCTCGAGAACCCCATTCGAGGTCTGAGACCAGGAAAAGAAGGTTGGTTGAGATGGCCCCGAGGACACCAAATTCATAAAAGAACCAAGTTTGAGCAACGGGAAGCTAGAGGTCTGAATCCGAGTAGGTTTAGGATTCTCTCGCATATGGAAAGTAGGTTGAGGTTGATGAAGTTTAGAGTTTGAGAATTTCCATGCGAAATGAAAGTCAATGTCAATGTCTGTAGTGGACTGAACAAAGGTACCAACTAAAGCTGATTTTGTGGACTGACCAGCTAATCTTGAGGGGGTTTAGCTTTGATTGAAATTCAAGAGCGAATCGAGTGAGGAATCCAATCTATCTTTCTTGGGGAACAAGAATGCTAGGGTGCTTGGTCGAGGTTAGAAGTGAAGAGTAGAGTTCAAAGCAGAATCTAAGAAGTCAGACTTTGGTCAGTCAACAACGAATGAGGAGGGAAGGTTTGTTTCCAGAGATGAAGTTAACCCAGGGAGTGATTGAGAATTAGTTACATGAGGGGACTTAAAGTACAACTCTGTTCGATTCCCCGTGAAGGAAGCTATTCAGTGGGTTGTTTGAAGGGGATTTGCGTATCTTTCCACCGCATCGGATGTGAATACCCATAAAGTGGATCAAGATGGTTTCCTGACTCATATTTTGTATGTTGGATAAGTTTCTGACTCACATTTAAGCAAGCTAAGCAAGGAGTGAATTAGCGAAGCTCATTAATAGTTGAGTTCCATCAAGCGACGGTAGGAGAATTCGGAGTGGACTCGACTCGACCAAGGGAGGGAAGGCCAACAACCACTTTCAATTGGGTTCCACTTCTACGAGCATAAGTTGATGATTTTGGTGATTCATTGGATGATTGAGCCTCATAGATTTCCCCAAGCCCAGTCAAGATTAATTTAGCATTCCCAGCCCACTAGGCGAAATTGGTGGTTTCTTGGTCACGACTAGCTAAATTGAAAGTTCCATTAAAGTGAGGTTCCACATGGTAGAACCTTCTCAAGGAATATAAGGTTTTCATGAAGTTGATCCTGAGCTGCCATCTAAGCAAAAATACCTTCATTTAAGAGAAGATTTTTGGTGTAGAAAGTCCCAAATTCAGGGTCCTTCGTTGCACAGATTTCCTGGGAAACGAAGTTATAGGAATGTAGGTTCAGAGCTAGACCAACTACTCCAATAGCACTCATCCATAAATTGGTTACTGGCACAAATAACATAAAGAAATGTAACCAACGTTTATTGGAAAAATCTACCCCAAAAATTTGGGTGGTTAGCAGTGACCATGGAATCAGTTTCTTTTGCCTGAGTTGGGTTAAAAGCACGGAATGTATTTGCACTTCTCCATCTTCGAATCAAGTATTTTTCATAGTAGCACCATGAATAGCACATAGTAGAGCTGCACCTAAGCCTCCAGCAACTCCCATCATATGAAAGGGGTTCAAGGTCCAATTAGGAAACCCTTGGAAGAGGAGAATTGATCGAAATATAGATGCTACACCAAAACTAGGTGCAAAAAACCAACTAGATTGACCCTTAAATCAAGAATCAAGAAACAACCATTTAGGTGAAAAAGGCTTATTGCATTATGGATTGCCCCAAAATCAAGAGTACAGAAACATGAATAGCAATTGGAGCGGAAAATGCGATGGCATTATAAGGTCGCAATTGAACAGATCGAGCAAGTTCAATTTGACACAACATAAAATCGATTAGCCTGAAAGTGCCATGAAGACCAACAAAAGTCCACAAACCCCCTAATTGACACCAACAAGTCAAATCTCCTTATGCTTCAGGGCCCCATAGTAGCAACAAAGAATGTCTAAGCTATTTGCAGGAGTAGAAACCGCAACAGTTAAGAAATTGTAGCCTTCCAAATCAGAACTAGGCAATCCATGAGTATACCATGAAGTGACAAAAGTAATACCCATGAACCAACTGCCTAAAGCGAAATAAGTGCAAGGAAAAAGCAATAGGCTGGACCAATCTACTAAACTGAAACAGTCCCTACATAACCAGTCATCCATAATATCAAAGAAATCCTTTTCTTCTTTAGTCAATCTACTAAGGGCTATAGTCATTGTTGTCCTCCAATTCCATTACTTCCACCATTTCCAAACACCTCATAGAATTCCAGGGCATATGATAGTTCGATTCGCTGTGGACAATTCCTTGCCCAAAGCCACAATTTTGAAGGTACAAATTCTTCTTTTCTATTGGACCACAAACCACTTGGGCTCAATCCATGAGTTTAAGTCCTTAGTATTCCTATTTGGTTGACTAGTTGGAAGAACCATATTCTTAATAACAACCAAAATCCCGAATTATCCTATGACTCTTATTTCATAGTATATCTTTGCATGAAGGGGTCAAGTCCAACAAAAAAAGACACTTCGAATATGGATCTTTTGATTTTACTTTTACTTGGTATGGTAGACTCCAAATGACTGGTTTTGATTTTTTCCAAGGTGATTTCTATGAATGAGATATTCATCAAAGTAGGAAATTATAGTATGCTCGAAAGGAAAGCCCTTTCTTGCATTTGTTCTCGAATGTATTGACAGAACAACATTATCGAATTTTGGAATCAAAGAAAGATATTAAAAATTAATTCACAAAAGAAACATTTCTTTGTGGCACAAAAGAGTAGCAATTTATTCTTAGGAAATGAAATGTACGGAGAAAAAGAAATCAAAAATATCGAAAAATTTTTGTATGCTTAAAGGAAACAAAAAAAGTCCTTCTCTACAATTTCATCTATATCGAATTGGAATATCAGAAAAGCTGATATAACCATGATTCAATGGGCCATTTATTCTTTTGATTTAGGATTGGATGGAAAGATGGAAGAGTGGAGAAGTTAGAGTACTTTGGCTTGGCAATTCCTAATTGGATATCATCTATGTCCAAGGATAAAAATAGGAATAAGGAAAGAGGGAGATCACCACTATATCAGTATAACGTAGACTCCTCCTAATAAGTGTAATTCTACATTATTATAATTCATAAATCTTCCATTTTTTAAATCAAATCCTAATCATGAGAACTCATTCGAATAATGATTCGAACTCATTCGAATCAAGATGACACCTTTTATTTTCTACAAAGAAATGAAGACTGGATTTTCGTGGAAAAAACCCCTTATTGAATTGGAACCGATGACTTACGTCTTACGATGGCATTACTCTACCATTGAGTGAAAAGGGTTCTTGTTTTATTCCATTCATGAATTAACCATCTTCCATTATGGAATATACTGTATCTATGTATTCTATATGCATAGAGACATGGATTCCTAGGAAATGAACTCATTCAGAAATCATAGATTGGGTTGATCGAAAAGGAAAGTCTAGGGTTAGGGGAAAATGATTTTGGATTGAAGAATACAAATTCAGACCAAGGTGAAGGAATCCTATACAAGAATGATATATAGAATATATAAAAGACAAAAGTGAGATATTAAAAATGCTATATATCCTATCCGTCCTAATTGATATTTATGATTAAAATTCCAAATTGAATAAATTCCACTAATCTCAAAGAAATATATATACAAATCGAATTACCACATAGCAAAGAAATAGGGTCTTCTAGGCTAAAAATGAGCAAGCTAGGTATGGTGATCAAGCTTTGACCAATTAGTGATGGGTAGACCAAGCTAGGTCTATTCCGGCTAGAAATAAGGCAAAGTCAGAGGTTAAGGTTGCTTCTGATTCAGAGTTAGAAAGGAGCCCGTGACAGTATAGGTAGAGGTTGATGATGATTCCAATTGGGAATCAAGGTAAAAAGACAATGAATTTTTCCCAGGTCAATCATATCTTAATTGGGGCACGGGGCGAGCCGATAATCATTCACTTCTGTTCAATCCCTAGGAGGCTGTGAGCAGGTAGGTGATTGATTCCTTGGTTCACAGTTCGCGAGGTTAATCGAAAATTAGCCAAAACCCTAAAGTCACCCTATTATTAGAGGGGGAGTTAGGGTCACGGAATAGGGTCAAGTTATCAAATGGATGACCTGTAGTTAGGAAGATGTCGGATAGGCTGATTTCAGAGTCAATTAGTTAAGTAGTTCTCGGAATGAAGGGACGGAGTTCATAGTAGCATTGCGTTGTGTAGGAAGGTCCCACCCGGGATTGATTAGGCACAAGTTGCCCATATGGTATTGCACATGATTATATTTCATTTACTATGTACATCACGTGATTTGAACAGTTGCCTAGCCTGCGCTGCGGAAGGGAAGTCAAGTTCATAGGTTTCTTCCGCGGTTTGATCCAAATCCACAACAAATGGACTTGTTGTTCACTCAAATTCCAGGTCTAAGTATGTAAAGGAAGCCATTGATTCAGATTCCTCAGAAAGGAATTGATTCCATCCAGGGGAGGAGTAGGAGTGAGCTAGTCTAGTCGTATTGATTTCAAGGAGAAGTGGAATGGCCCTGGTCATCCTCCATGGATTGGGAAGAGGGAATGGACAGTGATACGTATTTATGATGGATTGGTGGGAACAATTTCTCAATGGGATTAGTAGTTCATGAGTGAAAGCTTGGAGTTAGATCAATCAATCGCTTTGATGCCCAAGATTGGTCTTGTGTTACAATGAACTATCATAATCAATCCACCCCTACCCTATAGTTGATACAATTCATCCATTCCTCGGGTCATTGATGAAGTGAAGGGTTCATTCCAAAACTGTGTAATTAGGGACAATCAGGCAGGATAAGGGTGGATTCTTGAGGTGGGATTTCTAAGTGGGGATTTGGTTCATTCAATTTGAGGTTTGAGTGCTAACTGAAATACTAAGTAAGCACCTAACTGGCGAACCCACCTTGTTGGGTTTGAGGCGTTTGCCCCTATTGTTTCTAGGTCTGGGGATTTGGTTCCTATTCCAAAGTCAAGATTTTAGATTTCAAGTAAATTCACCTTCTGCATATGATGAGCTCCCACCTATAATTAATAGACTGTGAGCATAAGCTAGTTGACCCTTAAGCAAGGGATTGAGCATCTAGAGTGTATTGAGTTTATGTTATTGTTGCCGCAGAAGACACTACTAATGAGTTGCACCTAGGTGTCCTGAGCGGAAGGAAGACAAAGATATAGAGCGAATAAGTGTTGAATTCCTAGTGAATAGGGCCCCCATGTTGGTTTAACAATAAGTGGAGGATAGATAGTTTCCCCTAGAGATGGAGTCAATGAGTGAACTTCGGATGCATGGGGTTTGATCTGGGGAAAGGGATGGAGGGAGTTCACAAGGTAGGTGAGGCTGAACTGAAGGGGTTTCTGATGCAGTGATTTATATCTAGTGCAGACTAGGAATGTGAGTGGAGTTCAAGTCTCTTCTCCTGGGTAGTGAGTCCGAAGTCTTAAGCAAAAGAGTTGTACAAAAGGTGATTGGGGAGTGAAATGGGTGAATTCTATTTCTTTCTTGTACCTCTATGGATGGAATAGATCCATTTCTAGTCTTTTTACCTACATTTCTTTCAGATTCATGTTCTTTTTTTCTATCGTGCCAATCCAACACAAATCTTTTCCTTGATTGGATTTCTTTAATTTGATTTGGTTTCTCGATGTTCCATTCCTATTGACAATGATGTATTGAACAAATAGAATTTCATTTGATTGTGGATGAATAGGTCCATAGATGCATTTCTATCCCATATGGGTTGGTGTTACGTCACTCAAGGGATTGATGTGCAAAAATTCCAATGAAAAGAAAAAAGGATGGAATGGAGGCATCCATTTTGACATTTAATTTTCTTTGGAAATCTCTTGTATTTTCATTGGATCCGTCTTGTTTTGTTTCTATTATAGAATGGAATGGATTCAAAGACCTTTCTTTTTGGGTTTGTTTTGTTAGTTTTGTTTCCATGTTTTTTGCTGAGATCGCACCATTCCATCCATTTCTCATTATTATATTACTTGGATTGGGATCCTATATCTAATTGTATCTATTATAATAATCCAGGTTTAAGTGCTTCGCTCTCACCGCGGGTCTCCAGGTCGAGCGTCGCCACATCGTGGGCCGGCGAAGTGACAGACCATCGCATCAAGCTAGCGAGCTTGACCGTCACCGTGCGCGAGCCTTCGCAACTCCATCTTACCATGGGCGTATGCTATTGGCCATGCCAATATCCTTTTCTTTTTATTTTATTTTGTTTTCTTCCTCACTACTGTTCATCTTTTTCGCAGAACAACCCATCACCACCACCATCACTCCGCTGCCGTCCTCAGTGCTACCCTCTTCTACTTAGCATCACTGTGACCATCGCCCACTGCTTAGCATCACTGAGCCCTCATCAGCCAAAAGATCAACGGCTTAGATTGCACCTAAAAATAGCCTCCAACGCGCCTTATATGCATGGATGCCTTCTGGTGGCGCCACGTGGCAGCTTTGGAGATGCTCGATCGTGATCTACCGCTTGCTCTCTCGCTTCTCTTTGTGCACCCAAATTCAAAACACGTGCGCTTTGATTTCAGCTATCCGATCTCACGATCAGACGACTTAAATTGCGTGTGCCACCGCCGTAAGATTAACGCGTGTAACTACGCGTTTGCATTGACGTTAGATCACACATGCGCATCGAAGACCCCTCATTGCAAAACACGTTCTCCTCTATGCCCTCCGATCGTCATTCGACAGTTCAATTCCTTCGAGCACCATCGCCTTTCAAAATTCGTGCGCAGCGTGGCTCGATCCTGCGTTGCTCGTTGCGGTTGGAGTGTGCTAACCAACGTGCCATAAGTGCGGATGGTTGCATTTCCATATTGGAGCTTGACTGCTCTTAGCCATTGGATGGAGATCCAATAGCTGAGATCTTCTCTTGGCTGATGAGGGCACGGCGAAGAGCGGTCAACGTGTCATGCTTGTGGCCATTGGATGATAATCCAACGACCCACAAGGTGCACAAAACTTCTTTAGAGATTGGGGGCGTAGCGAGGGGCGGCTATGATGGCGCCACGCGGCGCCATCGTGGCCGTCTATCTTTCTATGGGTTGTTCGTGATACTACGGATGTCTGATCAAGACAATTCAGGAAGCGTTGGACTCCCATTGTCCTAATCAAATCTGTAAGGTCTGATCTATCATTTGCGGTCTCGAATCATTTGTAATTAATATCGTTTCTCTTTTAGAGCATAAAATGACAGTATTATCTATAATGCTACCAAACTAGCTATCATGCAATTTATGATGCTTATGCATTCATTGTTTCTAAGTTATGCTAGAATCTAACTTAATTCAGGTAAATTAGGTCATATGATTGCTGTGCAAATCTTGCCAGTCCCTAGCAAATGTAAGACTAAATGCAAAGTGGTCCTACATGACTGATTTCTATCAAGAGTTTAATTAGTAATTTATTTCTTTTGTTTTCATCCAAAACTTTAGAAATCCAGACAATTGTGAAGGTGTAGTATTGTAGTCTATGCAACAGATTCAAGTGAAAAGTTAATCCACATCTAAAGCTCGTATTTGACTCTTAGTAAAATTCTATTGGGATAGGCAGACTTCTTCTCTAGGGGTGATAAAATAATTGGTAAATTTAGCCCTGGCTTTTTGGCTTAGGTAGAAAATGTTTTGAGTCAAGTGGATTTGTATTTGCTGGCTCGTACTCATCTGGTGTTACACATAGACTAGTACTACAAAATCTAGATTTTCAAACTTTTAAATAATTCAACTCAAAGAGAGGCGGAGAAATTATGTTCTCTTTAGTTCCTTTGTACTCATTCTCTCTTTCTTCTTTTTTCCTTTCTTTTTCTTCCTTTTTTTCTTTTTTTTTTCATTTCGAGCTCACAATTTCATTAGATTTGTCAATATATTTGGTGGCCTCACATGGAGTTGACACTTCAATTAAGTTTAGATAACCTTATGACTAAGTTATAATTCCTCAGCACGTATTTAGGCGGTCGAAAATACAGAAAAGTAGGTCAAGACCATATTTGGTGCATTATAAAGGAAATGGGTATTGTTGCCTTAATGTGCTTATCACACTCTTTTTTTTCTCTTTTTTTCATTTTTCTATATATATATATTTTTTTCTATATATATATATATATATATATTTCTGCTTTTCTCTTTTTTTTTTCTTTTTATATATTTATTTCTACCAACACAACATACTGTAGCAACCATGCACATTTTTGTTCACGAGGCATTATTCGGGATTGGGGTGTTCAAGAGGATATTGGGTGGTTTATTTGGTGAAAGTGTCTATTCTCGGCACTAGGAAAGGAATGGATGGGACAGTGTATTTCTAACCTTGATACCAATACCCTCCTTCAACCGATGATTCCATAAAGGATGGTCGCAACCATCCACCTTAGTCCTAGTTTTATTAGAACCCACTCTCTATGTATTTGCCTTATTTTGTGGCTCTCTAAAAATTCACACAAAGAATTTGTACACAGGAATCAAGAGCAAAAACTATGTCTAACTTCGAGAATCATTATTCAATTATCCAGAAATTAAGATTCCTTATACTAGCCTTAGAGCACCAGTAAACTCTCTACTCTCACCTCACAATTGTTTGGTGGATCTACTAGAAGATGTTTGCCTGACTCCTTAATTACTGTCCAAGGATTTAGGAGAAGAAACATTGCTTCTTCTCGACAAACTAAAGATGTTTATCAATCTTCACAGAGGATCCATTGCAGATTCTATGTGTAAGTGTGAAATTGTACTGGATCCTAAATTCAGGAATTTACTTAAGAATAAATCTCTAATAAAACCTTCTTGATAAAAATTCCTTATGCATAAATGTAATTTTTTTTTCTGACATAAAAATAAGACATGCAATATCTACCCTCCAATGCCTATTCATTACAATGTCTTCATTGAAATGTATGCAGGAAAATAAAAAAGTAACAAGTAAGAGGAGGGGATATCATATAATTGAGCTTGTTATTCCAGGTCATCTTGGATGCAAAACTACCTGTAAAGAATACTGGGTTGCCTCGCAGCCAGCGCTAAGTTTAACGTCATTTGTTGGACCAAAACCCAAAAATGAATGATTAAATTAATGGGTTGAGTTAAGATTAAAATGAAGATATGATCATCTGGCCCAAGAATCAGTGATCCACAAATGCGGATCAATTGATGGTGAACACCAAGCCCAAACGGTCAAAAAAATAAAATAAACGGGCTTGGAATTATTTGCAGCCATGTGCTACAAAAGAGAAAAATAAGTGTGGGTGCCAAAGTGGAAAGTAGATAGTAGCAACCTTTAGAAGTGATGCATGAGTAAGGTAGATGAGGTAGGTAAATAGCGGTCAGTGAGGAATAAATCATACGGGTCCTGAAAGTGATGGGAAATGAAAGGAGGGACCTAGTGTAGTCTGAAATGGTATAAGAAATCATTTCGTAAGTTAAGTCAGGTGTAGATGGATGTAGAGTAGGTGAGTCAGATAAGATCTAGTGGTCCATCTCAATAGTTCCGGATTTACCCAAATCATGCTGGATATTCAAATCAGAATCTTCAATCTCATCCCTGGGGTGATCAAAAATCTCATTCAAGTTGCCCAAATCTTGTTTTAATTCATGATGCAAATTCTCAAATGTAATGGACGGATATTCGTTATTCCTTAGAATCATTGCCCGAGGGGGGAGTAAGGTCAGAATCTAGATTAATCAAAATCTCAAATTCTTTTAGATCTGTGGACTTTTGAATTTGATCCTAATCATCTTTCTCTTGAACTACATCTTCTGAGGACATGTCTTCCTGTTTCTCATCAATCAAATCAAACTCCTCAAAATTCCATGATTCAGCTACATTCTTTGCTTCCTCAGATAAATCATCATAAGTCATCCCCAATAATTCTGCAATTTCTTGAACATCTTTTTCATAATGGGATTGTTTATCTTGTTCTTGCACATGTTGTTGGGCGTCAGAATCAGAGACATAACGTGTAGAATCAGGTATCTCCACATCAATATTGTAATCTTCAGAGAGTGGTCTATTAGAATCCTGGATAAGTGGGAGAGATGGCTGGGAATCGGAGAGTGTGGAAGTGGGAATGGATTCAACTTCTAAGGGAGTTGAGTTAGAAAAATCATTTGAGTCGACCCTAGGTATGGAGGCTGAATATTTCAAGCACATATGATTAGAAAAATTATCCGTCAAAATTAGATTTGTATCATCGAAAATTGCCTGGTAGGGGCCAATCTCGCTGTTTCCACTTGATGTTTCTTTCATTTGTTCCTAATCTTGATCTTGTTCATCCTTAGTTCAAGTTCACCCACAATTTTTGTAATATTAGACTTAGGATCATCCTCAATGTCCAATTATGCATCCTTAAACATAAAGGACTCATACTCTAGCCCACCATGGATTGGTTCCTCAAAATAGAATGATTGCAATTCAGGGCCTAAATCAAGATATAATTCCTCCAATGAGTCTTCCTCCTCAAAGTCAACTTTTGGGATATCAAAATTATTTATTAGTTTAGGTGTAGCCCGAAATAGGATCTGTTCTGCATAATCACAAGGCTGGTGGGTGGGCTCGATGTATGCAGAGGTTGAGATTGGATAAGATGTCATACTTAAGGTTGGATCCTCAATCTTAAGTGGCTTATCACTAACTTGTGGCATACTCTGACCAGGTCTATGACGTTGTGCTTCCCGGATTTTATTAAGCTCTTTTGTCAACTTATCCGTATTTCTTTTATTAGCTTCTCTCATCTCCTGGACTACTTGGAGTAATTGGGTAACCTCAGGATCACCACCATGGTCAGGGGTTTGAGTGGGCTGAGGATAATAATTTCCAGGATTTCTTTCCTCAGTCAAATCAGAATATTTATTATTTGAATATCTAAGGTAAGAATCATATTCTTGGTTGGGTGGTTTAGGGTTATACCAATAAGAAGGTGAAGTGGGTCGGGTGGAATTGGGATGATTTGCAAAGTGATTTTGAGGATAAGATTGATATCCTAGGTATTTGGACTCCGAGGCATATCCCTGACCAGGGGAGAGATGAGTTTGGCTGAACCAGTCAAGATAATTGGTCATGTTGATCAAGTGCTGGTCCTATATGGAGAGTGTCTCTTAAGATTGTAGAGATCCTTGATAGCCAGAGATTTGTGTGGGATTCTGTAAGGATGAGGTAGGCCTGGATATACCTAGGGAATATAAGGTGTAGGCAAGGGAATTGAGTCTTGGGTGTTGAGGAGAGTTCTCCCATCCTGAAGAACACGGAGTAAGGGAAGGGGTGGGATAGGGAGAAAAAGAGGAATAGTGGGGATCAAAAGAGTATGGGTCTAAGTTCTCCTCTTCAATCAGTTCTTCCTCATGGTGATTATCTATGGGACAGGATTCAGATTCAGAAAAATAAGGTCTTATCCTTAGATTACTCTTTAAAGGTGGTACCAAATCAGGGTTCAGAGACCTTCTAGTGTCCATGTACTAAAAGAAAGTTAATAGATGAGAGAGAGAAAACAAATGAGAGAATTCTCGCCCTCACAATGTAAACAATCAAGCTATTCCTTAGAGTGTAAATCCTAAATAGACCTAATTCTATTTCCCGAAAATACGACTAGGTTAGGTCAACCCTTGAATTACTTGGCTGGCCAGAAGGGTGAGACCCCTTAGGACACCCTGCACGGTAGGACACCACTAAGGGTTAATGCATTTACCGTATCGACCTTTCTTGTCACCAATAGGTCCAAGTAAACAAGACCTTGACCTTAGCCCAATCTAATTTCAAGTCCCCAAGAATATTAGTCCTGCCTAGGGCACGTCTACTCAGTTTTAGGCTGTCTTGATGTGCCTTTTGAATATGATGGGCGTTAGAGCGGTGTTGCCCTTAAAATTGTTTTTCAAAGTGTGAAGTGCACAGGAAAGGGGTTCACAAGCATTTTTTTTTATGATGAAGTGAATTTTAAGGTTCAAATGCTTGTATTAGTGAGTTTTAGGGTTCACTTGAGTTAATATCTTCAATCAAGGGTTCTGATGAAGCGCACAAGAGTTTTACAAATCCCAATTGTTCGATAGATTTCTTTTAAGAATGAAAATGTAGGTGTGCTCTACCCTAATGTGAAACCCTAAGCGCAGATAGTGTTAGATGGTCCTTTTAAGTCTAGAATCAGAGTGGTGTAACCCAAACAATGCAATCAATTGGTCCTATTACAGCACTAACTAGGCATTCAGAAAATATTTTTCAAGAATTTTAATGCACGTTTTCTATTTTTTTCATATTTAAAGTGTACTGGGGTTCTGTAGTCTATTTTGACTCCCAGTTCATGATCGAATAATCCCTGCAATCAAATGTGAAAGAAATATTTTTTTCATATTGTTTCTAAATTCTTGATTTCCATAGGAATTCAGTGTCAAATTTCAAGTCAATCGGAGTTGTATAAAAATAATTATAATCTTTTGAACTCCGAAAAATCAGGAACAATAACTGATGATAACAGTGCAGTGCGTGAATTTTTAAAATTTTTTAAACTCAGATTTACGTGAAATTTGGATATGTTGTTCCTGACTTCAAAACCCACCTCCAGTAACAATTTTAGAATTTTTAGATTTGTGGATTTTCAGGAATTGAATTTTTAAGATAAGAGTTTGTTTCAGCCTGAAATTCACCAAGAGAGATTTTTTTTTCAAAAAGCAAACAAATCTAACTAATCCTAAGGTTCAAGTAAAACACTTAATTTTTTTGGATTTTTTTTTCAAAATCTAACATAATCTAAGCTACGAGTAATTACCTGAGATTAAGAACTCATTTTTTTCGTTGTGCGTATCTTCCTGCAATTTTGTGATTCCTATGCAACCAAAAATAGCAAGTTAGGATCTAAAATAAGCACTTTACAAGGAAAGCTTTTAAAAATTTTCATTGCTTTCTTGGTAACGGTGCCAAAAGACGTGTTAAAAATTAATTCTGTCATTGTAGTGCGAATCACGATGAAACAAATAATATTTAAAAAGTTTCGATGAGTACCGAGTCATTCGCATGGAGGTAAAACACGATTTTTATACGAAAGCTTTTCAGAAAGTCGTTCTCAACAAATATTTATATATTTATATATGTATATATAGACATCAAATATCCAGAAAATAAGAATTTTGTTGCTATTTAGAAACAATTTTTAAACTAAACATCACTATGCTAAAGAGTAGATAGAGAAATAGAGAGAGAGATGCAGATGACGACGTTGCTTGTGGGATGCTTGTGCGAAGTGTGGCAGCACTTCAGATCTAGAACATCGGGATGAATGCCAGATAGGAGTTGCAGAGAGAGAAGCTGGAGATCTATCTAGTGGGAGTTGCCTCTCAACTGGGGGGCCCTAGGGCTCTTTTTATAGCTTTAATGAGGGGCAAAGTGGGTATTTTATCCCTCCAACTCATTCAACAACCTAGGTATGATTAGATCCGTCGATTGGGAGATCAACAGCAAAAATAGCCTCCAACGTGCCTTATACGTGCGAATGCCTTCTGGTGGCACCACGTGACAGCTTCGGAACTGCCCAATTGCGATCCGCTGCTCGCTCGCTACTCCTCGCGTGCCCAAATTCAAAATGTGCGCGCTTTGATTTCAACCGTTCAATCTCGCGATTGGACGGCATAAATCGCGTGTGCCACCACCTCAAGATTAACACATGCAATCCCACATTTGCGGCAACATCAGATCGCACGTACGCATCGAAGGCCCCTCGTCGTGCCACGCATTTGCCTCCACTCCCTCCGATTGTCATTTGACGATATAATTCCTTCGAGCGCCATCGCCTTCCCAAATTCGTGCATAGCGCGGCTCGATCCCGCGTCGCCTGTTGCGGTTGGAGCGCACTAACCAATGCGCTATAAGTGTGGATGGTTGCATTTCCATATCGATGCTCGGTTGCTCTTAGTCGTTGGATGGAGATTCAACGACTGAGATCTTCTTTTGGCTAATGAGGGCACGGCGAAGAGCGATCGACGTGGCACGCTTGTGGCTGTTGAATGATGATCCAACGACCCACAACGTGCAGGGAACTTCAGAGATTGGGGGCACGACGAGGGGCGGCTATGATGGCACCACGTGGTTTCATTGTGGTCGTCCATCTTTCTATGGGCTGTTTGTGATGCTATCGATGTCTGAGCAAGACGATTCCGAAAGTGTTGGACTCCCGTTGTAATCCTGATCAAATCTGTATGGTCTGTTCTATCATTGCGGCCTTGAATCATCTGTAATAATGTCTCTCTTTTAGAGCATAAAATCACAGTATTATCTATAATGTTACCAAACTAGCTATTATGCAATTTATGATGCTTATGCATGCATTGTTCCTAAGTTATGCTAGAATCTAACTTAATTCAGGTAAACAAGGTCATATGATTGCTGTGAAATCACTAGCCCCACCTGCTCGCCACAATGCGCGTTTGCTGCAGCAACCAGTAGGACCGCCCTTCTCCGCGCACCACCCTCTAGTGATGTTGCCGCTCCTCCTACAGGTGCAGCGTCTGCTACACCAGCTGCAACACCCTCACAGCCGCCTTCCCCTACGCAACCAACTTCCTCCCATCACAATACATCGACACACCACCATCATCTTCATCTCCTTCATTCTTCTTCCTCTGTTTCTCCACCTCAAGAGGCACCATCGCCACCGGTGATCTCCCGTCTCATCGCCACCATCAACGAGATCCTCTCCGCCGTCGCACCTCCCTCGCCTATGCACGTGCCAGCGCATGGTTGTGTGTGGTTACTACTGCAACCAAAAGGCTGCACCACCCACCATCGGCCTCTTCTCCGATCAGCCACCTTCGACTACCTCATGACTCGCCGCCACCGTCGTCACAGAGCCCTCGCTTCCCTCGACCTCCTGTGAGCTCCTTGCGATCAGCCATTGGCTCCTTCACGCGCAGCGACTCCACCAGCAAATCCTGTGATTTGGGTTATATTACTATTTATATTTCATGCCATTGCCAACTTTTATTATTAATTAAATGTTGTGCACATTACATCAAACACCTCATCTTTTGTGTTTATCATATTTCAGCATATCTTGAGATTGATAGCCTAATCTAAAGGGGATTTCAATTTGATTTTTGGGGAACTAAATAGTGAGCATTGGATTTCAATAGTAGTAAGTTTTAATAGGCTATTGCCTCCCTGTGGATACGACCTGTTCTTCTCGAGTGGTTATTTTTAATTGTTTTAACAATCGATTTTCCACCACTTACATACTACTTCAATGCATCATTTTATGTGCAAAAATTCTTTCGAAAATGAAAACCATCTTGTTAGCTAGTCATTCCTCCCAGTAAGCACCTTTCCGATCGAAAAAGGCCTTGGCTCAACTCGGATGGGTTGGGCAATTCATAACCTACTTCTCAAACTACTCGTTTAATGGAAAAGCTCCCTCAGGATTTGAAGAACATAATGAAACATCAAAATTTGAGGAATCACATACCTCTTTGCAAGGAAAGGAGCCTTCATTAACTAGCAGCAGGTAAAAGGCAAATTCACTATACTCCCTCCCCTTGCTTCCGAACCCGGTTGAGTTTCACCTAAGCTTGAAGGTTCTGGGATGAAGGGAATAGTGTAGCAAATTAGTGGGGAAGTTACGAGTGCAAAGAACCTGAGTTGGATGACAAGGAGGAGTACCTCGTTCCAACTAGAATGAGACACAGGTGAAAGCTTTGAGTCTTTCCCGGGTTTGCATGAGAGTTGTGGTTTCCCTAATTTAGCAAGGGATTGAAAGGGGGATTTCATTGGGGCGGGGTTTAAGAATCCTCAGATCGATCCAATGAGGAGTGAAGCAGGCGGGATTCGAGAGGAGTTTTTAATTATTTTAGTTAGGTGGTTAGGTATGGCTAAGGAAGCCAAACAAGTACTTCTCAGCTAATCGTACTAGCAAGTTGTAGGACTAGGATGTGCAAGGAAAGAAGTAATAAATTGGTGGTATATTCTAAACTTGGGAATCGCCACCGAAATGAGTTTAAACGAGGCTCATCTCCTTGCTTTTCATTGGGAAACCAAACGAGGGCTTGGAATAAATATTGAAAGATTGACGAGGGTCCCAGGATGGTCAGGTAAATCAATTAGTTAATATACAAACTCGGATTCAGTGAGTTGTGGGTCGGGGGAAGGACTAACATATGTGTACTTGATTCCAATCCCTAGGCTCATTAGTCATGAATTTTGGTATAAGCTAATATATGCCTACATTACCCTCAGCTCAATCACTCCTATTGCCATTGTTACTTTGTTATTCCCTACTTATACCCCTTCCCATGCTTTGGAAAGCGACTGATTGTCTGAACTAGTGAAACCTCAAGCCTAAAGACAAAGATAGAACTCCATTCCATGTTCATAATCCTTGCCACCCAGACCTATGAATGGTAACTTACACGACCCCTTTTGCATCCCAAGTTGGGGATTGGATATATACATGTTGGATTCCGAGCTAGAGAAGACTCCTGTTGAACGTTAACGAATCGCTACGCTAACGTGTCCAGTTTTGGAAAACCTGTCGTTGTAGTTCGAAAGCGAAGAATTCATGTTCAACAAATAAAATTTATACCGAAATGAATTCCGAGTCGAACACAGGGAGGCTACATTGATCTATATTCGCAATTATATTTTTTTAGGATTTTTGATAAGCAAGGCGATATAATTACAATGGAGCTATCAAACTAAAAGAAAGAGAGAGAGAGAGAGAGAAAGAGAACATGCATTCAATATTTCAACTGTTTATATAATCAAACTAAATAAAAGTTACACTAGAAAGCGGAAAATTCTACACTAGAAAGGCTGTAAATAAGAATGGGAGACAGAAGTTATCCTCCTCGACGATTGCTTGGAGGACGAGCCGGACGGGACGACGTCTGGACGAAGGAGAACGAAGCAGGACAAAGGAGGACGAAGCAGAAGAATGGGAACGAAGCAGCACGCCGTCGTCTTCGCAGGATCCACTCCCGAAGGGGAACGAAAATTGGACTTTATCTCGCGAGAAGCATCCCGGGTGTGGGACAAGCTTCTCTTGAGCTTTGGAGGGGTAGAGAGGAGAAGGAAGGGATGAGAATTTCGTATGGAGGGGTCTCCTTTTATAGTTGCAAGGAGTGGGGGCAAAATGGACATTACAACTTCAAAATAATAAATGAGGGGTTTTTAGTGACGGATAAATCCGTCACTAAAGCCCCGACGTGGGCGTAGCTTCCATGCCCACGCACGCCGCTTCAGCTAGTTGCTCGCTCAACGCTATCACACGCACAATGATCCTCAGCCGTCCGATCGCAAGATCGGACAGCTTAAGATGCTTATCCGCCCGCTGCGTTGCGCGCCTGCCCGCGTGGAATCGCGCGTCCGTGCCGCGCGTTCAATCGCACGTGGACGCTATCGGGCACGCGCGGCCGTCCGATCTCCATCTGACGCTCCACCCGCGCCCAATTGCCCGCGCCTCCAGCCCTCTGCTGCAGCTCGAACCCGCGCCCGCTGGTCGCGTAAGCGCGCTCGACCGCTGCGCTACGAGGAGCGGATGGTCGAGCGGACGCTTTTAAGCGCAGCCGACCACAGCCGTTGGATCAAGATCCAATGGCGGAGAGCGAGCAGGTGCAGGGCCTTCGTAGAATGCGTGTGGTCGTTTGGGCGGCCGAGATGGCGTCACGTGGCGCCATCTTGGCCGTCCATCTTCTGGAAGTTGTAGATGGTGCCACGGATGTCGGATTGACTTGATTTTTTCGTCGTTGGGCTGTGATCGTCGATCCGAATTCATCCGTGCAGTCGGATTTGTCATCTAAAGTGTGGATTTTCACCATCCTGGCCCTTGATCTTCTAGGGTTCCCCGATCACTATCTGATGCTACGGATGTCTGATTAGGGCAATCTTGGAGTCGTTGAACTCCAATCGTCGCCCTGATCACATCCATACGGTTGGATCTTTGATCCGAGACCTCGATAAAATGTTTTCCCTGTCCAAGAACATAAAAGGAGACAATTAACCTCTATTTTATTCAAACTACTCTAAATGCTAGATGATGCATGTTATGCAATATTTATATCATGAAATGCAATCCTATGCTTAAGAACATGCATAAATAGACATTTTAAGTAGTGTAAATGTGTTTACATCATACCCCATGCCTATCTTTTGCTAGTCCCTAGCAAAAACTATATGCTATTTATAAAAGAATTAGGTTGGATTATTTGGACTTGAGTTATTTTCAATCATTAAGAAATTGTCTACTTAGGAACAGAACTTTCAAAGACACAACAGTGCCCGGGTATCAGCCAAAATGCAGACCGCCTCAAGCCCTCGCCTTATTAAAAGAAAATTTTCTTTTTCTCTTTTCTAATTTTTTTGGATTTTCAAATTTTAAGGTTTAAGAGTGGCTTTCTACGGCCATTCAACTCACCCAAGATTTGATGAGAACCCTAAGCTTTAAGCATCTTATTGTGATTGTGATAGACTCGTTGACCGGTAATTAAAACGGACTTCGGATTTCTACGCCTCTAGGTGACCTCAAAAGGAATTCTGCCTAAAGGTGTATCTTTACAACCGGTAACTTTCTCCCTACTTTTATTTTTTTACGGGGTCAACACAAGGGTGAATCCAGTGTATATCTCCCCGGTTTATTCTACTTCTCCACTTCTTCCTAAGTGTTTTGGGAATTTTTAGTGCATTTACTGAGCTGGGTTCTGGACAATCGGTCGATGAGCTGTTACCACCGACAACTTGCCAGCCATACTCGTGCAGAGAAGTGTGGCTTATTTCTTTTTTTTTTTTTTAAGTAGGTGGCTTCCCTGGTCTAAGATTTACCTAAAGGCAGCAAAAAGAGAAAGGTCCAGTGACTGGGCTCTGGACAACCTACTTATGGGCTGTTACCCACGATAACTTGCCAGCCATATCACCCTAGAAGGTTCATTAGCTACCCAATTTCCGTTAAAATCGCCGAACAACGAGTCAGTGCAAAGAAAGTGTGTAGATGCTTAAGACTCAAAATTCCCTCAAATCATAGGGTGGGTTGATAAGTTGTGTACTTATCACCCAAACTTATTTACTCCAATTACGAAAGAATTAAGATGGCGAGGACTCGAAAGACAAATCCACATTTTAGTGGATACACGGGCTGATTAAGTACAAAGACCTGAAGGGTCTTTGTGTTCAAATCATAATGTAGTATTTCCTAAGATTGAAAATTTTCTTAAACCTAAATTCTCTTTCCTAATTTCGAAATTATTATTATTTTTTATATAAAAGAAAATAAAATAAATCTACGGAGCTGACGAATGAATTCAGAGATGAATATCCACCCCCCCATGCCTATCTAATGCAATGTCCTCATTGTATTAAAAAGACATAAAAAAGAGTGGAAAAGCGAAGAAAGCACCTGAATTGCGTGAATGTCAGGTCCGCTCCGAGATGAAAACTAAGAAAAACTATATATATGCTGAGTTTAGTGCCTTCAACTAGGCACACTATACAAAGAAAAGAAATGAAGAATTCACAAGTGCAGGTCAGAATTAAAATAAACAGAAGAATCTTCCAACCTGTCAACAGAGGTCCACAGATGTGGACCAGATTGTGGTGCAGACCCACACCCCATAATCGAGAATATCTTAGGTTCTGGATAAAAATTACCCAAAACCTAAAATCAGAATGCAAGCGGGGTCGGGCCTGCGATTTATGAGGATGTAACCCAAGACCAAAAAGTCGAGTTACAGAGAATTGAAGCTCAAAAGGATAATCATTGAATGTGTGCTTGAGTTTGACATCCTCGAAACAAATGTCGTAAGGGTTCTGATTTGATGGTTTCAGCTTAAAAGGAACCCTTCGACTCAATCTTCTATTTCCTCCAAAATTAACTTCCCAAATCAGAACTTCCCAGCTCCTATCCTCCTCATTTAGCATATCAAATTCCAGGACCTCTTGTATATTCATCACCCCGTCTGAAATGTCCAAGTCTAAATGATGTGGCAGAATCAAAATTGACTTGGGTCTAATTATCTCAGAGTTAAAATCATCAATAAACTCAATAGGGTGTAACTGATAATTAGGGTATTGAATTGATTCCTCCAGAAAATGCGATTCTGGATCCGTAATGTGTGCCTTAATAAGATCAGCTTCCTCAGTTATTGGGCTACCAAATGATCTATCAGATTCCTCAGGCCCAATCGTCTCACAAAAATTGTGTTCAGAAAACTCGCGTGAGACTTCGCAACTTGAATCTTCACCATCAAGATCCATATCAATGTATGTCCCAAAATCATTTGTCACTTTCTGTTCCAAGGAGACATACGTTTCCTCGTAACCCGGCTTAGGGATCTCAGGTGAAGAAATCAGATCATCCTTAATTGGTTGTTTTAATTCAATCTGGTCAGCCTCGAAACACGTGTCCCCCCAACAGGTGCCTGAGCAGGTTCTGTCATTGTCTTTCCTGAAGAGGGTTCATCCTGGGAATTATTCCAAGATTGAATCAAAGCAACGATGAATCTCATCCTCAATTTTGCTAATTTCCCAAGTAGAAACTCACCCGGGTTCTTATCCTTAACATCCTGGAGCCAATCCAACAAAGACTTGTTTAAATCATCAATCATTTCAATCAGGGCCTCCAATCTCTCAATGCAAGGTATTGGCTGAACTTCTAAAGATTGAATGATATTCCTCAAGTTAGCCAGAACATTATCTTGAACCTGGTTAACCTGAACCAAATGAGTTGGTTCAGGGTTGGGCGGGTTTGGGCTTAATGCAGGGGAATTAACGAATTGAGATTCGTTATACCCTTCCTGATAATAGGTCATTTCAGATTGTTGAAAAGATGGTGATGACCTAAAGGCAGTGAAATCAGAGGATGGGTAAGGATCGGTGTATCCTTCTTGATTGTAGATCGTATTAGGTTGTGCATGAAAGGAAGACGATCTATAATCGATGTAGCTCTGAGAAGGATAGAAATCAGAATCAAAGTGTTTAGGGTTAGACCCTAAACACGGGGGACCGGAATTGTATCCCCAATCTGAATTATCCCAACTAACTGATGGTTGATTACAATACGAGTTGGGATAATCGTCATGTTGAGGATAATTCACAACAGGAGGGAAAGAGCGGGAATGCGTGAAATATGTGGAAGGATTCATGAGACACGGGAGGAAGAAAGGCGCCCTGCAATACAAACAATCAAACCTGTCCTTAAATGGGTTAGCCTACAGACCTACAGACTCCCAAAACCCATCTTGAGATAAAGGAACGATTTGATCTACTTCTATCTGTTCAATCCAACCAGTTAAAACGAGGGACTGGGGAGAAGGTTCTTCCTTCGGCTTGCGCCTCCGGTTCCTAGTGTACCCCCCAGCCACGATCGTTTGACTCTGCTCCCCTAGCTAGATATCAGATTGAACAGTAGAAACAGACTAATCGAAAATAATCTCGTTCTGGGTTCTGAAGAGCGAGTCCAATCCTTAAGGCTAACGTCTACTCTGTTTTATTTAGGGCTAGGTTTGAATGTGCTTTGGAATGTGATGGGCCCTTTAAATGGGTTGTGCCCTTAATGATTGATTGATTTGTGTGTGCGTGCACAACCAGTGGTTTTCAAGCAAGATTATTGATAATGCGTGAATTTTAATGTTCAAATCTTGCTTAAGTAGCTTTTAGGGTTTCAAATTAGGTGAATTGCAATCAAGTTTCTAGGCAAACCAAGTTGTAAAACACAGGTGAAGATTGTTTTCCTTTAAAATCAGAAAGAAAGTGGAGTGCCTGGAATATACCTAGATTGAAAACCCTAAGGAGGAGCTACTTGATGAGTTGGTTTTAAATAAAGTGGTGCGGCCCAAACAACCCAAACAATTGGCCACAAATGCACCACTAAGTTAGGCACTCAAAAATGGTTAACCTAGAATAACTTCTACTCTGTTATATGTTGCTTTGCGTGTACCAGTTCCACAGATCAGAACCTGGTTGAGTAGAAAACAAATCAAGTTGATCAAGTGCCTTGAATGTGGGTGTGTGTTGTGTGTTTGTTCGAAATTACCCCACAAGATTATCTTTTTGTTATTTTTTTTTATGAATGAGGGTAGAATGAATGTGAGTGAAAATCCAAACAACTAAACTATTCCTAGGATTTATGCAAACACCTAGGTTAATTGGGATTTGGATTTAATGTGGCGAATGAAATCTATGGAGGGGGTAAGAATGGGGGAGCACTTACAGTTGTCTTCAACTGCACTTTACTCCAGTCTACCGCTTGTTGATTCCTTGATGGAGGTCTCTGCAAAACAATAGACACAAGAGAAAGCTAGTTAGAAAACAACATAAAGTGCAAGAAATGCGAAGAAAAGATCAGAAATCGTTGCCTCCCCGGCAACGGCGCCAAAATGTTGAACGTTACGAACGCTACGCTAACGTGTCCGATTTTGGAAAACCTATCATTGTAGTTCGAAAGCGAAGAATTCATGTTCAACAAATAAAATTTATACCGAAATGAATTCCGGGTCGAACACAAGGAGGCTACGTTGATCTATATTCGCAATTATATTTTTTTAGGATTTTTGATAAGCAAGGTGATATAATTACAATGGAGCTATCAGACTAAAAGAGAGAGAGAGAGAGAAAGAGAACATGCATTCAATATTTCAATTGTTTATATAATCAAACTAAATAAAAGTTACACTAGAAAGTGGAAAATCAATTACACTATAAAGTAGGAAAATTCTACACTAGAAAAGCTGTAAATAAGAATGGGAGAGAGAAGTTATCCTCCTCGACGATTGCTTGGAGGACGAGCCGGATGGGACGACATCTGAATGAAGGAGAACGAAGCAGGACGAAGGAGGACGAAGCAGAAGAACTGGAACGAAGCAGCACGCGATCGTCGTCGCGGGATCCACTCCCGAAGGGGAACGAAAATTGGACTTTATCTCGCGAGAAGCATCCCGGGTGTGGGACAAGCTTCTCTTGAGCTTTGGAGGGGTAGAGAGGAGAAGGAAGGGTTGAGAATTTCGTATGGAGGGGGTCTCCTTTTATAGTTGCAAGGAGTGGGGGCAAAATGGACATTACAACTTCAAAATAATAAATGAGGGGTCTTTAGTGACGGATAAATTCGTCACTAAAGCCCCGACGTGGGCGTAGCTTCCACGCCCACGCATGTCGCTTCAGCTGCCAGCGCGCTCAACACTATCGCACGCACAACGATCCTCAGCCGTCCTATCTCAAGATCGGACGGCTTAAGATGCGTCTCCGCTCGCTGCGTTGCGCACCCGCCCGCGTGCAATCGCGCGTCCGCGTCCCGCGTTCAATCGCGCGTGGACGCTATCGGCCGCGCGCGGCCGTCCGATCTCCATCTGACGCTCCACCCACACCCAATCGCCCGCGCCTCCAGCCCTCTGCTGCAGCTCGAACCCGCGCCCGCTGGTCGCGTAAGCGCGCTCGACCGCTGCGCTACAAGGCACGGATGGTCGAGCGGACGCTTTTAAGCGCGGCCGACCACAGCCGTTGGATCAAGATCCAATGGCAGAGAGCGAGCGGGTGCGGGGCCTTCGTAGAATGCGTGCGGTCGTTTGGGCGGCCGAGATGGCGTTACGTGGCACCATCTTGGTCGTCCATCTTCTGGAAGTTGTAGATGGTGCCACGGATGTCGGATTGACTTGATTTTTTCGTCGTTGGGCTGTGATCGTCGATCCGAATTCATCCGTGCGGTCGGATTTGTCATCTGAAGTGCGGATTTTCACCATCCTGGCCCTTGATCTTCTAGGGTTCCCCAGTCACTATCTGATGCTACGGATGTCTGATTAGGGCAATCTTGGAGTCGTTGAACTCCAATCGTTACCCTGATCACATCCATACGGTTGGATCTTTGATCCGAGGCCCCGATAAAATATTTTCCCTGTCCAAGCACATAAAAGGAGATAATTAACCTCCATTTTATTCAAACTACTCTAAATGCTAGATGATGCATGTTACGCAATATTTATATCATGAAATGCAATCCTATGCTTAAGAACATGCATAAATAGACATTTTAAGTAGTGTAAATGTGTTTACATCAACTCCAATCATTCCAACAAAGCTTACTGATCATCAAAAAATTTGAGAAGAAATTAGGTCTTGAAAATCTCATCGTCGTAGTTGTAAAAAATTTGAGATCAAATAAATAATCGAATGAATGGTCTGGGTCGAACATGGGGAGGCGACGTTCGATTTTTAGAAAATCCATGTGAGTTTATTTATTTTTGGTGTTTTTGTCACTTTTATAATTTTTTTTTATTTTTTATATAAAGAAAACGAAGTAAAAAGAAGGACTAATTATAACGAGCGCAAGAATAAAACGGAGAGAGAGAGAAAACTAATACTATAAGTTGCAAAGTTTTATTAGAAAGTGAAATAATACAATAAAGATAGACAAAATGAAATAAAAGAGAGAAGGGGTGAGGAGAATCTACCTTGCAGCTACTTGGCGAGATGACTTGCTTGGCGGCGGCCCGAGGATGAAGGTGCAGTGGTTGGATGACGAAGGTAAGGGGTAGGTGGAGTATGAGGTCAGGGAAGAAGGTTCTAACTAGTGGGAATGGATGTGAGAGGGTGGAGGTGATCTTCTACCTAGAATGGGGGTGAGAGGATAACTTTAGGAGGCCCATGGTAACAGATATCTCAATATATCAGTGATATATCGATGATATACCTGTATCCCTAATATGACTCATATCTATATCACAGGAATATCTTTTTACAGGATATCAGTGATTTTTGACACATATCAATGGGTCTTGATCGATATCCCTAAATATTGGGGGATATAGATGTGGTTGATAGGCATCTCATAAAAATGTCTTTCAAACAATGAAAGAGATGTCATGACATATTTGCGATATGTCGTCGATACGTCGATATCACCAACAATACCCGTGTCAACATTGCCAATGTCTTTTTTTCAGGATGTCAAGAGAAATATTGCCCATGTCGATGTGTTTCGGCGATATATCATTGACACTAAAGCACATATGTGCAATTTTTCCTAAATATTGCTAATCTCTGATGACATCGGATGATACCTTTGCAGGTGCTCTATAGTCTCCTCTTTCTTTGCTTTCTTCCTTTCCTCTCCTCTCCTTCGTTCTCTGTTGCTGGCTGCTGTGAGCTTTCACCAATCTGTTCGCCTCGATTATTAGGTGATTTGAAGTCCCTGTTCATCTCTCAACAAGGTAATCACCTTAGTCTTACCATTTTTTTGCATCATTAGGCCTAAATCACCTCGATTTAACCTCGGTTACTATTCATATCAAGGTTAAATCTTGTGTTACACTTGATTATTGCATAAATTGATGTGATTTACACATATTAAGGCAAGATCCCTAATTAATCTCCAATTTGGTGATGATTTGTGACCTAAGTCACTATAATTTATCATGTTTCTATTATATTTTCATTCAAAAATTACGATTTTCATCTTTTAGGCATTTCTTCTTGCATGTATTATTTATTAAAATGTTAATTTTCATCAAATTTTTGACATTTTACGTCATTTTGGGTCTTTTTGAGAAATTTCCTCAAAATTCACCGATATCAACGATATATCCCCGACATATCCCCTTTTGGACTTGTCGATATGACATCGATATTGATATTTAAAACCTTGAGGAGGCCCTATGAAGGTGGTGAGCTGTTGGAGGAAGAAAGGGGGGGATTTTACTATGCTAATAGGGCACCTAAGAACTTGGGAGGAAAGGTTGGGCACCCTCTAGTGGAGGTAGAGAGGGTGTAGGTAGAGATGGTTTGAAGGTGGAGGAGGGGGTAGGGTGCTTATATAGGTGAAGGGGAGGTGGGTTGGCCTGCCAAAAGAGACCATTCGCGCGCCTGGCACATTTGGGTGGCACACACGATTCGTGAATCGCGTGTGCTTGGGTCAGCTAGCAGCGCTAGAGGGTCTTGTCGTGGATCCCGCACACGAATCTTATGCAATCCGGTTAGGCAGGTTTGCACAAAGTTGGCGAAGGTGCGGTCGGGCAAAGGGTGCGCGTGGTGTGGCCGTGGATGTGTGGATCTAGCGCTGCTGAAGCTGGGGCATATGCGGGCTTCGAGCGTATGGGGCGTCAATGTGATGCCGTTGAGGATATGCCTTGGTGCACAACTCGTGTGTGTAGGTGAGTGAGTTGCGTGCCAAGGCTGCTTTTGGCGCGTGGCCCGCATGTGAGCTTTGTGCCAATGCTTGAACTGGTGCTTGTGAGGCCTCTTTGGCTTGGGATTTTTTGCTGAGACATTCGAAGAGGTTTTAGTTTTCTTCAAGGGCAAGGACTTGAAGTGTTGATGGGAAACTTATACCCAAGCCCTTGTAACTTGCAAAATTATGTTTTTACCCCTCTTGCGTTGTTTTCTTCTCTTAAACCCCTCTGTAGCCTTTCATCTCTTAGTTCACCCCCTACACCTTATTCCTGCATAAATTAAGATTATTATAATATATACAAATTACGTATAAATGCAATTATGAGACTAATATGCCTAGCTTAGTTATGATGCACTATTTATAATCTAAATATGATATGTTTACTTAGGAATCAGCGTAATTTAGACATATTAAGTATATTAACTATGTAGTTATCACTTACTCAGGCTGGGGAAGTGAATAAGTGAATTACCTATGATTCTCAAGGAGTGGTTGTGTTTCTAATTAATATTATTTACATGGGATAAACTCCATTAACATTCCATCTTGGTAATTTGTTCTTAATAAAGATTGATTACTCGCCCCAGAATCGATTGGATATATACATGTTGGATTCTGAGCTAGGGAAGTTCATAAAGGAATTGAATTACCTACCTTCCTTCCGGGCTCGAGAAGTTTTGATGTCAGAGGGGCCAGGGAGATTCGCTCGGTGGGATTCAATAGGTTAGCATACATGTTCGATTCAGATTTAGGAAAGTCAAAAGTCAGGATAGTGACATTCAACAGTTCTATTGTTGGTGCTGATAATGTGAGTTTATGAGGGTCCTGGGCACACGGGCACATAGGAATAGGTTGATTCTGGGTAGGTTAGTCCAAGGTATGCCCCAAACAAGCACTAGAATAGGCGATTAGTTAGTTAGATGGGTCAACTATCGTTTGAATGGTTGGACCCCCAGAAGCTCTCTTTGAAGCCAATCTCTGGATGGGACCTATTCACCACCTAACCTACCCCGGGAAGGAAAGGGTGCGAAGCTACGAGTTTACGGAAGGGGAAGGCTCCTTTACATTCGATCCGATTAGCTGCTTTGTGAAGAAGGGTGATTTACGGAAATAGTTGAATGGATAATATTGTTCAGTTATCCATGACCCGAGTTGTTCACATCGATGAGATGGGGCTGCCGAGGATGTATTGGTAAATGGTGACATGCATGATTGACCCCTACAAGTGATGACAGGTTAGTGGATTCCGTTGGATAGGCTTCGAAGTCGAATGTCGCCAAGTAGGTTGTTGATTCCATTCCAAAGTTCGCAGGCTTGGCACGGGAATGAGTAAGATCAAGATTATGTTCCAACCTCTTCTCCAAGGGTAGGGGAGTGAGTTCAAGATCAAGATTGGATTCCGAAAAAGTCTCAGCCCGAGTCTGAGCTGTTGAAATTGGAATAAGTTTGGCAACAGATCATGAAATCTTTGCGATCTTCTCTATCTAATGAATGAGTTAGATTTGAAATCATCTGCTCTACACCCACCCCTAGAGTATAGGATTCCAGAGGAATCCTATAAGGATAGATGGATAGAAACCTCCGAGAAAATGTCCACCTATTACCCAGCAAATAAAGTACCTTACATGGAAATGGTTTGATATAGTGAGTAACAGGCTCTGTCGCCCATCAAGAATTCTCATTTTGACAGTTCATCATAGTGTTTTGATTTCACATTTCCATTCTTCCATGTTTCAACAGTAGCATATTTTTCCATGGAGCTAAGGTCCATGGAATAATATGGAAGAAACAAGTGTTTCCACAACTCTATCACCTGATCCATTTCCACTTCATCTCTTTTTCATGACCACATCTCTTTTTAAGGAATGGGAAATCTTTCTTAAATCTAATCTTGGATAAATTGTTGGATTCCCACCAGGAAAAGCCATCTCTTTCTCAAAGCCTTTGTCATTTGATCCAATAGCATTCTACTAGATAGGAACATATTTGATAAATAATGATAACTCTCTGATAAAATTTTCGAATGGAAAGACCCATGATTATATAATGATAAGGAACTATAGGCTCTAAACCATCTTCTTTGGTCAAGAATCAAGCAGTCGATTTCTGGCATATTCTTATTAAATTAAGGTTTAAGTATGTCATCATTACGTTCATAAGCCATTATTTCTTGCATCTTCTTCGTGAACCAGGTTGACCAGGATTTGACTTCATCTAGATGATGTGTATCATCATGTATCATCTCAGTTTTGCCATTGTCTATCATCTTTATGTTGCAGTCAATCATAAGCTCCTTTATTGTCTCTTCATCAAAGAATTTTCCACGACATGAAAACACAGAAGCAAGGGGCTGATCTTGGAGGAATAGGTAAAAGAATGGACCCACAGGGTCCCAAATGCATCGACTTCTTCCAAAAACAAAAAAGCCTTCTTATTTGGAACATCTCTCTCATCCCTGGTACTACGTTGTTCTACCTCCCAAAAGAATCTTTCTAAATTGGAAAATCTAGGCCTTTCGATCCAATCTACTTGATTGCCATAGGGGCGCCATATTGTTGAAGCCCAACAAATTATGTGATTTCAAAAATGCTCCTCTGTCTATTGTGGGGTTTCCTTCGTTTTTTCCATTATTGGGTGAGATCTATATATGCCTATATGACTCCCTCTAGGTTTAGCTCTAGGAGTCAGATATGCATATATCAGATCTATACATGATGTAGTAAGTACACAGATATAGGGTTGAATCTGGATTCAGTAAGTGATGGACTACTCAGAGATGACTATAACCTAGGCGTGATGAATCTATGTTAGACTCTAGCCCCAACACAGATATCACTATGATTCTGAGTTTAGCTTTAAGAGTCATACATGCATATATTAGATCTCAACATGAATCCATGCATGATGAATCTATATCAGATGACTCTAGCCCCAACGCATATATGACCGTCAGTAGCACTTCGTACCTCTCTTTGCGATTTTGTTGTGCCATAATTAGTTGGGGACAACCTTTACTTCACTCGGCCCAACACTCTCCACTCTAATGCCTTTCTTCGTCGAACCAACCCAACCGGCGATTTCTAACAAGTCTTTCTTCATTTTGAGAGTAGGAAGTGAAAGACAAATCGATGCTTTCTTTGTATTTATGGATAAAAACTCTATTTTCCAAAATAGTTGGGAGACTTTGCCCAAGAAATGGATACATAAAATGAAAAGATCAGAAAATGGGAATAGATTGGATACCAATACGGACTACCTATTTCCATTGTTGTGCTTTCTTAAATTGCATACCTATACACGAGTTCAAGTTTCGATCGATATTTGTGGAGTTGATTATCCCTCTCGAAAACAAAGATTTGAAGTGGTCCATAATTTACTAAGTACTTAGTATAACTCACGCATTTGTGTACAAACAAGTGTAGATGAAGTAACACGAATATCTACGATAGTCAATCCATTTCCATCAACCAACTGGTGGGAGCGAGAAGTATGGGATATGTCTGGTGTTTCTTCCATCAATCATCTTGATCTATGTCGTATATCAATTGATTATGGTTTTGAGGGTCATCCATTACAAAAAGTCTTTCCTCTAAGTGGATATGTGGAAGTATGTTATGATGATCCAGAGAAATGTGTGATTCCTAAACCCATTGAGATGACCCAAGAATTTCGTTATTTTGATTCTGCTAGTCCATGGGAATAGCGGGGAGATGGAGGAGTCCTATAGTATAGTGAGTTCAAACAACATAGGTCCAGTCTAAGGGATAAAGAAATCGGAAATGCGGTGGAGGACAAATAAATGCATTAGAGAGGTGGTGAGGTTTAGAGGCAGAAGAGCGAAAGGAGGGTAGAGTTCCTTGATAAAGAAAGTCAGCAACTCCAACCATCTTCTGGTCGACCTTCTTAAGAATCGACCCTACGAGTATCTTCCAAGAAGGGGAGAGTGGTCGAGTGGTTAAAAGCGACAGGCTATAAATCTGTTGAAGGTTTTCTACGTAGGTTCAAATCCTGCCTCTCCCACTTTTCTCCAACTCCCAAGAAGAGAAAGGATGCATTCGTTAGCGCCAACTCAATTATAGCACCACTATCAAAAAAATGAGCAAAGCTCTTTCTTTTTCTTGGTCGTGCCATTTGTGAAGTAAAATTATCCTGTATGTAGAATAGAGAGGTTTTCGAACTCCCCCTTCTTTCTCCTAGTCTGATTCCCCATCCTCTTCCATATAAATGAGCATTTGAACTAATCTGTGTCGCCTATGAAGTTGATGATGAGAACCACATCATGAAACCTAATTAACACAATCTAACCCAGATATGTAAGAAAAAGCTCCTACATAACCCAAAGAAAGGCTTAACTCAGAGAATTCTGAGTTTAAGAAGAAAACAAATCATAAGGGGTAAAACTGCAATCTCGCCAACGCAGTTTGCAAACAGGGTAATTAAGGGTCCAAACACAGGTCAAACAAGCCTAATAAGAAGGAAAGTGGGATGGTTTGATCAAAAAGGGTTATAGCAACTTCAAGAAATTAAATGGCATTCTATAACCCTAAAACAAACCCACTTCAATTCACGAGGTTAGAGGTAGGATAAAAATCAACTAAATCCTCTAAAATTCACATAAAAATAATCTCTAGGGTTTAGAACCTTCAATTTGGCCTTAGAAACCCATTTTGACCTACAAAGAGAACTTTGCCTAATTAATGACTTAATCTGGGTTTTTACGTAAATTAGCCGATCAAACATGGTCCAACCTAGAAATAAAATTCACCATTAAAATCCTTAGGTTCAAATTAGTCTTGTATAAAAACTTGAGCCTAAGAGGAGACCTCCTTGACCAACTTTGCAATTTTGTCCTCTTCATTTACTTTTTGACCCTTATCTTTCGAAACCCTTGCATTTTGGCCCCAACTTTTTCATCGTTCTTTGCAAAATGGTCCCTCCTGCAAAACTCTGCGCAGCACCATGCTCTGGCGACTTTGCGCGGAGCATGGCGCCGCGTAGAGAGGGGTGACCGCCCTGCAAAACAGACGCGGGGTTCCCTGTGACGTCCTCTGTCGCAGGGACCCAGCCATACTCTCTGTCGGCCCCCATACCTTCCGTGCGAACGAGCAGAAGGTATGGGTCCCCTTTCCGGCCACGCTCCGACGAGGCTGGCACGTCGCCAGCCTGCGCCTCCCTCTGCGCCAGCCCCTTTATAAGGATCGACACCCCCTGCCGGTTCCTTCAAGCTCTATTTGACGGAGAACAGCCCCCCACTTCATCCTCTCCTCCGTCAGACGGCCCGCAACTTCCGGCGACTCCCTCCTCTTCCTCCTCATCGCTTTGCCGCCTTACCTACATCAGGGTTCTCCTAGCTCTCTCGTCTATGCCGTGCTGTAACCGCCAGCGCCCTCCGCTTGCTTCCTCGTCGCCGCACTCCTCCTCCAGGGCCCTTTCTTCCCTAGCTCCGACAGGTACGAGCCGGTGGCTCCGCCCTCCCCCTTCGTCCAAAACCTAGGTAAATAGCTTCCTCTCCTCCTCCCTTACATTTTCCCTCTCTCAATTTATCTTTTTGCCTCACCGCACACGACTTCCACCTCCGCCTACTCCATCTCCGACCACCCTCTCCGGCGAGCTCATCCCACCTCCACAGACCTTCTCACCCCTCACCGACTACCCTAAAAGCTTCCCCTCACTCCACTCAACAAATCCCCCCTTCCCATCCACTACCAAATGCCACCTGACGACCCCCCGAACAAACCCACCTCTCCGACCACAGTCTGACCTAGGGCTACCACCATATGCTGCCTCACGCCTCGCCACCACCCGCACTGCCTTCGCTGCACTCCGGCGAAGCTCCCTGCTTCCTCTGATTGGGCCGAGAGGCCGTATTCTTGTTTTCAGGTCGATGCCCCTTCACCGCCATTACCGAGCTTCTGAAGCTCCTTCACCTGTAGCTGTAGGTGCTCTCTTGCCCAGGTTCATGCCCTAGGACGTGCGGCTTGCCTCCGCGAAGCATCCCAGGCCTGCAGCTGGGCAAAGGCCTCGCACGCTACTGCAATTACCTGCAGCTTCCTCAGCTGCGGGCGCCAATCTGGGAGGTGGGACTTC
Source organism: Thalassia testudinum (assembly GCA_037157565.1). Lineage (NCBI taxonomy): Eukaryota > Viridiplantae > Streptophyta > Magnoliopsida > Alismatales > Hydrocharitaceae > Thalassia > Thalassia testudinum. The sequence goes on from JAZHRO010000014.1 coordinate 27,054,438, forward strand.
AGTCCCACCTCGGAAGTGCGTGGCTAAGCGCCCGCACATAAATTTGAAAAGTGTTCAAGGCTATTCGCCTTCGAACACAGGGGTCAGGTCCCTCATGCACGCCGCGCCTCACGCGCTCGCCCGCGCTCACGCCCCGCGAGTCTGGGCCTGATCCGATTAACCAAAACCGCGCACTCCTCGGCCACCACTGCACGCCGGTGGGCCTGGTCCCGAGCGCGATACCGGTACCCGAATACCCGGCTCTAGGAGAGCGATCCTATGAGAGAAATCTGAGAGAGAGACGCGGGGAAGGGTAGGGGTAGGTTTTGCTTTCTAATCCTTGTGTAAGCGTGCAGGAGCAGAAGGAGAAGGAAGGAAGGAGAAGAAGGAAGGAAGGCATCCGAAGCCTTAGTCGCTCAGGGCAGAGAGGAAGAAGAAGGAGAAGGGAAGAAGAAAGAGAAGCAAGAGAGAAGAAATAGAAGAAGAAGAGAAGCATTGTAGCAAACCTACAGTTAAGTCGTCTGACCTCTGCATCAGACGACGGTTGAGCAGCGGCCCGAAGAGAGAAAGCAAGAAAAAGAAACAAAGAAAAAGGCTGAAGAAAAAGAAGAAGAAGAAGAAAAAGAGGGAAGAAGACATAGCAGCCAGAGCAAAAGAAAGAGAAGAACAAAGAAAAAAAGAACAGAAGAAAAGAAGAAGAACTCTGCGGAAGAAAAGAAGAGAGAAGACACAGCCGTGAGCAGAGAAGAAGAGAAAGAAGAAGAAAAGGAGAGCAGCTGAAGAATAGAAAGAGAAGGAGAAGAGAAGAAGAAGAAGCCAAGACAGACTCTCTCTCTCTCTTATTTTTGTAATCTAATAGAGAACTTTTGTATTTCTAGAATTCCAGTAGCTCCCTGAGTTCGACCTCGGGAAAACCATTTCCGAGTAAAAAATTTTGTAATGATAACCTGGTAGCTGTCTAATTACTACAACGACTATAACTTGACATATAACAAACGCAAACAAGCGAACTGGACAGCAAACCCAGACCGTCATCATTTCTTGGCGGCGTTGCTGGGGATCGAACCTGGGTCGCCCACGTGACAGGCGAGAATACTCACCACTATACTACAACGACTATAGCTTGACATATAACAAACGCAAACAAGCGAACTGGACAGCAAACCTAGACCGTCATCATCTACGCTAGCAAGACACTTGACGAGGCTCAGCGTAACTATACAGTTACAGAGAAAGAGCTGCTAGCCGTAGTATTTTCCCTTGAAAAATTTCGATCTTATCTCCTAGGTTCCCACGTCATCATCTACTCGGATCACACGGCTGTGAGACATCTCCTTGCCAAGAAGGACGCGAAGCCCCGACTAATCCGATGGATCTTGCTGTTGCAAGAATTCCATCTCGAGATTCACGACAAGGCGGGAAGGCAAAATGTGGTAGCTGACCATTTGTCTCGCCTTCCTTCTGAGATTATCAACCCTTCTGGACCCATCACGGAGCATTTCCCTAATGAGCACCTGCTGACTATTGGTACTAGACTTCCATGGTTTGCTGATATAGTAAACTACTTGGCATTTCATCAGATCCCGTCTAATTGGCCGAAGGCCAAGAAAGACAAATTGCGCTCTGATGCCAAGTATTACATTTCGGAAGATCCGTACCTCTTCCTCATAGGTGCTAACCAAATCATCCGGAGATGTGTCCCGGAAGGTGAAGTCAATGATATTCTTTCCTTCTGCCATGACCAAGCATGCGGTGGCCATTTCTCTAGGCACAAAATCGCATCGAAAATCCTCCAATGTGGCTTCTATTGGCCCACTCTGTTCAAGGACGCATACTGTCACTACAAGGCATGCAGTCATTGCCAAACTTTGGGCAACATGAGCCATCGTGATATGATGCCTTTGCAACCGATTCTCATATGCAAAATCTTTGATGTTTGGAGGATTGATTCTATGGGCCCCTTTCCTATTTCGGATGGTTTCGAATACATTCTGCTAGCTGTGGACTACGTGTCCAAATGGATCGAAGCCATACCGACCCGAACCTGTGATCACAAAATTGTTCTCAAATTCATTCATCACAATATCTTCTCACGGTTCGGGATTCCTTGTGCTATCATCTCAGATGGGGGGACCCATTTCACGAATGCTCAGTTCAGGTCACTGATGACCAAATACGGGGTGTCTCATCGAATCTCTACTCCTTATCACCCCCAGACTAATGGTTAGCTGAGCTATCAAATCGGAAGATCAAGAAAATCCTGCAGGTCACTGTTCGGCCTGACAGGAAGGACTGGTCGTCCCGACTTCCGGAAGCCTTGTGGGCTTATAGGACCGCCCACAAAACCCAATTAGGCATGTCTCCCTTTAGACTGGTGTGCGGGAAGGCGTGTCACCTTCCCGTCGAATTGGAGCATAAAGCCTATTAGACAGTACGGAATTGTAATCTAGATCTTTCGAAGGCTGGAACCCACAGAAAGCTTCAAATCAGCGAGATCGATGAATTACGCCTTGATGCGTACGAGAACTCGCAAATCTACAAGGAGCAGGTTAAAGCCTTCCATGACAAGCATATCTCTAGAAAGATCTTTTATCCTGGTCAGAAGGTCCTACTCTTTGATGCCAGACTCAAACTTTTCCTTGGGAAGCTGCGATCCAAGTGGGTTGGACCATACTTGGTCCGACAGATTTTTGAAAATGGAGCCGTCCAAATCAGTCCGCTCAGCCATGATTCCGAACCTTTCATCGTGAACGGTCAGAGGCACAAACCGTTCATTGATGTAACTTCTACTGATTTAGCTGAATCATCTTATATCCTCCATTCCCCATGAGCTTAGTGCACCCAGCCGATGGCGTAAAACTCAGCGCTCAACGGGAGGCAGCCCGTCATTCTCTTTGAAAACTTGAAACCTTTTTTGACACCTTTGTGTACTTAAGGTTCACCCTTTAAGACAGCCGACTCCACCTTAGGTGCTTGCATCTGAGGTTAGAAATCGTCCGCAATAGTCATCCCGACCCATTCACTCACCAAAATATCTATCCTAAGGAATGAACTAAGTTGAATAAAAACCCCCTAAGTCACAATGAGGACATTACAAATCTTAGACATGGGGGGTATGAAAGTGCAAAACTTGTAAGAAAAGGTTTTAAACAAAAAAATTCACATATACCAAAAACACCATAAAAATTAAAAAAATTTGTAAAAAAAAATAATAATAATAAAATAAGAGGAGGAAAGAAATTTTGTGGAAAAAAATTCACATATGCCAAAAACACCATAACAATTAAAAAATTTTGTAAAAAAAAAAATAATAATAATAAAATAAGAGGAGGAAAGAAATTTTGTGGAGGAAGGAAAAAGAAACAAAATGAAAAAGGAGCACAAAAATGAGAGAAAAGTGATGGTCATTAGTAAGAAACTAAGGAATTAACCTAAGTTCTAGACCTCATTCAAGAAAAGAACTGAAAAGTGCACAGTGAGATTAGTAAGAACGCAAACCTTAGGCATTCTTGGATAGACTCTTAGTACCCATTAAGATCTAGACATTCCTCAAGAGGTTGAGGAAAATAAAAAGCTTAAGTATTAGGTCCAAGGCTTAGGAAGTATTTAGCCTTATTAACTAACTTTTGGTTTATGAGACTCAGTAACCTAAGCACCCTAACCTCACACACAACCTGGTTCAGTAAGCGTAAAAATCAAAATCACGCAGAAGCGTCGCAAAATTCTGAAAATAACACCTAGAGTAGGAGCGACCGATCAACACAAGTTGATTTGGACGAGTTCCCAGCGCAGAGAGGTGGGAAATTCCCCTCGAAGATGCGTAACAAAATGTCATCTCCTTGGTGCTTGTCTCTTAGGATATTTACATATCCTATCGGGGGCATGTAAGCACTCTGCTGGTTCAGATTCCATGGATGGCATTATCACGAAATGTCAATTTCTAGGGTCTGAATTCAGCCACGGAACACCATGGATGGGATCATCTCGAAATCTCAATAGCCAGGGTTCCGGGGGTTACCATGGGCGGTGCTATCTCGAAGCATCGACTGCCCGGAACCCTTGAGGATTGATGACGGGAACAAGGAATCTGATACAGACCGTGTTGAAAAGCCAATCCTAAGCTAGAATTAAAAAGAAAAAGAGAGAGAAAACTCTCCAAACAAATAAATCTTCTATCTCTCTTTCTTACAAAACGCACTATGAACTGAGCCAGGGCTAAAATCATTTCAAGCACGGGTGCTTTAACCACAAAGTCCAATAAACCTTAGGTTAGTTCTTGTAGGTCATAAAAACCTTTACTAAGGACTAAGGCTGAGGCTAGACAGATCCGGATCTTGGTTGGTACTAGAGTACCTTTTAGGCTTATGGTTAGCATTCTAACCTAATCTAGGTTTCAAATGAAAAAGCACTTATCTGAAATCATTAAGAACTTCATGGTCTAGAACAAGGGTTGAAACAATAAGTTTTTGCTAAGGGACTAGCAAAAGCTAAGCATGGGGGCATGATGAGAACCTCATCATGAACCCTAACTAGCACAATTTAACCCAGATATGTAAGAAAAAGCTCCTACATAACCCAAAGAAAGGCTTAACTAAGAGAATTCTGAGTTTAAGAAGAAAACAAATCATAAGGGGTAAAACAGTAATTTCACCAATGTAGTTTGCAAACAGGATAATTAAGGGTCCAAACACAGGTCAAACAAGCCTAATAAGAAGGAAAGTAGGATGGTTTGATCTAAAAAGGGTTATAGCAACTTCAAGAAATTAAATTACATTCTGTAACCCTAAAACAAACCCACTTCAATTCACGAGGTTCGAGGTAGGATAAAAATCAACTAAACCCTCTAAAATTCATAGAAAAATAATCTCTAGGGTTTAGAACCTTCAATTTGGCCTTAGAAATCCATTTTGACCTACAAAGAAAACCTTGCCCAATTAATGACTTAATCTAGGTTTTTACGTAAATTAGCTGGTCAAACATGGTCCAACCTAGAAATAAAATTCACCACTAAAATCCTTAGGTTCAAATTAGTCTTGTATAAAAAGTTGAGCCTAAGAGGAGACCTCCTTGACCGACTTTGCAATTTGGTCCTCTTCATTTACTTTTTGACCCTTATCTTTCGAAACCCTTGCATTTTGGCCCCCAACTTTTTCATCGTTCTTTGCAGAACGATCCCTCCTGCAAAACTCTGCGCAGCACCATTCTCCGGCGACTTTGCGCGGAGCATGGCGTCGCGTAGAGAGGGGTGACCGCCCTGCAAAATAGAAGCGAGGTTCCCTGCGACGTCCTCTGTCGCAGGGACTCGGCCATACTCTCTGTCGGCCCCCATACCTTCCGTGCGAACACGCAAAAGGTATGGGTCCCCTTTCCAGCCAAGCTTCGGTGAGGCTGGCACATCGCCAGCCCGCGCCCCCCTCTGCGCCAGCCCCTTTATAAGGACCGGCACCCCCTGCCAGTTCCTTCAAGCTCTATTTGACGGAGAACACCCCCCACTTCATCCTCTCCTCCTCCGTCAGATGGCCCGCAACTTCCGGCGACTCCCTCCTCTTCCTCCTCGTCGCTCTGCCACCTTACCTGCAGTAGG